>JAHBOF010000005.1:0-1200000 GCA_020736565.1 Coprinopsis sp. MPI-PUGE-AT-0042 | reverse complement strand
TCCCTGTAGGCTTTGATCGTGTCTGTGCATTCCTCGTTCCACCATGGGTTCGAGTGTGCAGTGATACGTGAGACTTTGGAACATTTGTCCCAAGCCTCAGACAAGGCCAAAGAGAGGGCGGCAGCCCTCTCTTCGACCTCGTCTGGAGTTGCGGGGATGTCTGCGCCTAGTGCAGCTATCCCTTCTTGAACTAGCCCTAGAAAGGTAGCCTCCTCCTCGCTATCCTTCTCCAGGGTGTGTTTCTCAATCACGGGGGTGTCTTCCCCCACATCGAGCGTTGCAGATACGGGAACGTGGTCAGACGGTCCCCTGGAGGTCCTCCATCCTTGTGACGCATGCTGCAAGGATGTTGGTAGGTTCCAGGAATACCAGGTCAAGCACTGATGGCCTGTGTCCTGGGACTCTGGGGATGAAGGTTGGTCCTGGATTCGTGTATTGCCCCAGTTCAACTCCCAGATCTCCTGCTGTCTCCAGCAAGGCACCCGCCATGCCTGCGCGACCCCTCACTTCAGGGTCCCACTCGCTGGCATGACAGTTGAAATCTCCTGCCATCAGTGATAGCGGAGGGATATGGGCGGCCTTGTCCCTAAGGACACGGATCGCTGTGCCCTGGTCATCTGAATAGACGTTGGCCAGGCAAACTGTTCTGCCCCTGTAGAACAGGGACATGATTGAGATGTTGCGGTGATCAATGAGATCCCGACGATACGCAGGCCGAAGGCCTGCAAGGCGCTTCGAGACATACGTGATGACTCGAGGACGCTGGTCTTCCCCTTCTGGGGGCCGTACCATGACGGTCCAGTGGGGGTGGATGGGGTGCGCCCATAACTGCTTCACCATCACTGGCTCTGGCAGACGGGGCGTGTCTTATGAGCCGCCACGGCGGCTCCTGGATGAAGAGCACATCGAAATCATCTTTCGCATTCTCGAGAAGTACATCCAAATACATGTAGTTTTTTGCGATGTTAAATGTCAGAACCCTAATCCCTCGCTTGCCCGTTGTACTAGACATCAGGCTACGGTGGGTTGAGTGAGGGGCTTGGCACGTTGACCGAACAGACGTACCTCAGCATATTTAGCTTGGATCCAAACAGGATCGAAGCGGTGGCGCCAGAAGGGGCAAACCTTCGCATCGGCAGAGTGAGCGCCCTTGCAATTAGGGCAGTGGCTAGCGTGCGGGCACGGCTGGCCATGGGCGGTGGGAGGCTGGTTTAGCCGCAGGGTTACCTTTGCAGCACCCCAGCGACGAGTCTGTGCTCGTCGGCCGTGTGTGGCTCACTGCACCTGGGGCACCTCAGTCGAGGAGCCCTGCAGGCAATACGAGGATGACCCCACTTGTAGCACCAAGTGCACAGAGTGGAGCCAACGCTCGCCCTCGCGGGGCGGATGTTGCCACTTACGGCCATGGATCTCCAGAGGCCGATTGATTACGCGCTTGGCTTTGGCTCCCGTTTGGGAGTCCCAGATGTCGAAGTACGCCGTGCCCGACGTAGCATTCGCGGAGTCTCTAACCAGGCGCACAGGCCCGGTCATCCAGATATCGCGCCCAAGAGTAGACTGCTTGAAAACGGCCTCTACGTGTTCGCGGGTCGTCAAGATGTTCTTGGTCACATCAGAGAACCAAGGCACATCTATGATACGAAGGAAGGATTGGAGGCCGGTGGTAGTCCCACAAAGCAGGATTCCCGAGCCTCCGCCGCTGAGCATGTTGAGGACGCATCCTCGAATGATGGCCAGATCATCTCCGCTCGCCACCTCGTTGGTGGACATCGACCACCCGCCGTAGGCAGGGGCCGTAACGAGAACGGCTAGCATGGATCGACCACCGCGTAGGGCATTGTTGACCTTGGCGGGTGATCAGACTAAACGGGGTGTCAGGGAGTGACGCCCAGAGCTCACCAGGACCTGCTTGCGCGTCGGTTCGAGAGGAGGTTGTAGTATAGGGGCAGATTTTGCCTTTTTGGGGCGGGGTCTGCTCTGGAGGCGCAGCAGGCCTCTTGGGCTGGGCGCAGGGTGAAGTCCTCACACCCGTGAGGGCTGTTGGGAACGGCGTTCTTTTGCCCTTCCTCCTCGCTGCGCTGGCAAACTGAGTATGGGGTGGAGTGGGTAGGCTTAGTAGCCAGGTTAACCTTGGGGGGAGGGCCCCTAGGGGGTTGAGCCTCTGATAGGGGACGACCGGCTTCTTGGGCTGCGGTCTTGGGCCCAGACACAGCCTTTAGGGGCTGCCCTTCCCGCATTTGGACGTCTTGGACGACCTGCTGCGGGGCAGGGGGGGGGAGGAAGTGCTGCCTGCCTTTCCTGGAGGGGGCAGCAGGAGTTGGGGGGAGGGATGACGGGGAAAACGACAGTCTCGTCCCCATCCTCCTGGTTGAGCGCCGCTGCTCTGCAGCGTTAAGTTCTGTCCATGGCCTCCTGGAGGCCCGACGTGTCCAGGACAAAGTCCAGGTTGGGAGTCAGCCATGGAACGAATCCATCTGGCGACAGTGGCGAGGGCATCTGCAGCCGCTTCCGCGTCGTTCGTCACCTCCCCCTGGCTTGCGCCCATGGAGAGGATGAGGACCGACCGATCGTCCTCGAGATAGTCGTGGCCCGAGTCCACAGGCATGGGGGTGCCTCGGAGCTCGGGGGATTGGGAGCGTTGCCCCTCGCTTGAGGAGGCAGATCGACGGCCAGATGTTCTTGGGGTGTGCTGGCGTGAGGCAGGGATGTCGGTGGCATACCGATCCCTTGCAGACGAGTAAGACCCGGCCTGGCTAGCAGGGCGAGGAGGAGACGAGCGCCCAAAGTCGAAGGCGCCCTCAGTCGAGGGTTGTGTTTCCGCTGGCCTGGAGAGGGATCGACCCCTCCCCTGGCCCCGAGAGTTGGATGACATATTGGAGTAGCTCAGTAGAGCTCGTTGGTACCCTCTGATCAGTGATCAGAGACCGTCTGGCAGTGTGGAACGTTGAGGACAGCGATCACGAAGTTTCCCACGGTTAGAAGGTGATGGTACCGGAAAGAGAAGCGGCTGGACTGGACGATGGGGGGTCATATGAGAAGTGGGCCCCAGTGTCTGCAATCCAATCAAAGTCAGCCTGGAGTTGTAGAGGCGAGGAGAGCTCGCTACAATCAGGAGAACGCACTGATGCATGCCCAGCATACTCAATGGGCTGGGAGGGACGAAGCAGCAGCAGCAGAAGCGGCAGAAGGCGCGGTCTGCGCTTGTTTGCCGCGCTGAGAGCGCCCCTTGCGACGGTTCGACGCGCTTTCGCGAGCAGACGACTGCGCGCGCTGGTAGGCAAAGCACGTCGTCAAAACGTGACCGGAAAGGCCACAGAAATCGCAGGAGGAGGGAGTTGAAGTGTGAGCAGCCATAGCAACTGCTGGGGCGTCATTTGCGCGATGGCAGCGCTGTGGCTTCCTCTGCAACAAACGCCTGGGCGATGGTCCTCCTTGTCCAGCTTGTCCATGAGCAGGGAGGGACGACGAAAACGACGAAAACTCGTCTGGGAGCGCTCTAATGAGCACCATGGATGCCAGCTCCTTATCCAGGTCTTCCAAAGTGAACTCCTTGGGTCGGAGCTCCTTGATATGCTTGAATGCGTCGTCCACACGCGTAAGGAGGGCCCTGTAACTCCTCATCTTCCTTCTTCCTGATGGAAAACAGGTCATCATAGGCATTGAAGCGTTGCCCAGGCTTCCTTTGAAGGTAAAACCTTCTCCAGAGCGTTCCACATCGCACTGGGGATCTCCCAAGTGGTCAGAAACATGAACCTTTTGACCATCCTCAAGCATGAGGAAGATCCAGCCAGCAGCCTTGTCTGCCTTGGCATCCCAGGCGTCTGGGTCCCCAGGGAGTGCAGCAGAGGTGGTACCACCTGGAGAGGAGGTGGGTACCACCTGGAGAGGAAGGTGGTGATGGTGGTAGGGCGAAGGGAGGTGCCAGCAACAAGCCTCCAGACCCCCTGGGTCATGCAGAAGGCCCTCATGTTGCCAGCCCAGGTGGAATAGTTTGTGCCATTGAGCTTGGCGAAGGAGGGGGAGACCGGTTGACATTGCGAGAAACGGTGGACGGCGACAAACGGCGTGACGTGGCAAAGAACGAAGGCGATGCGACGCGAACTGAAGGGGCTAGAGGCGAAGTGAATGGGGAGAGTCGGTGCTGGAGGAAGAATGGGCGATTCCGCGAGACACGTTGCTGTGACGTGGCCAGAAATGCGACGACGTGAAGAGGACAACGGGCGAGGGGCCGTGGCGAGAAAAACGGCGCGTATGCGCTGGCAATGGAGCCGAGGAAATACGAAGTGAGTCTTTCAACTGCGGAGCTGTCCTAGATGGCTGAAAGCACAGGGCTTATAACCTGTTAGAATGCACAGAGCCTAAAGGGACTGAAGTCACAACAGTGAGGGAAAGAACTGAGGGACTTCAGGACGCGATCTACAGCTATATAAATGCGCCACTGACAGGTTGAATGTTGGTGGCGCGCCTGAAGGTTTGAATGAAGTGGAACCGATGTGAAACCGCGGAGATATGAAGGGAACGAGTAACGCGTTCCGAAATAGCGAAGAAAACGAATGAAAAGGAGCAAAATACCGATGGCTAGAGCACAATCTAACAAACGGATTAGGAGTTTACATGTTTGATGAGATAGACGGTATATTGGAGCCATGGCTGGAAGGTCTTCCTGTCACCGAAGTTGAAATGTGTGGAGCTTATACTGGGAGACAGGTGGAAAGTGTGCATCTCTTCTACCAGCACCTCAAAAAACATCAGAAGGAGGTCCAATGATCGACATCCCCTGCCAGAAGTGTTCAGCAGCATACAGAGGTGAATCAGTGTTGATGGGAATCTGAGATGTTGCGATGCTAGGACTTTCAGTTCCAGGTAAAGACGTGTAGCAATGAAGCTGTTCAAGAAAATGGGTTATTGTGGTCGATGAGGATTTCAATCACTTCGGCCAAATGAACCCTACTCCTAGGAGCTTGGACACTGATAACCCTGCTTGTAGGGTCTGCTGAAATAGGCTCATAACCTATAAGACGTATATGTCATGTGTGGATGAAGCATCCGCTCCAGAGCAAAAAGGGGTTTGGGGCAAAGCCGTTTCAGCAGCTGCCCCTCTAGCCAGAGATCCTCGAGTTGTTGCACCAGCTGCCACGTTCACATGATTAGCTTCCCTACAAGCACTAGTAGAAGGTGTGGCCTCCTATATAGAAAATAAGTTTACCAGGCTGTGATGATCATGTAAGCCAGGCACACCTATGTACCAACTGTTGAATGTTCTTGATATCCACCCAAGGCATTTATTATAATATCTGCCTGAGCTTGCCTAAGAGGGAGATCGGGAAGCTGGTAATGTCCTGTTCCTGCAGCTTGTGACTACTGCAGTATCAGCATCAAGATCTCTGAGAAAGAAGATGGCACTATTCACCTTCAGCATCTGGCGAGTACTTTACACTCCCCCCAAGCTCCGGGGCGGAGTCCTATAGGACTCCTGTAGGACTTCTATAGGAATCCTATAGGACTCCTGTAGGACTTCTATAGGAATCCTATAGGACTCCTAACCCATCTTCGAGGCACTACAAATGCAGTGAATCACACTCAAATTTAGGTTCGGAGTCCTATAGGACTCCTATAGGACTCCATACTGGAATCATCGGATTTGACAAATTCCTATAGGAGTCCTATGGAGTCCTATGTAGGACTCCTACCCTATGTCCAGGGCAGACCAGTCCTATATAGGATTCCTAACAGGGTTTTATGCCAATTCTATGCTCCATAGGGACTCCCATAGGACTCCCATAGGACTCCGCCTCGGCGATTGTTATGTCTTTAGTTAATTATATTACAAAAAATGAATATATAAATCATTGCCAACTACATTAAGTAGTGGAATTAATATGTGCACCAGGCGGAATTGAACACTCGACCAGCTGGCTACACAGAAAGTGAACAGCAATAACCACTAGGCCAGCTGGCCGTTAATACTCAACGTGGTAAGGTTTATTTAAGTAGCTACTACTCTTTCTCAAATGGCCAGATGACGAGTGGGCGCTTAAATGCGTGGCTGTGCTTTAAGCGCCCACCCGATTTTTGCCACGCATCCGTCCATTCCGGGTCCCTCCGAGTTTTTGTGGGACCTGGGTCACGTGACACGTTCGGATGGTCATTCCGTCCGCCGTCCCTTCTTCCTTCTTCATCGTCGTCATCAACCTTTGACAACGACACCCCCCGCTCGCTGCTGCCACTTGGCCTGCACCGTCGGGATCTCCCAGCAACGCCCCTTCGTAACGCCGCCCTCTGCGCCCTCCTCGTCGCCGCCACTTCCCTCGTCGTCGTCGTCGTCGTCGTTGCCACCTGCCACCGTCCCCTCCCTCCACCGTCTCCAGCGTCGCCCACCGCCGCCCACCGTCTCCACCGTCGCCTCCTCCAACCACCCTCACCCTCTCCTTCCGCCGTCGCCCTCTCCACCACCTCCTCCCTCACCACCTCCTCCCTCCACCACCTCCTCCCTCCACCACCTCCTCCCTCCACCACCTCCTCCCTCCACCACCTTCTCCCTCCACCACCCGCACCGTCCTCCCTCCCTGTGTCCCCTCCGTGCCCCATCGATTGAGCCCATTGCTCTCGATTGGAGACCCGCGACAGC
Source organism: Coprinopsis sp. MPI-PUGE-AT-0042 (assembly GCA_020736565.1). Lineage (NCBI taxonomy): Eukaryota > Fungi > Basidiomycota > Agaricomycetes > Agaricales > Psathyrellaceae > Coprinopsis > Coprinopsis sp. MPI-PUGE-AT-0042. The sequence goes on along the minus strand of JAHBOF010000005.1, from coordinate 1,193,372 downwards.
AGGTACACCCTGCTCCATCGCCCCAGCGACGTGCACAGGACCGTCTGCCGCGCAACCGCTGCCACGTCACACCAGCGGCACGTCCCGTCCCCATCGCCACCTCCCATCACCACCACCACCTCCCGTCACCACCACCAGCTCCCCTTCCACCCCTCACCGCTCATTTGACACCAAGACCGCCGACGAACCGCCACGTCACCGGTGCGCACGGACCATCGCCGAACGCGACAACCGCCACGTCAACGGTACGCACGGACCAACGACCAACGTGACAACTGCCACGTCGACCGCGCCCACGGACCCAGCCCCCCACCTCGCGACCGCCACGTCAACGACGTGCACGGACCCTTCCTGCGACGTCACAACCACCGCAACGCGCACTCACCCTGCGCGCCACGCCAACGTAATCCAACCACCGCCGCCCTCGTCGTTAACGCCCACCTGCTCCAACCAACCGCCACGTCGACGACGCGCAGGAGCTCTTTGCCACCCACCACAACCGTTCAAACGCAGGTTCAACGCCGTACGCAGACCATTTGCCCACCCTTTCCACATCGCCGCTGCTTACCTCACCCACCCACTGCAGACCGCCACACCGCAACAGCATCCCGCCTGACCGACTGACCGTTAAGTCAACCACAACACCTCCACCATGGTTCGCAACACCGTCCACCGACCGGCCAACGACGACACGCCAGCCACGCCCAAGAGTCCCAAGGCTGGGGACCGCCATGCGCACGCCAACACAATCACACCCCACGACTCGAAGCGTCGCAAGGCGGATGACGACGAATCCTCAGTAGCAGAAGGGGAAGGAGAGGAGGAGGACGATGAGGAGGAGTCCGGGGATGAGAAGTCGCAGGCAGCCAAGGCTGCGTCCTCAAGGTATGTCCGCCGCCCTCCATTCTGCTATCCGCTGACGTTAGCCGAGCAGTCCTGATGACCACGACCCTGACAGCAACGACGACGACGAGGAGAAGGAGGAGGAGGAGGAGGAGGAGGAGCAACTCAGGAGGAGTGCTCGTACCAAGAAGTAAGTGCCCTCCCCCTTCCAAAATCTCTGCTGCTCACCGTGATCCCACTTCTAGGCCCCCAACACCTTCAGCTCCGTCCTCCGATGTCTCGGAGGATGAGCTGAATGTCAAATCGTCACCGTAAGTGCCCCCCTTTCACATCGTCTGACTCTTCACTCACGACCTCTTAGTGTCAAACCACCGAAGAAGAAGCCCACCGCTTCAATCAAGTCTGTCAAGGCCACCGCGACTGCAACACCAACCCCCAGACGCAAGCCAACTGCCCCGAAGCCCACGGTCAAGCCCTCTGCCGCCGCCACCAACACCACCACCAAGAAGGTCCAGCCTTCCGTCAAGACCACCTCAAAGCCAGCTGGCAAGACCAATCCCACTGCGAAGGCCTCCGTTGACAATGATGCCACAGGGTATGTCCCCTTTCGATTTTGCTTGTCTGATGTAGTCTACGAGACCTCCATGTATTATTTAGTTGAATTTAAATTGAATTTAAATTCTTTTTTATATTTGACTTGCCTTTTTTTCGGTCAAGTTTCAATATGACTGACTTGTTGCCTAATAGGACAGAGCACATTCTTCAAGCCCTTAGTGCCTCTATTGCTCCACCTCCTCGTCGTGTTGCCCCTCCGACTTCCACCATCCCTGTTCTCAAGCCTATCCCTGCTGCTCCTCTGAAGGCAAAGAAGAAGGCCGCTGTCAAGGAGGTTCTTCAAGAGGAGGTTGAGGTTGAGGTTGAGGTGCCACAAGGAGATGGAGATGTAGTCATGCAGGATGCCATCGAGCAAGAACATGGATGGGCAGGCACTGGGCTTGGAGACATGGAGGTGGAGGAGGAAGAAGCGGTCAAGATTAAGCCTAAGAAGGGGAAGGGAAAGGAGAAGGCACTGGCTGAGGAGGTTGGGCATGGAGACATGGAGGTAGAGGAGGAGGTGGTCAAGGTCAACGTTAAGCCAAAGAAGGTGAAGGGAAAGGAGAAGGTGCTGAATGAGGAGGTAGAGGCAGAGTTGAAGGCTGTGAGCATGGTGGAGCTGGATGAGGAGGATGATGGGTTGGTCTTTGATGAAGAAGATGAGTTTACTCAACACGTCGACTCCACCACTCTTTCCGTTGGCCCTTCCAAGCTTCAGGGTGCATCAAAGACAGTTGGGGGTACTCTTTGAGGCAAGGCTGCTGTCTCCAACATTGCCGACTCTGCATTGGAGAAGACCATCAACGACATTGTTCCTTTCCCTCGCAAGGCCCGCGTCTTTCTGGAATCCACTCCTGCTCCTCCTTCCCCTCTCAACCGCACTGCATTCAATTTCTTTGTCACCGTCCAAGGTTCCACCGTTAAGGATGCAGTTGACGCAATCGTGGATCGTGAACCTTCCTATGCCAACCACACCTTCTATGTCTATGACTTTGATGAGAAGGGTTGGGATATCATGGGATCTTCAAACCGTCTTCCCCGTACCGCCTTGACTGTGAACAACTTCCTCTGGGAGGAGGAGAATTCAAAACTCTATATCTATGTCTTGCTAGTATGTTCATTTTCTTTCCTTCTTTCTACATTGGTTTTAACCTTTCATTTTAGAAGAAGCCCTCTCTTTCTGCATTCTCGTCTCGCGCAACAACTCCTTCCGTCTCGGGCTATCGTTCCCGCTCTGCATCTGGTGTTCCCTCTCCTCTCTCCACCACCTTTCCTGATGCACAAGCCCCTCTCACTGAAGCTGAAGCTGAGGAAGCTGATGCTCTTGATGCAATTGCCCAGGCGATTGAGGCTGAAAAGGATAAGAGACAGCTCCGCCTGATTTACTATCTTGAAATTCCCACCGACCCCTACCTCTACAACACGGCTGCTACAGACAACTGGACCGGCTATCAGCGCTTCAGGGCTGCCAACAATGCTCGAGACATGTATGCCAAGTTGAAGAATGGGGCAAAGACCAACTCAGCTGGGAAGCGGCTTCCACGTGACTTGGCTAAAACCACTGCTGAACAGATCACCAAGATTTTCATTGGCAAGTCCACATTCTATAGGAGCTCCACATTCTACTCCCAATTCAGAAAGGAAATTCCGCACCATAGGAAGATCATGGAGTACTTTGCGATGGATGCTCAGGCACGACTGGATGTATCGGAGGAGGATCTATTTGAGCTGGACCCTGGGAGCAAGACTTCTGGTCTTGGGCTAGCAGTTGCATATTTGAAGAAGCATGGGGATTACGAAGAGAAGGAGGATAATGAGGTTAAGGAGGTTAAGGAGAAAGTGGTTGAAGAGAAGAGTCCTGAGAAGAAGAAGAAGAAGCAGAAGGGGGGAAAGTGAGTTGGTAGTCTATGAATGTAAATTCTTGAAGAGCAAGAATCTGACTTGGTGGTGTTTCAGTTATTTGGTCTATTTCTGCACCATTTTCAGTGCTATTGGGCTTCTTATCACCTCGTTCTTATCATCTTGGTTTGGTCATCTTCTTCTAGCAACTCTATGGCTACCTCTGGTCACTGCCCAGCCAACATCCCCCTTTCCCGACATCACTTTTCGTGCCTTCTACAAATTCATTCGACAGAACTATGACTCGAAGATCTCTTTGAGCTCTGTTCTTCTGATTCTCTTCACCATTCTTGAAAATCCCCAACTTCTCAATCTGCATTTCCGTCGCTCTGCTCGGCAGATGCCAGGCGAAACATCATCACATCTCTGGATTGATCGCTTGGGGCGATTGCTAGACCTTCGCTTCAAGAGCAACGAGCCTCTGCTCCACCCATCTGGTGGTTCTCTAGCCACCACTCTACACAAGCTTGCTCTATTGCTTGAACTTTCCTCCCCATCTCTCCATCCTATTGACCTAAGTGCTGTTGAGCCAAGTCTTGCGCTTGTCACCAATTCATTTGAGTGTCAGGAGCAGACTTGTGCACCACACTCTCCTCTATCCTTATCAGAGTTTTCAGGATATTTCCAGCCCTGTTACTCTGATCAAAGGTACCAGACAGTATGGGTATGCATATGTTCTTGGTGCAGAATGCCCTGCCTGTGCTACCTCATATATGGCAGACCATCACTGGCGGACAACTCAAGAAAAGGGCCAAGAGCAGACACTGGAGAATGATGCTTGCTACATCAAGCTTGGACAAAAGCTGTGGGCAGACTGCACCTTTACAAGAGCTATCTCCAACGCCTTTCATAGCTTGCACTCATCATCTCAAGCTTTCTCATCCTTCTTCACCGACAGCTATGTCTCCAATAGTTCCTCTTCTCCTCCTCCTGCTCCTTTATCACCTACTTCCCTTGTTGGTCTTCCATCTCCACCCCACTCTCTCCAGTCGGTCACTCGCCGTCACATTTGGCAAGCGCATCTTGGAGAGTCCACCCAGATGATTGCTGCTGACTCTGCTATTGATCTCACTGTGCCTTACAATGTCAGTGCGGATGAACTTGTCCAGCATGCATTCAACCTGCTTGGCAACAAGGGCAAGGTGAAGCCAGCTGAGGGTCATGCTTGTGGAGAGTGCACTCAGCCCTACCGGACATCTACAGAGCCCGACTCGGTGGTTGAAGGGTGCTCTGTGAACATGCGAGTGGTGGATGGCATTGTGACAGGGCCCTTGCATTGTGCACGACCCAAATGCTACAAACCACTTTCCAACAACCGGGGCGAGTCATACTGTGACAAGCATGTTCTGGAATTTGGCCATTTCTGTCGCATTGTTGGGTGCCTTGCTTTAGCAAAGAGTGGGACGAGAGCATGTGAGCTTCATGCACCTGAGTGGAAGCACTACCAGGCTTCTGCAAGCCGTAGCAGCTCCTCTGGTGTTAAGCGCATGATTCATCGTCCTGCAGAGAGGCAGCCTTGGCAGGAGTCTCATGAGCGCCCTGAAAATCCACACGACCGACCTGATCCACAGCCTCATCAACCCAAGCACTACTTTGCTGCTTCGAGATACTACTGTGTTGAGACTCTTTGTGCTCCATGTGGCGTAGTAGAGGCATGGAGTCTTTTTGCCAAGTCGGAATCTCCAACCAACATCATGAAGTTCCTGGAGTCTGTCTACCCCAATCCTGCTGATCGGCCATCCTATCTCTGCATTGATAAGGCATGCATCCTTCTCAAAACCGTTGCCAACCACTTCCGGTCTTGGATTTCAACAACACGATTCATTGTTGACAGCTACCACCACCGGAACCACAGCAAGACGGATGAGCTTTGTCAGAAGTGGTGCAATCCTGCACCCGATGATGGAAGTGCTCCTAACCTAGTTATCAAGGTCAAGGACAATCAGGGCAAGGAGGTTGCTAAGTGTGCGTTTAACACACAAGTGAGTTATTACCTTTCTTGTTTTGACATCTTGTCTGATGGTTTCTAAAGATATGCGAACAGCTGAATGCTTGGTTGGCTGGATATGATTCTATTCTCAAGCGGATGACAGTTCCCAACTTCAAGTGGTTCCTTCACTCCATGCTTTTTCTTCAGACTAAGAAGGTATTGGTTAAGCAAGAGCACAAGGCTGCTAAACTTGCTAGAAAAAATGTTGATAATGGTTCTGATGCTGGTTCTCCTATATCTATTGATTAGAATGATATGAGTATAAATTATGTATTCTGCCTTAACTAGTATTTTTGCTTAAAATTTCTTCACAATAAACATGATTCATTTTATATTCAATTACTTAAGTTCTATACAAAGTCCTATAGGAGTCCTATAGGACTGCAATAGGACTCCCATCTAGGTGATAAGTTAATAGAAAAAACAAACAGACTTGTGGAGTCCTATCTAGGTAATAATTCCATAGGTGATAGGTTAATAGAAAAAACCAAACCGGCTTGTGGAGTCCTATAGGAGTCCTATAGGACTCCGATCTAGATAATAAGTTAACAGAAAAAACAAACAGACTTGTGGAGTCCTATAGTGTAACAGTCTTATAGGACTCCTATAGGACTCCCATCTAGACAATAAGTTAACAGAAAAAACAAACAGACTTGTGGAGTCCCATAGGACTCCTATAGGACTCCTATCTAGGTAATAACTCCATAGGTGATAAGTTAATAGAAAAAACCAAACCGGCTTGTGGAGTCCTATAGGACTCCTATAGGACTCCTATCTAGATAATAAGTTAACAGAAAAACCAAACCGGCTTGTGGAGTCCTATAGGACTCCTATCTAGATAATAAGTTAACAGAAAAAACAAACAGACTTGTGGAGTCCCATAGGACTCCTATAGGACTCCTATCTAGGTAATAACTCCATAGGTGATAAGTTAATAGAAAAAACCAAACCGGCTTGTGGAGTCCTATAGGACTCCTATAGGACTCCTATCTAGATAATAAGTTAACAGAAAAACCAAACCGGCTTGTGGACTCCTATAGGACTCCTATAGGACTCCTATCTAGATAATAAGTTAACAGAAAAAACAAACAGACTTGTGGAGTCCGATAGGAGTCCTATAGGACTCCTATCTAGATGATAAGTTAACAGAAAAAACAAACAGACTTGTGGAGTCCGATAGGACTCCTATAGGACTCCTATCTAGGTAATAATTCCATAGAGTTTGGTATCTATGTGACAGTCCTATAGGACTCCCATCTAGGTGATAAGATAATAGAAAAACCAAGCAGACTTGTGGAGTCCTATAGGACTCCTATAGGACTCCTATCTAGCTAATAATTCCATAGAGCTTGTCATCTGGGTGACAGTTCTATAGAAGTCCTATAGGAATTCTATAGGACTCCTATCTAGGTAAAAGATTGTGTAAAAGAACAAATACACTTGCTGAGTCTCATAGGAGTCCTATAGGAGTCCTATCTATGTTCTCTCTTACTAATTGCCAGCTATGGGTGAACAATGTCCTATAGGAGTCCTAGGAGACTCCTATGGGACTCCTATCTATGTCAATGTCAAAATGTAATAGAATTTGTATTGATTTTGGGATTACCATAGGACCTTGGGGGACTGTATAGTTATGCATCTGGCTGGCTCTATGCTACTTGTCGGGTTCGAGGTCGTCCTCTTTCACCAGTCATGGCTGTTGCTGCAAGGAAAAATGTCTTACATATTCTGCAGCCCTGCCATTCTCCTTGCTCCAGATGATCAGCCCTAAAGTTCAACCTGTAGACTCTGAAATGCATTGAATTTGTATCTACAACCAATGGTTCAGAAGCTGAAGACCTCTCATCCATAAGCCCTTGCAAACATCCATTGACCTAATCTTTTTGTATGCTCCATACTCTTGTACAAGCTGTGTATCCACCTGGTGAACCTGGGCATTAGTGTAAGGGCATCTTGGATCTTCCACCACCACCACCTCGTTCATCTCCTCTGGCTCATGATCACCAGAGAATGCAGTTGTGTTGGCAATGTCTCCATGCCTTTCTGCAAATCTCTGCATGCACGCAGTGTTGTTAATGAACCCCCAGTCTACACCATACTCCTCGATGTTGTCGCTTCCTAGTTCTGCTAGTTCAATCGCACCAATGCCGCAAGGCCCTTGCTGTTGAAGTCCAAAATGGAACATCTCCTTGGGACGTCTCGACTGCTCTGTTTGAAGCTTGTAGTTGTTCCACATGTTGGTCCATTCCTGGGCTTCAAGATGTAGAGCCTCCAGAAAGCAATACTTCACAGTCCCCCCCAGTACAATACTGCCTCCCTACTGCCTCAGTACTGCTGCAGTACTGCTTCCCTACTGCCTGACAAATTCTTCAAAATAACCCTTTAGTGCAGCAATGTGGTACACTGAAGCAGTACTGCCTCCATACTGCCTCCCTACTGCCTCCGTATTGCCTCCCTACTGCCTCAGTCCTGCCTCCCTACTGCTTCAGTACTGCCATAGTAGATTTTTATGCTATTCAACTCTCAGACAGTCCATGTATACTAATAAGCTGTTCAAATTATCTGAAGTACAAGAGTTTGGCTGAATTGCATACCACATTTCTGAGGCACTACTACTCCCTTACTGACTTGAAAGTCTGACCAAATCTTAGTTTCACTTATACAGAACAATACTGTGGTATAGGAATAGTGTAGACATTGAAGAAATGATATGCATTCAGAAAATGATAGGCTTTAACTCTTAAATGCATGATATTTCATATACATAGTGCAGCAGTACTGCAGCAGTACTGCAGCAGTACTGCCTCAGGCACACGGGAGGCAGTATGGAAGCAGGTGCTGCTTCCACTGTTTTGGTACTGCTGCAGTACTGCTGCAGTACTGCCTGAACATTATTTTGTGTTTAGTGATAGAAATTATCACCTTGACCTTTTCACCAAAAAGTGGAGCAGTACTGCCTCCCTAGTGCAGCAGTACTGAGGCAGTAGGGAGGCAGTATGATACTGGGGGGGGAGTGTAAAGTACTCCCAGAAAGAGATGGTGGAGAAGCCAGATGTGAGTTGGGTTGTTGTTGTTGTTGTTGTTGTTAAGGCTATGGTGGAGTTTGAGGTTGTAGAACAACTGGTACCACTTGCTGATCAGGCCATTGTAGTAGTCAAACCACAGCCATTCAATCCGCATGTTGTGGACAGACCAACCAAAGATGTAGGAGCCCCAGCCAAGGCCTCTCGCATCAAGCATGTAGTGTGCAACCAGGGTATTCTCTGTTCCATGATCTCCCCGAACCCAGCTTGGCAATCCATTCCAGAATATTGCCACACGGAAAACATCCAGCACCGTCTCAGTATGGTTGTTCGAATTCACGTCTAGGCCTGTGACAAAGTGGCTCCTGCCATTGATAAAGGCATGGGTAATGATCTTCCAATGAATCAGCGCTGAAGAAAATTGATCAGAGGACAGAGATCTCCAATGCAGCAGACACAAGACATACCATGATGGCCGTCGTGGTGCCAAAGACTGTTAACACCTGGAACCCAGTATTGCCACCTCTCGATGTGTCGATGACCAAATGCTCTGGTTCTACCACGTATGCGGTTGAATGCCAAATCAATATTGGCCCAGGTGACTCGATGACCCTGTGACTCTAAAGCTCCTGCCATCATGCCACGCCCCAGGCTTGGAAAAGCCTTAAGAATTGAATGAACCTCTCAATCTAGGTCTTCAGGGGTATCTTTCAGAGGAGAAAGAGCAGGACCCTGGTACTGCCATATTTCCTCTGTCGTGCCATCCTCAAGTTCCTGGAGCTGATGGACAGGTGGTCCTGGCTCAACAAGACCATGCTCTAGAGCGCGTCTCCTGACAGTACGAGCAGAGCAGTGGCTGTCGCCTGCTGAAAGGGCTGCAGCAATCTTGTGTGGCCCACAAAGGACCAATGACCGTTGGAGAAAGCTTGTGTTGATAGTGGTGGTGGTGCAGATGCAGTTGTTAGAATACAATGCTCATGCCATAGATATCTCTTACATCTCATCGTAGTTACAGAGATTCGTTACTCTAAGATTGGACATCCGTTACTTACAGTTTACATCTATCGTTTCATATCTATCAAATCTTCTTCTTCATCTTCTATCATTCTATCATTGTTATTGATGACTACGATCTCTCATATTTATCTTCATCATACAGATCTCTGTTGTACAACAACCATTGATGCTGTTCATCGATGAGTACTGTGATACGATCTTTACATAGCTTAGCCTCTATAGGTATATAAGTAGCTAGTGCAAGTAGAGGGTTCTCTATCGAACTATTCCCCACTTGCAGTGTGTTATCTAGTTGAGGTTTTAATAGGTTATGAGCACTGGTGCACAGTGTTAAGACTAGTCGTCAAAGCACAGCTACCAGAACTGCCCTCACGTTTGGTCAAGCCTACCATTGGTAGCATCGCCTTACAGGCATTCCCCTGTCTCTCGACAAGGAGCATCTCGCCTGACACCAATTACACTTGTGATTGGACGACGGCTCTTCTATCTCTTCACTGCTTCTCATGGACAATTTCGTCCACTTTCTTGTTTATCTCACAAGTCCTTCGAACGGCTTTTGCCCCATTGGGAGTACTCTCCCTTCAGAACAAAGAACATATCCGGACTGGTCCCCATCCTTACTGGGAGAAGGGTTACCGCGAGAGGTTGAGAACACTAGGTTCAAAAAACCACGTAGGAGATAGCAGGCCACCAACAACATCGCATCTCAAGCGAGAGAGTTGGAGAATGGTGCAACACCCGGGGTCTTATATATTTACCCACAAAACATACTACGTACTTCAAGTTCACTTGCCCAAGTGCCCATTGCTTTACTATATTGTTTTATTTTTTATCTCCCTTTTACCTTATATGCTCCAATATGTCAACCACATCAACTGTCGAGAACCCTCTCTCCGCTGCCACCATCAACAGATGGAAGAAGAATGTCATCAACCATGCGTTAACCATCAATGCGAGCGACATTCTGTCTGGCATGGAAGATGAGCCCACCCAGGGGACAACATTTTTTTTTTGGAATCATCAGTTTATATACCGGTGCGCGATCACAGTCCGGTCGCTATCTACGTACAAGGTGAACAGCAGTAAAAGAGAAATAACGTGGGCTTCTAAGCCCCTGCGTGACATGGCGCATCTGCGCCATTTGCCTAGAAAGAAGCCTTGCCCGAAGCCAAAGCTTAGGTCGATACCGCCAGCGTACTAGCCAAGAGCAAATGAGATTGTTGGTGTAAGCCAGGGGACAACGTCTGACGAGATCAGATTCTACCAGAAATATCGCGAGCGGCGCACTGCCCTTGCTGGTTTCATTTGCAAAAACCTTGACGATGCTCAGATCGACTCGGTGCTTCGCGATGTGGAAGATGACAATCCAGAGGCTATGTTCAACACTCTTGTCGGATTCTATCAGCCACAGACCGCTCAATCTCAGGCAGCTGCCTTCCAGGAGCTCCTTGCTGCACGCAAAACGGAGAAGGAAACATTCAGCAACTTTGGCGCTAAGATTGTTTCCCTTGGTCAACAGATCAACGATCGCATGCCTGAACTCTCAATCTACATGCCAGAGCAAACGGAGGATTCAAAAGTCTCTACCACAGAATCAGCTCCTGCAAAAATCCTCATCACACCATCCACCTTCACCAAAGGTTACACTGCACACGACGTGATTAACGACCTTATGGCCGCAATTACCATCTCTGGCCTCCCACATGATGCCAACTCTACCTTCCTTCGCAACACCCTCACTCATCTTGATTCAATCAAAGGTCCTGAGCAGATCCTTGATCATCTTGGTATGGCAGATGTCTCTCTCAAGAACGATGAACTGGCTGAGGAGGCAGCTCTTGCTGCTTCTAAGGAAAAGAACAAGTCTTCCAGCACCAAAAAGAAGACGGGTTCTAAGAAGGCCAAGTTCACATGCAAAGTCCACGGTGCTAACAATACGCATGGTGACGACAAATGCCGTTCTCAGAAGCCTAAGAAGGCAGACGCCAATACTGCTCAAGAGGACTCTGATTCTGAGTCAGAGGAAAAGGTCATGATGGCCGCCGTTGCTCACATTGCAAGTACTCCTCGTCATAAAACCCGTTGAGACACTACTGACTATTCCTGGAACGCAGACTCCGGCGCTACCTCGCATATGACCCCCCACTTGAAGTGGATGCGCAACATGGTTAAATGCAAAATACCTGTCAAAAGTCTATGTGCGGGGAAGAGGTGATGTCTTATTTAAGCCTGCTGGGAATCGCGAGTCTGTAGTTTTCGAAAATGTACTATATGTCCCTCGTCTGCAAAATAACTTATTCTCCATTCTCTCTGTGGTCAAAAAGAGCAAAGTCCAAGTTGTAATTGAGAACGACACCCTCGAGTTTTTGAAAGGGGGAAAAGATCCCTTCAGCGCTACCATTCGTGGCACGACTGGTACACTTGACGGCATAACTCTTGAGAAGGAGGAACAAGCTTACATAGCTGCAGTAGACAAAGGCATTTGGCATGATCAGCTCAGGCATATTGGAAAGGATCGTCTGGATAGACTCCTGTCCAAAAATCTTGCAGACGGAATAGTAGTGAAAGAAGGCACAGAGATGAAGGAATTCTGTGAAGCCTGTATCGCTGGGAAGCAACATCCCTTTCCCTTTCCAAAGGCCTCTGAGAACCGCTCTCCTGAAATCCTAGGACGTGCATACAGTGACTTACATGGTCCACTTCCTGCATCTCTCTATGGCTACCGCTATTGGATTACCTTCATTGATGACTGCAGTCGTAAAAAGGGTGGAGGTACTTACTGCCTGAAAAAGAAAAGCGACACATTTGCAGCATTTAAATCATGGGTTGCCAAAGTGGAATTGGAGATGGGACAGAAACTCAAAGAGTTCTATGAGGATAAAGGGGGAGAATACATGTCTAAGGAATGGGATGACTGGCTAAAAGCACAAGGAATCAAGCGCCAACACACAGTGAAGGCAACCCCACAGCAGAACGGCGTTGCTGAGCGACTAAATCGTACTCTAGCTGAGGGGGTGGTTGCAATGCTCAACCATGCAGGGTTACCCACTAGCTGGTGGACCACTGCAGTCCTCTACTACTCCGAAATCCTGGATGTTACCCCAACATCTTCCTTGTCTGACACAACGTCATATGAGGTATGGAGCAAACGTAGACCAGATCTATCTATGTTCAAAGTCTATGGATGTCGCGCATTTGTCAATGTTGCACAAAAGGACCGTGGAAACCTGGACTCGCATACAATCCCTTGCATCTTCATAGGATTTGCACCAGGATACAAGGGCTGGAGATGTTATGACCCGGTTGGACGAAAAGAGATTATCTTGCAAGATGTCATATTCGACGAGACTTCGTTCCCAGGCTTATCCACGAAAAACAAAAAAGTAGTGGTGCCACCGGTGAAATTCTCTGAGCTATGGTTCCATGACCTTGATGGCTCTAATGAGGGTGACAAAGACATACCACCCAATGTCAGAGACCATCACATACCTTCACCTCCTCCACGCAACCATCCTACCAACTCGGATGATGACAGCTCTGATGATGATGGGGATGATCACCCTGTCCCTGAGCATCCAGCAACTCCTCGAGCTCCAGCCCCTGAGATTCCTCAGACGCCCTCTCCAAAACCAAAGAAAGAGGATGACACAGATAAGGCTCCGTCAAAGCCCACGCAAGAATGGTTTACACCACAGGCATACATCTCCCCAACGCCAAAGGCAAAGGACGAGCCAATCTCCCCTGACGTCAACTTGACTGAGGAGACACCCATTCCAGCAATGAGACAAGTGAGGCGCCCAATGAGTCCATCGCCTGCACCTGCAAAGCCTAAGCCAAAGGCACCAGCTCCTAGTCAAGCTAAGACAGCTGAGAAGCGACCTGCAGCACCCAAGTCCAACCCGAACAAGCCCTTTGAGGTTGCACAAGGGGATCGGCCTGTTAGAGCTGCTGCTAAAAAGGTGGACGACTACAAAGTCCAAGCAGGTGGTAGTAGGAGAGGGACTTTACCAGTTGCACACAGAGAAAAATCTGCCACGAGGCCTGATGTCCCTGACGAGGACGATTCAGAGACTACTGTAATTGGCCAAGGTACCCAGTCTGTACAAGAGATGCAAGATCGAGGGGGTGCACAAACATCCAATCTAGCACCCACTTCACAGCCCACGCGAGTAGCAGCCCCTGCACCACGCGCTGGAAGCATTGGTCTCATGGAGATCCGTTCAAGCCACAACCCAAGCCCTGCTTGCTTTGCACATATCCCAACTACATCTTCAACTCACCAATTCTCACCTATGTCTGAGAATCGCTTTTCACCTCTCACTGCTACTAGCATCTCAGAAGATGACGAAGAACCAGATCTGGAGAAGGCTTTTCAAGCCACCTCAGTGATGGAATCTGTCTTTGACATCTATGGTGCTACAAGTGATTACATTCCAATGATCATGGGACTTGATATCGCTCTTGACATAGCATGTGAAAAGGCTTTTGGTGCAGCAACCCGACCAGATGATGCCCCACGCAACTGGAAGGAAGCAATGGCAAGAGATGACTTGAACAAATGGTTGGAAGCAGCACAAACTGAGATCGACGCTCTCAGAGAGAATGGGACATGGGAACTAGTAGAGCTACCGCGAGATCGCGAAGCTATTGGTTCACGTTGGGTCTTCCTGATCAAGCGAGATGCAGATGGAAAGATAGAGAGGTATAAGGCACGACTGGTTGGTCAAGGATATGGTCAATCCCATGGCATCAACTATGACGAAGTCTTTGCCCCCACAACTCGTCTAGCCTCACTCCGAGCCATTCTAGCTCAAGCAGCCATAAGTGGAGATCACATTAAATCCATCGATATCTCCAATGCTTACTTCAATGGCAAAATTGAGGACGCTTTTGAAGTCTATATGAAGCAACCAGAAGGTTTTGAGATCCCCAACTCAGACGGCAGGAAATGGGTATGCAAGCTCAAGAAAGGGCTATATGGTCTGAAGCAAAGCGGACGACTCTGGTATTAAAAACTTGCAGACGAACTTGAGCATATGGGTTTCACCCAGCTGCTCTCCGACCCAAGCATCTACACATGGGCAAAAGACGACATTCAAGTTACACTCCCAGTATTTGTTGACGACATTACTATAACCTCCAAATCCAAGCCCAAAATCAAATGGGTCAAGGAGGAATTACGAAAGGTCTTCAAGCTCAAAGACCTTGGTCCAACTACATACCTTCTAGGCATAAAAGTGGAATACGATTGAGAGAGCAAAACCCTCCGTCTATCTCAAACCCAATACATTGTTGACATGCTTGCTCGCTTTCACCTTTCTGACTGTAACCCAGTCACCACTCCTATGGAACCTAGCATCACTCTCAATAGAAACCAGTCCCCCAGCACCAACAAGGAGAAGGAGGAGATGAAAAAGGTGCCTTACATGAACGCTATTGGTGCTCTGATGTACCTTGCTATTGGCACTCGGCCAGACATTGCCTACTCTGTCGCTGAGCTTGCACAATTGAACACCAATCCAGGACTTGCTCATTGGAAAGCCGTTAAACATCTGTTCCGCTACCTCAAAGGAAAGATGAATCTGAAGCTGACCTACAAAGCATCTGGAGACCATCAGCTTACATCTGAGCTCTTTCAGACTTATAGCGATGCGGACTATGGAGGATGTCTTGATACACGCAAGTCAACAAGTGGTTTCATCATGAAAATGGGAACAGGCGCAGTCAGCTGGTCTTCAAAGAAGCAAGCAACAATTGCCAACTCATCCACTGAGGCTGAATACATCTCGGCTTCTACTGCTGGACGCAACATTATCTGGATGCGAAGCCTACTAGGTGAACTTGGATTCAAATTGGACAGACCCTCTCCGCTTATGGTTGACAACCAATCAGTGTTGAGAGTTCTTAAGAATCCCAAGCATCACAGCAAAATGAAGCACATTGATATCAAGATGCATTGGATCAGGCAGGAAATACGCAGAGGAAACATCAAGGTTCACTTCCTTCCTACAAACAATATGGTTGCAGACATCCTCACGAAACCGCTTCCTCAACTCGCAGTCGAACGTCACCATCTGGCATTGGGACTTTTGTAGTCCATGGACATTACATTGAGGGGGTGTGTTAGAATACCATGCTCATGCCATGGATATTTCTTACATCTCATCGTAGTTACAGAGATTCGTTACTCTAAGATTGGACATCCGTTACTTACAGTTTACATCTATCGTTTCATATCTATCAAATCTTCTTCTTCATCTTCTATCATTCTATCATTGTTATTGATGACTACGATCTCTCATATTTATCTTCATCATACAGATATCTGTTGTACAACAACCATTGATGCTATTCATCGATGAGTACTGTGATACGATCTTTACATAGCTTAGCCTCTATAGGTATATAAGTAGCTAGTGCAAGTGGAGGGTTCTCTATCGAACTATTCCCCACTTGCAGGTATGTCTCACAAGTATTGTCTAACAGCACTTTATTAATATATCGAACTATTCCCCACTTGCAGTGTGTTATCTAGTTGAGGTTTTAATAGCAGTGCTGGTTGAGTCCATGATGCTTGGCAAGGCCCATAAACTTGTCCTGGCAAATATTTTCCGTATGTCCCATGCACTGACAGTAGGTGCAGCGGTTACCTCCATGGTTGCTGTCCTTCTTGATGTGGGCTCGAGATCCACAACCAAAGCAGCAGCCCCTCATGGCAGTGACACAATCGTCACGGCTGCAACCAGAGGGACCAGCACGGCTGGCGCTGAGGTCCATGGCCCAGGGGTCTTCAATAACGGTAGGAGTGCTGACGGAAGTGGAGTGGTGTTGGGAGTTGGGGCACATGTGGAATTTGTTCTTGATAACCTGGTTGCACATCTCGTTGAGGGTCTTGGGTTCCTTGAGGATAGTGGACAGGGCGACGAGCCATTCTCAATCTTGATTATTGAGCTTCTCCTTGTACTTGGCCATGAGATTGGTATCTGAGAGACCAGTGCGAGGTGCAGTCTCCAGGAAAAGTGCGGTGTAGTGCGCGGCAGAGTAGTGGCCCTGGTTGAGCACTTTCAACTCTCATCATGCAGCTTCAGTATCATTGGCAGACTGGAAACAGTGTTGGAATTCGCAGATGAAGGTTGTCCAATCTCTGTTGAAGGCATAGGGTTTACAGTGGGATGACAAAAGTGATGGGCCATAGTAGATTGTGGAATAATTTTGTTCTTCGAGTCTGGGTGGCCCGGGGATGAATTGTATATTGTAACTGGGCTCAATTCGAGTATAATGGTCGAAAAAAATTGGACATTTCGTGCTGTTTGCGTGAAGGGGAGGGGGAAGGGGGAAAACCCGAAAATTGGCCCGGAAGAAGGAGCAATCTGGGAGGTGTAAATTTTTGATGCAATAAACTACTTAACCCTCTGATCCCAAATCTAAAAGAATCTCGAAGATCGTCACCCAAGTTATTGAGAACGAGGCCTTACAAGATGTCGATTTCCTGGGAAAAGGGGCTTGATTTCCTGATTTGGCACCAAAAACGCGATTTTATGCGACCTCGTTCTCAATAACTTGGGTGACGATCTTCGAGATTCTTTTAGATTTGGGATCAGAGGGTTAGTTAGTTTATTACATCAAAAATTTACACCTCCCAGATTGCTCCTTCTTCCGGGCCAATTTTCGGGTTTTCCCCCTTCCCCCTCCCCTTCACGCAAACAGCACGAAATGTCCATTTTTTTTCGACCATTATACTCGAATTGAGCCCAGTTACAATATACAATTCATCCCCGGGCCACCCAGACTCAAAGAACAAAATTATTCCACAATCTACTATGGCCCATCACTTTTGTCATCCCATTGTAGCGGCTTTGTCAGTTTCATTGGTGGTGTTTTTGTGGTCAGCAATCTGTTGGAGGAAGTAGGCAGCCCAGTGACTGGCTTCCCCTTGCATGTAGGAAAGGGCGGAGGAGGTCCATTGCTTGTCATTGCGTCCACCAAGGGTCTGGTTCAGTAGTGCTCCTTGCTTGGATGCCCAGTTGGTGAAGTAGCAGATGAAGCACCGGGTGTCCTTGATCTGGCATTTGAAGGGTTCGGGTTCTTTGACTCCTGATTTGGTGGAGGCGGCTTCGTCGATGAGTTAGCTGAGAAGTTTGGTTATGACATTGTTGTTGACCTTGAAAATGTTGTTGTTGTCTTTGATCTGTTGAGTGAGGAGATCAAGTGAGGTCATTTCTTCTTCTGTCAGTGGTGCAGGATAGGTTTGTGTGGGAGTCGGTTGTGCTGGAGGATCAATAAGGATTGGGCTTTCTGGTGCAGTGGTTTCTTGGGCTTGTTCTTGGACGGTTTGGTGTTCTTCTTGGGCTGTTGCGGGTTGTTCTTGTTCTACGTTGTTGTTGTCTTTGTCTTCTTCATCTTCGTCATCTTCTTTGTCAGAAATGACTGGAGGAGTGGTGGGTGTGGCTGGTGTGGTGATGGATGTGGAGGCTAATCTAATGGAGAATGTGGGGATTGGGGTGTCAACTTCAATAGGACTGTGTGGACGGATTTCTGGGGAAGGCGAGTTGTGGTAACATTGGATGATTGGTAGTTGAGTTGGTAGACACTTATGGAATGTGAGGTCAGGGTTGTTGGAGTATCTCCTGATCCACTGGAATTGTTCAGTAGTCGGTTGAGTAGAGCGGTATGGGCAGGGTTGTACAGAACACCTGATAGGATGTCCTATGAGCAGAAAGTGGCAGCCGTAGCAGACATCCGGATCACTGTTGTTTTGGACGCAATAGTGGGGAAGGTGTTGGCACTCAAGTTGGCACTCAATCTTGAAAGTGGTTGACAGAGTGAAGGGCCAGGATGGTTTGCTTGAGCAGGGGCAGCAAGTGGTTCTGCTGGTGCAAGAGTGTAGCTCGACCTAATGTCACGAAGTACACAGCACTATATCAATGCGACAACGGAGAACACCACACGGTGTTAGATGGCAAGCAAGATGAGACTCAAAGTCAAGCAGCGATGACGAGATAAGATGCAGAAGGCAGATAAGAGCGGAGTCATCAAGAGACGAGAGTGTTTGGAAGTGCAAGTGAAGCAATGTATTGACAAGGAGGTCAAGCTGAGGAAATACAGAGCAAACTACCTAGCTTAAATACTCTACAAGACATGAGTGTAGCCGCAATGAGTCTGAAGTACAAGTAAGTGAGTATGGCAAAGAGTGACAAACAATGGTAAAACGATGGTGTAAGAATAGTGAAGAATAGCGAAACAATGGTGAAGAACGGCACAGGGTTGTGCGATGCTGCGTAGGGCAGCACAAAGAACAATGAGTGCTGACCAAGGCTGATAGAAGCTGTGTAAGGCAGCGCGTAGAAGTGTGATATAATAGAAAGGAGTCAGGTGAACGAATGAATGGAAATATCAAAGGCAGCATGTAAGGCAGCACCTGTAGTGCAGAAGAATGAGAATGAGAAACGAGGCAGTGCACCATAGAGAGTGTCCAGGCTGAGACGGATAAATGAGAAGGTAGGGGCTGATGTAAAAAGGGTGATGGGAAATCAAAAGATGGGACGCGAGCAAAAATAGGGGAGTGAGATAGGGGCTAGGGGCTAACCATGTTCACGACATTACCCCCCTTCTAAGCTTCATCGTCCTCAATGACTTAGATCTTGTGTGGGGCATTGGGATGTTTGCAGTGGAACTCATTGATTTTGGCTCTTGAACATTTAAGGTTGTCAGCGGGTTCCCAGGAATTATGCGAGTCATTGTAGCCAGCCCAGCTGACAAAGTATTGAAGTACCTTCTTTCTTCCTTGGTTGACAGCTTGGCTGTTGAGGATGGATTCAACCTCATACTCAACCTCACCTTTGAGCTCAACAGGTGCCGGAGGAGGTGGTAGAATGCCATTGATGTTGTTGCCTTTCCAGCAAGAGAGTTTGTCGACATGGAAGACGGGATGGAGACGGGAAAGGCTACAAGGGAGATCGAGTTTGTAGTTGAGTTCACCAATGCGCTCAAGGACCTTGTAGGATCCGAGCTGCATGTCGCCTAGTTTACGAGCTGGGATCCTGACTTTGATGTCACTAGAGTCAAGCCAGACATAGTCGCCAACGTTGAAGTGATCAGCTGCGCGTTTACCTGCTTCGAATCCTTCCTTCTGGTGTTCTTTTTCTAGTTGTAAGGCAGTGTCAACGTCCTCTTGGGCGTCCTTGAGGCATTGGAGTTGGTCATCAATGGGTAGGAGACTGGAGGGATTGCCAATGGGAATATTGAAGTGAGGGAGGAAGCCATAAACGACTTCAAAAGGAGAGCAATTGTGGGCAGAGTGGACCTGGGAGTTGATGACAAATTTGGCCATAGGGATATGTTCGTCCCAGTCTTCCTGTAGATGCAGAGATACTTTTCGACTTCTTGGTTGGCACGTTCAGTCTGACCATTGGCTTGAGGGTGGTATGCAGTGGTGAGATTTGACTTGATCCTGAGGTGGTTGAGTAGTCCACGCATGACCTTGGAAGTGAATTGGGGTCCGTGGTTGCTGATGAACTGGAGAGGGAGGCCATGGAGGTGGAAAATTTTGCAGTAATAGATGTCGGCAACATCTTCCGTGGTGATGTTGGAGTGACAAGGGAGGGCGTGGATGAGTTTGCTGTAGTAGTCGGTGAAGACAATGATAGTGTTGTAACCATGAGCTTTGGGAAGCTGGGTGATAGGGTTGACACCAACTGATTCCCAGGGGCCAGCAGGTACATCGAGGGGGCGAGTAAGAGCATGAGGATGTTGCATGTGCTTCTTGCGTCCACAGGTATCGCATCCTTCGACATATTTCTTGACAAAGGCGTGCATGCTGGGCCACCAGTACTGTTGTTCAACTCGTTCAAGGGTGGCGTGGATTCCAGGATGGCCAGAGGCGGGGTCATCATGGCATTGTTGTAAGACGTCGTGGCGAAGGTCGTTGTCGTTGGGTACATAGACTCGGCCTTTGTGGAAGACCAAGCCATTGATGAGTTGAGTAGGTCTGGAGTTGCGCAGGGCAGCAAGGCCAGCTAAGACCTCAGCTTCGCGGTTGCTGGCTTGCTTGAGGTGTTCTTCAAGAGGGTTGACGAGCATGCTGGTAGTGGCGAGTTTGGCAAAAAGTTCGTGTTTGAGGACGATTTGTTGTTTGTTATCTTCAGCGTCACTGACTTGATGAATATCGAGGCGGGAAAGGGGATCGGCTTGAGTGTTGGCTTTTCTGGGACGGTGGGTGAGGCAGATTGGAAACAGGAAAGGTAGAGAGCCCATCTTGCATGTCGGCGGCTCAAATCTTGTGTGGTGCACCAGTATTCGAGGTTGGCATGGTCGGTGATGATCTCAAAAGGCTCAGGGAGACCTTTGAGGAAGTGGCACCAGTCCTTGAGAGCGTCAATGATGGCAAGCATTTCACAGTCGTAAATCTCGTAGTTGCGTTCTGCAGGCTGCATGGAGGAGGAGCGGAATGCAATGGGGTGCCAGAGACTGTCATCGTGCTTCTGAAGCAGAGCACCTCCTGTGGCAAAGCCAGAGGCGTCGACTTCAATGCGAGTTGGGCGACTAGGATCCCAGAGTGAGAGGACTGGAGCGGAAATGAAATGATGGCAGAGGGTATCAAACGCGTTTTGATGTGGCGTACCCCATTGCCAGGCCACGTTCTTCTTGGTGAGATCATTGAGCAGACGAGCAATGGTGGAAAAATCTTTGATGAAACAGTGGTAGAAGTTGGCAAATCCTAGGAATCCTCAAACAGCATGGAGATTGTGGGGAGTGGGCCAGTTGAGAACAGCTTTGACCTTGGCTGGGTCCATCAAAACTTCTCCCTCCCTGATGACTAGACCCAGGTATTCAATCTCCTGTTGTTCGAATTCGCACTTTTCAGGGCAAAGGAACAGGTCGTGAGCCTTGAGTCGTCAAAGTACCTCATGAGTGATCTTGCGATGCTCTTCGAGGGTCAGGGTGAAGATGAGGATGTCATCAAGGTAAACCGCGACTTTACCAGTAGCAATGAGGTCTGAGAAAATAGAGTTCATGAGGGCTTGGAAGGTGGCGGGCGAGTTGGTGAGACCAAAGAACATAACAAGGGGTTCGAAGAGGCCTTGGTTGGTAGCAAAGGCGGCCTTCCATTCGTCCCCTTCCTTGATGCAGATATTGTTGTAGCCTCATCATACGTCAAACTTGGAAAAGTATTTGGCGCCTTTGAGGCAGCCAATGATGTTGGAGCAGGAAGTGGATAGCGGTTTTTGACAGTGAATTCGTTGAGTTTGCAGTAGTCCTGAACAAATCGGAGTTTACTGTCCTTTTTCTTGACAAAGAAGACAGGGGAAGCGAGGGGCAATTTTGATGGTCGGATATAGCCTTTCTGGAGGTTCTTGTCCAGGAAGCGGTTGAGTTCCTCTTGCTTGTTTTGTGACATGGGGTAGACTTTGGTGTGGATGGCAGCTGGAGCACTGGGAATAAAGTTGATGGCATGGTCCCAGGGCTTGTGTTCCAGTAGATGGTGGGATTTGGACTCAGAAAAGACGGAGGCATGCTGTCGGTACTCAGGGGGGTACCAACTCTTCAAACATCTTCTGAAGCTTCTCCTTCTGGCTTTGTTCAGCGATTTGCTGGGACTACGTGAAGCCAGCAGTGCACCATAGTTGGTCACCTGTGTCTTCTAGCATCCCCTTGCATACCATTTCACGTTGAGTCCTTTGATTGGCACGGATGTGACAGAGAGGAGGCCTGTAGTCTTCTGGTTCAGGTTCAACCAGTAGAGATGGCTCATCTGGGGTGTCTGGAGGTGAGGACGAAGAGGAAGATGCTGATTGGGGAGTGGGTGTTGAGGTTGATGCTGTTTTGAGAGGAATTGGAGCCGGAGTGGGAGATGAATCATAGTTGATGCCAATCTGCTCTACCAGTGCTTCTCCCATGGGAGCACCTCGAGAGATGGGATGGGCATCTTCATCTGGAATTTCCTCAACGGTGACAGAGGAAATCTTGGAGCGAGGAATGGTGAGGGTGCCTTTGCGCCAGTCAATGGTGGGATTGAGCTTGCAGAGCCAGGGAAGACCAAGGATAATGTCCTCCCCACCAAGATCAGTGATGAGGAAGTCGGTCCATTCCGTGTAGCCATCAACGGTGAGTTGGAGACAAGCAAAGTGGGTGATATGGCCTGCCTGGTTGGGTGAGCTGTCAATGTTCAGGAGTGTGATGGAGTGGCGGAGTTTAAAGGTGTGGATTTTGTTCTTTTTGACAAAGGGCACATCTAGGAATAATCCTGTTGCGCCACAGTCGACCATTGCCAGGGACTTGGTACTGTGGTTTCTGCCTCTGAGCCTTGCTTGAACGTGAAAGTGGGAAGAAAGGGGGTTCAATTCGCAAGTCGTGCTAAGTTTATGGGAATAAATGGAATCATAGGTGGAAGTTGCATATGGAGGTAGGGGTGCATGCGCCTCGGCGCGAGCAGGCACCCGCTTTAAAAACCCTCCTTGAGTTTGGCGAGGTGAGCGAGAATTTCAAGTTGGGTCTGTTGAGGGTGTTGAATGTTGGAGAAGTTGGTGTTTGAGACAGAGGCTGGAGGAGGAGGAGCAACGGGAGTGGCAGTGATGGTGGCGGAAGAGGATGGAGCAGGGTTGAAGGAAGCGCAGACATCAAAGGTATTGTTGATAGTGGTGGTGGTGGTGGTGGTGGTGGTGTGGATACGGCGCTGGTTGAGTTCACAATTCTTGGCAAGGCCCATAAACTTGTCCTGGCAGACGTTTTCCGTATGTCCCATGTGCCGACAGTAGGTGCAGTGGTTACCTCCGTGGTTGCCATCCTTCTTGACGTGGGCTCGAGATCCACAGCCAAAGCAGCAGCCCCTCATGGCAGCGACAAAATCGTCACAGCTGCAACCAGAGGGACCAGCACGGCTGGCACTGAGGTCCATGGCCCAGGGGTCTTCAATAACGGTAGGAATGCTGACGGAAGTGGAGTGGTGTTGGGAGTTGGGGCACATGTGGAATTTGTTCTTGATAACCTGGTTGCACATCTCGTTGAGGGTCTTGGGTTCCTTGAGGATAGTGGACAGGGCGACGAGCCATTCTCAATCTTGATTATTGAGCTTCTCCTTGTACTTGGCCATGAGATTGGTATCTGAGAGACCAGTGCGAGGTGCAGTCTCCAGGAAAAGTGCGGTGTAGTGCGCGGCAGAGTAGTGGCCCTGGTTGAGCACTTTCAACTCTCATCATGCAGCTTCAGTATCAATGGCAGACTGGAAACAGTGTTGGAATTCGGAGATGAAGGTTGTCCAATCTCTGTTGAAGGCATAGGGTTTAGCGGCTTTGTCAGTTTCATTGGTGGTGTTTTTGTGGTCAGCAATCTGTTGGAGGAAGTAGGCAGCCCAGTGACTGGCTTCCCCTTGCATGTAGGAAAGGGCGGAGGAGATCCATTGCTTGTTGTCGTGTCCACCAAGGGTTTGGTTCAGTGGTGCTCCTTGCTTGGATGCCCAGTTGGTGAAGTAGCAGATGAAGCATTGGGCATCCTTGATCTGGCCTTTGAAGGGTTCGGGTTCCTTGACTCCTGATTTGGTAGCTGCAGCTTTGTCGATGAGTTTGCTGAGGAGTGTGGTCATAACATCGTTACTGGCTTTGAAAATGTTGTTGTTTTCTTTGATCTGTTGGGCAAGGGCATCAATTGAGGTGGACATATCTTCTTCTGTTGGTAGTGTGGAATGGGTTTGTGTGGGAGTCGGTTGTGATGGGAGATCGATAAGGATTGGGCTTTCTGGTGCAGTGGTTTCTTGGGCTTGTTCTTGGATGGTTTGGGGTTCTTCTTGGGCTGTTGCGGGTTGTTGTTGTTCTACTTCATCATCGTCTTCGTCTTCTTCTTCTTCGTTGTCTTCTTGGTCAGAAACGACTGGAGGAGTGGCGGGTGCAGCTGGTGTGGTGACGGATGTGGAGGCTAATCCAATGGAGAATGTGGGGATCAGGGCGTCAACTTCAATAGGACTGTGTGGACAGATTTCTGGGGAAGGCGAGTCTTGGTATCGTCGGATGATTGGTAGTTGAGTTGGTAGGCACTTGTGGAATGTGAGGTCAGGGTTGTTGGAGTATCTCCTGATCCACTGGAATTGTTCGGTAGTCAGTTGAGTAGAGTGGTATGGGCAGGGGTTGTACAGAACACCTGATAGGATGCCCTATGAGTGGAAAGTGGCAGTCGTAGCAGACATCTGGATCACTGTTGTTTTGGACGCAGTAGTGGGGAAGGTGTTGGCACTCAATCTTGAAAGTGGTTGACAGAGTGAAGGGCCAGGATGGTTTGCTTGAGCAGGGGCAGCAAGCGGTACTGCCGGTGCAAGAGTGCAGCTTGACCTAATGTCGCAAAGTATGCGGCACTATATCAAAGCAATGGCAGAGAACACCACACGGTGTTAGACGGTGAGCGAGATAAGACTTGAAGTCAAGCAGTGACAATGAGATAAGATGCGGAGAGCAGAGGAGAGCAGAGTCGTCAAGAGACAAGAACGGTTGAGAGTGCGAGTTAAGCAGTGTATTGACGAGGAGGTCAAGCTGAGGAAATACAGAGCAAACTAGCTAGCTTAAATACTCTACAAGACATGAGCGTAGCCACAATGAGTCCGAAGTACAAGTAAGTCAGTATGGCAAAGAGTGACAAACAATGGTGAAACGATGGTGTAAGAATAGTGAAGAATGGCACAGGGTTGTGCAATGCTGCATAGGGCAGCACAAAGAACAATGAGCACTGACCAAGGCTGATAGAAGCTGTGTAAGGCAGTGCGTAGAAGTGTGATATAATAGAAAGGAGTCAGGTGAACGAATGAATAGAAATATCAAAGGCAGCATGTAAGGCAGCACCTGTAGTGCAGAAGAATGAGAAAGGAGAAACGAGGCAGTGCACCATAGAGAGTGTCCAGGCCGAGACGGATAAATGAAAAGATAGCGGCTGATGCGAAAAGGGTGATGGGAAATCAAAAGGTGAGATGCGAGCGAAAATAGAGACATGATATAGGAGCTAGGGGCTAACCATGTTCACGACAAGTTCTGTCAGAAGACTTTGCATCCAAATGACCTTGCGCCCTGCTGAAGATGCTAATATGTATTCAGCCTCTGTAGATGAGTTTGCAATTGTGACTTGCTTCTTGGCTGACCAGCTGACTGCCCCAGTTCCCATCTTCATTACAAAACCACTAGTGGACCTTCAAGTGTCAAGGCATCCACCATAGTCTGCATCACTGTATGCATGGAAGAGTTCAGAAGTAAGGGGACTGCAGTTGTCAGATTTGTGGAAGGTAAGCTTGAGATCACTTGTTCCTTGTAGATGGCAGAAGAGGTGTTTCACTGCCTTCCAATAAGCAATGCCAGGATTTGAATTGAACTGAGCAAGTTTCGCAACTGAGTATGCAATGTCTGGTTGAGTGCCAATGGCAAGGTACATCAGTGTGCCAACAGTGTTCGTATAAGGAATCTTGCGCATCTCCTCTGACTCTTCATTGGTGGATGGCAAATGCTCCTTGGACAATATGATACCAGGTTCCATGGGCATTGTGACTGGTTTGCAGTCTGAAAGGCAGAATCAAGCAAGTATGTTGTGAATGTACTGTGTCTAGGACAGACAGAGGACACAGTTCTTTTGGTCATATTCAACCTTTATACCTAAGAGGTACATAGTTGGACCCAAGTCCTTGAGTTTGAACACCTCTGATAGCAACTCCTTGACCCAGTCAATCTTGGACTTGTCCTTGGACGTAATGGTGATGTTGTCAACAAAGACTGGAAGAGTGATGCAAATACTGTCTTTTGCCCAGTGGTAGATACTTGGGTCAGACTGCAGTTGGATGAAACCAATGTGTTCTAGCTCTTCTGCAAGCTTTTGGTACTAGAGTCGTCCACTTTGTTTCAGGCTATAGAGACTCTTCTTGAGCTGGCACACCCACTTGCCACCCTTTGGGTTTGGTTCCTTGAGATATTTACACCTCAAAACTCTCCTCAATTTTGCTGTTCAGATAGGCATTGGAAATATCAATAGACTCAATATAAGCACTATCCATTGCAGCTTGGGCAAGAATAGCTCTGAGGGAAGCAAGTTGTGTGGTTGGGGCAAAGATTTCATCATAATCAATGCCATGGGGCTGCCTAAAACCTTGATCAACTAGGTGTGCTTTATATCACTGCACTTGTCTATCAGAGTCTTGTTTGATTAAGAAGACCCAATGTGAGCTGATCATCTTTTGCCCTTTAGGCAGCTTGACTAGCTCCCAGGTGTCCCGTCTCTAAGTGCTTGTATCTCTGATTGAGCAGCTTCCAACTATTTGTCTGCATCATTGCGTGCCATGGCTTCATGCCCATTTTGTGGAGCATCATTCGGATGCATGGCTGCATTGTAGGCTGTTTCAACAGCGGATTCAAGTGCAATTTTGTAGCCCATAGTGAGTAGAATGTAGTCGTCTGTGATCCCATAGACTTGGAAGACAGATTCCATGACTGGAGTTGCATGTAGGGCAGCAGCAAGGTCAACTTCTTCTTCAATGTCTTCAAGACTTTCTGCAGTCATTGGTGCTGAACTTGAACTTGTATGGAGTGGAATTGATGCAAGTGGAATGCTACCAAGTGGTAAGACTGGTGGAGGTGCTGGATTGGATCTTCATGCACCCCCTCAATCCAGCACTGCTGTGGTCAAGTTCTGACTGGTACCAATGACAATGTCCTATTAGAATACAATGTGCATGTCATATACATACGGTTCCACTCTATCTCCCTTGTATTCTCTTTGCTCTTGTTCAATGAACAATAGCTGGTCTATATTTAGAACAATGGACTCCCACTACTACATTGTACTATATCATTCTATTGTTCTCCCTTGTTACTTATTGTTCTCTTATTTATGGACAACTCTATTGTACTCTTAAGCTATTGTACTTACACATATCTAAGTAGCTATTGCAAGTGACTAGCTCCTTATTGAACTATCTCCCACTTGCAGTGTGATCTATTTCAGGTTTTAATATGTCCCTAGATTCCTCTTCTTCCTCTGCTTGTGCCTCAACGTCCTGTTGTGCTACAGGTAGAGTTCCACAATGTTTCTGGCTATGCATGCCCATGTAGTCCGTTGGCTGTGCTATAGACCTTGGAGGCGTGTATTCTGCACAACCAGATATGGCTGCTTTGGATTTGACTTGGGTGCAGCTAATGGTAGAGGAATTTTGCTAGGTGGTGCCTGAGGTTCCAGCCTTGGAAGGTCAATAGAAATTGGCGCTCTAATTTGCTCAGGGGATTCCAGCTCAGTTTTCGCCTTTGGTGTTGGAAACACCTGTGGCTCAACCCTTAACCATAGTTTCTTGCCACACTTTACTGTTGTCCAACCTAGTGATGGTGGGCAGGCAGTTGGTGTGCAAGGTTCATCATCCTCAGATTCATTGTCTGAACCATCTGATGGCCATCTGGGGGGCATGGAAGGTAGAGAAGGATTGCTTGGAGGAGGAGAAGGGGCTCTCAAAGAGGCTGACTCATCCTTGTCCTCAGTGTCATTGTCTGCATGGAATCTGAATTCTCTGAATTCAGCAGGAGGTACAGTCACTGTCTTTTGTTTTGTTGAGAGACCAGGGAAGCTGGTTTTGTCAAAAATGACATCACATGAAATATGGAATTTTTAGGCAACTGGATCATAGTACTTCCAGCCTTTGTAATCTTCCTCGAAGCCTACAAAAATGCAGGGAATCATATGGGAATCCAAATTCTTGCAATCAGCTCTAGCAACATTGACAAAGCCTGACGGCCATACATGTGGAACATGGAAAGATCTGGCTTTCACTTATTCCATACCTCATAGGAGGTGGTTTCAGAGAGCATGGATGTAGATGTGACATTGAGGATCTCAGTGTAGTATGTTACTGCTGTTTGCTACTACAAAGAGGGTAGACCAGTATGATTCAGCATGGCTACCACCCCCTCAGCTAGAGTACGGTTTAGACATTCTGCAACTCCATTCTGCTGTGGGGTAGCTTTGACTGTGTGCTCAATTTTGATTTCCCATGCTTGACACCATTCAATCATCTCCTTTGATATGTATTCGCCTCCCTTGTCATTCCTAAAGATCTTGACTTTTACACCATGCTTGGTTTCAACTGCAGCAAAGACATTGCTCTTGTGTTTGAGCTTTTCTGTTGTCTTGTGCAAAGAATTGTTGTTGATGAAGTTTGTCCAGTAGCAATGACCACTTCGCATGCAAGGTAGAGGTCCATGGACATCACTGTGGATTCTTCCTCCAATTTCAGTGCTATGGTGCTCAGAGACTTTTGGGAACAGTAGACAATGTTGCTTGTCTTCAATACAGACTTCACAATAATCCTTCACTTTTGTACCTGGTTTGCATACTACTCCTTCTGCAAGGTCCTTTTTGAGGAGCATGTCCAGTCGACCGATACCGATGTGTCCAAGTCAATCATGCAGAATACTCTTGTCTACTGTTGCTGCATAGACATGTTCTGTGGCATCCAACGTCACACCGTCCAATATTCCTGTAGTGCCAGAAATAGTACTGGTGATAAGTAGTGTTCACCACAGGTAACCTGCAGGTACCAGCAGAATGCACTGTACCCACACCCAGGCAATACCCTACCCGGAGCAACCAAATCAGTCCAGAAATTGCTGAGATATCTTCAATTTCGTGTCCTTTAATGAAATTGACTGTATCTCACCATTTCTGGGCTGATTTGGCCCTTTTTGAGCTCTTTTTGAAATGGCTGGGTACAGGAATGGTAACCCATAGTGAACACTAGTGATAAGTGTCTTTCCATCTTTTGAGAATTCAAGACTGTTGTTCTCAATGACCACTCACATCTTTCTCTTTTTGACAGTAGTGAGAATGGAAAAGAGGTTATTTCACAGAGTAGGGACATATAATACATTTTTGAAAACAACTAGATTCTTGCTGCTGCCCTTGTTAAAGGGTTTGAATACAACATTCCCAATGCCTCAACCACAGATGACCAGATCGTTAGCCAACTTAATCTCTATATCTTGCAGAATGAAATCTCTGAACCAGTTGCAGTTTGGTATCATATGCAAGGTAGCACTGCAGTCTGTGTTCCAATGAGTGTCAGCACAAGTTTTGGTCAACAAAAGCAAGGGGTACTTGCGATGTAGGCAACAGCAGCAAGCATAGCTTTGTCTTGGAAGGGCAAAGAGTCCTCAGCAATGTTAGCCTTGTATTTCACCTCAGCAAGTGCCTTCTGGACAGTAGGCCATCCTGCTGCCTGGTGTATGTACAATCTGCTGCAGCATGTCAAGGATTGTGTTGTGAACATGGTCAGCCCCTAGCCCCTATCTCGTGCCCCTATTTCTCTTTTCATCTTATCTTTTGATCTTTCATTTATCTTATCGCTTTAACCCCTATTTCCCCTTTGACTCCGTCTCGGCATGGACACTTTCACTATGGCATGCTGCCTCATTCTCCCTTTGCTACATTTCATTCTTCTCTGCTACAGGCGCTGCCTTACGCACAGCCCTTTGATACTTCTATTCATTCGTCCCCCTGACTCATTCCTATCTTCTTCGCGCTGCCTCGCGTAGCCTCGCTCGGCCTCGGGCGGTTTCCATTCTTCTCCCTGTTCTTCTCCACGCTGCCTTATGCAGCTTCACGCGGCCTCAGGCCACTCTTTGTCATTCCATTGTCTTCTTGCTTACTCGTATCTCGGACTCATCGCGGCTATGCACATGTTCTGTAGAGTATATAAGCTAGCTAGTACGCTCTGTATTTCCTCAGCTTGACCTCTTCGTCAATACATTGCTTAACTCGCACTCCAACCGCTCTGCTCTCTGTCCTGCTCTCTGCTTGGTATCTGTGGCTATTCCCACCTATACTTAAGTCAGCTGCTCTGCTCCTGTCCTCATCGTCGCCGATCGACTTCGAGTCTCGTCTACTCGCTCTCGTTCACCGTGTGGTGTTCGACTCAGTCCGCTTAGGTCTTCTGACGCGTACTTCGCGACAGATTGGATCACATCCCATCCCTCTTGTTGTACCTCATTGCCTTTGCCTCCCCCTCCACTGTGTGCTTGAGCTCATACTGCTCAAGATCAGCCTTCTGTTCCCACATGTCCCAACTGTGGCCTTGATCTCACCTACGAGCATGCCAGGTTTGCCCATGTCTCTTCCTCTCATTCCCAGCTTGCATTGTCTGCTTGTGCCCATTTTGTTTCAGATGATGAAGACTTGGATAGGGATATTGGTTTGGGAGGTGGTTCAGATTCAGACTTCTATGAGGAGGAGAAAATGGAACTTTCACACCTCATGCCCCAGCTGCCATATGTCTGATTTTTGGTGGGTTTTGGTATTCGGTCCTTCTGGCATGCCAGCCAGGAGGTGGTGTTGGATTTGGTCATGTTAGCCCTGGTGGCTGGCATGCAGGTACATATAACAAGTACAAACACATGTTGAATTATTGTTACCCTGGTTCAATATACCTTGCCATTGTACCCTGTACTTCTGTTGTGGCCGCTCTGTGTCTGTGTCTGTGCCTCTCTATTCTGTTGCCTCTCAACCCTCCTGTTGTGAACACGGTCAGCCCCTAGGCCCCTATTTTCACTCGCGTCTCATCTTTTGATTTCCCATCACCCGTTTCGCATCAACCCCTATTTTCTCATTTATCCGTCTCAGCCTGAACACTTTCTATGGTGCACTGCCTCGTTTCCCCTTTCTTATTCTTCTGCACTACAGGTGCTGCCTTACGCGCTGCCTTCAATATTTCTATTCATTCGTTCACCTGACTCACTTCTATTATATCACGCTTCTCCGCGCTGCCTTACACAGCTTCTATCAGCCTTGGTCAGCCCTCATTGCTCTTTGTGCTGCCCTATGCAGCATTGCACAACCCTGCGCCATCCTTTGCCATTCCTACACCATTGTTACACCATGCTTCACCATTGTTTCACCATTCTTCATCATTCTTTGCCATTCTCGCTTACTTGTACTTCGGACTCATCGTGGCTACGCACATGTCTTGTAGAGTATTTAAGCTAGGTAGTTTGCTCTGTATTTCCTCAGCTTGGCCTAACTTGCACTCCAACCACTCTGCTCTCTGCCTCGCTCTCTACTTGATATTTGTGGCTATTCCCACTCATATCAAAGTCAACTGCTCCATGTCTACTCTTGTCATCGCCGATCGACTTTGAGTCTCATCCACTTGCCGTTCAGACACCCTGTTGGTGTCCTCTGTCATTGCTTTGATATAGTGCTGTGTACTTCATGACACCTCCCTTGCTTGCCTTTTCAATATTCACATCCACCATCTCCTCCTCCTCAGTGAGGCTTGTTGCACATGGCCTTTCAGACATACAGTGTTGAAGCAGTGTTTGGGACAACATTTCGTGTTTTACAATTAATGCCTTCTATGTGTATCTGAAACCTCTGAGACTAATTTTAATGGTTGGCCAGAGTTCTCTTTCATGTATCATAGTTGTTTTTGCATCCAAATATGGCCTGACTTGGGGTTGCAAAAGTAGGTAGATGGTAGGGGTCCCAAAACTGTGCAGGATCACTCCTCAAGCCTGTTCTCATGCTCAAAAGCCAGGAACTTTTGCTGAAGATAGCCACAGTGATCTTTCAAGGCTCTTCAATTTAATTCCTGAGGTGCCTGGAGGTGCCAACTCCTGCAACACACACTTCAGTCTTGGTGGCCCCACCTATTTTGCCGATGCACCCACCAAGCACCTGCATTGGAATCTATTCTAGCAGCATTTCAAGTACAAAAAGGCATGATTGACAAAGTACTGCCTAGAAAAGAGAATATCAAATGTTCTACTCCTTATTCTTGCAAATTAGTAGTCATCACCATCTTAGAGGCTATGGAATTTGCAGAAAGAAAAGTTGTACTCATCAAAACTGCATTTTTGGGTTTTGGTTTTCCCCTAGAGCAGTAGCTATAGAGTGTTACTACATATTTGCCAATTTTTGTAGTCAAAACTGCAAGATTGGCAAAGATATCAGTGTTTGTCCCAAGGAGTGATCCTGTCCCAAGGACCACTTCAACACTGTACCAATTGGTAGATCAATTTTGAGTTCCCCTACTGATATACATTTACATCTCATTAGGGAATTGGCCTTTCCCTGATGAACCTCTGATAGGATTAACAGAGAATTTGGAAATGGTGGCAAGGACACGCTCTGGGTGAGAGAAACCATGGGAGATGGAAATACGGCAGGCACAGGTTGAAATACCCTCTCCCTAGCAACACATTAGCATTGGACCATGATACTAAAAGGAGGACTGACATAACGACTGAACTCTGATGCAACAAGACAGTTGATCCAGACCCTTTTCGGCAGCTTGACATCTGGATATCTCGCCTCATACCAGGATGCAATCTCAATCGCTAGCTTTGGCTCGTCGCGTCCTGCTGCAAGTGATATCAAGTCAGTAACTGTCCGTGCATTTACTGGCAGATCGCGGTTGCGGATGTCGTGAAGATACTGAAGGGCCATTTCGAGGTTGCCATTGGAAACCGCCCGAGAGATGAGCTCGCCATGTGTTTGGCGTTCTCGGTTGCTTCTGTTAGGTCCTGCCTCGCTCAGGGCTTTCCACACATAGTGGGAGCGATTAAGCCGAAAAGCCTACCCAGAAGTCAGAACGGAAGAAAAGCATAGGGTATCAAGGCAACGAACGCGGAGGAGCTCTCTTAGACCTAGTGTCGAGACACCTCCAGACATGGTATCGTGAATAGCCCAAGAGATGAGCCAATTATGGCCACGCTGTCTGACATCTTCGAGCTGGGAAAGTAGCGTTGGAGATGGGCTCGTGGCATGGTGGGTGAGGTGACGAGGAGATACTCTACTGCATTGTAGAGACGAACGAAGACCAGAGGTGCATGGCCGACAGAGGGACATTGCCCATGCCGGTGGTGGTAGGTAGCCAAGTTTCAGACAGCACGTCGGCAGAGTCTGTGATGGCGTTCACGTGACCACACGCGCCCAAATGAACGGAATTGTTCGAATCGCGTCTTTTGTCTTTGCACCATGACCTCAACCAACATGGCAAGTCTGTAACCCTGCCCATAGCCGATGTTCCTAACCCTCTTTTTCTTAGTTTTACTCGGAGGCTATCCTCTCGAGACGAGGGCCCCTCGGCAGAGTGTGGCTCGCAGCGCACATGGAACGCAAACTGTCCAAGTCGCAAACCCTTCAAACTGACATTGAGCAGTCCGTTGGTGCGTAATAATCCTTGAATCCAGGCTGTATACTCAATGGGATGCAACAGAGGCTATCATGGGCCAAGAGGTGAAGATTATGGCCCTTCGTCTCAGTGGCCAGCTCTTGCTCGGAGTTGTGCGTATCTACAGCCGAAAGGCGAAATACCTTCTGGACGACTGCAACGACGCGTTACTCAAGATCAAGATGGTAGGTCAAGATGAGACGTATCTTGACCCATGTTGATCGCTACATAGGCTTTTCGACCAGGTCTGGTTGACCTTACTGAGGACCAACTTAACATCAACAAGACGAGCATCACATTGCAGGCGAATACCGTGGACCTCGACCTCCTGCTCCCAGATGTAAACTGGTAGGCGCTCTTCCTCCTGCCCTCGATGCCTCCCTCACATTCGACTAGGGATATGGATTTTATCGAGCGTCCTTTGCGAGACTATGGGCAACATCAGGCCCAGGTCGAAGATATCACCTTGCCCCAGGGCACAGGACTTGACTTTGCGACTCAAGACCCTTTCGACGTCGGACCATCAGATGGGATTGGCTCACAGGACTTTTTGGATGTCGACCTTGGCATAGACTGGGACGATGTCCCTCAGAGGGCGAATGACGACGCCATGAGCGTGGACGAAAGTGTTGGCGTTGGACGTGATGCTGCTAGCGCTCGCAGCCTTATTGAATTCCCTCAGTTGAACGGTATCTCAAAAGGGGTCGACCTGGACATGCATTCCATCCGAAGCTTGAGTCGGGACCCTTCCGAGCAGCCTTTCCAGCCCACGATGGAGATGGACTTCCCCGACTTTGGCGGTATGGACCTGGGTGACTTGGGCATTGGTTTCGACGAACCTGTTGGGGAAGTGCCGAAGGAGGTGTCAAGTCGTGCATGTGAGTCGGGTTGTTAGTCAAGGTCGAGCCTTCTCACATCATTGCTTAGCATCGCCTCTAACCGATGTGCCGGATACCCCTGCCCCCGTGGACGAGAACCAGCTCCCAGAAATACCACTTGAACAGCCAAAGGCAGCTCGCAAACCTCGAGAGAAGAAACAAATCATTGATTCTGTCACCGAGCTCTACGACTCGGCTCAAGCTGGGCCCATGAAGGATGTCAGCAACATTGTCACCGAACAGCGTTACCTGCCTCGCTCATCCCTTGCTATGCGCCTCTTGCAAATCCGCGAGGATCCATTGGCCCATTTCCTGGCGACCAAGTCAACTCCCAACGGGGCCATGTTCTCAGCGGGCCCTCCTGGTCTGGCGCCCGAATTGGCTGAACTTTTCTTGCGTCCAGTGGAAACGGGCACCGAGAAGCGCCGCTACGTCTCTGTGAAGGAGGATGGTAGCAAGCGAATCAGGCTGGAAGAGGAAGAGGAAGAAGTTGAAGCTGGCCGCCGTGCTATGAGTGCCGTCCCAAGCATCGCTGGGATGAGTGACCGTCTGGGAGCCGACCCAAATGCGACTGGTGACTTTGAATTCGCAGACCAAACAGGGCCTTTGGATGACTACCAGCTCGAACTGCCAAACGAGGAGGCCGAGATTGAACTGCCCAAAGCCCGCTCCGTGTCAGCTGTCCCCAGCATCCGTAGCCGCCTGTCAACACCTGCTGGGGATGGCTGGATGGAAGGCGAGGAGAGCTACGCTGATGCCACCTGCCCAATCGCCATGTTCGATAGTCGTCAGACTCAGACGCAGGAGGAGCAGGAAGCCGAGACGCAGGAGATCCCCGAGGAAAAGGGGTACAGCAAGAATACGGTCAAGGCGTTGGGTTTCATCCGAAAGGAGCTGCAGACGGCCTCTGAGGCGGACATGGGGGATGCTTCAATGAGCTTCAATGCGATGGCGACCAAGGTAAGGAGGAGAATCATTCGCTGCAGTCTATAAGCTAACTATCAGCGCCAGGCTTCTCGTCGGGCTGCGTCATCTTTCTTCTTCGAGTTGCTTGTTTTGGGTACGCGAGACTGCGTCAAGGTGGAACAAGGTGGACCATTTGAGGACATTGCCATTTCTGCCAAGCCTAAGCTGTGGCAGGCACAGAAACATGGGCGTCAGGCCTCCGAGTCGATTTAACAGGACGTCATCTTCTTGATTTTTCATGTCGTATGTAGTTTATCTTATGTATGTTGTATATATGCTTTGGAATTTGCGAGAATATCTATCTAATCATGTGACACTGTGAAGATGTTGAACAGGCGCCAAGGCCGGCGCTCAAATGAAACTCTGCTGAGATATTGTCGTTTCGCGCAATGACTTCGCTACAGACCTGGTCAACAGGCAACCATTTCAGGCATCCCTGGTTCAATGCCTCGACCATGAAACGCAAGCAACGCAGTCCACGGCTCGCCTTTGAGATGGACGACGACGACGACGACGACGAACCGAGAGACGGGCCGCCCAGCAAGCGCCGGAGGTGTAACGCGCTGGAGAACGGACTGGCCCATTTAACTCTCAATTCGCCACAGAGAGAGCACAGCACGGCGAGTGGCATCTGGGGTCAGGCGACACCGCCCAGCGTGGAAGAGGTATTAGCCTCTTCATCTGCATGCCCTGTTAATCCCTTTCCTCCGGCACAGTTCCAACTACCACCTGATGCTGCTCTGCCCGACATCGTCCTTCCTGACTCTGTCGAGGAGCCTTCAGTGCCCGAAGTTGATATGCGGGCGTCGACGTGGTACGAGCCAGAGCCCAACAGTACGTCGGTTCTAGGACTGTTGTTGATCCAATGGCTCATTCAACATCCAACAAGGGATTATCATTACTGATCTCGATGGATTTGTAGAGTCGGACGAGGAGGGTGATCCCCCAAGCAAAGACTTCCAGGTCCATCCTGGCTTCCTTGAACAAATCCGAAGCAAAAAACTCAACAACCATGTCTCACCCACTGCAAAGAGCAGCCAGGCTCTCATCTTGTTTCGACCACCCCCTTCACTTCCTGCGTCCATCAAAGAGAACGAGCCATCACCGACTCCTCTGGCCGATGAATACGCGATGGATCTGGACGGTTAGACTGAGCATTCGATAGAGTATGGTATAGAAGACAAAGTACAAAAAGACGGAGAAAATACTCATAAAATTACAAGGGCCCTTTTTCTAGTTGTTGCCGGGTGTGCCAAATTGAATCATTTCCTCTGTCCTTCTCTGCATCTCTGAGGATGAGGTAGTCGGGTCGTTGTAGAGAGGCTGGTGGAATGCCAGATTGCTGTGATGATGCCGTGCATGGGCATGAGGATGAGGGACATGGTGCATTTGCATGCCTGGAGTGTACGACGGCATGTTGCCT
The DNA here is from genome assembly GCA_020736565.1 of Coprinopsis sp. MPI-PUGE-AT-0042. Taxonomy (NCBI): domain Eukaryota; kingdom Fungi; phylum Basidiomycota; class Agaricomycetes; order Agaricales; family Psathyrellaceae; genus Coprinopsis; species Coprinopsis sp. MPI-PUGE-AT-0042. Next base: position 1,156,570 of record JAHBOF010000005.1, on the reverse strand, counting down.
GGCAATGCTTTTGGTAGAGACGCAAAGCCCTGCATGGACTTGTGTGGTTGTTGGTGGTGGTGAAGATTCAAGTGCCGAGTGTGGCCATGGCTGATTGGGTTGTGCTGGGCCATGTGGGGGTTGGGCATCTGTTGAGGTATTGACATACTGGGTCGGAAATTGGACGTCGAGGGCATAAAGAAATTGTCTTCCTGGTGGTGTTGGTGATGGTGATGATGGTGGTGCTGGTGCAGATGGTCCATACGAGGAGGCTCTGGCTCGATGATGGGCTGCGGTGGTTCAGGCATTGGCAGCGGCTCCGGGTCCTGCTGCTGCTGCTGCTGCTCGTCGTCATCGTTGTCCTCGACATCTTGACCGACACCGGCCGTCGATGGATCCACTTCGCCATTTGCCCTCTTCTGCGCGGCAATTTCTTCTGCAGTGAGAAAGCGACCGCCTGGACCTCTTGGGCGGCGCATGGCATGTTTGTGTCTAGATTCATGGAGATACGGCTAGCGAATAATCAACATGACAGGCCAGCCGACGATGGAAACGACGTACCTTGCGCTGCCGGGAGAGTCTATGGACCTCATCTAGACGGGACCGAGCAACGCGCCGCTTGAGGATGCGAAAATACTGTTTGGCATTGACATAAAGAGGCTCCTCGTCGATCTGGGGCTGAACATCCTGCTGTGGCTGCTGCTGGTAGAGGTACTGGTTGAGATACAGCTGCTCGTCGAGGGATGGGTCCATAGCAGACGCTGTCAAAGGCGCGATTGATCCCAAACATTCAGTCGCACGCCCTCTTGCTCACAGACCACCATGGACGCAAAACTCAAAGCACTTAAGGTCGCCGACCTCAAAGCTGTCCTGGCAAAGGCAGAAGTCCAGGCTCCAGCAAAGGCTACCAAGGCCGATCTCATTGCTCGCATTCTCGAGTCCCAACCAGCGCAGGACGCCTACGCACAGATCTACGAGCCCGAAGAGGACGCGTCTGAGCCTGTCATTGAAGCTGAAGAGTTGCCCACCGAGGATGTCGAGGCCGCAGCCGAGGTCCAGGCAGAGCCTACGCCTGCTGAATCCGCTGCCCCGGTTGACCCAGAGCTCGAAGCTCGCAGGAAGAGGGCTAAGCGCTTCGGCATTCCTCTCGTCGAGCCCAAAGCCAAACCAGCTCGCAAGGAACGCCCGGCCAAGGGAGCAGCCAAGGGAGCACCGATTGCAGAGGTAAGCGCACTGTTTTATCTTTCACTGTCCATGCTATACATCCTACAGGACACGAAGAAACTCTCCGAGCGGGCTGAGCGCTTTGGACTCAAACGATCCGCGCCAGCAGAGACGGTGGATCCTGAGGAGGCAGAGCGACGGAAGAAGCGTGCAGAACGATTTGGTATATCAGTACGTCTGTAATTCATAACCATTTATTTCTCCTACTGACAGTCTCTGTTCAGGCAGATTCATAGGGACCATGTACCATAGTCAATGTTGTTGTGCAATGTATTTTGATCCAAACACTCTCAGTGATCTGAGTAAGCGCCATCTAATGCTCCTCCTCATTCATCTACAACCACCACCATCTCTGCAAAATGACCACCACAGACCAGCAGCAGCAGCAGCTTTTTACATGCCTCTCGTGCAGTATTGCCTTCCTCTCAGCCGAGGAGCAGAGTACGCCTCTTTTCCCCAGCGCCATTAGCGCCATTTTCCTCTGACCTCGAATGTGTCTCTAGGAATTCATTACCGCTCTGATCACCATCGGTATAACATGAAGCGTCGCGTCGCTGGTTTGCCTCCCATCAGCGCGACTCTGTTCAACCAGCGTGTTCTCGAAAGAAAGGCCGAGACAGCCATCACCACCTCTGCAAAATCGATGACCTGCGAACTTTGCAGGTACAGATTCATGATCTTCTTAGATTGTCCATCAACTAACAACCCACGCAGCAAAGTCTATACTACCGAGAACAGTTACAAGTCTCATCTCCAGTCCAAGAAGCATAAGGATCGCGAGCTCAACGGTCCCCCCGCCAAGGCACCGAAACCCGCTCCCGTAGATGACTCAGTAACTCACCAAGCAACCGAAAAGCTTGCTAATCTGGACATTACCAACACCGACTCGTCCGCGCCGGAGCCGTCTGCTGCGCCACAAGCTATCGAGCCTACCAATGAAGAGGAAGAAATCGAGCGCTCTATCGAGGAAAAGATTGCCGCTGCCCGTGCTCGCCTGTCCAACCTCGACTGTCTATTCTGCGGCTACAAGTCCTCTGCTTTCGAAGACAACCTCACCCACATGTCCATAACCCATTCGTTCTTCATCCCCGATGCTGACTATCTCATCGACATTCAAGGCCTTATCACCTACCTTGGCGAAAAAATCGCTGTCGGCAACGTTTGCATCTTTTGTAACGACAAGAGCAAGACCTTCCGCTCTCTTGACGCCTCGCGGAGACACATGGTTGACAAGGGCCACTGCAAGATTGCATATGACACGGAAAACGACCGACTGGAGCTTGCCGACTACTACGATTTCTCATCCTCTTACCCCGATGCTCAGCTCGTGCGGAGAAAGGTCAAGACGCCCAAAGCGATCGTGGAAGAATCCCAAGAGTGGGAGGATATGGATGAAGGCGAAGAGGATGACGGAGAGGAAGTTGACGAGGTTGTCGATGTCGAATCTGATGCCTCCGAGTCTGAGGAGGACGAAATGCCAGAATCTCAGATCACCTATGGTGACTCGGAGTACGAGCTCGTCCTTCCATCAGGTGCAAGAATCGGACACAGGTCAATGAAGAGATACTACGCACAGTCTTTCACATCGGTCATCAAAGGCGGAAAGAACGTGGACGACCCCAATTCTGGTGCAGCCCTTGTCCGCAAGCTAATCGCCGACAAGAATTCATGTCTTGTGCCTACAAAGGGCGGCTTTGGAGCCTTTGGTGGAGGCACGGCTGTCGTCAAGGCTCGCAATCGTGGCGAAGCAAAGGAAGCTGGTCGTCACGTCAAGGAGTTCAGAGACATGAGGAGACGCGAAGAGTTCAAGACAAAGGTCGGGTACAGGCACAACAGCCAGAAGCATTTCAGAGATCCCCGTGAGTGTGCATTGCTTGGCCATGTCTGCTCGTTACTGACCTTTCTTCAGTTTTGCAATGATTCCAATCCTTTGTTTTCATCGTTGTTCTTGGTAGCAAACATAGGAATTATTGAATAAAAAAGAGACCTAAACGACTGGCTATAATGGACATGAACCGAAGCGGATGGTATATAGAGTGTACGTCACAGTGCAAGAAACAAGAAAGCAAGAGCAGTAGCCAGGATTCATTCTAATACAGATACGAGGCGGGGACCACACCTTCCCGACCGGTTCTGACATGACGCGCGTACCACCAGCTGAGAAACCAAGTCAGTTGAAGACATCAGAAAGAGATAAAAGCAACTCACGCAGGGTCTCGGTCGTCTAGGACTTCCAGCTCTTCGCCTGCTGATATTGGCAATTCACCCTCGCCGTGGCCATCAAAGGAGTATCGAGCATGAGCGGGTCGACTCATCTCCTCAGCCATCAAACCGCCAGCCATGTCGGATGGTGTCTCGGCTCGCGCAAAGCCACCTGCGTCAGGGCCAAAGGGATCGTGCTCTGATCTCGACTTGTCGTCCTTGTCACTGTAGTCGTTGTAGGGACTTGTGGCACCCATGATGGTTGTTCGCGTCGCGGCGTTGATATGTTCAAGCAGAGAAGAGGGTCGATGATGTGTAGAGTCTTCTTCGTTCTCTTCTCCCTCAAACTTGCTGTTCTTGTCATCCTTGCGGGCGAAGAGTGTCCACAAGATGCCAATGAGGGCAAGGAGGAAAACAACTCCGGCTGCGATGGCGATAGAAATCAAGATGACAACGCCAACAGCGAGGAATTCTAGTCAACGGATGAGCAGGCGTCTATCATCAAACTACGGCAAAGCTTACTGCGCTGGTCGAAACTAAAGTTGGCCACAGAACGGAAGAGCGAGGAGACATAGCCTGAGGATCCAGAAGAGGTCGAGGCAATGATGTAGGGAATCATATTTTTGCCATCGTAGAGGGCGGCGGAAACGTTGCCATGTGTAGTATCAACGAGAGAGCCAGAAACCATGAGTACACGATCAGACTGAATGACACCCTGTTCGTCGTGGTTGTTCTGGAGAGGGACCATGGCAATCTGGGCAATGCTGGTGTCGGCACCCAAGGTTGATTCTAAACTCGAGTCAGCCATCTAACGATACTTCAGGGGGATGGCCACTTACCAAGTGTTGACCAGTTGGAGCCATCCCAAAAGGCAATGAAAGGTGCCCCAGACTCTTCACTTCCAGCAGCAAAGATACTGCTCGAGTTGCCATTGTTCAGTTCGATGGCAGTCACCGGACCTGGGAGATCTGCACCGACGGGTTCCCAAGACGAGTTGCCAAAAGTGTATTGAGCCACATTTGACATCACGCTGTTCTCCAGCATCAAGGAACCGCCAGCAAAGAGAGCGTCCTGGAGGGTAGTGAGCATTGAAACCTATAGGTATTTGAACAAGACTCACATTTGCATACGTGATTGAAGCAACCTCGCCCACAACACCGCTTCCAAGAGAGTTCCACTGTTTAGAGCCTGCATTGAGAGAGCAAATGGCTTGGCAGCGAAGAGAGCCTGCTTGGGTAAACGAGCCGGCAACGATGATGGTCGAGTCTTCGGCTGGGGACTTGGTAATCGACCGAACGACAACAGACGAGTCCGACGCCGCTTGAAGGGGTTGGAGCCCTGACACATCCCATTCATCCTTGGCAAGATTGTAGATGGCAATTCCGTTCACGTTGTTATTGGCCAAAGTGAACTCGCCGCCGATGTAGAGATTGTCTCCATCAACAAGAACGGCACGAACGATACCGTTGGGCTGGTCACCAGACAAACCGCGAACGGTGTTTGAATCTGGGTTGTAGATGGCGACACCTTGCGAGGGAGTCGTTGATCCCGGGGCAAAGAAGGTAAAGTTGCCACCCATCACAGCGACCTCACTCGATCCATTCTTCCAAAAGGTGCCTGCAAGAACTGCGGGTGCTGGGGAGACGGGGAGAGGGGGCAAGGGAGGGAGAGTGCTTGGGGGCGACTGCCGGATGAACAAGTTGGGCAGGTGAAGGTGGGATGCCCACGAGCGTTTGGCTCTCGCTTTGAGGTGGCGACGGGTAGCGGCGCTAGTGGACGAGGCACTCGCTTGGCGTGGACCGGCACCCAACTCTGCTCCGATAGGGGTGACTTGAGGAATGGCGGGATCGTTTCCGTTCTGCAAGAGAACCATGCCAGACGCGCCGTATTGTCTTGCCGATGCGATATTGCCAGCAATGAAATGGGTCCCCTCAGTCCCGTCGGCGACCAGGGTCATTCGGCCAGCTGTGAATCCGCCTGCGTTGACCCAAGAAGACGATTCCACATGCCAAGCAGCCAAACCTCCTGCAGGAATGGAAAAGTCGTCGTCACTCAGCAGCTGCGTAAAGTTGCCCAGCACCTGGATGCGTCCGTCTGACAATCCCAAGTCAGTAACTTGGCCGTTGACGCCAGCATTTAGAGAATTCCACGAATTGCTTTGGACGTTGTAGACCGCTACACCCCTGACACGCCCGCTGGTAGACCGGGCAGCAGTGTCGCGGAATGCACCACCAACAAAGAGAAGATCGCCTTGCAACACGAGAGAGTGGACTGTTCCATCAAGACCACCGTCTGCGAGGGAAGCAAGAGCGCCGTCCCTAAACATGGCAATATTGGAAGCGCCGGTCGACGACAAATTAAAGTTTCCGCCGAGGAAAATGGCGCCAGATGCGTGGTGGGCGACCGCGTTGATAGACAGGGGACCATTGGTTAAGCGACCACCTAGGCCGGTAAGCATATCGAATCCAACGCTGTCCAACGCGGTGATAGTCTCATTGGGAAGGGCGTTGGTGGCATCTGCGGTGATCGAGAGATCTCGCGGCCACTCCAGGAAGCCAAAGCCACGCTGGCCGCCGGTGGTGCTGTTACTGCCAGAATCCGTGAGCGAAGCGTTTGCTGACCGCAGGACCAGCTGAACTCGATCCGCAACAATGTCGACGGGGCCGGAGGGATCATCGGCAAGTGACATGGTGATGGTCGTGACGAATTCGGGCGATGAGGGGAGGATGGGTCCACTGTAAATCTTGACAGGGGTATCGTCTCGGTTTTGCTGCGGAACGGTCATGACGTTGGGCGCCAATCCCTCTCCCGGGAAGACAACGACTTGAACAGAGGTGCGGCGTTCACAGTCTTGGAAATTGGTGCATCCTGGGACGAGAAGATAGATGTCGTAGTTGCCAGCGGCTCCGACGTAAGGAATCCAGGTGAATGTTGGCCTTGAGGCGACGGGGGTGCCGGGCTGAACTGAGGAAACGAGCACGCGCTGAACGGTACCCGCAATGTCTGTATTGGCAACCTTGACGGCCCAGTCACCGGTTCGTTGGATATCTGAGCCGTTGGGCGCGTAGCACGAAACGCCGTTGTTCTCTTCCAGGGCAGATGCGAATGCACCTGAGGACAGGAGTTGCAAGATATGCAAGCCTGAGGATGCTCCATCGAAGCCAGTGAGCCTAATCTGAACACCGGTGATGGGCAAGGCGTCGTCGAACAAAAAGTCTTGGTAGAGCACGTTGTTATCCGTCGAAAGCGGGCACGACTCTGTACAAGTTCGGTTCTCGCCAGAGGTGGGGTCTACGTAGCGCAATTCACGAGGTCCGTTATCAGGAATGGTGGTGACGCTGACAGAGCGTAATTAGTGCCAAGGCGTGGATTGCAACAAGGGAGGTAACCATACCTGAATGAAGTGGTCCCACGGTTGCTCTGGAAGGTATTGCCCAAGCGGATCCCGCTTGCAGAGAGGAAGGAAAAGGCTCGAACAGTGATGACAGCGGCGGATCCATCCTCAGCAAACCAAGTGTTCCCTGGGCCATCGTCCCCACTCGGACAGAGGATGTTGCGGATGTCGCTAAAGCCGGTCTGACTGGACGAGGGACCGGCAACGATTTCGACGCCTGGGATCGATTGAAGTGGAATGGGCACGAGTGATGTCGAAAAGGGCGAGGCGCCAGGCGAGTTGGGTACATTTGGATTTCCGCTGGCGTTGAGTTGGCGAGGACTGCCGAAATTTGTGATGAATGAACCGGCGAAAAAGATGCTGGCGTTGGTGCTGTTGGTGGTAATAGACGAGACTTTTGCCTGGACACCGTTGAGACCACCAAATGGCGGCTGCTCCCACCCCTTGGACCTTGGGTTCCAGATAGCAACGGCAGCGGCGGGGGAGGAGAAGCTTCCTCCGACCCAAACCCTCTGCTCGTCGGTGTCGCAAAAGAGGGCCTCGACCTCTCCGTTGACGCCGCCTGCGAGTGGTGTAAACTGCTTGCTGCTCGCAGAGTAGGAAGCGATATTTGAGGCGTCGATGCCGTCTACGGAAGAAAAGAGGCCTGCAAAGTAAAACTGGTCGTCGAGCTGGCAACCTGCGAGGATGCGACCGCCAGTGCTGGTGGAGGCTAGGCGGGTGAGTGAGCCAGCGTCGTTGCGGGTGAATAGAGTTGACGTCGCTGGGTCGTATGGTGCTGAAGTGTTCTGGAAGATGTCGAGACCTGCGAATGCGCCTACGAGGGCGACCCTGCCCATGCGGTCAAAGTCGACATGGGGAACGGCGGCGAGGGCTGTATGGACGAGGAGGAGGAATAAGAAGAGAGACATTTACCCTCAGGAGGGAGGGAAGGACCACAGTGAGAGTAAAAGGAAAGACTAATAATGGTTTTTGTTGGCAGTCAAGTTGAAGCAAGTCGTGGGAGCTGATCAACTAAAGTCTATTCACACATTTCTAAACAAACACCAACTAGACACTACTCTCAGTCTTGACCACAAGATCACTCGTATCAACCCCAAGTCCAACTCCATTCAGGAATGGGGATGCCTGTCCAATGGCCCTGTAATATTATTATTATTATCAGCTCAAACTCTTTTCAGAAATTTCACAAAACGCACTGGGGGTAGCGGTAGCGGCGGAGCACCGGGGCCTTTGCGTCGTGGAACAGCAGCGATTGGTTTGCGCTCTCCTGCGAGGCAGCAGTGTGAACAGCGTTAAAGTTGAGCCAGTCTTCCCTCGAACGGGAGTACATGGCAATCCACCGGGTCAGGTACACATTCTCGCTGGGCTCCGGGGCGTATTTATAAAATGCGACAATGGCAAGTCCAGCCAGCACAGTGTTTCTCCAAACGGTGTTTCCAAAGCCTGCCAAAAAATTCGTTCATGTGGTGATTCCAGAAGGAACAACAGAAGCGGTACCTTCTGGAACCCTGTAATCCGCCTCTCCTTCGGTATGGTGGTGGTGGGATGAGCTGGAACCGTCTCGTTGGGTAGTCAAAGAGCGAGGTAAAGAGCGGGTCGAGCAGCGCAATGCGCTCCTGGCAGCCAGCATCGTCGTCGTCGTGTTTGTGGTCGTTGCGTGAGGTAGAGCTTGCTCGCCTTCGGTCGGACCCGCACGCCAATGCCGTCAACAACAAACATAACCAAATTATATTGAATAGCAGGGGAAACGGCAAGAGAGCAAGTAATAAGATAGTCTAGCAATGTTCTACTGTAACTTTTAGCCTACTAGTAAAATTCAAGATCAGCCAGAAGCATAATAATGAAGGGCAATAGCTATACCTAAGCCTAGTCCCGGCTTCGACGCTCGCGGATCCTCTCCCTCATTTCATGAGCGGCACGCTTCGTTCCCTCGCTCCCTGCCCAGCCTCGTGCCCTTAGCCAGTGCACTATCCTCGGGGTGGCTGCAGCCGTCAGTCCCACGCGGACAGGGAGGAAGAGTGTTTTGTGGATGGTGTACGCAAGGACGAGCATTGCGTACAGTCCCTCGTGGCCCTTGGCTGCAGGGTTTCCAGTGGCCGGCTCCATCTCGTCGAGACCAGGCTCTGCTGGTCGAGAGTGCAGGAAACCTGTGACGGCCTGCCGGATGCTGGTTGCGACGTGAGACACGTATTCCGCTCCCAGCAGGTTGACACCAATGAAAGCAACCCCAAAGTCGAGGGCGGAGAGGACGAGATAGACCCCTAGGGCATACCAGCCGTAGGACTTGATGAGATGCTTGAGTTTCTGTGACAGAGTTGCATCTGGAGGGAGATGGGGGGTGGTTGGTGTGAGGGGTGGTGGTGGTGACGAGAGGGTCGAGCGGGTCGACCTGAATAATCTTGTCTGGTTTGTTGTTCTGACTGCCGGAGTCAAGCGCAGTCTTGTCACTGGCAGCAACGGTGCAGCCAGCCGTGGACTCTGAGCAAACAGTCTGAGAAACGGAAAGCGCGCCATCGCGGCAGGAAATGTGAAATAAGACCCGTCGGCTTTGTCGAGATCTAAACTGTCAGTGGGTGGCTATGCTACTTTTTGATCTCTCCTTCTTTCCTCCATGCCTGATCCATTTGAAGGGCCAGAAAAGCTCCTCGAGCTCTGGTTTTCACCCACTCCCAACCAGATCGAGGGCGGTCTGCGGGGTGTCCCCCGGCAGGTCTGGGAGGAGATGCTCGACATTGTGCGCTGCAAGGTCCTCAGTGTCGTCAATGGTCAGGACATTGACGCCTATCTTCTCAGGTTCGGTTCAGCATCTTGACCCCCCCCGATAACCCTGTCTCTAAAAATTATTGACCTAGCGAATCCTCTCTGTTTGTGTCTTCACACAAGCTCATTTTAAAGACCTGTGGGACCACCCTCAATCTGCTTGGGCTTCCTCGAATCATCGAGATCGCAGCAACCCAGGCAAACCTCACTCAAATCCATCGCTGCTTCTACTCTCGAAAGTCCTTCATGTTTCCAGAGAGACAGCAAGGCCCTCATAGAGACTGGAAGGAAGAAGTCGAGTTTCTCGATAAAATATTTTCCAACGGTGCTGCCTACACTGTTGGCAAAATGAACGGCGACCATTGGCTTCTCTACATCACAGACCCCGAAGCCTCTGCTGAGCAGGAGCCAGTAGATGCAACTCCAGAGCATCCCGACTATACCATCGAGATCCTCATGAGCGGTCTCTCTCCCACAGCCCGCGACCACTTTACATTTCCCGATTCCGCAGACCCAGACGACACACAGCTATCTCTCACTCACGCGATACAGCTCTCTGAAAAGATCGGCGTCTCGGACATTTTCCCTCCGCACCTCACCACACTAGACGCCTACTCCTTCGTGCCCTGCGGGTACTCTTCCAATGCTCTTATCAGGTGGGGTGAAGACTCCCTAAGCTCGGATTGCGAAGCACCCCGGAAACATTCGGGAGAAGGCTACTACACCATTCACGTCACCCCAGAAGAAGGCTGGTCTTATGCGAGCTTCGAATGCAACGTCCCTCTTTCCGTCGGACCTACCTCGGCGTCCAAAATCCCCACCCTCAAATCCCTTATCAAGCGTGTTGCCAGCATCTTTCAGCCGAGCAGGATGACCCTCACCCTGTTCATCTCCAGTGCAGACAGCGGTGACTCTACTGAATTGGCCCAGCATGCCTTCCAGTCGGCACTCGATGAACTGCCCGAGAGCACCTTTGATGCCAAGGCCACAAGAAAGTACAAGCGAAGTGACAAGATCAACTATACTTTTGGAGGCTACGATTTAGCATTCGCCTCTTTCGAGCTGCGATAGCACTCATCTATCTTCCTCGTTCCTATCGTGTGCAATCATTCTGAAAAGTCAACGGATGTTATAAATAGAATGCCCGGATCAATTACTTTTGCCTCATTCCCGACGCGTGATGTCATGATAATATCGCAAAATACATACAAAATGTGAAGTTGAAGACAATGAAAGGTTGCCTACAGTCGAAACCAGAGAGAATATGAGGGCCTCAGGATGCATAAGCATCCAACCCATATCCTGGGAGGAGAGTATTTATTCCATCTGACCCAATTGTCGAAGCTGCTCGGTCTGTTGTGCCTCTGCTACAGATCTTCGCTGTAGTCGGTCGAGGACAGCATCAAGGGTTGCAAAATTGCTATCATTCTGCGCAAATCGACGATGCTTCGAAGAGAGAACGTGCTAAAAGACGTCTCAATACATATGTGATATTCAGCTTGAAATCACTCACGGTCTTGAAATCGTCAAACTTGAGTCGGCAGCTTTCGCAGTAGCCTGGCTTGCTGCCTTCTTCGCGCTTGGGTAGTTTGAGCGTATTTGTGCTCTTACTTTTCTTGAGATGGCCAGGGCGACTGGGAACAGGAGGAGGCTCCATGTTACCCGGCTTGCCTTTCGGAAGTGCTCTTCTCGAAGTCACCACCTGCCGTTTCAGAAGACTATCCATGTTCAATGGCAAATGGCTCTGCGCCATCCCTGAAGTAGTTGAAGTCGTCCCGGTTGTGGACGTGACCCCGACGCTGTTCCCAGATGCTGCCATGTACCCAGGTCCAGTCCCCGAGACCAGAAACCCAGACGCATTGGTCGAATCAGGCACCTCAGCTTCTTGGTCCTGCTTTGCCCAGCGCTTGTGCAGATTATTGAGCGAAACTGATCGACGGAGGTCTCCCATGCCCTTCACATGCGCTTCAGCATCATGCCGCGTCTGCCTGATAAGGGCCTCCTTGCGATCGACGACTTCGGTCTTGTTCTTGGCTTTTTGAAGCTTCTCCCAGCGGGCCTTCTCCTTGTCGTCGAATGCGATGAATGGACCCCTCGATCTACTATCACAGTGAAGAACAGGCCAGGGTACTTTGCCTTTCTGATCCTTGGTAGGCGGGTATTCGTGCATTGCGATGGTGGCCGTCTTGTCAAACAAATCCTCGACCAAGACGAAAAAGCTACCCTTGGTAAAGTAACGGTAATCGTGTCGTTTCTGTGAGGGATCACGATCTGAAGGACCATGGGTCTTCTCGTTGGCCAAAAGGCGCTCCAACTGGCGCGTAGGCGGTGGCTGGGATTTCGTCGCGACATCCTTGGAGACCGAGGGGAGATCCAGACATCTAGAGAGTACACTGTCGAGCTTGGTAGAGTTCCAAATCTTCATGCCATAGCTCGCAGCCTTTGAAACAATATCGTTGCCACGCGAAGGCTCTCCCTCAAATCTAGAAACGTGTTATCAGCCATAGTGCATGGTCACCCGACGGCCACATACTTTGATTTAAGCTTGAAAGGACTCTTGAGGTCGTATGGCGATTTCCTCGAGTGTGAGTGATTCTCTTTAGTGTCTTCTGACGGAGGGATTGGCTTGTCGGTGATGAGATGTGTTATCGCCCTTGAGAAAAAGTCTTCGTGTTTCTGCAAGCACCGTCAGCCTTCTACGAGACCCAGAGGTACGAGAAAGCGTTTACTCCTCCTAGATGTTCGATGCGGTCGACCAGTTGCTTGACTTGCGTGGACCGCAGACTGACATTCTCAATGTCGATGTAGAAACTCCAGTTGGGAAACGCCTTTGTATACTTTTCCTTGAATTCATTTCTCTGCTGCTCCCGCTCGCCGTTCTTCTCCTTTCTGGGTTCACGTTGTGAGGCTGTTGCAGGGGCAGCGCGTACTCGTTTCGACTTGGACTGTGAGGTGGCGGGCTCGTCGCGCTCAGGAGAACGCTGCCGCTTGTACGATCCTAGCCCCGACCTGCTGGCTGGCTTCTGCACCGATGAAGCCTGAAGAGATTTAGCAGACAAGACTCTTCGTACAGCGGCCGACGCCATGGTCGATGAGCTCGATGGTGTTGGTTGAAGGGAGAACAATGAGGGGCCTTTTGCTGCCATCACCGACGCGTGCTACTCAACGTCGCGGTCATCACATGATCGTACGGCATCCAGCGCCGCCGTTCTTGGGACTTTCTCACGGCTCTTTCTAGTACTCCATGTCAGTCTTTGGAACGACTCGTGGCCCTCCAACGCAGTCTGTGGGCAAAGACAAAACAACAGACTACCATACAGCTCTCTTCAGGCGTCTGGCATGGGAGGGCACAGTCCCAATCGAAATCCGGGTCGATCCCAAGGAGCTCCCAGCCAATTCGGATCGAGGGCTCGAATGCTACTACATGCAAGCACCTCGAGTCACTTATCTGCCTCTAGTTCTCCCCGAAATTAGGCGCTTTCTCATGGATGTCGTTTTCGATGAAGCAGCAGCATCTAGTCTCAAGGAAGAGGACTGGTGGTTTGAGACAGAGGAAGGCACAGTAATGAAATGGTCAGTCTCTCTGCAAGCGCACTTGCTTTCACTATCTGACCACTTTCAAGGCATTGGCCAATAGGATTGATTTATGATACGCATACCATATCAATGTCTCTGCGAAATCCTGGCCCAGGCTCACTGGGAACAACCGCTCTTCCTCTGCGTCTCATCCTGCATCTCGCATCTCCTCCAGTCGAAAAGCTGCTGCTGTCTCCCAGCCAAGAAGCTTGCAAGCAAGCTTTCATGGGTCAGATCAAAGAGGCAGACTTTATCCGCTGGGGGAGCACAAAACGAGTCACAGGTCTGAGAAAGAACGAGCAGGATGGCATTTGGGAAGGCATTAAAGAACGTACGTGCTTGTGACACCATTCCGCCCGACTGGTCATGCTCAATCCCCCTTCCTAGACAACTTTGATGACTACTGGCGCGTTGCTTCAAAAGTTACACCCTCGACCACCCCTGGGTCTGTGTTATCTCCCCAATCATCGGCCCACACTCGACCTGCATCCACAGACACTGGATCAGCTATTGATCGTGACGGCGCTTACAGTGTGCGCAGCATTCCTGTTCGCATCTATCTTCCCGACGGCCCAACGCTACAGGAGTTTGTTCCGCCACTCTTGGAGGATGGTCAGTGGCTACATCTTGGTGGAACCTTGCGATTCTAAACACTTTACAGGTACACCAAACACCTTGGGACACTTCCTGTCGACGCATTTGTCGTTGCTCTTTCCACCACGACCACCAGCACCACCGCCATCTCGTGCTAATCCCAACCCTCAACCACCTGCAGTGCCGGAACTGGCTTGTGTTCTGATTCAGGGCGTCGTAGCTCCTCCAGAAGCTGAGATGGCATGGCTAGGCGTATGCCTCTCAGGAGCCGATGGATGGTTGAACTTGTGCATAGGTATCAACAGGTCATGAGCGCCTTACTTTTGGGATATTTCTTCGTTGGCGATACCCACTTGAAATGATCAGGTTGTATAACTATCCATAGTAGTCATTATAATACAGCATTGCTACCCTACAGGATCAAGCGTCAAACTTGACGATCTGCTCCTTGCCCGTCCTGTCAATCTTGAGTATCCTCTTGGCCACACAGCCGTAGATGATTCTCGTCGGATTCTGCCCTAGGGCACTGACAGACAGGCCGCTTGACGTGATCTTCGCTGAAAGCGCATCTTTTAAGCCGTTTAATGCCATGGAATGCCCAGGGGATGATAATAGCTGGTAGAGCACAAAGGCAATCAGTACCTGCTGGGCAGTGACTCCATGTGCCCCAGTTGCAGTGGAGAGGGATGAATGGCTGGGAGATTCTGGTGCTGGAGATTGGTTGGACACCTCTTTCAAGCGAGAGCTAGGGCAAGGTCAGCAAGGATGCGAAAGATCAATGCTTTACACTCACACAATCTCCTTTGGGCTCGGAGAACGTGGTAGTTGGAGAACATCGGCGTACACGGTGAGCATCTTGATCTGCGATATGTGAGTTACATCAGAAGGCAGATGATAGAGTAGATACGTACAGCGATACGTTCGACTTCATGAGTAATGCGGACGCGACCTTCGCTGTCGCCTGCTGGTGCCTCCGCCTCTGGTGCAGTAGGTGTTGTAGGGGACTCTTCAATCGGTTCAGCCTGAGGTTCAGGCGATGGATCGCTCGGTTCTTCGTCAGAACCACGAGATTCGTGCTGCAGCAAAACAGGCTCCTCAGCGTTGGGTACTGTAGGATCCATTGCAGCAAATCGAGAGAATGGAGCAGAAACAATCTCCTGCTTAGGGGTAGGCATAGAGAAGGAGGCATCATCTAGATCGTTGAATTCAACTTGCTCGTCTAGGAGGCTGTTTGGCGCGAACTTGAGGGTCCGTGATGCTTCGCCTGGTGTTGCCCAGAATTTATCCTCGGGTGAAGAGGGTGGCAGAGGCTTCGGTGGCACTTTAGTCGCTTTGACATCTTCGGTTTTAGCAGGGGCAGATGCAGCAAGTTGTTTCTTCTAGAAAGTAATCAATATTCAACTCTAAAAGAGCAGTGGACCTCGACTCACCCTCTGGTTCAGCTCCTCCATTCGAGCTCGCAGTGCGGTGATTCGCTCCTCCTCCTCTTTAACTTGGGATTGCTTTGGGAGATTGTCCGCTGGAGGAGGCTGAACAAGGTCAGTACCAATCTGGTCCAAGATATTCATGGCTCGCACCTGTTGCTTCTGCAAAGATGAATGTAGTTTGCCAATGCTCCTTCGCGTCCTCTCCAGCTCGTTTATGATACCAGCAAGCTGGGACTGGGCACGGGGCATCGGCCTGACATCCTGACTAGCAGAAACATAAGAGACGCACTTGAAGCATAATGACAACTTACTATTTATGGAGACACTTCAAGGCAGCCTTTGCATAGAGCTCAGGATCGCCTGGGTCCTCCCGTCGATGAATGTTCCTGCGCAATGGTGTAGCGCCAACAAAGTTTATGCGCTTGACATGTGCCTGCTGTGGCTCAAGTTTCGATGATTGTGTTGGTCTCTCGAGAGTGAAGAGGCCCAGCTCTGTTGAATCCACATCGCGCATGAGGTCTCCCAGCTGTGCATAGAGAACGGCATGGGTGAATAGACGGGAACTTGCATCGCCAGCTGCGACCTGTGCCGCCGTTGCCTTTATTGAACGTGTACGCTGTGAGAGACGTTCGATCTGGTCTGAGAGGAGGGCAGCCATTGAGACCGTGGTTTGAGGCAGAGCCGGTCGCGTTGTTTGTGGCCCAAACAAGCTGTGCGCCCTGATGAGTGCCCATGATGCCCCTTGCCCGACACCAGTAATGTGGGAGCCCCTACCCCTCATCGTATACGGGTATGCCGTCCATCCTCTGTCCCCCTCCCGTCGCGAAACAAGGATTTCAGCCAGGAACAGGCTTTCTACAGTCACGGAAGCCTCAGCCGATGAGCAGCTCATGCGCGATGTCGTGACTTTGGAGGTTGGGGACGAAGTATACGCTTTTGAGCAGTACACACCCCATGGAAGGGAGAATACAGACGGAGTTTGGTACAGGGGGTGCGTAGCGTCCTTTCTGTCCCTGTCGGCACCGGAAATTCATTTCATATAGATATGTGGTCTGTCCTACACGTCGGCCGCCGGTCACTTGGGCTTCAGATCCAACATCTGCCAAACCACCAGTCAAGAGTGAAGAAACACAACAGGTCTTCATTGGAATATTCCCGGCCTCCCATATCTACGTTCGTGACCAGCTGTCCGATGCAGAGGGTCGTCTCCCAGAACTCGCGAGGGCCTTGAACGGTGGAAGTGCAGCGAGCAGCCAAGGAAGCAACTATGGCCGGACAAGTCCAGCAGACACGTATTTCCACTGGAACAAGGACAAGGCTGCCATGGGCATGGACCCAGTGCAGGAGGTCGACGAGGATGATCCTTACGCAACCACCCGCAAGTCCTTCCGTCTAGGACCACCCCCAGAACAAGCCAATTCATCTAGAGCAGGCCTGCCTGTTTACTCAACCAGCATCCGCTCAGCATCTCCCGCCGCCTCTGAGGCCAACGCTGCAAGACCATTTCCTCCCCGACCATCGCTCAAGTCCGGTGATGATACCGCCTCGGGCGCTGTACAGCCTATCATCGACGAAATTGCATCAGCGCTCAGGGAATGGCACAGTCTCATGTTTCAATATCTGGCTCGAAGGGACTATCAGCTCTTTCACATCGTGAAGGACCAGATAGAAGCTCTTCACCTCGGTCGGCGCCAATTGCTGGCCCAGACCCTCAGTGCCGAGGAAACAGCCAACATGCTTCAGGATTGTGTCACGAAACTCGTCGTTGGAAATCTCATCCAAGGGCTGGATGTTATTGTTCGGCATCCTACTTATGGGGGATTGGTCACCGTGGATGTGGAGGGTGAAATAGACCCAAGGAGCTGGGTCAGCGCCATTCGCATGTATGCGATGCAAACTTCATTGGCTTACCTCGACATCGCCAAACAAGATCCCAAGCTGGGAATTCTGCGACCGAGCTTTGACCATAGCAATCACAATCTTGCGCCAACTCCTGCCCAGTCTGCATTCCCCGAGGTGACTCTCACTCATCGCAAATCACGGTCTCGAACCCAACGAATGACACTGCAGCCTGAGAAAGTTAAAACGCCAGCCGAATTTTACCACGTCTTCCTGGAACTTCGCGCCTTCATCGCCTCCATCTGCTCACCAGGGGAGACAGTAGAGCTGTTTTTCTCACTGTACGCCAAGCTCAGCTCTCAGTTCCTTACAGAGGACTTCGTCGTCGTGCTCAACCACAACGGTGTACTTGCTCGAGATCCGAGTAGCCGCATACGCACCTTGTTCACCGACCTTCCCCTCGGCGAGCTCCAGCAGCCCGTATACCTCGTGTGTCGCATCGTCAGGAATGGCTCCTTGAAGATTGGGCATGACCACAGCTCAGGTGTGCCCCGAAGAGGGTCTGAAGGACACCCTCGAGGTGACGGTGCCATGTCCCCTCTCAACTCGGCAGTTCATCTCGCAGATACCTTCAGCCCTGCCTCCCCCAATGGTCGAACTCAAAGCGGAACAGATGGCCAGTTCAGACGGCCGTTCGGATGTGCCGTCCTCGAACTGACAGAACTGGCCAAAATGGTCGAGGAGCAAACTGATTCTGCGCCATTGAAGGAATACACCATGCCTATCTATGTCCCGACGAACGAAATATCCTTCGCCACTCTCCACCAACACATCATCAACAGCAACAACAAGGAGCTAGAGAGATCGTCACGGTGAGTAAACTTCTTCTCTCGTGTTGCCGAGGCGTGCTGATTTGGTCATCTAGTGCCGACGGGGTGGCTATAACCGTGAAAGCCATGCATGGTGAACTCCCGAGCGTGCTTCGAGAGAACACACTGCTTCTGCAAACAGTTCCTCGTACCCTCCTGCTAGGGTTCCCGGACGCCGTCTTTCCAGGAGAGACACGGAACGAACTCTACGTCAAGTTATGGTCTGGCGAGTTCTCCCCGTCAAGCTCTGGCTCAGGTCGTTTAAGCGTCACCAATTTTGGACGGCAACTGGCAGCACCCGGAAACAACATGGAAATCACAATCGAGGTCCGAGATCACGATGGCTCGACCATCCCGGATGCGATCCTACGAGGAAGCGGAGAACCTCCTGTGACATACTTCCATTCAATGGTATTCCAGCGCTGCAATGAGCCTACCTTCGGAGAACTCTTCAAACTGCAGCTTCCTTCTCAAGGGATCCCCCGGTGGCATCTCTTCTTCACAATTCGCAACCGGGGTCGATCTGCATCCAAATCCATTCAGGACGCGGGAGATAAGCCATTTGCGTTCGCATTCCAGCCCCTCTTTCCGGAATCTGATACATTCCTGGAGGACGAGAGCCATATCCTAGTCTTGTATCGTGCTGAGAAGTTGGCACAGCTCGGTGCGGATTCTTACCTTGCCGCACCATCAAGACTATCGCCAGGCCAAAGGATCGAGCAGGTCTTCATCCCACCCGAGATGACCAAAATAGCCCCACCCATCCGGGATGTCATCACCATCCGGTCGTCTTTGTGCTCGACTAAATTCACACACAAGCCCGCCCTTTCGCGATTACTCAGCTGGGAAAAACAGGATCAAGAAGGGTTGGCAAATCTCCTCACAGAGTTCACCTTCATTGGCGAAGGAGAGATTGTCAAGTATCTTGGGGACATATTCAACTCTCTCTTTGGAATCTTGGTCTCTCCCATCAACCAAACTGGGCCATTGGATCTTCTGGTCTTCAACGCGCTGGTGTACGTCCTATCAATAGTGCAAGATCGGCGCTTCAAGAACTTCCAGCCTGTCCTTGATGTATACATTCAGGAACACTTTTCCTTTACACTATCCGCGTCTCACATCATCCACTCGATGAACCGACTTCTCGCAAACCCAACCTCTGTCGACTCTGCTCAGCATCTTCGTGCCGCTTTGAAGGTGTGGCATTACATTTTCAAGTTCGTCGCGAGATCGAGGGAGATGCAGAGAGCGAAGGAACTTGGAATGGGCGGCGGCGCCACAGCTGATCACCTCGAAACCAAGTTCAAGAGAGAGCTTAAGGCACATCTCGCTGAAGTAACAAGGATGATGGCCACGTCTTCACCGCCCTCTATCATAGGCACACAGACCATCGCTTTGCAGCACTTCACATCGATACTCCCGGAGCTCGCAAAAGTATTCGGCATCCTTGATCTGGTGACTATTGTGACTGCCTTTGCGAACTCCGTCACCGCAGTCAAGGGCAAAATCGTCATTTGGAAGCTGATCATGTATCTGCAAATCGTGAAGGGATTCCTATTCGATGACCCAGAATCCCGTCCGCTTCTCATCGAGCAAGTGGTCACTTGGATCAAGCCCCACTTTGGTCGATACGACGAATACTCTCAGACCCACAGGTCTGATTCAGAGGCAGTCAAGGACGCAGCCCGCGTGAGCTGGCTCGAGAGCATTCGACTCTGCGTTACCATCATTGCTGTCATGCTGGACAAGCTCGCGCAACAACTCGTTTCTCCTGCAATTGCCAACGATCGAAGTGCTCACCGACGAGAGCAAGACAACGTTGAGCTTCTCCTATCCCTCATTCCCAGGTATGGAGTCCCGTTTCCAGGAGACCATTGACCCTAATCCTGCATTCACAGACTACTGGAGTCATATCGAGAAATCCAGAGCCCTGCATCCAAGGGCGTTCTCGACAGGGTCTCGTCTCCTTCTACTATCAAATCCTCGGTCCCCGTCACCTTTCCCGAATCCTATCCATTCTCCTTGGTCTCCCACTGGCCGAAAGACAGACAAGTCGGCCCTGTTCACAGAGATCCCGACGGTGTCTTCTACCCTTCACTGGGCGAGACAGGCCTCGTCTTCCTCTCGCTCGTCCTGCTCTCTCCAACCCAGCACATTCTCAACTTTTTCGAATCCGATCTTGACATCGAAGGCCGTGATCGTTTCGTAAACCTAATTTCCCAGTTTTTCAAAGTAGCGACATCAATTCTTGAGAATGAGGCGTTCCCAAAGACTTGGCTGAACGTCAATGTGCTGGCTCACAAGGTCCTGGTGAAAATGATGGACCCAGTTGCGACAATCCTTGTCAGGGAATTTATCCCACCTCCAGACAGCGAAGCTCCTTTCGATGAATCCTTGTGGAAGGAAGGCTTCTACATGCTTCTCAAACTCTTGTCCTCCGAACATCTGGTCATCGAAGAGTTCAGCCCTCAGGTATGGTTCTCCCAGACACGCTTTCATTGGTTAGCAATCTGAACACCGCCCTCTAGAAACGAAGGGCCATTTGGCGCCTCGCTGGTGATCTCCGTGGCGAGGGTGCCGCCATTCTGTTCAGCATTTGGCAAGCACTGGGGTGGTCAGAGCAGCAGTCCACTGTCGGAGAAACTGCGACACGATATGGGGTTTGTCTATGCTTAACTCCCTACTCGCCTTGAATGCTCACATGCTTTCAGGGCAACCAAATACCTTTGCATTCCCTAGTTGGACATGTCGTCAATCTCTGCCTCAGTCATCACGACCAGCTGCGGAACAACGCCGTCCAGATTCTTTTCAGCATGATTGTCACTCAGTTCTACCAAGACAATCACTTCGATGCTATAGAACATGAGCTTGTCATCAAACTCGACTCATTGTTCATGTCCGATAGCAAGGGCGACGACATCTCCAGAGCTTTCTTCATTGGGCAACTGAGACACCTTTTCGACACCTCTGACGTGGAGGAGGAATTGCGGGCGACTGTTGGGCACTTCTTGGAATCCGTCGATATGTTCCTGGAACTACTGTTGAGCGTTCGTGCTTTGCCAGAAGGGGAAGAATTTGCGGATGATCGAGTGATTGCAACAGTAAGTCTGGCTCAATCTTCTGTGCACGATCCCTCCTAACCGTAATGCAGTTGAGATTGATGAACTTCATTCGGCGCATTGGCCGTGACGAAATTTACATCAAATACGTCCACCAGCTAGTCAACGTAAGTAGGATTCACCGGATGCAAGCTTCGCCTAACATCGTTTTGCCTAGATGCACCTGCAAGCTCAGAACTACGTGGAAGCAGCCTTGACCTTGAAGCTTCATTCCAACCTGTATGAGTGGGACCTCAACACCTTTGTCCCGCCAATGGAAGACCTTGGCTTACCGCAACAGTCTCATTTCCATCGCAAAGAGACGTTGTGCTTACTGATCTTGCAATACCTTGGTCTGCCCCTTCTCAACGCCACTTGCTTCTTCTCACTGAAACTGTCCACAGGAAAAGGAAAAGCTTGGGAGAATGCCGTTGACATCTGCAAAGAGCTGGCACACCAGCACTCTGAAGTGACTTTCAATTAGTATGTGCCTCTGTGTGCCCATTAAATCTGGTCTAACCGACTCGCAGCACAAGGCTGTCCGAGATTCTCAAGCATCAGGCGACGCTGCTAGAACACATCATGAGCGAACAAAGATACTATCCAGATTACTACAGGGTTACCTTCTACGGTAATTTCCCTCAAGCAATCAGAGACAAACGCTTCGTCGTGAGTGTGGTCGTTGACTCATTGGTTAGGATGCAATCTGACAGGCTTTAGTATCGGGGCTATGACTGGGAGAAGTACGGCGCCTTTTGTGAGCGAATGCTTAACAAGCATCCCGGGGCGCAGCTTTACAAGGCTGCTGGTGACCCTCCCGTCGATATTCGCTATGGCAGCGACCAGTACATTCAATGCACGGCGGTGGCGCCAGAACCGAATCGCGAGGCCCCCATTTTCACCAACCCTGACGTTCCTTTGGCAGTCAGAACGTACCATGAGCACTGGTGAGCCTATTGACTCCTACGTAAGTAGGAATGCACTTACGCCTGCATCCAGCGCCATCAACCTGTTTAGCTCTGTACGTCAGATTAGGAAGACAGACAAAGACGGTGAAGAGGAGGTGTGGATTGAGAAAACCTACTACACGACGGAAGAAGCATTTCCGACAGTCCTCCGACGGTCAGAAGTCGTCGGATATCAGGTTGATGAAATCTCTCCTCTCGACAATGCCATTCAAGAGATAGAGACGAAGACGAGGGACCTGAACACCCTTTATGCCAAGTACCAGACCTTGGCGAAGACAGCACAGACAGTCTCTACCAGCGCGTTGGCCATGGCGCTCAATGCCGCTGTTGATATGCCCTCAAACTCTGGTGTCAACTCTTACCGCCGGACCTTTTTCGGCCCAGATTACCTCACCCGGCATCCAGATCGCACGGAAGCAGTTGAAAAGCTTCGCGATGCTGTAGACGAACATGTAGGCGATCCTTCCGTTTTCTTTACCATTCCAAGCTGATAAGAGGCCTAGGTGCGCGTGATCGATAGCTGTCTCAAGCTGCATGGCCATCTCTGCACACCTGAATTCATCCCATTCCATGAAGCGATGCAAAAATTCTTCCGGCGTAATTTCCGAGACGAAATACGCGAGCTAGTCGTAGAAGAAGACTCGATTCTACCACCGCGCCCGTCGGAGACCGTATACGCTCCGTCGGCGTACGAGGGCTCTGTGTCGCGCAGCATGTCATCGTCTGGCACTCGACCTTTTGTTATCCCGCCCCTCAATCTCGGTCGCCAATTGATGACACCTCCTCTCCCCTCCCCTGCCAGCACGGCTCAACAAACTTCGCATAGCAATCAGACACCACTTGCTCGACACCTTGCTCAACTTGCCAAGCACGGAATTAATGCCGTCTCTTCAGCCCCAGGCGAATTGACCGCGGCTGACAGCGTCGATTCAGTTGAATCCCCGCGCAACTCGTTCATGAATGTGGGCATCAACGGGCACCGTCACGATATGTCACAGGCTCAGGCTTCAGCAGCTTCTATCGTCAGTGGTGGTTCCTTGACAAGCTCTATCCGGGGTCGCCTCTCCCGTTTTGGCAGTCTCAACTTCGGACGACGTAACCAACAGCGCTCGTAGACCTATACTATCTATTTGCATCATTTTTACACTGATACCAGCCTCTCTACGATACCAGCCTCTTCTTTTGCTTTCTCTGCTGTACGACATAGCCCATCAATTGACTCGAGAAGATTGTAATTTATGAATAACGATACATGCAACGTGGCGAGCTAAAAAGAGAACCCTTGGCTAAAACTACATACAGTGGACGGTGACACAAGCAAACCCAGAGTGACAAAAGCGCAATGCAATGGAATAATTTAGTCTACGACGAACCTGTGCAACCCAAAAGAGAGAGAGAGAGAGAGAGAGAAAGGAGAAAGCGATTCAAAGCGATCCAACATAGTGCTGTTCAGCTAGGTTGAGGGAGTCATCCGGGGGAATTGGAAAATGGAGGCTGTCGTAGAGACTAAAGTCCAACGAGTTGTGTGTGTATCCGGTGGTTCCATCCATGGTCTCAAGACCTTCGTATCCGGCCATGAGGCCAAGTCCTTCCAGTGGAGGCATGTCTAAGGGGACTTTCATTCCCGCGGCCCAAATGTCCCTGACACTATCAAAAGCATCTAGCAAAGGAAAGGCGGCAGGAGAGGAAGATGAGCTGGCAGTGGTGACGCTATCGACAGGCGAGAGGTCGAAGGCCTCGGTCGAGTTCACCATCAAAGTTTGATAGTCATTTGTGGCGGGTTCGAACTTGACGAAATTGGGGCTGACAGTTTCCTCTTCCGGCTGAAGATACGTGGGCTGCATCGCCACGAGCTCCGGGCTGTCAATAGGCGAGGGCTCTGATGCGGGTGACGTCGAGCCGGTTTCATTTGCCGAGGTATAGATCGACTGCGCAAAAGGGCAATGAGTCAGAAATACTTTCGAAAGAACAGAAAGATAGAACGTACGTATTTGGATAGAATCTTTTCCAACGCCATATCAAGAAGATTCCAATCGAAGACCTTGAGGTCCTTTTCGATGTTTCGAGGCTTTGGGTCAGGGAATTCCATGATGCGCTGGAAAAAGTCGCCAAACCCGGCTTTGTGCTTCGAAACGGTGGTGGGCCTGAGACCTTCTAGGTTGCGTCTGATGCGGTTTTTCTCTTCGACCGGGAACTCGCCATTGGTGAGACGCTCCAGAAGGTAAATGACATCGACCGAGGTGACGAAGCAGTTGTCTGTCTCCTCGCGGTAGATGCAGGAGATGACAGCATCGGTCTCGCAGTACTCCTCCTGGCGGATGGGCTCGCAGGATACGATGAGCTTGCGTCCGTCTTGAACCTTGGAAAAACGGACCAAGCGCCGACCCGCGTTGAGCTCTGCTTGGGCCCAGCCCCTGCAGATGTTAGCGAGAGGCGTGACGAGCTCGAGGATGGGGGTATGGGCGACGAGCTTCTCGCCTGAGGTGGCGGGTGCGTTCTTGGCGCGGACGATGGTCTGCGTCTTGAGCCGGCGGTGAATTCGCATCTTGGATTGAGGGCTGTTGGCAAAAGTGGAAGTGGAACTCGGCACAGAGCTCATCGTCGCGCCGCGCCTTCGCATCGTCGGTGGTGGCGGGTCATTGGGACCGGGAAGCTTCTTGCTCGGTAGGGTGGCGCTATCGGGCGTGCGACCTGGGTGACACCCGCCATTAGGAGAAATGGCGGATGAAGGGAGAGGGAAGGGGCACGTACTGGACCAGTACGAGAACTCGCCAAAGGTGACCGAATCCAGAATCGTATTGTCCTGGTTGAGAGCCTGGACAGACAAGAGGACCTTGGATGATGATGAAGAATATCGGTCCTGCTGAAACGGCGGGGCGATGGCGTCGAGCTGCCAACGTCCATAGGCGCCCCCAGGGAGTTCCCTAACCTTTGTAGCTACCGCCTTTTGGCCAATCACGAGACGAATGTATGTCGCATCCACTAGCTCTTGCTGGAGATGGATGTGAACCGTGATTGGAACGCCGCGTTCACCTTCGGTAGGAGTGTAACCGAGAACATGAATGATATGGGTTGGAGAGAGAACGGCGTTGGGACGAGGAGTGTCCGTTACGATTGGAGGTGGGATGGGCGTGGACATCGTGTCAGGACGATGCTTTCGTTGAGGAAACTGGACGAGCGAGAAAGAAAACGAGTTGGTAGTGATGAATAAATAACAAAAACAAAGGAGAAAGGAGAATTATTCATGTTGCCGGAGGAATTGCCATAAATAAGCATGAAATACTCCCTCCCTCCAGAGACATTGCAGCGCCTCCACCGATCGCAGCGCCTGATCAAGCCCCCTTTCCATAAACGTCAATGTCCCCTTATTCATCGATGCACGTTAGATGACGCGGTTCTCGATTGCTTGCCTTCCACACCCGAACGACGGGAGGTTCATGACCCTCAGCAGCCAAGGGTAGGTTACATGCCGTGCATTTGTCGAGAAACAAGCCTTCGTACGAGCAGAGTAGGTCCTAGAGGAATATTTAGACGGTGTATAACAGAAGCAGTAAGGTGCAACACCGACCACCATTGCCCTCAGGGGCACCTGCTCTTCTGACCGAATCATTTTCCCGATCTGTTGGGTTATCAGACGAAATACACCAAAGTCGGATTGAGTATGCGGTGTTTTCTGGACAAGGTTCCATTCTTAAGACACAAGACGCGAGAATGAACAACAGGGCTAACCACTCACGCGCTCTCGGAAGCCAAATACGGCGACGGTTTGGACAAGAACTGTATTGTTAGGGTGGTAGCCGAGGGTGATGAAGGCGGTCATGACCTCAGGGATGGTGAAGCGCATCATTCTGGGACGACGTTCATGGCCTTGTTCCTTGGCCCGCTGCCAGATGTGCAGACGAAGCGGCTTCTTGGCCTCTTTCTGGGGCTTATTAAACTGGCGCGTGAACGCGACGAGAGTGTCTAGAGTGACCGGAGCACCCTCGTTTTCTTGTTCCTCAGGAGGGGGAAAGAAGGATACCCGGACCTTCTCAGCAGGAACATAGGGTTTAGGGGACTCTGGGGACGGAGGACGTCTGAATTGGACGATTTGAGTGAGTGGACCATGGTCATTAAAGTTGTGGTCTGTACCTCCGCTTTCGGTTTTCGCGTCGAAAGTTTGTATCCAGGTTGGATGAATCCGTTCGTATACATTTCTCTGCATCATGCAATGCAGATTGTACTGGATCCGACCGCACGAGAGCTGCGACCTCTGATACTCTCTGAAAGTTTGTGGCTGCAAGTTGGGCCGGTGCTTCGAGCACATTACTAGGGTTTGTTCTTAACAATGAATGTGGAAGCTGACGTAGCAGCTGCAACTGAGAATAGAGATCGGATAGAGCAGCAATACGGCCCTCGAGTAACTGAAGCTGAGAGTCGGACATGGTGGTCGTGAACAAAGTTGAACGCGTGTGTCAATTTACTCGTCCGACCACACCGCACCACCAACAAGCGCCCCCCAGCGCTGATGCCCGAGACAAAAGACTAGTACAAACAGCCAGACACCGTCACTGGCCCTCACTCTGAAGCAGTATTTGTTCTCAAGTCTATCCATATTGCTCGTCCAGGTGCTAGCATCCATGTCTATGCCTGGGGGTAGGCTGTTCGCAGCCAGAGGCACCTCGGTGACCTTTGCAAAGTTCAGACTAGACTCTTGTGTATAGAGATTCGGCCAACCTGGGTATTTTTATCGATACCAAGGGCTCCAAGAACATTTGGCGCATTGGAATAATCGCCACTGCCCAAGTAGATCGCGATGTCCTCGTACTCGTCGCTTTCGCTGCTGCGAGCGATGATGCTCGAAGTGGCAAGCGACGACGCTAGGCCCCGAGCAATGGTCACGAGTTCATTGAGTTGCTGAACATCCGCATTGCTGGCTGACTCTACAGCAACAACCAGGGGTGACTGGGTGGTGGATACGTTTGGGAGAAGAAATTGCACAGACATGAATGAGAAACTGCAAGCGCCCGGTCGATTTGTTGGGTGCTCGGCAAACGCCGTGCTGGCTGGGAAAGACTGCTGGCCCTTCTGATGCAAAGGCTTGGACTGAACGACTGTAGGTATAAGTAATGTTCTCTTCAAATGGCGTCCGTCTCTGTTCAATAGCAAGGTCAGTAATTGTACAATTGTTCATTTACCTTTCTCATTCTCCACTAGATCATCTGCACGGTCAACGACACGTCCACTCGTCCTCAGGCACTATAGCACTCCACTACCAGCCGACCACAAGTCGCCCTCCCCGTCACACCCAGTGCTCTCCACGGCACCCTCTCGCAAACCCAAGATTGACTTGCGTCCAGCACCAGTCAAGCCAAAGTCACTCAAGGACCTCCCAAACTCGCCTGTCAAGGCCAAACCAGTTCCTAAAGAGCCCCAGACCATTTCCCTGACAGCCGCAAAAGAAGAGGCACAAAAGGTCATTGCGGACGCCGAGAAACATGGCATCCTCACCCCACCTCCACCAGGTGCTTCGTGGTTCAAGGCCACACTGCACAAGGCCATCCAGCTTGCTGTATGTCGGTCATTCCGCCTCAACCACTGTGCCTCATAACGCGCTCTTTCTTTCCACAGAAATTCTACTTCCGTGGTGTGAAGCTCATTTTCATCCGTCGGAAAGAGATTGCAGCTATTCGCGAACGTATCCGAACAGGCGGCCCGCCTCTTACACGTGCAGAGTTTAGGTTGATTGCTAGGCAGAAGGATGATGTTAACAAGTTGCGTGTCCCTCTGTCTGGCACAAACCTCCAGCTGCTAATCACATATCAGAGTCATCCCATTCATAATTGTGGCTCTCCTTCTGGAGGAAGTCATTCCCCTCATCGCCATCTACGCACCTGGCACTCTTCCATCGACATGTATACTCCCTTCCCAGCGCGAGAGCATCGAAACAAAAAAGGCTGAAAAAGCGGCCGCGTCCGCCGCAGCGTCCACCGCCATCTTCCGTTCCCTCAGAGAACATGCCTCAACATCATCGAGTGCAATCCCCATTGATGCATTGCGTGCAATTAGTGGCGCGCCAACGACAATCTGCTCCGTGCTTGGTCTCTCTACCCTCGGAGTCGACGCGCTCCGGATACGAAGGATACGCAAGCATCTCGAATTCATCTCGCAGGATGATATGCACCTCAATGAGGGCCAGGTAAAGCTGAGTGATACCGAGGTGAAGGAGGCGTTGGCGGAGCGTGGTCTGCTGTAAGTTTCTTCTCCGCTTTTCGAATAACCTGTCAATTAACTTTGTCTAGGCTGTCTCTCAAAGCAAGTCTGAACGAGAAACAAAACCTTCTCTCATGGTGGCTTAACGCTGCCAAGTCTTCCTCGCCAGAAGATGCAGTTGCAGCTCGGCTTTTCCTCATCATTTCGAAACAGTGATCCTTTCGAATGGCAGCGACAGAGGGCCAGCTCTAATCACTCATGGTTGGCTCATCTCATTTCTCCAACTGCCCATTCCAGTCCTTCTCCGCTTTCACGACTTGCTTTGATGCAGCTCTCCTTACTCCACATAGACCGCCATACAATACTTTTCTCTATTTATTTTTACGGGACATATTCGCACTAGCAACCCTTCCACAATCCCTCCTTAATCGTTTTAGATCTCGCCATTTGGTGTATACATGCTTTGCTTTTGGGTTCCCTCATCATGGCACATTCCTCCATTCCAGCCCTTTGCCGATTGCCGTGAGGTACAGAGGGCCACATCAAAGCAACCCCTCCTAGAACCTGTCCCCCACGTCCCTGACCTTTGCCAACACTTTCCACGCCTGTACGCTTCCAGGGCGAAGCATGACAGCTCTCTGCGCACTCTTCTTTGCTTCCCTTACCTCTTCCTGTGTATGGGTGGAAGGAGAAGTGAGAGCAAGTGCCTTCAGCAACAGTCCCTTTCCTCTCTCCCTCAGATCAATGACGGAGGTGTTCCCAAGCACCGCCAGGGCCTGTTGTGGGTTCCCGCCTTTGAGGAGTAAAGAGGCAAGCGCATTTCGCCGCGAAGTATCCCCAGGCTTATTGAACAGGTTCTTTTGAGACAGCTGCAACGCTTGCGGAAGCTCATTCTAGAGCGTAGACTCAGATCAGCAGGTCGAGGCGGGGATGAAGAAGAAACTTACCCTACTGAGATGGTACCTTTCCAACAACCCATCCACGTTCCGCTCTCTATCCAATAGTTGTCTCTGATCAAGCGGCAATCCTACAATCTCGCTGACGGCGGCGTCGAGCAGGCCTTCGTCGTTACTCAGTATGCCCATACCCGCAAGCGTTTTGATAGCTGATAGGTTGCTTGGGTCGTCAGAGATGCTGCCAAGGCGGAAGGAGGTCAGCACAATTCAGCAATAAGATGGAGGGCCAAACTTACCAGTTCAACAGCTCAGTCTTCGCGGCGTCCCTATACTCTACGGTTTGGAGACTCCAAAGAACCTGGCTAAGAGCAATCGCTGCCTGGCTTCTCAATGCTTCCAACTTCGTACTCTTGTCCCCGTTTTCATTCTTGGTCAGGTCTTCGGGATCTTCTTGGTTGCTCTTGCCGTCTTCGGCAAGCCTAAGTGCCTCTTGGAAGCTAGTCAAAGCACTCTCCAGGTCTCCCTGGTTAAGCTGAGCCATCCCCACCCCCATCCGCGCCTGAACTTCCAAAACTCTCCTTCTCTCCTTCCTACGCCTCCGCTCCTCCTTCTCGCTGCTACTCCGCTCGACCGGCGCCTGCCCTTCGCTCTCTGCCGAAGCCTCTGTGGGGCCCTCGCCATCACCAACAAGCGCCAAAACGCTCTCAAAGCAAGGCAAACAGCCCTCTACGTCTCCCCGTCCGCCTTTGAGGATCAGTCTTCCAAGGGTGGCGTTGGCAACCATGAACTGCTTCTCAACCACAGGGTCCTCTGTCACCTCGTATACTCGCTCCAAAATCTCGATAGCTCGTTCCACAAGCTCTCGACCGTAGCTGATATGTCCCAGGCGTTCGCAAATCAGAGCGTACAGGTGCAAACCTGCCGCGTCCATCGGGCGACGGGAGGTAT
Source organism: Coprinopsis sp. MPI-PUGE-AT-0042 (assembly GCA_020736565.1). Classification (NCBI taxonomy): domain Eukaryota; kingdom Fungi; phylum Basidiomycota; class Agaricomycetes; order Agaricales; family Psathyrellaceae; genus Coprinopsis; species Coprinopsis sp. MPI-PUGE-AT-0042. The sequence goes on along the minus strand of JAHBOF010000005.1, from coordinate 1,126,601 downwards.
AGCGTGCGAGCAGGTAGTAAGCTGGTAGCAGAGCATCAAGGTGCTTGGAGGGTGGATCGAGCGGCGAACAAGGAGCATCGAAAAGGCGTTGGCTTGTGTTGTAGTCGGCTTCAGGCTGAGAAAGTCGTTAGGCTTCACCGAGAAATAGCACAAGACTGTGGAACTCACCACCACCCCATCCAGCGTGGTCGCGTGCACAAACAATGCGTTTGCGTGGGTCGTGTCGCCCCTCTCTTGCGCAACCAAGCCCTGTCCAATCCATGAGACTGTACAATCGGGATCGAGTGTCTGAGCCCTCAGAAACACCTCCTCTGCGAGCGAAATATCTCCATGATGCAAATACAATAGCCCGAGTGTCGCCCAGTTTAACGCGTTTTTGCCATCAAGTTCTAGCGCCTTCACCAGGGCATGCTGAGAAGCCCGAGGATTTGACGAGAAGTAAGCAATCCCAAGGGAAATCCAGTAGCGGTCGTTCAGGGGGTCCTGTTTGACTGCTTTGGATAGGTACTTGATGACCAACGGGCTGAATGCTACTTGTTTCGAGTGGACAATACCCCAGACTTGGAGGCCGATGGCAAGGTCGTACCAAGCTGCATGCTCTGGCTTCTTGGACGATCCCAATCCAACCCTAAACTCGGTAGATCTTACTGCGTTCTGCAACACTCTTGCGCTCAGTTGCAACTCTGTGCCATCTTCCAGGCCTGCCGAGACAACCTCTTTCAAGTCCTCGCTTGCTTGAGGAAGAAGCTGGGAAACCGCACCCACCACCTGCTCCACATCGGCTTCAGAGTGATACACAAATAACCGGGACAGGTGGTACATCGCGTCTGTGACCATTTTCCATGCCACAGCCCGGAAGCCTGGATGCTGGTTGATGACCTGGACAGCGAGGCGAATAGTTGCGACGAATGACAGTTCGGCTCTCGACTTGAACCCGGAATTGAGCTCGTAGAGTCCGAGTTGAAGATGAGCCTGGCCGAGGGATACCCAGACTCCCAGTTCCATAGGACGGAATGTTTGGAGTTCTCTCAGCTCAGTGATAGCCTCTTCATACAGCCCCACTCCTAGTCTAGAGAGTGCAAGGAAGTAGCGAGGCAGCCAGTCGTCCGGGTTGAGGAGCTGTGCACGGTTCAGGGTCTTGACAGCAGCAGCATATCGGCCTGCTTTGCTATAGGCCTCTCCAAGTCGCAGCCATAGATTGGCATCCTCCGGGTTGGCTCTCAGAGCAACCTGAAATGCCTGAATGGCCCCTGTGAAATTCGAGTTTTGCTGGATCCAAGCACATCCAATCAGCGGCTATGGGGTGAAAGCTACAAAGGTTACACACCAAATCCACGACGCCCAAAGCCTTCCAGGCCCACACATTCGTAGGAGCATCTCCCTCCTTGGCACTCTTCACACCAGCATCCAATCCTCCTTCACCTTCGATCGTCCGTCTTGCTATGACCTCGACCAATTCCCATTCCTGTTCTTCTGCAAACCCGTTTGCTAAGCGCTCTGCTGCGACCGTTTCTCGAGGATCTAGCTCGAATGCTTTCTGGAAACATTTCGATGCTCGGATGGGATCCGAGGGAGAGGCAAAGTCTGCGTAATGCAGGCCAAGAGATGTGAATGCAGCTGCATACTCTGGGTCCTTTTTGAGTGCTGCAATAAAGTTGGCGAAAGCATGCTGTCGATCGTCGCCTGTACACTTTAATCAGTCTACCTTTCCGCAAACAGAGGGTAGATCATACCATCCAGGTTCCAGTAAGTCTGTCCTATTCTCCATAGACATCTTGCCAACTCCAGCTCGTTGTTAATCTCCAATGCTTCCAGACTCTTGTAAACATCCTTCAAGCGTTCAATTGCTGTCTGTCCCCCACCCAGTAAGCCCTCGCACCATGCGCTCTCCTCTTGCGCCCGCAAGGCGAGAGAGGTGTCCTCTGACAACCCCACCACCTGGTCAAACGCCTCTTTCGCCTCATCCCAGTGCTTCCTGACCTGGAGGACAAAGCCCTTTGCCATCAGGGCCTTGATATTTCGTGGTGAGAGCTTGAGAACTTGGTCAATGAGGGACATTGCCTGTACATGATGCTTTGGAGGGAATAGATGGACAAGCGAAGTGAGCAAAACCACTTGGAAGCCAGTACGAGTTTTGGGCAGAGATCGACCAGACAATGCTTCGATTTCGTCCAGTTTCTTGAGACCAAGCCGCGCTTGAGATGAGGCGTTCTCGAAGTCTTCGATGAAAATGTATGCTTCGCTGAAAATTCTGATGGCTAGAACACAGTCGGATGGCGATGTCGGGCAATTCTAAAAGACAATCGGTTGAAAGCACATCAGACGCAAGGAGGTCGTTTCAACTAGTATACTCACCAAAATTGTATCCAGTCCTTCTTCACTGGTATTAAGATCTACTTTCTTCTTGGCCTCGCCCTCATCTTCCAATACGCGTTTATTGTGGAAGAGGAAATACCCTCGTAGCACGTCTGACAATGGATTCTCGGGAAACAGTTCCACAAAGGTAGCCAAGAGCCGTGGATCGAGGTCAGCTAAAACATCATTTAGCACCTTTCAGATGAGATAAAGGGCCAAGACTCGTTCGCACCTACATCGTCATAATCTTGCCAGTCCAGATAGATGGACCAAGTTGATATGTCTTGTCGCTTCAAAAGGATAGCTCCGTTTACCAGATCCTCGAGCTCTTTGAAAAGCTTTGACTTTAGCGGGGAGTCTGAGGAAGGCACTGCAAACAAGAAACGTTTTCGGTACTGGAGTAATTTAGCCTCGGTTTCGAGCAACAGCTCATCCGACGCCTTGGGATGATTCAAGATTTCGTTATATAGCCCTGGTAACTGAAAGGAAGGGATAGTTAGCCCATCTTATTTGGGTGAATGCTATGCTTTTCTGAACCTTGGATCCTTCGCAAATCTCTCTATCGACGTCTCTTCGTATTTGGTCAGGCTTGGGTGCCCCGAGCCTCGTTCGCCTCGTATTGAACTCTCTTGTCGACCTTGCCGCTTCATCCGCCTCCAATATTCCTACGATCTCTTGTAGCGTAGGCAGTGAATTGTGAATCGTGGACTGTGCCTGGAAGGTCGTCGACGACGTCGGGTTTGTCCAGTCTGGTTCTGGGAGACTCGAGAGGACGGTATAAAAGGGAGATCCTGGCAAGAATAAGAGCAAAGCATCCACTAGCTGCTCTTTTGTCCCATGGTTCCGCCGTATCTCCAAGAGTCTCTGGAGAGTCTCTGCAAGTTTATTTGCATCGTTACTATCCATGTTCTTCACTCGACATCAGTCGACCACAGATAGACAGCAGACCAAACTCACGCTTTTGAATACGCAGCTGCGAGGTCATTCAAACAGCGACACAGCTTATCCCAAGATTCCCATCTCTCGTATGCTTTGGCAAGGCCCTACTTCCTTTTGGTTATGCAATGTTCATGAAAGGGCGCCTCACACGACTCACCTGCCTTGCAAGTAGCTGATCCGGCTCGAGCCCAATCGCTTTCTGATACACCTATGAAGGATCCTTCCATTATAAACCAGGCTTCAGGGCTGTATCGAATACAACCTACCTCTTCACATCTCGCATTCTCACCCAGCTCTAGAAGAGCAACAGCTAAGAAAACATGTCTGGTGCACAATCAGATTGAGATCCTTGGTGTACGCAATAAGACATACGCAGTATAATTTGAGGACTCAAAGTCGAGGACCCTCTCAGCAGAGTCTCGAGCTCCCGAAAAGTCCTTCTTGTTGAGTTTGTCGCGGCAGGTTTTGAGGATTGCCTTGGTGGACATTAGGTCTCAGGCCCGAGGCAGCACACCAATGGAGGAAGCCAAAGTGTTTTCGACACAAATACGCGCGAGTGCAAAATGACGCAAAGTGAGTGATTAGATTAGCAACCGAGCCTTTCAGCAAGTAAATACATACAACAGTTACAAAAGCAAGTTAACCGCAGATAAACCAGAGGGTATAAAGATGGTCAGAGGTATATATGTGCTACAAGCAGGGGTATTTGACCGATCACACCCTCGCAGATGCAGTGCGTAGAAATTCCACATATTCCACCAAAAACTGGACCTGCTCATAGGTCTCGATAGCTTTTGGACTTCGCCTCCGCCGCACATATGAGATTACTCTCTCAACGAATTCGACGGTGGTATGAGGCTCATTAGGGTTGACGGGAGATGGGTCATCCACCCATCCACAAATTCCGAGTTTGATGAGCCAGCAGCATGCTACGACACCTGCACGGCCAACACCACCTCGGCAATGAACAAGGACAGAGGTGCCCTTGAAGGTATACTGATCCATTATTTGATTCAAATGAGAATCGAGGTAAGCAGGGGATATGGGTGCCAGCCCTTCTGGCATGGGCAGCCTATCGAGACTCTTAGTAAGGTTGAATTGAATGGAACGGATGTTGCTTGCCTTAGAACGTCAAGTCCTGCCTGCTGGGCGGCTTTCACATACTTTGGCCAAGGTGCCCCAAGTATCTCCAGCTCAATGTTGTCAAGACAGCTTCGGTCGGTTTAGCCTGGTGGATTGTAAAAGGAAGAGACAGACGCACCAGATGATACAGCGTACCCCTAGGTCTTTCATTCGATACAAGTCTGTACGTAGGTCTCGACATACTGCACTTCGCCCGTTTCTTGCAGATTCATGCAGTCTCACTGAAAGCTTGTCAGTAGCGACCAAATTTGGGTCCCCTTGCAGCATCACCTTTCTTTCCTGGGCAGGAAGACATGAACATGTTGCCGAGCGATAGTGAGGAGGGATGAAGTTTCTCCACGTGTTCCGCAGAGATACTAGTAGTCAGTATTGGCATCTTTGAGTGACAAGCATTGGGGTTCAGAGACAAGGACACGGGTGACTTGTGTCCGTTGACGAAGCGCTCGATCTCATAGGCAGAGAGCCCAGAGGACAAGAGGGCAATTGATTGGGCGACAACCAAGTTGTGAATTGAAAGCCTGGGAGGGATGGAGAGACGTGTTGGATACAGGCCAGCGGTAACGTCCGCGTTGGACACCAGTATAGAGAGCAGCGGAGGGGGGACCAAGCAAGTGACACTAAGGCAATTCAGCAATCAAGCGGGTTGTCTCCAAACGAAACGCCCACTTTATTGGATGGGTTAGGGACGTTTTCACTAGAGAGTGTGAGTTTGTCAAGAGCGTCAAGGGTTCATTGATGGCGTCGCTTATTTCATCATGAAGGTCGAGCTGCAAGTCATCGACGCCGGATGGGCCGAGTAGGCGCTGTGGAGGCAGCAATCTCGAGTGAGATGCCAGCAGCCATGTCGTCTGGTCTTCAGCCGCGTGGACTCTGCGGCTGCAAAGGTCATGAAAGACCTGTGGGCCATGAAGTGAGACGGGCAGATACTTGTGGGGGGAGCCTGGTCACTGTGAGCTTGGAAGGGGAGAAAGATGCGTTTGCACAGACCATGTAGACCAAATCTGAGGCGATTGTAGTCACTGTGCTGATGATGGGATGCAAGCCTTGCAAACTATATAGATAGATGATCAGCAGGGCAGACAGGAGGCTGCAGCTAACCGACCTCAGGGATCATGGTAGGAGGTAAAGGGGGGAATAGGGGCTGGGGTGAACTGCCACTGAGCGTGAGATTTGATGCCCAGCCTCACAACGATGTGCCGCTGGCTGCTGTTTGTGTGCTTTGGACCCAATTCGACCTCAGCAAGACTGTGTCTGGCTGCCATTATCCTGGGCTCAGGCCTTTCTCAGTCACTCTTTTGCATAAATGGCCCTTCGTTTCCAGAACAATTATGATTTCACCGACGTACCCATCCCCACTTCCACTGCTCGCCAGGCTCCCCGTACAGGCGCAACCGTCAGAAGGGCAAAGACCCTCACAAAACCAGAGCGAGGCGTAGCTCCAGTTCCCCTCATCACCCCAAAGCATGTTGTACCCCTTGTCCCAGGCGCACCCGCAAAGCCTCAGGCATCTCCCTCCTACCCAGGATCCACCGCATGGCGCATCACCTCCCGCATCGTCACATTCTGGGCACCAGACTTCCTCCTCGAGTCCCTGGGTGGCCTCAAGGACCCTCAGGTCAGGCAGGCTTGGAGGGAGAAAATAACTCTCTGCTTCATCATTGGCCTCATGTGTGCGGCCATCGGTTTCGCAACAGTCGGCTTCCAGAAAGTCCTCTGTCCTGCATCAGCACAGTCCGACGTCCGCTTCATCAGTGTTGGCTCAAGGCCAGGTACATTGGGCGTCCGCGGCTTTATTTTCGACGTCTCCAACGCAGCAAGTACCGATGCCGTCAACTTCCAGGCCCTGGCACGGGCAGACAATGGCCAGGACATCACTCCTTACTTCACTCGTACCGCTCAAGAATTCAAGGCCTGCGACAACCTCCAATTCCGAATCGCTCGCGATGACCCTTGCGCTGGGGCATCATCACCCTTTTGCACCCTTCCATCATTCCGAGAAAACAGCACGTTTCGAACCCTTCAGCTGCAGAATACAGGGTTCTTCGCAGGGTACGACTGGGACCAAGTCGCAGCCCGGCCAAACCTCATGGTCCTTGACGGTACCGTGGTCAACCTCACCCCGTATTTCCAAGTCCACACCAGGCCTGTCCCCTCGGACAATGTTGACAAGGCCATCCGCTCCGTCATGGCAAAACCCGAAGGGGGCAAGGATGGCACTCTCCTGTTCATGAGTCGCGAAGATCTCAAATCGGCCATGCCATGCATCAAACAAAGATATATCGCTGGCAACATTGACAAGATCACGCCAGGTTGCTTTGTGTCGAGCCTAGTGCTCTACGCCGGTCTCATCGTCATTTTGGGTCTAGTTTTCATTCGATTCGTCATGGCCTGCGTGTTCAGCTGGTTCATGTCCCATCGACTTGCTGGACCTCCAACCAGCAAGGATTTGAACAGGTCCGCCATCAGTCCCGCCGTCCTCCCTGAAGGGGCCAACGTATCCATCGACAACCGAAACGGCACAGCACCGTGGGCAAATTCGAAAAAGCTCAGTAAAGGTGTTCCCAAGCCAGCACGTTCGATCGCTTCTGCTTCGAGCACCACACTGATCAACAATGATGGCCTTTCACCTGTCATGAGCTTAGCTCAGATTGGGGCCGAATTATTTGCGGTCTGTCTCGTCACTTGCTACTCTGAAGGAGAGGAGTCTCTGCGCACAACCCTCGATTCCATCTCGGTCACCACCTACTCCGATGCCCGCAAACTGCTCTTCATCGTGGCCGATGGCATGATCACTGGTGCTGGTGAAAAACGCAGCACTCCGGACATTTGCGTGAGCTTGTTGGAGGCCGACCCTCGGTTCGGAAACCCTATCCCTATGAGTTATCAAGCTGTAGGATCTGGGGCCAAGGGGAACAACAGAGCGATGGTATATGCGGGGCACTACAGTAAGCCAGCTTTCTTTACTGTAACTCGACCTCACTAAAGACGTTTGTAGCGGTTGCTGGCCGACGCACTCCTACGGTGATTGTCGTCAAATGTGGTACTGAGCAAGAAGCACTGCACGACAAGAAGCCCGGAAACCGAGGCAAACGAGACAGTCAGCTCATCCTGATGAACTTCTTCTCTCGGGTCACCTACAACGATCGCATGTCGCCTCTCGATTTCGACCTTTTCAGGAAAATTCAGGTGCTTATGGGAGCTACCCCCGATTTCTTTGAGGTCGTTCTGATGGTGGGTGCTACCTTGGACTACTTCTGCAATGCATGGGCTCATTATTCTGAAAGGTTGATGCCGACACAAAAGTGTTCCCTGATTCCTTGGGATACTTGGTCAACTGTATGCATCATGACCAGATGATCATGGGCGTCTGTGGGGAAACTCGTATAGCCAACAAACGGGACTCCTGGGTGACAGCCATTCAAGTCTTCGAGTACTTCATCTCCCACCACCTTGCAAAGGCCTTCGAGTCTGTGTTTGGTGGTGTGTCATGTTTACCAGGTTGTTTCTCCATGTTCCGCTTGAAGGCGAGGAAGGCGACGGGAGACGATTGGGTTCCTCTGATCATCAAGCCGGAAATCGTCAAGGAGTATAGCCAGTCCGAGGTCGTCACCCTTCACGAGAAGAATCTTTTGCTTCTTGGAGAAGATCGGTTCCTTACCACTTGTCTCCTGCGGACTTTCCCCAATCGAAAGATGATGTTCTTGCCTCAAGCAAGATGTCGCACCATCGTCCCGGATACCTTCGCCATTCTCCTCTCCCAGCGCCGTCGATGGATCAATTCCACCATCCACAACTTGATGGAACTCGTTTTGGTGCGCAATTTGTGTGGAACGTTCTGCTTCAGCATGCAATTCGTCGTCTTCATGGATCTCCTTGGGACGGTTGTCCTTCCGATAGCCATCTCCCTGACCTACGCTCTTGTCGTCACATCGGCCCTCAATCCACCGAAGACTTTTGAAGAGGCTATCCCACTCCTCCTCTTGATATCTGTCCTTGGACTTCCCGCAATTCTCATTTTGCTTACGACGAGGAAAGTGGTCTACGTCTTCTGGATGTTGATCTACCTGCTGGCTCTACCTGTGTGGAATTTTGTTCTCCCGCTATACGCCTTCTGGCATTTTGATGACTTCTCGTGGGGTGAAACTCGGTGAGTATTTTGCTGATGGGGTATCTTCGCACCGTGCTCACAGCTTCTATAGAAAGGTTGAGGGCGAAGGCAAAGATACAGGGCACGGCGCAGGCGAAGGAGTTGCTTCCGCTGTTCCTTTGCGTAGATGGGAGGACTGGGAACGTTCTCGGTTGCGAAAGATCAAGCGAGAAGAACGCAGACGCAAAGATTTGGAACGCTCGTACCCAGGTGGCTTGTTCACAAGCGATCGGGAATTCCTCGCTGCTCCCGACACCCGCAGCCAGTATGGTGACATGAGTGACACATTCTCCCTCAACTCATCCGATGACGACCACTGGGGATCACAGATTGGTGGCTACAACGAAAACAACGCACAATATCCTCCTCCCCCTGTTGCCTTGTACAGTCCACCAAAAGACAACCTCGATTCTGCCAAGACTGTCGACGCATCCGAGTTGGAAGCTATGCTGGAACAAGGTTTCGACGACCGACCACCCCCCGGTTCGGCTTCGCTCGCCCCGCGGTACCAGCTTTCCGACTCCCCTTCAATACCGATGCACCCCGCCAACGGGTATTCACCCCTCAATCGCTCTGGATCTCCAGCTCAGTCATCGACACCTAGCGCTCTGTCGCCTACAAGTCCGTCAATTGCTCTTCCACAAGGGAATGATTATGCGCAGCGAGGGCCTCCAGGCCGTGGCCCTCCGCAGAGATATGGTCCCCTCGGACCCCTGGATCCATCGACGAAGTTCTAGATTGAGCCTCCTGGACCTTTTCCTCCCTCTTTTCCTGTTCTCCCTGCATACCACTTATCATCCCTCGGAATACCCTTGGCCACAGTCACGTCCTTTTATGCATCACCGCCCAACCCCTTTACTTTCGCCTATTCTTTACATTTTGTTTCGTCACGATGGATTGTGGAACTCTACTATATTTCTCTAATTCCCCATGCACGCTCAACACTCGTAGAGCTTGATGTTGGATGTTGTCCCGGGGTGCTGCACATGTCGATCTGTCGTAACATAGTCTATAAGCAAACACATCAAAGCTTTCTGTGCACTACATACATGCAGTGAGCGATAGTCTGAGATCGACCGGCAAAGGTAGTTCGTCCGCGTCATGCATGTGTCAGCCGGCATCAAAGTGCCTGTGTGCTATATTTAGCACCGTACACCCCTTGCACTACGACCAACTCCTTGGTTTACAATTGGCAAGCCCCTGGGGCTGATATCTCTACCAGCTTCTCATTTCCCAAGCTTATTGCATAGATCACCCTTTAATGTCTACCAAAGATGCTCTGGTAAGCAGGTATCGTCCATTTGTAAATCTCTTGGTTGTGACGAAGGGCCTTCTAGTGGGAAACAGGCTACGACGAAACGGTTGAAGTCAACCAGCGCGCTCTAATCGACAAAGTACTAGCGAGGTACTCTGGAGAGTTCACCGTCTTCAGGGAACTCCTTCAGAACTCGGACGATGCTCAGTCCGAGGCCGTCGAGATTCACTTCGACACTGACAGCGATACCGTTCTGGAGACTGCTTCGGGAGAGATGAAGGACTTTAAGAAGATCTTGGTAGTTCAATGGTCTTGATTGTTTCTGCAGCAGGAAACTCATAACTTCCTTCAGGTCAATCGCTGGACCTTCAAGAATAATGGCGTCTTGTTTCGGGATGAGGATTGGAACAGGTTAAAGAAGATCGGTACGTTGCTATCAATCTCGCATGACCAAGTCTCTCATACCCTGCGATAGCCGAAGGAAACCCGGACGAGGAGAAGATTGGCGCATTTGGTGTCGGTGCGTAGCGACTGTGCTCTTCGGCTAGCGCAATTCAGACTCCTTGCAGGTTTCTACAGCCTGTTCTCGATTACAGACGACCCTTTCGTCACATCGGGAGACAAGTGGATGGCCTTTTACTGGAAGGATAAGAAAGACCAGGTGGGCCCTGAATTAGTTCTGCGTTTATCTGGCCATTGATCGTCCCCCAGTTGTATGCTCGTAGAGGCGCGCTTCCTGAGGAGAAAGCCAGCGTTTGGACTACATTCGAAATGCCGCTGCGAGAGCCTGCAGTGATACCTACACCTTTTGACTTTATCCGTTTTCTGTGCTCGTCTATCACGTTCATGACGTCCCTCCGGAAGATCACTGTCTTCCTCAACGATAAATGCCTGGCGAGCCTGGAGAAGACCGTTGGACCTTCTCAACCTACATCTATACCGAAGGGCTTGAGCAATCGCACAGTCAATGGCACAATGATTGTGACAGGCGTACGGTCCACTCGTGAGTCTTTGCTTAGCACGGGGTTGAACCATGCTCACCTTTTGTTAGCCTTGCATATTCGCGCCGAGGTGATGAAATGGGTGTACTCGTCTGGCACGGAGAAGAAACGCCCATTAGCCCAGATGGCAAAGATTGCCAAGCCCTCTGTCCAAGGGTTCTTCTCGTCAATATTTTCTTCGTTTTCTTCCGCCCCACCTACTCCTGATACACGACAAATCTCCCTTCCACCTCCTGAGCCAGAGAAGATCAACCTCCTGGTCACAAATAGCACAAGTATTGCACTGTCGATATTCTCGGCTGATATAATGGTCAAGTTAGATAAGAAGACGATTGCTGAACTTCACCGTTCTACGAAGAAGAATCCGCCATCTAAGATGCGCTACGACCTTATTTATGTGAGCTCGCTCGAGCCACCGAAGTGTTATTGATTATTGACGCGAACTCAAGACAGGGCAATCTGAGTACGAGGCAAGCATTGAAGAAGATAAGAAGTATCCTAGTTCTACTGGGAGCATTTTCCAAGGTCTTCGAGCGGACATTGACGGGTACGCACTTTCATTTTCCCTCGCGTGCCCATCTGAGCTGCCCCTAGTGCGGGAACCACTCGAGTCTTCATCGTAGGCTGTCTGGACGACGGAAGTTGAATGCTCTCTAACCAATATCTATCTAGGGCCATGCTACTGCCCAAACAACAGGAATCGGTGGGCATATGGCCGCAAGGTTCATTCCCACAGTAGAGCGAGAATCGATCGATTTCATGTTGGTCCATACACACCTTCACTGTATCGCAGTTTGCTGACTATTTCCAGGGACCGTACTATTGCTGGTCAGACTCTCATTTCCCTCGTCCGGGCTAGAAGCATCCACTGACGATGGGTAAAGTCTGGAACAAGGAACTACTGGGTGTTGGAGCTATCCTGGCGCGGGCTGCGTATGAGTTCGAGCTGATCAACATTCAAGAGATATGGTCAACTGCTCAAACTCCAACATCGCCTCCACCAGAGGAGATTCAGAAGGCGTTGACACAGCGCGCTCTACATGCACTCAAGTTCTTCACCTTCCACCAATCGACACCTCACCCTCAAGTTTCAAACATCTTGGAAGAAGGCTTCTTTGGATGTCTCCCTCGGTTCCCTGTGATGTCAACGAGAGGAGTGAGGCCATCCTCTGAAGTACGGCTTCCTGATCCTACGCTCGCAGGCTTTCTCAAGGACTTGCCCGTTCTGCCAGACACGATCATCAACGAAGCAGCCCAAATGGTCACTACCTTAGAGTCAAGACGCCTAGTAAAGAATACCGTGTTTGATGATATCCTCCAGGAACTTCGATCCCGTCCATTAAAAGAGGACGAGATGCTGGGATGCATGAAGTGGTGGATCACCACTGTAAAGAACAACCAAGGCTGGCAAGGACACCCGGAGAAATTTAGACCCTTTCAAAACCAGCTCCTTCAAGCGGCGGTCCTGGGACTCACTGGGCCGAAGCCTGAAGATGAAAGGTTCATTCCACTGGCAACAATCAAGACGTTCACGCCTGCCAAGTCGATTCTCCCAGTCGATGGACCCCTTCCAGATCACGTATTGCCACTCACTATCAGCCGGGAATTCGCTCCCGATGCCCTGTCGTCCGCCTTTCCGTGGTCGGAACTCAGCGTTGAGCAATGGTTGTCGCACATATGCTCGCTGACCGGGAAGAAGGGAGCTGATCCAAGTCACGATCTATCGCTTTCTCCTCAGTGGGCTGAGCGCGTTCTGAGTGTTGTTGCACGCGCTTGGCCCTCTCTCCCAGGCCAGACGAAGAAGTCAATTCACGACTTGCTCTCCTCCGTTACGTGTATTCCGACCAATGTGGGAATGAGGACACCTGCGGAGGCCTACTTCCCCAATGTCAACATGTTTCCTGACCTTCCGATCGTCACCCTTCCCTCTGGCAATACTGTCCGAGGAGGGGTTGAGAAGCTCTTGCAGGATCTGGGCCTCAGGAAGCACGTAGAGCTTCAGGTGGTTTTCACCAGGTAAGTTCCCTTCTCGAATCCAAGAGATACCCATCTGACCCTCGCAAAGGATGATCAAGACCAACCAATGGACGATTCCGGACTTAATCAAATACCTTGTCTCTGTTCGCTCAACCCTGACGAATGAAGAGATGCGGTACCTTACGGATACCAAGGCATTCTCGAAAGAGGGCGATACCACGACCGACTCTCAGGGGATTCCTGTGCGCTACACTGCTCGAGAACTTTACGAACCATCAGACACCTTCCGCCGGCTGAAACTGCCCGTCTTAGATTGGGGTCAGAAGGTCAAGTGGAGGCCTCACTCAGAGGAATGTAAGAGTGGGGCGACGATATTCTCAATCGCTCACTGACCATTGTCTCAGCGAAATTCTTACATTCAATCGGGTTACGAGCCTTTCCGAGCCTTGATATGGTGATACAACTGTGTGCATCTCAAGAGGTCCAGGTATGATGCCGCAACGTTATAGCCTTACGCTTGCTCACCTCGTCCCAGGTCCGCGAGACAGCTCTCCGGTATTTGTTGGACAATCTGACCACCAAATACTCGGATTACAGCTCCGAAGCATTCGCCACCATACCATACCTTCCTGCTGTCCGCAATGGTGTGAACATAATGGGAACGCCCAGAGATGTACATATCATTTCGACCTTGCCCTTTGTATGCTGATGCCCCATGTCTTTAGGTCTTCGGGTCGCGGCATTGGGGTGAACTCGGCTTTGCAGTGCTCAACCAAGCCTATTCCATGGAAGCAGGCAAACTGCAAGTTCGAGAGCATCCTTCCTCGCGACAACTGCTTGAATTGCTGCAAGCAAAGCCTCCTAAGGACGATGCGGAGGCGGCGAAGGTATTTTCTATCGTGTCTACGCGTATTTCGGGTTTGTTTCCGACCACTATCTACTCCACCGATATTTTTTTCATCGTTTTCCTAGACTTTGCTCCGAACCAACTGAATCATCTGGCTCGAGTTCCAATTGTCCCTGTGAAGAGCTTAAAGGAGAAGGGTCAGCCCTTCCACTACTTGCCGCCGTCACAATGCTATCTTCGGGCCAATAAAGATGCGATCCACTCCAAACTCTTCACTTTCGTTGACTTTGGTAGCGCAGCCAACTCCTTCTTAATGGCTTGTGGGGCAAAGCAAGAGCCTACGATCGATGAAGTTGCCAAGATCCTACTTGATGACCCTCGGCGGTTCTACGAGCTCTGCGAAGGCCCCGAACAGTAAGGGATCCGTCGCTCTTTCTTTGCCGTTTTCAATTACTCAAGCAAGTCCCTAGATATCTTTCTGAGCTACGGAGTCTCGCGATCAATATGAGGATGATCACGGATGGTACCATCCTCCGTATGAAGCGAAGTCCAATACTGCTCGCCATGCAGAGAAAGCCAAAGGCTGGTAGCGGAGAGAAGGATCTCGACGACGACGAGTGGGATGTGACTTATGACCTTAAAAAGGCCGAGCAAATCGTTGTTGTCGATGACACCGCCGCTTATCAAGGGTTTGGAGACGCCCTCTTCACGGCGCCTCAAGAAGATATTCTTGAAGGTGAATGCGCTCATTTCCACCGCTTCTCAGGTATCTAATGCTTCTCAGGCTTCTACGTTTCTCTTGGGTCTCGCAAACTGAGCGGGTTGGTGAAGGAAGAGCACCATGTCTCTGCAGAGATGGCCAACACCAAACGAGCCAATGAAATCCGTATGCTAGTGTTGGAGCGCCTTCCCCTGTTCCTCTATGAGCATACACACGCGAAACCCAAGGTGTCGTTGACTTGGCTCGCGTCCCCGAACAACTTCAAAGTCCGTACCTTTGGCACACTGGCCATCAGCAAAACACTGCATTTTGGAAGCACGCGGTTGACCCAACGGAACGATGCATCGGCTGTTGCAAAGCGCGCTGGCGTCAGTGGCCCTATCGAACTTTGGATTGCTGGAAACACCCAAGTCGATCTCTACGAGTGAGTTTGCAGAAAGTGTTGGGATTGGGCTTGTATTGATGGTCCCCGTAGGGTGGCTCTATCTATGAACAGGCTCATTTTCGATGCACCAAAAACGAACGACGCATTATTGCTCATGACTATCCTGTCGACTGATCTCCGCTCCCTGAAGAGGAGGGGGTACAATGGTAAGCTAGGATCGACTTCGATCTGCATTCCTTTGAACCCTGAACATTTCCCCAGTGAACAGAATCCTCAAGCAACAACAACACGCAAAGGAGGCTCAATTGCCACCTCCTCAGGTTCCCATGAAGCCTGCTGCCTCAAGTAACGAGAAGCAAGGGGTCCTTCCGCCTGCGATTTCTGGGCCACCCCCAACGCTGCCACCAAAGCCTGACGTCGCGCCTCTTGGCTCCTCCATGAACGACGTTGCAGTCCCTGCTGGAATGCCATTTGAACCTCCGCCCCAGGCCATCGTACCTCCCCCTCAACCTGCCGTCTCACCCGCATCGAATTCGATGCAGAATGCCCTCCAGTCCTTCCGCCAGCGGCTTGAGAACACCATCAAGCCAGGTTCGTCGAGGTCGTCCAGCCCAGCGCCTTCAACGCCAGCACCACCGTTACCTCCGACCTATTCACCTGCGTCATCCTCGAAACCTGGTAGCAATCCCGTGGCTACGCCTCAGAATGTCATTTGTGGGTGTCTTGGACATCTTACCATGGTCTACCTTGACTGATTGGCTGACCTGTCGCTAGCGTCCAACATCGATATGGCAATCAAGGCGTGCCGACCTGAATCGCAAGGCCTGCTTAGGAACCGCGAGCACATGCAGCAGGTCAAGGAATCTTTGAACGAGACCTACTGCGATGCCTCTGGCAGCAGCCAGCATCTTGCTCTCCTTGGTGAAAATCTAACCAACTTGACGTCATGCGCTCTTTCTAATGCTAGTTACAGGTCAAATTGGCAGTGTAAAGATATACGCCTCGCAGGGTGAGCGTGACCTTTTCTTCTGTCTTGGCACGAGTAAGGCTAATGCGGATGACGCGCCGAAGATGTCCCAGCAACGGTATCAAACACGTTTATCCAAGATAACAGCGATGCGATCGCGCGGTTCATACACATCCTCCGACCCCTGTCTGTGCTGTACAAGCTTCCTGAAGCTTCGCTTCACATCTTTTACGACCTGCAAGGAGGGTTGATTGCATTCAATCGCAACGCCAGCTTGTTCATGAATTTCCGCTACTTTATGGCTTGGCGTACGTGAAGCCTGCGGACTGAAATTGGTTAAACGACATTGATGTTGATCTATTTATAGATGACGCGCAGGTTCGCGAAGGGCAGCTCAGCTCTGCCTACATTTCATGGTACGTGCGTCCACAGGACTGCAGATTTGGGCGACGGTGTCTCTCTTGACATACAAGCTAACCATAGGCCAGGTACTTTACGCTTGCTCACGAGATTGCGCACAATCTTGTCCAACCGCACAACTCTGAGCACGAGTTTTATTTCTCTGCCATCTGCGAGAAGCACCTGTTAGGGCTTGCAAATCTACTCTAGAATGCGAGCGTGTATTGTAGAGAACGAAAACTGTAATTTTGTGGCCATGTTGTCCAAGTGCGAGTTGAATAAGGTTTCGCCGCTCGGCTACCCAACGGCAACTATACATTGGAATCGTTCTCACGCGTGCAAGTGAAAGAAAGAAAGGTTTTGTGAACAAACGTCGCTCTTCCTGGACCATCCACTGCTCATGCACCTCTGTCAACCGATAACAATGTATTTCTCTTTTCTGGCCCAAAAAAAACCATTACTCACTGTGTAGCAACTTCTACAGCCCAGCCTACTCATAATGCAGACGGAAACCCTCACATTCAGGCCCAGTGCCGTTCGTCGCAAGCCGCTTTTCACCTACAAATCACCGTCAGGTCCCAGCTGGGGTCCTTTCATCGATAGCATGCCACGATCCCTCTCGAGCACCAGTACCAACACCAGTGCCACCCCCACACCAGCCTTGCCCTCGACCTCCAGTAGTAGCGCACCCACCTCTCCTTCGAAATCGAACAGCCGCAAGCAGATCGTCATTCGCGCAAACCCACGACTCCCTCTCTACCACCCCAATGGCACCCTCGCACTGTCCCTTCCTCCCCTTGACGCCGTCGCACTCGGTCTGCCGCAGGTGGAGGTCCTGTTACCCATCTCAGTCCAAGACGATCCTGCCATTTCGGCGCCAAGACATCGGTCGAGTGGCCGGATAGCACGGTCCGCCTCAGGCGAACGCCCCGGTATGCCGTCTGTCAGCTCCATTGCCGCCGTCGCCGCCCGGGAGATCAAGGACAGTGAGGTCGCCGCCAGTACCAAGAGTCCCAATAAGAGTTTGAAGCGAAAGGGCGCTGGTGCTGGAACTGGCGGCGGAGGCAAGAGAAAGAGAAAGGCTGTCGATGACACCGACTCCAGCTACCCTGCTAAGCGCACCCGGGCCCCAAGAGGTGCAGCCCAGAGCACTGTCGCAGATGACGATCAAGAAACGCCAGGCACCGAAGCCAATGAACCCACCCCCAACCCCGCGCGCTCGGCCTCTGATGAGCCAGAGGTTGCCGTGCGCACCACCAGATCCAGGGCAAAGCGTCGTTCGAGCGAGACGCCCTCCTCTGATGCACCGGCCCCAGTCAAAGCCACGCAAGAGGAATCCAATGACATGGCTGTTGACGACATAACTCCTCCCATCACACCCTCAGCAGGCGACAACAACGAGACTCCTTCTCCCGTTGAGAAGGACGACAAGGAAGAAGGCGAATTGAGCGATACTTGAGCATATTCAAAGTCCAATCTATGTACTATACCCCATGTTTTGATTAGGCCATCCCTGTAGCATTCCCATTGTTGTACTAGCATTATTTATACATCTGTACTGCATTTGATACACACAATTCAATCGGATTCACGACTACGAGGTTCCATGCGAGCCTTTGTGCAATGCCTGACGCAGTCTCTGTTTGAGAGGGCTAGCGGGGTTCAGGTCCCCAGCTAACTTTGCAGCTGAGGGTGGTGCGGAAGTTGGAACAGGAGAGCTCGTCACGTCCAAGGGAGCGAGCACTGGCGCGGACGCTGGTGCTTGATTAGTTGCCACTGGAGGATCTTCGAGAATCATGGGTGATGGCTTTGTGCCTTTTGGCCGAAGAGCTGGCTTGCTCTCAGTCGTTGCATCAACAACTTCGGAGAACTCTGTTAGGACTGCCACTCTCGTCCATCGCCTGTAGCGGGTGTACTGGAGGCACCATTAAGTCATGCGGCCGGTGAATAAGAGCCTTCACTGACCTTGCCCATGCCCCCTTTATTGCTCTTGCTTTCCCATTTGTTATCCCCAAAGATCCAACCGTCAGGGTCGGTGTATCCTTCGGTGTCTTCTTCAGCTCCCTCCTCTACCTCTTGTGCAGTAGGGTCCTGCTGAGTTGTGGAAGTCGACGACGAGTCGCGTCGGTGCAACGCCATTGCGTCTTTCCCGGCAAACTTTGAAGAAGCAGCCTTGAGTAAGCGACTGCCTGCCTTGCTCGTCGCACTGGTTCCCGCTGCATCCTCATCTTCCATCGATTCTGTAGGCACAGGTCTCTCGACCCGGCTAAGAGTCGTCCCTTCCTTCTTCACCAATACTCTCCACTCTGGTTCCTCCCAATACCACTCTGCCGTCCGCTTGATCTTTTTGGTCGGGTCAGAAGGATGAGGGATGCAGGTTGTTGCGGGTTCAGGCAGGCCAAAGGCGCCAGGAGGAGATAAAGGCGCCTGGGAAGCCGAGCACCACGAGGGGCGTTCACCTGGTAGAAGCGCAGCCGTCCAGTCCAAGCCCATCCACCACCGTTGGTTCTCGTATACAGTGAAGAGGAATCGAAGGGAATTCGTCTCTGCCTTGCCCTTGTCCTCAGCCGTCTTTTCTGTTTTGGAGAGCAACGTTTGTGTCTGTGGAGAGATCGTCTGCGTGGGTAGAGGTCGTCCGGAGACGTACGACCATGCACTCCATATCGTCCAACGAACGAAAGCACTCCTCCATACTGTTCGACGGAGGACAATGGCAAAGGGTGCTTTCCATGTCAGAAGCACTGTTCCCGAGATGGCAAAGATAACATGGAGAGGGATAAAGTATGTGAGGACAAGGTAGGGAATGTAAAGCACGACCAGGGCACGTGCCAACTCCTGGATGGAAAGCGAGGAGAGTGGTGCCGTTGACGGTATAGATGGTAGTAGGAGCGGAAGAGTTGTCAGGTCGGAGATAGTGTTTTGTAAGAGAGTCTCTGTGACCACGGGTGGCCGCGAAGGTTGCGGTGGCCGTCTGCGGGTATAAACTGCAACACCCAGCACCAAGACTGGAACAAAATATCTGAGTGGTCTCTCAGTTGTGTTATTCAGAGGATGTACAATAGGCCGAGTACCTCAAAATGGGTCCAGAGAAGCGGCAAAATGCCCACCAGGCGGCGACGGCCAGAAAGCCATCGAACCAAGACTTTGACCGCCAGTTGAGGAGCTGAAGCAGAGACTTGAGCAGTGCAATCTGGTCCGACAAGCTGACCAGTGCAAAGGTCAGAGGGGATGGAACACTGTTGACAAAATCCGAGAGTCCCACTGGCTGCGTGGACGACGTGGTGGACGCCGCTGAGGAGGCCATGATGACGGTCG
This sequence comes from Coprinopsis sp. MPI-PUGE-AT-0042, assembly GCA_020736565.1. Taxonomy (NCBI): domain Eukaryota; kingdom Fungi; phylum Basidiomycota; class Agaricomycetes; order Agaricales; family Psathyrellaceae; genus Coprinopsis; species Coprinopsis sp. MPI-PUGE-AT-0042. The sequence goes on along the minus strand of JAHBOF010000005.1, from coordinate 1,107,150 downwards.
GAGGTTAAGCAGCCCGCGCCTGGAATGAATTAGCGCCAGCAGCAGTCGGAAATCGAAATCACGCGCCTGGCCACCCTTGTTCTGCTGCCTCGATGATCGTGAACTTGCTCCTCGACGCCCTCCATAATCTGGTCCCTTTGTTCGACCGTTCCTCACAGCTCGTGAGGCCCTCCACGTCGTCGCTTGTACGGTGGGACGCCATCCACTTTCTTGCTGCCGCTGAGCATGGATATCAATACGAGCAACAATGGGCGTTCTTGCCCGGTATATCAACGACAATATGGGCCTTCAATACGCTGCTTGGGCATGAATATGGGCTGAAGGGTGTCAGCTTGTTGATATCTTTGCTCTCTATCGACTCCTTTCGCGTCTTACATGAGCTTTCTCGCATCCACCTGGGCTCGGATGACCTAGCGCACATTACTTGCGTCCTAGCTCTCATTCCAAGTAGTCCTGCAACACTCTTTGCAGCGCCATACAACGAGCCATTCTTTACCTATCTATCGTACAGAGGTATGCTCAGCTTCCTTTAACTTTAAAATAATTCAGGGAGCCGATGTTTTCTTTCAGGGATGTTGTTCTGTGCTCGACGGCAATGGTTGTTGGCGACCTTGTCCTTTGCAGCTGCCACCGCTTTCCGCTCAAATGGAATGTTCCTTGCAGGCTTCCTCATCTGGGGAATACTTGTCGAGCCTAGCCTTCCTAGACTTCCCCGGCTTAGCATTCAGACGCTTTCTTCAGCGATATACGCAACCATTCTCACATTCGTCGTCTTCTTACCTTTCCTTTACCACAACTACACGGGTTATACCGCCTTCTGCACATCAAACCCTGCAACAAAACCTGAATGGTGCTCTAGAGCCATCCCGTCCATCTACACGCACGTCCAAAGCAAATACTGGGGTGGTGGACTGTTCAAGTATTGGACAGTCCAGCAACTACCCAACTTTCTACTAGGAGCCCCTCCCCTCATCCTTCTCTTTTTCTTTGGAGTCTGGCATCTCCGTAACGCGTTGCCGACACTCTTCCGATGGCACATGAAACCTCCAGCAAAGTCAGAAGGCCAGGTGACGAGTGAAACCAAAGTCGACGTCAAGACGATCGACAATACAGAGCCAAAACCTACACGAGACCCACCAAACCCCTTCAGCTCACTCTCCCTCACCCCTCACGTCATTCATTCACTTTTTATGTCATCTGTTCTCCTCTTTGCATCTCATACCCAAATCGTACTCCGGCTAGGAGCAGCAATGCCAACACTCTACTGGGCTGCGGCCTGGTTATGGTATCAACCTAATCAAACTCGATCGTCGCAAAAGTATGGACGGTGGTGGGTGTACTTGAGCGCGATCTGGGGAATGGTGTCGATTGTTCTTTGGGTTGCTTTCCTACCACCTGCTTGATAGTAGGGGCATGAGTTCACTACATCGTGCTTTGGGTTGGTCATTACATGATAACAGTATAGTGAACAGTCAATCATAATCATGTTAGAATAGAGTGTAATGAGAGCACATCCACGTCGCGTCGGGATCGCGTCTCAAAACAGCCGGCTGTTGTAAAGCCACGATCACTCTCAGCCTCTACCACCATGAGCAACAAATACGCTGACCTGCCGGACATTGTCAGTGCCTGTTTTTACCGCATAATCTTCGCTTTGCTTGACAGGGCTTTATCAGGATACAGCCCCAGATGTCTACGAAACAGAAGACACATTCCCTGAGACCCAGTTTGCAGTAAGCTGCCTGGTCCAAGTCGCGTTTCTCGGGTCGTTCATAACTGCCAGACCGCAGATTTGTCTGATAGCGAGGCACCTCAACCGCAGAGGGGGGGAAAGGGACAACCTGTCTCACATGGCAAGGAGGAACTCGACACGAGTAGTCTAATCAACCCGGAAGACGCTACCCGCAAGTTTAGAAAGGCAGAGAAACGGACAGGTGAGCTGCACACTTACTAGGAGTTACAGAACCTTCCTCAACTCGATCCAGTACGATCTAGGGTCGTCTACACGTATCCTGAATCACCGACAGGGTCAACTGCAGAACTCGAAGGTTCAGGAAACGCGCCAAAGTCTCTGCCACTCTCGCAACGCTTGAGATCCCTCCAGGCAGAACTCGCTTCGCTGGAGCAGGAGCTTGCAGACCCCACCAACCCACTTATCCAGAAGGAAAGGGAGGATGCCAATGTGGACCCTGGCGAACTCATCAAAGGCCTCGTCGATGTTCGAGGCAGGCTAAACAAGATCTACAAGGAGAAGGAAGGCAGAGCACGGCTGGTTGATACCCTCACCCACGATGAAGATAGGCCTCGAGAGGGAGCGCCCGATGGACCTTCTGAATCAAAGTCGGAGCCAGTCAAATCCAAGGACCAAAGTCTGGTAGAAGTGGATCGACGTGTAGAGGAGCTGGAGAAACTACTGGGTTCGTCTAATGCTGGCCTCGACGAGGTACGCTTCCCCTCCTTTCATCCTTTAGAGCTTCCACTCAGTCTGGTAATGCCAGACTTCAACTCTCCCTCCTCCCCTGCTGCCATCCGTTCTCAGAATGAATAGCCAACTCGCCCTGCTAACCCAATCACGGCACATCGATGCCATCTCACGAAGGCTCAAGATGCTTTTGACTGAGCTTGAACGCGTCTCCGTCGCGCAGCAGCACCGGAGACAAGGCTCCCAAGCAAACGGCGTGCATCACAACCAGGAGCAGCTCCTATCCACTGTCAACCGTATCGCACCTTCATTGCCTCAGATACCCCATATCCTTGCCCGTCTTCGGACCCTCTCAACCCTCCACGCGGCTGCAGGCGAGTTCCAGGATACCCTCGGTGATCTTGAACAAGAACAGAAGAAGATTCACGGCACGCTGCTCGAGCTGCAAAACGCGGTGGACACTGTCGAGAAGAGCCTGGAAGAAAACAGGAATGTCGTCAAGGGTAACGTTACAGGGCTTGATACTCGCGTCGAGGGACTTTTGAAACGTTTAGAAGACCTCAGACTGGAGGAGATTCAGTCGCATGCCGTCGCCTCCGAGGCTGAAGCGGAAGAGTAGCCTGGCACTGTGAATGTTTAGGGACGATTTTAGATTTCATCCTCATATTTTCTCACTCGGCCATCTGGCAATTTCATTTGAGCTGACTCGAGTCGCACCTTGCCATAGGGATTGATTACTGCTCAGTACAAGAAACCTCCCTAGATGGACTCCCGCGGGGATTCTGCGCACTGCTTCCGATTACTCGCCCCAAATCCGGCCATCATTGTCCTCGAGGCTTCTGCTCGCATGTTCTGGCCCAAAGTACAAACGACAGCCCCGTTCTTGATGATTCCCAGGTTTGACCAGCTCAAAGGGATGGCCGGTTTTGGTATCGACTGCGAATACAAGATGGTTTCTTCAATATATACCTGGGCTTCTGCAGACCAGGACCCAAAGGCATCTGCTTCTCAAGGTCCTGAGGGCCCTCTGACATTTCACTTCAGATTCTTTTCACCCACTCTTTACTTATTTTATCCCTTCCACTAATTCTAAGCGAAGATGTCGGCTAGCAATCAGGCTTTCTCTGCGCTTTCCTTTATCACACTGCTACTGGTTCTCCTCCCGCTTCCATGGCATTTGGAAGGTGAGTTGCTCCGCCGCCTTATATCGTTTGCAAGACTGACAAGATGATACAGCATGGAACACTGGAACGATACTGTATATTGCATGGACGTCGCTCTCGCTCCTCAACTACTTCATCAACTCTATCGTCTGGAGTGACAATGTCATCAACTGGGCGCCTGTTTGGTGTGATATCTGTGGGTCCCACTCTTCGACGCGTCTGCCTTTCGCTGACCGCAGTGCAGCCTCCAAACTCATCATTGGTGCATCGGTCGGTATTCCATGCGCGGCCCTTTGTATCAACCGCCGTTTGTATCACATTGGAAGAATGCAAGTTGTGACAAAATCCAAGGCCGATGTACGTGCTTGTCTCTCAGTGGCTCACTCGATGGCTGACTTGCAAATGTAGAAAGTTCGAGGAACCGTGATTGACTGTGGAATTGGCATCTTGATTCCTGTTATTATCATGGCCCTTCGTACGCGCTACTTTTCTCTCTCTTCTGAGCTAGCTGCTAATTCTTTCCATCTAGACTACGTCGTTCAAGGACATCGTTTCGACATCTTTGAAGAGTTTGGTTGCTTCCCCTACACTTACAACGTCACCCTCCAATATGCTCTCATCCAAGCACCAACCCTACTCATCTCCCTCGTCTCTGCCGTCTACGCCGTCTTGAGCATTATTACCTTCCGCAAGCGTCAATCCGACTTTCGCGAGGTCCTCTCAGCAAGCACCAACGCAAGCGTTACCGTTAACCGGTACCTACGCCTCATGGGTCTCGCCGGCGTAGAAGTTGCTGTTGGGTTGCCACTGGCCATCACTGCTTGCGTTATCAACGCGACCATTAACCCAGTGCAACCGTGGATCTCTTGGGCCGACACTCATTTTGGCTTCTCAAGGGTCGACCAGATCCCTGCCTCTTTGTGGAAGTCGAGTACCATGGCCACAACGTTGCTGGAGACGAGTAGATGGTTCACCGTCCTGTGTGGCCTTGCGTTTTTCTGCTTCTTTGGCCTTGCTGAAGAAGCGAGGAGAAACTACAAGGCTTGGGTGGAAAAGGCTTGCCGATTGGTTGGCGTGGAGTACAGCTTTGACTCTAACAAGACCAAGCTCAACTCGACTTCCAGCTCATTTGGAAACTCTCCGTAAGTATCTTATACTCTTTTCGAAGATCGTGTTCTGACTTCGCAGCCGTAGATTCTCTAAGTTCAAGAGCTTCACTTCCCGTTCCACTGGTGATCTGCCCATCTACGTCAAACGCGAGGTTATCAACAAGCGGGACTCGTTCGAATCCTTCTCGGACACGACCATTCGTTCCATGGAGGAGAAGAGCAAGAGCGTCTCACCCACCCCTCCCTACATCCAACCTCCTCCCGTTGCTGCATCCGGCGATTCATTGACTCCAGCCATCGTCGCACAACGGCCCAGGACGAACTCGAACACTCTCAAAATCGTCATTGGTCCCGCCATGCGCGAGTCGACTGGAATATTTATTTCAGATGCTCCTTGCCTCCCGCCCTCTCCGTCGCCTTCTTTCCCTTCCTCCGTCAGTGCCAGTGGCTCGTTCCTCGACTTGACCACTCCCGGTCCTGAGAGCATGATGAAGAGCGGACCACATCATCGTGTCTGAGTACCGTTCCTCTTATCCCCTCTGTTCGCCGTTTCACTGTGGACTTTTCCCTCCCTGTCTCCCATGATACCTCTTGACGACACCCATCTCTGACGATTAGACCGTTTCCTCTGTAGCATAGTATATTCGTGTGACGCCGCTCTCTCTTTGTAGCCAATACTCTCCCTCTTTACACCCTTCGCTCTTTGTATTTTTAGCCAGTGCTTTGTCACTACATACGCTATCGCTTGCTCCTAATGTTAACCTTGGGTTTTCCAAAGATGTTTGTTTTGTGCTGAGCCAAATGCATCGATTTGCCCGCTGCAACAGGATTAAGATAGAGATGTGGTAGTCGAACTGAGCAGACACTTGGAACCGCAGAGAACCAACCCTGCTTTACGAAACAAATGGATAGCGATCTGTCATCTTTTAGCTAAAGCACCTCTGACATCATTTTTGGGCTCCGAAACGGTCTCACTTAAAGAAGGCTACGATAGCAAAAGTTCCAGACTTGACTTCCTCATCGTCAACAATCATGCCACCAACACAACCGCAAACTCTCGAAGGCAAAGTGTAAGTAGACCCTCCACGCCCTCCTACCATCCCTAACACCATCCCAGCGCCATCGTAACAGGCGCCTCCCGGGGCATCGGGGCAGCCATAGCCCTCGACCTTGCCTCCCGCGGCGCCAAAGTAGCCCTCGCCTACTCCTCCTCCCGCTCCCAGTCCTCCATCTCCGACCTCATCACCCAAATCAAAACTGCAACCCAAGGCACCGCAATCGGAATCCAATGCAACCTCCGAGATTTAGACGCCCCAAAGACAATCGTCGATGCAACCCTCTCAGCCTTTGGTCCCAAGATCGACATTCTAATCAACAATGCCGCAGCAATTTCAGACAAGTTGCTACCGGATATTACGCCAGAACATTTCGACGAGGTCTTTCATCTCAATGTGCGTGCTCCCTTGTTGATGTTGCAAGCTGTGCTGCCGCATCTGAGGCGTCCGGGGAGGATTGTGAATATTTCATCTGTTGGGGCCAGAGCGGGATATCCTGGTGTGGGGACATATTCTGCTTCGAAAGCAGCGTTAGAGGGGTTTACGAGGAGTTGGGCGGCAGAGTTGGGCAAGGATGGAACGACGGTGAAGTGAATCCAGGACCGGTGCAGACGGAGATGTTGGATCAGGTCAGCCCCGAGACGGTCGAGCTACAGAAAAAGGCGACACCGGTGGGGCAGAGAGTGGGAACGGTGGAGGAAATTGCAGAGATTGTGGCATTTTTGGCGGAGGGCAGAAGCAGCTGGGTGTCGGGCCAGTGCATCAGCGCAAGTGGAGGATATGCCATGTATTAGAGCCAAAGTACACCTTTTGATCTTGACACGCAAAGGACATGACTACGCTGCGAGCAACTAGAAATAGGCTGGCACGTTTTGTACACACCACAATTTAAACTCAAGTAATTCTGCCGTTCCATCCATCTGCGCACGCTATCTTAGCCTGTTTTCACCGAAAGGCAGCTTGTGAAGTCGCATGAATGTGCGCACCGCTCATGATGTCCCCTTTCATTTTTCGATATGATCTTCCTGAGAGTCGTCTAGGTTTGTGTAGTATAAACGAGGTGAATAAGGAAGACTTACATAGCATTAGAACTGAGTGCGCAAACACTTGCTTGCCTGCCTGGAGCAAGCCATATGTACTCTACCCTCACGAATCACACGCACTCAGCTCGTTGTTCTCAAATAGCAGCCCCAAGGAGGTCCATGAAAACCTTCTTCCATCTTTCATCTAAAGCCGAACCAACCCTCTTTTTTTTTTTTTACTAAACAATGGGCAAACCAGTCACGCCTTTCGAGAACCAGAAGCTGAACAATGCCCAAATCAGTGTGCGGAGTTTGAAAGTGGTCGCTCTTTTCTTTTGTTCCTACGAATTGGGACTGCTGAGCGTTAATGAGAGTGGGAAGGTTTTAACGAGAAAATTAGTGCATTATGATTCGAGTCTGGTTCACCATGCCGGTAACAGGGGTTGAGCTGGCTCGAATGGGACAAAATGAGGGAAAATATGGTTTGATCCGCAGGCTTGTAGTGCTTCCGCTCGTTCCTTCTCAAGATCGCCGTCTTGCAAAGTAAAATTGAAATACATTGCAAAGGGGTTTCGTAGGTACATACAAGAGTCGTGAAATGTCCCAGATACATTCTTTTCTAGCTTCAAAATTTGGCTTGGCTATGGTACAACTGCACTGGTCAATTAAATATGACTAAATATAAAGAAGGCGGGATGAAGAGAACACGACAAAACAAGAACAAGGCAGTTCTGGTGTATGTAAAGAGCTTGCGTGAGTAGGTAGCCGTCAGCTAGCAGGTATAAAAAACGTGAGCGAAGCAATGTGCAAGAACGGAGGGAAAAAGCAAAGTGATAACAGGAAACTACGAGATAAGGTGGGTGTGCGATTAGGACAGGTGGAAGAGGATAGAGCGGTGAGATCGATAGATAGCAAGGTAACACAAAAAAGGGAGTGGTCGAAAGGTATCATAACGAAGCAATCATGACAGCGAGGAGAGACAGCAATAAAAACAACAAAAACAAACGACAGAAAAAGTGTTAGCAGAGGAATAGCGATGACGACGAGAGAGGAAAGCTGTCCGTCTAGGACGCGCGGACGTAGTGTGATTGGTAGTTGTCGAAGGAGCCTTCGTCAACGGATATAGGTGGTTTCCAGCGACCTCCGACACGCCGAGTTGATGACATTGCAGCGCCTGAAGGAGGCACATACGACGTCTTCTGGGTATTCTCGGTGTTGCTCAGGTCGACGGACAGAGCAGGAGAGAGACTTGAAGAGGAGGTTGGAGTATCTTGAGGGACGGGAAGGCTGTAGGAGCCCATGTACTGGTTAGGATCCGGGTTTGGCGCAGTAAACTGCGGAGCCTCTGGGAGGGACGCTGATGCAACATTGAATTGCTGTTGAACATCATTGGCGGCGGTAGGATCAGACAAGACAGAGTTTTCTGGCATGTTGAGCATCTGGTAGAAATCCATATCGGATTGAGTTGCAAAGTTGTCAAAGTTGAGAACGAGGTCGCCTGGAACCTCGGCACTGAGCATGTTGGGGTCGAACATGCCGAGGTCAAAGACGCCGCCATCATTGAACTGGCTCATGTCCAGGAAGGCGTTTGTCTGTTCGAAGCCCTGGAACATGTTGGGATCGACATTGAACGTCAACTGGAAAGGCAAATCAGATGCATGATCAACAGGGCTGTAAAAGAAGTGCAGACTGACCGTTTCGTTTTGCTGTTGCGGCATTGACTGCATCCAGTCCTCAAGCTGGCCGTCGTTGCCATAATCGACATTGTTGTCGAGGGTATCGTTGGGCAAGTGAAGCTGGGGTATATCCTCCGAAGGGCCTTGGTTGGTGACTTGCTGTTGCTGGTAGTCGACAGCACTTCTGCCGGCAGAGGTCATTGCATCAGGCTGAGTGTAGACCAATTCTGTGCCTCCCGATCTAAAGTAGGCCATGTATGGGTTTGCCGAAGGCGGTCCTTGAGGCGCTGCGACCAAGGGGTGGGGGAGGGTGAGCATGGGTGCTGAAGAAGGACGCTCTTGCAGGTCAGGCGTCGAAGCCTTGGATAGGTCCGAGGGTGACTCTGAATCTGGCACCGGTTCTGGAGAGGAAGCAGCGCTGATGGGTGGCGACGGACCAGCTGCGCCAAAGAGTTCTGCAGGAAAGTAGGGGACAGCGGACATGGTGTGAGGAGGAACTGGGAGAAGGGGTTGCTGTTGTTGTGGCTCTGGAGGAGGTTGCTGTTGGGCTGAAGCTGTTCGACGTCCACGAGCGCGTCCACGCAGCTTTTTCGCCTCTTCACGCGCCTTCTTCTTTGCCTCTCTCAGGGCAGCCTTTTCCTCCTTCTTCATGGGTGTGAAGCGGTAATTGGGATACATGACATGGTGTTCTGCTTTGCGCTGGTCTGCGAGTTTTTCATATCTGTCGCGGACCTCCTGGGATTCGTTGGCCCAGTCAAGAGAGAGCTGCTTGGATACGGTTGACTGAGCTCGTTTCTGGCCCTCTGGGAGGGGAGCCATGCTCTTGAGACGATCTGAGCGGTAGAGGATCCAAGCATTTGGAGGCCGCGGTATGGACTGTGGAAGAGCTGTGAGCAGCGACGGTGAATCCAGGTTTGCTGGTGATTGTCGTCGTGAACGGGCTGGAGGATGCCTGACAGGCCCGGCCATGGCTGAAGGTGGTGAATGAGAGAGGAGCTGAGCCTTGACGCGGTTCGTTTGCAGAAACTGATGCCATCACTTTCACACGCTTATTAGAGAGAGAGAGAGAGGGAGTCGATTGGTATAATGTACACTGGCCAAAGAAAAAATGCTACAGATATCGTACACAAAAAAAGATGAGGACAGCGACAGTCAATGCAATCGAACACAATCAGTAGCCACCACCGCCAGAGTACCCTCCACCCTGGTAGCCGCCACCTTGTTGGTAGCCTCCACCACCGTAACCGCCCTGGCCTCCGCCGTAGCCACCCTGACCTCCGCCGTAACCACCTTGGCCTCCTCCTCCCTGGTAGCCGCCCTGGCCACCACCGTATCCTCCTCCTCCGCCAGAGTATCCACCTCCACCTCCACCACCAGAGTATCCGCCTCCACCTCCGCCACCTGCTAGAAACACGTCAGGCACACGATCGCATACAACAAAAACAGTTCTACAGACCTCGCGCATTGGCGACGTTGACCTTGATCCGACGGCCATCAAGCTCATTGTCGTGCAGCTGGGCAATGGCAGTATCTGCCTCATCAGAGGTCGCATAGGTCACAAATCCGAATCCACGGGAGCGGCCAGTTTCACGATCGCGCATGACGATAGACTATTGGAACCATATCAGTCATCAAAGCCCGTCATAAACAACAAGAGTGGTCTGCTCATCGACACCAAAGAGTCGACGATGAAAGTCGTGAATCTCCCAGGAAAGAAACACACGAGAAGGAGCGCAAGCGCACGAAGGATCGGGAAAAAGAGAAAGAGACAGAGAATAGCGCACATCGAGAACATTGCCAAACTGCGCAAAGGCCTATGTCATTTTCAAAAAAGAGAACATTGAGGATCCTGCTATTCGATATCGGAGCGAGCCTTGTATACTGCTACGGACCTGGCGCAGAGAGTCATCGGTCGTGTTCCAACTAAGGTTACTATTTGGCAGGCATCTATTAGTACAATCGTGTTCGCTTCCCCCAAGGTTCAACGAAACCCTCAAGAGAAGCAACGACCATGGATCAAATATGAAACACAGCAAACAGCACGAACCCAACGTAAATCTTGGACATTTTTTCAGAGACGAGCTGCGAGGCGGAAGCGGCGGGCACAGGTGAGGAAAAAGAGGCGCAAGCAGGCGGCAGGCGTCGTGCTTACAATGGAGAACTTGGAAACGAGAAAAGAGACAGCAACTAGAGTCAATCGAGACAAAAGGTGATGGTTCAGGGACAAGATGCATCGGAGAGACATCTCGACTTCTTATACACGAGCCCCATCAGTTAGGACTCCGCCACTAGCCCCGCTCCAGGTCACCTGTTCCTTCCTTCTCACCCCAAAAATGGTAGTCACACGCAATCATTCTCCACACAGCAAATCCATAAGCGAACTGTCTGGTGTAAAAAGAGGTATGTAGATGTACATGGCAAACAATGTAGACGGAATCCGAGAGAAAAAGTAGGGCACAGATGGGAAAGCACAGCGGGTAAGTAGTATGTAGTAAAAACGGGTCGTAAAAAATCGTAACAGACAGAGAAAGACGGCGCTCAGCCAAGGGTGCTCTTGCGCTTCTTGTCCTTCTTCCTCAGCTTCTTGTCCTCCTCCTTGACGCTTGGCGCAGGGCTGTCAGTCATAACGGCGGTCACAGAGCTACCCTCCCCACGACTGCCCTCGTCCGTGGAGACACGGGGCGTGGAGGTGTCACTCTTATCACGTCTGAGACCCGGGATGATGGAAGCAAACGAGTTCTCTCGGCGCGTGTTGATGGAGATTCGTCGAGCAAGTCGCTGGAAGTTTTGAGATGCAGTCCGCTTCCTCTTGGGCTCACTGTCGGGGTCGGGGGTACCATTGCGGGGCGAGGCTGAATCTTCAAAAGTCACACCAGTAGGGAGAGCAGGGGGCGAGCTGGCAGCGTCGGGGGTTGGAGATGCGACTGAGGGTTCGCGCTGGTTGATCACAGAAGCAGAGTCGGATGCAGGGAACGCAATAGGAGCCGCTGCCACCGGGGTTGCTGCGGGGAAAGATACACCACCATTCATGGTAGAGCCGTGGGCCTCCGCAGGTTCTTCGCTCACCGGGTCGGATGAGGGGAAGGCAACGACAGGACTGTCAGCCTTGGCACTCGAGCCTTCACCCTTGATCGAGCCCTCCTTTGGCGCTTCTCTGAACGACGCAGGCTTGGATCCGCTCGCTTGGTCCTCTGGACGAAGAGAGGCCCGGTCAACACCATCCTGGGACTCCAAAGCCTGCGCAGCCGCGTCTTCAACAGCAGTGCTGGGTTCCTCCTTCACAAAGCTGCTCTTCCTCGAGATAGGATCGGAAGATGACACCTGATCGGCCCACATTGAAGCAAAGACGCCATTCTGAGCGACCAACTCCGTATGGTTACCCTGCTCAACGATTTGTCCATCTTTCAGAACGAGGATGCTGTCATAATAGTCAGTACGGGTCCGATAAGCATGAATAAGGAAGCACTGACAGGTCAGCCGATGCAATAGTCTATACAATTGAAGATAGTGAGTGGATGGAGACGCGTTGACGTGATCAAGGACTTACGGAAAGCCGGTGGGCAATTGAGAGCGAAGAGCGGCCCTGGACAAGGTTCTGGAGTGCCTTTTGAATGTCCTTCTCGGTGGAAGTATCCAAAGCGCTACAGGAAGGGCTGAGTCTCCGCCTGAATCAATCCAGAGACCATCATACCTGGTAGCCTCGTCCAAAAGGAGAATAGGCGGGTTCTTGAGCAAGGTTCGAGCAATCGCAACCCGCTGCTTCTCGCCACCACTAAGGCGAACGCCACGCTCGCCAACCTTGGTCTCATAACCATCGGGGAATGACATGATGCGGTCGTGCATCTGAGCAGATCGTGCAGCAGCCTCGATCTCTTGTGGATCGGCTCCAAATTTGCCATAACCAATGTTGTAGGAGATGGTGGTGTTGAAGAGGACCGAGTCTTGAGGAACGACTCCAATAGCATGGCGCAAGCTCTTTTGCGTAACATCCCTAGAAAATATTATGTTAGCACGGTGTCGCCAAAGTGGCGAATTAGACCCACCGAATATCTTGACCGTCGATTAGGATGGCACCCTCATCATCCTTGAGATCGTAGAAGCGATACAGCAAGCGAAGAATGGTCGACTTTCCGGAGCCAGATTCGCCAACAAGGGCGACCGACGATCCCTTGGGTACAGTGAAGGAGATCTTGTTCAAAGCAGTGGTACGCTCGTCGTAGGAGAAGCTGACATCACGGAATTCAATCTCTCCATCTGTGATGATGAGATCAGGGGCATCAGGCTTATCGTTGACTTCTGTGGGCTCGTTCAAGAGGGCGAGAAGACGCTCTGTGTCCACGAGAGACTGGTTGATGGAACGGTAGATGTAGCCAAGCTGGTTCAGAGGTCCGTAAAGCTGACAACGGAAGGTTAAGTGACGGAAGTGTGAGCTTGAGCATCAAACGCACCTGAGCAAGGTAGGTAATGAAGATAACAAATTGGCTGGATCCCCATCGGCCTTGGACAACACCATTCGCCACCATGAGGGACCCAACGAGCAGGCCAACCGTAATGATGAAGTTCTGGACGAGATTGAGCAAGTTCAGAGACACTGCATCGGTCCTTGTCAGAAACACTCCCCAGAGAAAGAGTTGAGGTACGCACAGATAACCTTGATTTCTAGTTTCTGGTATTCGCGCATGGCATCACGATAGCGTTCGCCTTCGTGCTCCTCTCCGCCGAAATACTTGACAGTTTCGTAATTCAATAAGACATCAGTGTGAATGCCACGGGTAATCTAAAAGGCGCTCATCAGCTAAGCAGGTCCAAGTCAGAAGAGTGGAATGAACGTACGACGTCTCGGTCGTTCATTTGCCGCCTAAGGCGTGTTCGGTAGCGTGTCAAGATAACGCTGGCGGCGACTGCAGCCCAGTTAGCTTTGAAACACACAAGCAGACTCAACCGGACTCGCCATAGGAAAACATAACAAGGAAGATAACAACAGCAACAGCCCATTCGAACAACCAAACAAACGCGACGAGCGCGATGAAGATATCGATGAAAGTGGGAATAATGTTGAAAAGAATGAGCTATTCGCCGGAACATTAGCTGCGCGTTCATACTTCGGAGGGGAACTATACTTACTTCCAAAGTGTGGTTGATAGCAGCACCTCTGTCCAAGACGCGCAGGATTTCACCTGTCTTTCGACGCGTGTGCCATGCAAAGGAGAGGTTGAGAATATGGTCGAAAGCCAATTGGGACATCTCTGAACACAGATGAGAAACCTTTAGCTGCTGGGAAACGCAAAAGTCAAAGTAGACGAACCTCGATCCGAATACTGCATAACAGGAGCCCATAGCGCCTGACCAAGTGAACGCACGTCAGACAAGCTCCTTGTAGCACACCATAGAGCCACTTACATCCCGGACAGCAGCAAGACCACCACTTCCCTGCAACCATCGAAGCGCAACGTAGACGAACAAGTACGTCCATGGAGAAGAGCCGTCCTCGAGGCTCTTGATAAGGCGACCGAGAGTGAGGGGCAAGGCAAGGTTGACGAAACGTCCGATCACAAGCAGGACGATGCAAAGAAGCTGAAAAAGATGATCAGCCACCGAGAAAAGCGTCCAAACACGCCACTACCACGTACTGCAACAAACTGCAAGTACTTGCTCTTCGATGGCCAGAGATATGGGCTAAGGCGCTTGATTCGGTCCCAAATCTCGGACCACGTTGGTTCCAAGGAAATCTCCTTCGGTTCAGGCTAGAAAGACCCAGCGTAAGCCGAAAACTGCAAAGAGAAGAGGTGGGGCGTTATCTTACTCGTTCGGGAGCAGTCGAAGGTGCCGGGGTGGCAGCTCGCGTGCCAGGGGCCGAAGCCTGAAGGTTCGAACGCGTCGTGTGAAGGAAGGTGCCATACTTTGCGCCTTCTGCATTGGTCGAGAGTCCCGCAGACTGCTGGTGCCCTGCCTCTGCAGGCAGCAAAAAGCTCGAAGCCGTCTGAGCGTGAACGTCATCCTCCGAATCGGCAGAGACAGGGGAGTAGGTGACTCGGGGGGAAATGAGCGAGCCGAGCAAGGGGAAGAGAACCACAATTCGCAAAGCAGGGAAAGCGAGATGAAGGAGGTTTTGCAGTGCGATTTTGCCTTCGGGTATTTGGGCTATGCCAAACGGGGTGAGGAAATCCCAACCGACGAGTTCCGATAAAAGTGACGTACCTGTATCGCGTATTTTCCAACCCAAGAGGCCGGCAAGAGCGATATCGAGGGCGAGAGAGAGAGCGACGGCGGTCCTTATTCTCTTGAAGGACCAAACATCGACTCCTGCAACGTCCTTCCATGCTCCGACTGCGGCCAGGCCCGCGAAACCAATCAAGCCAATGACGGTGTTGATCGGTAGGTCACTATAGGCCGGCCATTGCTTGGAGAGGACAGCAAAGACGACAAACGTGAGGCCATCGGCTAGATAAGTGGCAGCAGCAAGAGAGAGAAAAGAGAGGATAGCAGCACGTCGAGGAACGGTTGTAGCGACGACCACCGAGGTTATTGGCGAACCCTGGGAGTCGCGATGGGCAGGCCTTGCTGCGAGAACGGAGAGAGCAGCGAGAAGGACGACTGCTGGGGAGACTATTCTCAGTACAGAGACAGGCAATACAGCCTCTGTCGTCGGTGAGTAGAGCCCAAACATGGCTGGTCGTCGCTACGGACGATGAAGGGGATAAGAAAAGAGTTTGTGACAACAGCCTCAAGTTTGTGTCCAAAAGCATCATTACATAACCTGACTGACATACGAAATACTGAGGTAGCCCCTATCTATCCAACAAAACATGCGGCTGCCAGGAGGCTTTCAGCTGCCCACTCAATTCACATTCCACCAGAACAGCTCACCTCATGACTCGACACCTTCTAAAAGCTCCTCGTATTTCCTTCGGACTTCATCCACTTTCCTTCCCTGCACCTCCACATCTCCCCGGTCGTACACCCGGATGGCCTTGCGCGCCTCTGCGATAAACTCTGCAGACTCTGCCACTGCCTGGTTGCCCTTGTCGTCCCCTGCGACTGCTTCAGGTGGCAGTAGACTTGCCAGATCGACTTCGCTTGCACGGAGCAAAGCCAAATCCCGAAGGGTCTCTGATAACGGGAGTGCTTTAATCTCCTTTGCCTTCTTGGTGGAGTTTGACATTGGGGTGTTTTGGTGCAAGGTGGTGATTTCTGTATGAAACCAAGGGTCTGGACGCGATGGTGATGAGCCAAGCCACAATTGTTTGTTTTGCCCTTTCCGACTGGCAAGCTCCGCCAGCATGACCCTAGATCATTTTCACATTCCGAGTAACGATGCTCAAAGGCCTCCAACTTCATTCATGGAGAATGGAACGGCAAGCGCTGGGACCCTCTCTTCTTCTTATTGCCAACCGCCCAATGGACATACTAGCCCCAACAGGTAATCAGCAGGACCGGCTTCCGGTTCACTCAAAAATCTCCTAAACAAGTCAAGCCAAAACTCATGTGGTATTAGAAGCATCAAGTGTTCTAAATACTGGACAGATGCTATGTAGTTCTATTGTACAGAAGATGGAGTATAAGTGCCCGGAAATCTATGCAAGATAAGAAACCCCTCGTCCATGTCACCTCTCCACCGCTACGAACCTGATGCAAACAGATCCATCACATCACTAGATGGCTCATTCCCAAACCCGTCCGCCTCTTCCTCTGCCGAACTTGCGCTATCCTCTTCTTCGTCATCAGAAGACGCAAAGGTGACCCGACGAGCCGTCCCTGATCCGCGCACGCCTTTATCCAGCTCAACACGAGGCTTGGACGTCGGACGATGCAAAACAGTTCGATGAGCGACCGCATTCGAGACCAGAGATGTGAATTGAAGCTTCGGAACCTTCACGCAACCACCATTCTCCCGGCTTCTTCTGCTCCCGACTAGGTTAAAAGGGATTGCAGTAGTGGCCTTTTTAGGAGTTATCCGAGGGCGTAAGACCGATGCAGGTGTCTGCACGGGCAACGTCCTATCTCGAACCCAGCAGTTCATGTCGTCCTCCCACTTCCATTCGTCGAGGTGCCGTCTCGCAGGAGTGACGAGGCTGAGTTCGTCGTCAAGGTCCAAGGTTGGTGAGCGCCGCACCGAACGACTAACAACAGGCGTAGAGAGGAGATCGTCAAAGCCCTGTGGTGCAAACTTGCATTCGGCTTGTTCGACAAGCTCCATGACCTCCAGCCGATGCCGCTTTACAACACCAAGGTCCGACGGATTTGCACCTGCCTCAATATTCTCAAGTGCCGTCAGGGTACACGCCCACAAAGAGGCTTCATGGGCAGCCAAGTCGTGAGATCTAAACAAATCAGCGTATTGGTGGAGTACTTTCAGACCCTCTTGGAGTTGTGAAGCCGAGGCCAACACCCCTATGCTCGTCGTCACAATCGAAAAGAAAGTCGATGATCGGGGTTGGGTCCCAACCAACGTCTTGACAAGCGTGTCAAGCTGCGACGCAGATGCAGCACCCTTGGAGGAAAGAAGCAACCGGCTTGCAAGGCACGCCAGTGAATCCTGTATGTCGCCGTTGCTGCCATGGTTTGCAGATCGGATAAAATCCACCATACGATCAACGTCGTTGGAAGGAATGTCCAATGGGACGTCGATCATCTCCATCCAACGCAAGAGGGTCTTGTAGAGTTGGCAACGAGACTCTTCATGGGTTGACGCGTAGTAGGCCAATCGCGTGGCAAGCCAGACCAAGGAAGGTTGATGGACATGATGAAGCTTACGGGCCAATGTATCCATCGCCTTTGATACCCATGCCCCGACGGTCTCGGTAAGACTGAGAGCGGATGTCAGGGTGGACACGAAAGTCTCGACAGAGAACCCAGCGAGCAGCCATTTGTCGAGGTGTTCGGAAAGGAACTTGGAGTGGGCGGGGTGGCAGATGGAAGCCTGAGCATTGGGCTTGGGTCTGAGCGCCAGAAAGAAGAGGGCTTCGAGGAGCTGCGACGCCTCTGATTCCAAGCGGTGCATCAGGACAACATCAAGGAGTACGCAGATGAGTGTTGGGTGATGTGGACACGTATCCAGAATGATGCCCAATGCATGGGACACTAATAGCCATCTAGAGCCAAAGTGAATACAAACGTGGGCGGTGAAAGGTATATTTGAACATACGCTCTGTAGGGCGCTGGAACAGCTTCGTACATCTCATCAGCATAGCTGGGGCCGTCTGATTGGTCGCCATCTTCGTTGTCAGAGGCGTCGCCCTCTGGATGTTCCCATTCCTGGAGACTGTGGCCAATAGCAAGGGCGCAAAGTGCCGTGAGAGGGATAAGGCTGCCGGTGTTGCGATCTACAGGGAGGTTTGCCTTGACAACAACATTTTTGAAGGCGTCTCGAAGGGCGTATATGCGACGCGCAAGTTCTAGACTGGCCTTGTTGTCGCTTTGGGAGAAGTATAGTTGTGAAGCCAGTTTGTCCGGGGGTGGTAATACGACCAAGGGATCATGTTGCTGTTGATTTGTGATGTCCAAGAGACCGACGCGATTGGACGACGAGTATGTGGTCACTGACTGAGCTGGTGCAGCTCGTAGTTTTCCCAAAGCATTTGCGCGTGTCCTGAGAGGCCTAAGAAGACGATGAGCAGTGGCCGTGGTCAGACCCTTGTCCATGAACGTACTAGACGGAACTGACCAGCGCCTGTGTGGCATCAATCCCAGGACAGGTGGGGCGGTGATAGAGCGGGCCGGTGCAGGGATCGCGATGATGGTTGGCAGAATCTGCAACATAACGGCAAGCTACATCTTACTTATAAAGTCTCTGGCACCAGTCTCTGCTTTTCAATGTCCACTGCCAACATGCCCAGTCTCCTTAGAAATGGCCTCGTCTCTCCAGAGGCAGACGCTTTCAGCACTCCTCCACAGACCCCTAATCCTCCCACTGCATCTGCTCCTGCTCTCAAACCCTCCTTATCGCGCAGGGCTAGCACACGGCTGTCGAGTATCAACATTCCCCAGAACCACACAGACAACAGCGACATCCAGCTTGACCTCGCTTCACCAGACAGCCGCACACCCAATGGCACAACCACACAGCCAGAATTTCTCAAAAAGCCCTCTCTCCTCGGCCAGGAAGCCCTGGCTCACCACGTCGTGGATCCAAACGACAAATCCCCTTGCTTCGTCCACTGGCACCTCGACAAGGGCGGTGATCTCACAAAGATCACACAGCAACAGGTCCAGCTCCATCCAGCTGATCTCGGTGTCGCCAAATCTCTTCAGATGGCCAAGAGCCCTGGCTCAGGTCCTCGTTTGGACCACGCTACACCGCAGCTCAGGAACTTTTCGCCTGAGTCTGTGGCTTCGTCGTTCGCGTCTGGATACGATGACGACGAGGACGATGGCTTCGTGAGCAGCCTCACCACCCGTCTTGCCGAAACCGCAGTCGGCGTAAGAGAGATGAGTAAACAACTCGGTATGTTACCTACTCCACCTCACACTCCATGCCGCTCTAAAACGTGTTGCTTCCAGGCCGCGCCCGTATACAGTCGAACATTCAGAATGTCCTTATCGTTACCAAAGCAAAGGACAACAGGCTGATCAAGCTTACCCGAGAGCTGGCTCTCTACCTCATGCTCAAGCGGACACCAGGCCAACCCAGGGGACTCGTGGTGTACGTGATTTCCCTGAATCCGCTTATGCACGCAATGTATCTTATCCTTTTGCACAGATACGTAGACAGCCAATTACGGAAATCGCGCCGTTTCGATGCAGAGGGCATCAAGAAGGACCATCCAGATCTATTCTACCCCTTCCCTCGGAGAAGAGGCTCAAGCACGTCTCACTCTAGCTCATCAGACTATAATGGCGGCGAGAACGAGGGTCAGCTACGCTACTGGACACCTGGCATGTGTTCTACAAGCCCTCATCTCTTCGACTTTGTCGTGACTGTACGTTGCTCTTCCATCTTCTCTTCCATCAACTTAACTCGACTCTAGTTGGGCGGAGATGGAACCATTCTCTTCACTTCCTGGCTCTTCCAGAAGATCGTTCCTCCAGTGCTCTCCTTTGCACTAGGTTCCCTCGGCTTCCTCACCAACTTTGACTTTGCAGACTACCAAGCCGTCATGGATTCAGCCATCGACAATGGTATCCGCGTCAACCTCCGCATGCGCTTCACATGCACCGTCTTCCGCGCTGTTGCTATCGAACGCGGTAAAGGTCGTAAAGCCGTCAAGAAGGGCGATACGGGTGAAATCATGATGAAGAACCTTGAGAAGGGCGGGTGGGAGGCACTTGAAGGTGGTGGCAACTCTATCGGCTCAGCTGAACTCGGGGGCAAATGCGGTAAAGATAGGGAGATTATGTGTTATACCACTCGGCCAGTCGAGAGCTTTGAGGTTCTCAACGACCTGGTGGTGGATCGTGGACCAAGTCCCTATGTCAGCCAATTGGAACTCTTCGGTGCGCCTTAACTCTCTACATACTGCTGCGTCAACTAACACACACTCATATAGGTGATGATGACCATATGACAACCGTCCAGGCCGATGGTCTCACCATTTCTACACCCACCGGCTCGACAGCCTACTCATTGTCCGCGGGAGGATCGCTTGTGCACCCCGAAATCCCTGCGATCCTCATCACGCCCATCTGCCCTCATACACTTTCCTTCCGCCCCATGCTTCTTCCCGACAGCATGGAACTGCGTATCTGCGTTCCTTACAACTCTCGAAGCACCGCTTGGGCATCGTTTGATGGCCGCGGTCGTGTCGAATTGAAGCGTAAGTCAATCGATGCACCCCTTCTAGTCTCGAGACTTACATCTTACTTACAGAGGGCGACCACATCAAAGTAACAGCCTCAAGGTACCCCTTCCCTACCGTATGCGCCGACAAGCAATCAACAGATTGGTTCCACGCCATCTCACGCACCCTCAAATGGAACGAACGAGAACGCCAGAAATCATTCGTCGTGGTCGAGGAAGAGCCACAAAAGCCTACCCGCCGACGAAGAGCCAAGGCTGCCACAACGTCCGCCGCTCAGTCATTGGCCTCTGGCACAGGGGAGGAAAATGGCCAGGTCAAGACGCCTCGTATCCACGATGTCGAGGGCGATCTGAGTGGCGAAGACGACGAGGGGTCCACAGACGAAGAGGAGGAAGAGGAAGAAGAAACATTCGACATCGACGACTCGGCTCCCGAGAGCGAGCATAAAAACGAGACTCAGCAAACAAACGACGAATTTGGTCACCTTCGACCTGCCGCCAAGGAAGGCAAGAAGAAGAGGGCAAAGAGCCGGTCCAAGTCACGGACAAGGGTCCTTCCCGTCTCTATCGTCGATCACTCGGGAGATGACTCCCCTCCCCTCCAGAGTGGCGTCAACTCGCCTAGTAGATTCGCGAGACCACATTCCCATGGCCAAGCCAGCGAACGACACGTCGAGTTTAGCTACCCCAACTTCAACACTCATTCCGGCGAGTCTTCTGCGAGCTCTACCTCAGAGCTGAGTGCAGGGTTGAATCACGAAGGGCATCATGGACTTCGAGATGACCTTCACTCACAAAAGACCTCGAGCTCGAAGAGTCGGATTCCTACCGCTCGTGAGCGGGAGAGAGACGGTTTGAAGGAGCTGGGGGTCGAGACGCCCAAGACGGCGACTTTGCCTCTCGGAACTGGGAGGGGCAGAGGCCACAGTCTGTCGAGAATTGAAGCAGGGGGGCATAGGGCGTTCGCCGTCTGGGGTCAGGACGAGAGCGATAGCGCTGCCAGTGACAATGACTACTAGGTTTCCCCTGGGCCAGTAGGAGCTGCAGCACCACGAAGAAGTTAAATTTCTTGTATTATTAATGTCATGACCTTTATATGAATCGATAGTGGATATTTTGCTTTGATTCTCAGAACTGGTTAGTATCCCGATAGACAAGTGCCTTCATCCCTGTATGGCCTGCGTATTCTTTCAGCGTACCCTGAAGCCACCCAAGCATCTTGTATGGTGTGACCCCTTGCTTCCCTGTATCCATCTCCTTTATCACTTTCACCATAGTATCAATGGCAAGAATACCAGCCGCCCTCAAGATGTAAGCTTGCTCTGCTGTGCCTTCTGGTCCTTCCTCTTGCTGCCCTTGTTCAGATGGCCGAGCCCTTGAAGAGCCTTCTAGTATATCCACCATCGACTGCGGTGAAGGCCACAGCCCTGGAAGTTTAGAGGATTGGGAAAGATCTATCACCCCGAGATGAACGAGGAGCGATGGTTCGAGGCATGTGGATGCTGCAGGGAGGTCCGCGATTTGAGGCACCGGAAAGGGAGGAGGAGATATGGATGCAAAGCGGGCGTGGATTGTCACTAGGAGATAGATTGCCTTGGAATAGATGTATATGGCTTTGATAGAGGTGAAACGCCGGTTAGATTTTGTCCGGTATTGAAGCATTTATAGCACGTAGACTTACGAGTATCGTCCACCATGTAGCTATCTTTGAAAGCTGGGACTGCGCGGGTGAGCTAATGATCCATGTCAGCGGGTATTTTCAGTATTGAGAATCGATCTCACCTTCTCCATGAATACATCTGCGCTACCATCGGCCGCCTTGAGGCTTTCAGCAACCAAGGACCCCAAGTTGGGATACCCAGCAGCCATCAACATTTCCCCTGTCGCATTGATCGACCGAGTAACCAACTCGACATACCGCTTGAGCGGGCCTCCAAGCTCCCCGATGGTGACACCCACCAAGGTCGGATGCGGTTTTTCCACCATAACATTGACACCCATGAGTTCGGCAACTTTAGCCTCTTCAATCGAACTCATCCCCTGCGCAGAGAGCAAATCGCCCTCGGTGGTGTTCGATGAGATGTACATGGAGAACACCAGAGCTTTGATAGCATTTGCTGCGCCATATTTTGTCTGATTCCGGAGTGGATAGTCAAAGCTAGATCCGAAATGAAGGAGGGCGATCACAGAGAGCACGTTGAGTTCGTCAAGAGCAGAGGCGAATTTGAGAGGAAGAGCAAAGCTAGGGAGGTTGTAGTATTTCTCCCAGCTATCTCTGAAGAGCTCTGAGCGAAAGATGTGCTCTATTGCTTGTGTATCAATCTAATACCAACTCGTGGATTAAAGCCTAAAGCAGAACTAAGCCTAGATGGACCCACCGATATCTTTTCCTTTTCACATATAACTCCGGCAGAGTCGCGTATGGAGTCGATAAAAGTTGCCGATAGCGGAAAGAGATTACCGGAAGACATGGTGGCAGCAAGGGAGACGATGACGCGGACTAGCTCAGCACTAAGCGCCCAAAGAGCGGGCCGCATGATCCGTATTATGACGGTGTTTTCGAAATCGAGACGCGCTGTCATCACCTCTTCGACTCCGCGACCAAGCATGTCTGCCAGTTCTCTGCGAAATATTGCGTTTAGGCACCTGCAAGTGTCATGCCGTAGAACTCTAGGTATTCGAATGAACAGCACCGCTGCCCAGGGTGAGTAGTTGAGTTGGAATAACGTGGCAATCCTTGAGCCAACTGGTTTGTATGCCGTCCTTCTCAGCGCCAGACCTTCGCAAGCAGATTATGGATGAAATCAAAGTTGCCATGAAGGTGCACAATCATACATTGCTGAAATACTCTTCCGGAACTCACTATGATTTCAGAACAAAGACTCTGCGACATCCACAACATTGCGGGTACCTGTCCTTCCTATTGTGCCAACCGGCAAGCCAGCTGATACCATACCCTCACAGTCAGTGCTCTCCGAAGTATACAATGCCGACAAAGCATCGAAAGAAGAGAAAGTGAACTCTTCACAAATTGTATGTCCAAGAGAAATTGATCTACAGCTGGCCTAATTCTCCACCAGGTCACCATCCTTCGAAAGTCCGTGGAACGTCGCGTGAGTCCCAGTTGTCACGCTGGCCTTCCATATATTGATATTTCCATGTCCAATCCCTACAGACGGAAGCAGCGGATAAGTTTACCGCAGCCTCACGGTCGGACCTCGCGGAGAAAGAGCTGAAGGAAGCGAACATCATTTCCAAATTCCTCCCGCCGACCCTCTCGGAAGACAAAGTTGACTCCATCCTGTCCTCAATCATTGCAGAACTCCCGTCATCGGATGGACCTCCCCAGAGAGCGCTTGGCTTGGTCTTCAAGCAATTTTATGCTCAGGTGGACAAGTCTGTTGTGGATTCTGAGCTGCTTAAGAAACGGGCCCAGGCTCTCATGACATCCCGTTCTTGATCTTCCACATGTCATTTAGACGGCATACGGCAAGGTTGTGCTGTAGAAAGCATTCTTGTCAGGTACAATGTATAGATAAGGTCCGGGTCGTTGTTTCTAAATAGAATACATGCTGCACACGAGCGCTAAAGCTCATCAACATGAGGAACTTTGAGCAACATTATTTCCTCTCTGGCTGCTTCTCTTCCCGTCTCAATGACATCTGCCCATTCTCCCAGTTAGAAGGCTGAGCAGATGGAAGGGTACTTCTCATCCGCATCAAGTCATCGATGCACCGGTATACTGTGTTCGAAACTCCTTCTAGGACGAGTAAGCGCTCGTCGATGGCTTCCCTGGTCAGGCGGTCGAGCCTGTCAAGCTGGTCATCGCTCACATGGGATGGGATGTTTCCAAGTGAGCGGCTTTCGGGCACGACGGGAGCATCGGGAACACGAATCATGGACGGTATGTTGTTAGGATCTGAGCTGAAAAGGAGGTCATGTAGTGGGATCAAGTCAGGTGCCACAGGCGCTGTAGAGGAAGCTGGGGCATATGACACTGCCGGGGATGTGGGGAGTGGCGTCAACGATGGCTTCTCAGGCATAGGCGTTGTTGGTGTAGCTTTAAGGAGAGGGGGAGCAGCCGCCCCTGAAGAGTTACTTTGGGGTACAAGGAGATCACCACCGAACCTCCGAAGCGCTGCTTGCCTCGCAGCGTCTCTCGGTGAAAGGGTCTCTTTCGTTGAGCCACCCTCGTCTTCAGAGCTACTTTCTGAATCCGACTCAGCTAGAGTTTCACCCTGAGCAGCGGTGCTCCGCCGAGACATTTCTGGCGGGGATGTTGTTAGGTTTGAGGTTCCTGTCGGTTGAACAGAGTTGGAAGTCCCGACCGCTGGGCTCGGCTGTCCACCTTGCGTAGCGAGAGAAGATATCGCAGAACCGTGATACCCAGGGACTTGAGGAACAGGAGTCAAGCCCTCTGCAGGTTGCAATTGCCCAGGTTGCGGCCTCCGTCCTTGGTACTGCACTTCATAATGTATCAACACGGAGGTTCCTGTCGGTGGGGTGTAGGTCGTATCTCGAGCCGCGTTGTTGGCGTTGTTCCCGGCACCTTGAGGTTGATTCTGTTGGAATTGGGCGTTATTATTGGCTTGCGGGGGCGGTCCCAAAATTCTGTTCATGAGGCCCAAGGGGTTACCCAAAGGATTGTTTCCCGCTTGACGGTTGGCATTAGGAGCAGCAGCTGGCGGGCCGCCTGCCTGAGGCACTGCTCCAGGAGCTAGAGGGGGCGGGTTTCCGGCTGGTGGTGTCTGCTGGGCTGCCTGGTTGTCGTCAAAGACAGTTCGCCGGCTAATAGATCTGTCAGTTTCAACAAGGTACAGTAAGATTCAAGACATACCAAGTTGGGCAACTCTGCTGCCTCTCCAACCACGATCGAAGGCAATAGAAGTGGAAAATGTGACCGCAGGGGAGCTTCTTGGGCGTCATGTTCGGTCCTTGATTTTCCGGTTGCTGTGTTTGATGCTCCTGGAAGACCATCTCTTCACGGCAGATGATACACGTTCGATCACTCATGGCAGTCAATTCCTCTTCCGTCGCATTTGGGTATCTCTGGTCCATGTTCTTGGTTGCGGTGCGGTAATTGTGCAGCGCACGCAGCCGCGTGATGAAGGACCGAGCGGTCATATAGACATCACGAAGGATGTTCAGCGGCAAACCGTAGAAGGTGATAATGATGCTGAAGAACGCCAGGTAGACGGTAAGTTTCGCGAAGTCTACCAGTAGAGATTAGGATTGGACATGAGGTGGAAGGATGATAGCATACCGGTGGCGAGTTCAATGTAGAACGTCCACATACTCTTGTTCTCCCAAGGAGGTGCATTATCACCCCCCCGCTGACCAGCGCGGCGGAATTCATAGGCTGAGAGGAGATACTTTGCGACCGTATTAAGGATACTCGCGATAAGAATTCCGTACTGAATACGCGGAATGAATACCTGCATCACAGTGAGAGAGAGAGATGAAATACTTACTTCACTCGCAAACAGAACCATTCCTCCAACGCCGACAGTCAGGGTGTGTTCGATCGTGTACACAAACATGATCAGGTCAGTTGCCCATAGCACCATAAACAGAGTGGCCATTCGGAAGTGGAAGAGTAAAGGAGGCCCGGGATACGGGCGTTGGTCCATCTGCAACGAGCATTAGCGGCACACGACGAAGGAGCTATTGAAATACATGCCCATTCAATTCGATCGCTTGCTAGCCAATGGAAAGATTTGACGAACAGCAGGAACCCAAACATAAAGGCAAACGAAGTGTCAAATTCATCTCGAAAGATGGTGAATGCCAGTAGTGATTCTGTGATGAAGAACCAGAGTCGATCGTAAAGACGCTGAAAACGGTATTAGAGGAGTCGATATTCGGTCGAGGTGTCCTCACCTCAATTTCATTCGCTCGCAGTGGCCCAAAGAATATACGCTGGACAATATGGCCACAGAGGAGCGCGATCAGGAAGCAGAAATTAGCTAACGCCTGGTACGCATTAGACATACACTGTTGTTCATGTTTCTCGTATCTTACCAGGACACTGCGACTGCTCTTGGAGAGGTATATCGCGACTGAGTAAAAGTTGCTGTGATTCTTGAGGGCATTAACCACTACGGCTGCGACGGCTGTCACAGACGCCAGCCCATAAAAGAGCAGCCTATGCGAGTTCACGACGTGCACAGCGCTCTGCAGTCGTTGTCGGAGGGCTTCATTGGCTGGCATGAACTTTTGTGGGGGTGCGGGACAAGGAGGAGCCCACAACGACACGATGTCATGCCACGACTGTTGACTTCTAGGGTTAGGATCAATCTCAAATCTTAAATCTTGGGCGCTTACTTACAGTGGCCGTAACAATTAAACGCGCATGAAAATTGAATTTTGTGTACTGACGGGGATAGTTTCATGATTCCCTTGATAGGCGCTCAACATCGGCTCGCATGATGCTGTGTACAGGGCAGCAAATAAAAAGGGACGTGATCTTGTCGGAGACACAATTCTCCACTTCCCTTTAGAACCGTGACCATCCCGACCCGAGGTTCGCCACACATTCATTCCCTTACTAGTACTTTTTTGCTTCTGACGTGTCACCCCTGCCCAGATAATGTCCAGCAGCGTAGAAAAGCCTAATTCAGTCAGCGAAACCTCTCGCCGGGCGTCCGGTCTCTCTGTCGGAAAACCGGCTTTTGCACTGGGAGTCTTGGGCCTGGCTTCCGTTGTAGCTACCTTTATACCTGGAAGACTGAGTGCAGCCACCGACGCCTACGCTCTTTGCTCGTCTAATGGCAAAAACATTTACACTGTCGACTACCTCAACTCTCAAGTGGAATGTTTTACTGTCAATAAAGGCAGGATTCATGCCACAGGGACCTTGAGTGCGTGGCTTGCTTGGGCACTTGCTTCGCATTCGAGGCTAACTCATGCCTAGCGGAAATACAGTTCAAATGGTATACCTCGAACTTTGTCACTAACCTCCTTCAGGGCTCTCTGAGATACTTGCCCGTGTATCGCATCCCAAACGAGGCCATCATCGTTCCTGGGATCAGCGGTTCGTCGTAGCCCAGCCTCGTTCATTCAAAAGCAATGAAATTGACAGTACTTCCAGACTCCCACGCTCACATTTTAGAGTTCGGGGGAGCTCAGCAACTACCTCTGGAAGGAACTAAAGATGTAGAAGGTATGTTGACCTCCTTCTTTCGTACTGTCTATGAAATTTTCCTGTCCAGACACCGTTGCGAGGGTTAGAAACTTTGTCCTTGCCAATCCCGATATTCTCAAGGATCGTACACGGGTGATCACTGGAGGCGGGTGGGATCACACAGTCTGGCCAGACAAATCATTGCCTTCCAATGTAGGTAATGCTTTCTTGTCCCAGACTCGATTATACTCAAGTCGACCAGCAACCACTGGATGATGATCCCATCCTGCGTGGTAGGCCTATCATTTTGCAGAGCAAAGACTGTCACGCCCTCTGGGTCTCTTCCACGGCCTTGGAACCTAGCTTTCCTTTGCCCGACGAAGTCGAAGGTGGAATAATCGTCCGTGACAAGCACGGGAACCCCACTGGTAAAATTTTACGTCCTTCGCGTCCCGTATCCGTCAGCCGACTTGTAATCAGGTGTTCTCCTCGACAACGCCCAGGAACTCCTAAAGCAGCCCGAACTCACCGAAGAGGACCTTTTACGTCGCTTCAAAGTTACCGTACGGGAGGCTCACAAGCACGGGTTGACCTCCATTCATGACGCTGGGCTGGATCCCAGCTCGCTCAACTTTTTCCATAGGTAAGGTATAAACCTCCGGCATGCTCGGCCTTGTCTCACTGGCGTTGCAGACAAGCAGAAATTGCTCCTTTGCCTGTATGTCCACTTAAAGCTCGCCAATGACCCAACCTGAATGCCTCACAAGATCCGAATCTATGGGATGAGTGAGTAGGTCAGTATCGTTATCAATATCCAGCGTCGTGGCTGCTCCTGATCGGCCTACAGCAGCTGTATCGGGAGTCTTGATTGCCTTCTGACCAACTCCAGAGTTCTTCAATGAGACCCAAGGCTATGTAGCTGGGAGCCACCCAATCGTTCTTCCCGATAAAAGGTTAAGTGTCCGCAGCATGAAGATATTCGCAGACGGCAAGGATTCACGCTCCCAGCCATTGAAACAGGCGACTGACGATTTCCGTTTCTAGGTGCACTGCGCACGGGAGGAGCCGCTGTCAGTGTCTTTTCCCTCCACGCCTGTGCTCACCACACAGCACCTGACAACATTTACGCCCACAATTTTACAGCTCTACGAGCCGTATGCGGATGCTCCGCACACAAGCGGCTTTATGCGAATTGAGCCCGCCGTGCTCTACGACGTTATCCCTAAATTCCTGGAGAATGGGTGGCAAGTGGTAAGTAAACTTCTTGATCCGAGTGGGATGGCCTCTTGCTCATAGCCCATATAGAACGTCCATGCAATCGGGGACAAGGCCAATGGCGCTATCTTGGATGTCTTCGAATCTGTTTTACAAGGAATCAATGTCACTGCCCTGAGGCCTCGTCTGGAACACGCCCAGATGATCACGATTGAGGACGTCACTCGTTTAGCCAAACTTGGAGGTAGGTGCTTGTCTGTTCCCGCATTTTCCCGTGTTTCTAATGGTTCCTAGTGATTGCGAGTGTCCAACCCACCCATGCGTCAGTGTGGTTCCTTCATTGATCAAAACAGACTTTAACTACTCTACAGCATTAGTGACATGTGGTACGCTCAAGATCGATTGGTGGGTCTCATGAAAGTCTTTTTCATCATCTTCAATTAATTTGGGCTCATGACATAGGGACCAGAACGCGTTAAGCGCCTGTACACCTTCCGATCAATCATAGACGCAGGTGCCAGGATAACTTTGGGCTCCGACTTCCCCGTGGAATCTATCAATCCTCTTTCCGGGTTCTATTCTGCTATTTCTCGTCTGTCATTTGAAGGGACATCTCCACACGGCCCGAATGGATGGTGCGTGGCTCTTCGTACTCGTATTTGATTGATGTTCTTATCTTCTATTAGGTTCCCGGAGGAGCGCATAACACGCGAGGAAGCTCTCCGAGGTACGTGTTGTGCTGTCGTCTGACGCATGGGCTGACAATGAAGTTCTTCTTTGCGTAGGAATGACCATCGATCCTGCCTATGCATCCTTCTCGGAACACGAGTTGGGATCTATCGAGGTTGGCAAACTCGCCGACTTTACAGTTCTTTCAGCAGACATCATGACCATTCCGATGTCCAAAATCATGGCGACGTCCGTTTTGGCAACCGCTATTGACGGAGAGGTTGTATACGGCCGTATCTAATCTTGAAAGGCAGGTATTCTGGCCGGTGTCCTTCCTGTTAGCTGACGCATCCAATGGACCAAGTTCCTCATCGTATGCGCATGACTGTCCCGGCTCTGCTGTCTTGTTATATCGTGCTTGTTATCGTGCTTCCTAGGGGCGTAGAGGTACCACGTGCTGCAACTGCGTTGTGGCGTGAGGTGTCTGTTCGCTTCTAATCATTATTCGTTGACCGACAAGGCTGAACCACAAATTGCCGGAGAATCAATGATATGGCGAATAGCCCAGGCAAACTGCAGGTAACAACAGACAGCATACAGTACATACAAAGGTTGAACGGACAAGAACCCGAGCGAGGAAGAACATATCATCATTGGGGTCGTCTTTTTGGCTCGTTGGGACTGGGAAGTGGATGCATTGTGGCCATGAACTTCTCGAGGTCGGCCTGCAAAGTGTGAAACTTGGGGGGTTGCGGTGAATTGCACAAAACCCACCTGAGCTTGATCCATTTCAGTCTCCTCTTCTTCCTCATCAATGGTCGTGTGCAGACTATCATCGATGGTAAAATCACAGTCACCCAATCCCCATCCACCCATACTAGCTCTCACCCCTCCGGAATCAGCATCGTCAGGGCTTTTCCTAAACAACTGTTGAGATAAAGCGGTACACTGAACATAACCACTGACCGAAGGGACTCTAAGAGCTCACGGTCCTTCTCTCGATCAGATTCCTGCATGTAACTGGCGGCAACAGACATCCCCACGCGTGGCGTATCGTCACCAAGGTCCTCTTCCGAGAAGTGTAACTGGCCTGGTGATAGGGCCCCATGCCTCTTCCCAATCCGTCCACGCCTGTCTCGCGGCTTCCCCCCTGAAAGGAAGCTCGGGGTTCTAGAGTGAGTACCAGACGGCTTCAAGGTGAATGCTTGCGTGCGGTTGATGGATAGCGGATGCGGGCTCCGCACAAGCAAGAGGAGATCTGTGATAGCCGCTTCGCCAGGTGTGGGTTGAGGTGCAGGTGCTGTCAACGAAAGTGTGACTGGTCTCCGACGACTTTGAGCCGAGAGTACCAGTAGCCTAGCAGCGTCCAATGAGCCTTCTCTTTATAGGTAAACCCCCTATTCTCTTATAAGCAACTTACATTTGCTGCAATCTAGGCTGCTGGTACCCGGCCTTGTCCTCGAAAACATCATGCCGACCAGGCACGTTCAGCCGTGCAAAAAGCCGCGGAAACAGCGGGTAGACGACCTTATCGCGAAACGACCGAAGGGCGAGCGTCCTTACATCAATTGACGGTGTCCCTGTGGAAAGTTGACTGGAAGAGGTTTGGCCTGAGCGAGATGGGGAGGTGCCTCGGTGGACCGGCTTCGGCCTGGAGAGAGTAGAGAGTAGTGGTTCTGTTTGAAGAGGAAGAAGGACCTGTAAAAGCGTATATTAAGCATGGTAAATCGTAAACACAAAAGGTAGAGTGTGGGTCTTACACCTTCGAGATATGGTAAGATCTGGTCCCAGAAGAACCCCCACGTCTCAACTATGCGAGCCAAGAGTTTTTCTTCGTCGATGTCGATGAGCTTTGAGTTTAGTGTGAGCATCCCATTGGCAATGAGCTCAGAGGCGTCCCCTTCTAGTTTCACTAAAGCTCGAGAGGGTGAGGAGGATACAACGGTCTGTATATGGCGCTTCACCAGCCCGTTCAGATCTTCGCTACAGGAAGTACTGAGACTGATTCTTTGAACGTTTACAACATGTGGACGTACATGGGTATTTTGAATGCCTCTCCGTTAAACAGTGGTAAGACATAGACATGAAGAGTCTCCCAAGGATCAGCTGTTGCCGTCGAGGTCAAGCTGACCTGGGATGCGCTTCCAGGTGTGGGCAGGGAAAGCGAGGACGCCGAAGGTGCGGTGGAAAGTTGAGGTGCCAGTGCCCCTGAAAGCTGTGAGAAGTTCCCAAGACGGTGCATCTCGCGGGTGACGACCTTGGAATCATATGTGCGCCCATAAGAAGCCTGCAAAAGGTGAGTATCAGAGACAGTCCTGTTTAGACTGATTCACGAGCACAGACTTTAGATGGAGAAGTGTGAGTCTTTGTTGAGTTTATACTGGTAGAGGATGCCATTGGAACTGGAGATAGACTTAGAGATGTCATTGTAGAGGCAGAGGAGTCCCCTCTAGTATGGTTATTGGGGACGTGCAACTGAGACTGATTGCGATGGCTGCTGCCAGTTCCAGACAGCGATGATGACAGCTTTTCGGCAAGGAAGCCCCCTATCCGCTTGGACGAGCTTGTGAAGACCTCAGCCGGAGTCGTCGACATGAAGCTCTTGGATACATCCTGGTCAGTCGAGGCTGAGAGGAAGCGAGGGTTGGCCGGTGTAGGGCGCGGTGTGGCTTCGCTCGAGGTCCGTCGATGCGATTCCTGACTTTCTCCCGGTGACGATGATCTGCTCTGTTTCGTCTCTCCGCTCTGTTCATGCGACCGCCGCGAGGAATATGTCGAACTCCACATCGAGGGCGGGGGAATAAAGTGATTTCGCGGCTGCAGTTGTTTCGGAGTTTCTGCTTTGGCGCTGTTGTCATTCGTCCACGATATGTTCATTCGCCGGGCAGTCAGGTTATGTCGACCTCCACCTTTCCAGAAGGCCAAATTCACAGTTCTGGCCATAGAATCATCTGCAGATGACACATGTGCAGCCGTCGTTGACTCTTCAAGGAGAGTTCTATCGAATGTGGTTATTGGGCAGCTTGACCTGTACGTTTAGCCCCTATCCTCGCGCTTCAAACGCGCTAATCTGCAGAGCAGACACGAGAAATTCCGTGGCATAGAACCCATGACTGCCATTCATGCGCATCAGCAGAACATGGTAAGCATATGTTCCTCTGCCGCTGTAATGGTCCTCACGCTTTGAAGCCAGTAGCTGTTTCGCGTGCGCTGGCAGAAGCAAAGGTAGACATTGTCCGTGACGTTGACGGTATTGCCTTCACAAGAGGGCCTGGTTCGTCGCAGACATCTCCTTGGTTTCCGCAGAATCTCACTCTGTGTTCGCAGGTCTTCCTGGCTGCCTCAGCGTAGGGATGAACGCTGCGAAAACACTCGCTGCCGCCCTAGGAAAGCCACTGGTTGGCGTTCACCATATGGTACAAGTCACACAGCTCCCAAGCCTCTCCCTGCTGATCCCGTGCCATAGCAAGGGCACGCCCTCACTCCACTTTTGACCTCAAGCGAAGAGGATATGCCCCAGTTCCCTTTCCTAACCTTGCTAGTTTCTGGGGGTCACACCTTGCTCTTACTCGCGGAAAGCAACACGTCGTTCAAGATTCTGGTCGACACAGCTGACCTAGCAATAGGAAGAGCCATAGACAGGGTGTCGACTCTGCTTGCGATTCCCTGGACACCACTGGGGCCCGGGGACGCTTTGGAGAAGTTCGCTGAAGGAGTGCCTGACGATGCTCGTCTCAGGCTGGGCAACCCCGACCGTGTCAAGCCGGGCCCAAAGGACTTCTCTTTCGCTGGACTTCACTCGCAGGTTGAACGTTACATCCACGCAAAAGGGGGACTCGAGCAGATGAGCGAGGGCAATAGGCGCATCTTGGCCCACTCGTTCCAGCACGCAGCGTTTTCCCAGCTGGAGGACAAGATTCGCATTGCGCTGAGCTGGTGTCAATCGCAGAGCATAGATATAGGTCATCTCGTCGTTAGTGGAGGAGTCGCAAGCAACCAGTGTCTTCGTCAAAGGTAAGCCATCACCGTTTCACTCTGAGTGCCGCATTGACCACGTTGTAGGCTGGACGCATGTCTCAAAAGCGTATCCACCGGCCCCCCAGTCAAAGTCGTCTTCCCACCGCCTAAGCTGTGTACGGACAACGCAGTGATGATTGCTTGGGCGTCAATGCACCGTTTCGCAGCAGGAGACTACGACGACTATCGCATCGGCTCGAGACCAAAATGGACTATTGAAGAACTAACCACCCCGCCCTCCTGATGTCCCTTTTCATTTCATCCATTACCTTCAACTTATACTTAGGTGGAGGGCATAGTCTACACGAAGGGATATATGAGGTATCACTAATCATCTAATACCGGGATAATAATATACTAATAAAAACCCATTATGAGTCGAAATTAAAGGGCTGGAAGGTAACATCAGGTGAGGTCGATTACTTCATTTGAAGCGAGGGGAGTTCGTCGTGCTGAAGTTTGCGAAAGGGGAGGAGGGAAGTTGAGTTCCAGATCCGAGTCGTCAGAATCATCGAGATCTGGCAACACATCTCCATAGCGAAAGCGAGGGACATTGGCGCCATGGTCAACTTTCTCAGGCACTCCTGTTTCCTTGCGCTTGGTCAGGGTCTGCGTATGTTTTCCAGCTGTTCCTCGTGGGCTCAGGATCTCAATTTCCGAGGAATCATCACCATGCTGCTGCTTGGCACGCCGCCCAATTACAGAAGATGACGCTACGTGTCGAGTCTGTTGGCTCGACGGAGGGGTCGCAGGAAGGTTGACGCTTGGCATAGCTTCAAATGCTTTGGTTTTCTTTGCTGGTCGTTTTGCAGCATCAGCGGATCCGACTGCCTTCCTCTTTCCTTTTCCCTTCGATTGGTCCCATGGTTGATCCATAATTGAATCTAATATGGCAGTAACTCGTGCTGTTGCCCGGACTGTGCTACGTTCGCCGGCGAAATCATCAGGTTGGGAAAGGAGGAGCGATTCTTGCGTGGGTGGGGGGGTTGGAGGGGCGCTGCTGTCGAAAGGATCTTCTACGTCTTCGTCATCGTAATCGATGCCCGGGTCGACAAAAGTGAAGAGGAACTGACGCATTGGGTTAGGCGGGTCCTGCGGCCTAACAGGAGACGAATTTCGAGCCTGAGTGGGAGGCATAGGAAGTTGCTGGGATTGAATGGGAGACAAAGGGAGTTCCCGAGGCTGGATGGGAGACGATGGAGGCTGCTGAGAGCCCTTTGGACGCCGAGGTTTCCGTTGCGCCTTCTTCGCCTTTGGTGCTGCTATAGCGTCCAGTTGCGCCAAAAGGCGGCTCTGAGATCCAGAGGCTGGCTGGGGCTCCTCTACGTCCATCTCGGCGTCCATGTCTACTGGCGAGGAGTCACGGTCCTGATTCTTCTTACGAGGTCTGCCTGGTTTCTTCCTTCCTCTCTCCGCCTCTTTCTCCAGGTACGTGGTTACGAGCTCAGGATGAACCTTTGAAAGAACTATCTCTGAGACCCATAGGAGATCGCTGCTTTTGGGATTGGGTGCTTCCTTCGGCTCGCGTTTGGTCTCCGGTTGGGGACGAAATTTCCTTATACCAGACCTGGTGAGGGTGACAAACTGTATGGGAGAGTACTGCAGCCGGTATTCCCTCAGGCCGTCAGTCGAAGTGTGACAGCGCGAAAGCGTGATCCCCGTCACCAGAGGGTGTGTATCTGGGATGGAAGGGTCGTAACGTCGAGGGGTATCTTCAACAGGGGCGGTGCCTTGGTTCACAAAAACATCGCTTAGAGCATCCAGCCGAGCGTTCTTGCCGACCTTTTTCTTCTTTTGAGGTCCAAGGTGCGCCGCAATGAGGGAAGCGGGAGATCCGATCGCGAATCCTGCGTTGGAACCAGTTCGTCCTTCTTTCTGGCGACGGTCAGCTTCGAGTGCAGACCTCCGGAAGACGTGCATTATTGCCACTTTCCAGACGAGGTTTCTAAAGCGGTTAACGATACCCTCAGCTGTCGCCCATTCAAAGTAATCTTCACAAAGGGAAGCCAACGCGGCGAGGTCGAGCTCTCCCTTGTCACGCATGGGGCTGGCTCTCGCACCAGAAGTGATCGGTCTGGCATAATTCTTGAGGGTGGCTAGAGATGGAAAGTCGTTGGGAAGGGCGAAGTTGTGCTTCCTACTCGTCAAATAGCCCCTCGAGTTGGTACTGAGCTCGTCACACATTCTCTGCCGCCATTGAGGAAGGAATAACCTGAATTCCTGCTCCGTCTTTGAGTTGTACTCGGCGAGAAGCTCCTCTCCAAAGCCACAACGAGCAAGACCGTGTGCGAATGTTGGTCCAAGCCCTTTAACTCCCTAACCAGTGATACGTGAGTAACAGTGAACACCATTATGGCACATTCGGCATCACTTACGTCTTCATAGTCTCCTCCAGCAATCAGGGCAATTAAGATCAGACCTCCTCTTTTCAACCCTACTTCGGGATGGGTTTCTAGATCATGTGCACTGTACACCATTGTGTGCTGCTTGTCCGTCCGTCCTGCGGCGTTAAGGGCGGGTGCGCTGTAATTACCCGACAGTTTGGTAGATTTGCTAGACAAAGTATAGATTCAGTTGAGTGGCTCCTTTAAACTTGCAGAGCGTACTTTTTTAGAAGCACCTGGGCACCAAAGACCAAGCTGTCGCAGTCGTCCGACATGATACCATCGATATAGCCGAGCTGATTGAGGTGCGCTAGCTCAGCTTCTGCTTCACCTGGAGCCTAAATCCTTGGTTCAGTCTGGGATGGTCATTCATCCTGAGCCTAGCATGACCCGCACCTCTCTCCATTCCACGCCGAGGGCTTCAAGAAACTGTTTGAACTCTTTCGTATGTGGGTGAGACCCCGACTTTCCCATCCGACTGCCACGCTATTGTCGGCGGTTAAGAATGTGCATCTCAGGAGCAATGACCTATGCGTACCTTGAGTTTCGGACGGTTTCTGCCATCGAACACGAAAAGAGGTAGAATCGGAAATTCCACTGTACCATGTTTCAGACATTTACAAGTCATCTCAGCACTTTCAGAGCTTACAGAGTCCGAGAATGCGAAAGAAGAGCATTCTGACGGCGGGATTCTCTCCATCTTTACTGCTCTTTGCATGCGTCAGCCAGATATTCGCGTCTATGCCGAGGCGGTATCCTCGACTGTACCAAGGCGATTAGTCTCAGGAAAATGAGTAAACAGGAATCTGTCTCACTGTCCAGATGGATTGGCTTCAAAGCCGTCTTTGATAGCGACATGAGCGAGGGAGCGCGAAGCCCCAACTTTGTTAATGATCTGGCAGCGCGTTAATAGAGAATAACGTCAAGGAGCATCATAGACTCACCTCCCAGAGACCCGGAACGCCCATGGCGAGTTTAACTGCTCAGTGGTTGTCTGATCTTGCAGAACAACTGGCGGGGTATGAACAAGAGAGGCACGGTCTAACCAGTGAGATGCGGAGTGGCAAAGACAAACGCGACTTCGGATCACGGGCCGCCATCAGACGCGGTACGATTATTCCAACGCGTCTTGAAACTCTTGGCATTGACGGCTCTCTCTCTCAACAACGACATGCCACCATTTGGATCTCTGGTCCCATCGAAGAGGAAGAACGACGAAGATGAAGACGAAAGCAGGAAGCGCCAGGTTATGGACTCGTCGAGCGCCACGGCTCAGTACTGGATGATTCAATGGTAAAAAGATACGCCTAGTCGCACAGCCCACCTCTCTGACACTCTGCACCAGGCGGAATCCCCAAGGAAGGAAACACAAAACTTGGGAGGGAGACGGCGTTATCGTATGTGAATCTGGAGGCAGGAGCACTCTATACGACTCTGATGGGAAAATGTATGCGCTGTGTTGTCTGTCACTGTCGTTCGTCGCTAAATCCCTTGTAGCATCGGTAGCGGCAGGTTAGACGGTGCACCAGCCGAAGGGAGGAACTTTCACATCGGTGGAAAGGACATTGAACTCGACTGCTCTATATCCCGCGGAGACTTCTTGTCTGGGACGTGTTTTGGGCGCGGGCTACCTGCATCTTCGTCTCAAGTCGCTCTACCCGTCGCAAGCAAGCAGTCAAAGTTTTTCCCTCCTCAGAGAAGTGCACCCGCGGCTTCCACCCCAACCGTCGCTGTTTCAAGGAACACTGCTCTCGTGACGGCGAACAAACCCAATCTACAGCCCCAGTCAGGCTCACGCGACCCAGCACCAACCAAAGTGCATTGGACGGCTAATTGGTAATGCACGTGCTTCAATGGTCACCCACTCATAGCTGAATTACCTTTAGGAGAAAACAACAGACGCGTAAGAACAAGACCTGGGATGGCGACGGCTACGTATCCTTGATAGGAAACCAATTGAGAATGATATCGGAAGAAGGGAAGCTGTAAGTGATTTATCGCCGTTATGAGCAGGACACGCGGTTGATCCTCGTCAACATAGCATGGGTACTACTGCATGGAAAGGCGGCGAACTGCATTCAGGGCTACACATATACATCAACAACAAAGAGGTTGAGCTTGATGCACACGTACCAGCATCACAAGTGCCCAAGGTGAAAAGTTCCAACCAAGCCGAGGAGGAGGCCGAAGATGTTGCTCTGGACCCTCCCCCTCCAGTCGACCCTCCCACCGCAGGAATCTCCACAATGTCTTTCTATGGTGCACCGAAAGCCAAACCTCGTCCGAAAGGGCCTCTGTACGTGAATGCATCTATCGAAATACGGCCATGACCTGACACATGCGGCTAGGCACGATCCCGATGCTGAAGGCGCTGTGGTGTTCAAAGCGCCGAATAAGGCACATATTCAGAAATACAACAAACAGTAAGTGACTCTCATCTGGTGTGGCTCCCTGCTGAAACTCTTCAGTGATTTCCCTGTGGTCCCTGTTGTCCTCGACCCAATCATTGCGAAGCGAATGCGACCGCATCAGATTGAAGGTGGCTGACATACTTCCTGCCGACGAATAGGGTGCTGACCAACCTTAGGTGTCTCTTTCCTGTACGAGTCCGTTATGGGCTTAAGGAAACATGAAGGGAACGGCTGCATCCTTGCGGACGAGATGTAAGTATTCAGGCACTCGAAGGCACCCTTTCACTCAACCCAGCGCATTCCAGGGGACTTGGCAAGACTTTACAGGTATGTTGATGTTGTGCGTCACTAGGTAAGGTGTTGACGTTTCCGTGTTGTAAGACTATTGCCCTTGTGTGGACACTCTTGCGTACGGTTTCTCGTTTTCTCGACCTTTCCGACTATCCCTGACAACTTCACAGGACAAACTCCGTACGCTGGAGCGGGGCCGACATGCAAGAAAGTGCTGATTGTCTGCCCTGTATCCCTGATCACGGTACGTTCTTACAGATATCCGTGAAAACCAAAATTCACGCACCCGTGACAGAACTGGAAGTCCGAATTTCACAAGTGGCTCGGGCGGGACCGAATTGGAATCACAGTCGTCGACAAGGACAAGGTCAACATCGATGCCTTCTTCTACAAGTCTGTCTGCTTCTTCTAGAAATCGGGAATCGGAACTGAACATTCACAGCAAGACCCAACATGTTCTCATCATTGGATATGAGCGATTGAGGACCGTTATGTACGTCGCGGCGCCCGCACCTTTGTATATTTACTGACCTGGGGTATAGAGAGAAGGTGTCAACCTCGGTGTAAGTAACTTATATAAGAACGTCCAGTCTCCTACTAAAGCACTCATATAGGCCGGCAATCGATCTCATTATATGCGACGAAGGTGAGTGAACCACCCACTCACTGTGTTGGGCGAGAACTTAAGACTTCATGCATTGTCAAGGCCACCGTTTGAAGTCAGCTAATAATAAGACAACCGCTATGTTTAAAGCCCTCCGGACACGTCGCCGGGTGATCCTCTCAGGGACACCGATCCAAAACGATCTGAGCGAGTTCCATTCCATGGTGAGCCTTTCGTTTGACCCGTGACGCTTAGGGGCCAACAATCCTCCAAGACTGAGTTTTGCAACCCTGGACTTCTCGATGAATACGCCATCTTCAAGCGTGTATATGAAACCCCAATCCTGAAAAGCCGAGCCCCTGAAGCGTCAGCGAAGGAGATTGAGATCGGAGAAGCGCGAACGGAGCAGGTAAGCATTCTCATTGCACATCGTCTAATAACACGATGCCCATTTCCGGAAAGCTCCTTCAAGTTTCGAATAGTTTTGTTTTGCGGAGAGATGCCACACTACTCAAGAAACATCTACCACCCAAACGTTTGTGGCTCAATCCTTTCTTCCACTCTCTTGCTTAATCGACGGGCATTGACAGACGAATACGTTGTGTTTGTAACGCCTACGAAACTTCAAGTCTCAATGTTCTCGTCTATCCTGAGACCCGAGCGTATCGACGACCTGGCTCAAGGGCCCACCGCTGAATCACTTGCCCTGATCAATCTCCTGACCAAGATCAGCAACAGTCCAATCTTGCTGAAGGCCCAAGCAGATAAAGTCAAGGCTAGTACGAAGTCAGACGGCAAAGATGGCTGTCTGCAAAGGGTCGGGGTAAGAGAAGCCCTGAAGATGCTCCCGGACGAGGCCAGCGTATCCGATATGAAGCTCAGCGGTAGGTCCTCGAGGCGAGCCCCAAATCGTCCTTTTGCTGAAGTTGCCTATACAGGAAAACTTCTCGTGCTCTCGAAGATGCTGAAAGACATTCGACACAATACAGAGGAGAAATGTGTCCTCGTTTCGCATTTCACTTCAACGCTAAACATCCTGGAAGCTTTCTGCCAGAAGGCTGGCTATTCTTACTATCGACTTGATGGGTGAGGAGAGGACAATACTTGTAATGGTCAAGGCTCTGACGATAAAACTTACAGGCAAACTCCGCAGCAGAAGCGCCAGGAGTATGTGAACGCATTCAACAAGTCATCGCAGAGAGGAGCTTGTGAGTAGCCATCCTCGGCTTCACTGGGTTTCTGCTGATGTTTCGTGTCAGTCGTTTTTCTCCTTAGCTCGAAGGCAGGCGGTGTTGGGATCAACTTGATCGGTTTGGACTTCTGCTCCTCTTCTTTCCAGCTTTGCTAACTGTTTCAGGTGGCTCGAGGCTTTTCCTTATCGACTCCGATTGGAACCCCAGTCATGATCTTCAAGCCATGGCTAGATGTCACAGGTTTGTCCATCTCGACATGTCTTTATCCAGAGCAAACCGTTCATGTTACCAAAGAGACGGTCAAAAGCGCCCTGTGTTCATATACCGGCTCATTACAGCAGGTACCATTGATGGTGTGTTTGTCCCTTGCTCCCCAACCACACGAGGAGCTCAAATTAGAACAGAGAAAATATTTCAGCGGCAGATCACAAAACTTGGTTTGAGTGCATGTACGTTTGCCAGAGCTTTAGCTGTCTGACTGTCGATACTGACCCTTCACTAGCACTTATTGGATCGGTTGGTGTTCCCTGGGTTTTGGCTGCTACTCCAAGCTCATAGTTTCCCAGGATGGCAGTGCTTCAAAAAGCGACTCATTTTCAAAGAAGGATGTGCGTCCACGTTCCTTGCGCAGCATTTGCACGGCTCACGCATCTATAGCTGCGAGACATCTTCCGCATTGATCCTAATACAAGCTGCAATACGCACGACCTACTCGAGTGTCCATGCGACGGCTCCCTTGTCCCTCAACGCGATGCGGCTTCGTCCAACGAGGAGAGAATTGCTCGACTGAAGAAAGGCTTCCAGTCTGCGTCGTCAGTCAACGTGGACGAAGTAGACGCTGAGGTACGCAACGGACTTGGAGCGTTGAATAGCGTACTGATGCCCTGCTTTCGCGTACTAGTACATGGAGAAGAAGAAAGCCGGCCTTGCATCTCTGAGCGAGTGGAAGCATATCAATTGCCTCCAGTCAGAAGCCAACTGCTCGATTCAAGACGAAGTTCTTCATGCTGTGTTACCTGAGTGCCAGTCTGACTTTAAACCCTACGAGGAGCGAGAAGGAAGGTCACGAACGCAGAATTTATTGGACGCTGTGGATCTGGAAAACATCCAGGCCATGGACAAGACCTTCAGTGTCACTGATTTCCCGGGGGGGACAGTCTCTTTTCTGTTCGAGAAGAGTACCACAGATCCTGTGTCTGTTGAATGCGACGTTGTACAAGAAGGCGAT
Source organism: Coprinopsis sp. MPI-PUGE-AT-0042 (assembly GCA_020736565.1). Taxonomy (NCBI): domain Eukaryota; kingdom Fungi; phylum Basidiomycota; class Agaricomycetes; order Agaricales; family Psathyrellaceae; genus Coprinopsis; species Coprinopsis sp. MPI-PUGE-AT-0042. The sequence continues at coordinate 1,065,831 of JAHBOF010000005.1, read as the reverse complement.
GAACAGAGCTGAGGTGGAAACATCGGCACACCGTGGCTTGCAGATGGGGCATGGGCCATTATGTAAGTGTAGATAGATAGTTCCAAATCAGTACCTTACAGTCCTTTGAAGATTTTGCGCAACTCAACGACCTGTCCGCCCAACTTGATATCAGAAGTCAACTTGAGCTGAGGGACTACTGTCCCGGCAGCCACGGCGAGGGCGAAGGAGAGATACTAATAGCAGATTGGATCGACACTCCGTCCGAGCCTATCCTCTGTGTGCTCGGGAGGGATACAAACAGCTTGCAGCACATGATTCGGTCCGCATTCCGACGTTAGCTTACAACAGCAACTACACTTCTCCAACGATAATGCGATCGCTCTCCCACACGCCAAATCGAAGGCGAACTACAACCCTCATTGCCAGATCAGGTGTCTTCCTTTCTTGCCTCCATCATGTTGTGTCTGCTGCTGCGCGACCTCTCTCGATGCCTGTAGCTCCTCACATCGACAGCTATCTCTTTCATTCCTAACTGTTAGACCCATCCAACCTCTTCTCTCTCTATTTAGGGTTGGAAGTGGATTTAGAACGTGACCTCGATGCTCACGGGTTATCGAGATTTTTTGTTAGTGAGGTCTTCGATGATCAATGTCAATTTCTCTTCACATATTCTCTCCTCCCAATTCCCGCAACGATCTAGAAACCTCCATTCAGTTCAGCAAGGAAGACATGTTGGAGCGTTCCAAGAGAAACGTACGAGGAGCATGCCCGACCGCGCCCTGCGGCCCCAGCTTGTGAAGTCAAGCCTTCGAATCCTTGATAGACCGCTAACTGAGCACAAGATGACGCCTTGTGACAATTGTAAGCCACCATTCCTAGTTTCCTATTCGTTGTGCAATTTCAAATTTGACGTGGGTGTCCCAGGTCACTCCGGTCGCTAATTTCAGGCAGTGTGATCCCCCCCTTGCCCACGTTCCTCCACGATCACCGCTACTGCTGGGAAACGATGAAATGGATCCCGTATTCTCTCGTTCTTGACCGCCTGTTGACGGATACGGCCAGCTTAACATCGACGTCATTCCCGATCGCACAAAGTGCATTGGGTCAAATCGGGTTCTTTTATTACCACGTCGGGTGGGCTAACAGGGGCGAAGCGAAATTAGACTCGGAAGGGCAATCGCCACTCCTCCCCATATGCTCGAATTCTCAGCCGGTTTGCTATAATCAACCCCTCTGAATCTGTCTTTGTTAATGACTTTACCTCTAGTTTCACCTTCAAGGATTAAACATGTGAATAACATCCCTGCCAAGTTCAGGTACTTTGCACAATCTTACAGAGCTGATGAGCCGTAGGTTCCAGTGATGGAAAACCATATGTCATACAACCTAGACGAAGCAGGCCAGCATCCAGCGTCCCAGCTGAGGTCCCTTTAGCCGTCAATACCCATTAATCGGTCCTCACTCTTAATCGTGGCTTCTAAAGATGCCCGGTGGAGTGTCGGGAAACCCTCGGAACGAACGAAGCCCAAAAATCGTGCGGAGCAAGTGTCAGCAGCCAATTTTTACACGGTATGCATCGTGAATATTTTGGAGTTTGTGCCTGGTCTAATTCTGGGTACCTTGCAAGGTTTTTAAGTCGTGGTTTATGGCGTCTTAGGGCCACAGTGAGCGACAACGTCCAACAGAGTACTCTTCGTTCGTCGCAATGCTCCTCTCCATTCTCGCCACGGTCATGATTTCGGTGGGCATATCCATTGCGGCCCCATCCAAACCACCTCAAGCACCCAAACCATGGGGCTTCTTCACCAACAACACCATCTACCAAACCACTGGCAGTGAATCCATCACATATCCACGCTTTGTCGAGCTCACCGATGGCACCATCATCGCCACCGCTTCGCTCTCTGGCCACTCACCTGGGTATTTTCCCATCTTCGAAAGCAAAAACGGTGGCGCGACTTGGAAGTATATTTCCAATCTTACCGATCAGGTCAATGGCTGGGGCATGAGCGCACAGCCTGCGCTGGCAGAGCTCACTAAACTGCTGGGAGGCTTTCCCGCTGGCACCATCCTCGGGAGTGGAAATAGCTGGAGCAACACCGGCACGAGAATTGATCTTTATGCGAGCACGGATAAGGCGAGGACATGGAAGTTTGTCAGTCGCATCGCTGAAGGTGGGAGGCCGAACACCACCAACGGGGCCACCCCCATCTGGGAACCTTATCTTCTGTAAGTCTTTCGTGTTCGCTCATGTCATTTGACGGAAGACTAACTGTATCTCAAAAGGCAATACAAAGACGAACTTGTAGCTTACTACTCTGACCAGCGTGACCCCAAGCATGGCCAAAAGCTCGCCCACCAGACCTCTCGCGACCTAAAGACATGGGGGCCTGTCGTCAACGATGTAGCCTACGAGCTCTACACCGCCCGCCCCGGTATGACCGTTATCGAATACATTCCGCCCATCAAAAAATGGATCTTGGTACATGAACGCCCCATCGGCAACTCGTCCTCCTACGGTGTCAACTACCCTGTCTTCTACGTCCTCGCCGACTCGCCTCTCGAATTCGGCAAAGAAACTGGTCTACCCATCGTCATTAACAATACATCGGCACCCAATGCGAGTCCATATGTCGTATGGAGTCCGCTGGGTGGCAAGAATGGAACGATCGTGGTAAGTGATGCGGATAGGCGACAGGTGTACACGAATCGGGCTGGAGGAGCGGTAGACAAGTGGGAGGAACATGGGACGCCGGCAGGTGCAGTGTATTCGAGGGCAATCCAGATCTTCAAAAAGAGGCCTGATCATTTGATGATTTATGGTGGGGAGACGTACGATGGCAGGGGGCTGGGTTTGCATACACCATTTTCGGCTACTGTTGTTAGCTTGACCGAAACTTTGAAGAAGCCAGTTGAAGGGTAATTGAAAGCGGATGAGGTAGAATCAGCCCGGCCTCTTCGGGATACTCTACTTAATCGGTACTAGATGCTCAAAGATGATATACGATACATTTTCTGCCAACTTGCAAACTGATAAGAAAAGTGGAGAAAGAGGAAGGAAGGCAATTGCCATTGCCCTTTCTGTAACGGCTGGTTTTGGGCCTCCTTGTAAGGCGTACCGGTCGAACCTGTTATGCATTTGACTGCAAGACGAAAACCCTATGGGAAGATGCAAGACACTACCAGGGTTCGATCCTGGGTTTCGTCGCCACCCCTCCTAATATTCTTGAATCCTCAGCCAGGTTAGTTTGCTTTAATCCCACACTGTATGTCTGTCTTTGCTAATATCTCTGCCTGTAAATCCACCATGAAGGATCGAGGAGATGACGGATACCTGGCCTTGGAGCTTTTCGCGATCTAACAGCGGCGACGAGCCGTAGGCTCCAGTGTTGAAAACCTTGTCGTAGAACTTGGAGGAAGCTACCCAACATCTGGCATCTGAGCTTAATTCCCTTTAGCCGTCAATATCCATGAATCGGTCCTCGCTCTTCGTCGTGACTTCTAAAGATGCCCGGTGGAGTGTCGGGAAACCTTCGGAACGAACGAAGCCCAAAAATTGTGCGGAGGAGGGGTCAGCAGCCAGTCTTTTATGGTATGCGTCGCGAATGTTTTTGAGTTGTGCCTGTTCTAATTCGGATACCTTCTGGGGTATTTAAGTCGTGGTTTACGGTGTGTCAGAAAGACGACATCCAACAGACTGTTTATTCGTCGCAATGCTTCTCTACATTCTCACCACAGTCATACTCACGGTGGGCATATCCATTGCAGCCCCACCCAAACCACCCAAAACCCCCAACCCATGGGGCTTCTTCACCAACAACACCATCTACCAAACCACTGGCGATGAATCCATCACATATCCACGCTTTGTCGAGCTCACCGATGGCACCATCATCGCCACCGCTTCTCTCATTGGCCACTCGCCTGGGTATTTTCCCATCTTCGAAAGCAAGAACGGCGGTGCGACTTGGAAATACATTTCCAATCTTACCGATCAGGTCAATGGCTGGGGTATGAGCGCTCAGCCTGCGCTGGCGGAGCTCACTGAACCGCTCGGAGGCTTCCCCGCTGGCACCATCCTCGGGAGTGGAAATAGCTGGAGCGACACCGGCACGAAAATTGATCTTTATGCGAGCACGGATAAGGCGAGGACGTGGAAGTTTGTTAGCCACATCGCTGAAGGTGGGAGACCGAACACCACCAACGGGGCCACCCCCATCTGGGAACCTTATCTTCTGTGAGCCTTTCGTATTCACCCGTGTCATTTGATGGACTGCTAACTGCATCTCGAAAGACAATACAAAGGCAAACTGGTAGCTTACTACTCTGACCAGCGTGACCCCAAGCATGGCCAAAAGCTCGCCCACCAGACCTCTCGCGACCTCAAGACATGGGGGCCTGTCGTCAACGATGTAGCCTATGAGCTCTACACTGCCCGCCCCGGTATGACCGTTATCGAATACATTCCGCCCATCAAAAAATGGATCTTGGTACATGAGCGCCCCATCGGCAACTCCTCCTCCTACGGCGTCAACTACCCTGTCTTCTACGTCCTCGCCGATTCGCCTCTTGAATTCGGCAAAGAAACTGGTCTACCCATCGTCATTAACAACAAGACAGCACCGAACGCGAGCCCATACGTCGTCTGGAGTCCGCTGGGTGGTAAGAATGGAACGATTGTGGTAAGCGATGCGGATAGGCGGCAGGTATACACGAATCGGGCTGGAGGAGCGGTAGACAAATGGGAGGAACATGGAACGCCAGCTGGCGCGGTGTATTCGAGGGCAATCCAGATTTTCAAAAAGAGGCCTGATCATTTGATGATTTATGGTGGGGAGACGTTTGATGATTTTGGGAAGGGTTTGCATACGCCATTTTCGGCTACGGTTGTCAGTTTGACCGATACTTTGAAGAAGCCAGTTGAAGTGTGATTAGGAGACTTCACATTATCTTAGAAAATCTCTGAATCAGAGTGCTTTCGTTGTGACACCTCTTACGCTATTTGAGAATTTGTTTTGTGGCGTTTTCCCCCTCTGCGAGGGTTGTTGATCAAGTAATGTACAGTATTTGACTGCAAAGACGCAAAAGCAAAACAGAGAACAACAAGCGCTAACAACAGGCGCTACCAGGGTTCGAACCTGGGTTTCGAGAAATCAGTGTCAGAATCTCGAGTGATAACCACTACACTATAGCGCCGTGTGCGCTTTTTTCAAGATGTGCACTACAATATTGCTGAGACTGTTGCAACGCTTTTAATGCTAAGGAGCCCCTGTCTACTCTTCTTCTTGTGACAATGACCACCAACCCCTCGCACATCTTGATTGCTAGGAATTCCCGGGGACACCAACCCTCGGCATCCCTGAGCTCTCCTACAGAAACCCATGCGGCTGCTTCTGGTATTTTCAGGTCATCTGGTTCCCCTCCTTGGCTTCTGGAGGAGTGTGCTGCCGACGATATCTCTTCCTCCGAGCTAAGCAACGATGAAGAGGAAGAGGCTATCCACCTCGAGGAGACTTTTACTCGTACGGGTAAATTTCCCGGAACAGTCAAGATCATCGTAGGGCACACAACTTTCTGGTTGGTCCATGTCGTGCTTGCATTGCCAATGCATTGATAACGCCCTCTTTACTGCCCGAAAGGGCTCACAAGGAGGTCTTGTTTTTTGCCTCTCCTTTCTTCGAGGCGGCTCTCAGCGGCAACTGGTCGGAAACAGGTCGAAGGCCAGAGTCCATATCCTCTGTCATCACGATATCCCAACCGCCGTCCGATCCAGGGCAGAAGAGGAAGTCGGACCACGAGGCTCCAGCCCCGATGACCTTTGCGCCTCTCGATCCCGATATCTCAGAGGGTGAAGAGGAGGCCGACGGGTTCACCGATACAGATTATGTGAAGACCGATTCTCCGGAGAGCAGCGACAACGAGGAAGCAAAGGAAAAGGCAAGGGTAAGCAGCCTGGCCAAGTTGGAAGGGGCAAGCCCTGGCGCTCCAGCCTCGAACGCCAGTGAGGATTCTACTGCAATCGCTCAGTCTCCTGAAAAGAGGAAAGCGCGAGCGAAGATTCGTCGGAAGCCTACGAACGGCCCTGATGCTGTTGTCGTCCTCAAAGAAGAGCGCGCAACCATCTTCCATGACTTTCTCAAATTCGTATATCCCCAGTACGCGCCATTCCTTATCCTTTCTTGCTTTCCTGACGCAAGTTTCACTCTCAAATTTCATCTTCGATCAACAGTCTGGAGTGCACCATTACGTGGAACAATGTCGAAGGACTCATGAACATTTCGCACAAACTCTGCGTACCAACCTTGCAAACGGAGTGTCTTACATTCTTGCTCACACACGCAGCAGGCAGGCCCATTAAAGCTATGCGGATTGCGGAGCTTTTCGAAGAGGAGGAGCTATATCGCGAATCGAGTCGATTCGTCCTTGACAATCCTGGCGGTTGGTCTGAGCACGAGCTTAATACTCTTTCACAAGAGACTTTGCTCAAGTTGGAGAAGAGGTGTGTGTGCATGAAACCTTCTGTATGGCTATGACAGTTCTCAGGATTCTCCATCAGGCGGAATTGGTTCCTTGAACGGGTCCTCAAGTTAGGTCTCACAATGATAGCCAAAGAATATCAATGTGTACGTGCCACTTCCCGTTGGAAACGCCTCTTCGTACTTACCTCGCAACAAATCCAGTGCCCAACTTGCCCGGATTCACCTACATGTGCTCGACTGCTCGAGGAGAAATGGAGACAAGCATATCACGCTGTGTTCCGCTTCGGTCCACCGCAACCTTCGATGGTGTTCCGATATCTTCGAATGCTTGAAGGCGTCAGCCCCCCACTTGCCCTTACCCAGACTGCGTGTCAAGCGAGCGCAAAGGCGTTCACTGCTACATGTACGCCTATTCCACTTCTTGGGTTACCATTCTGGTATTAACTGGGCCATTGTCCAACCATAGTGTTTGATAGGATGTTTTCCTTGGGTGTGCGAGGGAGTGGAACAGAGACGACACCCATCGGTGCACGAGTCGCTGTCGCCGCCGTGGCAGGAGCAGCTTCGGGACCACGGCGCCACTTTTTGTACTGCACCCTCAAGCATGACCCCACACAGAAAAGTAAACGCATAACCCGCTCCGAGGCACTATGAAGGCCTATCCGTGGCATCATCGACATTAGCAGTCGACCCGTGCGCGGCCAAACGCACGGGCGAGCAAGGTGCCGAGCCTTTGAGGTTCTCCTAATTTATTGATTTCATTCCATACCCTTCGTTTATTTCTGTTTGAGATTGGATGTTGCAGTAGCCGCAATGTATGTTGGATACCAGGCGATGAGTTGAAACCTTGATAATGAATCCACCTACTTTACATCCCTATAAAGCCTGGTCACACAAAGGGTATAGATAGGGAATGGATACAATACAGAATAGATGACTGAATTGTCGTAAAAACATGAGGAAGGCGAAACCAGATAAAGAAATAAATCATAGATGGGAGAAGGACAGATCATAGGAGATGAGAGATGAAAAGAAAGATGCATCCGAACAGTAAGCCATGCAAAGGTATCGTCTCAGGGGCGTAACAAGTAACAGTTTACGAGTTACTCGTGAACGTTGAAGATCTCGGGCGCGTTTTCGATCAGCCATTGGATGAAGAGAGACTTTCCAGCCATGTCGCTGAATTCAGCGCCAGGATCTCGAGACTTCATCAAGGTCGCTGTGCAGCAGCAGTCAGTGCCCGGCTTTAGCATCATGCCAGGAAAAGAACTCACGTCCGAAAACAACACCCAAGTTACGTGCATCCATGCGGTTGATCTCCTTGAGCACTTGCACACTGTAACGTCCAGCATCAGCTCCCTGACGTTTCGATACAACATGATTGACTTACTGATACAAATGCAATGAAAGTCTCCGGAGCGTGAAGTAGTGCTCAGAGGGCAGCTGGTTGATAAGGTCGATCAACGTCTGATGCTTCGCAGCGGGTTCGCGTATGGACATCGCTTGAATGAATTGATCATAAAGGTCGAAGGTGAGTAGAGGAATGGGGAGGGACCGGAAGTAAGTTTTGAGAACAGAGGTGACGCTGCAGATGTCGTTGAATTTGTCGGAGTCCAGTAGATCGAAAGAGTCGTAGTCGCCGCGCTCGAATAGCTGGGTGATAGCGCGTTGCTGTCCTGAACCACCTGTCTTCCTGTAGATACCTTCGTAGTCGAGCGCGAGGGGCCTCAACAGCGTCAATACATTTCTCGACAATGACAGGGACCTGGCGATCCGTGTCTTTGGCATCCGCTCGGACTTGCTCGACGAGTTCTCGGCCGAACATCGAAGGAGCTAGAGGACGATGTGAGTAGAATCCAACTCTATCTGAAAGTACTTACGAAGTGGTGCTTGCGGCTCCTCGCGAGCATGGGCTCCGTTAGGCTGAATACAAGGAACCTGTACATTTGCAATGCATCGGACGTGGATCGACGTGGAGCACACTAAGGGAAGATTAGCGCGCCATCCATATGATCTACAGTCAAAGTCGACGGACCTGTACATCGCAATTGTGATCCCCAAAGCTTATCTCCACAATGCTTGCAACGGGTATTGAGATTGAGTAAGCTGACCTGCTGGAAGTTGTGTTCAATGTGCGCTTTGCTCTTGCTAAACTCCATTCCGTTCGACGGCGACACTACGTCCTTGCCTCTGGAGCCTGAACCCATCCATTTGAACTTCTTGGCTGGCGTAGGGGTCTGTCGGATATCGTTGGGGTCCTCGTGAATGGTAGAGTTGCTGCTGGTCGAGGCACTAAGCGAGGGGGCTAAGCTTGCCTGAGGGTGGCTCCCTGGGCCTCGAGAAACTGCTGGCTGTGCTCCGTTTCGCATAGGTGTCTCAGGAATGGTGTCCATCCGTCGTGTGTACACGGCTGAAAGCTGCGCCAGCTCCTCGTTCCTAGCGTTGAGCGTCGCTGTTTCCTCCAAGAAGAGGTCACGAACAGCCTTCAGTTCTGTGATCTCACGGTTGAGGTGCTCGTGTTCTTGTTGAAGCGCGGTGAGGTCGTGCCGGTATTGGCTGCGGAGACCATCTAACCGCTTCGTAAGGGCCCTGTTGAGGTTCGATGGAGCAACCTCAGCACCGGAGCTATCGAGGGTCAGATATGCATTCTGAAATTGAATCTATAGGACAAACCTCTTGCTCGCCGAAAGCTCTTCCATCTCCATAATCGTCATATCCCTCTCAGCCTTGAGCCTCGAAAGATCGTTCTCAAGACCATGCAAGCTATCGTGAAGGTCCTTGGTCATCTGCTGACGAACCTCTTGACGCTTGCTATCCCCAGTCAAAGCAGTAAGTCGTGCCGCTTGTCCCGAAAGCAAAACCCGTAACCGGGTCACTTCAGCTTCGGCGTCCCGACGAGCTTTCAACTCCCGATCATACTCTGTCTGAGCCACTTGGAAGCCCTCGATATACTGCCTACTCGTCCGCTGTTGCACAAAACGTTTAGAAAAGCCTCGAGAATTGAGATTAGATGTAGTCCTACCTTGACACCATCAAACTTGGCTTTCATCTGGTTCAAGTCCGCCGTCCTCGAGTCAAGAGCTCCCACAATGGCCTCAACAAAGGCTCGGTCCAGCTTGAGCTGCTGGGCTCCTCGTTCCTTGGCATTCTCCAAGGCTTCTCGCAGCCGAACGGTTACAATGTCGGCACCAGATGCTTTCTGACGCGGTCCAAGGGTCGAGGGTCCTGGTGGTGGTTGGGTAACCGAGACGGTTGGGGTGGGTCTCAGAGTAGTCGAGTTCATGCTGGAAGCTGAATCTGAACGTTCCGTATGTCCGGCCGTGCTGCTATGCCCAGTCGCGCTACTGTGCCCATGGGAGGATGAATCCTCCACTGTCGGAGTATCAGGTTCTTCTTCGCCGATATTGCCTAACAATACTTGGGCGTTGTTTGTGGGCGGCGGGGAGGTTGTCTGTTCCGCCAACTTCGCGAGGTCACTAATCGACTTTCCATTCAGGAACTCCGATAAATCGCTAGTAAGCGAAACACGTATGGGCGGCAACGCAGGTGCGATGTAGGTCGAGCGCGTATGACGCTCAATGTGAGGCTGTTCCAAATCAGCGTCAGAAGAATCGGGATCTTGTGAGTCAAAGGAATCGGAATGGTTCTCTGGCGACTTGGTGGCCGCTCGGGGGTCCTTTGGCGGTGGCGGAGGAGGTCCATCGTCATCTGTATCTGTACCACTTTCCACTCCATGAGGAACATCAGCTCGGTATGCAGGCGAGGCAGAGCGCGAGCCTCCTGAGCGCTGGGTATCGTAGCTGTGGGTTGAGTTCACAGAGAGCCTTTGCTGTTGGGCTGCAAAGTTGCTTCCCGGGTTATTGGGGCTCAATCCTGCTGTGAATTTCTGCTCTTGCGAGTACGGAAAGCCGTTGGCTGAGCTGGCCGTAGGTGACCTTAGGACGACTGTATCGTCTTGTTGATCATAATCTTGAGCGACAATCGAAGGTGAACGGGAGCGCGAGATGGGATGATGAGAGGAGTGTGAGTTGGTGGCGTGAAGACTATGCAATGAATCGGTCTGGGAGGATCGTCGACCGTTGTTATGACCATTAGCTTGGTGGTTATCGTGGAACTGGGTTTGATGGGTTGCCGTTAGTTGTGAGGAATCCGAGCGTGGAGAAGGATTGGCGGCAGCCGAAAGTGAGGTGAAATCAAATGCGTTCAGTGCCAATCCGGGGTTAATTGAGCGCCGCTTTTCTTGTCGGGAGGTGACTGACAAACTGTTGGATCCCCCCACTGGGGCCTGCTGACCAAATTCTTGTGGGTTTATGCCATTGTCATAGCTAACGCTCCTTCGAGCATTGCGACTCGAGAGATTGCTTGGGATGGGTAGCGTGCTTTGCTTTGCAGGACCGCGCTCGTGGTTTTGTAGCGCTTCAATGGAAGAGGTCCTGGGTGGAGAGTCGATAGTAAGTGAGACATTGAAATTGGGGGAGAAAACGGGGGCGTAGGGGGAGGGCGCTGGAGTAGATCGTGCGCTGATGTCGAGGGTTTGGGATGAATTTTGAGGAGTAATTTCGGGGTGCGAGCGTGTCCCTGGTAAGTCCGTAGGCTTGCGCGAACCGTCCTGGTACTGGGAGGGGTTGGGAGCATTTCCTGGTTCATTGGTCTGCGACGATGAAGGCTGCCAGGGGACATGTCAGAGCATTATTCGGGACAAGAATTGCACAGTCCTCACGATGTCTTGGTGGGTGCGACCGTCGCGGTCGCGAGATTTAGAAGAGGTGCTGCCGCCTCCGTTCATAGCCCTTTCCCGCTCAGCCTTCTTCTGGGCGTGCTTTCGTATTCGTATCATCCGGTCGTTATGGCAGTTCATGCAGTATATGCCCTGGCTGGTTTTGGCAAAGACAAGCTCGTCAATGCGATTCTTGCAGACTTTGCACTTAAAGCAGTGGGCGTGATACGAGTCGTCACCGGCCATGATAGCCTCGTCTAAGATGGGCTGCTTGCAGACGTTGCATGAATACGAGCAGTTGGCGCATATAGGAGAACCGTCTGATAGGAGCAGGAGATTTGTGTCTGCCGTGACTTGGTTGTGACATTTGGCACATTTGAAGCAATCGACATGAAAGAATGATGAACTTTGGAAAAGGGTTCAGTATATGAACACTGGATAGAATATCAGACAAACCCAAAGGCAACGACCAGACCGCCCTGCTCGTTGACGGCAGATCTCTTGCAGCCAGGGCAGAGTCTGTCTTCCAAAGCAGGGTCAGGCTGGCTGGACTGCTGGAGGTTGAAGTGGGAGTGCTCCCGACTAGGAATGTCGGACGCCATGAGTATCCAAGAGACTGGCTGCTGGACACGACGAAGACCGAGGCTTGCTCGCTGTTTGGCACGACGACAAAGAAGGTAAAGAGACGGTTGCGATCAATGTCTCCTCTCACCGCGTAAACTTACCCACGCATATCACTTCCTCACACTCTCCCATGGCCCTCATCACCATATCTGGCTTTCCCTCGTCGGGCAAATCCACGCGAGCCAGGCAGATAAAACAGTTCCTCAAGGCAAAGCTCATTGAGCCAGACTACGATGGGCCAGCTCTCACTGTCCATGTTCTCGACGACGACAGTCTCAATCTCGAGCGCTCAGTCTACAACGGTAGGCCCATTCATCTATCATCAGCTGGCAGAACCATAACCGTCGCAGTGAAGATTCGCGATCCGAGAAACCTGCTCGTGGCGCCCTCTTCACGGCTATGCAACGTCTAGTGGCGTCTGACAAAATCCTCATCGTCGATTCCCTCAACTATATCAAGGGCTTCAGATATCAAATGTATTGCGCAGCACGAGAGGCCAAGATCAGGGTCTGCACAGTAGGTCCGTCCTTTGTAGATGCCAAGTGTACGCTCAGAGTCCAAGGTGTACATCATGGCACCCCCAGATACATGTCGCGAATGGAATGCTGCTCGTCAAGACGGCCGCTCATATGCACCAGAAACGTACGTTCATCGCAGGTCGTACTGTCAGAGGCACACTAACATCCCTTCAGGTTCGACAATCTTATCATGAGGTATGAAGAGCCCTCGTCCATGGTTCGCTGGGACTCTCCGCTCTTCACTATCCTCTGGGAAGATGAGGGCATCCCTGGAGACGGCATCTGGGATGCCATCTCAAAGGGGGCCGTAAAACCTGCCCACGGGTCCGTTCAAATGGTATTTTTCCCTATTGTGCTCGCATGTGGGACAATGCATTGACCGTTGTGATCAGATCGCAAAGGCGCCCTCAGACGCCCTCCAAGTTTTGGAACAGACAACAACGGCCATGGTCTCTGCCGTCCTGGCCGAGTCAAGCAACCAAAGCGGAGGTGGTGGGGCGACCACCATTGCCGTGGCCGACCTGAAAACACAGCTCAACCTCCCTGCCCGTAACCTGACGCTCTCCGAGTTACAGCGGTTGAAACGGCAGTTTGTAACGGTACACAAAAAGGCTATTACGCTTGGATCGACAGAGAAGGGTCGTGTGGACTGGGGTGAAGAACAAATAGCACACAAGTTTGCACTGTATCTAGAGGAACACCTGAATTGAAAGGAGCTGTTGTATTTCGGACAATAATTAGGGGCTTAACTCCGCCAAGGCGATGATGCTTGGCAGCCACCTCGAATTGGGTCACACAGTCCCTGGCTTGACCTTTGACCACCAACAGACGTTCAGGCAACGTCCCTACAATGCCTTTACCTGCAGATGGCTCGTTCCCCCTCACAGGCTACTCAAGGCCAGGAGAGGCTGCAACCTCAAGGCCAAAGCAGGCAATGATCGTCCGTCTCTCCCCTGAAACCCTCGATGCTCTCCAGGCTTTCCAGGACTCGTCCGACGCACAACCCATGTCTTTCACATTCGGCGACAATCCAGTATGTTTCCTTTGTGACTCTCTTCTCTAACCTTCTCATTAACAGCTTTCGCAGTGTATCACCATTAATGGAGAATCGTTCCCTCTTAACACCGGTCCTACAGACAAATGGCATGACATCTACCTCCACTCATCATCCACAGGGCGGCGCAATCCCCCATTCAAACTGTATGCCAATGTCGTCGGGAGGTATGCTGTTCAGCGCCAGCTTGACACTGTTGGGGAGCGAGTTCGAGAGAAGATGAACGAGGCAGAGACTGAACGCGCCAGTCGGACAACCATCATGCTCGATACCCCTCCAGCGGACGTGGCTGCTCCCAAAATAAAGAAGAAGAAGGACCCGCCCGCCATGTTTCGCAAGCCCATCGCGCCCTCATCCAAGCCAGAAGCAATCGCTGCCCCAGCCTCTCTGCCGCCGGAGAAACTCAAAGACATCAGGAAACGTCTTGTCCATTGCTTGGCTAGTGGTGATAGAACAGAGGAGGCTGCAGTGAAAGCTGTATCGAACAGTCCTACATTGCGACTCAAACAGGCTATCCTTCAGGTTTTAGACGATGTGGGTACCCTTTGTTCGTGCTCTGCTAGAGCTGTGCTCATACATGTGTTCAGGTGGCGGTTCTAGTGTCAAAGTCGGACAAGACGTATCGTCTGAAGCCTCAATCTTGGAAAGAAATCAAACCTTTTGAAATGGGAAGCTGGAGTGAGGCAGAGAAGAAACGGATAGCCGCCGAAGGCCGTTCGAAACTCAAGGAGCTTCGTGTCCCTCAAAGTGACCCTGCATGGGACAACCTCACCCCTCCGCGGCCTACTGTCCCTGAGAATGAGCTAATGACGCCCTCGACGTCTACGTCTGGCTCCCAAGTTTCCTCGGCGCTCAAACGCCCTCCCCCTGATAGAGATAGTGCCGAGCCGACAGCCAAACGGCCGACACCCAATGTACGCCGGGATCGGGACAAGGAGAGCGATAGAGAACGCCAGCCGTTACCTGCGAAGCCGGTCGCCAAATCCGAGTACGATGGAGACCGCCCCAAGGCGTCATCATCTAGGGCTCAGGAACGTGATAGAGAACGGGAGACTGACAGGGCGAGAGAGCGTGCAAGAGAGGCTAGGGAGCGGGATAGGGAAAGCCAACGAGAAAAGGATCGACCACGGGACAAGGCCAGAGACCGAGAAAGGGACAGGGACAGGGAACCCGATAGAGATCGTGACCGAGGAAGGGATGGCAAGAAGGATAGAGATCGTGTTCGAGATGATGCCAGAGATAGGGACCGTGGCAAGGACAGAGAAAGGGATAGGGACAGGGAACGAGACTCTTTGAAACCTAGCACATCCTCGTCCGGTCACTCGAAGAGGCCCTCGGTCGCGAAGGCAGAGAGCGCCGGTTCGGGTCCACCCAGGAGAGCCAACGACTCCCCTCTTCTCCCACCTCCCCCACCTCGCGAGCCGTCCGGACTTAAATCCACATCTAGGCCCATCCAGCGATCCAAGGCCCGTGGGGACGAGAGCACCGTCGAATCCGACTTTGAACGCCGTCCCAAGCACAAAACCGATCGTGACCCTATCCAAAGACTCAGTCGCAAGGACAAGGAAGACGGTGAATACTCTGATTCCAGCGCATCTGGCTCCTCACGGGGTAAGAGGAAGTTGGATGACCGTGGATCCCCTGATGCTCGTGAGCTCAAGAAGCAGCGAACCGGTCCTGGCTCTAGCAATCTCAAACCCAAAGTTGAAGAAAGCGACGCGGAGCTCCTCCGACCAAAACGCATGCGGGAGGCTGGTGCCTCTTCATCAAGCGCCATCAAGCGTGAACATTCTCCTTTGATACCCCCACCAAGGGATACCCACCGTAATCGACCCAATTCCCCTCTTCCTAAGCGCCCGTCGACGTTGCCTGAAAAGCCTCAAGTCAAGCGTGAGAGCTCCTTTATGTCCAATGATTCGTCTTCAAAGACGGGTAGACACTCGAGCAAACAGCCGCGTCGCCAGCCCATCTACACCTCGTCAGAGGATGAAGGCGACGAGCTGCCACAGCCCTCTTCGAAAGCCCGCTCACAGCAAGCAGCTTCTTCCTCCTCAAGGACACTTCCTCCTCGACCTTTCTCCCCTCTCCCCTCGAAACCTACCCACTTGGAAGTACCAGGCAAGAATACAGATTCGAATGTGAGCGTCAACGGCAGTAACTCGAGCCGTCCGATAAAGCCACAGCCTCGCAAACCACCTAGCAAGCAGGAGATGAAAATGGAATACAACAAGAAGTACTCTGTATACATCGGTGGTCTTGCCAAGCTCACTTCGGAGCGGGCAAAGCTCGAGGCCATGATGGCCAAATTGGATGGTCGAGGGTCAGCGTCGTTGAGTGACTCGGAGGGTGAGATCATGCCTCCTGATCAGATTGCGAAACTTGTTGCAGACCATAAGCATCGACATGGTGAGTTGCAGGCCATATACAAGACCGTGGAGAGCGCCAGGTTGCGTGCGTCGACCAGTGGGTCTGGAGGATCTTCGGATTAGCCCGTCCGGGGTGGTTACAGGGATGGAGAAATAGACACTCTTTCTCGGGGTAATGTTTTGGGACACTTCATATGCAGTATGGGATTTGTATGGCTTCTCATGTATATCTATTACCATTGCTACTGCTTACACGCACAGAATTAGATGACAGGTCAAAGTGTCAGCCTCAGGGTATAAAACATTATTGTCAACCCATGGATGAAGGTTTGTTTTCACCCATTCGCGCTCTGTCGATGCATCAATGGCACCGCCTACACTAACTCCTGGGCAACAGCTCGAGAAAAGAGAATGCACCACCGATATCTGTCCTCGTCTCCTACTTGGGGCCCGAGACTATCGAACACCACCATCCGGAACCTCTAACTTCTTCGACGATCCTGGGCTCATCGTCGCCCTCTGTATCACAGGCCTGGTTCTCCTGTTTGGATTTGGTGTCGTTCTCTTCTCTGCTGGACCATGGAAGAGGCTCAGGAACGACGCGGCCAAGCGCAAGGCCCGACCGCAGTACTTGAAGTCACCCAAGCCCCTCGCTCGTTCCACTACCTCTGCTCCCTGGCTGGAGCATCCCGTTCTTCCTGAAATCAATGTCCTAACATCTGCCGCCCCTCTGTGCACCAACGATGATCTCCTCAGGTTCTCCACCGAATCGCTCTCATTGTCGCCGGGTTCGCCACCGATACGCGACCAGACACCCTCTACTCCCACCAGACTCTTTCCGGTCATCGAGGAGGATGAAGAATCCGAGGATGGCCACGACAATTGCCCTGGATGCCAATCCTTGGCAGGCGTCGAGCAAGTCTCCGCTGATAGCTCGGCGGATAGGGCCACGGCAAACATAGAAGATTCTGAAGAGACTACGGACACCACCGATGCAGACCACGAAGTATTCGAGACAGAATCAATGGGCTCGGTGACATCTGGGACGTCCCCTAATAGCTCTATACACGACCCGGACAACGACGAAGATGACGTTGACGTCGAGCTCGACATTGTTGACGATGCTGAGGTCTTTGAGCTAAAGCGAGGCCAGACCCAAAGCCTAGAGCTCACGAAAGGCGTCTTGGTGACGCTGCCCCCAGGAGCAAGCTCAATAGACAACATTCAAGCTCTAAAGGTTCATAGTCCCTTTCCCGTCAGGCTACCGGAGAAATCCATGATTAGATCGAGAACTTGTCCCAACGTTCGTACCCAAGCACCATCCATTCCAGCCCTCATCGTCACTCAACCCAGCACCCTAAGCCTGTGTACATTCGAGTCAAGCACCACCAGCATTTCTCTCGACGACGAAGCGGTTCCCATTCCACCTCTACATCTCGAGCCTGCTGTCTTCTGGCAAAGACTGGAGGAGGAGATAAACCATAGTTTGGCGATCAAAAACAAGCGCCGGTGATCTATTATAAATGCGTGGGAAGTCATCAAATAGCTATTTATATTACTGAGCGGCCCATACTTGCATGCTTGAAGCACACACAACAATAACAATAGAACAGCTTAATATGAACTCTCTGTCTCTCCTACCACCATGCTCGACACAGTCTTGCAGACAGTGCTCTTGGGAATCTCCGCAACGGTGATCTACTCCGTCTACAAGCTATGGGTTCAGACCATGTCCGACCCATTGCGTAGGTTGGCAGGCCCGCCTCCTACGCCTGGGTTCTTCGGGCCCATTCTAGGGACCAACTTGGGACCGGTGCTGAGGTATGTGCACCACCAAGTGAAAGGGATCGATTTTTAAACGCGACGATAGTCCTTCAGCGTCAAACAAAGTTCATGAGCTGTGGGCCAACCGCTATGGGAGGTCGATACGGATCCGAGGTGTGGGTCCTGTAAGTCCCCTAAGACCGCAATGCAAGAGGCTTGTCTCACAGTGCCTTACCAGGCAGACGAGCGTCTGCTAACGCTAGACCCTGCATCAATCGCCCATGTCCTGAAGAACTCGACCATGTACGAGAAACCGTGGCAGGCGCGTGTCCTCATCACGCGCCTCATTGGCTGCGGTATGCTCAGTGCGGAAGGCCAAGTGCACAAGCGCCAGCGGAGGGTCGCAACACCAGCATTCTCCATCCAGAATATGCGGAACCTTGTCCCTCTGGTCTTCAAAAAGGGAACCCAACTCAAGGACAAGTGGGCAGAGCTCATCCTCCTTGCCGGAAACGATAGGCAAGAGGATGGATTGGTCCTCAACGTCTGCCACTGGATGAGCAGGGCGACGTTTGACGTTATTGGCATTGCAGGTGAGTAGCCGGTGCATTTACATTTGCTACAACTCTTAATCTTTCCCAGGCTTCGACTACAACTTCAACGCGATCGAGGACGAGACCAACGAACTCTTCAATGCGTACAAGGATATGTTTGAGATTGGCATCTCGCAAAGTGACATGGTCACAACCCTCATAGCGATCTTTGCTCCTTGGATATCGAAGATCTTTGTTCGTACCTCTCCTATTCGCGCCGGTCACTTCTCTCTAACAGGGAAATATGCTTTAGCCCAATGCCATGTCCAGGGCAGTAGCCCGGTGTCGTGAAGTCATTCACCGAGTTGCTGGGCAATTGATACAAGAGAAGAAGCATAGAATCGCGGAAGGTGTAAAAACCGGGAAACCCTATCAGGGCAGAGACTTGCTGAGTTTAATGCGTAAGTCTTTGCCTCGACCCTGCAAACCGCACTGCTGAACTTTGACCTGTGTCTACAGTCAAATCGAACGTCGCTGTTGACCTCCCAGAAGATCAGCGCATGTCAGATGAAGATATCCTCAATAACATCAACACCTTTATGTTTGCCGGCTCTGATACCTCTTCCCTGACCCTCACTTGGACCCTCTACCTCCTCGCCACCCATTCAGACATTCAAGACCGGTTGCGTAAAGAACTGCTCACTGCCTTCCCTGACCAAATCGCAGACGTCTCCACCCTCAACGAAGACGAAATCCAAAGCATCCACGAGATCCTTGCTCACTTGCCTCTGCTAGACAATGTCATCAAGGAGTCTATCAGGATGACCCCCCCTATACACTCGTCTATTCGAGTTGCCACGCAGGACGATGAGATACCCACCACATACCCTGTCAAATTGGCGGATGGAACAGAAGATACCAAGAGGGGTGTCAAGATTTCGAAAGGAAGCTTTGTGCATGTCGCAGTCGAAGGTTTCAATCTGGACAAGGAGTTCTGGGGACCCGACGCATGGGAGTTCAAGTGAGTACTCCGGCTTTCTCTCTGAGACGGAAATGTCGCTGACCATGCTACTCCAGCCCCGACAGATGGGACGACCAGCCAGAGAGTGCAAAGCAACTCCCTGGCTTGTACAACAACACCCTGACCTTTTCTGCAGGCCCTCGAGTGAGTCTTCACCTTCTCTCAATAGCACCATAACGAGTGCTGATTATTCTTCCAGTCATGCATTGGCATGCGTTTTTCGATGATTGAAATCAAGACCTTCCTGTATATCCTCCTCACCCACTTTGTGTTCAAACCAACCAAAGACAAGATCATCAAGTCGAACGTGTAAGTCCTCTTCTTCCTCGCCCTTTGTCTTTAATAACTGAGTGCGGCTTGGCTTCCCAGCGTCCTTACAAGACCATACATATCTGGCAAATTCGGCCAAGGAAGTCAGTGCCCTATGCTTGTAGTTCCATACGTCCCTGTCGATTCTAAAGCTTAATTTCGGCTATCTTTCTGTCCATAATGTTTGTACCATACTTATGTATCTTTAATGATCTTGGTGTCCATTGCTTCCCAGCACCCTGATAAAGTTGCCACAAGCCGCTGAGGTGGCAGACGTAGCTGAAAAACAGGTCGAAGAGCAAAAGATGCGGTCCATCATGAGAGATCGTAAAGCAAGCGTTAGTATTCCAGAGAAAGCACACGTCGTAAGTGAACAGAAAGGCAAAGCAAAGTAACGAAAGGAAGCCACAGCAAACACAATCACGCATCCCCAACAGGCCGAGACCGGTCCCTTGAAGCTCGTTTCTGAGCCGTCGGGGACATGGGTACCGGTGGTGCATCCTGTGGAGGCGTAAAGAACCCAGAAGCAGTCACACCCAGGGCCTCAACAGCAGCTCCGCTTCCCTTCTTCATCGTCCCTCTCCCCACCGAAATGGACCCCTTCTTATGCCCTGGCAGCCCTGAACCCTTTTCAATGTTGATCAGTGACTTGGCGCGTCCATGTGTCGAATAAGGCCCACTACTGTTCAACGCGCCCGATCCATAATGCGCACTGGCTACATCACCCCGTGCAGCGTTCACAGTTGCGTTGTTGTTGGACGCCCCCGAAGGCGTGCTTCGATGGCGTTTGGCTGTCGTGTTACCAGACGCTGTTTGAACGTCGCCAGGCACATCACCCATCTCATCGTCCTCGAAATCTTCGTCGTCGTCATGAATGACATATGGCGATGGGGGTAGATCAGCCCCCGGCGAGTCGTTGTAAGAAGGGGTATATAGGGTCTGAGGAGTGCCAACCGGGTAACGCACAGCGTCGAGGTCGGGGAATTCGTCAAAGATCTCATAGTACCTCCGAATGCAGAGGGCGATGATACTTCCCAAGGTAGTTTTGCCTTCAGCTGTTGATCTTGAGGGGAAGGCGGAGGAGGCTGCAGGCCCGCTCATCGACGCTACACCCGCGACGGCGCAGATAGCCACATCCCGTGCTGGATTGGAACTCTTGACGAGGTTAGGGCAGATGACGATAGCAAGGTTGAACTCGTCCATTCGATTTGTTGCGGATCGTAGGGAAACTTCATGGAGGAGCTCTGAAAGCGCCTGTCAGTCGTGGCTCGATGGCCAATCAAAAGCACTCACGAAGGATATGGCTCAGCAAGATACACGAGCACGGAGGGAGAGCGGGCAGCAGGGTGTCACGCAGGTAGTTGATGGCAGACATATCTGCAGGATCGCTAGTTGGTGGGGGGCATTGTCGGATAAGAGGATAGAATTGTTCAGGGAAGAGTGGCTCGGGAAGGTCCCTCATGTACTTCTTGAGCAGTACTGCAGCCAGGTTTGGGTCGCCGAAATTGCTCAGGGACACCACATTGCCTGATCCCAGGTGAGCAGAATATAATGCAACGGGTGCTGGTAAACTCACCCCGATCATAAGCATCCTGTGCTGCTCGAAGCATCGCAGAGGATGGTGACCGCCGGAATAGACCCTCCTCGGACATACCTACAGCGTACTGGTCAACTCCCTCGAATACGGTCGGTATAGCAGTATCTCCACACCTGTTTCCCGAATGTATTGGATGCAATCCTTGACGACGCGAGGAATCCCGCCCTTCTCTCCGTTGAATCCCATCAAGTCTTCGAGAGGTACGCCAAAGGTGCTCGAGCGGACTGGCACAGGCAGGGTAATCTTGCGCTCGTACTTGAGATTCTCCCTAGCAAAATTGAGCCAGTCGATCATTGTCAAGATGAACAAGAACGCACTGATAGACAGCAGGAGGGATGTCGATCTGAGTTATAGGAACATAATGTGCTAGTTCTGACAACGTCGAGATATAGACGATCTTGCGGAAGAACTTGGGGCTTGGACAGGGTCAATGGGCGACTCCGCAGAGGACGACTGCTTGACATACCTGATGATAGCACCAGCAAGAGAGAACAACACTGAACAAGAAGATTCATGAGTACTTCATGCACTTTCATTCGAGGCCAACGCACTCTTGGAGAAGAAGGACGAGTGGACAATGTACTAAAACGGGTCAGGGCCAAAGTCGAGGAAGCAACTGGGAAGTGGCTCACCAACTGCTTCAAGTTCTTTCGGTACTTCCTACTCAAGCTCCTATAGGCTTTCCATATCCAGTTCCAACCTGGCGTATATTGATTACCCGCCGCGAAGAAGACGACTGTGTAGTCTGCCTCGACTGTGCGGTAGCTCAGCAATGAGACGACCAGGAGTGTGCTGGGATGCTTTACCATATAGGTTAAGATACCCCAGTATCCGCCTTGGTAGATATCAACACCAGCAGGTCATAATAGCACGAAGATGCACATACGACAGCAGAAGATCATAAGACACGACCTGCGGGTCCGGCAAGGCAGACGAATTCAGAACAACCCTGCACCCGCGTTCGACCCTTGCTGTTATTTAGAACGAAGATGGATACACACATTGGACGCGTCCTGTATCAAAAGGTTCACAGCTAATATGTCGGACCTGAAAAAAGTACGCACTCATAGTCTACCCCAGCCTGAAAGATCATCTTTGACAGAACATCCTCCAGAGCTTCGTGTGCGCCATAGCCAGGCTCTGATACGTTCCTCTTCCACGGTGGCACAAAGTGCCTGCGTTTGTGACCGTCCGCATCGTAATTTGACGGTGAGGACGGTGACAGCGACAAGGCAGCCAACCGTTGCTTGAGTGTGCCAAAGTTAGGAGGCATCGGTACCTAGGTCGTGGTTGTGCAGTGGCAGGTGCGGGTCCCGGGATCAGCACAGCACAGAACTTCTGTGAGCACATGGCCAACTGATGGCTTCTTTCAGAGTGGGGGCACAAGCCATGACATCACCATCTGTGCACCCTTTAAAGGTCGAGTCTGTGGCTCATTCCTCCTGCAATCTAATCTCTTTCTCTACTTCCACAATGGCAAACACTGTAACCGTAACTGGACTCGCTCCTACCACCACTCAGTCAAAGCTCAACGAGTTCTTCTCGTGCGTCTCTCTGCAATCTCCTCAATTCACTCACATCTAATCATTCGTCGCCACACAGGTTCTGCGGACAGTATGTCTCTTCTTGACAATGAGATCGAGACAGAAGTTAAACAATTTTATTTCAGAATCAACTCGATAGAGCAGGATGCCGACTCGAGAAAGGCCACCATCAACTTTGCAAAGGCAAGCGCAGCAAAGACGGCGTTGATGCTCAACGGTGGCACTCTTGATGGTGCAACCCTCTCTGTCACCTCGGACGTCGCACACCAGGACGATGACCATCACCACACAGAGGGTGAGACAGTACAAGAGGACAAGCCCAGGGCTGCTAGTGCGTGAAATTGTCTACCGCTCTGCTTATAGGTACTAATCCGAGTCCCTAGTCGCCGCTGAGTACCTGGCCAAAGGTTATACTCTCTCTGACCAGATCCTTGCCCGTGCCATCGAGCTCGATCGTATGTGCTGTGTTTTATAGACCTACAGTTGGAAGCTCAATACCCTCCCATCCACAGAACAGAAAGGAATCTCTGCCAAGTTCCTCAACTACGTCCAGCAGATCGATAAGACTGTTGGCGAGAAAGCCCTCGGCCCCGACCAGACCGTTTCAGGAAAGGTCCAGGGTGTTGTGAAAGACGCTCATCATCAAGCAGAGCAAAAGGGCTACATTCAACAATTCTATGACGTACGTGATCTTTGCAATAATCACCTGCCAATCTGGCTCATGTCGCCATTCTAGTACTACGCAAAGGTCATCTCCACTCCGTTTGGGCAGACCGTTCGAAACTTTTATACAACCACTTCGAAACAAATCGCCGATATCCACGAGGAGGCCAAGCGCATTGCTGCGGAGGAGAAGGACAAGCACCCAACATCCACCACGTCCCCCTCCACTTCGCAGCCAAACCCTTCTGCTGCTGCTCCCCCTGTCACCGTTGTCTAATGGGTAGTGCTCTCATAAAGTATTGTGTATACTGAAACTCGGACAGTTTTATTCGTAACAGATTTGTATGTAAATTACTGATAACCGAATCGTATATTCCCTTAACTTGCATGATTGGCATTAACTCTTGAAGGGTGGAACGGTGTATAGTCGCTGATACTACGCTACTACGACTCCGTCTTCCGCTTCTTCTTCTTGCTAGATTTGGACGACTTGTCCTTTTCTGGCGCTTCTTCCACCACCGGCGCAGCAACAGCTTTCCGCTTGAGGAGGCGCATGGTATCTTCTTCTTCGCTAGCAGAATCGTTGTCCTCATCTTCCGACAGCTGTTCCTCCACACCGTCTTCATCATTAGCAGCTTGCTTGGTAGGAGCAGTCGACTGGAAAGGTTGATGCTTGCTCGAGAGAGGGTCCTTCTGGATCGACCCTACCAAAGACAACATCTCGTTGGCCACAGTTAACCTGCATGGCTGATTAGCAGTGAATAGCATAGTGGCCAACATTGAAACGTACCCAATAACCGTAAACTCCAATGTCCTACTCTCACCCCCGAGGCGCTCCCCTGTTTTGCGATGCACCCACTTGCCGGTACTCGCTTCCTCATCCTCACCATCCTCGTTCTCATCCGCCTCCGCCTCTGCCTCCTGTGCAAACTCGGGATCGTTCTCCGCAGGTCCGTATTCAAACTCCCATTGCGAAGAAGGGATATGATGTCTCGGTATTGAGACGTTGAACGTCCGGTGCACAAGTAAGGAGATGTGATCAGGCGAAGACAAAATGATCCTCCCCTCTAAAACATAAATCAGCCTGGTTCTCAAGAAGAGGAACAAATCACTCACTCATTGTGCTTCCAATACGCGGTTTCCAAACCGTCGCATCGAATTTTATGTCGCATATTAGAAACGGACAGTCGCCTTTTATCCTCGCCTTGTCCGCCGTAAAGTCAAGATTCGAATGAGCAATCACCACTCCCTCCAGTGATGGTATATATCTATCCTCCACCATTCAGTTGGCTTTGAAACATCTCATACGAGAATGGCCTTACCTACCTCATAACTAATGAATCCAACATCTGCTCGACACCAACCCGAGGACTCTGTGCAAACGCCGGGGGAACCGATACCTGCAGCGTTGCACTCACAACCTGGAACTCCGAGTCCGATTTCGCCTTGCCCTTGACATCCACAGTTCCATGAGTTTTATGTTTCTTGGTTGGCTGTGTCGAATTTGAATCCGTACGTCGCTTTTTAGGGATAGCTGATGAAGGAGACATTTTGGTTCAATAATAGACGCCGGTCTCTCCAATTTTTTGTTTCGCGCGGTAAAGAGTCCATCACGTGGCTGAGCCATCACTTCGGCAAGATTCAATGCTGGCTGGCTGGCTGTTTCGCCTTTTGCTTTCTACTTTGCTCTAATGGTATGTCAGTTGTTGGCTATTGCAATGATAACGAACTAACAAGTGCACAAGGCTTCTCCGAGAATTCTGGTCAACATTCTTGTCTCTGGAAGCAAGGCCCTTGGAAAGGCATTCTACGAAGCTGGAAGACAAGCAGCCAAAAGTAAACATCACCCTTCGCGTCGCATATCCCAGAAAACTTACATTTGCTGTTAGATGTCAAGTCATCACCAGCAGCGATAGCAGGTGACGCAGCAGGCGTTAGCCATGCAAATTCTGGCTCTCCAACAGACCAGCTCACCCGCGCACACCGGATGACGCTGGACGAGGCAGCACTGATTCTGAACGTGAAGAAGGACACACCACTAGAGCAGGTGCTCAAGGTGCGTAGAACCATCTATTTCCTTTATTCGCCCACCAACATATTACTACAGAACTACGAACACCTCTTCAAGGCCAACTCACCTCCAGCAAAACCTGAAAAGGTCATCAAAGCGGCTCCAGGCAAAGCCGGTGCACCAACCTATTCACATTTCCTACAATCCAAGGTCGTTCGGGCAAAGGAGAGATGGGAGGCAGAGCTCAAGCTTGGTACACAACCCGCAGCTGCGGAGGCTGCAGAGGCGACAGCGCAGACCACTCCTCCCCCACCGCCGCCGCCGTCATCATCATCATCATCATCTGCACAACCTCCTCCAAGTTAACCGTTCAAGTGTATACCTCATTTATAGATTCACCATGTAGGTTATCTCTACTAATACTGTGCGTTAATCATTACCCCACTCAAGAAACACATTTGGCCCGTGGTCCTGTTTCCCTCTTGTACCAGTGAAGATGGTATGGGAGTATGCGCCCACCACCTACTATTCTTCGCAACGACAACTTCACAGCCGCTTGCTTTACAGACTGGGCATCTGGAGACAGCAACGTTACATTGCGCAGATCTACGTTGTACAGAAGATTTAATCCAATACAGAGTACTTCTTCAAATCCTCAGGAATGGCGTCCGCCAAACCTTTTGTCTCTAGCCACTTCTTCGAAAAGAGTCTACTCTGGTATCGGTATGCACCGTCGCACAGAATGGTCACAATTGTGGATCCTGCAATACCGAATCAGCTTCAAGACACGAGCGCAGGAGAGCCAGGCAAACACACCTTTTCCAAGTTTCTGAGCAAGCTCGTATGCAGCAACGACGTTCAAAGCTGAACTTGCACCGAGGTACAAACCCTCACTACCCAACATCTCGTAGAGCATCGCGACGGACTTGGTATCAGGCACAGTGAAAGCGCCATCCACCTGCTTCACGAATGTACCCAAGTTGTCCGTGATACGGCCCTGGCCGATACCTGCAGCGCTTGAGCAACCAGATCTCCTAGCCGAGTCAGGTAAACGTACCTTCGGTGATCGAGCTCCCTGAACGCTCATTCAATTTCCCTCCACTCTCAATATAACTCGTCAACACACTCCCAGGCGGATCCGCCAACCAAATCTGCGTCTTGCCCTTGCTCTTCTCCTTCAAGTATCGTCCAACACCCGCCAACGTTCCTCCTGTACCCGTCGCACAGATGAAGCCGTCCACATTGCCCTGAGTCTGCTCCCAGATCTCTGGGCCGGTAGTATCGTAATGCGCTTGAGCATTAGCGACATTATCGAATTGGTTGGTCCAGACGGCGTTGGATAGAGACTCGGCGTACTCTTTGGCTTGGTGGTTATAGTTGAGCGGGTTCTCGTAGGCAACAGCCGGGACGGGTCGGACGTCTGCGCCGAGCATGCGCAAGAGGTCAATCTTTTCTTGACTCTGTAATGGCAATCCCAGTCAACATCATTAAGCACTCGGATAATAGCTGGGTAACACACCTGAGTGTTGGGCATATAGATTACACATTTGTAGCCTTTGGCTCGGCAGACATGCGCCAGGCCAATGCCAGTGTTTCCAGCTGTACCCTCGACGACTGTACCCCCAGGCTTCAATCTAGGAAACAAATTTAGCCTACGGTTCGTGTATCTGTAGACAAGATGAGCGACGTACAAACCCTCCTTTTCCGCGTTGGTAATCAGCCCAAGAGCAGCCCTGTCCTTTACGCTTCCACCCGGGTTTTGGAATTCAGCTTTACCGTAGATTCGAGAACCAGTGCGTTCGGAGAGGCCCTTCAAGAAGATCTATATCCCGGGCTTTAGTTTCGTACAGACAGGGCAGAGGGCCTGACACACCAAAGGGGTGTTGCCAATCGCACCGTCGAACCCATTCACAGTCGCGTTCGTAGTGAATCCTCTCCGTCGAGCGACGGCTCGAAGGGCATTAAACATGATTCACCAAGGGCAAGTATGTGGAGATTGTCAAGAAACAAGTTTGAACTCTGGGTGGGCGGACTGTCGCCATTTTGTTGTTCCCGCGACCGTCATAAGCAAGTTCGTAAAGGATGGTCAATGAGCACGACATTAACCATAACCAAAAGCCCCGTTTGGCTAGGCACATGCATGTTGCTTCCGCATGGTTGTCAAACTACTTTTTTGAACAAGTCTATTAACTAAACTGGAAGCTAGCCTACGGACGCACAAAAGGCGACAACCGAAATATATGGCTTTGACCCAAAGCAAGAAAAACGATGTATGTATTCCAGCGAGGGAATAGGGGAGATAGACATGTGAAGCGTCATGCGTGCAAAGGGTTCGTTTCGGGGGGCATGAGTATAATGCGAAATCAGAAAAAGAGAAACGATAATAGAGACTGGTAGCGCACTACGGGGTATTCAAAGGATATACAAAATAGAGAGAGGGGGAGAACCTGAATCCAGAAAGCAAAAAGATGCATGCGTACGTGACCAACGAAAGGGGGGTAATCATGCGCGTACGGGTCGTTCGTTCACTCATGGCTGTCGCTTCTTCACGTTCTGTGAAAGCCATTGTAGACCTTCAAAGAGACCTTCACCCGTCGTAGCGCAACTATACAACGCTTATTAGCACCGAAACGAGCATCGGTATCGTGCGACTTACCTTGGGTGGACATACCACGAACGGTCCCGCATCCTGTGCAATCCAAGCTTTTCAGTCACCTCCGCAGGGGACATGGCTACAAAAAGTCGTATGAGCACAGCACTCGCGCAACAAGAGCCCAGCCACGCACCTCC
This sequence comes from Coprinopsis sp. MPI-PUGE-AT-0042, assembly GCA_020736565.1. Classification (NCBI taxonomy): domain Eukaryota; kingdom Fungi; phylum Basidiomycota; class Agaricomycetes; order Agaricales; family Psathyrellaceae; genus Coprinopsis; species Coprinopsis sp. MPI-PUGE-AT-0042. The sequence continues at coordinate 1,037,859 of JAHBOF010000005.1, read as the reverse complement.
AGGCAAGTCCTGCTTGTTGGCAAACACGAGCAACAAGCAATCCTTCATTTCACGGTCGCTCAATATACGGTGCAGTTCTTGCTTGGCCTCGTCAATCCGTTCCCTGTCCTGGCTGTCAACGACGAACACGAGACCCTGCGTCCCGGTATAGTAGTGCCGCCAGAGGGGCCGAATCTTGTCCTGTCCTCCGACGTCCCATACGTTGAACTTGACGTTCTTATACGTCACGGTCTCGACATTGAAACCGACTAGGTTCGGGATCTCAGCGGGAGTTTGGCTCGTATGACTCGGAGGAGGAGCGTACCTGTCGGGATGGTCGTGACGGATTGATTCAACTTGAGCTTGTAGAGAATTGCTACGAGAAACGATGAGCTTTGCGCGAGCCTGTCAGACCTTTGTGAATACGTACTCGTCTTTCCTGCAGCGTCCAGTCCCAACATCAAAAGCCTCATCTCCTTGTTCCCAAATATCTTGCCTGCAAAGGACAGCCTATCAGACGAGAACCGTGGCATTCGCTGAGGATGTGTCGCCTACCCATCGCCTTTGAAAGATTGGCGCCCATTTTGTGCAAGCTTTGCGGATGAAAGAAGAAAGAAAAAGAAAGTTGCTGGGGACAAGTGGACGGTAACGACTGGACGTCAGGGGAAGAGACCGAGAGAGAGAATTTGTCGAAAGATTATTTTCCCAACATAGCTGCTAAGTCTAAGTCCCGGATTTTTCGCACGACTCTTATGATGACCCTGGGCGCTTGATTGCTGTTCCTCCGGATCGCCCTTCACATAAGAAATCTCTCAAAGATGCATAGGATTGTGCCCATAGATTGTAAGTATAAATTAAACTACGACTTTATCTCCGACTGCTGTGAAAACACCTTCAGCCAACCATCTCCCATATCCTTTCTCAAAGCCTCAATACGCCTCCTATACTCTTCAGCGTTATCCTTTGTCTCATCCCGTTCCTCTCCAGGACCTTCATACATCGACATACTCTGCCTCGCGCGTCGCATGGCCGACCGTGACATGGTCGCGGACCTTGAAGGCGTTTGCTGTCAAAGGACGCCGGTGGTGCATCAAATCGTTGGTCCCCTGGAGGTGGAGACGAAGGATGGTATTCCGTTTGATATCGACTGTGTCGAGATCGCCGTTTCGGTTCAGGTGCTTCGGAGGGCACGATTGACTCTGGTTCCTGGAACACTGGCTTCTTCACCTTCTTGCCTTTGACAGACCTGTCGGGCAAGATGGTGGCTTCAGACGGGCCTTTCGAGTGCTCGCTGCCTGCCGGGGCCTCGCCCAATTCCACTATTCGCTTCTGGTGGCGCCGTTTGGGTTTCTGGGGCACTGTCGGTTGGAGGTTGGGAGAAGGTTTCGGAGATGGCTGGGACGGCAAGCCCTCAATCACGGCTTGCGGGATAACTTCCTCAGGTGGGGAAGTTGGTGCAGAATGACCGATAGCAACCACAGGTGGGGAGTACGCCATGACGGTCGCGGAGGCTGGAAGTCTACCTGGAGGCGTGCTAATGTTTCGCTTCTCGTAGAACCCAGGCAAGGAACCGTCCAAGCTGACAGTCTTTCCCTCCTTTGCAAACAACCCAAAGCATGTTGTCCGGTAGTTCTCCTCGTATTCGCAGAATGGATTGCTCTCTATCCAAACGGCAGAAATATTGGGAAGCGTCGCAAGGCGGCCAACCTCCTGGCTTTCGTCGATAAGGTTCCCGCGCAGATCGACACGCTCCAGGCCTCGCAGGCGCTCCAATCCGCATAACGATTCGAGTCGGTTGTGGGATAGGTTGAGGGATAGAATGGATCCGAGATTAAGGTATATTCCGAGTACGGAGTCGATCATGTTGTCCGTTAGATTAAGTGAAATGAGATTGAAGAGGGCTCCAAGTGCAGGTGGCACAGATACGAGCAGGTTGGAAGACAGGTCCAGGTGCGTCACAGACGTCAGGTAGGCGAGGGGTTCGGATGGGATGAACGTGAGGGCGTTGTCCGCGAGTGATAGATGCTTGAGGAAGGCCCAATTCATTGAGCCAAGGGTGGGGGTTGGGGAAGGTGAATCGGCCTGCGATTCTTGAGACGGTGTCTCCTCGGCACTTTCGCCAGCTGTGTCTTCCATCACTGCGTTGGGGAGGGGTGTCGATTGTACATCCCCCTGCCCGTACCCACGAGGTATGCGTCTCCGCCTGCTTCGTGACAGGCTACCTTTCCTCCGCGCCTCGTCATCAAGGACTGCTCCGATGAAGATGTCGGAAATGTCCTCCAAACCACTCTTCTTGATGGTCAAGCTCCGGAGAGACGCTGAGAGCCTGTCCCAGCCTAACAGCGTCCTCGGATCAACATCTATGCATTGAAGGGCCTGCACATTCTTGAAGCTGTCCAACGGAAGTGCATTCTGGCCTGGTGGATCTGCGAGGAGCTCGGCAACAGCCAACCTTGTGGGTGCATGGATGGTGAGGGCTGGGAGCTTGGTAAAGCTGCTATAAATGTACTTGAGGTCTTGGTCAATAGACAGCGGCTGAGGGCTGCTCCACCAGCTGCCTCCAAGAGATAGTTTGGACACGGCTGAAAAGGAAGAGCGTATTGACGCCATCGACAGAGTATCCGACTTGTCCTTTCCGGTGAATATGTTGACATAGCTCATGGGACGGGATGGGTTGTCAATGTGAACATCCAGTGTTCCGACGTCATAACCCAACGCCTCCAGACGCATAAGGACATAGAATAGATGGTGTGTGTCGGTTGTGAAGACCACGGGCTTTGCAGCAGCCGGTGCTGAAGTGTCGATTCCAATCCAGGACAGTGGGTTCAGATACGTGGTGAAATCGGTGGTGCTTTGTGGCTGCTGTCTCCGACGCTTGGAAGGACCTGCCTCTGCGAGACCCCGTTCATTCTCGCGAATGTAGGTTGCCAGTCGGCGCAGATAGTCGTCCCCTTTCTCTGGCTCCATGGGAATTTGTGGGCTGGGTTCGGTGTGTGGTGGTTGTGCACCAAGGACCAATGCGGTCTCAGGCAAGGAGGCACTAGACAGGGGCACGAGGGAGCCATCACGGGATTGTCCGCTGGCCTAATTAAGGATCTCCCGATTACGCGTTGGCGGACGGCGGTGCTCAGGCTGGCCACACTCCTTCTTGCTCTTTACACCGCTACCACCATGAAGGTCACAATAAAAACAACACAACAGAAGGTCTTCCAGGTCAGTATCTTTGCTATTTATTCTCTTCTCGGATCTTATCGTTAGTCAGGTCGAGGTTGAAGGCGCAGAAACCATTGGGACTGTCAAGCAGAAGATCGAGAAGGAACATAACCATCCCGTTGCCTCGCAGAAGATCATCTACTCTGGTAGGTGTATTTTATGAGGTACACTAGCAGTTGCCTTGACACTCCGGTAGGTAAAATTCTTCCCGATGACAAGACCGTCGAGTCCTGTGGCATCAAGGAGAAGGACTTTCTCGTCCTAATGGTCTCCAAGGTACGTGGTCTCTGAAAGCTGTAGAGAGGTGTGACTGAAAGATCTTCTAGCCTAAACCCGCACCTGTTGCTGCGCCTTCGACGAGTACTGATGCCGCTCCGTCAACGCCAGCTCCTGCACCTGTGGCTGCCCCTGCTCCCGCCCCATCTACTCCCGCCCCATCTGCCCCTGCCCCTGCCCCTGCAGTCGCCGACGTTCCTGCTGCTCCTGCTGCTGCTCCACCTGCCACTGCATCTGACACATCGTCATCCTCCGATGGCCTGATGACAGGTTCGTTCTTGTCTGGCGCTGCTCTCCAAGGTGCCATCGACAACCTGTGCGAAATGGGCTTCCCCCGTGAAGAAGTCGTGCGTGCCATGCGAGCAAGCTTTAACAACCCTGACAGAGCCGCTGAATACCTAATGACTGTATGGTTCTCTCTTTTCAGCTCCTTGCCTTGAGATTGATCCTTTCATAGGGCATCCCCGCAAATCTTGAGCCTGAAGTGGCTGGAATCCCTCCCGCTGGGGCCGGCGCTGGGGCTGCTGCTCCTGGCACTCAAGCTGCCGCAACTCCTGCTGCTCAACCACAGACTGCACAAGGGCAGCCCCAGAACTTGTTCCAGGTAAGATCATTAATTGGAAACACACGCATCTCTGCTTACACTTTCCAGCTTGCCCAGCAACAGCAGCAGCGAGGCGGGGGTGCCGCTCCATTCCCTGCACCGACCGGAGGAAACCCAGGTGCAGCTGGTCTCAATCTCGAAGCCTTGCGCAACAACCCTCAGATCCAGCAAATCCGTCAAACATTGCAGGAAAATCCTGATCAAGCACCGGTGTTGTTGCAGCAGCTCGCTCAGCAGAATCCGCACCTTGCCCAAACATTCGCCACGAACCCCGATCTACTCGCCAACCTTTTGGGAATTGAACTGGCAGATGACGAAGATGGTCAAGGAGCCCCTCCTGGTGCGACTGTCGTTCACGTTACCCCAGAAGAGCAGGCGGCCATTCAAAGGGTAAGCTCCTCGCATTGCCCAGGATAGCCCTGTGCTGATCTCCCTATCTAGCTCGAAGCCCTAGGCTTCCCTCGGCAGGTCGTCTTGGAAGCATATCTTGCCTGCGACAAGAACGAAGAGCTTGCTGCCAATTATTTGTTCGAGAGTGGCAACTTCGACGATTAGCTATAAAGGCTCCTAATTAACTTTCCCCTTCCCTTCTTGTACGGATAGTGTGTAATGCGAATTTTGGCTTTTCTCATCGAGCGATCAATTATGCACAGCACAAGCCGTCGTCGAGCGTTTGTTTGACTCGTGCCTTCACCATCATAGCAACAAACTTCTAGATCGTCTAACAAAAGAAACATGCCAGTTGGACCTTCTCCCTTAACTTTCAGTTTTCGCAGCCATCTGGCTCTTTCCTCGCCGCCCTCCTAGGATGCTGCGGTCCTTGCCACCCGCTCTTCTGGTCTCCGTTCTGCTGCACCTGCAATTCGCATGCGCGCAATTACAGATCCCAATCCTTCAGCAAAGGCAACCAACAGATTACGCGCCGATAAGGGGTGTCGACTGTCCCAACATATCACAAGACCCTCTCGTCCGCGCTTTTCCACCAGAGAACCAGACCCTTCATCCTGCCGAAGAAGAGTATATCAACACCAGAGCAAGGGATGTCTTACCCAAGGCCTGGGCTGATTGGGTAGACGACGACCTGGGGTACAATATTGGCGACTTCCAAGGCAACTTTCCAAAGGTCGGAATCGCAATTCCTGGTGGTGGACTGCGCGCTGCGCAGTACGGCGCAGCCTGTCTGGAGGCGCTCGATGCCCGAAACGATTCGGCACGGGACGCTGGTACAGGCGGACTGCTTCAGGTAGCATCGTACATCACAGGGCTGTCCGGTACGTGCTTCTTTTTCCAAGGCTCGGGAAGACCTGGACTGACATTGGCACAGGTGGCTCATGGATCACAGCCTCGATGTACTTTAATGGCTGGCCGACTATCGAAGATCTTGTCTTTGGTGGCAAAGGTCTGAGCGGGTGGATGCTTGACATCCCGCTCGTCACCCCTGATGGCACCAATCTTTTCACCCAAAGGAATCAATGGTTCTTTGGCAGTCTTCTCTGGAGTGTCAAAGCCAAGGGAGATGCTGGAATGTGCGCTTTAATTGATATTCTGTTCATCCTTCCTTCTGACATGCGAATTGCAGCGACACGAGTTTGACTGACCCATGGTCTCGCATGATTTCCTACCATTTCTTGAACCAGACCTCTCGGGACAACTTCTTCACTAACGACTCCGCACACGGCGCTGGACAGCTTTGGTCCAAGGTTCCCGAGTTGCCATCCTACAAGAATTTCGAGGTGCCATTCCCGATGATCGTCGCCAATGCCCGTCCCTTCAACTCGAATGATACGGGTATCCTCGACCTGAAAGCAACGGTTTACGAGATCACCCCTCTGGAGTTGGCTTCGTATGATCCTGGTCTCTCAGCGGGAATGAACATGACCTATGTTGGTACCCATCTCAAGAATGGACGCCCAGAATCAGGGACGTCGTGTGTTGTTGGCTTTGATCAGGTCGGCTTCGTGATGGGCACCAGCGCCAGTCTGTTCAACGTACGTCTCCGTCTTCAGTCCGAGTAAGAGGCAATTAACGATTGATGCGATCTGCAGCAAGTACTCGACTTTGGGCGGAACACGATAGACGGCTTCTCGAGCTCCGATGGCGAAGGTCTGCTTTATGTCCTAGGACGACAGCTCAAGGAAGTTCGAACTCGCAAGGACGATGTTGCCAACTGGCCCAGTCCATTCGAGGGCATGGGACCTGGAGTCTTCCAAGACAGCGGAACGAACTGGCTCGAACTCATCGACGGCTCTTCGAATCAAGAGAACATTCCGTATGGACCTCTTTTCGTAAAAGCGCGAGGACTAGATGTGATTGTCACTCTTGAGGGAGGTGCTGATATCCCCGGGCTCAACTGGCCAAAGTACGTGGAGGTGCTCTTTGTCGATGGCAGATGCTGACGCGTTCTCAGCGGTACGGGCCCCATATTTACAAAAGCAAGACAGGATACCACCCTTCGCCTGACGCACCAGCAGTTCCCGCCTATTCCAGGGACACCCGAAGAATTCATTGAGACGGGAGTGAACGCCAGGCCAACCTTCTTTGGTTGTGAGCCGACAGCGACACCTCCAGAGTATCCATTGGTCATCTATTTCCCCAATGCTCCGCCGTTCAATGGGGACGATCCAGTCGCCAAGTGAGCAAGGCCCACGTCTCCTTTCAGTGCGATACTGATTCCTCAATAGCACAGCAACCTTTTCCCTGACGTACACTTTGAAGCACACCCGGCTCATGTTTGATCAGATCCACAAGAACACAATCTCAGGCTTTGTCCCCAATACCAACGATGCCGATCCTGATTTTGGCCTGTGCTTGCAATGCGCAGCCATCGACCGAGCAAGACTCAAGGTCACCCCTTTTATCAAACGCTCAGACAAATGTAACGAGTGCTTCAGGCGGTATTGCTTTGATCCTGCAGCACCTCCGAACAAGTCTCAACTGCCCAATCGACGGCTTGACTTTGTTGATCCTGATCCACAAGGGTTTACTCGACTCGGAGGTTTCTTCTTCAACAACCGGTTTGCACTGATTGGAGGCTTGGTAGGCCTTGTGGTGTTCATCGCAGCACTTGTCTTTGGATTGTGAGTTCATGCTTTTCAAAGGGGAACAAGACTGTTGACATTCAATGTAGGCTATGGTGGAAGCGAAGGAAAGATCGTTTGGTCGCATATCAGCGCGTGCAGGCGCTACACGAAGATGACCCGCCTTTCATGCAACACGCACGGAGCTCTTCCTACGAAATGAGCGCACAAAGATAGATGTGTTTATGGACTTTCTTCTAATTTACACGGTTGTAATTGATTCTGCAAGTTTGCATTCATGAAGAAGTACATAAGAAGAAATCACTGATGGAATCAGTAGACTAGGGTTAGGGTTAGGACGGAGAAAAGGCGAAAAAAAGAGCCTCCCCAGCCAGAGTGGCCGAAAGAGGACAGGAAAATATTGGGACGGTGCATGCCCCGAAGGACATACAAACTGCAGCCTCCCCCTGTATGGACAGGGTCGCCGTGCTATGGAGGGCTGCCACAGCCAGGACCCCCAGGTACATGAAGGGAGATCCTCCATCAAGGTAAGTATGAGTTGATCAGAAGTCGGCGACAGGTATTTATCGGTTCGCTGTTGCGCACGGACCAACAAAATTATTTGGCCCTCTTTGCTCGACATCACCGAGTCGACCGAAGACCACTTTTGCTCCGTGACAGGAATGCTCAGAATTCAGATATTTGATACAGCGAATTATCTGCTTTACGCGCCGACGATCACTTGATGCTTTGCGCCCTTCTCTCCCTCCTCATCGAACAAGTTGATCGACCACACCGGCTTGTGGGACACCATTGGCGGATTAAACCTGCATGCTGTTAGCTGGGCGTTCTCTCTAGTGCAGGGCAAGAGCCTCACCTGACGTGGGTTTTGCTAAGCACCGAGATCTTCTCATAGTCTTCTTTCGACAACTCAACCTGCTGGAAGTTGGACTTGATACGCTCTTCCTTGACACTCTTTGGAATGACGGAGTAGCCCCGGTAGGCTCCCCAGGCGACTAGGACCTGAGCTGTGGTGGCTCCGAGCTTCTGAGCCACTTCTTTGACAGTGTCGTTGTCTGTCAACTGCTGCTTTCCGAGCACTATCGCAGTTCCACGGTCATTTTCTGTGGTTCTCAGGTACCTGTGTCCACTCACGGTTGTTTCCTAGAGGACTGTAGGCTGTCATATGGATGTTCTTTGCCTTGCAAAACTCGACGAGATCATCCTGTGGCAGATATGGATGAGCTTCCACTTGGTTGACGATCTACAGTCACGTCAGCGATGCTTCGATTCGCCCGACACTCTACGCACGGGAACAACGCCAGTAGCCTTGATGATGCCTTGCAGGTGCTCGACGGTAAAGTTGGAGACTCCGACGCTGCGAACCTTGGCGCTTGTTAGATGTGCTCAGACCGGCAAATTATAGTGCTACCTTTGACTTTGGAAGCGCAATCATGGCCTTCCATGTGTCAACCAGGCTTACAGAGCCATCAATCTCGACCTCATCCGCGTTGTCGGCTCGAAGGGGGAAAAGGCCCCGTCCAGGAGGGAAGGACACAGGCCAATGGATCACTAGCGTCTACGTTAGCATATAACAAATCAATCTGGTTTATGTGCTCACAGTATAGGTCCAGGTATTCGATGCCAAGTTGCTCCAGGGTCTCGTCAAGAGCTTTCTCGACCAGGTCAGGCCTGTGAGAATCGTTCCAGAGCTTGCTTGTGATGAAGAGTTCCTCTCGCTTCACAACTGAAGGGATGACTTTCTTCAGAGCTCTGCCGACCTCCTCCTGGTTTTGGTAGACGCGTGCCAAGTCGAGATGACGGTAGCCGTTCCTGACAGCGATTTCGACCTGCAAACGATCAATTAAATTCCCTGATAGGGGACGTGGGGTGCCATAATAAGACTGACAGCATTCTCGACTTCGTTCGGCTCAGAGAGCCAGGTACCAAGACCGATCTGGGGGATAGAGGTACCGTCTGAGAGTGGGATGGTCTTTCCAAGAGACATTTAGAAGGCAAAGGAGGGGTGATTCTGACGATTTCCATTGTACAAAGGTTCCTTTAAGAACCCTGATTTACCGACGGACCGCGTCTGACCGCGTACGCACCGTCGATCCGTTGGGCCGACGTGCTATTACCTGGATGGTGCTCGACAACCGCATGCTATCTGAGTGCAGCGGCTGCAAGGTCCGTTGCGAGTCGCAGAATTCGATCTGTTTCATCTGGGTGATGTGTGTTGATGTGGGTGATGTTTGCAACAGCCTCATGAGCAAATAGACCGACGTGTTGCCCAAGTCCCCTCTTGACATCCACACTGACCGCAGCGAGCACATACGTTGGGCGCTGTACCTTTCTAAAGCCTTGTAGGCTCTTTGCAATACCTCTCGATATCCTGGGCAGGTCTCGGCCAATCGATACATTTCTGCAATGAACGGCACATCTGGTATGGGAAGAAAACGAAATTCCGGATACCCTCAGTCGGAAACACCAATGGCATCCTCGAGCTCGGCCAATTTCTATCGGCATGCACCTCCATCTGCACACCACAGGGATGGTCACCAGGGATTCCCCCGAAGTGAATCACCTCCAGCATCTGCATACTTTCCCCTTCTCTCGGCCAATGCGAACAGTAGTCTACGACCAACTCCTGGCGCCCATGAGCATTTCGCATATAGCACACAGCTGCGAAGGCATCAGTCTGAGGCGGCAGCAGCTCTTCAGTCTCCTGCAGTGTTTGCTGCAGCCGTCAACGCAGAAGCAACCGGTCTCTGGAGACGCACAGTAAATTGGGTGACAGGACAGCAATCACACGAATACCAGCCAGTAGGGCCCGACACTCCACAGGCGCCCAAGGAGGACCGTAGAGATACGCCATCTGCACACTTTGCCCATGTCTCTGCCGAAGTATGTCTCGTTCGTTCATCGATAGCCCCTTTACTGATCCTGTCTAGGACACGATCTCGCATTTCCGGACTTCCGCTACAAACGGTCTTATGAATAATGACATCGACGCTTTACGAGAACAACACGGCTATAACGAGTTCTCGGTTCAAACCCCAGAGCCCCTCCTGCTCAAGTTTGCCAAAACGATATACGAAAGTCCTCTGATCCTGCTGCTCTGCGGCAGCGCCATCGTCAGTGCGATCATGGGCAATGTAGATGACGCCGTGAGTATCACCGTGGCCGTCCTTATCGTATTGACCGGTAAGCTTTTAAGTTTCTGCGCGCCATGACGCGTTCGCCTAATTCTTCTCCTAGTTGGGTTCGTCCAAGAGCACCGATCGGAAAAGAGCCTAGAGGCCCTCAACAAGCTTGTCCCCCATCACACCCATGTCATCCGCGATGGTCAAACTACTCATGTCCTCGCCAACGAACTTGTACCCGGAGATCTTGTCAAATTCCAAACTGGAGATCGCGTCCCTGCCGATATCCGTATTATCGAGTCGGTGGATTTGGAGATTGATGAGAGTAGTCTGACGGGAGAGACCGAGGCACGCCGGAAAACCGCTGAAACATGTCGCTTTGAGCAAGGAAGATCGACAGGCGAACCGGTCGCACTCGCTGACCGGAATTGCATGGCATATATGGGAACCCTGGTTCGAAATGGTCAGTCGGTTATTCCTTTCCGTGATTTCACAATCTGACACCCTGCAAGGACGAGGAACTGGTATTGTGATTGCGACCGGAACGGAAACAGAGTTTGGAATCATCTTTTCGATGATGCAGGACGTCGAGGAGAAGAGGACACCTCTGCAGCTGAACATGGACGAGCTGGCGAAGAAGCTCTCCATCGTTTCCTTTGGTATTATCGGCGTAATTTGCCTCATCGGTGTGTTGCAGAAACGGCCATGGTTGGAGATGTTCACCATTGGAGGTAAGCCTACGTTCTTCTAGACATCGGCAAGCAACTCATCTCCTTTCAGTTTCCCTTGCCGTCGCGGCCATTCCTGAGGGCTTGCCCATCGTCACAACCGTTACTCTCGCTCTGGGTGTGCTCAGGATGGCAAAGCGAAAGGCTATCGTCAAAAAGCTTCATTCCGTCGAATCTCTGGGATCCGTATCCGTCATCTGCTCAGACAAGACTGGTACACTGACCAAGAACGAGATGACTGTAACCGAAGCGTACGCGGTCGACGAGACTATCTTCCTCGATCCTTCATCTACGGCTCCCTACAACGGCTCTGTATCCCCTGCAATCAAGCGGGCGGTGGAAATCGGTGCCATTTGCAACAACTCTACTATGGAAAGAAATGAAGATGGTGCCTTCGTTGGACAGTCGACGGATGTCGCCCTACTAAACGTTCTCGACCTCTTTGGAATCCCAGATCGCCGTGCAGTAAGTCGGGCTGGTCACTCATGAGTCAATGCTTACGTCCTGCAGACATTTAAGCGCACTGCGGAGAAGCCCTTCAGCTCAGAGCACAAGTACATGGCAGTCTGTGGCTTCCACGAAGACGCCGCGAGCTCGCATCTTTCTGTCAACGGTGCTCCTCGTGAGATGTACTACATCAAGGGCTCTATCGAAGCTATCCTGGAGCGATGCAAGTTTTACTACGTGAACGAGGAATCAACCCCCGCAATGGACGCTCACACACGGAATGTAATCACTACCAAAGCCAATGCATCCGCCTCCCGTGGTCTGCGAGTGCTAGCCATGGCTTTTGGCTACGGCTCGTCGGATGGTTCCAACGCACCTTCCAGGGCAGTATCCCGCTCAGGAAGCCCGACCCAGCCCAACATGGAGCGCTCGAATCTCGTCTTTGTCGGCTTCCAGGCCATGCTCGACCCTCCTCGGAAAGGTGTCGCCGACTCCATTGGCCTCCTCCAGTCAGGGGGTGTTCAAGTCATCATGATCACTGGTGATGCTGAGCCGACCGCTCTGTCCATTGCCCAGAAGCTTGGACTGCGGGTCGGCCGGTCCGGAGGAACTTTATCGAGCGCGCATTGCTTGACGGGCAAGGCGATCGACCAACTCTCCAAAGCTCAGCTAAAGGAACGGGTTGGAAGCGTCAGTGTCTTTGCTCGCACTACACCAAAGCATAAGATGGCAATCGTTGAGGCCTTCCAATCAAGAGGTGCAGTGGTTGCAATGACAGGAGATGGAGGTATGTTTTTTTTGTGCTGTGGGTAAGCGCTTGGGTGTCTAACGATACTATCTCCAGTCAACGACGCCCCTGCACTGAAGATGGCAGACATTGGTATCTCAATGGGCAAGAGTGGAACCGATGTTGCCAAGGAAGCTGCAGATATGATCCTAGTCGATGATAACTTTAGTACCATCCTTCCAGCTGTCGAAGAAGGTGTGCTTTCCCTTTATTGGGTGTCTCTATCTCGCTGACGATTACTGGCGCTCAGGCAAATCCATATTCCACAACATCCAGAACTTCCTTGCGTTCCAATTGAGTACGGCGGCGGCGGCGTTAACCTTGATCACGCTCAGCACGGTGCTTGGCCTAAGCAATCCACTCAATGCAATGCAAATTCTCTTCATCAATATTCTCATGGACGGTATGTAGCATCTTCTGCTCAGAAGGCGTTCCTCACTTCCTCACGCACTATAGGTCCCCCCAGTCAAAGCTTGGGTGTTGATCCCGTTGACCCTGAGGTTATGAAGAAGCCCCCTCGCAAGAAGAACGCATCCATCATTACCAAAAGGCTCCTTTACCGTGTGTTGTTCTCGGCGTCGATGATTGTTGTTGCAACTCTCTTCATCTATATTTATGCACTGTCTGACGACGCACACATGACGAAACGGGAGCAGACTATGGTGAGCCCTTTCCCTTCCTCTACTTGTCCTCGCAACAGTCGAAGCTGACTCTGGGATACTTTCCATAGACCTTCACATGCTTCGTCTTCTTGGACATAGTGTCCGCTATCCAAAATCGAGGTCTTGGGTGTGGTCTATTCCAAAACAAGATGCTCATCCTCACCACCTCAACCTCCTTTGTCGTGCAACTCAGCTTGGTCTATGTGCCATTCATGCAGAGCATCTTCCAGACTGCGGCCCTTCCTTTCTCGGACCTGGCTGTCCTCCTCGGATTGGCCGCGACGAGTGCGACTCTGCATCAGTTCAGGCGATACTATGAGAGAAAGATCAATGCGGACGAGACCTATGCTCAGGTCATGGAGGAACTCGCATGATCAATGCCCCTGAGCTTGTCTGACCAATCTCGGTATTTAAATCATCTAACATCAACTAATTATATTGCATCCCTCTCTACATACTACTTGGGCTTTGGTGTTCACATAAATGTACGGAACAGTAGACGTGTGCATATTGAATGTCGACTTCTGCGGGATTAACTCGTAAAAACACATGGAGCACTCATGGAAGCTGCTGTGCGGGTAAGCGCCTTATGGAGAAACCCCATAATTGGCACATGACAGTCGTGTCCCACCTCTGATAGTCCGGCAGCATATGACTTTCTCGCCAGTGTCTCGACAACCACCTCTTGCTCTCTTCTTCCTCAGTAGCTCGACAGCGAAAGCCAGCCTGCAGCGAACCGGACAGCTATCGCCTTCTACGCCTTGTTCTTAACTTGGATTAGCTTAACCCAGCCTTGTGGAAGTTTGGTAACCGACATATTTCCTGTAGGTGCATCACTGCTGCATGTAGCTTACCCTGTCTTATGGACTGACGTTATTTCAGCATTGGCCTTGTTCTTTCTGTAGGTCGTTGCACGACGGTTGTACAGACGACCAGCAGTCCTATTTGCGAAAGGACTCCAAGTCACAAGCTTGCCTTCAGTTGGCAAACCTGAATTCTGTTGTATTATCTGCCTGTGAATGGCTTCAGAATGCAAAACCATGGGGGAAATATTAGGCAACGATCCCGGAGTGCCTCGTTCCGACCTCGTGGGCCTCTCCGACCCACTTTCTCCCTCGGAAGCCGCAAGTCACCCTTCTCCTCTGCCCTCTCCACGTCCTCCCGCTGTGCCTGCACGCTCCCCATTGCGACCTCCAGCAAGGTCGGTTTCGTCCCAGTCTTCGGGCACCAACTCTAGATCCAGCCGCGCTCTATCCCTGGAGACGCCTCCGCCATCGACTTTGGGCGATCCCACTTTTATCGTCATAAAGTCGATGGACGCGAGCATTGAATCACCAATGGAACAACAGGATCCCTTTCCTCTCATTGACGAACTCCTGGAGGCTATGAACATGAATGGAGCGGAAGGAGCGTTTCCACAGTCCGCGAAACTTAGTCCAAGGGCAGATTCTCCGAACACTGCACCCTTGGCTGTCGATGCTCGGATGAGGCTTCCGCTTAAGAGCGAGAGCTCACTGTCTACCACTTCGGAATCAGTTCCAACCACATCACATCGTTCAATGTCAAAACGAGAGTATGCCCTGCAAGAGCTGCTATCATCTGAGCGAGCGTATGCATCAGACCTCAGTCTTATCCAACAGGTCTACATCCCTTTAGCGCAAGGTGAAGATTCGGTATTTACTATCTCGATGACCCCCACTCATGCCTCCTCAGGTCAAGCCTTCCCTCTCTCCAATGCTCCCCTATCGCCCCCAAACTCCTCCGCCTCTTCATCACGCACTATGTCGACAGCATCGGATTCATCAACGGCCTCGTTAGGTCCGCCAATGACCCCAGAAGATACAAAGATCATCTTCAGCAACGTAGTCGAACTATTGACGCTTTCTGAGGCGCTCTGTCAAGTACTGGAGGGAGCACTTGGTTCGTTGTTGGAAGGAGGAACAGGCCAGGATTATGTAGGCGAGGTATTTTTCGACTTTGTCAGTATTTCTTCTTTCGTTTCCTGTCTCTTCTTCCTCATGCCTTGCAGATACCTCGCCTGGAACGGCCATATCAGTATTACATCACCCGGCATCCTACCGCTCTACAGCACCTCCAGAATCTCCCTTCAACTCCAGCGCTTCAAAATTATCTCGCCTACACGCGAACGGTGGCCTCCTCTGTGTCCCATGCATGGGATCTAGCCTCCCTTCTGATAAAACCTGTTCAACGACTTCTCAAATACCCCCTACTCCTCTCAGCCATTATCGAAGAGACACCCGACTCTCACCCGGACAAACACAATTTGAAGGAAGCCAAGCTGCGGACGGAAGCGATTGCAAGGAACGTTAATGAGATTAGAAGAAGATCGGAGGTGGTAAAGGAGGTTTTGACGTCGAAGAAGAAGTCTCTCAATGTCACTGTCGCCGCTTCAGTGAACCTGGGGAAGATGAAAAACCTGCGGCCAGGGTCGATGAAAAATCTTCAAAATGACAGCAACGGCGAGGCAGGGAGGGTCGAGAATTTGAGTGCCGAATTGAAGCAGATTGAAGACTTTGCCCAGGACTTTGCCAAGAACATCGTTGACTGGTCAAGGTCAATGACTAAAGTCATGTCTGGACTCAGGACTTGGGCCTTGGGGTTCGGCAAGGTTATTGGGCTATCCGACGAGCAAAGGAGCGAGGCATTTGAAGCCTTCGTTCATGTCATTGAGGTGGAACTCAAAGACCTATCCGACACACTCGATCAGGAGATCAACATCACCCTCCTGAGGCACATTGCGCTCCTACTCGATACGATGCGCCAGCCACACAAGCTTCTTTCTTCGATGCGAGAGCAAGAGCCTTTTCATTACCACCTCCTCACGATGAACGTTTCGTCGAAGAACCGTCCCCCGGCTGCTCTCCTTGCAGCCTCCACCAATTACCTTGCATTGCGAGGCCAACTCGACACGGAACTGCCGATGTACATCGCCATGCTTAGAAAAGGCATTGACCTCTGCATTGCCAAGTTGGCCGAGATTCAAGTTCTCTTTTGGGGAAGTGTACGGGATAAATGGGCAGAGTTATGGGAAATGCTGCGTGTTGAAGGGGAGTTGAATGCAGGGCACGAGGAGACTATGAATGTGTGGAGGGCTCGCTGGATGGATGTCGACGAAGTTGTATCTCACCTCAATATTAACCAACGGAAGAAGATTTATCAGGAGCCAGAACGTGCAAGATCACCTTACCTCCCGGAGCGCGCCAAGGCCTCCACTAACAACCTGCACTCCATGCTTTCTAGCTTGGAGCCTGAACACAAAACGTCGAAACGGCAGGCCTACTCGAGCAGTCGACATGCGTCAATGGATCGTTCCGATTCCTCTTCCCTTTCGTCTGGTTTCGTGACAATCCCCGTTCCATCTCATCCCATGCCCCAGCGCCGACGGTCATTTTCCCGTCGGGAATCAAACGATAATCCGCTTGGGCAGCACGATAGAGGGAAATCACCTCGAAGGAAAAGTGACAGAGAGGGCTACTCTCAGCGGCAACAACATCCCCCATACCCGAACGGTTACGACCAGGTTGCGGAGTCGTCCGCGATTCCGCGATGGAAAAGCATGCCTCTCAGCAACGAGGGTCTAACTCGCGATCCCTCCCGAAGGGCTACTTCACCGCCTCGTATCTATGCCGTGCACGATGATGACCATGGCGCTCAAATCTACCACCCCTACTCAGCGCCCGTCGAGGGCTTTGATCCTCGACAGATACGGGAGCACGAGCGGCCAAGCATGACGAGGGACGACAGCTCAAGAAAGGCTCACAAGGGCGAGTCTGCCAAGACGAAGAAGTCATCGAGCGGCCGTTCACGCTCGGGCTCGGTCTCTTCATTGTTCAAGTCAGAGAAACAGACTCGGGAAGCACCACCTGTACCAACTCAACAGCTGGACACAGGCATGTTTTCGCGGACTCGCAGGGATAGTCTCGTCAACAAGCCTGCACGATATGTCACGACCGTTATCATGCCATGCATGTTTAAACGGGGCATTGACTACTATGGCTTCCCGTTTTTCGACCTTTTCACTGGCGATTTTTACGAAGTCCTTCAGGAGGCGGGCCACCCCAGCATCCATAAACTACCTGTGTACGTGGACGAGGGCGAGGAAGATTGTTTATTGCTTTGTAGGGATAGGGATGGTATGGTTGGCTGGGCTTTCGCAAGCTTTATGGAACCAGTCGATATGCCGCGTAGATGATTTTGGTCGTAATTTCTCTCTGTATTCATCGATTCGGTCATGCATTTGTTACCTTTTTCTACTCCTCACTGCTCTGCCTGCCATGCATCTTGGGACATTCAATGTTTTATTTTGATATCACACTATATGTAGCTTTATCCTGCTTCTTTGAACTCTTCCTGAAACGCATATATTCCAATTGTAACACGTATGAGATACTATGGAGAAAGGATTTGGAGAAAGTGGTACCTGTCATAAAGCCCTTGAAAACGTTCATGATAATTTAGTATAGAAGGCAGCCTTTGATAAAAGACGTCTGGGTGTTAGATTGAAGCGGTTTCCCAGGCATCAAGGTGAGAGGGCGTGCGGGGCTCATGAGAGCGAGGGTCCACCGTCTCGCCAGACTCGTTCAATGGCCAGAAACTGTTGCGGAAAACATTTCCGGGATCGTACAGTTTCTTGATTTCAACCAACCGATCCCAGTTTGAACCGTACGAGGCTTTCACGCGTTCAGGCTTCTCATGCCTGCCAATGAACTAGAGGAGTGGGTATAAGCACCCGAAGAAACGCGAATGACCAAAGCAACTTACACTTGGGTATGGGCCTCCGACATGCACCGGCTTCAAGGTATGTGCTATCCACTGCGGGGCGATAATTTCGTTAGTGTGAAAGTATGTCAGTGACAGGGAACACACCTCTTCAGCAGAGTCTATACATCTGTCATCGTTTGCATTCATCTCCCACTGGTGTAGGGCAGCGATCGTAAACGTCGCTTCCCGTTGGGATTTTGGGATGACACCGTTATCAAATTCAGCTACAGCACCACCGGTGAGTTCAAACAGCCATGCTGCAAATGAGCCATTCTACGTTAGATGTCGTGGCTCGATCTCAAAGGAACAGGTTACTCACTGCACCCTACCGGTGTATCAGCGAAGTGGAGTACAGTTTCGTGGATAATGTCGTCAGGAAGGGAAGAGATGAGGGCTGAACGTATAAACCATTGCCGGCCAGCTAAGGTAACTTGACATAAGCAAAATGTTCAGTTTTGCAGCTTGGAACCTTACCTTTACCACGCAACACTTGAGCAACACTATCTTGCTGATGCAAGAAACTCTTCTCATCCACCTCGTTCAAGAGACAGCGTTCCCCTGTCCATGAGCTGATAGCAGTCAGGTACTCTTGTCCCTTCTCTCGAGGTCCAACGTAGCACATTTGGATAACCACTAAGGAGTCCTTTCCCTGCGGGCCTGCGGTAAGAAGAACGTTCGCATACAGCTCGCGAGGCGCCCCCTTGACACAATCTCGAAAATGTTTGATCAGAGACGGTGCAGTCGCCTTGTTGAAACGGCTACAGGCATATCAGCGACAAGGTATATAACGGTGAACATGCTGGCGCACTATATCAGATTCCCCGCGAAAACGACGGGCACAGGATAAGCTTTAGCCTTGTAGCGAGTGACCACACCAAGGGCTGTTCCAGCGCCCCGCAGGGCCCACCATAGATCTAATTGAGGCGATCAGCGACAAATAAGCTCGCATTGTAGATAGGACGGACCTGAGTGCTCATTTTCGCTCACTACCACTACCCGGCCATCGGCCAAGACCATCTCAGCTTCTACAAGATTGTCACAGCTGAGGCCATGGAGCCTGCTTAGGAAGCCAAAACCCCCAAGAAGCATGACGGAGGAGCCAACTGGATGGGCCGCACTTGATAAGATATAAGAATCACCAATCGCGACGGAGTACAAGGGACAGACGTACAAGGGGACATGATATGGAATCCCATCTCCGTGACCGGTGATATACCTAGCCTCCACTTTCTGTGCCGCGGTATAGTTGTCAATTTCCTTCTGCCTCATGCCTGCGCCGAAGGTGACAAAGACATGAGGATAGATGGCTTCTGCCTGAGCAGGTGTGGCAGTATCAATAGGCTCCTGTCCAAACCCGCTAAGAAGACTGTTGGACCCAGAACCCCACGAATGCATCATAGCATGGGGGTTATAGGCCGCCTGAACAGTGGAAGGTGGGGCAGGAGCAGAGAAGTCAGTTGGGCCGTCCAAATAATCAAAGGGGCTTTCTTCTGGTGTTATGCTGGTATGAGACGATGTGCTAGCTGCACCTGGGACAGCGAGTGAAGAGGATGGGTTAGGAGCGGAAGGCGAATGATCAGGGGCTGGAGATGGGGATGTGGCCATAGTGGATGTTCCAGAGACATTCCCTGATCCAGATGAGCTCATTGAGTCAAGTCTTCCATCAGAATTCGACGAGCCAGAAGTCGCCGTCGATTCCTGAGAAATCTGGCGTCCAGCTATGGCGGGCATAGACTCAGGGTCAAGACGACGGCGATTAGAAGGGCGCTCGTCGCTAGAGGGGATTGAAACACTGCGACCTGTATGCTCCGAGAGCAAGGGCCCTGACAGCAGGGATGCAACACTCTTGGAGGCATCGTCGAAGACACGCAAATTGTCATCCTCCTCCCTTCGCCGTTTACCGTTGGATGCGCGTGACTGGTCCACTGCGGCTTTGCCTTTGCTATTGGCAGAAGCCACGTCGCGCAAACTGGTGAACGACCCGTCAGCTGCGGGGCGCTCAATGTCGATGTCCATGATCTTGCTGAGGTCAATGACGATGTCCCCACCTACAGCGCAGCCCGCGGTGCCGTAGCCGCCGGCTTTCACTGAAGGAGAGAGGTCATGTTTTAAGCAGAAGGTAAGGACACTGCATGAGAGGTGAGTATTATATGAAAGGAGGATGGCTGTGGTTCTGACAGGCTAACGTCGGTTGCATCGAGAGGACACACAACCGCCTTGGCTCTGGCCTCAATGTTGCCGTTAAAGATGGTTATGTAGTTCGCAAAGCTGGGGGTGGTGCTTCAGTCAAGCTAACTCAAATTGGACGTGCTTGAGACATGAACTCACTCAGAGTCGTCGTAGAGGATGACTGAACCTCTGCACACAGCGGAGAGTTCGTCACAGAGTTCTTTGGAGAGGGGTTCGGTGGTTTCAATTATAGTCATGGTGGAAAGGTCTCACCGCGAAATGGGGGCCTCGCGACCGCGTTCTTATAAACATATTGGGTCGATCCACACTTTGATCTAGATGTGACGCCGTCGCTCCAAAAAGGTAAGAGTTGCCTGACCTGAATACCGGCATCGTATAAATCCTGCCATGTTTGGCTGTCCCTGTAATCCGCCACTCTCGTAAGGTTGCCATGTCCAAAATATGTCATTTCATGCGTAAATCCACATTGGGCCCTGCATTCACAAGCCCTGTACCCACCTTACCAATGCTCGCATTGGTTGGAGTTGGTTGGGCATCGTTCCAAAGAGTGCATATAAGGCAATGCACTCCACGTAAGCGAAGCATGGTAGAAAGTTGCGCTAAATGTGCTAGGAGTCCAGGACAATATAGACAACCGCTTCATTTGCAACTTGAAAGTGCTCAAGCCAAAGAGTGCAACAATTGGGGGGTATCTGCGAGATAGTTGCCTATTTAGCGAATGTTGCCTGTGTCCAGACTTGATAAATTCACGGCGCCCTGCCCACACAGCTGCACGCTGAGTCTCGCCAGGTCTCGCCTCCGTCGCTTCCATGTCCGTCACGGAGACTTGGACAGGCAGCCAGTGCAACGCCGTCCCTGACTAGTAAAGGGAACACAAAGTAGCCTTCACATCTCCACCGTGAACGAGATGGCCCGCATAACATTGGAGCCCTCAGACTGATAGTTTACGTGCGCTACTTGGCACATTCACTGGGCTGTCTGCTGCGCAAGGGGAAGAGGGAGCAGCAGCAGCAAGCCATGTTCGAGTCGGAGCCCTGTAACCGATTTGGCGTTAGTGTTTTCGCCTTTCATCGCCAGTGGCAGGCACTGCCAGAGTCCAGTCCTGAATGAGTAGATTATTCTCATATATCAGAATGTTTCTTTCCAATGCCATAAACAGGCCGCGGAGTAGAATATATTTGAGTGCCTGTACCTTTAATGCGATGAATTGAAGCAAGCAGGAAATGGATCGGACTCACAGCCCTTGCGCTAAGAGAGTATCCTACTTAAGTTGTCCCGGGCATTCGCAGCGGTAAGCTTTTGTCTCTCTCCATTGCTCCCTTGCATTCATATCGAGGATAGATAGAGCTAGCTCGAGCACTTAAGCATTGCCTTCGAGGCTACATTCGGCCAGTGGAACGTATCATGCACTCGGCTGCATGTGAGTGCAATAGAAGCATTGGAGATTCAGCAAACGAGCCTCTCACCTCTGATGCCATGGTGTTAGGAATATTGATTTGAACATTGAGCGAAACAACGTACCTGCTTGATCTGGGATGCGCAGATCCTGGTGACATTTGACTCCCACTGCTACACGCGGGAGGTCCCGGTCGAGGCTTGGACAGGGTGCCGAGGAAGATTCAGAGGGACAGCCTCGAAGGCTGCGAAGTCGCCAATAACCTGTGGGTATTCAGTGGGAGCCGCAGAGTCTAGGAATTAACTCTCGGTGAACGTTCGGGGGAGGCACAGTGACCATCGCCTCACACAGAGGCGTGTATTCAGACGAGTCTGACCGTCGAGTAAACTGCGATCATTCCTTTGAACGTCAATTTGAACTTCACTGGAGAGTCTACATTCACTCGATGGTCAGTGGAGTCAATCAGCATTTGAAAAGCTTGTTCCGGACATCAATGCTTCTTGCAAAGTCTTGGGATGTGACTGCCTGCCTGATGAAAAGGGGAGATGCTGGCATGATAGCGATGGTTTTGCAAATGATGGAATTCCGCAATACGTACGCACAAGACAGATACGATCGCGGTTTTGGCCCAGAGCAAAGCAAGGCAATGGGTGCAAGGGTGCAAGAAGCTTCTTTCCTCTCTCACACTAAGCGGGATGAAGTGAGTGGCTGTGGGTGGATGAGGTTCCTTGCTTCGGCTATGATGGCGGTGGGGCTGGGGCAGAAGTCGCAGAAGGAGATAGGCTGAGCTTTGCCACCTGGCCATTAGCATCCTCAATCTCGACCTCTACATCGTGGGCACCAACGGAGACTGGCTCGTCGGTTTCCTGCCCGTTGGCTTCGGGGTCTAATTTCATGACCTCCACCAGCCATTTCGCCCCTTCATCCCACCCCGAGAATTCAGCCTCTGCGAGGGGAGAGTGGCCTGCTTTGTTTTTAATGTCGATTAGGTCAACACCCGGTCCTGGGGGGAATTCGACCAAGGCTTTGGCCACGTCGAGATGAGAGTTAAGAGCTGCCCAGTGCAAAGGCGTGGATCCTGCGCTGTTCTGTGCTGCCAGCAGGGACGCTGGCACGATAGGTAGGAGATAACGTAGAAGCTCTGGGGGTTGCCTGCCAGTTATCACCATTGCCTTTATCAGTGAGATTTTCTCCGATTTACGTACCTAGATGCCCATTAGCACAAATCATATGCAGAACGGTGTTTTGATTGTCATCGCGAGTGGATTCCAGGATCGCTTGACCGTGTTTGTCCACAGCGGCTTTGACATCGTCGAGATCGCCGTATCTACAGGAGAGCAAAAGCTCGTCCCGCTCGTCGTCGTCGAGCATCGCCATCTCGGTCGACGTTGATGTCAGTGTGTAGAGTTTGAGGTTTTCGCAATTCCCGGCGCGGCTCCTTTACTGAGGTCATGTCGCCGGATCAACCAAATGCCATCTTCTTTACGGAGCTGCCTACGCACTTCAAGCGCTTAAAGTTGCCCGAAAGGTCAGTGGCCAGACTACAAGGAGAGTATTCACTGGTTTAAGCAATTTTATTCATTCGACAGAGATAGCCGGGCGCTCTTGGCCCTACTTGATACTCGGAATCCCAAGCCCCGGGGATTGACACCGCTGACGTTGGAAACGCGGCGTCGCATGTGGTTACCTACCTTTAAAGCAGTGAGGGAGTGGTTGCAGAATGATTGCAGCGTCTCCAATCAGCCCAGTCTTCCCAACATCAGATCCTGTAGCTCGGATGTGGACAAGACCCATGTGGATGGTATTATATATACCCCCCTCCTCCCAAATGTCGCTTTCCCCCGAAGTTTGGCTCACGAAGCAGGTATTTTCGTCACGCTCGCAGGCCCGAGTCTCTCTCCTCCCCTTCTTCCCCACTGCATAGTCGGAACAGGATGACCCATACCTCTCCTGCAAGCTATCTGGTTTGGACAGGACTCTGTGCACTGGTAGGTCATCGTCGAACGCAGCATCTGGCTGCCAAACTCATCCATCGTCAGCACTGGTCCTTCCTCCTGTTCCATCTCTGGTCCTTCGATAGGTTTAAATGCCTGAAGCAAGTTTCTCATAATTCTTGCCACGATTGAAGCCTGACCTTGGGATATTTAGATGGAATAACGGTCCCCATAACGGGGCATTCAAACGAATCATGACAGTGCGTTGCTCTTCCTCACCCGTGTTGAGTCTCTAACACCACTCCCTAGTACTCATACCTCGTCACAGTACCACTATTATCAATATACGCACTAGGGAACACGATAATAAAGTATAACGAGGGGTTTGTATCGCTTCCCGGGATAGGCAGTAAGTGGGTTTGCGTCTTGCACCTTCGATAATCTCATCTTCCCTGGCAGTTATTCCAAAACCTCACCAAATGTGGAGCCCTTTGGCTCGCAGCACAATTTTCCCTCTGATGCTGCTATTTTCCATAGGTTGGAGCTTGGAAATGTGAGCAACAAGTTGCATGTGTAAGGTTTTCTCGCTAACCGATTTATGTCAGGGTGACCCATTTGGAGGGTGCGCAATGGCGTTTCAGGTTTTCGACCCTCTTCTCACATTTTTACAGAGCTCTGTTTCTGGCTATTCCTCGTCAATTCTGGCTCTTCGCAACAGAACTGGTTCCAGAGCCACTACTTCAAGACCTGGATACTTGGGTCCGTCATAGCCGTGGTTTACATGCCACTGGTGACCATCTTGACAAGATCGGATCCGCTCAAGGTGGGTGGCTCTCTCCGGTCAAACGGAAACATGCTAACCGGTTCGCCCAGGCTGAAGCATACACATTCCTGGGTGGAAGCTTAGGTAGTCTATCTTTGACCCTTTGGTTCACCCCTATCCTGTGCGTTTCTTCTGTTTGAGATGCTCGACGGGGTATTAATCGCCGCTCTCGTATAGATGGACGTTCCCGAGCTTCCTTAACAATCTCGTGAGTTTTCACTGCCATAGCCAGCCATCTTCTATTGTATTGACAAGTACCGCAGCGGAGAGAAGGCGTCGATGTGGGCACCGTGGTGCGACTGACCAAATTCTCTGAATTGAACGTAAGCGGAGAAGCATCTTATCTTACCCCTGTGACCTACTGAATGTCTCTTCCAGACTATTCGCGTCATCTTCCGCTTCCTATTCACTGTGCCCTTCCTAATTCTCGGTATTGATGGAGTGAAGGAACACCACCATATCAACGAGAAGATGGTTTACACGGGTGAGTCTCACGACATGGTGCTTCTTCTCTGATGCTCACTGTTTTTCAGATCTTATGGTCATAACTGCTGGGTTTGGATGTGCGATATCTTCTGCGTTAACGCTCGTGGTACGTCATTCTGCTCTATGCTGTCGTTCGCAAGCGCGCGCTTAACGACGGATCAAGATTTTCTTTCCCCGGTCTATCGAAGGAGAGATTGCCGCTCGTGATGCTGAAAAGGAAAGGAAGCGCTCGAGGCACGGGGTTAGCACCATGGATGGCATGGTAGCTTCCCAAGTTGCCGATGAACTTCGAACCACGAGCGCTGGAGGCACTTACCTCCTCACTTCCTCCCCGGTCAAGACCAACTTTGGCGCCGAGAGCTTTGACGACGACCGCTACCGAGGTCCCTCGATGGACCACAAGAAATGGGTCGACGATGACAGGAATGCCATCTCGAATGCTCTTCCACCGTTGCGTCCCAATCGACGACGCGGGCAAGACATTGAACTGGGAGGCATGGAAGGGGCACTCACAGAGTCCAATCTATCGATACACAACCATTATTCCAAAGTGAATCCTGCAGTGTCGAACTTCACTTCGCCCATCGGTGAGTTCCAGTGTTTGTAGCTGGTTCGTTCATGTCTTGAATTTCATTTCTAGATTTCGCGTACACGAGTCAAGGCTACCAAAACAACAACGGTTCACGGCTAACCTTCAGCCGCAAATGACCACACCGCTCTCTTTATACCCAGTCGTAATATATCATTCATTTAGCCTCTCTGTTGTACCTTACATTCCGTATGCATTGCCTGATCAGATTGTCACTTCATGGCATGTGGGAAAGTTTCTTCAGCTTGGGCGATCCTACCATTTGGCCTTTCGTTGTGTACAGCGAGAAGGAGGTTTCTTAAACATCGACATATCCTCCGGAAGCCATGTGGTAAGCCAGTTGCACATTCCAGTCAAAGTCACTGAGTCGAAGGGATGCCAGCAAACATATCCTTAATGCCCAGGTTTCCATCCGTGCACCATGCTGCAAGCAGTGGTATGATTGTGCGGAGTGCCATGCAGAGGCGCAAAGCCACAGGCTCGCAAAGGCAGCAGAGATGGTCTTCATCTGCAAGAAATGTAAAAAGGCTTTTCGAAAAGACATGACGAGCTATGAGGAGAGTGACGAGTACTGTCCCCATTGCGACAACCATTATGTACGCGATTTCCTTCGTGCCGACGATCGTAGCTGGTGGTTTACACTTGAAACAGGTTATCGAGGCCAAGACCGCAAAGCCGATAATAGGTGTCGAGGGTGAGGATGCCCGGATAGATTCCAGGTATGCCGATTTCGTTCCAGCCTTACGCGTTGCTAACGTAGGACATCCAGAATGCTGAAAGACGACCGAGTCAAGGCCAAACACACTCGATCCGCATTCTCTGACCTGGACGACGATGAATTTGCCGATAGACTGGGGTAGCGATAGGCAGTGTCTGTTCCTGTAGTAGCCCTTGTCATTTGGACACTTCCCACGGCACTTGGTGTTCAAATCCAAAGTTGATCCCCCTTACCTTCTGCCCACATCCTTCAAACCTCACTGATGACTGCCCGGCGGCAAGCATCCACAACATCTCTATCGAAATTTGAGCGCAGCTCATCTCCAGCCCTGCGAGATGGTTCTTTAGACTTCTGCAATGCCTTCTGGGGTGTAGGGGATGGAGGTGTAGAAGTCCTGTTCGCTCGGATGCGCGGTGCGACAAGAACCGTTGAAGAACTGCGAAACTTTTGGAAGGAAAGGTATGAAATGAGTCCTCGGGGGAAGCTGCAGATTTTCACATATGCATGCAGAGCCGTCATCGAAGAAGACTACGCCAAACGGTTAGCCAAATTGTCAAAAGCAGTCCTAGGTCGCGACGAGATAGGGTATGTTGAGCAACTGCTTAGTTCGGCGTCGTATACTGAAGGAATTCAGCGATCTACGCGCTGCTTTGGACACTGTCAAGGTAGAGACAGAACGTCAAGCAAGCTACCACGCCGGTCTTGCACAGCAGATACGAACAGATATGGAGGCACCGACTACTGCATTCCACCACCGGCAACTATCTCAGAAGAAGACTCAACAGACGAACATTGAGAAAGAGTTCAAGACAAAGCAAGCACAAGAGGCTCATGTGAACAAGGCACGAGAGAAGTACGAACAGGATGGCATGCGGATCAACGCGTACACTGCCCAATCGTCATTGGTACAGGGGAAAGAATTAGACAAGATCCAAGCCAAGCTCGAACGGGCTACACAGACTGTTCAAGTGAACGAACGGGAGTTTGCCAACTTTGCAAAGATCCTGGCTGATACCACTCAGAAGTGGGAACTTAGCTGGAAGGCGTTCTGCGACAATTGCCAGGATCTAGAGGAGCAACGCATTGAGTTTATGAAGGACAACGTATGGAACTATGCAAACTCTGTTTCCACCATTTGTGTCCAAGATGATGAGGTTCGTTCTCTACGCTCTTCGGTTGTTGGGTCCCACTTCTCTAACACTTGTCTAGTCCTGCGAGAAGATTCGCCTTTCTCTCGAGACAATGGAACCAGAGCGGGAGATGGAGAACTTCGTGCTTGGTTATGGCACAGGCAACGAAATACCTGACCCCCCTGCTTTCGTCAACTACAACTCCCCTGATGCCGGACCTCCTGGATCTGCCAGAGTGACCACCAGGCCAGCTAATTTCGCGCGTGCATCCGCACGAGAGCTACCCCCACGAGCCGCAAGCATTGAGCCCCCAGAACCTTCTCCACAGGTGAACTCTGCTGGAATTGGTGCAGGAGGTAATAGGCGATCAGAGATCCCACCTGGGACTGATGCCGCCAATCTCATGCGACAAGAGACTCGTCGAAACAGCGTTGCCGCTTCGCAGGCTCCTCCACCTTTGGTAAATGGTGCTTCATCCTACCAGCAGAATCTTCCACCCACCTCTCCTTTCCCGCCGCTTAACCCCCAAAGATCGGCGGCCCCTAACCTCGCCTCAACCTCGCGCCCCGATCTTCACAATGAGCCCAACGACCCAACTGCTGAGACCTACATCAAAGTTGGAGAGCGAGCCTACAGGGTTGACCCATCGAAAGATCCTCAACAACACCCCCCGGCAGCGGTTGGTGTCGCATCCCCTGTCAAGCAAAATGGAGCGATCGATCCATTGGAGAAACAGCTTCAAGCATTACAAAGTGTTGTGTCGACTACAGGCAGTGCTAGGAGGAATACCCTACACATGCCTCAAATGGATGGCCAGCAGGCGCCTTCTACAAGCCCCTCAGTAGCCGCCCCTTCACGACCCAGCAGCAACGCTCCCCCGACCCTGTCTCCACCTTATGCTACCCCCTCCCAGACAAACCGGAGTCCCTCGCCCAACCGTGACTATCGCAACTCTGCAGAGGTGGTTGTTGGTGCCCACCCTTCTCTGAGCCGACCAGCGTCGCCAAATCCACCGACCGCGGCATTCATGGTACCTAAGCCAGCTGTTTCACCAGGGGCGGGGGTTATTAGCGACGTTCTCGGAAACTACCAGCAATCACTGCCGGGGGAGAGAAAGAGTATCAGCCGGAACAACAGTAGACGGTCGAGTGTACAACCAGGCCATGGACCATCTCCATCTCAAGCCTCGATAAGTGTTCCAGGTCTAAACAATCAACATGGGCAGAGTCTCATTCGCCCTTCATCCGTGGGTCATGCTGGGATAGGTGCTCACGGGTCTCGTAGTAACAGTCCTCAGCCCCCCTCTAGGGGCCCGAGTCCTGCCCCCAATGTTGCTAGGCAAAGCTTTATTGCACCACCCGCTCAAAACATTGTCAGAGCCCCAAGCCCCAACTCTATCGGTATTGCTCTAGATCCCAGCGGGCGCGTTTTCCACGACGAAATGGCTCAGGGCTATCATCAGCACCAGCAAACGCTGCGACAGTCGCAGCCGCCACAACGGGCTCCTGTACAGCAGTCCAACTTTAATGCCCCCATGGCTCCTCCTCAACAGCAGCAGCAGCAAGGTAATCAAAGGAGATTAAGCTATATGGCGACCCCCTCACCGACGATCGCGCCTCCTCCACAACCTCCAATGCAAGCTCGTACCCCTCCTCCTCCCGCTGTGGCACCTTTATATCAACATCCTCCTCCCGTAGCCCAACCAACCTATGCTCCTCCTAACCCACCGCACGCTACCTATACTTCGCCTTCCCAGTTGCTATATCAGCAGCAACAGCAACAGCAACAGCAACCCCCAGCGCAGCCTCCGGTTGTCCAACAGCCGCCTCAACAATATCAGCCTCCTCCTCAGCAAGCTCCGGGTCCATACACTGCTCCAGGCACTGGCGCACAGAGGGTGACGTCCACTTCAAGTCCTGGGTACTACCAACCGCCTCAGCATCAAGCCCCACCTCCCCAGCAAGCTCCTCCATCGCAGCATCAGGCTTACGGGCCCCCGCCGCCACAGAACTATCAGCAACAATGGAACACCGCTCCAGGTCCTCTCGCGGCGAGGCGATCACCTTCTCCACAACCACCTCCTGCTGCTGCTGCTGCAGGTCCGACAACCGAGGACGGTGCCCCAATCCAATTTTACGGTAAGTCGTCATGGATTGCCGACGGAACGCAGGTCCCTAACTACCCTGTGTACAGTGAAAGCCCTTTACGACTATGCGGCGACCATTGATGAAGAGTTCGATTTCCAAGCTGGGGATATCATCGCAGTGACGTCGACCCCTGAGGATGGGTGGTGGACCGGTGAATTATTGGACGAAGCACGTCGCCAACGTGGACGAAATGTCTTCCCTAGTAATTTCGTCTGCCTATTCTGATCCGGAACCCGGCTTTCAAGCTTCCCATGCACTTCTCCATTGCATCCTCCTTTAATTCCTTGTTGAAATGCTCCTTTCTTGCTATGGATTCTCCGTGCGATGTCATACCCATTCAGCAGGTCCACTACTCATGTACACCTATATATTCTTACCAGTTCTGCCCGGTGTTGATCATTAACGAGAAGACCACGATGAGTGTCAAGCCTTTTGAATACATTCCAGATCCGATTATCCGCAAAACTCGGCGAGAATACCGTTTCGAAGCCCAAGAGAAGTACATGTAAGGCCTGGGAAGTCACAACACCATACCTTCCCAGAATACCAGTCGACCCTGCTTTTGGGAGTCACCTGGGATATAAGCGCGGAGACCACCCGTCTGTCTAGATGACATTGACCTCCCTCCCTTCCATCGATTAGACCCCCGTAGCTCTTCACCGTACAACTCCTCCCACGGGCGGTCTCGGGCGGGACAAAAAGAAACAGGTTCGTGCTTTGGCCGTTGAAAGAGAGGGCCCGCGTCCGCGCCTATTATTAGTCCTGCGTCATATAACCCAGTCCGAACGGTCGTATTCTAATAACTCCCAGTCCTTGACCAAACCAGCACATTGCCTGCCAGCCGGTAATCTACTATTTGTGTGAGTCCTGACATTCGCTTTGACAGTCTCAAGGGTCTCTGTATTGACCTTGTGATAGAGCCCCTATTAGCATCACCCACCCCGCCGCCGACAGACAAGACAAGCCCATCTCAGGCTTTTCAAACCCTACTTCCACCTACCTACTCCCAAACCCAAACACCTATCATTCACCATGCGAGCCATCTCTGGAATCTACGAGTCCCCAGAGCTCAGCGCCTCCGACGTTTGGTCACCCGAGGTCAAGACAAGATTGGCGTCCGTCATTGGTGCAATCTCAGTCGCAGCGGTCGCCTCCTCCGTGGCTGTCTACCAATTCACGAATGTGATATCTTCAGGGTCGCCTAAAAAGTGGGTGGATCTTTTGGAAGCTACATGGTGCCTTGTATTGAAGAAATACTAGTCGTCTGCTAGGCAACTTCCAATGAAGCAAGCCACCAGCTTTTCACTGGCAACTTTAAAGTTGAACGTTACCCTGCCCTATCCCTCATCGAAGCCCTTCGAGCACGAAGGCTCTTGGCCTTGTCCACCACATTGATCATCAAATTCATATCACCCACCTCCAGCATCTCATCGTTTCGTTCTCGGTTGTATTCTCCCCCCTTCTGTTACGCATTGTGTCTCTTTGGTTGTTGTACTTTTCGCATCTTCGTCTTCATCTCACGTCTCTTGTGCAGCGTTGTATTATCACCTGTATCATTGCATCTCTACGATCAATTGTTTGTTTGCCTCACCTACGCATGTATATATGTTCCTCGGTCCTGTAAATCAATGGCTTTCCAATCCAATCGAGTGTGTTCATTGCATTTCTTGGTCAATATACATGAACGGCGCTGGGAGACAATTACAGCTGCTGGATCCGTTGTTGGACCTTGTCTCGGACGGTCAGATAGGCGCTCATGAGGGTCTGCTCGTTGATGTTGATGCCCAATTCATTCTCTGGCCGTGGTCTGGTGACACGAGAAGCGATCGCAGCGGCGTCGGTGTCGATAATGATACTGGATAAAGCGTGTTAGTATTAGGCAAATGGAGTCAAGGTCGTAACGTACCCGTCGTCTATTGTCTCATCCAAACATAGTAGGACCAGGTCAAGGTTTTCCAGGATGCCCCGCTTCTCTAAGGAGTTGCGGAGAAGCATGGTAAATGCGTCTGTCAGCGATGAGAGCGCGACATTGATCATGAGCTCGTTTTCTGTAGGACCGGCGATAAAGTAGAGGATAACATCCAGAGAGTGCTTGTAGACGGCGAGATGCCCATCATACAAGATGATATCGCCTAGGAATGGAGTGATTAGAAACACGAAGATATGTACAGCAGCGACGTACCTCCTTGCTTCTTGGTTTTCTGCCATAGGCCTTTCTCGAACGCCTTTTGATCTTTCAAGGACTGGAATTCCTTGGTCTCTCCCTGGGGATTGCCCTTGGGATTGTAGTATTTGGCCAGGACGCGACTGCCCTCTGAGTCGAGGATCAGGAAGGCCTGTATACTGTACAGCGAGAGGCTCATCTGAATGGGATTAGTATTTGCCTGAGCTGCGTAGAGGATCACTGACCTTGGATGTGTTCAAGAGGACGTGGAGATCAGCCTAATGGGCGGAGTTTGGATCAATTGATGTTCGCCTAACTCATCGGTCTCTATGGCTGTGGTTTGAGTTTGGTATTCCTTGACCTGAGTCGTATACGAGAGATAGATAGTTCTTCCTAATATTAAACTCCAGGCCAGATGGTGCCCATGTAGTGAGATCAGCCCAGACTAGGGCAGGGTCCGTTCGTGAGAGTTTGCTTGTGATTTGTCATACAGCGGAATAGTGTTTTGCGGGATTCTCGTTGGACAGAGTTTGTGTTGTTCCTACTTTCGATTTCTATTCTCTGAGGCCTTTTGCTGTCGCCGGCTGTTGGTCGTTTGAACAATATCTTATTTGCTCATCCACGAGACTACGAATTCGAATATTCTGTCATTTTAAACCTTCTTCCTTCTCTCTTTTTTTCTGCGTGCGTGTCTCTTTTTGACCACCAACTCACACTCGTTTACACAAACCAACATATCCCTGTCGCTCCTTGTCTGACATATTTTCCTCCATTACCTCTACTGCCATATATCTTTCCCTTTAACACCGATTTTCGCCATCCAAATGGACGACCATCAGACAGCGTTTGCTTCCCAATATCCCTCTTCCTACGCATTTGACATCGACATGATGAAGGTGAGCGCTTTCTGTCCTTTTACTTGACCTCGGCTTCTGATTCTCTCTCTTTACAGCGGTCTATGGATACCGTAGGAGGCCCCGATCCCAAAAAGGCCCGCTGGTCCCCACCCTCCAACTTTGCCCACCAGAACGGCGCCACCGCTGCAAATCCCAGCAGAGATGCATTTGCAAACTATGGATACGGTCCAAATGCAAGCATTAACCAGCCATTCAATGGCGCCGGAGCCAATGGGGCCGCCTTCGCTGGCAGTCCCCTCTACTCGACTCCCTCGCTGTCCATCAATACGCAGGCCAATGGAGCTGGAATGACTTCCCAGCTCAGTCCAAACACCGCCGCCGCGTTTGCTGTCCAACAGCAGCAGCAACAACAGCAGGCTCAGCAGCAGCAGGGTGCCGCCAATGGCGCAGCTGGGTACGCCGGATTCGGCGGCTACAACATGCTGGGTATGGGGCTTCCCAACATGAACATGCTTGGTTCTTTCCCTTACAATGGGCAGATGGCCAATTTCGGCCAGGTACGCATCTCGTTTCAGCCATTTTCCCGCAATCAGAGTCTCACGCAACTATTAGCAACGTATGCCTTCTCTCAACATGGGCATGCCTGGTACTCAGGCGGGATCTTACTCTCCTGTCGCCCTTACAGCGGCTATGAACGCTTCCGGCAATGCGACTGGACGAACCGTTTACGTAGGAAACCTTCCTGCAACTGCTTCTGTCGACGAACTCCTCAACCTCGTCCACTTTGGCCCTCTCGAGTCTATCCGGGTTCTCCCAGAGAAATCCTGTGTTTTCCTGTCTTTCCTCGACGGTGCTACCGCAGCTGCTTTCCATGCAGATGCAACTGTCAAAAAGTTGGCCTTGCACGGCCAGGAGCTCAAGATTGGCTGGGGCAAGCCTTCTCCCGTCCCCGCCCAAGTCGCCCTCGCTATCAGCCAGAGCAACGCCAGCAGGAACGTCTACATTGGCGGTCTCGACGAGAACATGACCGAGGAGCAGCTGCGCGATGAGCTGAGCCGATTTGGTCTCATCGACCAGGTCAAGATTGTGAGGGACAAGAACATTGGTTTCGTCCATTTCTTGAGCATCTCTGTTGCCACCAAGGTATGCAGTCATCGTTGACTTTACCTAGATGCATGCTTATTTCTTTCAAGGTTGTCAACACTCTGCCAACTGAACCTGCCTGGGCTGGCAAGAGGATCAACTTTGGTAAAGATCGCTGCGCGTACATCCCCAAGTCTCAGCAAGTTGCAGCTCAACAAGCTCAGGCTGCTGCTGCCCAGTCCCTCGTCGCTCAGACTGGGATGGGTCAGCAGGGTGGGTTTGCTCCTTTTACGCCCTATATGCCCAGCTTCCCGGTCGACGTGATGGGCAACGGCATGGGTGGCGCTCAAGGGGGCGTCCAGGCTATGAACAGGACCGTCTATCTTGGTAACATCCACCCCGAGACCACTCCTGAGGATCTCTGCAACGCTATCCGTGGCGGCGTTCTCCAGAGCATTCGCTACATGCAAGATAAGCACATCGCTGTACGTCTTGGGTTGCTTGGTCTTACGTGTACATCTGACCATCTGTCTAGTTTGTCACCTTCGTTGACCCTGCCGCCGCTTTCACCTTCTTCCAAGTGGCCTCGTATCAAGGCATGACTCTCAACAACCGCCGCCTCAAGGTCGGTTGGGGCAAGAACGCCGGGCCTTTGCCTCCTTCCTTGGCTCTTGCAGTCCACTCGGGCGCCACTCGAAATGTCTACATTGGAAACATCGAGGACTTTGAGGTCTTCAGTGAGGACAAGCTGAAACGTGACTTTGGAGAGTATGGAGACATCGAGCTCGTCAACTTCCTCAAGGAGAAGTGAGTCCCAGTCTCCGTTTTCCCAGTCTCTTTTCTTATCGCTTTTGTAGGAACTGTGCTTTCGTCAACTTCACCAACATCTCGAACGCGATCAAGGCCATCGACGGCATCAAGAACAAGCCTGAATATGCCAATCTGCGAATCGCTCACGGCAAGGATCGTTGCGCCAACCCACCCCGCTCTGGCCCTCAAGGCGGAGGACGCCGCACTGCCAGCGGCAACGGGGGTGCCAACAACAACGATAGCGCCTCTGGCAATGGAGACGATGTCGCTGACTACGCCAGCGGTGAAGGTGACGGCGAGATGCACATTGACGGAGAAGTCCACACCGGTAGCTCCCCTGGCCCCGCTGCCTAAACGGCCTTCTGGTCGAGTCCAAGCCTGACTGCGCCTACAGTTTCTTCGCTTCCTCGGATACCCCCCCCAGTCTTGAACATATCTGTCTCCTCTCTCTGTGCTCCCCGGTCACTTGCGATATCGGTTCGACATCCTTCCCTCTTGAAGGAATGAAAGATCTTTGGCTCTAGAGTTCCCTTTCTCAGTGTGACACACTTTTCTCAGCAAGCCCTCCTTAGTTGTGTGGGCTTCGACTGATTGAAGTGTAAACGCTATCCTTTGGAGGAATCTTTGGGCTATTGGTTGAGAACGTCTCTTTCATTATCCTTCACATCGAGCCTTTGTTTAATCTATCTATTGTACCTACTTATGCTTTCCTTTTAGTCCATTTTCTTTTGAATCTATTCCGAAACTCTCCCTTTTTCACCTCTTTCCTAAAAGCTGCTGCGGTCGTGAACCGCGTCCACTCTCTTGGCCCAGTATTGTTCTTCTGTGATTTTGTTGTCTTCGAAGCCATCCATTCATAGGCTTTGATTGACGTTTACATTCGACTAATCGCGTTGTCTTCTGCCTCACTATTGCACTCATCCACCATCCACGATTGTAGCCATTCTAATCCCGTTCTACCTTACTACTATTGCAATAATGCCTGCAGGAAAACAACGAACATTCTCTCGCCTAATACCTGTCTGTTTCTCTCCTGTTCTGTAGTAATACCCCGACCTCTTTCCTTATCATCCGCCAGAGCACCGTTGGGATGCTCGACCCGTTTGGGCGTCACTCATTGTTCTTCCATAGTAAATGTAAAGTGGATAGCAATGAACATGGTGATAATCGACCAAGTATATGAGAGGACGACTATGTTTCCAGATACCCTGACTCGACGGTACTCGACGGCAACAGCTGAACATGTCTAACGAGTGGCCACCATCACAGCATCGCTCCCTGATACAACGGATTCAGGGCCAAATTCAACAGATTTAGGGTTGAAGAATGGGGTTGCTGTCGCCCAAGCTTCCACGAATGCTTTCTTTTCCGTGTCATGAAGATGTGCTGCCGTTATGAGCCCAGATGCAGCCCCTGTCTATCATAAACAGCACGGCATGAGTCATTTCAGCAATGTGCACAGTTGTGATCTATGCATACCTCGGAAGAAGGACTCTGGACAGGACTCGAAGAGGCGCTCGACTTGTTGCTATTATAGGAGCTAACGCTGCTAGACGAGTCGACCCGCTTGTTCCCAGCGATGGGTCGAGCTCCCCGGGTGCCAGCTTGCAACCAAGCCTTGAGCCTAGCTGGTCCTGCCTCCTCACTATCGGATTCGTCGTCGGAAAGATCAATAATGAACTCGTCCCTGTCTTCAACTCGAGGCATTTCTGTTAGATCGATGGAGAGATGTTTGAAGAATTAGGGTATCGCGTGACTGGAGAGGGTATACGGGGCAGGGAAGACTGCGGCAGCGCGTCGCGTGTTAACGTTGTCTGAGTGCAAAGAGGACAACGTGTATTTATGTATGGACAGGCGTGATAGTGTGTGCCTTTTATGCCTTTTTACGTGTCATGACAACTCAGGGTCGCAGTTGGCCTCGTTGCCAGTGGCCACTCACACATTCGCTCATTTCGCTTTGACGGGGGACCTGTGGCAGGGAAGCTGCAGTCTGCTGGGTTTATTGCGTATTTCTCAAGAGTAAAAGAAGTATCAGCTATATGTTGAGCGTGAGGGGTGCGCAGGAGCGCTGCAATGAGGTAGACATATGTAGGTCGTTATCTTCTATACATGCATGGAAAGATGCCAAACTGTAACGGAATGAGGTCCACGCCTTTTCACTTTACTTTGCTGGCCACCCAAAACTCGGCCTTGTATGTCCAACGCATCATGGCATTGGGGTCGGCAGTGTACTGGCATTCCACCATTCGCGGTTGCTCAAGGCCGTTGGCTTCTCCGCGCTTTATCGAAAATCCGATGTGTGTCGCTGCTTCAAGAACCTCTTCGTAGCTCAGCTCCAAGCAGCTTTGAGCCCCTCCAGTCCAGAGCAGAGGACCCAGGTTAATCCATGTACCCCCTGGTCGAAGAAGGCGGTGGATCTGCTCCAGGGTGGCAAAAATATTGGTCGAGGTGTCAATAAAGAAGAGAGTGATGATAAAGTCGAAGGTGCCGTCGCTTGTACCGTCCTTCTTCCAAAAGTCAGGGTTTGTTGGCTTCGGAGAAAGGCTCTGAATCTTCAAAAAGTCGCCTTCAATGAGATGGAAGTTGGGTCCTAGGCGAGGCAATGCGTCAGGGAAGGAGACGGCCCGAAAGAGGTTTTCTGATTTGCGCTGATGTGACCACCAATGGGCAAAGGGTCGAATTTTGTACTCGTTTTTATGCTTGATTGAAAGCAACCGACGAAACGCAAGGATCATGAAGTACGAAAGCTCGTTGGCGGTGGTATCAAAACCTAGGCATTACTTTCAGTGATAACCAGATGAAGAAAGGGTTCGAGGGCTCTACCTAGCTGGGAAATCTCCCAAGCCAATCGTCCAAGTCCTGACCCTGGAACCAGGACTTTTTGCGAGCCACGTTCGGCCTCCGGTACCAATTTCAGGACATCAAGGATGGGAGAGAATATTACCTCCCGTTCACTAGCCCCTTCGCTGCTCCAGTCCCGAAGGTAATGCTTCAGGGCCTCACGAACTCGTCCGAGGTCTGAGTACGTTGTCGCAACCCTGGGTGTCGAGGCTAGCGAGGAATAATCGTTCGCTGCGCACCTAAGGACCATGAACATAGGTTAGTCCGGGTGGTGGCAAGAGGGAGGGGCCCATACTCTGCGACTCCGTCTGCCACTGTTCCATTCATGCTCGTGGCGTCGAAAAGGTTTTGCAGCTTCTTCGGATAGTTAAGTTTATGACCCAGATTTTTATGTGCTCGACCAAGCTTTCCGTACGCATTCTTCATGCGCGCTAACTCGTTCTTTGACATGCTTTCGTACTGCAAGTACGCGTAGTAAGCACGTTCCAGGCCGAAAAGGGGTGCGTTGGTGTTGGATGGCCAAAGCAGTTGTTTGAGCTCTTGATTGTTCCATAGCCTGTCCTTTAAGCGATACCCGACGATGCATATAGCCAGAGGGAACAAGATGGCTAGCAGTATATCAAAGTGCGTCGCCGACATTACTAAGGTTCTTGGCTTGAGTGTCAAACGACACCTGAGAGCGTCAGTCTAGGTCAAGGATGACGGAGAAGAAAGTCAAGAAGAAATATGGCCAGAAATAGGCGCCAACATGAGTACCGCAAAGATCCCGATGATCGCAACGGAACAGCACGCCTGAATGTCCGAGTATCACGGATTTGCACCATCTTTATCACCTTCACCACCACTTCCAAACGAATGACTAGTGTCGTATTCAATGATCGCCTGCAGACTCAGCTTCCTCTAGAATTAGTTGAAAGTCTCAACCAAGTTTACTTTCTGCACTTGTTGGCCACAGAGCCAGACAGGGTAATTCCCCCAGGAAAATCACTCTTGTCCATGCTGCTGCACTCCCGGCTTTCCTCTACGAAGAGGGACCAGGACGATGCGCAGCCTCTACTCGAAAGAGTTAAGGAAGCAGCTCACAGGGCCTTTTGGGACGAGGTAAGCTTGTTGTTTCACCGCGGGTTCCTGAAACTGAGTCACCTGTTCATTCTTTAGGCGGTGGAGTCTCTGGCAAGTCCAGAACCTGCCGTCCAGCTACCCCGTCTTAAGCGCCTGTACGAAGACCTGGCAGATGCTTTGGAACCCCTCTTGCCTACAAGTCATCCGATGGTCCTGACTCTACGCTCCCCTCTTGCACCTACGACCTCGCCCTTGCATTCAACCCTGTTGGTCCTCAAGGACCTCTTAGCCTCTCTCAAAGAACGCTGTGCCCCTGTCCGTGATGAAGATATCAACAAAGTTTATCAGGCACTAGACGAATGGAACTACAGCTCGCCTTCAGCTTTCCAATCCAGTCGCTCCATTCCATCGGCGTTGGCCAGCTGTATTGTGGACGCTGCCAAAACCATTATTCACCTTACGGAACTGATGAAATCCGATCTAGACACCGCTGTCCTCGGCTCTCTGCCAGAATCTCAAGTAAAAGGGCTGATACTCCAGAAAGCGAAAGAAGAGGAACGCGACTTCGTTCTTCGCCAATGGACTACCGAGTCGGAGCCTGGTGGTCAGGTGTTGCGTAGGAAATGGCGCTCATGGCTCGCAGAGCTGCCGGAGCCCATTGCCGCTTCCTACGGTCCCGTACCCCAAGTTGAAGAAGCGCGATGGGTTTTGCGGCTGATGGCTTGCCTGGAGTCCGATACACCTGTCTCGTGCAACCTTCCCCTCTTCGCCGCGTCGCAGTCGAGGGAGGAACCTCCCGATAACCTTCTCAATGGGAACGAACTTCCGCCGCACTTCCTACTTGCCTCTCGCAAACTCTTTTACATTCAAAATTATATCCAAGCCATTGCCGTTGCCGCTGCTCTGCAGGTGCTTTCTGGCCTCCCTACTGTTCGGCAGACCGATCAAAATCACCAATCTCAGGAGCCGCGATTTATGGAGCGCGTCTGGACGCTACTGAGGATGGAAGTAGAAGCAGAAGAGATGAACAGAGAAACGGCTGATCAGCCGACCAAACTCATCAACCTTTCCGACGAGGTCATCCAAGCTCGACGGTTGGTTTCGCCTGGTTGGGTGGATAAAAACGAAGAGGTTCGCATTAGAGACAGCGTGGACCGCACGCTGAGACCTCGAGATCCTGTCTTTATCCTGCTCCGCCGGCGGCTCGTTGAGTCTGTTGGGAGGGAACTGGTTAAACAGCTGATTTCGCCTGGTTCTGGTCGGCCGCCTCAGATCCCTGCTGTCATGCGAACTGGCAGAGGGTTGACTTCGCCAACTGAGAAGACATCGAAAAGGTCTCGGCTACAGTTTTCTGAACAGGAATCCCTCACGCCGTACGGCTTATCTGAAGGGACAAGTCCTTCTTTTTCAGTCAAAGGCTTCGAAGATCCGGTCTTGGTCAAAGCAATCAGCGAAAATTTCGTCAAGATACTCGGTTGCATACATTGGGTTTCTGGGGTATGGGGTGACCTGGTGTAATGATAAGGTGCGTGGAGTTGCACTCCTTTCGCATCCATCCGACCCTTTGCTTACAATGGAAAGCAGATCCAGGGCAACCTTTCAGCGTTTCTCCATCCTCGTCTTCTGACCGCGAGCTATCGTCAGCAGGGGTACGCATCGTAGATGGGACCCTCTTTCCCTTCAGCAATAACACCGATGTCATTTATGACTCTCAAACCAGGGTTCTGAGCCATAGGAGCTTAGAATATTTCAGGCTATCTTGGCGAAAATACATGGTTGCATGACCAATTTGACGGCGACGCCGGATCATGCCCTCTCTACCTTTCCCTCTGGGTCAAGATCCGAGCACCCACAACATCTACTTATGGATGGGTACATGAGCAAAAGAGGGTCTTCGGTTGCCGAATCGCAGGCAGCAACTAATTTCCGAAATTAAGAGCAGCAGATCTCGTTTAAGTACGACAAACCAGACGGCTAGAACCTGCCATGGGGATTCTTGCATTGCACACTGTGGGTCAAGAACACCTTTCTCTGCCGAAGGAGCCTCTTATCTCAAAGATAAGGCCAACTCCATCGTTTCTAATACTGGCCCCCGAACTAAGCGTCTTCCCTGTCCGCATGGTTCAAAGTATTGGCAGTACTGATAAGACCCTGCTTTATCTATACCTACAAAGGTCCGCCTTCGCAGGGAGGATGAGGTCAGTGACTCGGGAGGATCATTGGCCAATCAGAAGCTCACCAGGATTTGCTCGTCCTTTGAATGCCGGCGACTTGTAATCCAGAATTCTTTGAGGAATGTGGGTTAGAGTGGATGGATTCTATTTCGGGCTACAGAAGAAGCTTTTGAGACGTAATGTACATGCGATCAAGGGGTTCGGCAGCCTTTCCTCAATTTAGAACCTCGGAATTGATTGGATGATGAACAACAGCAGTACTAGTGCTCGGGAGTCAAAGTCAAGTCTTCGATCTGGGACCCATCGCTTGAACAGGATGCAAACGGATCTCATCCGTCAGACCGTCTTACTACGGTATATAACAACTCACTGGCAACAACACAGCTGCTCTCCATACCATCTTCCCCCGTCTCCCCATCAACACTAACATGGTTCTCGACGAGCTACGCGACTCTACTCTTCGACGTGTCAACGGCGACCTTGACGACCCTGTTATCCCCTCACTCAAGGGCCATGCACACATAGAGGAGAGCTCTATGTTGAGCAGGTTTATCCAGTCAGAGCGAGAGGTGACGAGGTTCAGGTGCGCTCTCTCTAGTATCTGTCTGCCCAAGCAATTCCTGACATCTACCTTGAAGGAGTGGGCAACCCGTCGTTGTCGATGGTCACACTCTCACAACTGGTGGTGTTGTCGCCGCCGCTCGCTTCCATGCCAGGATTGAGCTCGACGACTGCGTCCGTGTCAAGGATGGCATGGCCAAGAGCCGCAAAGTCATTGCGGATAAGGTGGAGAGCGGTTCGAGTGTATACGGCTTATCGACTGGTTTTGGAGGAAGTGGTATGTCTTAGAACGCCCACAGACGCTGGCGGCCGCTCATGATTCCCAACCTAGCTGATACAAGGACCGACAAACCGCTCCTATTGGGACACGCCCTGCTTCAGCACCAGCATGTTGGTGTCCTCCCCACCTCAAGCAAGGCACCCGAGCCTCTTCCACTCCTCGACCCTTTGACCTCAACTGCCATGCCTGAGGCATGGGTCCGGGGTGCTATGCTGATCAGGATGAACTCTCTCGTTCGCGGCCATTCTGGAGTCCGGTGAGTGCGACCGTTCGTTGGCTTCTCGCAGCTCTAACGTCTATCAAAGATGGGAACTCCTCGAGAAGATGAAGGAAGTCTTCATGGCAAACATCACCCCCTGCGTTCCCATTCGAAGCAGCATTTCAGCTTCTGGAGGTGCGGTGATTTCTGTCGCTGATCGATATTTTACTAACAGTGTATCAGACCTTTCCCCGTTATCATACATTGCCGGTACTCTTGGTATGTGATTTTCCTGATGATCACGGAAATGTCACTGACGTTGCTGTAGTTGCCAATCCTTCTATCAAAGTTTTCCACACCGGGTCTTCTGGATCTCGCGAGCTGACTTCCTCTGCGGAAGCTCTCGCACAGCATGGAATTGAGCCTATCGCTCTCGCTTCCAAGGAGCACCTTGGAATCCTTAACGGAACTGCCTTCTCAGCTTCCGTTGCTGCACTAGCAATGCACGATGCCGTTCATCTCGCTCTCCTTGCCCAGGTCTGCACGGCATTGGGAACCGAGGCCCTAAGGGGCAACCGAGGAAACTATGCTTCCTTCATTCACGCCACCGCCAGGCCCCATCCCGGTCAGGTTGAGACCGCTCAGAACATCTTCAACTTGCTTTCCGGCAGCAAGCTAGCCTGCCTGGAAGAGGAGGAGGTCGCTCTGGAAGAGGACAAGTACCAGTTGAGGCAGGACCGTTACCCTCTGCGCACTGCGCCACAGTTCCTGGGCCCGCAGGTCGAGGATATCCTTTCCTCTCTTGCCTCGGTTACCTTGGAGTGCAACTCTAGTACGTCTCTCGCACTTTTCCGCACTTGCACAAACCTAACTTGTCTGTCACTTCTAGCTACCGACAACCCTCTCATTGACGGCGACACTGGTCACGTCCACCACGGTGGCAACTTCCAGGCCATGGCTGTTACAAACGCAATGGAGAAGACCCGCCTTTCACTCCACCACATCGGCAAACTCATGTTCGCTCAGAGCACCGAGCTTGCGAACAACGCTTTGAACAACGGGCTTCCGCCATCCCTTGCTGCTTCTGACCCGTCATTAAACTACCACGGCAAGGGTATCGATATCGCTACCGCTGCATACGTTGCTGAGCTTGGCCACCTCGCCGCCCCTGTGTCCACCCACATCCAGTCAGCTGAGATGCACAACCAAGCCGTCAACTCGATGGCCTTGGTCTCTGCTCGCTCTACCGTCAACGCCCTGCAGGTCTTGAGCATCCTCATGTCCTCCTACATCTACCTCCTGTGCCAGGCTGTTGATCTCCGTGCTATGCAACAAGAGCT
This sequence comes from Coprinopsis sp. MPI-PUGE-AT-0042, assembly GCA_020736565.1. Taxonomy (NCBI): domain Eukaryota; kingdom Fungi; phylum Basidiomycota; class Agaricomycetes; order Agaricales; family Psathyrellaceae; genus Coprinopsis; species Coprinopsis sp. MPI-PUGE-AT-0042. The sequence goes on along the minus strand of JAHBOF010000005.1, from coordinate 995,437 downwards.
CGAGGCAGGGATCAAGACGATTGTCTCGGAGGAAGTGGCTTCGTCTTTCCCAGCATGTGAAGGTCTTTCTCGCCAAGTCTTTGACATTATCCGAGAGACCCTCGACAAGACCGCTCATATGGACAACGTCGACAGGATGCAGAACGCCGCTGATACAACCTCGACTCTTCTCATCAAGTCTCTCGCTGCCTCGACGACGGACAACTCGGCAATGACCAACATCCCCAACTTCCAGTCCAAGATTGCCTCCCGTATGGCGCAGTTGCAAGAGCAGCTTCGCGGAGAATTCCTCTCTGGGAAGCGTGGTCCCGCACCCGCCGCTGCCTTCCTTGGCAAGACGAGAGCTCTCTACAACTACGTCCGCTGCGATCTCGGTGTTCGCATGCACGGTTCGGAGAACTTTTCTCGCTTCCCCAATGCCGTCGGCCACGACGAAGGCACTATTGGCCAGAGTATTTCCAAGATTTACGAGGCTATTCGGGATGGTGCTACGATCCCGCTCATCGTTTCTCTCTTCCAGTAATTCATCCCTAGTTGCCACCCTATCTTCTTTTTATTTCTCATGTTTTATTTTCGTCTCGATCTCATTGGATTTAGAGGATTCTTGTAGATAGCCCAAGTGTACCAATAGAACAATACAGAATACATTTCAACTCGCTCTACAATATTGGGATAGTACCGCGGCCTCGTCAACAACAATCAGTGAGCGCCAACTGTTCTAGGCAAGGCCAACGATCCTGGAAGTTCACCGATCAAGAGGGCTCCTCCTTGCACCTTGGATTTCCATATAGATTACAGTGTAAAATAAGTTACAGACCGTTGTTCACGGTTTGGATAGTCGAAAGGGGCTCGTACTTCCGTCTATTGCTGTGCAGCATGCGATGTAGACGGCTCGAATTTGATCCTGATCTCAGCAATCTCCTTCTTGCTCGCCTTCAAAGTCTGCTGAATGGTGGTATCGAGATCATGGATTTGATCAACTGTAGCGCCAGTAGGAACAACCGCGGTGAGGTCGACGAAGAGTTGAGAGCCTGCTCTTCTGCAGCGTACGTGACTGACATCGAGTAGGGTTGTTTCGGAGGAAGGAAAGGCGCCTGAAGAGTCTGCCTTTGCAATGAGAGGGAGAAGGATATCCTCGATTGACCTGCGCGTCTTTGGCGACACACTGGCGTCTGTCAGGTCCCCCCAAGCACCCTTCAGTAAGGAGAAACCTTGTTGGAAGATGACGACAGAGACGATGAGTCCTAAATGATGATATGTTGGCCAGAGTTCAGTGAAGCTGCGCAAAGTTGGTACATACCTCCGATTGGGTCCAGAGGGAAGGCTGGGAAGAGCCATGTCCCAAGAATAGCAAAGAAGGCGACTAGACTTGAATAGGCATCGCTGCGGTGGTGAATGGCATTCGCAAGGAGTACAGGGCTCTTCTCCTCATCGGCAACAACCTTGGTTATTCGGTAAAGCCACTCCTTGGAAGCCACGCCAATGAGGGCGAACCACATCGCATTGGGATCTAACCCATGTTCATGTGCATGTCCGATTTGTGGCAGGGCAGCCTTGGATGTGATCCACTGGAGAGCCTCTTGCAAGGGTCCTGGTGTAAGATGATGTGCAGAGTCTGCTAGAGCGGAAAGTAGGAGGTGATATGAATGGAAACCGATTCCTAGGGCACCACCAATTAGGAGAATGGATATCGTGGTTGTGCCGAGGGTTTCAAACTTTGCAAAACCGTAGGGATACCGCTGTGACGGGGGTTTCCGTGATAGGCGCCAACAGAAGAGAACAACAAAGTCTCCCAATAAATCTAGCGGCAAATGAGCCTTGGGACAGAGCGAAGCGCATCTAAGGGTACATACCACTTAGAGAATGCCCCGCGTCAGCCAATAGTGCTGCTGAGTGCATATACCATCCGGCCAATCCTTTGGCAGCCGTCAAACCAATGTTGGAGAACAATCCAATCAACGTGATTCGGCTGCCCCTGTCTCCTGGAGAAATATGTCAAGGCCCGAGCCAGAGGAAGCATAACAGAGGCAACTCACCTGAGCCTTTCAACGCAGCTACTATCTGTTCTGCGTCGTGACTGTGCCCCTCCTCTCCATGAGAATGACTGTGTCCGAACAGTGAGTGTGAATGTTCGTGACTATGCCCATGGTCGTGATCATGTGCTGCTTCTTTTCCGCCATTCTTCTGCCGCTGTCTTAGAGAACTGTTGTTCGGTGTCGAGGATATTGACCGGGTTCCATTAGCTGCCATCCCAGCGCGTGTGTGGAGGTGTCTCGAGGTGGGAGGAAAGGACAAGGGAGGTATTGCTGCTCGACTCGTGGGATTAAATGCAGGCACAAGTGACACGTCTGCGATCCGGAATAGAAGACGATTGAAACACTTGACAGGAATCACTTCGCAAATCGGGTATAATGATTTCGCAGAAGAATTGGTGTGAGCAAACGCCACCAGACCGCGTCGGGGGTGACTGAGTGTTGTCGAACGAGGAGGATGAGGACCAGGAAACCCAGAGGTCGCGGCGGGGATGTGCCTTAGAAAGCGGATCTGATGCATGGACAAGACCCCCACCGTGTCGGGCGCTCAAGAAACAAGAAGGTCGTGGTCTCAGGTCAAGATGTATGTCAGAAACGAGTGATCTTTCGCTGTTTTCAATCCTCCGAGTTCTGGAATCCCATTCGAATGCTCTCCACACGTCTGGCCCCAAGTTGTCGCGAAAGCTTGGCGCGATGCGCCATGCGATGAAGTCATTATTCGTGTACATCAATTTCACTACAACTTCAAAGGGGCATACATCTCCTCAAGCGTCTGCACAACCCTCTTAACTTCGTAGTTCTGATTCTGAGTACCAAGGGCAGCTTTAGCAATTGACTCGATGTCCTCACGAGGGACATTGTATTCGCCCAGGGTGGTTTGCAACCCAAGATCCACCACGAGGCTGCATGTCATAAGTCTTACAATATAGGGCGCCGAGGAAGAGACCAACAACGTACTTGTTTATCAATGCAGCGAGGCGACGCACGTCGCCCTCCAACGAGCCAGTGGAGGGTTCGCCAAGGTAGGTCAGAGCTTCAGCAAGCCATTCCTTGTCTTCCTTTGACCCAACGTCGGCCTTCATCACCACAACAGGGGCAAGAGTCAGGCACTGAAGGATTCGCGTAAGTACCAGCAAAATATGGTGACTGCTTGGCACTGACAGAGGTAATTCCGTGAGGAATCGAATATCTTGCGCCGATCTTGTGGCCCAATGAATGCGATATGCCGAGGGCACTATATCGTTCTAATTTCATGGGCCACAGGCTCATCCAGGAGGCGACTTGTAACCTCTGGCGCACAGCAACGTTCTTGGGATCCTTTTTGGACTGGGGAAGATACTTGAACAAATCCTTCAAGGCTGCATATCCAAGCATCTTGGAGGGGATCGTCACAAGAGGCCTGTACAGGTTCTCTGTTCCACTCTCAGTCTCCGCCTCTGAAACAGCGGATTTGGCTTACCGACGCAGTGATCTAATGCACGTATACCGGTTGATAGCCATAGGCGCTCCGGAGTGGCGAGTGTGAGCTCTGCATCAAGGATGATACCAGCGGGCGCTAATTCTTGTGAAGATACGGCGACCTTCTGTCCTTCGTCGTTTGTAAATCCTGCACCAATCTGGTGAAAGTGTGTTTACATGAAGCCGACCGAAAGACGAGGTGGTTCACTTACGCTATATTCTGCGGCACTGAGGGTTGTTGGAATGGCAATCTGAGGAGGAGTTACCCCGCCATCTTCGAGTTGGATATTGTAGAGGATCGCCTTGGAGCCATCTATGGGAGAGCCACCTCCTATGGCAATGATATGGTCACATCCGTTCTCTTTGTACGCCTTGATACCGTTGCGAATCCCGGCGATGGGAGTATGTTCGCCAATCTCCCAGAACGTCGCGCCATAAGCGTCGTTGTCTTTGAGGATCTTTTCTACAGTCCTGACCACGTCTGTCTGCAAGGTACAAATCAGTTGCGGAGGGCAGGCGTGGTGTAGGTCGGCCTCACTTTCTGATACAATGACCTGCCTGTCACAATCAATGCTTTCTTAACTTTCAACTTCTCCAAGAGTTTCGGGATGGCAGTTACTACGGATCCAGGCCCATAATATACCGCCTTGAGAGTGTCTGTCCATCCGTAAAAGCCACTCAAGTTGTCAGTGGGCAAGGTGTTGTCGAGAGAAGACATGGTGAAGGAGTCTTGGTGACAGATACGTAGTGTTGCCGCCCAAGGTTAATATGCACCCCCAGCTAGAATATATTCTCCGTTGGTCGATAGTGGGCCGATGGCTTGAACCGTCTTACCAAGACACCCCTTCTCGAGATGATGTTCTTGAGAGCTCGTGACTGTCTGGCCATCCCCTCTGAGTATGATTTGCTCAGCGCCCGAGCGCCTAAAGGGATCCGACAAACGTCATGAGTGCCCAAAATGGTTCTGACGACATAAACGTGGGCATGACGGGCCGGGTGGCAGGCGCTTCCTCGAGTACTCAACGTGCCTGACAGGGGTCATCTTGAGCGTCGACATTGCGATGGTCGTTCAGAACGTTGCTCGTCTTCGTCACGGTCGCCTTGCAAGTTGTCTCACTGCGCACAGAGAGCGCGCCGCCTTCGCCATCAATTTCCGCTCACGAGCCCCTTTCTTCTCGACTTCATCCACGAGGCGGGACTCGGACGATGCGCGACCTCCTTTCAAGAGAGACAGGCCTCTGACCTATGTCAAGCCCCCAAATCCCACATGGAAATTCGGACACGGTTCTGAACATGGCCACTTACAACTTCACGAAGAAGAGGCTGAAACTCAGGCCCGCAAGCGTTTGGACATGGAGTCGTTCTCGATTAAGTAGGTTCTCAAACCACAGAGCGGGATGCCTTCGGTTCGTTAAGGAAATGGCGTAGGGACAAGTTGAAGCTCCTAACCTCCACAATCGTACCAAGGCCACTGGCACTGGTGTCATCACTTTCAGCCGCAGGCAAGCCCAATCTGGGCTTGTTCAGGTCCGTATTTCCCGTCTCCTCGCAGCGAAAGCAAAGCTGATTCCCGTTTAGCTACTTTTCATTGGTGACCACGCACCTCCTCTTTGTAAAGCCCTGTTGTTGAGCAGCCTCCAGGTCTCGCACAACCCGCCGATGCTGAGCCTCTCCCTGGATCTGCCCAAGCGAGATCACGGAACTCGAGAGAACATCATAAGTACTCGGGAGTTCACTGTCAACATAGTCGACGAGACCTTCATTGAGGCAGCAAACGCTACCGCTGTGGCGTCCCCGACTTATGTTGATGAGTGGATGCTCACTGGCCTCACCAAGGTCCCCAGTGTACGCAGGGTGCATGTGACAGCCATTTCCATAAGGCTAATTCCTCCTCTTGCAGAAACTCGTGAAACCAGCAATGGTTCGTGAGAGCCCTGCATGCATGGAGTGTCAAGTATGGCTCTTCCAACTCCATCTGACCTAGCCATGGTACTGACGCCAAGACATAGCTCTACAGCTTCCAGGACATTTGCGCCTTGGGAAGCTCAGACTTTACCACCACTGTCGTCCTCGCTTCGATCAGGTACCTCCACATCCGTGCTGATCTTTACGACGAGTGGACGTCTCAAATCGACACGGCACGGCTTCGTCCACTGGCGAGGCTAGCAGGCGACTCGTATGGCAGAGTGACAGAGGCTTTCGACCTCCCCCATCCCTCAGATGAAGTGATCCAGTCCCGGTACAATGGTTTGTTGGGATGATTACCGGGACGGGCCCGCAAAGGACAGGAAATCCACCATTCTTCTAGTACGTACTGACTTTGATTTCCACATACAATGGACCATCGGGAAATTATTGATATCAAGCAAACTCTGATCATATCTTCACAAACTCGGCAAATATCATCTTTGTACCACTCTATTCCATGCCAAACGAGCAGATTGACAATCGTGACTATACAACTCTCGATGTTAGCAAGTCTCCACCTCGGTAAATCGCGTCACCACCGCAGGTTCAGCGCTTAGCACTAGACGCGCATTGACCATTAAACATCTAAATCGAACCTGGGAGGGCATAGAATATGCACGGAAGGCACGAATCAAGCTGGCCATTGGGATCGTGTAGATTGGCGTTATCCGCACATACACCCTCTGAGGCAACGACGTAATACATTGTGCTTGTGGGACTCGAGATGGCATCTCACCCCCCCACCCCGAGTTCAGTGTCTTGCGCACTCGATACTCGATGATGTAGTCCCAAATGCACATCGAACAAGGGCCTTGAGGCTGCCAAATCCTGTCCAAAACGCATTCCATACCCAGGCTTTGACGGTATAACCCCGATGGCCTCCCAGGCCTGACCTTCTTTTAGGCGCTCTATCCAGCCCCTTGCCGATCTTCTATGTGATCTCTTAGCTTTGCTGTGTTTCTCCGAGTCAAATGGACTGAGCAGTGGGAAATGAGGATGAAAATCACCGGGAGCCCCCTCGAAACAGCACTAAGATCAGGGGAACACTGCCCACGGATGCTTAATACGGCTTACCACAAACCATGACGCTGAATGGAACCTCGGAAACGAACCTGAGCTCTCCTTGAAACGCCCTTGAATTGGATTTATTTGATGGTATGGAAACGTTCACAGTGACATATGGCTTTTGTAGCTTGCATCGAGCTCGAGTCTGGCAGATTATGCGACAGTATACAGTATGGGATGGGAGAGGCAGTACATGCGTACAAGGAACAACAGGGAGAAGGAAATGCAATGTATGGTACAATGGGGAGATGATTATGAGAGAATAAATATTGTTGGCAGATAAGAAGGAATGGCAACCACGAAACCCGAGAAAAAAGAGACGGAAGAAAGTCAGGGGATAATTTCAAATCTGTCGTGCACAGTAGTGTTCATGAATCCGAGTTGGTTGTGTCCGAGCCGAAGGATGTCCTAGCGCGAGGTCTTAGATTCAACGGGGCGATATAGTCGGCTTGCGCGTACAGGTGTTCCAGTTCGAGGAGGAAATGGCCTTCCTTCCACCGCTCTGTCGGTTCGTGGGCCCGAACAATGCGCCAGCCAAGATATGTGTTGCATCCCCCACAGTTGATTTCTGACATGGTGTGTGCACCGGTAGCCATAAGCTGGATGCCTGGTTTTGCGGTTCGGACGTTATAACTGATAGAGAGCAAGAGGTTAGATCATGGCTGAGCAGGAGAGCAAAGGATGCGTACGTTTCTGTGAACAGCGAGGCCTTCCCAGCAAACCCTTTGAATGCCCGAGAGCCTGGGGGTATCTATGGCAATCGCTCAGCAAACGCCAATGGAAAATCTGCCTGCAGCCTACCTGAGAGAGAGGAAGAAGGACGTTGTTGGAGGTGATAATCGTCCCGCACTGTTTGCAAACAAGAGCGCGAGGTATTTTGGGTAGAGGACGGGAAGAGCGGCGAGAGTTATCTGGCGGAGTAGCAAGATTTGACGGTGGAAGCTGTGGTAACCGCCGCACTGGCGAAGGGCGTTCGACTATTGTCGAGGATGAGGAAGCAAAGTCGCGATTGTTGTAGTAGTGTGACATGGCGCGAAAAGGGAACGCCTGGGAGGGAGCCGTGGGTCCTTTAAATAGGGAGAGGACATATGTAACACTTGCTATCGGCGGACATGATCATCAACCGCGTTGACATCTCAGCTCGAGAACATGCGGAACCAATTGGCGGATTTCTGGATCTCGGGATAATCTGCACATGAATATCATTCTTCTCTCAGTGGAATCACACTTGCCGCCCTGAGATGACCACTCACCCATCGAAGCGCGCAGCAAGGCTTAGCTGGAGGCTCAGCCGTACAGTAAGCTCGGAATGAAGAAGCGCTCGTTTCATGTTTTCAGGTCCGATATGATGCTGAATTCACCGAGCTGCGCGGTAATGAGCGCTGAGGCCCAGCCTGAAGCCTTCCATGTGAACCAATGGGACCATGGTATACCGTAAGTACCAGTTTGGCGCCCATCGGCGCAGAGTTGGTACCGAAAAGGTGCCAGCGTCTGTGTGCGCCTCCCGACACATTCGTGGGCCCCTCGGCAACTTTCAAATTCGACTGCCTTTGGCTGTTTGGCCTTATCGATAGATAACGGTTCATACATCAGCATTTCATCTGGGTAATCGAAGCGTCACGTACCCATCTTTCCACCATCCCACTCACTCGAGGTCACGATTATGTCGCAGATCGTCGTTTGCACAGGCAATCGTGTGCTGCTCCAGGGCAGTGACGATCCTGGACCAGCGACCCTGGTCATCAATCATGATTCCGGCAAGATTATTGATATACAACAAAGGTACCACACAAAGGACAGCTTCGAAAGCGCCAGCACTATCAGCTCGTGGGTAGACGCTGGTGATCTCGTGGTCCTTCCTGGTCTAGTCGAGTGAGTAGGAGTCAATTGGGTTGTGCCACGAAGCTGACCTTATCACCTCAAGTGCTCATGTACACCTCAACGAGCCTGGGAGAACAGACTGGGAAGGCTTCTGGACGGGAACGCAAGCTGCGGCTTCTGGCGGGATCACGGCAGTCATCGATATGCCCCTAAACTCCCTTCCTCCAACCACAACCGTCGCCAATCTCGAAGAGAAACGACGTGCTGCACAAGGGCAGTGTCATACAGACGTCGGCTTCTGGGGTGGTGTTATACCTGGTAATCAAGTATCTATCAACGAGGGCCTTCCCAGTTCAACACAAACTCATGTTATTGCCAGAATGATCTCATTCCCTTGGTTGAAGCAGGTGTCAAAGGCTTCAAATGTTTCTTGATTGAAAGTGGCGTTGATGTATGTTCCCAACCCTTCTGTTATCTGAACAGCACCCTTAACGACCGCCAGGAATTCCCATGTGTGACTGAAGATGATCTTCATCTGGCCATGGGTAATCTTGAGGTGCGTCCAATCGAGCTCGGGATGAGAGATGTGATAACAGAAGCGCAATAGAAAGCCTCCAGCGTCCTTCTGTTTCATGCTGAATTGGATAATTCATCCCCTCAGCCGACAGAATCTGATCCAACGCACTATTCGACCTTCCTCAAGTCAAGGCCACAGCGGTTTGAGCGCGATGCAATCGAGCTGGTTCATAAGCTGCAGAAGCAATATCCTTCCCTTCGAACGCACATCGTCCACCTATCGGCAGCCGATACGCTACCCACCATCAAGGAAGCAAAGGCGGCCGGCCTTCCTCTCACCGTCGAGACATGCTTTCACTACCTCTGTCTGGATGCGGAAGATATTCCAAACGGACACGCGGAATTCAAGTGCTGCCCTCCCGTGCGAGAAGTCGCGAATCGAGATCAACTTTGGGACGCTTTGAAGGAGGGTTTAATTGACTTCGTTGTCTCAGACCATAGCCCATGCGTCGTCGAGCTAAAGAACGTTGAATCTGGCGACCTCATGTCTGCATGGGGTGGGGTCAGTACCTTGGGTCTGGGACTAAGTCTTCTCTGGACGGAAGGAAAGAAACGGGGATGCTCGCTGAGCCAAGTCGTGGAATGGATGTCCGGAAAGACGGCAAAGCATGCTGGAATCGAACGTAACAAGGGCCAGTTGAGCGTCGGGTATGATGGTGACTTCGTTTTGTGGGATGCTGAGGCATCGTTCACCGTAAGTGGCAAATCGTCCAGTTGACCACGATAACCAAATCCTTTGCCCAGGTTACCAAAGACCAGTTGCGATACAAGAACAAAATATCGCCTTATGAAGGGAGGACGCTGATGGGCCGTGTGGAACAGACGTACCTACGGGGTCAGCTGGTCTATCACCGCAGTCGCAATGGGTTCGATGATTTGCCACCGAGAGGCAAGTTGATTTGAGATCCAAGTCATCCTGTACGGTATGCACGCAATGAGTATGAGTGCTGACACGAGCAGTCTGGCTTTGGAGGCGTGAGCCTGCTACTGGGACAAGCTGCCCAGAGAGAGTTTTGTCATGTCATCGGGCTGGGCGCCTCCACATACCCGATGGTGGAGGGAGTAAAGATCTTGCAGTGCCTGACCTTCTCATTTTCCATGACGTCCCTCATCGCATGTCATTGGCTCTTCCTCAAGCCATATACTGACTTGAGAGCGTGATACTAGTCTACGCAAGGTGAGAAGGTGATAAGGCTTACAACTGAAGTTGTGTCAGGTCACCTTGCACCAGAAAATGGCGGGCCATGTTCAAAGTTGTCAGCCCACCCAGTTGGTACATGACTATAAATACTGGCAATGTTTATTCCCCGTTTGGCACTGCGCCTTCCCTCAACGGCTAAGATGGCTCTCTACCAACCGGCACCACCTCCAAAAACAGCACTTGGACGGTATCGGAAATTCTCCCCGACAGCCGGGGTCCATGTCTCGCCCATTGTACTCGGAGCAATGAGCATTGGTGACCAGTGGGAAAAGCTAGGATTGGGCAGCATGGACAAAGAGAGCAGCTTCAAACTGCTTGATGCGTATTTTGACGCTGGGGGCAATTTCATCGACACCGCGAATATTTAGTGAGTCCCTGCCGTTCCCTGTTGACTTGTTGGTGCTGATCAAATGCCTCCATGTCAGCCAAGATGGTTCCTCCGAGATATTTATCGGTGACTGGGCTGAGCAGCGAGGAATTCGAGATCAATTGTTCATAGCCACCAAGGTATGCAAGTTAGGCCGCTGTACAAGTGTGTAAGCTGACAGAGGTCTCAGTATTCCTCAAACTTCCATCGAGCCAACGACGATATCACGCAAAAGGTCAACTTTGTTGGCAATAATCACAAGTCGATGTACCTCTCTGTCAGAGAGTCGCTGAAGAGGCTCAAGACCGAGTATATCGACCTGTTGTACGTCCACTGGTGGGACTGGGAGACGAGCATCGAGGAAGTTATGCGCGGTCTCCATAACCTAGTGACCCAAGGAAAGGTCCTATACTTGGTAAGGTCATTAACCCTCTCACATCACTGTAATTGACCGACCCGTCGTTTAGGGGGTTTCGGACACGCCAGCTTGGGTGGTATCTCGGGCAAACCAATACGCCCGAGACCACTCACTGACACCTTTTGTCGTCTACCAAGGTGCCTGGAACGTCCTTGAGAGATCCTTTGAGCGTGATATTATTCCGATGGCTCGTGCGGAAGGTTTGTTATTTCTTTATTCCCCGACGCCTAAGGCTAAATAGAAACCAAGGGATGGCTCTCTGCCCTTTCAACGTCCTTGCTGGTGGAAGGATTAGAAGTGACGAAGAGGAAGAGCACCGGCGACTGACGGGAGAGAAAGGGCGTATGTTCCACTCTAGCGACTGGGAGCGTAGCGAGCAGGAGAAGGCTGTCTGCAAAGCCCTTCAAAAGGTCGCTCACGAAGTCGGGGCGAAGAACATTACATCAGGTAAGGAGGTTCTCCTCTAAGTCCTGCCCGATCACCTGGAGCTAACCGCTTCTCAGTGGCTATCGCATACCTGATGCAGAGGACGACCTACGTTTTTCCTATCGTCGGTGGTCGCAAGGTCGAGCACCTCGTGGCAAACATCGAGGCCCTTACCATCACCCTCTCCCCAGAGCAGATAGCATTTGTCGAAGGAGTTACACCGTTTGACATCGGTTTCCCTGCAAACTTCATTGTGAGTTGATGAAGCCGTCGAACCATACACCTTTCTCACCAGTTCGTAGGGGACCGGAGAGGATATCAAGATGCTTATGGCGCATACCGCCAACATCGACAAGCAGCCCTTGGAAAGGCCCATTACTCTGGCAGCCAAACCTTGACAATCGTGCTGGCCTGTAACTTGCTTGATACAGCACCATATTCACTGCATACAACCTTCCTGTACTTTATGTTTCGTGCTGCCGCGGAGGATGACGATCTCATTCTGCCGCCAGTTGGCATGCAAACCTCCCTAACTTACAGCGTTGCTACCCCCGAGTGACCCTGGACGAGCCTTTGTCTATATAAGCCATACATGCTCTCCTGCTCCATCACACGGACACGGAGTGGTCTGTGTAGGGGATTCAATAAATTCCGACTCAATCACAAACCCAGTCTCTGTCAGTTGGTAGACTAGAGCAGTCTTTAGCGATGTCAATTCAGTAGTGACGTTTCACTTGGCCCTCGAGGCGCAGAGCCATTGCCTTATGTCTCAGGGCATTCTTGTTGACCGATAATCAGTGACAGGAAGCATGACACGAGGCTGCAGCGTTGGCTCGTTAATGATTACAGGGGCAACAGCATCCGAGAACGCGACTAGAAGGGCCAAGGCCCTATCCGCGCGGCACGCACCTCCTTCTCTTTCTCGTCTGTCATTGCCTGTGCACCTTCCTCTACACCAACAACGTTGTTGTTCATTCACCACTGCTCGCAGCGATAGCTGCAGTCAGCGACTGCCCTTGCCATATCCCGCAATGCTCGCTGTTATCATCGCGGCCGCCTTTTGTCTCGCCCATGTATCGGCTTACATCCCCGCAGCTGGTACCAATTCCACAAGGGAGGCTGTGGAGGGCGGGCTCAACGTCACAGAGGTATCGAAGCTGCAGGTGACTAAGTGGGAAGGGACCGCGTACGTAGTTTCTCAATGCTGGTGAAACCTTTGGCTGAATCTTGGATAGCATTGCTGATGAATCCAATGTCTCTTTCCAACTTGCCCAGCAAGATAGCACGGGAGTCAGCAAGGTACTGGTTAACTTGAAATACCTGTACATGTGAGACCTAACATCATCAAGGGCATCTTGGTACGATTTTCCGAGGAACATGCCAATAACGCAACTCTTCCCAGTGAGTTGGGTCGCTCTCATGTCGAATGCGGCCGCTAAGTAGCAACTCAGCGAGCACCCCCTGGATAGCTCTCGTTTCATGCGACAGGAATGCAACAAATGCAACAATGGACGAGGATATCTTCACTCTTGCAAGAGATAGAGGTGCCGTCGCAGCGGTAAGTGGCATACTATCATTCCGTTCTCTTCTTTGCTTATCTTGTACGACCAGCTTCTCTACTCCCTCGATTCCGTGGCTTGTGTCATCAATCCGGAATATACAAATCCTGCAGCATTCGATCAGGTTTTCAACATCTTTGCTACACAGAGCAAGACCAGTTCCCATCTCGTTAACGATTTCTACCCGCCAAATAAAACCTTCGCCTGGTACGATTCCAAGGCTTTGAATGACTCGTATGACGAGGTCACTGCGTCAATAACGGCGGGAAGGGCCAAGTCAAAAGGGTTTGTGTTTGCAGTACTACGGGCATGGAACGCAACAGAGTCGACTGTACCCACGGGTGGTTCACAAGGAGATGACGATGAAGATGTCAACGACCATGAGCCTCCCTCTCGCCAAAGCACTGCCCTTGCCATGTAAGTCTACCCCGCCAGGAGCATTGTCAATTACTGACAGAAGTCTAGGATCGTTTTATACACTATCACTGCATGTGTGTCTGCTTTGTTCTGCGTGGTTATCATCACTGGGGTCAGTTATTCCAGCCAACTAAAAAGCTTCGAGCCAAATTCCTAATGTTCCTTATTTAGGCTGTTCGTGCAATTCGGCACCCCGAACGATATGGCCCAAGGGCACGAGGGGACGACTATGACGGACAGAGTCGCGCACGGGGCCTCACACGAGCCATCCTGGACACTTTCCCTGTCATCAAATTCGGAAGTCCGCCAGGAGCCCCTCCAAAAGACGTGGAACACCCTTCGTTCTTCGCTAGTAATGTTCCACTCGGTCTAGTCTCCCCCAAACCGGAGAAACCTCAAAGCTTCGATCTTGCTTCGTTAACAGCCAAGCCCGAGGAACAGGCGTTGCAACAAGTGTCCTCAAGGGATCATCCTCCCAAAGATCCACCCGGCGATCCCCCAACGATGGATGAAAGTACAGAAAATGTTGCTGTTGCTCGGCGACCTTCGAGGGCTGCCCGCAAGGACGAGCATGACGTGGTACCATCTGCAATTGGACGCGATACCTGTCCTATCTGCATCGTCGACTTCGAAGAAGGGGATGACGTCCGTGTCCTTCCTTGTGAGGGAAAGCACGCCTTCCACCAGAGTTGCGTCGACCCATGGCTGCTCGAGCTGTCAACTTCCTGCCCAATTTGCCGGCAAGACTTTATCGCATTGGAGAACATGATTTCCGGTCGCTCAGATGATGGTGCACACGAGACCTCTGAGTTTCAGCAGGCACAGCAACATCACAACTTGGGACGTTTCTCGAGATACGTTCGGTTCGCGGTGGGGAGAAGACACCGAAGACACGATGAACCCGACCCCACGAATCCGTACATGCCTCAAGCTCCTGAAACATCAATATATACAGGAATGTAACGCCAGTCTCTTGTCCAGTATCATCTCGGAATCGCCATTTGGCGCTCCATCATCCTACTTGCCTGTATTATCGCATTCGTATTGTATTTAATCGCTCAGGCCACTCCTAGTCCTGCATAGTTCCATGTATATTTAGTAGCATTACTCTCCGAAAAGAATTCCTGCACTGCTCGCCTGTTGCACACAAATATTGAACATCTAGCAGATCCAAGCGGCCAATGAGAAGAACAGTGCCTACTTGACAGTCCGGGAGGATAATTTACATGATAGATCCCCCTTTTGAGCGTCATCTACAACCCAAACCTGGCCAACCGACGGCGCCTAACTTCGTCAAGGTCGAGTGGTTCAGAAGAAGCAGGTTTCTCCTCAGAGTCGGTTTCCGTCGTACTGGTTTCCGTCGACGCTATCGATGCATTGTCTGCTTTGTCCCGCGTGGTCATGGGTGTGGGCGTTGGATACTGGGGTGCTTGATACGGTGCAGGTTCGGGCTCCTTCCAAGTTGCTGGGACGCTTTCCAGGGACGCTTGTAGAGCAGCCTGAAGTTCGGCGTCTTCGTCGTCGTATGTTCGCTGATCACTGAGGTGAGTCGAAGATCCCGCGAATGGCGGGACGCTGGGACTTGCAGAGGTCCCCGTGTCCATCTCCACATCCTCATTTTCGCCCTCTTCTGACGCTCGGGCTCGTTTCGATCGGTGTTCGTTAGCCAACTTTTCGCTTTCCTCAATTGCTTTCCGTAGCTCTTCTGCTTCTCGCTCCTCTTCCCGTTGACGTCGTTCTCGGCGTTCCTGGAGAGCTTGAGCTTCTTCCGGGGTAAGATCGGTTTCAGACCAAAGCTCCCGTTGAGCGAGTTCCTGCTCTGCCTGGAATCGCTCTAGAAGCTGCCGGCTCCGCGCCATGCTCGCCGCCACTGGATCGAGGGTGTCATTTATGGGATCTGGCTCAGGATTGGGTGGCATAGCTCGAGGACCCCATCCTTGAGGCGTTCTGGGGCTACTGATCGAAGGTGGCGTGGCAGTGGGTAAGGGAGCAAAGGATGCTGCAGTAGAGCTAGAAGGTTGTCCACCAGACTGTGTTTCGTGCTCATCGCCTCCGGTCTGTTGCATCAGAGATGCCTGCAGGGCTGCTTGAAGTTCCCAATCCTCGTCTTCGAAGTTGTCTACCTGCAAACCCTCTGGATGTGATACAGAAGGTGACATCCGCCCTTTAGACGCCGCAGAAGATGGTGGGGCAGCGGATGTAGGTCCAGGAAGGGTAGCTGCAATTTCATCAGCCAACACGCGAGGAAGGGCCAACGGTGCCTCAGGGTCGACTTGAACAACAGCGAATACAGAATAGCCTGATGGACACGGTAAGAACGATCATATTTTGAGGTAGCAAAGGAGATGGAGCAAACCTTCCGCCTCAGATTGCTGAAGCACCATGCCTAGATAAGTCTTTGAGACCCATTCTGGTGCGGTGTTGAAGGAGTTGAGATTGAACCAGTGGCCCTCTCCCGGATCGTCACTGATGCTTGGGAGAGCGGGGCCAAATCGTCGCAGGGTGAACCAATGTTGTTCCAAATTGAGGATGAAGCCGAGTTGGACGCTGATTCAGTGGTAAGTGTCAATTGGTTCATAGTGTCCTGAGGATGAGGGAGCAGACATACTAAGGCCTATCTTGATATTCCCGCAGTGCTTCACTTCTCCATCTCACAAGACTATTCATGGCTAGTTTTCAGCGCTTATTCCAAGTCATGACTCGTGACGATGCTTACTTGAGTCCCCAGACCTCCAAAGCTTTCTCAAGCACCTGCACTGAGAAGAATCCTGTTGAAGGTTAGTTCAAGAACGCATTTACAATGGTAGAGATCAAACACACCTGTGTCGTCCATATTCGTGCTTGTGCGGCCGCGATCATCTTCATAGCTCTCTTCTAATGTATCCAAACCGCTTGCGATGACGGAAAGGTCGGGTGCGGTGAACTGTATTCATTCAGTCAGTCGTGTCTGCCTCACGACGTTCCAGAACGTACATAATGTCCCTCTAAAGATAAGTAAGAAATCTAATCTTCTAGAGAAAGACATCAATACATACGAAGGAGAGAGTTGAGAGCATGCTGCGCGCAAAGCATTGAGCCTGGCTGCTGCTTCTCGTGGTATAGATGCGACTGTAAAGCTTCAAGTCCAGCCATGATGGTTATGTTCAAGTGGTAGTACGCGTGTCGCGTCTTGAAGACATTAATTGGTCCCGAATCGGAGCCTCACGTGCACGGGCCTGTCGGAGAGGACAACAGAGACAAACAGAGACCTCTGATAAATTTTGGCGAGAGATTGAGTTGCTCGACCTGTCTGTCTTCTCCACTCATGTCCTCGTTTAGTGTGGGTCATTTTCTTCTGTCCTTTTCTTCTGTTCGTTGGCTACGATGACCTCATTCTCTTCCCCGTCTTACACGACCATGCCGAGGAAAAAGAGAGCTTGTTCGCAACGAGCTTGTGCCTTCGGGCACGCAGGTACTTGCCAGTGCCGCTTCGTCTGAGCCTTCGAACATTATTGTATTGTGTTCTTTTTGAAATCATTGGCTAATCTCCTCTCAGTATTAGATATCATGTTTACACCTTGGAACACCCCGGCTTGCCTCAAGGTAAGCTTCAACTCATCCAACTCCTTTTCATTACCCATACCCTCTCCTTGATGAAATATTTCCGTCATTCGCAGTTTCCACTCGAGCGTCCTCCTTTGCCGGAGTACTCCCCCAATGCGGAACGTCTATATTCTCCCTCGTTGCGTTGAACCCAAAAGACGTAACGAGACGGGCCGGCACGTTCATCGTGTTGTGCGCTGGGCGGGAAGCGGGGGTCGATGCGATGCGAGCTTCAATGACCTTCCTTTGGATGTCTGATCCTTTCTCTCATGTCCTTCAACAACCCAGTTACGTGTAACTAACAATCAGACCTACAGATCGCTTCTACATACCGTACTTCTGTAGACTTTATCAATGCCATTGTTTTACATCTTGAACTCAAAGATTGCAACATTTTCGAGACCATCGAATGTGCTATTTTGATCCATTGATTCAGGACCCTAACCTAACTACGATCAGCCCTTGGTGACGCAGTTGCCCGCAGTGCAGAGAGAAGCGCCTCTTCCTTGCTGACCATGATTCTGCGGTATTCCTTACTCGAGAAACTGCCTTTTCTCTTCGCTTTACTGGCGGCAAACCTGCTCCAGACCTTGGCAGACCCCTTCGACTGCAAGCCCGTGATCGACAAAACGCGATACGACTTTACGAGCCTGAGCAAGGAACATCAACTTAACAGGACAAGATCGACGCCACCTTCAACCACAATCGACTCCTTGACCTTTGACCTCTGTGAGGATCTGGTACCTAAGGATGGCGTGTCAGACCATGACCGAGTATGCTGCAGTACATAAGCCCGTGGCTACTATCGCTCATACATTCCATAGTGTCCGTTTGGAACGCGGGCGTGTCTAACGCAGATTAATGTCAAGAATAAGGACGAACGCATCATCTCCGTCGTACCTCTGGCCTTGAGCTCTAAAGAAGCTAGCATTACTGTTTCTACAGACCGTGAGTCTTAACAACGTACACAATGGACACGGTCTGACTTCATCATAGGTCCAAAACACCTGAACATCATCTTTCATGGGTCGGATTACCCTGAGAAATCTACGGATACATCACCATCTGTACAACAATCGTTCAACCTTACGCTCTGGTGTGAACCAGACCAAACCAAAGAGGCCATGGAGATCAAGGATTACGACGGCTCGCAGCTGAAATTGGAATACTTTGGCGCGGCTGGGTGCCCAGCGGGACTCGAGGGCGACGACGGTGGGGACGATAAGCCAGACAACACTGGGAAGGAGCAGACTGGGAGTGGGATCGGATGGTTCTTCTTCATGTACGTGCTTCCATCCACCCGACGTCTTGTGCCTCATTCCTCTTTCGTCCAGGTTGCTCCTAGCATTCCTAGCATACTTTGGTATCGGTGCATACTACAACTACTCGACATATGGCGCTCGGGGCCTGGACTTGATACCGTGAGTTTCCTCGTGTTCCCTCACGGCGCTTCTAAACCTGATCTACCCTTTTCCAGTCATCGCGACTTTTGGCAAGAAGTGCCGTATATGCTCAGAGACGTTGCTTCCCATCTTTGCTCCGCGGCGAAGCCCCGTAGCAGGACGTCGCGAAATGGTTATATTCAGGTGTAAGTAGGGATTGTGATCTAATCGGAGGTTATCCATGTCTTTTTTGAAATGCGCTTGTGCAATTCAGTTGTCAAATGTCCCGAATTGGCTATGCTCTGGCTATTACCAGTCTTTTGAACACCGCAGGTCTTCTCATCTGCCTCGTGGAAATGATGCTTGCCCATCTCTGTTTGCAAGGTCTGCTGCTGCGGGGAATTTGGGAAGTTCGGTTGCCTTCATTTACGTGCCATGACCAGGTGAATACCTAAGCCACTGTCAAAATGTGTACGTCTTATGCGCCTCCCTCAACACGTTCGTATATTGTCCGACTGTTCTGGCTTTTCTCGGCCAAACCACCATCAGACAGGTCCCTATTCGTGGGAAATACGCAATAACAGCAGTTCCTCAAAAGAGTCAAAGAGTCGGAGCCGGACCCTTTCCCAACCTTTCTGTCTGTTACTTCCCCACATTCCATTCTGCGGGCTCAGAAAAACAGGAAAATGGGAAGCAGCAAACACTGCGTTGTTATTCGGGGACGGAGACCAGGGGTGTATCCAAACTGGTACAGTCGACTGCTGTGACGCGCCACGCCAATTAATGACTTCACCTGTGTTTTCAATTCAGGACTACCGCTGAACCACAAGTTCGCAACTTGGGAAGGGTAGCTATATATGAGTCCTTCCACTCGAAACATGAAGCAGATGAAGTATACGCGGCAGCAGAAGCCAAAGGGTTCGTACAGGCGCTCGACAGTGAGTCATTTGACGCTGGTAGCGTTACATTCCCTCTCCGCGCCAGTTGGGACCCTATCGACGGACCATGGGGGCATGAAGTGGTTTCGGCCAAATGGCATGTCGTGACATGCGGTCTAGTTCCTGGAATATACCCCACATGGTAAGTCTCCCGATTGGCGATAGTTGTCCCTGAATGTCTAACACGCGACCAGGATCGACGCGGGCCCTCAAGTCAAAGGCGTTCGAGGCTCAGTCAACAGCACGGCTTTTACTAGACAAGAAGCGGAGTCGGCGTATCTTGAAGTAGCGAACAAAGGCCAAATTCGCGTCCTCGCGAGGCGCTCCCCTCCCTCCACAAGTGCCACCTACGTCTCACAAGCGCCCATTCAGCCAAGCCATACCGCGAGCGGAAACGGCAATGGCCATACCACAAATGTGACACGCGATGCTGTTCGGTCTCCCTCAAAGGGACTCGCACGTGAGAGCTCCCTACTCTTCTCCAATGAGCCGGTGGAAGACGCCTGCGAAGCGTTTAGGCGCGTCAAGATCTCGAATGACGTGCACCCTTCTCCGGATCAGCTATACAGGGCCCCTGACGATCGCAGAGTGAAGGTTGAAAGGGTGGACTCTAGTCGTCGGGCTCAACCTCTCGCTCAAAGCCATTCGTGGCCAACCATTCGCCCCGCCTCTCCAGATCGACGAAAGCCAGCAACGGTCATCGCCCGTTCTCACTCAGACAACCTTGACCAGGCTCGGATAGTCTATGGCAGCGCTTCCTACCCACTGCGGCGGAGAGAGGAGCGGGAGAGTGGGTCCAAAACCTCTTCCTCCCCTTCATCGCGTAGGTCCAAAACCTCCGGAATCATTGTTGGAAACCCAGGGCATTTGAAGCCGTTCACGTCAAATGTGCCAAGTCGGACGCCAGCGAGTGCTCCTCCAGGCGGTATGCGATCCCCGAATCGAGTAGCAGGATCCCCCTCTATCAGTGCCAGCAGGCCCGGCTCGACCAGCGCTTCCTCACGCCGGATCGCCTTCCCCGAAGAACAAGCCTCGACTCGCGGGACACTTGATACCCCCCAACCGCGAAGTCCGCCGCAGAGGCATGAAACTGAAACAGACGTGTCTGAGTCACCAAGGCATTCAAGACGTAGTCCCAAAACAACAACTGCAACCAAATCCGACGTGACCACCTCTCCCATAAATTCTCCCCGCACGCGGACAACCCCGTCTGGCAGCTCGTTCACAGCTTCGCCTCCCAGCCAACGCTGCCGTGATTCTTGCACGGACTCGTATGGTCGTAGCTCGAACCCGCCCTCAAGCTTCTCGATTGGAGACATTGGGTTTTCCCCGGCTCATGCACCTTACTTTGCATGCTCGTCCAGTAGCGATATCAGGTCTCCCATTTCCAATGGCTCTTCGATACCTTTGGGACGGAAGTAAGCCCTCTTCCATCTCTTTCTGCATGCATCCTGACGGTGCAATAGCTCCGCTGCTTTTGGCAGGCCATCCCCTCACCAGCCTCCTTCTCATTTGTAACCAAGATACAAGCCTCGAGGCCTTCAGTTTTGTTGCTATATTAGATGCTTTTTGCCTTCTTTTACTTTGTTCGTCTAAACATTTGCGATACCTAGACTATGCACACCCCCTCCTATGTTTCCTAGTGCTGTTCCGCTGCTTCCTGTACGCAAATGCCTGTACTTTGTTCAGAATTGTACGTCTTTATGATTGGCAAATGTCAATGGTCTGCAGTAATCAATGCCTGGATTTTGTCTGGAACAAAGGGGCGCGTTGCGGCGTCGCGTAATTTGTGACAAGCCCGGACATGGTGAATGATTCCTTTCGTCATTTATGATGGCCGATCACTGCTTCCGTTGACAGGTCACGGATCAGTGGTTGGGTCATCTGAAAGGTATATATGGTCAACTCTTGCAACTCTTGCAACTCTTATAATCCCTTATAAGCCCTTATAAGCTCTTACCAGACCTCTCTCAAAGACGTGTAACCATGGATACGGGACCCGGACATATGTCTTGAGCTCTATCTCATCCGTCTTTGACGCGTTTCGCCCCATTCAACTTGGCCATTGGCATTTCAATATAGATAAGGGTATGTTCCAAGGATCGCCATGGAGGGGACAGTACCCCTTCCCTTCATCGCTCTCTTCCGCAGTGTGTCTCACAGGCATTACAGCACAATCTTGAAGAGGCCTAGCCTATGGCAGCGAGACGGCGTTCTGACTCCTTCACGTGCTTGTATGTTTGATTCTTCGAGCATAAAATCCAGGACACCTTGAGTCAAGGCCGACATCCTCTCCCTCATCGAGACTCAGCACCGATCATGGGAAAGAAGAAATGCTTCTATGCTATTGTGCGAGGAACGCAAGTTGGTGTGTTCGATCTCCAGTGGTGCGTCCCAGCCCTGTCAACCAGCCTTCCAACCAAGCTAACCCTGCTGCATATAGGAAGGACATTAGGCCCTTCGTGACGGGTGTTGACAAGCCCATTTTTGAGAGCTTCTCCTCAGAAAAGGATGCCCAGTCCGTCTACGACGCTGCAAAAGCCAACGGCTACGTTGATACGCTCGAAGCCGGTGGCGCAGCGCCTGCTGTTGGCTCGAATCCCGCAGCGATTGCCCGAGCCGCTCAGGAATACGACCCCTTGAACATACCCCATGGACACGTCGTCGTCAATGGCTGGTATGCTGTCACTGTTGGAAGGCAGCCCGGCATATATACAACTTGGTATGTTGCCTTCTACGCCAGATACTACCCGCATGCGTGACAATGGCTTGGTCTAGGATTGATACTGCATCTCAAACGTATGGATTCCCCCGTGGAAGTCATCAAAAGTTCGACAATCGCGAAGAAGCCGTCAATGCCTTGCAAGAAGTGGTAGTATCGTCAAAACGGCAAACCTCAGATCCAGACACGGTCGGGGAGTCTATCTCTGCACCTGTGCCCAAGCGCGAGGCACCCGATGCCCTGGAGGGACTACGCAGCCACACCGCAGCTCCCTTTGCCAGGCCAGCCTCAGGGCGTCGTCACGATACTCGTCGAAGGGAGATCGTTGACATTGTACCACAATCTTCTGAGGATGAGAGCGACGCGATAAGCCAGCTGACTTTCCCCACACCTCTTCGGAGCTTCAAATACGAATCGACTTTCGTTCCACGCAACGACTCCCATTCACCCCATTCAGTCAGTGCATGTTCAGGCTCATCCGCAGCCGCTTTGCCGCAAGTTCAGGGCAGACATCTTTCCCCGTTGCTGTCATATACGTCTGCCGAAAGTCCTGTCATTCGCCACAAGCGGTCCGACTCTCTATCTTCCGTCGATACGGTCACCTCGAGGTCGTCAAATGCACTCGGTCTAGCGCCCTTGGCTCGTCCATCTACCCCGATCACCGTTTCCAGCGATTCCGAGCCCGACCAGGCAACCATTACCGTCGAGGTTGACGGTGAACGGATCTATATGATCCCTTTGGAGAGGCGAGGTGCGAGACCATTGTCCGAGCCTGCCGCAAACCTGGATGGGGAACCGACGGATCACTCTCGGGAGGAGCAAGGCATACGACCAATGGACCACTCTCCAGAGGTTGGAGACAGACAGCCAATGGAAGTCCCGCAGGAGAGGCAGGGTTTGCGAGCATTGGACATCCCTATGCCCCCAGCGAAGAGAGATATGCGACCAGCGCTGTTTCCCTTTATGCAGCATCTCCAGTTGTTTTGGGACGAGCACAACCTGACTAGAGAGGAGTCTATGCGCCTCCTGAGGTCCGCGATGTGGGAACTTGAGGGGGTGCAACCGAGGCATCCAGGCGGCCTCTCACGGGCAACCCCCGATGCAGGTATGATAGCTTTCAGCTATTTGATGTTGCTCTTCTCCATGATGCTGGTTGTGATCCCCGCTCTGGACCGCTTCCTTACTTTGACCGGATGGCACTCAATGAGTCAATGGTTCCTACTTGTTGCATACTTTGCAGTGTTATGAGAAACATTGAGAATCAAACTAGATACTACGACAATATGATTGCATACTGTTACCTACCCTTATGTTTATGTACGATGGAATGTTACGTCCCATCCTTGAGCTTGAGTTCTCGCAGGTCAGTGGAGTCCTCTTCAGTATCGTACTTTGTGGCAATCACCCTGACGCACATGCAAGCGCGTCGCGTCGCGTCCTGTGGCTGTACCGATAAAAGCTTGTTCCCAAACATTCATGTGAGGCCGCCCCCACTTCAGTTCCCTCCGTATTGACGATCGCTGGCTAGAACGAAAGCCATGGAGTATTCAGATTCTGGTCTTTCCTTTACTATGGACGACTCCCAACTACTCGATCTGAGTGGAGAATTACCTCCTGCGGATTCAAACGACGTTGATGATCTGTCGCTGTCCGATCTATCGCTGGATCAAACCATACGAGGGAGAGCCCCTTTCAGCTTGCTCTCGCAGCCATCGCCACCACCTTCATCAAACCCCAGCAAACAGCCGGAGGATGCTGAGCATGAGTACGCTGGGTCGGAAGGAGATGACGATGCTCACCACGGACAGCAGGACCAGCAGCCCGAAGAGGAGGATGAAGAGACAGTCAGGCAACGTGTAAAGAAGATGAAGGAAGAGAAGCTTCAGAGTGACCTATTTGTACTCAAGAAACTCAACGCAGCATTTGCCACGTTCAACGAAGCCTTGGATGAAACTGGGGCTGCCAATCAGGTGCGACGGGAATGATATCGGATGCCCCCTGTGTACTAATTACGCTGTCCTTCTCGGGTTTAGAGAGTGGCAGAGCAATTGGCAGAAACAGATGCCCTTCTGAACAAATATGTTCGCATTTTGTCCAAGACTGAGGACATAGCCAAACTTATTTTCGATGAGGAGTGGTATGGAGCTGATGCAGTACGTCCCCCGCACTTTCACAAGAAGGCTTTGTATTCTGAGCTCAGGTCGCTCTCTTATAGGACGAGGAGGAGCTGGAAGAGCAACGCAGGGAACAGGCCCGGAAAGAGGCTGAGGCCGCGCGTGAACGTGAACTTGCGGCCCAGCGAGAAGCGGAGCGCCGCGAGAGGGAAGAGAGAGAGCAGCTTGAGCGCGAGGAGAAAGAACGGTTGGAAGCTGAGAAGCGTGAAAGAGCTACAGCCCGCGGTGGAGTGAGGGGCGTTAGGGGAACCAGAGCTTCTATGAGAGGTGCAGCGAGGGTAGCCCCTCCCAGACCAAGTCAGTCTTCGAATATCAATATCTGATCCCAACTGGAACTGACATCCCGCGCATCGTCAAGGCTCAGCTACGTCCCAGAGGGGGCGTCCCTCTGTCGCACCAGGAAGTGGAAGCGGAATCCCGGTCAAGCGTGGTACACCGACTGGATCGTCCACGGGACGTGGAACAGCTACTCGAGGAGGGTTGTCACGGAGGACGTGATATTGGTAGAATCACATTCAATCGAAGCTCCCTCGGTCTGGCAGGGATCGGCAGCATCCTCGACAGTAGAAAGAGGGCAAGACTTATATCCCTCGGGTGTCCGTCCCCATGAATCCTACCCAGTGGTGCCAGACCCAGTAGCGGTACGCCCGCCACCTTCTGCGTCAAACTTGCAACCATTCCTCGACTCAGGAGTCTCAACTCAAGAGTCTCAGGCATGAAAAGGAGACACGATGGGTGCTGATTGCGTACAAGATAGCTAACAGGTATCTATGTGATTTAGCTTGGGAGATAGCAAGGAGCAGGGGGGACGATCCTTGCCACAATACGAAACTCTTCACTCCAGTTTCCGGAATCTCCAAACACTGGAAGGATAACGGTCAGCAACTAAGTTGCGCAACGTTGCTCAGGGACATACAAACGATGCGGTAGTCATCGCTCTCTACGACATTGGGGATGATTATTTGCATTGAGCCTTGGAGGATGCTAAACCCTCGCGCAAGGTTGCTACTCATGGTGGAATTCCCCTTCCGAAGCCTGATCACTCCAAAGGGGTTGGTAATTTGGCCTGGGGGAGTGGAGGCATCCCTCGAGTTACAACTCAGCTATAGAGCATCCTGGAAGTGTGCTTGACTCACCATACGACAAGGAAAGGCTCTCCTACTACTGCTATCTCTCCGATGGCTGGCCGAATGACGGGTGGCGCGTAAACATCCTGTGCTTTGTTGGCTTCCACCGTATTCCGCTCGAAAAAGTTGGTCGCTATCGAGGTATGAAGGACACTGAAGAGCAAGGGTAATATTGCTAATTTCATGGCTTTCAAGGCTGGCTACCAGGGGGGGGACTCGAGTTGGAACTACTTAAGCGTCGTTTCTTAAAGCCTCTAGCCAGCCTAGCGTTCTTGTACGATTCAATCTACCCAGCGAGAGAGGCAACAAGGCTCCCCAGCTTGTAGGATCCATGATTAACGCACCCATGATCACAACTCTGTGAAAGGACTTCTTTCTGCTATATCGAACTGTGCATGTTCTTCCCCGATCTGCGAGAAGGTCAAGAAGGTCAAGAAGGATAACTAAGATAGGGGCTAAACATCGGTCATGTGACCATCATTTTCACTGAGCGCCTAACGATTTCGGAAACGCATTTCTGATTTCACCTCCACACCCTACCGCCATGGTCCTATCAAAACGAAAGCGTGCTGCATCGGTCATCAGTGTGCAATCGGAAGATGCTGAGTCTGACTTTGAAGTAGTCTCGGCTGATTCAGATGATGAAATGGACTTTGACATCTCCTCTGCCCTGACGGGCAAGAGCAAAACTGCGAAAGCCGGTAAAAGGAGAAAGGCAGAGGGAAACGAGAATAAAGACGACGAGAATGATGAAGACCTGTCCAACTTCATAAAAGACACGATGTCCACGCGGGATATCAAGCAGGGAGTCGAGGTGGTGAAGAAAGCCAAAGGGAAAGGGAAGATTGTCAAGGGAGAGGTTGGTGGAGGAAGCTTTCAGAGCATGGGTGAGTATCGCTTTTTTGACCAACTCAATTCCAGGATCTAAACATATGATTTCTTCAGGTCTACACCCGTCCCTGCTAAGGTCCTTGACACTTCAAGGGTACAGAATTCCAACACCCATCCAGCGCCTCTCAATACCTTCACTGCTCGAAAATCCACCCCGGGACTTGGTCGGCATGGCTCGCACAGGCTCAGGAAAGTCTCTTGCCTACATGGTTCCTCTCGTTCAACGGCTTGGAGGCGTGCACCAGACCGCGTTCGGAGCACGGGCCTTGATCCTGCTGCCAACTCGTGAATTGGCGGTGCAGATACTCAAGGTCGGCAAAGAGCTTGCGAGAGGCTGGCACTCGAAGGGCGACCATGCTGGTGACAAGGCTGACGGAGAGTCGTCCAAGGGCCAGGCACTCAGATGGGGCCTTATCGTCGGTGGCGAGGGCCTGGATGAGCAGTTTGAGATGATCACGAACAACCCTGATGTGTGAGTAAATTGCACTCGTTATAAGTAACATCCTAACCTGGAACGGCTCTAGAATTATTGCAACGCCAGGTCGTCTGCTTCATCTGGTCGTTGAAATGAATTTGGACCTAAAGTCGATTCAATACGTCGTTTTCGATGAAGCCGACCGTCTTTTCGAGATGGGCTTTGAGACCTCCATGAACGAGCTACTCAGTCGGCTTCCTGCCTCCCGGCAAACCCTTCTTTTCTCCGCAACTTTGCCCAAGTCACTGGTCGAATTCGCCAAGGCCGGGCTACAGGATCCCAAACTTGTTCGGTTAGATTCCGAAAGCAAAATCAGCTCAGACCTGAAGATGGCGTTTTTCTCCGTCAAGCAAGCTGAAAAGGAAGCATGTTTGCTTACACTCCTCCGAGACGTCATTAAAGTGCCTCTTGGAGAGAATCGACAAGAAGACGACGACGATGATGATGAAAAGGACAAGAGAAAGAAATTCAAGAAACCCAAAATGGCCCCTCATACCCTCGCACCTCATCAGACGCTCGTTTTCGCTGCGACAAAACACCATGTCGAATACCTTACGAACGTCTTGACAACAGTCGGATACTCGGTATCGCATATCTACGGCTCCCTCGACCAAGTCGCACGTAGCATTCAGATGGGCCGTTTCAGGAAGGGTTTGACGAACGTATTGGTCGTCACAGATGTCGCCGCTCGCGGTATCGATATCCCAGTGCTCCAGAACGTAGTGAACTACGACTTCCCCCATGGCGCTCGCGTCTTCGTACATCGAGTCGGTCGCACTGCTCGAGCTGGGCGAACAGGTTGGGCGTGGTCCTTCGTCACAAACCCCGAACTACCTTACCTTGTCGACCTCCAGTTATTCCTGGCCCGACCTCTAGTGAACACGGTACACGGCGACGACGATTCACTCTACGCCGAAAATCTGGTGCTGGGTACTTTCCAGCGTGAAACCCTCGATGAAGAGTTGGAGTATATCCGGACGCTGGACGACAAGAACCATTCGTTGCCAATGCTGAAACAGGTGATGACTCGCGGACATACCATGTACGAGCGCAGCAAAGGAAAGGCCAGTCCCCAGAGTTACAAGCGAGCGAAGGAGATGACGAAGGACCCCAAGTGGCTCTTGGCTGGGTCTGATTCGAGCATCCATCCTGTCCTTTTGCGCGGCTCGGACGGCGGCGAGAAGCGAAGGGTGCAGCAAGCCAGAAGTCAGCTGCTCCGTGCTGTGAACTCTTTCACTCCTTCCGAGACCATATTCGAAGCTAGCCAGAAAGCCAGCAATGAAACATCGGCCTTGATGAAAAAGAGGAGAAAGGCTCTGGGCAAGTCCAAGGAGCGTAGCCAGCTCGTCCAGGTTGCCGATTCAGATGAGGACGACGAGGAAGAGGAGGGAATGGCACGCAGCAAGGACGTGGAAATGGCTGACGAGGTCGACATTGCTGTACGTCCATGTACCATTGCTCCTAAGGAGCTGAACTGACATCTTTCTCCTACAGGCGGTGTTCGACACCGATACGAAAAAGAAATCTTTCAGGGATAGCGAATTCTACATGTCATATACCCCCAAAGACGCGGAAACTGAAAGAGGGTGAGCAACCTCCTTGCGTCTCATCAGCACTGTATTGACATGATTGCACAGGTACTCTCTCAACGATGGCGCCTCATCCTTTGCCAAGCAGGCTAATACAGTCGCGTTCGACCTCGAGGGTGATGAAGGCGACGGCAAACGCAAACGCCAGAACACCATGACTTGGGATAAGAAGAAGAAGAGGTTCATCAAGGGTGACGGTGTCGGGGCGGATAACGTCAAGATGATTCGAACTGAAAGCGGTACCAAGCTTCCTGCCACCTATCGGAGTGGACGATTCGACGAATGGAAAAAGCAGAATCATGTTAGCCTTCCTCGCGTTGGAGAGGCTGAAAGCACCAACTCGCGAAAATTCGGCGGCAAGAAATTCAAGCACAACCAAGTCACTGCACCTAAACCTCTTGACAAGCTGGACAAGAACTACGACCGCAAGTTCAAGCGACGACAGGAGAAGGAGGCAGCCGGCAGCGTGGACGATAAACCAGCTGGGCCATCGAGCAAAAAACCACTCAAGGGGAAACCACAGAGCAAAAGGCACGGCGGGAAATCCTATGGAAAAGTCAAGTCGGAGCTTAAGACGGTTGACCAGATCCGCAAGGATCGCAAGATCTCTGAGCAACGGAAGCTTAAGAATGCTCGGCCGTCGAAGAAGAAGGGTAGGCGATAGATAAGCGTGACTAGATGTACTGGGTATATCTACTACATTACGGCGCACTGGCATAATCCCATTTCGTTGCGTTGCCAGAGATCACAGGAACATCCCTTCCTTCCAGCAGGTCGACGCCCACCGAACGGAGGGCGTTGACACACCACTCAGGATATCCTGCGTCTCCAAAGTAATTTCGGAAGAAAGTTTTGAGGTAGTCTGGGAAGGTTCCAGCGATGATGGCTTCCCTTGCCTTGCCCATGACCTGTGCTTGGAAGACAATGTTGTGCACGGTCAAAGCTGCGATTCTTGTTAGTTCATCAACGGGTCGAAATCGTTTGTGCTCACCATGGGCGGCCGAGGTCTCGTGCGTGACAATGTGGTTCAGCACTGCTCGGCTCATTTTTGAGGTACAAGTTGGGCACGGACATGATTCGTCTATGGGGCTGAAGTCTTTGGCATGTTTGCTGAGTTCTGAACCAGGGTCAGTAACGAGCCTTGGGCAAGACAGCGGTACTGACTGAGATTGAGGGGACCTTTATTCGTTAACGCGACACCGAAGCGAGCGGTTCGCGTAGGGAAAACGCAATCAGCCTTCAGAGAAGTCAGCTTGATACTTGCAGAGCGTTTCCGGTAGACACATACCATGTCCACTCCAAGCGCCACGCACACTAGTAAATCTTCCGCGAAGCCAATACCCATTGAATATCTGGGGCCTGAACGAAATTTCAGCATGGTTATACCCATAGAAGAAAGAGGGAACGCTGACGGTCTTCGGGTAGTTTCTCTGCACATTGTTTAATTCTAGTCCGAGTCAGTAGCTGAGAGCCTCATGTCTCGAGAACGCGCTTACATTCGCCAGAATACATCTCCACGATGATGAGCGTCGAAGTGGCGGCGGAATCATGTTGGACAACATACCTTTCTCTTCACCTCCACTCAGGCCCCCAATCGCATATCCCGCTACCCGATCTCTCCGTTCTACCATTGCATCCAGACATTTGTCTCGAAGTTCGTGGTCCAGGCCTCCCTGTACAATGGCAAACAAATTCTGCTTATCCATCTTTCCTGAGCGTTCGTGTTCTTCGATGCACCTATCGAGCCATCTAACGGACCGCTCCATTGCCTCCCCCACGCGAGGACCCACGGTAAGGCTGGAAACTGATTCTCCACGATTAAGCGCCCGTGACGCGAACTGGCAAGGCTGGCTTACCGACGTCGTCCAGCTGCATGATTATATCTGCCCCGATTGCGTGCTGTATCCGCATACTTTCCTCTGGCTAGTACGAGATGAATATTGACAGTGAAAAATAGGGAGGAGACGCACCGTTAACATGGTCGGCTCACCAGTGAACGGGCTGGCGAATAGAGCTCCTTCCTCGGTGATAGTCGTGAACTTGTTCAGGGAAACCATTTGGAATCCTCCGCTGTCCTGAGTAGGTACGTCTTTGAGAGCTTTGGAGGCGACGCTTTCGCAACGTACAGTCAAGAGATTGCGGTTCCATCCTTGGAATTTATGAGCGCCCCCCGCCGCATTCAGCACCTTTTGCCCTGGGCGAAGGTCCAGGTGATACGTGTTGTTGAGGATCAAGCTAACTCCCAAAGATTCAACCTGCTGAGGGGTCAGTCCCTTGATTGCAGCCTGTGTTGCCACAGGCATAAACGTCGGGAGCATGGTGACGCCGTCTGAAGGACTTTTGAATTCAATCCAGCAAGACTTGGACGATGCAGCTGGGACGTACGAGCCAGCTTCATCCTCGAGACTCTAGCCCGTGTTGTGGGACATCTCGCAATGACTTGAAACTCCATTGCAATCCTCCTGAGGGTGGTGGAAGCCAGAATGACAAAATGCTCGGGTAGATTATAGAAAGGGGCAAATGGAAGACGGAAGCACGTGAAGCCACGCGAAGCACCGACAATATTGATCGACGGTCATTCCGACCCCCTCTTGATCTTGGACACATACTCTGGCCATCCCAAAATGCACTGGCCATCTGCGGTGGTAGCAGGCCTTCTACTCGTACCGTCGGTACACGCATTTTATCTTCCAGGAGCTGCTCCTCGCGACTATGTCCGAAGAGAGCAGGTTGACCTGTTCGTCAATGCCTTGACGCCTATGCTCAGCGGCAATGATGACGGTAAACTGGTGAGCAGCATCTGCGTTGGGCTTTCTCTATCTGTTTACTGAAATGTGAATAAGAAATCCCTGATCAACTGTAAGCAACGGTTATCCGTTTGACCGTACGCGCATTGAGTGAACCACCGCAGATGACTATTATCATCCCAAGTTGCGGTTCTGTGAACCCGAGGGTGGTCCCAAGAAACAACCAGAGTCATTGGGATCCATTCTCTTTGGAGACCGAATCTTCAATTCGCCGTACGATGTGCGTCTCAGCAGCAGCACTACTCATTCGCGGCGCCTATTGACTATGACGTCCAGATCAAAATGTTGCAGGATAACGGGACGTGTAAGTTGTTGTGCAGAGTGCCTGACGTGACCGTCGAAGAGTCCAAGTTTATCAACGACCGTATCCGTGAAGACTATGGACTCAACTGGCTGGTTGATGGTCTACCCGCTGCTGAAATGAAGGTCGACACTCGCACCAAAGATGTCTTCTTCGATGCTGGGTTTAACTTGGGGAACAACGAAGGAGTGCACCAGAACCTGCCAGTCTTGAACAATCACTATGATATTGTATTGAAGTGCGTTCTGTGTTCAGAGTCATACTATTGTTCTAATGCAAGTAGGTATCACAAACCCACGGCCGAGACTTACAGGGTAGTGGGTGTCCTGGTTTGGCCCGGAAGGTACGGGTGCAGGTCAAGAAGTGCTCAAACATTCGAAATTAACCATACTTTCAGTATTGGAGGCTCCCAGGATGATGAACACCACTGCGATGTGGACGACACTCGCCCGCTCAAACTCAAGGAGGATGGAGCCCAAGCAATTCGATATACCTACCGTGTATCTTGGCAGGTGAGTAGTTGTTCACTCAGATTTCACTGCCCACTCAATTTATATGTAGGAATCAGACACACCATGGGTCAGTCTGAGACGAGGATAACCGCCTAGGCATTGTTGACATTTCCTCCAGGCAACTCGATGGGATAACTATCTCCACATTTTCGACCCAAGAATCCACTGGTTTAGCTTGGTCAACTCCATCGTGATTGTGGTTTTCTTGTGTGTCATGGTGTCCATGGTCCTTGTCCGCAAGGTCTCTCGTGACGTAGGTGTCATTTAGGCTTGGCCTCAGTACGTTCTGACCCCTTTCCTCCAGGTTGCTCGTTACAACAACGTTGACCTCGGTGTAAGCCATCCCGACGCTTGGTTATAGATCTGTTGCCTACCTGATTTTACAACAGGAAGACATTCAAGAAGACTGGGGATGGAAACTCGTTCACGGTGAAGTCTTCAGGCCTCCTCGGTTCCCTATGCTCTTGTCGGTCATGGTTGGCAACGGTGCCCAGATGAGTGCTATGGTGGGCGTCACCCTTGGTACGTGTTGTCTGCCGCTATCCGTGCCAACGAAACTGAATGTAAGGGTGCAGTGTTTGCCCTCTTGGGCTTCCTTTCGCCGTCAAACCGAGGATCCCTCGCCACTGTCATGATGGTCGTCTGGTCGTTCTTCGGGTGGTAGGTGGCTTTTTTTTTTGGAGCGCGTTCCCTGCTCAGAACCTTTCAGCATCGGTGGCTACATGTCAGCTCGAGTTTACACTTCGCTGGGTGGCCAGAACCGTCGAAAAAACGCGTTTATCACTGCCACAGTCTTCCCAACGTAGGTGTTCAGTCCCTCTGCTTTCAGCATTTTGCACTAAGACTTGCCCTCTCAGGTTCATCTTTATCATTGTTTTCTTGCTCAACTTCTTCCTTATCACTGCAGGATCGTCAGGAGCAGTTCCCTTTGGTGAATGCCAATGCACAATGTGGACCATGCAAAGTGGCTGATTTCACCCTTTTCAGGTACCATGCTTGCAATCATCCTGCTGTGGTTCGGTATCTCTGCACCCCTATCTGGTATTGGAAGCTTCTACGGTACCAAACATGGAGTAGGTTCTGCTTTGCGCTGTTCTTGCAAATGCTGACCTCCGCTTTGCAGTCTGTCACCCATCCTGTCCGAGTGAATCAAATTCCAAGGCAGATTCCTCCAATTCCTATGTACCTCAGGACGCGGGTTGCAGCCATCCTCAGCGGTATCCTCCCATTCGGTAGGCCGTTGTTTCTTCCGCGCGGAGCGTCACCAGCTGACTTGTGTCATCTTTCAGGTGCTGCGTTCGTCGAGCTTTACTTTGTCATGTCCAGCCTCTTCGCCTCTAGAGCATACTATGCCTTCGGCTTCCTGGCCTTGACGGCTGGTGTAGTTGCAATGACCGCAGCCACCGTCTCGATTCTCTTTACCTACTTTGTCCTTTGTGCTGAAGAGTACAGATGGCATTGGCGGTCATTCCTCATCGGAGGCGGAAGCGCCTTCTGGGTGATTGCATACGGCTTGTTCTACTGGGCCACCCGCCTATCTCTGGATTCGATGACCAGCAGAATCCTCTACCTGGGATACTTGTTCCTTCTGGCACTCTTTGACTTCCTAATCACAGGTAAGACCATAATTACCTTCTCTCTCCCTAAACCAGATCAGCTCATTGGCTCGCAGGAACCATTGGCTTTATTGCCTCATATTGGGCTGTTCGTCGCCTTTACACAGCAATTCGCATAGATTAGGTTCCGCACTCTGCGTCTGATATGGTCTCCAAACTGGTCTGCGCTCCTTGCTCCCGCCGCTGTCTATCTATTATTGTATCTAACTCGAGGTGAGAATGTATGCATGGAAATAACAGCGTGCTTGTAAGCCGTGGCATGAATCAGTTGGTGTCGGTTCTATTGCGAAAGATTCGGAGACTACTGGGCAACGAGGACCACCAACTTGTCCTTGCCTGCTCTGAGGATAGCAACGCTTCCGTCAATGAGTTGAGAGGGGGCAATGGTTGTTTGGATGTCGGGCACCACTGCATTGTTAAGGTATAGCCCCCGCGATGATACCAGGGACTTTGCAGCCGCTGTGCGAAAGAAGAATCAACACAGAGCTCCTGTAAAGATTGAGGTACACTTACAATTCGAAGCCACCAAGCCACACTTTTTCGCGAGCTTCACCACAGGCGTGGACTCGACCAGCTCCGCTGCTGGAATATAAACTAATCTTGGATCGGAGGATTCAAACGCTGCAACAATTTGGTCGCGCGTAAGATTGGAATAGTCGTTATGAGGAGAGCTGGAATCTGAAGAATTGGAGGCTGAAGTTGGGAATAGGATCGTGGTGATAGTTTTCGCCTTCTCGAGAGCCTGGGTACCGTGGACCATCTCGGTGACTTCTGCTGCCAATGTTTTCTGCCCAAATCTTAGCTCAGGTTGGTTATTGTGTTCCTCGACGATTTGGTCGATGCGCGTCCGAGGGATGAAAGTGAAGAGGTTAAGGTACTGCGAGAGCACGCTATCCGGCGTCTTGAAAAAGTACTGGTAAAAGTCGAAAACACTTGTCAGCTTATCGTCTAGCCATACGGCATTTCCTGCGCTCTTCCCAAATTTCTCGCCAGAGGGTGTTGTGAGCAGTGGGGTGGTGATACCGTAGGCGTTGCTGGTAGGATCATCAGTCGCGGATAGCTTTCCGATGAGCTCTATGCCCGCGACGATATTCCCCCACTGGTCTGACCCTCCGACTTGAATGGTGCAACCTTCGTGCTTGTTTAGGTGGTAGAAGTCGTAGGCTTGCAACAGTTGGTAGGTGAATTCTGTGAATGAGATACCCTGCTGTGAGGAGAGCCGTGCGCGTACACTATCACAAGGTTAGTCCTTGGGCATTTGTAGAACGAGAAGGACATACCTCTCCCTATTCATCATCGTGTTCACCCTGGAGTGGACACCGACCACTTGGAGAAAGTCAAGCATACTGAGCTTCTCGTGCCAGACGTGGTTTGAGTGAATGGCAAGGTCAGGTTGGACATGATCCTTCAGCTGTAAGCGCCCAGACGCGTGAATGAATGCGCGCTTGAAGAAGCTTGTGACGGACTGCGTTAGCCCAGAGATGTTGGCATTGAGCTGTTCGGTCTGCTGTTGCTTTCTCTCAGTATTTCTACCTGAAGGGTCGCCTATTCGGCCAGTTGCTGAGCCAATCTACCTCGCGGGATGAGTGACGCGACCTTTGAAACAGGAACACGGGACTGACCAAAGGTACCACCTTGTGACCATGGAGGTGAAAGTGCACCAGACAGAGAAGCGGTACGAGATGCCCCACGTGTAAAGATGAAGCGGTAGGATCCACTCCAGCGTAGATTCCCTGAGGTTGAGTTGCCAGTGCCTTTGCCAGCTCATCGCGTCGCGTCGCGTCCTGAATGAAACCCCTGGCAGCGAGTTCATCCAGTAACCCAGTGCTGTGTGTAGAGCGCGAGTGCCGCCTTGGGATAGAGGTCCATCGTGGGCGACGAGCCGCAGACAATGTCCTTACAAGCCAGACCATTGAGAAAGCAGAGCCAAGGAGGTCGGTGGGATAGTTCGCGTCGCCATCGCGGCAATTGTGATCCTTGATAGGTAAGTCGTTGTATTGAGACTGCTCTACGTACTATCGCCTGCATCTACACTTCACGCTGAGCTCACTGTTGCACGACCTGCCCTCAACGATGGAAAAAGAATACTAGGAGAGGGAAAGTGTGCCGTTCCGGCACTTCCAAGCTCCGCCTGAATTGCTGTACAGTCTCCCAGAAACAAGGTTTGATGGGCTCCGGCACGAGCGGGAGAAGCCAAACAACGGCAAGCAGCTCGTCGCTCTCGATCAGCCTCTGGCAAAACACCTCACCGCCATCGTCGACAATGGGCTGTACGTTGGACCTCTGCTCGTCTAGTTGACCGTCGTACTTATCGCCGATTTTTCAGCCAACAAACCCCGTGGATTGCAGGCAGCGCGAAAGCTTAGGACAGACCGAAGGGAAAACAGATGGGTGAGCAATCTCTCACTAAGCAACCATGGCGAGCGGGCTCGACGATAGCGCTGGAACGGCTCGTTGTGGATGGGGAGACTATAAGGAATGGCATTCTGATGAATATGACCTTGATTCCAGGCCGATAAAGCCTACAAGAAGCGTGCCCTCGGCAACGTTTACAAGACCTCTCCCACTGGAGGCTCCTCCCATGCCAAGGGCATTGTGCTCGAAAAAGTTGGTGTTGAGGCCAAGCAGCCCAACTCTGCCATCCGCAAGTGTGTCCGTGTACAGCTGATCAAGAACGGAAAGAAGGTTACCGCTTTCGTGCCCGTACGTCCTTTACCTGCCAACTTCTGGCCTACACACTCAAGTAGAGCCCTCTGCCATTAGAACGACGGTTGCCTCAACTTCGTCGACGAGAACGATGAAGTTCTTATCTCTGGTTTCGGTCGTTCCGGCAAGGCCAAGGGTGATATTCCTGGTGTGCGATTCAAGGTCGTCAAGGTGTCTGGTGTCGGCCTCCTTGCCCTTTGGAAAGAAAAGAAGGTCAGATCCTCTCACATGGCCCGTCCCCGTTGGCCTCGCTGACCCTTGTTCTTGTTTCATAGGAGAAGCCCCGATCATAAACTACTCGACTCGTCCTTTTCCTTTACTACTGTATATCACCGAGTGAATATGAATTGACCTGCGACGATCCTTCTGAGCTGGTCCCTTGGGCTTCTGTTGCGTCGCTTGATCCAGCCTGTTCATACGGTGACATATCCTTGTGCTGTTCCTCCTTACAAGTTGACCTTCCAGACTTGCTGAGACAACTCTAAAATTCCCTGAGCTGACCCAAGCTCCTATCACTACGTAGTACGCTCCTAGCCGTAGTGTGCGATGACCCGGATAGGATCGCAACCTCCCTTGGGTCTTTCAATCTGGCATCTGGTGAGAACTCGAGCCTCTGCGCAACTCTTGTGCATTCGCCGTTTGGTGTTTCCACTAGCCAGCCTGAGCTCGTGGCAGGGGTGATCCGTGACTCTGGACCCACTTCCAGGGAATTTTGCAGGCGAAAGCCCAGAGAAGTTCCGTGTATCTCCAGTCGTGCATTCCATAGGTTCAAACGTTCAGGGACGTATCCCTTCCTGCCTGAGAGAGCTCTTTCATCGAGGGAGAGTCTGCGGCGTTCGCAGCGATCTAAACCCGTTTCCACCAGCTCCGAACCTCTCAAGTTCGATCCCGCTTCATCGTAAAATTATGGCAACGCTAGGTATGTGGGTCCCTAGTTTCAGTCTGGCCAAGACTCTCCAGGACGGAGGTTCGTCGCTCGAAATAATTATGGTTGCTGGAGGAGATGTCAAATAGACGCCCCTGCCATGCCATGTTCTCAGGCAGGACTCTCAGTCGCGTTATCCTATTAATTCCTTTGGAACATCCGGCGGGAAAACTAAAGCACTTGGACAAGTCTTCAGATAGATCTCAAGAGCAAAGGCCAAGGAGCTAACTGCAGTGCAGCCATGGCGTGTACGCCGAATGGCACAAAATGAGGAATTTGAAAACAGTTGGCTCGGGACCCGCGTTTCTTGAAGTCTTTTGGAAAGGCACTCAGGCCAAGCCTTGCAAGAGTTATTACGCATCCAAACGGCACCATACGCTGGCGCATTTCTGGTCGTGTGCCACAAATTTCCTTGGGATGATGTGCGCGTGTGTGTCGTTAAGTTTCGGAGGCATTCACGCGTTTCCTTGTTCGCTCATGGGTAAACGGATGACGCCGTGTGTGCAGGTACCAACGCCTTCCGAGCTGTGCAAGGGTCGGTTGAGTGCTGCGGATACTACGACGCGCCTCGCGTCAGTCATACGTTGAAGTTCTCGTGGGCTTTCGGAAGCACGGGGACAACACCCCAGCGTTTCGATGAGTCCGCCAATCCTCTTCCGCACTCCCATGCCATCGTGCACTATTTGAATTTTGAAGATGAACCAGTTCGGGCTCTGGATGACGAGGTAAGGCGTGTTACGAGAAGATAACGGCAGCTGTAATAGTAGCGGATCGCGATTTCCTCGTGTGGCGGCAGGTACGACCAACTCGACATCCGGAAAACGGACTTCACGTCGGCATGGACTTTTTATTTTGGCGCCTAAAGCAATGGAATATCACTGAAGCCTCGCGGGTGCCACACACGTCAGTGGTGCATACCGTTGGCCCCTATTCGTATTGGCCCGAGTGCCTTCTGGGGAATATGGCATCTTCTTCAGTAAAGTCTCCATTGTCAACACCCAAGGACTATAGTATGGTATAAAGGTACCAGGCCCGCTAGGTTCAACTTCAACATCTGGACACCACTCTTGAAGAACTTCACATAGTGCCACCGATCCAAGACGTATCTCAGGACGCGTTTCGATCGATGATGGCAGATCTAAAGTTACCACACCGTGGTGACCTTCATGAAACCACCGAAAGTAACTTCCTGTGTGAGAGTAGTTAATAATAAGGCCTTTACGCGCCATGCATGGGAGCTGTTTGGACCCATATCGCTATTGTCGCGCTTACCTCGAGTCCACCTTCAATTGGAGACCCAGGAGCGCGTAGCCGTTTCTGGCCTGACAGAGGCAACCATGAAAACAATGGGCCCTGAGTGACCCTAAATATATATCATCATGAGCTGTCCGTTCCCGCTATTGTCCTGCCAACTTGCGGCGGAGGCGCTTCTGTGAGCCAGGGCAGTCGAATGATGTATCCGGGGCTGCGAAGATCTTGCAACCAGTGGTCGTGAGAGGTCAACACGGAGACGGGTAGCTCTCGAAGCGCCAGGGTGGCAAAATTCCCCTTAATCATGAGCTTTGGGGACCCTCCAGATTTCCTTTTCCTCATGTAAACGCATGGCGAAAGGACTTGAGAGATCTGAAGCGGATCATTGCACCAGCAATTGATGCGCTATACCCGAGAGCAAACCATGAGAGTTGAAGTGGCGCGAGGTGGTTCATTAGACTGCGTGGAGAAACGCAGGGCATTCGACCTACATATTTACACCAACACCCCCGAGTGCCGGGAAGCCCTCTATGAAGCTACGAACCTTTTCAGCGTCCCGCTAAGAAGGGCGCTTAAACCAGGCTTAAGCTATAGGTTGAGGCCTCCTGAGTGGCGGGGATCGTGATTCTGCATTATTAGAAAAGAGGCGCCAGATGGCATGAGAGTGACATTTGTGTCTCCTATAAGGGAAAGTGTGGATTTCCAAAGCTCCTAGCAACAACGAGGAGCGCAGCGCGCCTCAAACGCAGATCTGAGCGCCATTGTTCGTGACGTCGATAGCCCCCGTCCCGTGTAGCTGGTGTTACACCGCCTAGAACCGATTAACGCATTATCATGGAGAGCGATATTTTGAAGATCTGTTTTGGGCTCCCAAGATGGACTCATGCTGCTTGTTCCCCACACCATTGCAGGCGTGGGGAGGAGGGTGTCCACCAAAACTATCACTAAAGGAGAATACCTCCTCATCCTCTCCAATGGCATGTTTCACTGAGACCAAGGCGCTCGATAACTCAGCTCCAATAATGCAACTGGGCTGGTCGCACGGATGGGTTGACGCAAGTGTTCGTTTTGACCTCTTTCAGTCAAGTGGTTCGAACTAGCCATGCGTCATATATGTGGGAATGTATGTTTTGGACTTAGAGTGCGACGGGATCTCTAACTTGACATCGCACAAACGAGACGGTGTTGTAGGAAGGCTGTACCAAGGTCACCCATGATACATATGGCAAGCAGACTACCTAGAAGGTGCTTCCATCAGGCCGCCTAATTTCCGAAGCGGAACATTGCAGCAACTCCTTTATCATGACGTCCTTCTACATAGAACCCAAATTACGGCCGTCATAGTTCTTTTGGTACAAACAGTTGACCATGTACCAATGTTGACGATGAGAAGCAATATGTTCCACAGACATATCAAGAGTATGATTCTATTACCATGTTCATCAGGCCTTCCATACCTCATCAGCGGCATGCTGACGACCATAGTAGACATCGATGCGCTACACATTGCAGAACGCAACTGTGCTGGCCGTTGGCGTTGGTATTGAAGTGTTGAAACTTCTATTACGAATGGATATAAGCTGGGTGCATGAAAACAATAGTGAAGTCGAATAGAAAGATAGCCTAAGTAATGCAGTCCCAGAGTGTCCCTTCACAGCCCTTCCTGCCTCATCGAGGAACGGAGATGCCCTGCTTCTCAAGATACTTGATCAAATCGCCGACAAGCTCCAACTGTTCGTTGACATCCAAGTTGCTGACAATCGTCTGAAGGACGCCTCCAACAGTCACATTGTTGGTGCGAATCAAACTGCTGTAATAAACATAGGTGAAGACACCCATGAGGAATCTGACGATGGCAATCAGTCAATGATCACAAACTTTCGCATTGTTCACTTACTGGCAGTCCATACGATCCGTCATACCTCCATGACCTGGGATGCTATCGCCGAAATCCTTGATATTGAATGCGCGTTTAAAGCCGGATGCGAAGAACCCCCCAAAAGGCGCGACGAGCGACGCAAAGCATGCAAGCACAAGGAGATGCAGTTGATATGGTGCATATGAGATCGCTGGGATTGAACGGCCAAGCTGATACGAATCCATGAGAATATGTGTGCGAGGGAGGATTGAAAGTGACTCACCACGGTGCTGAACGCCGCAGACAGCGGTTGCCACAGCTCGAAGCTTTTCCAAACAAAGATTGGGTTCGGTTTGCAGGCGATAGAATTGAAGGCATTGGCACCGAGATCATGAACCGGGCAGATCATGTAATGAAAGCGCATGAAATAAGTTCCCCAAAGCACAGCAAACAACAGTGTGCTGAAGAACGCTCCGACGAAACCCTCAACAGTCTTCTTAGGCGACAACTTGATGAGAGGGGTTCGCCCAATCGTCTTGCCCCAAATATAAGCAAAGCAGTCGTTGCAGATGACGAGGGAGGCTGGGACCCAGAACCAGATGAGCCCCTCCAGGATGTTGTTTACAATGAAGTGGCTGATGAACGATTTAGTCAGAGCAGGACAAAATCGTTGACAGAAACGCATACCTTGAGAAGACGATAATGAGGAGACTCATGTGAACCCAACAAAAGAGGCCGAATTGTTGCTTGAGATATCCTTTCTTGAGGGACATGACAAAGCCCATGAAGCCGATGATATAGAGGGTGAAGCTAATCATGCGGTGGTTGGTTGCGAACGGTGTGAGCTGTGCATCGGCAAAGACAACATGCTGTGAGGCAAGTTAAGCATTCGCCAGGGGTGTTCTATGTAGCCCGAGTTGCTTACCTTGAAGTAATAGATGATGCTTTCGCCGTATAGGAAGTAGTTGGTAACGGCAAAGAAATACCAATTAAGAGTTTTACTCCAAGGATCCTTGCCTTTGAGCTCAGGATTCTCCTCCTTCGTGTCAGCAGACTTGAGTGAGAAGAGGGCCGTAACTTCTCGGTAGACCAAAGTCTGGCAGAGCATGACCAAGACGATCATGTAGGCATGCCCAAGAAGTAGCAGGGCTTCGTCGTACTATCAGTAGGTCTCTCATGACGGCAGACAAAGGACGTACCAACGAAACCAAATATCATGATAAAGGTCCAAATGACCCTCTCCAAGACATTTTGTCGCTTCTTGGCCGATTCTTCGTCGACTGGTTGCGGAGGTAATGCTTTGGCCACGACCTCGCGTGCTACTTCAGGGACCGTCTCGACTGCCTTAACGATTGGCTCGACTACAGCAGACTTCTTCGCGACCTGAATGGGTTTCGACTCCTCTGGGGGTGGCGGGGGTGCAGGAGACTTGACAGCCGCATGATTTTCCTGGTGGTGGTGACCATTCACATTCCCGTTTCGCGAGGAAGTAATGGGAGTGTCGCTCGATTTAGGTTGGGTAACAGCTTCCGCAGCCACATCTGGCGTTGGTGTAACTGTGTTGACCGCAGGCTCTGGCGCAGAATGGGAGGCATTCTCTGGTTCTAGCACAACAAACGAGGAGCTTATGGGGCTTTCTGAAGGAGATGCCTGTGTGTCCACCTGCGTTGATGGCTGTGGTGCGAGTCCCTTGGCAGCTGCCCGTGCTCGAGCCTTTTCTTCCTTTTCGCGCTGCCTGCGCTCCTGACGAGCAATACGGCTGGCCTTTTTGAGAGCTGATTTTGTAGGTTTTGTGGGTCCTGAAGGGCTGCAACTAGAGTGAGCAATGACGGTGGAATGACGCGACGAATCTGACATACGTTGCTGGCTCCTCTTCCTGGACAACCTCATCCTCACTCTCCTCGCCAGCAGACTCAATCTCTAGCGCATCGAAGGCAACCTTGGAAGCAAAGACGGGACGGCTGGTGGGCGCAGTGAAGCGACTCATTGCTACGTGGCCAGAGTTACAGACAAGGTGGGTGGAAATGTTCCCCGCGTCTGCTCAACACTATTTGGTTTCATCCCTGCGTACCAAACAACTGTGCCGCGACAATTCCTCACCACCGTCGATGACGAAACAAGTCCCATTGTAACACGAGTTATACATCTGCTTCTACAATTTAAACAAGAGGATATGGAGAGAAGGGGCAACGCATAAATACAAATCTAACCCATACTAATCGCAGGTATTAAGGGGGGAGCGCGAGTTGCACAAAGTATTCAAGGCAAAGCGTCCAGTCCATCCACTTAGAACTGCCACTCGGTGTCCACACCCATGGCCCAAGGGACTGGCAACGAAAGGTCAGAGAAGAGATAGAGAGAGAGCTATCTTGACCACGTACACTTTGTAAGCAAAGTCTTTGAGAACATCTTCTCGATGGGCACGTCGTTCTTGGCAGCCCAAGCAACAGTAATTCTGCAAAGAGCGGTCAGGGTTGTTAGAATGAACAGCGTGAAGTGGCCACGAACCTAGGATCTAGATAGTTGATTTTACTGATTGTTGGCCATTGGTTAGTACTGTGACGCGTAAACCAACGCTTGCAAGTAGCTCACCTCGTTCCCAACGCGACTTCCTTTCCTTCGTCACGATCGACCATCTGGAGTTTGAAGGTCTTGATCCTCTCGGTCAGCCTTTCGATGCCCTCCTCAATCTTATCCGTAGGACGTTCTTTCTTCAGCTCCGCCTTGCCCGTACCTCGCTCCTTCGCAAGCCTCTTGAACTC
This sequence comes from Coprinopsis sp. MPI-PUGE-AT-0042, assembly GCA_020736565.1. NCBI lineage: Eukaryota > Fungi > Basidiomycota > Agaricomycetes > Agaricales > Psathyrellaceae > Coprinopsis > Coprinopsis sp. MPI-PUGE-AT-0042. The sequence continues at coordinate 952,510 of JAHBOF010000005.1, read as the reverse complement.
GTCCTCTACCTCAGCTATCCTTTCATCGAGTTCAGAATCCTTCAGCGGCTTCTTGCCGTCCGCTTCTAGCTTCTCGTTTTCTTTGGCAAATTTCTTCTGGGCTTTCTCAATCTCCTTTTCCTTCAGGGAATCCTCATGCTCCTCGATCCACTCGTCATCCAAGTCAGACTCGTCGTCTTTGTACAGCTTGTTCTTCTTCATCTTCGGTTCCTGGGAGAAAAGGGCGTGGCGAAGCTTCATACGTTCGTATTTGAGAGCGCGTAGCTAGAGACACAACTTATCAGTATCCCTCCTACTCCTGCACTCGCAAGATAATTACCTTGTTCCTCATTTTCTCCATGGATTGCTCATGGGTCTTGGGGGCGGCACGTTGATGGTTACACAAGATGGCCACCATACGATTCGCCTTGTTGTACGCATTCAACTTCTCTTGCAATGTTGCGCCACCAAGGTCGTCTTCGTCGAGCAAACGTTGGAACGTGGATGATGCGTTAAAAGTACGGAAGACCTTGGCCGTAAGCCCTTTCATTTCCGAATTCAAGTGCTTGTTCAGCGCAGTGGTCTACGACATGTCAGAAGACGTCAGGGAACCGAGTGCGAATAAACTTACCGTCAAGCGGTCAAAGATGTTGTCATCAGGGTTCTTGTTGTCTTTGAAGATGCGAATGTTCTTGAACACCTGAGCATCGACCTCAACGCGGTTATAGTACCGAATTGAGTCTTTACCCAGGAAATCAAAGATGATGAAGTTTGGTCGCTCAAGAGTGACGTGCTCGCAGCGCAATGAGCAACAGCCGACAGTGTCTGCTTCATCCTCGCCCTTCTCGTTACCCGCTCGAAGGGCAAGTTTATCGATAAAGTACATAGCTGTGGCACGTTGCCGGATAGCCATGACCTTGTCCTTGAGGTCTTCCGTGTAGTCGAGACGAATCTTGTCAATGTGATTCTAAAAAAGACATGCCCGTTAGCTGGAGTCTCGAAGCTCAGGGAAAGTCAAACCTTGAGCTCGCGAGCCTTCTCAAACTTCTGCATATCGCTCTGGCCCTTGAGAGAACTTCCGGCGGCCAAGAAAACGTACTTGTGGTTGCCATTGACGTTCTCGGTCCAAGTTGCAAGCCAAGTGACAGTCTTGTCATGTATGACCTTCTTCCATTTGCCAGGCATATTTGGGATAGGGACTGGTGCGGTTTTCCCGATATTGATCGTGATGTCTTCGGGGCGGACTCGTTTCTGTAAAACAGTCAGAGGCGTTGTTGACATCTGAAGAAGGGACGCACCTTCAGCGACCCTTTCTTGGGATGCTCGCCACGGCCGCGGAAGAGACCAGGAGGCTCAACCCTGAAGTTGCCGACCTTCTCTTTGCGACCGTCCAAGAGACACGCCGTGTATTTGCTCTCGAGTTCATCCTTGGTCTTCTTTGCCTGTTTCTTCTCGTCGGTGGTCATAGCCTTCTTCTTGGTTTTCTCCACCTCGAAGTGTTCAAACATTGGCCGAAAGTCGCACAGCTCGAAGGATTCTATCCGAGTTCCACAGCGCTGGTGCGAGTTAGAAAGCATGTCTGAGATAGGGAATGAAGTGGACCCACCGGTGCATGCTTCTCCAGGACTTTCTTAAAGTCGTCGAAGAAGTTCTTGTTGAAGACAGCGTCCTTCGCATGGTCGCTCTCCAAAAGGGCACCGTAGAAGCCAGCAACCTCTTCGGCTTCGGGGAGCAGGTCGACAGGTTTACCTGCGGGGGATGAAGACAGAGAGCCAGGGTTAAAATCGATATGTCTTACCGTTGTATTTCATCTTGACATTCTTGGGAAGTGGCTCGTAGGGTGGAGGGAAGTAGACGCCGTTGTGTTCGAGGGTCGACCATTTCTGAGATCCATCTCCATTCACATCGCCGGCTTCCCACCATTTGAAGACCTCTTCCCCCTCCTCCTCCTTTTCTTTCTGTTTGCCCTTCTTCCCCTTCTGGGGACTGTCTGGCGCATCCTTAACAGCCTTCGTCCTCTGTCGCTTCGGTGGTTTGGTGTCAGAGTCGGGTTCTTCTTTCTTCACCTTCTTGCGCGATTTGGCAGCCGGTTTCTTGACAGGTGGCGAATCGTCCGAGTCTGACTCGTCCTTCACCTTCGATTTACGCTTCTGGGCAGGGGCCTTTGCCAACGGCGCGTCCTCGTCGTCCGACGAGGGAGGCTCAGACGGTGATTCCTCCTTGACTTTCTTCTTGGGCGGCTGCTTCCTAGCAGGTGCCTTGCTACGCTTCTTGCTACTCGCCACATCACTGGTTTCATCCTCAGAGTCCTCCTTCTTCACGGGCTTGGCCTTTCCATTGGCCTTGGATGGTTTGGCGGGTGAAGAGGCAAGAGGGACATCATCGTCGCTTGAGGACGATTCTGCGTACACTGGTTTCTTACGCTTTAGACTGCGGGGTGCCCGAGCGTCTGGTTCAGATTTACGCGCGGTGGTCTGCGACTGCGAAGGCAGTTATAAATATACGAGGTTCGGGAAAGTAGATGGATTATGGTACGTACCAGAGGCACGTCGTCGTCGTCATCACCACTCATGGAGATGTCGCTGAGGTGTCCGTTCAAGCCACCGTTGCTGTTGCCGTTGGAGGATGGCCGACCATTGCTTGTGGGCTTGGTGGCCAGCGGACGCTCGTCGTCTGAGAACATGGAATTGGGAATGATATTAGGGGTGGAATTGAGGGGCCAGGACGAGGAGAGACAGAGCCTAACAATGACAAGGTCAGACAGCTGTAAGAATGGCAGTGACTGCCTGTGAACTTGGATCAAATTCTCAAGTCACTCCAAACCTGCCCTCAAGTAGGGACCATCAAACAAAAGGATGAACGCCTTTCGAGCGCAATTCTTTATATTTCTCGCTGAAGCTTGATACACGTATAGTTCAAAAGAGTTGGAATGTATTGTTAAAATCCGAGATGATGAAACTTCAAAATGAGCTCAAAAATACCAACGGATGGCTTGGATGAGGTAGATGTGCACATTTCGGACATGTTGTTGGTTTCTGAACGCAATTATGAGTGTTTTCTTGAGAATATACGACCAAAATGCAGCCCTGCTTCTTGGCTAGTCCCACACAACAGCTTTAGGCGTCAAGCGATGCTTTGCGATTCATGGACTGAATGCGCGGCAGGGGGTCACTTTATCCGGATCCAGCCGTGGCAGCCCCTACTCAAGCGCCAGCCCAAGCTCTAATTTCCCACGGCTCTCTACCACCTTGATCCTCGACGAGCAGGCCACTTTGACGACGGTGAGCCCCATTCCTGAACTGCTGGGCTAGCGTTGCTTACTTTATTGTCTAGACCATGCCAGAAAACCTTCCACTCTTCAGAGATCCTTGGGCTAAGCGCGAAGCCTGGCGCAAGAGCCCAGTCTTCTCCAACCGTGTCATGTTCCGAAACCTCTTCCCTGGCTTTGGCATTGCAGTCGTCGCGTTTACTGCATACGTCGCCGTTGACAACTTTATCCTTTCAGCTCACCCCAAGGACTCGTCACATCACCACCACTGACAGAGGTCGGTCCTCTTGACTTTGCCTTGTGACGCCAATTCACTTACATTTGGTATTCATAGTTCCTGTACCTAAGCCCTTGCAATGCTAGATCCGTCTCCGGGCACTTTAGTTCTAACATATCTTAGAAAGACCTGCGTTTATCCCGACCACTCCGGTATCGTTTGCCCGGTTGCCTTCGGTCGTAACGACCCATGACCCTGCCTCTTCGTTTCATGCTAAACAACGGCGACATTGGTAGAATGACGGATCAGGTCCGGAACTCCAGAAGGTAAGTAGAAAGCTGCTCTATCTCTCTTTGTTCCTGCTGTAAGAAAGGGAATGACCATGGCTAATATTGTCCATGAACCCGACAATGGGCGCTCAGGAGTGCGCCTCGCACACACGCTTGTGTCGCATTACTCTCCGCTACTCCCGGCGGGTGATGTTAGGGATAAAGCTTCACCCCTCGTGCGCGTATTCCCAGGCAAGTTGTGCCCTGGCCTTTGTCGGGGCCTCTGCATGGCCCTCATCGTCCTTTGCCCCTCTTTGCCCACGGGTAGGGGCCAATAAAGTGGATCTCTGCAAGAGAGTGGGAGCTAGCCCTTATGATTCATTCTTCGAGGCGTCATTTTGGATGGATCTCATCACCTTCGGGCTGAGGAGAGATTGGATTTGAATCCGTGATTTGTGACGCGCCCTCATACTACGGCCACCTATACGGACCGGAGGGGCGCCGCAAGCTGACTTGGGCTGGTGCTGACACAGGATGAGCCGAATTTCTCGCTTTCACGTTGCAGATCTTCCTCCATGGAGGTCTTGGTGTTGCTGAGCGCACGACCAGATGCCCGTTCGTGCTCCATCTTCCCTGCGCCTTCTAGGCCTTTCCTTCCATTGCAGAGGCACCGCCAATCCCGAGCTTTGCGCTGTACAGCACAACTTTTTTGCTGCTGGCATGCGCCGATGCATTCGCTCTGTCACCGCTTCTATTAGAGTCGGTTTCGAGTCTCGACAGATGCAAACATACTCGAGTTAACCCGCTTTCAGACTCGAGCGAGTCAATCTCGCCACGCGATCGGCGCCTTTACGCATGTTTTCTCACAGCATTTGTGGTTAATCAATCTTGAGTGGCCTGCGTCTCACCAATGCGTACAGGTTACTAAATTTGGCCTCGGGTCCGTCATCCAGCAATAGCCGCTATTGTTCACCAACCAGGGCGGCAGATGGGTGGGTTGCGCAGGTATGTGTTTCAACAAACGGACTCAAGTACGTATTTCAAGAAGTCGTCCATTCTTAGGATACCAACTGAGCATCGATTCTCATACAGCCCTGGTTAGCCCTTCAATTTCCACTCAGCAGCATGCGCCTGAAAAACGAGCGCAAACCAAGATGATGCAGGTTCACAGGCGATTCCAGGCGATTCCACGCGTTTATAACAGCCGCGTCGCGAAAGCTTGGCCCTTTGCGAAATTATGATGCGCTTTTGAGATCGTCGACAGATCTCTCCCATGGATCTGACTGGTGAGTTTCCCGCTATTTTTTCTCGTAACATGCGGAAACTGAGCTCAGACGAACCAGTAAACTCCAATTGTCCCTTTCCCAGGATGTTAATGAGATCCGAATCTCCTCCCCTCAGTCATCTGCAGTGAAAGATGAGACGCTGGCCGAATGCTATATAAGTCCAACTCGCCGTCCCAGCAATTTCTCATTACCCGTCTCATTTCCCCCTTGTCTGATTCATTTCCTCTCCTCATCTCAGTCTCAATGTCTGGTTTAAGCCAGTCTCAAAATCTCATCCTCGACCTTGGTGATGTCCTATTCCACTGGTCGAGAGACACCAAGACCTGCATTCCCCCTAAAACCCTCAAGAACATGCTCACAACACCAACGTGGTTCGACTACGAGCGTGGACGCCTCTCCCAAGAGCAATGCTATGCTGCTATCAGCCTCGAGTTCGGCGTGCCTGCAAGCGACGTGTCGTTGGCTCTGCGACAAGCACAGAACTCTCTCACTCCAGACCTCGAGATGTTCGAGCTGATCAAAGAACTCAAGACGTCCAACCCCGGCCTCAGGGTCTTCGCCATGTCCAACGTCTCCGCTCCTGACTTCGAGTTCCTGCAGCAACAGCCAGTAGACTGGTCGATCTTCGAGCGCGTCTTCCCCTCTTCTTCCGTCGGTGAACGCAAACCCCATCTCGGCTTCTACAAGCATGTCATCCAGGAGACTGGCATCCAGCCTCAGCACACCGTCTTCGTCGACGACAAGCTCGAAAACGTGCTTTCCGCAAAGTCATTAGGATTCCAGGGTCTTCAGTTTGATGGCCGAGATGCCTTCATGCGTGCCCTCCGTAACATGGTGGGCGACCCCATCGCCCGGGGTAAAGCATACCTGCGTGCCAATGCCAAGAACCTTCACTCTGTGACCTCTGCAACCGACAAGATCCCGGAAACTGTGATCTACGAGAACTTCGCCCAACTCTTCATCCTAGAGGCGACGCAAGACCCGTAGGTTCCTCCTTTTCGACGATCATTCCAACATATTTTTAACGGTGATTAATTTGATAGTGACCTCGTTGACATCGTCGAACACGAGCGAGAATGGAATTTCTTCCATGGTGAGCGGCAGCTGCACTTCTTTGTATCAATCGCGAGGCGCTAATAATAGTGTTTCAGGTGGTAAAGGTCAACTGACAACCGAGGCATTTCCGGCTGATTTCGACACAACATCGCTTGGTTCAACTGTATTCAAACGCGATCTGATGACTGCGAACAGCTTGATGGACGAGATGCTGCAGTACGTCGACGACGATGGCATCCTCCAGGTAAGGCGTGGCTTCCATCCACAAACACCGCTTATCACTGATGCTCAATTGCTACTTTTGGCAGACGTACTTTGATCATCGAAGGCCGCGCTTTGATCCAGTGGTTTGCGTCAACGCTCTCACGTTCTTCTACACCTACGGGCGCGGTCAAGACCTTGCGCAGACCCTCGACTGGGTGCACGAAGTCCTCCTCAACCGCGCATACCTCGAGGGCACCCGTTACTACACGACCGCCGAATGCTTCCTCTTCTGCCTCGCCCGACTCCTCGAGGCAGTCCACGACACCGAACTCCACGCCCTCTTGATGCCGCTGCTCAAAGAGCGCATTCAGGAACGTATTGGTGCCGATGGGGACTCGACAGCACTTGCCATGCGGATCAACGTCTGCAACTTTGTCGGCATCAAAAACGAAGTCGATATGCGCCGCCTCTTGCCTATGCAGTGCGCCGACGGTGGCTGGGAGAATGGATGGGTCTACAAGTACGGCGCATCTGGCCTCAAGATTGGTAACCGCGGTCTCAACACCGTCTTGGCTATCAAGGCCATCGAGGAGTTTGACCGCAGCCATTCCCGGCCGGCATCCCCCACTCCGACAGTCGTGGTCGAGCAAGTTCAGACCCTTAAGAAGAAACGCTCTTTCCTCGACAATAAGCTTGTCAGCGCTCTTAACGAAAAGGTCAAGACAGCCGGCAGGCGCTGGTTCCACATTCCCAGGCGCCACAACATGGTTTCCTCTTCTCATTAATCTCATTCCCACCCCATTTCCTTACTTTTATGACTCCCTCATGCTTCCCTTTCTGCACATAGATTATGCTATCCCACACTCCCTCATAATGTCCCATCTTGGGCATCTTTCGCTATTGTCTTTCATCAACTCTGTATCTTATAGCATCCGCAGCATGCCCATTCCTTCGTTTGTTCATAGCATCTCGGCCTCCTTCACATTTTCGAATTCTTTTCAATCCCTCACTCCCAAATTGTTTATAGCTTATTACTATTGTACATCCCGGTCCATCCAATGACTGTAGTATGTGCCGCCTTTTGTCACTACTGTATCCTCACTGTATCTCACCACCCTCCCTTCGACCTTCGACTTCTCACCCTCTTTTTGCTGTAGCATATCTCACGTACTAGATCCTGTTAATTACAGTACTTCGTCGCAACTCCTTATTTGCCTGTTGATTATTTACATCTTCAATTATATACATTCATTATAGTCGTAAAAACCTCCTGTATACAGGATTGTCCGTTTCCTCCACGTAGGAGTAATCGAGCTTGTCGAGGTATGCTTTGAACGCCTCTGAATCAGACTCGGGGACTTGAATGCCTGCGAGAACTCGTGATAGATCTGGGACTCGGTTATTATCTGGACTAAGGGCAAGGCAGCAATAACATACCTCCTCCGTGATTGCGATAATGGAATAGAGAGATGTTCCAACCCTGCTGTAGACCTTCCAAAAACTTGCGAAGCGCACCGGGTCGCTCGGGAAATTCTAGACATGAAGCGCAGTAAGCCTTTGCCCAAATCCGGGATGAACAAAAGACTTGTACCAAACCGGAGGACACGTTCATTTGGAACCTCTTGTCGACCACCAATCATATATCGTACATGACTCTTTGCGAATTCGTCATCGCTAATGTCGTATGCCTTCATATCCGTCTTCTCCATCGCGGTAAGGATCTCTTGAACTTCTGTCCGCCTCTCGCTCGTCTGCAACTTGAAAGACATGAGGACGTGTGCACGGTCTCCGACAACGTTGTAGCGGTAAATGAATTCGGTCACAGCCCGAGGGTGAATGTGTGAATGGAGGGTGAAGAAGGTCCCTGGGCGTTCGGGAATGTCCACGCTGAGGAGGGCTTCCCTGCCCTCTCCCAACTCGGCCCGCTCAGCGACGAATCGCAGTCGGTCAAAGTTCATGTTAGCCCCGCTAACAACCGCCACAAACTTCTTTTTGGCACCGACGAGATGATTGTCGATAATGTGACGCTTCAAGCCGGCCAATGCAACTGCGCCCGCAGGCTCAGTCACAGATCGTGTCTCTGAGAAGCAGGGTCTGGGAGATGCAGAGCATAAAACACGTTGAGAACTCACCCTCGAATATATCCTTGATAGCCGCACAAATCTCGTCATTGTCCACCTTGACGATCCCGTCTAGTTGGTCCTTGCAGACCCTAAAAGTCTCTTCACCCACGATCTTGACTGCAGTACCATCACTAAAAGGACCGACTTCTTTGAGGGTGACACGATAGCCCTTCTCAATGCTTCTGGCCATTGCGTCCCCGTCTACAGTCTCAACGCCAAAAACCTTGTTGTTGGGATTGCCAATACGCTTGACATATTCGGCGATCCCTGCAACGAGGCCTCCACCACCAACTGCAGCAAAGATGCCGTCCAAAGAATCCGATTCTGGAAGCTGCTTTAAAACCTCCAATCCAACGGTACCCTGTCCGGCAATGACCAAGGGATCGTCGTATGGAGGCACAAACGCGAGGCCGTGTGCTTCGGCCAGACGTGCACACTCGGCTTTGGCTTCGTCAAAGTCGACACCATGCAGTACGACCTTGGCCCCCAAGCGGGCAGCATTGCGAGCTTTGATCTCTGGTGTGCCCTTGGGCATTACAATAGTGCATGGAATGCTTAATCGCGCGCCTGATAGAGCCACACCTTGTGCATGATTACCTATTGGGGGAGGTTGCGTCAGCTTCAGAAATCAAGGACTGGCAATTAGAGTCGAAATGCAGACAGGAGGCGGAGAAAGCCTCTCTGCTGTAGTCCGAGTACGCACACTAACCAGCACTGCACGTAACGACACCTTTCCAGCGCTCTTCCTCGGTGAGGCTGGCCATAAAGTTGTAAGCGCCTCTGATTTTGAAGCTGAAGACCTCCTGAAGATCCTCTCGCTTTAGCCAGATCTGGTTTCCGAGTTTTGCACTGAGGTTTGTTGCAAGAACGAGCGGGGTCTCCTTGAGAATATCGTAAACTTTAGATGTGAGAATCAGACGGAGATAATCTGGGGTGCCATCTGGCATAAGATGGTGTTTTGGTAGACGAGGAAAGCTCAGAGGCTCTGGTGCATTAGATGCATACTCGAGGGTTGCAGCTGGTGCCATCTGGGGGAGGTCGTGGTGGTGGTGGTGGTCGACCGTGAGTTGTGTTGATGCATATCTCCGGGGCTGATCCAAATATAGCCGGGATCACGAGACTGGGATGGGAGGAAGAAAGTGGGCGTGACTGTTTGGGCTCAGACAGTCAACCTCGATGACCCCGCTTTCACCGCGAGAGACAAGACGTTCAGGCAGACGTTCAGCTCCCTCAGCATCCACATCCAAATCCCCAGACACCGAGCAGCCTCCCAGACAAAAAGATTCAACCACCTCATCGCGCTCGACAATGTCCTCAAGCAGCGGCAACAGCAGGAACAGGCGTCCAAAGCAGGAAGACTTTGACGATGTAGTCGACGAACGCAAGACTGTCTCGGCGCCCTCTGTCACCTCGAACGCATCCACCCAGGGCACCTCGATAGCAAAGGGCAAACGGAAGGGCAAGGAGAAAGACAAGCACCAAGTTCCAGAAGAGACAGATGGAACCCCTCCTCCTGAAGATGCAGACGGCGCCGACGGTGACAATGCTGACGAGGAGGAGCAGGGCGTTACGCGCTGTGTCTGCGGCAACAACGGTGAGCCTAATCTTTCCCAGTTGTCTCCCGGCGTGTTCCTAATTCTCCGTAGCCGAGGACGACCCTGATGCTGGCGAATTCATGATTCAATGCGAGATATGTGGGGTCTGGCAGCATGGCCTGTGCGTCGGATATCGAACAGAGAAGGAAGTACACGATGAAGAGTACTACTGCGAGGAATGCAGACCCGACCTGCATATCGACCTCCTCAAGTACGTTTACTACGGTATTGTTTTGCTTCGTTACTCAAGTGGGATATAGGAAACTAGCAACGAAAAAACAACGGACAGGGCACAAGGAGACCACAGCCCCTCCCCGAACATCTCGCTCTCACTCCCCAACCCTGACCAAACAGCCATCAAAGCGCAGGAACACCATGAACAGCCGAGACGCCGACTTTGCAGAGAGCTTGAAAGAGATTATCGAAGCAACTGCAGCAGAGGCAGCAGCAGCCAAGGACCCCACGGTATCACCGTCAAACGAAGGCCCTGCAATTCCCAATGGCGATAGCGACATTCATACAAACGGCAAGAAGAAACGCAAGCGCGCTGAAGACGAAGTGTATGTCCCTTCACAGTCCCTTAAATGAAACTGGCTGACTCGACACATCAGCCCTACCAAGAAACGAACGCGCTCAGCTTCAACCACATCCGATCGCCCACCGTCCGTACAGCCGCGTGACGATACACCCATGAATGGTTCAGTCAAGGCACCGTCCCAAGCCCCAGCCCCCGTGAGCAAGGGACCGCCAAAGGGCAAGCGAGGAAGCCGGAAGGTCGTAGCGCCAGAGGCACCCGTCATCGAGGGCGAAGAAGGTCCGTTGTCCAGATGTTCGAGACCGCTATATCACTGACGATCATGACAGTGACGACACCTTCAGCTACTGCCCCCAACAAGCGAGGAGGCACTCGGAAAGGTGCTGCTGCCAAACGGCCAGCACTTGCTCATGCAACGTCCAACAACACGAGCAACGCAAACCAAGACCATTCAGGACGTCGGGCCGCGAACACTGCCAACAACCAGCACTCAACCTCCGCGGCAGCTGATGCCAGAGCATACCGTAACACCCACGCATACGTCGTCTCACAGCAACCTCTACTCACATCTTGGGGACTGCCAGACTACCTCGCACACCTGGAACACATCTTGCCCTCTCATACTCCCCAACCATTGGAAGTTCCTTCAGGGCCCTCGGCCGGACCCTCTAGTGGTCGAGGCGACAGTGCGGAGCGGACCATGGAACGTGGTGTCAAAGTCAAGTGGCCGAGCAAACGGATGAGCGTGGGTGACATGAACAAGCGCGTTCGAGCGTTGGTGGAATGGGTCGGCCGCGAACAAGCAAGTGCGTTGGATCGTGAACGGCGGCGAGACGCACTTGAAAAGAATATGAAGCTGCAAAGGCTTGCCAATGGCGGTGACGGTGCAGCAATGGACGTCGACCCCTCAGAGGGAAGCCGGATACCAAGTCTCAAAACTGTTGACAAGGAGTCTTCAGCATCAACGATGAAGCAAATGGAGGAACTCATGGAGGAGTTGATTGGCTTCCAGGAACGTTTTGGTCCCGGAGCCAAGTCGCGAGATCGTGAACGGAGAATCGCTTCATGACAATTTATGTTCGTTCTACCACTGCCTTTTGGACATGTCCTTCTTGGATAATTATCTTTCCCAGTGTCTTCCTATGTATCTAGATACCACAGTGTACATTTTTAATCTGAACCCCTGCCTTCTCCTGCCACTCACTACTTGCGTCCATGTTTGTCTTGAGCTGTGGATCCAAACAACGCCTGATGGCAGTGACGTTGGGCAGGGCTTGCCCAGCGCTTACCTCGTCCACCCATACGCGTTTTCGTCAACGCTCTCTAGTTCTTGGTCGGATAGGCAACGCACATGGACACGGAAGACTGGAACTCTTCTGACATTCCCTCCGACTCTGCTGCCAACCTCCACTTCTCTGATAGCGATGAGGAGGAAGATGGAGAGAACACTGGCGACTACTCCCATTACTCGCAGCAGATAGACGATCTATTTGACGAAGGAGAACACGAGGAGAAGAATGAGGATGGAGAACACGCCCCGAAGAGTGATGAGGAGGAGGAGGGCTTCGTGTACTCGGGCGTAGACGCTAGCGACCCTTCCATGTCGTACCAAGACCAGCTGCGGGACGTCCTTGATCAGGATGACGCAGAGGAATCCGTGGACGGCTTGGGTGAAATTGAAGCGTCTGTAGACGAGCATGAACCACTGGTCAGTACACCTCTGATGCTTGATAGAGTGAGGACTGAACCAAAATCAGGAACACTTTGAGTACCAGGAAGAGGTGTTCTCGAATGCGTCTCCTGTTCTGTCCTCACTGCCAATGACACCTCCTTCACGCACACTCTCTCCTGCTCTCCTGGGCCGCTCACCCAGACTGCACAGGCCATATCTTCATCCAACAGTTTCACGACTGCGATCCTTCACCCCGCGCCAAGATTCGCCTAGCACACCCTCAGACCGGGGGTCGTCGCCCTTCTCTCAGTCTTCACGGTTATTCGAAGCTACATCTCCTTCACCCTCCCACCTCTCGTCCATCTCACGTACTTCCTCGGCCTCGAATTTCGCAGCATCTTCGAGTGGAAGGGCACAAAACGGCCAAGGGAATTCTTCAGACCGTCAAGTATTCAAATGGTCGGAATTGCATTCGATAACACACCAGTTGTTCTCCAAAGCCTCGCAGAAGGCTTCAAGCGTCTTGGGGAAGGCCGCATATGGGAGCCCAACGGTTCTGGCAGCGAATGGCTTCATTTGTCTGGGCTTGGAGGATGGACGGATATTGGTGTTTGATTTCAAGCAAACGTTGAAGGCTGTGTGCGGGGATGAATCTTTGGGTTGGTTCATTTCACAACTGCCCATCTATCCCTTCAGCTAACAAATCTACAGCAGCTTCAGCAGGGCCAGTCACGGCGCTTGCGCTATCCCATGACCACACCTGTGTTGCATCCGGTCACGCCACAGGCCACATACGACTGTACGAACTCAAGAAGCCAAACGTCCCGATGCGGTCTGTGGCTCCGACCACAATCGCAGTAGTCGCTACGGGGCGAAAGGAAGGACATCTACAGGGTTCACGAATCGTCAGCATTGGATTCGTTGCAGGAAGACACACCGCTCTCGTCTCGGCAGACGAACATGGCTTGGCTTTCTATCATTCCCTCGGAAAGATGCTCTTCGTCGAAGCGCCTGATATCTTACGAATATTGGGACAATATCCAGACCCCGCACAAACACCTGCCTCTGCTTCCCTGACTGTCCCTTCACCACTCCCTCCCTCGACCACATCCCGGAATGCGCGATACTCTGTTCTGGGCATGGCACCCTTGCCTCTAGGCACAGTTCCACATACAACAGATGCCTATGATGTGGTTGCCTTGTTGACACCAACGAAACTGGTGGTTGTAGGCCTACGACCAACGCCTAAGACCTGGTTCAAATGTCCACGCCAGCCCGATGAAGGTCGACTATCGCGAACACGGATGAAGGGTACCCTCGCCTGGTTCCCTAGTGTACCACGGGCCGCATCTAATGGGCAGGCAGCCACACAAGCTAGTCTGGTCAAGCAAAAGGAGGGCATTGTCGAGCCTGGAGCAGATCCCATCCTAGCGTACACCTGGGGCAATTCCCTTCACTTTATCCGGGTTATGGAGTCGAGGTTCAAACAGCGTGTTAGAAGTTCAAAGACGGGGAAAATCAGCGAGATCGAAGTGGGAACCATTGTCTATGAGAACATAGGGCAACATGCGACAGAGGACACTATTGTCGCCTTGCAATGGCTGCATGCAGACGTGGGTCGGTTTATTGACCTCGTAACTCACCGACTGGATCTGACTATCTCCCCTTCCAGCAAGTTGTCTTTGCCACAAAGAGTAGCATGGCCGTCTACGACCTTCGTTCGTCCCGCGTCATTGAGCAGACCTGCTTTGACGGCCTGTCGCTGATGTCGCCAACATTGGCTCGCACTGTCGATGGCTCAGTACAGTATGCGGATGCTGCCACGGATACAGCACCAGCACACAGCTTGAGGGTGTATAAGGGGAAGATGTTTCTACTGGTATGCTCAGTTATCTCTTCCTATGCAAGCTCCCTGATTTTCTCTATCTAGCACCGGGACAGTTTGCGAGTTGGAAGCATGCTCACTTGGGCAGACCGGATATTGTTACTGGTAGAAGCCGGGAATTTCCTTGGTGCCATTGAACTCTGCCGGACGTACTACACGAATGAGGCGCCAGGGAACCGCAATGGTCTTCCAGAAAATCCTGAGCTACGACAGACGGTAATTGGCGAGAAGTTGCGAAACCTGCTGGATGCATCTGCCCAATACGCGTTTTCAGAAGACCGTCTGACCGACGATACGCACCGAACGCCAGGCGGAGTTGACCGGACGCCTCTCTTTGAGGGCTTGGTCTCAACCTCCTGCCGTGCGTGCATTGCACTCGATGACTTCGACTTTCTATTTGAAGACCTCTTCCAACTCTACGACGAATCGGGGATCGCCTCGATCTATCTCAGGCAGCTGGAGCCGTTCATTCTCGACAATGAGATTCGCTTCGTGCCACCACGGATAACGCAACGACTCATCGCTCTTCACGACGCCAACAATCAGTCCGAGTACGTGGAACGCATAATTTGGCACATGGACGCCGCTTGCCTCGATCTCAACCAAACTATCACTCTTTGCCAAAAGTTCCACCTCTACGACGCTCTTATCTACATCTATACCCGCGCACTGCAAGACTTTGTCGCTCCCGTTGTCGAATTGCTTGGCCTTATACGGCGGATCCAGCAATTGCAATTGGCCCAAGCCTCTGACGCCCAGGACGACGACACCGATGTCGACACACTAGTCTCAAACGCCTACAAAATATACCCCTATCTATCCAATGTCCTCTCAGGCCTTTCCTATCCCAGCGAAGAGCGGCTTCCCGAAGATGAAGCCAGCAATGCCAAGAAGGCGTTGTATTCGTTCCTCTTTTTCGGTCGGTCCAGTGTATGGCCGCCTGGGAACGACGGCAAGCTCGTGCTCACAGCGATTGAGGAAGGTGGAATGGAGCCAACCTACCCTTACGCACGCCAACTCCTTCGGTTCGATGCCGAAGCCTTCCTGCACTCTCTCGATATTGCCTTTGAAGATTCATTCCTCAACGACGAAACCAGAAGCGTGAACCGGCTCATGATGGTCCGGATCCTCTTGGAGATACTTGCGGATGACGAACTCTCTTCGGAGGACGTTACGTTCGTCAATATTTTCATTGCCCGAAACGTACCCAAATATCCTCAGGACCTCCAGGTTGCCCCAACCATCCTGCACAACGTCCTCACCGGGTTAGCCCAAGACGAAGACCCTTCAACAAGAGAAGACCGGCAGTTGGCTGCCGAATTCCTCTTATCCGTGTACAAACCCCATGACAGCGACGATATTGTTGCCCTATTCGAAGAGGCTCAGTTCTATCGCATCCTTCGAACGTGGTACAGAAAAGATCGCCGGTGGGCCGACCTCCTTTCAACTTTTGTCAACGACGAGGGGCTGCATCCCTCCGACCTCTTTTCGGAAGCCCACAACACATTATCAACTTCTGCGCGCCACAATCGAGGGGCAATTCAGAACGACGTTGCGGATGTCCTCTCCCAATCAATACCCCGCCTGCTTCATGCCAGCATATCCGATACAGCCACTCTCGTGGAAACACACTCACCCAAGCTACACGAAGAAGTACTCGGCGTTATCCAGAGCGATTTTGACGACAGCGCCGAAGCTACGTTTGCATATCTGCAACAACTCTTCGTTGACTCCGGCGAAACGGAGAGTGCTCTACCCAAGTTGAAAGTCGACCCTTCAAAGCTACCGCATTCCATGCTCCGGACGTTCCTCGACCTTCAAACGCGTCTGCATCCAGAAGCTACGGTGGACGTTCTCAAGCAACTGGATGGTTTGGACATGGATTGGGCAGAAGTGACTGAAATTTGCGAAAAGAACGAAGCATGGGACACAGTTGTATGGGCTCTTGACTGGAAGCAGGAGTCTCAAGCTGCGTTCAGGAAGTCCGAAACGTACCACAAGCAACTCGTGCGCCGACTCATCAAGTCTGTATCTGCAGGCTCGAACGCCCTCCGGGATTTAGACACGCTCAAACTGCTAGGGTCGACGGCGCGCGATATTTGTTTGCGGCGGTCGCAAGCTCATGACCAGACCGAGGTTCCTCTAGAGGATCTTTGGTTTGGCCTCCTCAGCAGTCAAATACACGCCGTTCAAGATATTTCGTCAAGTGGGCTCGAGAGTGAGAGCGATCAATACCAAAACACCCTCCGCCAACTACGTTCCCTTGTCCAAACCACGTTCACCGCCCTCGTCTCTGTGACATCCACTCAAGCCGTTTCCTTCCCTCGCCTCTTCAAGAGACTTGTCGCCTCAACGCCCTCCGCTACAGGCTCGTACACAGAGTTCAGCCTGATCCTGACAGGGATGATGGAGTCGTATCGCTCCGACGCTGATATGCTCAACATCACCCACCATCTCATCGAGAGAGACCTCTTCGACACCGTCTCCCGCTTGGTCACAGCCAAAAAGAGGGGATGGGCACCTAGGAGTGGTGTTTGCTCTGTATGTCGAGAGCCTTTAGTTCCTCAGCTGGGCAAGTCGTCGCCCAGTCAAGCATTCCAGGCCTCCGCAAGCGAGGTGGTTGTGTCACAAACAGGCTCAATGTCACATCGTGCTTGTACCTTGCGCCAAGCTTAATTGATTCATGCGCGGTTTCGCTTCATTAACTAGATTCATATATAACACATGCTAATTCAACCCATGAGAGGGACAACCATCTACCAGTGAGATGTAACCAAGAACATCCGGCCAGACATCCTTTGCTTGTAAAGTTATGACTGACTGTCGGTGGCATACACCATCTCCTTCAGCAGGTTAAAATGTTCATTGTCGTCCACCGCCACGCCAAGTGACCGAGCGTCTTTCCCAAATGCCTCCACGTCCAAGATCATCTGCGCACGGATTCTTTCCTCGTCTCTTCCATCGTCTTCTGCGGTGTTGCTACTTCCAAATAGGGAATAAGTTGGCTTTTTCGCCTTCCTCAGTCGCTTGAGGGATTCTTCGGTTTTCTTCATTGCCGAAAGGTAGTTGATGTATCTGCAGCGGATGAGCTGTATTGCCACCTGGTCAGAAAGAGTACAATTACCGGCTTGTTATTGCGTTGAAGACTTCTGAAGAGTAATCCTTCAAGTACTGATCCTTTATTTTCGCCCCAGGACCGTCCGCGCCGACGCCAAAGAACTGTCGCAAGGGACGAAGGATGCCGGAGATAAAGTAACTAGGTTCGGTGGGCATTCGCTTGCTTGACATCGCCCTAAACTGAGACGGGATGCTACGCATTGGCAGGAGCGCGTCACAGCACCGTCTTGTCAAAATGGTTATTACCATGACAGATAGCGAGGGTATGACCCCGGTCAATTTGGACAGCACGGCGTTTAAAGCAGCTGTTGAATAAGGCACGCTCAGACTTTGACAACGATGGAGTGTGAAAGGAAAGGCTACCTTCCGGTTGTACCTCATCGACATTCTCTTGGTCGGGCAACATCTGCCTGATCTCTTGGTCCCAAAGGACCCGCACCATCTTGTCCAAGGCCAAGATATCGACAATAGCTGCAGAATACTGACGAAGCATACCGTCATCTGCAGCGCTGCTTTCGGGGGTTGAAGACTCGCCAGGCACTGGCGTTGTTGCTCGCCCGCTCGAAGTTGAGTTAGACGGTGCCTGGGGTGTAAGTGAGCTTGGACTTCGGGTATGAGTTCATTTTCAACTGACCTTGGCGTCCGAAGCAACCTTGACTTCGATCAAATCGATGCAGGCTGATGTCCAAACGAAGTACCGGCTAATAATCTGGTGGGATGAAGGTTACTAGGATCCATTCCCTTTACCCGATGAACATACCTGCAAAGTCAACCGCCAAAACCGAGAACAGAGTTCCGGAATGAAGACCTGAGCACTCCAGCACGCGGATATAGCCACCCACACAGCTGCAGCTTGAGGCGTCACAAACGGGCTGATGTCTGGCTTAAGCAATTAGCAGCGCGTCGTAAGATTAAGATTTGAAAGACCCAAGCTCACCCTTTGAGTAGGTAGGCTCAAGCCTCTGTGTTGCCAAAGATTCTTCGAGCTTGCCGATTATCTCTTTCCACCGTAACTGGAAGTATACGGGAAGCTGCCACCGTCGCTCAAACGTCTGAAACGATTCGTGGGACCGTAGCGCTTCGATGGCGCCTCCTGAAGGTGCCAGGAGCTCGAGAGATCGAATAAAAGCTTGTGTAGTTTCGTAATGCTGAAACAGGACAGTTACGTTTTGAGGATCAGCTGACAAGACAACCCTCACCTTTCTGAATTCATCTGGTCGTCCCGCTGAAAAGACTAACCCTCCGATCTCATCTTGAATAGCTCTACTTAATTCATCCCAGACGACATTGGAGAGGAGAGAGAAACCGCTATCGGTGTTATTGCTGTCCAAAATCTCAGGATTGGCGGCGTTGTTCTTGATGGATTCTGTGGCGTCCATTAGGTAGCAGACATCTCGCTCGATGAATCGCAATATTTGATTGTAGAGGTGAGCGAGATTGTCGGTGGAGTCATCCAGAAGATAAGCCTCTGATTGCTGAAAGGAGCTTCGGGGTCCAAAATGCGCGTTATGCTTGGGGATGAACGCAGTAAAAGGCGTATAAGGCGTTTGTGGGCCAGGGAAGCTGGCTGTCAGCAAAGGCTCTGGGATGTTGGGGTGGAAGGGTGTATGTGGAACTAGGGGGGAATGGGGAGCGTCGAGAGCGCCAGGGAAAATCGTCTGCCTGTAGGGTTAGCCGACAAATTCCAGGTAAGCGCGAGGGTAAATTACCTTCCGCACAAACTTCCGAATGACTTGTCGACGAATAATATCCTCTGCGTCCCTCCATAAACCGAGGAGATCATAGGTTCGTAGACACTCGGTCAAATCGGCGATAGACTTCGTTCTGTCCAGCTCAGAATGCTTAACATCCGACTTCCCTTCTGCAACGTTGGCAAGGGTTGTCGAAAACATCGAATCCAGATCAGAAGACAGTGTCGAATGAATTCTGTCAATGCGCTTAGAATTCCCTTTAGCGATGAGCGTATTGTGGCTTAAAGGATGCTCACAAACCCATTGGATGCCGTTGATAAACACGCAATTCTCCAACCGTGCTTTTGATGCATGGTATAGCAGCTGGGTATATTCGGTAGCTATCCGCGATAAATGTTTTGCTCGATTAGCAGGAAGCCTGGGTTTACTGGGTCAATATCAGGCTTGAAAAAAGAGGGGAAAGACCCACTTGTCGTCTGTATGTTCGTCAGAGTGACCCATTTGTAATGAGACTTTGGATGTAGTGAGATCGTCATCTTCCTGGGATGAAGATATGGCCAACAACTTTTCCAGCCTGGTGACCGAATCTGATATTTTGAGTAGTAGTTGAAGGAGTGCCTAAGAGTCCATGAATACAACCCACAACGCCCAATAGACATGCTCACTTTCTCCTCACGGAGCACGGAGCGTTTCTTCAACTTCTCCTGGACACTGTGCTGGATCTCCTGCAGGTCTTGCTTTGAGTCCTGAAGCCAATTTGAATACGCATTGATCTGGGACCGACGAGTGCTGGCTCACAAGTATCTGGCTGCGTATCCCATTCAGTGGCCTCTTCAACGCTTCGAGACGTCCTCCTTCGTCGCGTAGGTCCGTGCTGAGACTGATGAAAGCCTCGTAGTCGTCATTGATGAGCCTGACCAGCTCTTCCTTGAGTTCGACCAGATACTCCCGGAGCTCAGTACGCAGGTCAGGAAGCGATGTATACGAGCGTGACTGAAGGAACGCTTCGATGTTGAACCCTTCTGCTGTCAGGAAGGGGTTCTCGTGCGAGAGAGGAACATAGGATGGTAATGTTGGTACATCAGAGTCCAAATCCTCGATACCAGCGCTTTTTGGATAGCTTCGCTCGCGAGTTTCTAGCTCCTCTGCAAGTCTTTCAAGCTCGTAAGGATCCTGAGTGCTCAAGCTTTGTCGTAACTGAGAAGGAATCGCCATGAGGACCAATTAGCTGCTGCCCCAGCCAGATGGCCACTGTTTGCCAGCCACTTGTGGTACAAATACTGTCTGATGCACCAAATACTAATCCGTCGAACAGTCAAAGCTTTATTGGCCTCCCCAGGCTTCAGCGCTGGCGAATGGCGTCCCTGTGGTACCCAATAGAACACTTGGCTCCCAGATACAGTATATCCTCTTCGGCTCGATCAATGCCCTCTGCAATAGTCGATGTCGTACCCAGAGTATTCACCGACCATTTCTCTGCACCGCCTCTTGCCGTGCTTACTGAGGTACGCGGGCTTCTTGTCAATTGAATGTCATTTATGAAATGAGATTTCGTCAGCCAAGTCTGTCAATCCACTGAGCCATGACAGAGATATGTTTATCATGTTGAATTGACAAATTCCACTATCCCAACGACAATCAGGAAGTCGAAGGATGTCATCCTCCTCCAATAAAAGCCAGCGCTGTGAAAGAGAGTGAACGTATCTAACACTCCTAGCCAACAATGCCCTCTATTCTCGCTTCTCTGTCCCCCGAGGAAAGTCTGCGTCGCGAGAAGAGGCTTGACTATGTGCGTATTGAGCGTAGGCATTGATCTTTGTCGAGCAATAACCAGTGACCCCTCTTAGCTGAGCGCCCACATGAACGAGATCCATGAATACTTCAAGTCCGAATGTAAGTGAAGCCCGACCTGCGTAAAGTGCATGTTGCTTACGGCTTTATTGATCAGTCAACAGCCTTTATGAGGTGAGAAGCCCTTCACAAGTTCAGCACTGGCGCACATATTGACTGGCGCTTAAAGCTTGCTGATGGCTCTTACAATAAGTATGGGATGAGCTTATCATTGTTCTTGTCCCGGGGACAAAGCCTCATCGACCGTAGGGCTGAGACAACACTTCTATTTGCACAAATTCGAGCTTAAACATTGACAATCTAGATCTTACCAAGCATCACACAATCGAGGAGCGATATTTCTTCCCAAAACTCGCAGGAAGGATGCCTCAGTTTGCTAGTGGCTCTGAGCATCTCAAGTCCCACCAGGGAATTCATGACGGTGAGGAGATGTCCGATCCAATGGAGGGGCAAGCGCTCACTGACGCCTTTCACCTTTCTCCAGGACTAGATAGCCTTGAATCTTTGATTCATGAATGGTCGAAAGATAATACGCAATACTCTCCCGAGAAACTGAGAGAGTGCCTGGATGGCTTCAGAGAAGTCCTTTTTCACCATCTCGATGAAGAGGTAGGACGCGTTCACAAAAAGCATTTCTACCAACCTAATTCCTGTTGATGATGCAGGTCGCAGACCTTCGCGGTGAAAATCTGCTGAAGTACTTTACTGAAAAAGAGATAGAGTCGCTTTCATAAGTAGAGTTGCTGCAAATAGCTTGGAGCTCACATCAATGATATGTTTGTTGCGTCTTCAGTGCATATATAAGGGCTGCGGGAGGTCCTGTGCAGGCACATTGAACTTCGTAACGAGGCCGTCTGCCCTTTGATGTAATCGCGAGAACCATTGAATGTTGCCAGAAGGGCTCTTGTTGCTTATGGCATTGCCGAGCGACCTTAGTTCATGGTGTGAAGGGGGCAAGCTACCACGTTTGAAGGGAATCATGCTGCCAGATACCGTTGGGTGTCCACTGTGACGATAGCCAAGCCCTTGCTTGTCGTGCTTTGCTTTCGATCCGGATGCTCCGCAGGGATCGAAGAAGCTTGGGGTCTTGAGATCGAGCAAGTGGTGACAAAAAGCTGTAAAGTCTTGGAGGACTTCCTGAAGGATCTGAGAATTTGCCGGGGACATATGCCCGCGTCGAACGTGTGCCTATAAATAGCGAATGTTGGAATTTGTATCCCTCTCCTCATTCCTGACTTTCCTCCCCTCTCTCTCGTTCGGCATGCCCTTTTCATGGAAACAGGCGTGCCTCTTGGCCACAGCATTGGCCCAAGTTCCCCGTCTCGTTCAAGGAGCTGAATACAAGCTCGCGAGAGAATACTCTGGTGATACGTTCTTTGACGGGTGGACGTTTTTTGATGCTCGTGAGTCGGACTGCAATTGAGTCTCTTCAACATGAAGAACTTATGCCGATCTCTGTGCAGCTGACTCTCTCAATAACGGTGACGTCGTGTACGACCATTGTGGCGCCCCTATCCGCGCTGCCTTCACTGACACCCTGTCGCACACAGATTCATTGGCGCAGATGAAGTTGGCAACCCAGAGACCAGCTTGGCGTATATCGACCCAACCACCAAACGTGCTATCATGAAGGTTGACGACACATCTGTCGTCCCGTGGAATGAAAAGCGCAAGTCTGTCCGCATCACCTCTGAAGAGTCCTACGATTTTGGCAGCGTATTCGTCGCCGACATTTACCATTTCCCTTATGGCGTCAGTCCTCATCCCATCCCTGACAAGACTATGACTTACCTTTTTTGCGGAAACAGTGCTCTGTATGGTCGAGTTTCTGGAGTTGGAACGAAGGCGCCGGTGCAAGTTGGCCGGACGGCGGGTAAGCAGAATCTCTATGGTATGTTTCGAGAGACAGCGATTGACAATTAAATAGTGAAATAGATATTTTTGAGGCCATTAATCAGGCTCCCAGGAGTCAGATGGGCCTCCATACTCTCGCTGGATGCACTCAGCCTGCCAACGTGAGCCAGTTGTCGAGTGAAGTGAGAACCACAGACTGCGCCGGACCCAACAACTCAGGTTGCATCGTCGCAAACACAGACACTGCGTCCTACGGCCCCCCTCTCAACCAAGTCGGCGGTGGTATCTATGTCACTGAATACGCGGAAACCGGTATCTCGTGAGTGCATATATGTTTCCCCAACCTCAGTACAGTTCTAAAGAGATGGCGCACAGCATCTGGTTCTTCGCCCGAGACAAGGTTCCTGCTTCCATCACCCCGGAATCCCAGACAATTGATACCTCAACGCTCGGAGTGCCCATGGGATCCTGGCCTGCAACCAGTTGTGATATCAAGCGCCTTTTCAAACCCCAGAACATTGTCATGAAGATCACGTTGTGCGGAGGTGCGCCACACTGCTATCTTATAACCATCCATTGGACGCTAAACCTCATTGGTAGACTTTGCTGGTCGGGATTTGTTCAACCAAACTGGATGCCAGGGGCGCTGTTACGAGGATTTTGTCATTGGCGAGCCTGCTCGTTATTCGGAGGCCTATTTCGAGGTGGCCTCGGTCCGCATATTTAACGTCGATGGTACCCGGCCCTCTGCCTCAGGCTCGAGCCCAGCCTCAGGGTCTTCTGGTACTCCAACTGGCAGACCGGGTAACAGCACCGAGACCCAGGAACCTGGTGCGGCAGTGTCCATGAAGTCCCATTCGTTCCTCGCATCAACGATTGCAATCGTTCTTGCCGTCGCTTTGGCTTCTTTCTGACACCCGCTCTGAATGCCCATGCCTCCTTTTCTTTTAGGACAGATGGACTCGGGACTTTATGTTTTTCCTGTTGTGCATTAGATGACTTGTAATTGCTCGGGAGTCGAGCCGCACAACTGCGACTAACATGCCTACGACACCTACTACGACCCTGCGTACATGATAATACACCACGATTTGAATACGCCACGTTGATAATGCGCACATGGATCTACTTCTTGTGTCCGCCTCTAGATAGGCGCCCGAACTTGCATGACGCAGACTGGCTGGGGGGTTCTATTGTCTATGTGCACATCTCACGGGTGTGCCTAATGACCTATGACATCGACGCAGCGGCAGCACAGAAGTCATCTGCAAAGAGCCTTCAATTGATGTGCCGGCATCCGACGAACACAACATGCAGCGCTCTGTGTCACATCGAAGCAATCCAGGCGAAGATAGAACGAAGCCCCGGGGAAAACCTGACGGGTTCGGGGAATTGAGCTTAACCTGCCTCTCCGTTCGTCTATTCGGAGTTACAGCCTACTTGAGTATAGATTTTCCACGGAACTTCTGCGGCCTAGAAAGGGCAAGTTGGTTTCCGGAAGCGACGAAGCAAGGCGCGATTGATGGAGCGGAAAAGTTGAGCTGCCATCGCCCACCTTCTCCCCATCGCGTACTCTTCTCTGTTATTGTATATGTCTAGTCTGGAAATCTCAGAATGGCTTAGACGACCGCATGACGCGTAGCAGACTCCCTGAAACGCGAAATCGCTTGATGTCGCACATAGATCACCGAAACTACCAAACTTGGGAGTTGGATATAACGAGGCACGGGTTGTTGGGGATAGAATCAAGCAGATGATCTGACCTGTGAGTCCAGATATTAACTCGTGAAACGCGAGGAAAGGAGCTGATGGGGGCACTGAACCCTCATATAGGGCGAGAGATGATCTCGATGGTCAAAAGACAAATGGATTCAAAACATTCTTGCGCTCAACGTCAGCATTGCATGAGAAATGGACCAACTGGCGGTCAGAGACAGGGGCGAACAAGATGGAAGGAGATCAAGAGCCTGTCAGCTGTCCGCAGCTGTCGATGTGTTTTTGAGCTGTTTATTTATACTTCAAGGCTCTGTCAACCCTTTCCCCCGGACAGATCGAACTCTATCCATACCCATAATGGCCCCGCTCCACGCTTGCTAACTCAATAAAGGCGCTACACATATAAGCCTTTGCTCTATTGAGCTGTATATGTTACGAATATCCCAGCATGGGTAACTCTCCTTCCACCATCCTCAGCGAGCCGCCAACACTCCATGAACATCGAGTGGCACGGCGAGTTCTCAGTCGCATATCTCTGCGCTGCACATCACCACCACCATCCACACACACGAACGAACGGTGGCTGGGTATACGCCAGTCAGCCGATATCGACGCTAAAGAGAGGCAAAGTCTCCAGCAGCAGCAGCCAGAGCCGAAGGCGTCTCCCGGCCCAATCTCAATTCTAGCCTATGCTTCAATATCGAGCCCCGGGAAGGGAGATCAGGACGACGAAATGTATGGGGAGTTCATTCGGGTGTATCCTGGTGCGTGATACAGCATTCGGCTTATGCTTTGACTCAGTCTTCCACTAGAGTATCGCCTCACATGGATCCTTGATACCTTGAGGCGGACAGACTACACTCGGCTAGAACGTACGGGAGAAACCTATGTCGATTACATGGGTGCCTCGTTATATCCTGAGAGCCTCATTCAAGTCCATGCCGACTTCCTGCACAACTCAGTCCTTGGAAATACGCACTCTGCGAGCAACGCGTAGGTCACTGAGGTCAACGTCATTGGTATTCTCTCATCACATATACAGCTCACAGCTATCTCTGGACTGCGCATCCGAAGCCCGTGCAGCCGTTTTAGCGTTCTTCAAGGCTCCTCCGGATTATACTGTCATCTTTACTGCCAATGCCACAGCAGCCCTGAAGCTGGTTGGCGAGTCCTTTCCATTTGTGGGTGGGAGTAGTTACGTCCTAGGAATGGACTCACACAATAGTGTAAGTCGCATATCAGTCAGCCTCGCATCCGGAAGCTTCATATGACAGAACGACTATCTAGGTTAATGGCATACGTGAATATGCCAATCATCGGGGTGCCCGATCTGTGTATATGCAAGCATTGCCATCTGGAGGATTAGATCCGGGTCTGGCGAAGGTGTGTCACTCGCAACATTCTTTGACAAACTTTTATTAAAGATCGCTTCTCAGAATACTTTGCTGCGCCACCGACCACGTAACAAAGAATTGACGCCCAGTCTCTTCGCGATCACTGCTCAATCAAATGTTACGAACAGCAAAGCGCCGCTAAGCTCACTTGCAAGTTATGCTTCTTCGTTGGGCTATCGCGTGCTTGTGGATGCCGCGGCACTTGTGCCAACGTCCCCATTCTCCTTGACAGAAGTGCAAGGAATCGACGCAATGGCCGTTTCCTTCTACAAGATGTTTGGCTTCCCGACTGGAGTAGGAGCGCTCATCGTAAAGCGCTCATTTCTTGCCGAGCTCAAGCGGCCCTGGTTTTCTGGCGGAACAGTTGACATTGTCCAGGTTCCTGGACACATTGTAACAATGTCTAAAGAGCCGCATGAGCAATTCGAGGTCAGTTGAACCAGTCGTCATCTCTTTCGCTCTTCAGTTACTCATAGATCCTTAGGACGGGACCATTAACTTCCTGTCTTTGCGTGCCGTGGTGGACGGTCTCCGATTCCTGACAGCCTATATGCCCTTTCTGCCTCTGCGACTCTCTTGCCTCTTGAATTACCTGGTCACATCATTGCTTGCCATAAAACATGACACTAACGGAGCTCCTTTAATTCACATCCTATCCAAAATGCCCACAAGCCGTGTGCCGTCAATAGGAGAAGGCGCCGAGACAGGATTTACCGTCTCTTTCCTGGTGTTGGACGTGAGTCTTTATTGTTCTTTCCATGTGATTTATTGATCTCTCCCTCGAATAGCCATGGGCGGGTATAATCCCCATCTCCTTCATCGAACATGCCGCATCCAAACAAAAGATCTCGCTGAGAACGGGGTGTGTTTGCAACCCCGGTGGTACGGCTGCTCTATTGGGTCTGTCGGAAGACATGGCGCATCTCAACGAGGGTATCACGCTTCAAGGATTGGAGCAAAGGCTTGGACGAGAGCTGGGCGTCGTTCGAGTGAGTCTCGGGTTGGCCAGCAACTTTCACGACGTGCAGCGAGTAATCAGGTTTGCTACCTCACTGGGAAACACCCAGATCCGGCAGTCCTTAATGGACGCTTGGCAAAGGGAGAAGCAGATCCCTGGCCCTATTCTCGAATGATTGGTTTTCTGATTTCTTAGCTTGTAACATGTAACACCTCGCTATCGACCTGGCGTTCCCTGAACGGACTTTAATCCAAAGTTAGCATTCTATAACACCACTCTTTCCCTCGCGGAAGTTCTGAATGTAATCAATACAATGCCTTCCATCATATACCTTCCATTACCATATGTCCTTGCTTGACTCGCCACATGTCATATCATAGTAGCTTGTTTCACCTTTCCAAAACACGATCATGTACATTTGATCTACCTGCTTGCGTCGATTTGGGACCGCCGGTCGGACGAAACGGATAAGATCTGGTTCTCTTGGTTGGGGCACTTTTACACACGGGCGTCATTCTTCCGTTTCAGCCAGAGCAGACAAAGAACCGACTTCGGCACCTGCGACTAGTTCCGAGTCTAGAAGGCAATTGTCTGGTACATTCTGACGTGCAGGCGAATGTGTTGCAGGCTCGGCGGAAAGATGGCGCGGTTAGTCATCCTCTTCATCGTCGTCATCTGAATCGTCCTCTTCCTCTTCATCCTCTGATACTTCAAGCCCTGCATCTCTTAGCCTGGCCTTGTCCTTCCTTCGCTTGCTTGTTGTCTCGTCCAAAAGGACCAGGAGATCTTCCTGCTCCTTCTCCACTTCCTTTCGCTTATCCTCGGCAGCTTTAGCCTGGGCACGGGCGTCTGATAGCTCCTTCTCTACACCTTTTCGCTGATCCTCAGCGGATTTGGCCTGGGCTTGAGCTTCTGACAGTGCCTTCTCTAGCTCAGCAATCTAGATGGCAAGTAGCTCATCAGGACATAAGATTCGATCACAGCAAGGGGTAAATCCCACCCTTTTCTCACTGCCAACTGTGCCTTCATGAAGCTTGTGTCGAAGGCCGTCCATTTCTTCTGACTGCTTCCGTATGACATCCCGAAGTGAAGAGATGAGCATGGCAGTCTCTGCACTTGGGCCTATGTTGGGTAGGTCAAAAACACTGCTAGGCCAGAAAAGAATTTCATATACTCACCAGAAGCCCCAGCGGACAACTGGTCTGGATCCGTCGAGAAGGCTCTTTGAATTGCATCTATTATAGCAAGGGGTCAGATATCTTGATGTTAAGGCAGAATAAGCAAGTCTTACAATAGTTGGACTTCCAGAAATCCACAAACGCCCAATCGAACCACACTTCGGCGTCTTCTTTCGTTACTTCATGACCAGGCGTGGCCGTAAAGGAAGTGCTATGATGAGAGAGAACGACAGTATCAGGACCAACAGCTCGGAATCTGTCATCCTCCCTGAATCGCGTTAGTTGGCCGATCAGGCTGTCAATCCCCAATCGTCCAAGAATGGGATAGATGGTCTTCCTGCTCACAGAAGAACCGACATCAGCACTTGACATTGGACGAGAAAAGATATATTGCCCGCCTTGTTATCTCGCCTGGTTCTCGGTTGAACTCGTAGCAAATCCCAAGCAGGAAAGTGCAGAGGCCTGGAACAAAAGAGTCTACTTCAGAAGCTTGGTTGATACCCTCGACGAGCTAATATTGGTTAGAAGGAACCTTACGAGACTGACATCAGAGCGACATACCACACTGAGACCACCGGCATCCAAAAAGTCTCTGACAGATCCGGGATCTTCCCAAAGCCATTGAGAAAGGAGCGAGATGTATGCAATTACCAGTCGGTCCCATTCTCTCAGCTCTTCATCCGACGTGTCAGGCCGTGAGCGAGCTAAAAGCGCAAGCGACAGGTTTTCGCTCAAGATCTGGAGCAGGCTTTGGGGAGGATCCTGATCTTCATCTTCAGCTTCAGGCTGTGGTGGTGGGCCACCATCAGCTGGCACAAAGAAAGCTGAGTTGGACGCGGAAGGGGTCGGTTGAGGTATAATGGTGCGGGCCACTGCTTTTGTGCGTGGCGATAAGCGGACAAGGTGTGCGAAAAGGATGTCTGCCATCTGCAGAGAGGTGACAAGGGCTGGATCAAGGGTGCCATTGACGCCCAAGGGAGATTGCGCAAGAGCATGAAGGAGCGGTGTAATGTGTTTTGGCGGTTCTGTAAACACTGTCAGAGGTGAAGGGGTTTGATGAGTGGCAACACGCACGGTTGGCTTCTGGCGGTGCCATGGATTGCATAACCGCAAGGCGGACGTCCTCCGTACGAACAAAGTTCTGCCAGCTCTGTGTGAGTACGACGCGGGAAAAGTGCAGCCTTGAACACGGACCTCAAAGACCACAGCGGCGGACGTCCGCAGGTCAAGGCCTTCTTTGGTTCGTTTGCCGCCATCCAGAATGCCGTGGTACTCCCCGTTAAGCACCAGTTCGATCAAGGCATCCAACAACGAAGCAGGCTCGAGCCTGTCCCATTCCTCGCCGTTCGTCTCCGGCACAGGAATGTAAGGGGTGATGGTAGTACCGGCCAAAGCTACGTTGAGATTTGGAGGTAGCAATCGGAGAGCCTAACACAGGATCTCAAAGATTTCGCTACCCAAGGCATCAACAAACTCACCTGAACCTTTAACGGAGTTGGAGCATTGGATGCGAGTGCGATTTCAAGGAAGCAACGAGAGAGGGTAGTACCCTCTGGGATAGAGATTAGATTGTTTTCCGACAATCGACTAACTGACCTACCAAACCCACTGCTCTTCGAGTTGACGAAGATGCCCAGGATGCCAATGATGACTGACGCGTTCGCCTGCTTTTGTTCATCCCAGAACTGCAAAGCAAACTCTTGGGGCGCCAGGTCGGATGGCTTGAGCATGATAGGGAATTGGAGGAGCTGGCTAACATGCGGGAATAACGGGGTCTCCTTGAAGTAACTCTGACAACGGATCAGTACACTGAGAGGTGGGCGTGAAGGATCGGCCAACCTGGTTCGAGGAGTTGAAGCGCAGAAGCCCGTCAACGCATGTAAGTGCCCCGTGTGCAACTACTCCTCCATCGATGCCTCCTTCCTGATTCACGATGTTGAAGAGTTTCTCGAATGCGCCTTCGAATGTCAAAACCTTCTGGATTTCGGGGCTTTGAGATAGTAGAGTCTGAACGACTGAGATAGCTTCTGGAATGGAATGAGAGGACAACACGTCAATCATTTCATATAGCGCACCATTTCTCACAACCTCCCGTTTGTCGTCCAGGACGCCGATGATACTACCTGGTCCTGCAGGAGCCGTGAGGAAATACCCCTGAACGAGTTGCCGTCTGTTCTGAAGCAGCGTCAAAAGGAATTGGAGAGATGATAATCTGTTGTAGAAGTCGGTGTCCTTCAGCAGTGAGAACAGAACGTGAGTAGCTCGTTCATTGGCCAGAACGACATCGGTATGCTTGAAGCCCAAGGCCTTGGAGTTGTTCGCCGTATCTTCCGCGTCACAAAGAATGATCAGGGTTTCGAGTACAGCCTTCCCAATATCCGCATCGACCTCTGCGTCGTTGGCTAGGACATCGATGAGCCCTGCGAGTGCGCGGTTACCGACATCTTCCTTGCAATCACGAGAAAGCCCTTTGAGTGAGAGAACAGCTGCTCGTCGATCTGCCAGTAAGGTCGCTGGAGAGAGCCTGTCGCTCAGCTTGCCGATGGTATCTGCAGGCGTTTGGACCTGGCCGGTAGGGCCTCGCAGAGCGACATAGGTCTGATTGAAGAATTCCATGTTGACCTCTGGACGAACGCTGCTCTCGTCGATAATGGCCACGATCAATACACGTGGGGACGGCATCAAATGGCCCCTATATCGCGACCAAATTCTTGACTGTGAACCACAACCATCTAAGTACCATGTCCGCTATTGATCCTCGAACCCTCGACCAGCCAGCGGCGATTGCAAGAAAAAGACTAGCTGCTTCAAGCTCTTGTGGATCTGAGGACTTGCATTTCGATGCTGACATCGCCAACGCCGATTCAGACGCTATCAGGGAACTAAAATCTGCCCTGCGAAACTGCGGCATGGACGCGTCCAGCACGATCGGCGAGTTCGTTCTTAGAGGACAGCAGGCCTTTGTGCCAAAGGTATACAATGCAGCCTAGACACGAACCCAATTTGAGCGCATATACTCAACGCGAATCCCAAAGCGTCCCGTTGTAATGACGAACGAGGTCCTTGCCTCAGGATCGCACGAGGATAAATCCCGAGGTTGCATCGGCACTACTCGATTAGTAGCTTATGTGCTGAACCCTGTTGCTTTTGTTAGCTCACCATCGTTCAGGACCTCCGACAATCGCGACTGCCTTCACCTCCAGCCAAAAACCTCAATTCGTCATTCGCCCAGTTTCTCCAGCAACCATGGAGGCGTTGCTTGACCCAGTGCTGATGGATTGGTGCCTCAACCCAACACAAAACTAGCCTTTCACCAGCAAAATCCGACTCGATAGCCCTACTGCACTCACTGCCTTGTTTTCGCAACGACCCAGCTGTGCCCGCACTCGCTGTTGTAACAAAACCAATAGATTCAGGCTATATCATGGTATTGTGCGCGCACTGGCGCTCTATGGATGGTATTAGACAGGGCAGCATGTCAAGTCCGGAACCGGGATAACAAACGCGAAGCCCAATGTGACTTCTTGACTTCCAACGGTGCAGGAGGCTCTTTCACGTATCTCGATGCGTCAAAGCTTGGCCCAGTTGACCAACGATCAACAGCCTTGACAAGGCTAGCCTCTAAGTATCGCATGACAAGAGCCTCCTTCTTCCACAAGCCAGTCGTCCAAACGCCCAAAGGTCCTGCAGGCTCGGTGGGTGGCATATCTCCTGATCCTGTGCCAGGTATATTCACAGGCAGAAGAGCGTTTTGCT
Organism: Coprinopsis sp. MPI-PUGE-AT-0042; assembly: GCA_020736565.1. Lineage (NCBI taxonomy): Eukaryota > Fungi > Basidiomycota > Agaricomycetes > Agaricales > Psathyrellaceae > Coprinopsis > Coprinopsis sp. MPI-PUGE-AT-0042. The sequence continues at coordinate 920,906 of JAHBOF010000005.1, read as the reverse complement.
TTCTCTCCGACGCTCTGCGTATGCGGTTTGCCATTATGATGTCGGTGAAGATGCGGTCACCGACAATGATGAGCTCGTGCTCGCGTATTGGCCTCTGGAGGCTTGCGAAATACGTGCGTATTGCGGTTATGCAGGAGTACGCTGGTTTGAACGCGTCGTGAACAAGAACTGGAACACCGAGGTGGTGGGATACGGATTCTGCCTGGCCTTTGTGAGCTTCATTCTCAGTCATTGACAGGAAAGAATTTACCTGGATGCCTCCTGCGTCGAGATATGTACCAGCAGAGTTGCTGACGATGATGACGTTTCCGTCACCAAAGGTGTCCAAGCATTCTCGCCATGCGTCTGTGAGCTCAGGCACGAGGGTGTCTTTATAGGGTATTGTCTGCGACGTTGTGAGACGGCTAGCTGGATGGCTGAGAGACGAAGCATACCAGACAATTATCTTTGTCAAACACTGCGCCACGGTAGCCTGCCTTCTTCAGAGCCCTAAAGTCTAGGTGGCGAATATCTTGCTGAAAAATACGGGTCTGAGTGGTCGAAACTAGTTGGTTGTTATTGTGACGAACCTTTCACGGATATATGAGGTAGTACGAGCCTGGGGTATATAACCAGCTGGAAGGGTGCCAGCAGCCCTGGGATATTCAATGGCATCTGAGGAGCAGTGACTGTGGAGGAATGAGAGCGCGCTGTCAAGGCGCGTCTAGGTTTGGAGCGGAGATTCAAGTGCATGGGAAGTATGATAATTACTGCTCAATCCCGAGCCATATCTGGGTAGAAAGGAGCTACATATAAATTAAGAGGTGCTGGTACTACTCTGCTGGCTATTCTATGGTGGTCCTATCAAAGCTTTGGTACTATACAACACCTCTAAGCTCTCAGCGCTGTGCATCGGAGAATGAAACTCAGTGATTCCAATTTCCAGCGCGACTGCGCCTGCAAGTGCAAGATCATCTTGACCGTCACCTTCCAGCGCTATGAGCGACTTTCTATCTCGCGAAGCCGACCTCTTTGGAGGTGAATTTGGCGGTAGCTCCAACAATGGTGCAGGCAACACCGACATCGACTTTGACGCCGCAGCGTCAGCGTTCCCCGATATCTCCTTGGATGGGGACGTTCCCTCGGTGCCTATTCCTCCCAATGCTGCCCGTACAGACAGCGGTTTCTCTTTCGACAGTTTCGATGTCCCAAAGGACGATGGAAACGTCAAGATCACTGGAGACGATGAGCTCGAGCAGTTCCAGAGTCAGTTCCCTGAAGTCGATGTTCCGCAGGTACGTCCAGCGATGGCATCCGTTGAGGTCGGTTGGCTGGCAGGGCTGCGTATCCAGTCTAGCCTTTGCACCGAACCAGTTGGCCCCATATACTTAGATCTGTGGGTACTCATTGCTCGCTCCTGCAGGTCGCTCCTATGAGCCAGGCCGCGCCAACTTTTGCCCCTCGTCCCCAGGCATCAGCGCTCTCCTCCACTCCTATCCTGACCCAACAGATCACGGAAGAGGAGCCCGAAGTCATTCGGTAGGTCGCGTCTTTGATTGTCCCACCGTGGCCCTTCTGAGCAGTGTTTGCAGTCTGTGGCGGGAGAAGCAACAAGCTGAAATTCAAGCCCGTGAAGAGAAAGCTAAAGCTCGTCGTCAAGACACCATCTCACAAGCCGAGCGTTCCATCGACGAATTTTACGAGGAGTACGCAAAGAAGAAGGAGAGGAACATCCGCGAGAACAAGTGGGTTGACTGCGTTTGCTTCTCGCTGTTTCTTCAGCTGAACACTTGCATTGTAGGGATACTGAAGCAGAGTTTGTCTCGAACCAAACGTCCTCGCTGGCCAGCGGGACAACCTGGGAACGTATCTGCGACCTCGTCGAACTCCAAAACTCGCAGAGCAAGACCCTTGCTCGCACAGGTGCAGGAACCACAGACTTGACGCGGTTCAAGGAGGTCCTGTTGAGGCTGAAGAGGGAAGGCGACGCCGCGCCAGGAGCAGCTGGTTACTGATTTCCTCGGTCATGTACTATCCCCTTTGATCATACACTATAACATCTTGCATTAGACAGCATTGATTTGGTACAGCAGAGAGCATTAGATGGAAAGCAACAGGTAAAGATATTCTCATAGATTTGATCGCTGAGGAGCGAGAGGAGCATGCGCGGAGAGGTTTGCCTCGACAAAGGCAACGATGAAGTCCAGCAACTTTTGAGGGACATCGCCAGGTTCGTTGTGCAGCTCGTGGTAGCCACCCTGAAAGGATTGAGTCTGCTTTCGAAGCGCATGAATTAGCAAGCTTACCTGGAAGGTCTCGAAGGATTTCTTCTCGGCAGGGATGGCATCATAGAATGCTTTCGAAACGGGGGTAGCTTGTGACCTGGAAGTAGAGTTAAGAGAGATTTTCAATAGCCACTGCAAGCCCTGAATGCTTTACCTGGTCATCAGTTCCATGAATCATGAGCACGGGTAGTGCAGGGGGCCACTTCTTGTACAGCTCCCTCGACAGCGCCTCGCCCTAAGCAGGTGGTTAGTGATGCGTGTTCGAGCATGTATTCATGTAGGATTTTTACCTTGGTCAACATATCGGAGACACCCTTCAAGGAGCCAGACATCTTTACCAGAGGGTCCTTCACATACGCGGCGCCGACGGCTGGGTCATGCGAGAGATCCTGGTGGCGCTGGATGAGGACATAGTGCGACCTTAAGGAAAGCTGAACTGGCGTACCGACTCGTTGACTGGTGCAGGGATGAGGAGGTTTGGTGTAAGTGCACTGACTTTACCTCCTACCCATTTTGCAACAGCAGGGGCAGGCTTGGTTTGCGCAATCAATGGACTAGTGGATATAACACCATTAATGAGAGCGAGAGCATCTTTGTGGGACGACTCAGAGGCCTCGGTAGCAAATCCTAAGGCCTGAGCTCCTCCCTGAGCAGAGATTAGCCGTGCTTTATGGCTAGGTAACAACTCTCGCACCATAGAGTGACCCATGAGGAACAGAGGAACTCCCGGAAAGAGGGACCGTGCATGTCGCAAGGCCCAGTCGATATCGCCCATCTGGTCGTTCCAGCAAGTCTTGCCATATGAACTGGACTTGCTCTTCTTACCAGTAGTATCCAGAGCTGTCAGCCCAAAACCACGTTGATCATAAGCAAAGACAGCGACCCCCTTTTGAGCCAAGAGTGGGTGGAAGTGAGAGTAGCGCCCAATATGTTCAGCGAAGCCATGGACAAAGGTAATGCAAGCCTTTGGAGGCGCTTCTCCCGAAGGTGTGTAGGTTCTGGTATAGAATTGAGTATTCTGTGGACCTGCCAGCCAGTTCTCTTGGAATGTTTCTGCCATGATTCGATGGATAGAGGTGAACGAGCACGTCAGGGCATGCTTCAGGGGCAGCATGAAGACAGTGATGGGAACTTGCACCGGCAACGATCAATCCGGCGTGTCTCTGGTCTTCGGCCAACGTCATTCCCACATCACTCTCAACACCTACGGCGACCTCGAATCCGCGACGATGCTTGGGGTATGGCCCAGGTCGTTGGCACGACCGTCGGCTACGATATTAGGGCTTAATACCCGGCACTTTCATGCCTCTTGTCGCGCTTCTATTCCCATAGTTCCCCAATGGCGGGCTTCTACTGGTCGTTCAATCCTTCTCCGGCCTTCGTGTAGATGGAACTCGACAACCACCCCGCCACCCTCGTCGAAGCTTGACTCTGCCAAGAAGGCAGAACAGGCGCCCTCACCTCTCTCGCGGCTCCTCCGTATGCCCTTGCAGGTCTTTGGCAAGGCGGCAGCATCAGACGGAACCAGCTCTTCGTCCTTTACAAAGATTCTGGCACTCGCTAAACCGGAACGTAAACCTTTGCTTATTGCCATCGGCTTGCTATTTGTGTCTTCAGCAGTGTCTATGAGTGTACCATTTACTATCGGCAAGCTAATTGACTTCTTTTGCTCTCCCAATCCTGTGAGTTCCTTACGTCTCCTTCCGCTTTTCGTTCCGACCTCTTACTTCAGACCTAGACCATCCCTCTTGGACTGTCACTATGGCAGGCATCCGGAGCGCTCTTGTTCATCTTTACTGCTGGCGCCATGGCCAACGGTGGCCGCGCAATCTTGATGAGACTCTCAGGTCAAAGGATTGTTGCGCGCTTACGCGAACGGACATACGGCGCGGCTCTTCGGCAAGAGGTGGAATACGTTGAGAAGGGAGAAGGCGATGTCCTCAGCCGTCTCAGTGTCGACACCAGTATTGTTGGAGAAAGGTAAGCAACCCTCGATTGCTCGCGTACAATACTTCTAACCAATTCGCAGCGTAACGCAGAACCTTTCCGATGGTTTACGCGCAATTGTCATGTCTTCAGTAGGCTGTAGGTGAAACCCGCGCTGTCCGTGTTTCCGTTGCTTACTGATCACGTCCCAGTGGGAGCCATGTTTTACGTTTCCCCTACGTTGACGATGCTTATGCTTGGCGTTGTCCCTCCAGTCTCACTGGGAGCGGTATGTACCATCACCGCATGGAGGTACAACGGTGTGTTGAAGCTAACAAGGTCTTCTACGGTAGATACCTTAAGAAACTTTCCAATCAAACTCAGGAAGCGGTTGGTGAAATGACTAAGGTTTGTTCACCATTGCCACCTCTTTTGAGTGCCTGCCTGATCTCCCGTTCAGGTCGCATCAGAGTCTTTGTCTGCCTTGCGGACGGTACAGGCCTACAACGCGGCGCCTCAGGAAGAGGAGAAGTTTCATCAGAAGAACACGACGGTGCTCACTTTGGCACGTAAGGAAGCAATTGCCAGTGGCATCTTCTTTGGAAGTACAGGCTGGAGTGGTAATTTGACTATACTGTGTCTACTTGGTTACGGTAATGAAGCCGCTACTCGTTATCCAGACAAGTGCTAAGTCCTCGCAGGTGGAACCCTCGTATCGCGGGGAGAGATATCGGTGGGAGACCTGACAAGCCTACTCCTCTACACTGCCTACGTTGGCAGTGGTCTTCAAATGCTCACGTACGTCTTTCTTATTCGAATATTGGCCTCCTTCATTGATTCCTTTGCTAGGACCTTCTTTGTGAGTACTTTGGATCTTTCCCTCGATTCAACTCGACACTAAGACTGGGGCCAGTCCTCCATCATGCGCGCGATTGGTGCAGGGGTCCGTATCTTTGAAGTGTTGGATCGTAGTCCTGCAATTCCGTATGCAAGCGGAGAGGAAGTAGCATCCCATCGGCAAGGGCCAATCAGGTTTGAAAACGTCCGCTTCCATTACCCGAGCCGTAAAGGTGTCGAGATACTGCAAAATTTGAGCCTCGAGGTCTCTGTGGGTGAAACGATTGCGATTGTGTGAGTGCTTCTTCAGAATTAATGCAGCTTCTGTCTGATGGGATTCATAGGGGCGAGAGCGGAGGAGGAAAATCTTCCATTCATTCCTTGCTGCTGCGTTACTACGATCCGGTGCAGGGCAAAATCACGTTCGATGGTCAAGGTGCGCCATGGGAGGCGATCGAACGGCTGTGCCCCACCTAACCCGAATTTCCCAAGATATCCGCGAATTCTCCACCGTGTCGTGGAGAAATATTATCGGCATTGTTCCCCAAGATCCCGTTTTGTTTACAGGGACGATCGCATCTAACATTGCATATGGCAACTCGAACGCGACACGCGAAGAAATCGAAACGGCTGCTCGAGAAGCCAATTGCGAGTTTATTTGGGGAATGCCCAATGGCTTTGATACCGAGAGTGGGTTTCCTTTCTAAGGATGCCGTTTTCCTCATATTCATACCTCGTTCTAGTTAGCAGGCTCAGTCTGAGTGGTGGACAGCGACAACGCTTAGCTATTGCGCGTGCGTTGCTGAAGAAACCACGTATATTGGCATTGGATGAAGCTACCAGCGCCCTGGACGCGACCTCGGAAAGAAGGGTGCGTGCCGTCCTCCCATTTGCGAATTTAATTGATAGTAATGCTCTTCAGGTCAATGATGCGATTGACAAGATTCTGCGCTCCCGTCAGACAACGTGTATCTTTGTGGCTCATCGTCTTTCCACTATTGCGAGGGCATCGCGAATTGTCGTTCTCGAAGGTCCGTTTGCCCCATGTAGCCATAATTGTACTTCGAAGTTTTTGACACGGGCTATACAGATGGGCAGATCACAGAATCGGGGACATACCGTGAATTGGTCAGTTGACCTGGAGTGTCGTTCACATGAACCGCTTACCGACCCCGCGATTTGTCTCCAGGTTGCGCAAGAAAACTCTAGATTTAGGGCACTTATGGCTGCACAGCTTAATGCCGCTGCGGGAAAGGGCTTACTCCAAGATGAAGCGAAGGTTCATTATCAACAAGGGGAGGAGTTGGGTGAACCGTCCAGAGAGGCGGAAGAGGTCCGACAAGCATAGAGGCTGGAGAACGATAATTACAACGTGCGCCCTCCTTTCGAAGGCCACCTTTGAGTTGACAAGGCTTTTACCACTACTCATTTAGACTAGCATTGCTGCATTGATAGAGTGTAATAGGGAACCTATTCACACGTTGCATTTCGGAGACCGCGTGTTGGGACAGTGACATCACTCTTGCCTATCTGCTTTTTGAAGTTTATAGTAGCCACTTTCTTGATCTGCTTTTGATTCCACCCACCATGGAACAACCACAACCTACCGCCATCTCAGCACCCCTCCCCGATGTCGGGAAACCATATCCAGATCAGGAAGGTCGTACCAGAGAGCTCTTCGCGAACACGAAGGTTTCTCTGGACGCCTTGAGCGTTCGTCGTCCCATGCCCTGTTGGCTGCTGCAGACTAATGGGTCGCGAATAGGCTGCTTTCGAGAGTCTTTATGGTCAAACTCTCCATCTGGCTGCCGTTAACGGTGCAGCCGGGTCAAAGGAGATTGTTGGGTACGTTGATGGCCTCGTGGTCTGTTGCCTGCTGACCCTCCACAGGTTTCGCTCCGAAATCGCTGAACAAGAGCGCCGACATCAAGAAGGGGTGAACGAGATTCAAGGTGCGTCCGTATTCCTCCATAGTGGCTTAACGCTCACGGCCACTAGGCATTATAAACGATCTCTTGGAGCAGCAGTTCGTTGGCAAGACCAGGGAGGAAGGTAAGGCATGATTGTTTTCAGTGTTGTCGCCCCTCTCCTCAATCTCGTTATATCCTTGTAGTGGAACAGGAGATCTCTGGTCATATCGATGAGATGGTGAAGGATGCGGTTGGAGAATGCCTACAAGCCCATGTTCCTGATGGACTACAAGCGGAAATGGAAGACAACAAGAAGGAACTCGAACGCGCCCGGATTGCGCTACACAACTCGTTAGTCCGTTGTAAAGGACCCCGCGCGCCTTGTGCTAACTGCTGTTAACAGAGAGAGCCGTCGTATGAACAACAAACTTCGCGCAGATAACTCTGCTGAACCCCTAGAAACCCTCCTTATGCCCAATGGAAATGTTAGTTCTCAGTTCCCCAAGGATCTCGACAGCATGTTCAACCTGGATGGTAATACCCCTCATCTAAGCTCTCCGTTTCTTCGCTATGCAACGCTGACGTTTCTGTTCCAGCTCAAACCTGCAAAGCCCTAGCACACGAGTATGAGATCCCTGAAATCTCAGACTCTAGGGATAGGAACCTGAATAAGTTCATGCAATTTTGCGGCGTTCGCTATCAATTGGTGGAATTCTAGATTGCCACGCTCCTCGTTAGCTTTACTAACCATTACTTGAGCTTAACAGGTCCGCACTCCCAAGTGAGATGTGAGCTGCAAGCCACACACCCTTTTCACTGCATGGCCTTCTCCGTCCCACATTCTCTTTTAGGTCTACTTTGTATTCGGTCTGGATGGACTGTCTAGGATATATTCGATGAGTCTCGCGAGTGCCTGGTGCCCTAGCCGTGCTTCATAGGACAATCTATGAACTCGATGACTCGCATAAAATCACGAAACAAGAAAGAAAAACTGACGCCTGCTAGTGTTACGTTACTCGGTGTTTGCTTGTGCTTGTAAATTGCATGCTCTTGCATTCTTCTTCGACTGACTGGACGTCGATCCAGCGCCGGCCAGCGTCTCGCGATCGCGCCTGCGGGGTTTGAACTCTGAAGCGCTCATCGGCAACTGCCTGGCGGAGTTCAAGGAGTTCGGATTACTCACCACTTTTGCCATTAGATTGTTCCAATGACGGAAGCCACATGCATCGTTATCTCTTTCGACTGGAGGCTGAATTGTTTCAAATATGGCAGATACACAGTAGGTGTTGCATTTGTTGTCACGCTGGTAGCTGACACTGGTGGCGACAGCGTTGTGAACACCTATGGCGGCTCTCCACTAAATCGATTATCATGGCTGAGGACGTCCCAAGTCTTCTTGAACAGAATCATCGGCCATCCAGATAGCCGCTGGATGCTGTTCAACGCTGGCCAACCTATTGCCGTCAGCTCTGGAACCGTTTTCTCTTTGTTCGTGACCACAGACGATGTCAAGCAATTGCTTGGGCCGGAACCTTACTTTGGTCAAGGACAACATCCAGGCGAGGCCTTGGAGGATGCAGACGACTCTGACGAGCATTCCGATCGGCACTCGCCAACCAAGGCTTCAAGGCATCTTGGCCCTCGCATTGTCTTCCTTGGGCTGCACGAGACGGAGAAAGATGCCAACTCGGCTTTACCTCTCCCTGAACTCAAAGACCCCGACACAGCTATCCAAAAGCTGAAAGGAACCCTTTACTTTGCCCTAGATATTGCAGAAGTATCAGGCCGCATGCGTCCTGAGGAAGTGCAGAAGACGCTTGAAGATGCTTTGTCGAAGGATGGGAGGTCCTTCAAGTGGTCAGAGCCTCGTGCGTTGATGGCCCAGGTGGATGGTTTTACTGCTGCAGTCTTTGCTTCTGCTCGAAGCATGGTAGATTGGAATCTGCGTAACAAGGTGCGTGCATGTGTTGAATCCTCCGCTATTCAAGGATACTAAATTACCCTTCAGTTTTGTCCCGGATGCGGAGACCCGACTTACTCGATGTGGGGAGGATGGAAGATTTCGTGCACCTCGCTTTTGCCATGGGCAAATAACAGCGGCAGGCCTCCATGCCCTTCGGGGTAGGTTTCGATCGCGTCTTGACTGCGTCCGGATGCTAAACTCTAGGGTATTAGCAAAGGGCTGCAGAACTATACGCATCCTAGGACAGACGCCGTTGTCATTATGATCGCCATTGATGAAACAGGAGACCAGGTTCTCCTAGGCAGAGGGGTATGTTCACGGCCCTTCCGCCAGCCTTCCGAACCTAAACCAGTGTTTAGCGTCGATGGCCAGGCAAGTTCTACTCAGCACTTGCAGGCTTTATTGAGCCCGGGGAAGCTTTAGAGGACGCCGTTATGCGCGAAATGTGGGAAGAGGCAGGCGTTGAGGTTTGGAATGTGCGATACCATTCTGGGCAGCCTTGGGTGAGCCCCTCTACGTTTTCCAGAGTCCGACAAAGAAACTCATGGCAATGTTAGGCATACCCGGCAAATCTGATGTTAGGATTCTATGCAAGAGCTGACGCGTTCAAGCCTATTCGCACCGATCTCGACAATGAATTAATAGGTAAGCCCTCGATCCTTCCATATCTCGTTTTCGCCGGGACTTGGACGTTTACCTGGTTGATAGACGCGAGGTGGTTTAGTCGAGACGAGGTTCGCGCAATACTAGGCCATCACGCAGGAACCAAGATGGAAAAGTCGGATTACAAGAAAATGAACGAGCTGGTCGACGGCAAACCAGTCGAGAGTAGCACGGATACCACCACTGCTCGCGTTTCCGCGTCAGACCAGGATAGCAAGGCGACCACTGCACGGGATAACCAAGGTGTAGCAATTGCCGATGATGAACCGCCTTTCAGACTACCTCCCGATAGTGCCATTGCTGGTGTCCTCATCCGCGACTGGGCCGATGGGAAGATCGGATTCTTCGATCAGGGTGCGCAGCTTAGGAACAACTTGTAGAGCCAATATGGGTTTATAGAACACGGTGGTAAACTACTGTGACCTTGCATAGGTGAACAAGATCTGGTGGCCATTTATTGACTACACCATTGTCCTAGACTGATGTACCCCTGTGAAATCGGCCAAGGTCTTCATTTCGCTCACCAATGGATGTTATGGGCATTGGATGAGGAATTTTGGGCCAGGGCAAGCTTCACCTTGAGTGCTTTATGTACAAGGACCTTTGTTAACTGCACTTCGCTCGATCTCGATCTCGATTAACCGCTTTCTGCCTAATAGAGCCTTTGTCTCAGCATCAGCTCTAATTACCCATTTGTAAACTTCGACGCGAGTGAGTAACCTTGTTCCAGGTCCTCAGACGGGTACAACTTTTCTGTCCAAGATGCATGTCTGGAGGAGGTAACGCATCTGCAAGAGTTGATATATAAAGTATGTGTGAGGCCCATCTGTGGTACTGATAAGAACTATGCATTGACTTGAGTCTGGATGGCAGCGAGGCGAGAGTGATATACCGGAAGGGTACGATATTATTAGTGTCTTTAAGACTCTATAAATATATGCAACGGGGAGGCTTGCGCTTAAAGTGCAAGAGTATTGAGACCACAGGTGGGTTTGGCCTGCAAGTGACTATGTAGTCGGCGGTGGAAGCGGACCAGCGATTGTAGCAAAGGTGTTGAAAAGGGCTGTGAAGTCTGAGTACACCGAGGCCCGTGTTGCCTTCTTGTGCTGTTATCTCGTGAATAGGAGTAAACAAGGGAGCATAAAGAGGAGCTCACCGATGGTGCTTTGTTGAAGGCAGTCATCGAGTTTACCTGCTGCTGCTCTCCTTTGCGCAGGGTGTAAGTTGCTGATGTTTGGACCAGTAGTTGCTCATGCAAAACATGGACTGTAAACGTCATCAGTTGATGCAACTCTGCTTAAATTGGAAGCTGAACCTACTCGCAGTGATACTAGAAAGTGTTTTCGTTAGGTCTAGGTGTCTCGTATAATAACTCTATGCCACTTACCAATGGTCGATGTGTAAGGTGGCGCGGCGCTGCCAGTCCACCAATGCGTTCATGGACTGTGTACCGGTTGCAGTTGTGCTGCCATAAACGATGGACGCATTGGAGGTGAAGAACGTCGAGACAAACGAGGGGTCGCTGGTGTCGAGCGCTGTGTAGTACTGCAAGCTGAATCAGCATTTTACTCCTTTCTGAAAGCAGATCAAGGCCAACATTCATAACCCACTGCTTGCCATTCTCCATGTCGTCTTGAGAAATAGAGGGATGCGGTGCGCGATTTAAGCAAGCGAGACGCATGATAAACTGAGAGGTGGCTCTTGTTGTTGGTGGTGGAGAAGGTGAAAGAGGTGTGGACTCGTAATATTCAGCTAGCGACGTCTTATATAGGAAGGTCCATAGCCTTGGGTGGTTTCGACCGGAATGAGTAAAGGTCCACCGTTCGGCCCACGTCGTCTTTCGCAGTCTGGCGACATCTGGACCGGCAGCTCCAGTCGGTCGTCCCACTTCATGGGGTTCACTTGCTGCTACTCTGTTAATGATGTCGATGGATATTAAACCGATAGTCCAAACCGTCGGACGTCAGCCGAGTCGTCCAGGTCGATTACCGCTTATGGCAAGTCTGTACCTGAAACTTGAACTCGACCTAACTTTCTTGATTCGGGCGGTGCCTCACGCACTAAACCAATGACAGGGCGTCCCGTACACACCAGATGCAGCCCCCTTCTTCGTGGCTGGGTGTCTAAACCACGTCATAGTGAATCATGCTTGTTCATTGTGTGGAGAAAGAAGGTGTCGAGGGGAGGCAGTCACGTAAGGGCGGAACGGAATTTAAAAGCTACCTGAGATTGGATCTGCAGCCATTGTAAGTAGTACCTGCTCAGCCTCGCTACTCTATGCATTTAGCAGTATCAGGAGCACATGAGTGCCACCGCACGCTCCAAATAGACTGATAAGAAACCCGCTGCCGGGACCCAGATGCAGAAACCCTCTACAGGAGAAGGAGAACCACAGTGTAGGAAAGGGAAGAACAGTTGCCATATTGGTGCTATCGAAACCATACGAGCTATCGTGATGTGTGAGAGGTGACGAGAAACGGGTGTGTGATTGGGTGACTGTCGGCAGGTGAGGTAGATCTTTGAGGGATAAAGGGCGGCAATCAACTCGTAAGGGATAGAGCACAGGGTGTCCCGACGAGCGCTCGTCAAGACACATTGGACATGGAGCCCGTATTCAGGTATCATGTCGAAGGCCCATGGTGAATAGTGATTCAGTGCCCGAAGCTGGTTCAACGAGACTAGCAAAGCTACTGCCGAGCGGACGGCTGGAGTCCACAAGGCCACCTTCTATTGCCCCGATAAGCATGAGGACTGAACTACACTTAACATCACAAGCGGCAAGTCATCCTTCACATACAACATCGAATCACCATCTACAAGATATGGCTTGCACCTTCGGCACTAAGCAGAGGGAGGCGGCCCAGCGATATCGATAAATTTAGCAAAGACGGCTGCAAAATCGCCGTAGATCCTGATTTCCAAAGGAGAAGGATCCTAAAGTCTGAATGTTAGTAGGCACGAGAAATACGGTTTGAGTAGTCCTTTTACCTCAGGGGCTTTGACTAAAACCACGTATGCGCCAGCCGTGAGGGATACACCATCAGTGTAGTTGTAAGCAACAGACATCTGCACAAGAGTTCTGTCTTCAAGAACGACAATGTCTTCGAGACTGGGGAAGAATTCAGACCGTGGCGATAACTAGAGCAGCGACGTCACTCACGTATGAGGGATGCTTGTGGTGGCGCTCCATTGCCAGTTAATAGACCTCCTGATGGCCTCCCTACCCCTGGTAGGCGGATTGGAGCCGAAAAAGATGACAGTACTTTCTCCGATGAGCTTGTTGAGGAATTCGGCAGACCTGGCGTCTGCAGCTGCGTAAAACTTGAGCGGGTTGTGTTCAGCCGAGATGGAGCAATATAAGGAAGAGGCGGTACCTTCTTAGCCCAATCCTGACCTGCTTGAACCCTATGGTGCGGGATACACTTGACCCCATCTCCGCTAGAAGGCAAGGTGAAGAAGGCGGAGGCAAAGGCCGCGCAACAGGTGAGGAGGAAGAGAATGTTAAAACGCATTGGTGTTGTTGGAATTGTTGAAAGTATGCATCCGAAAGTGGCCTTTTATCAAAGCTTTCGGTCCATTCCTGGTCAGTTAGGTGTTCTTGTTTTTCTGCCATTCTCCAAAGTTTATCACGATTTAGTTGCAGACGGCCAAAACACCAGGCAGAGAGAGAGATTGAACCAACTTGGGGCCGATGATTACCCCCGCACAATAACGGCGTCACGCACACGGTTGACTGGGCCAAAACAACAATCTCTTGATGGGTAACAGAAGTTCTTGAGCGCAAAGGAGCACAGTACGATGTGGGTGGTATGGCAAAGGTAGATCAACCTTGGACGCCGGGTGAAGATAACGTGACCTCCTGGAATACATTAAGATTAGTCCGACAGTAGGGAAGGCAAAGTGGTGATAGCAAGCCACTCTTCCAGAGTTCATGAATACGACGTTGAGTCTTGTAATCGCCACCTCCATAGCGGGCCCCACCACCAGACAGATCTAGGTCTAGGGGTCGCTGGAGCGGGGGATTGGGGAGATGAGGCCACGGCTGGCCGTCTGACTCTGTCAGGAGAGTCGGGGATTGTGATTCTCAAAGCTCCCCGTCTAGAGCTTCGCGGTGTTCGAGGGCTTTGCAATTCGTCCGTGCTGGGCTCGCTCTGTGACGCAGAGCTGTTAGTCGATTGCTGAAAGGTTTCGTTTGTGGAAGAGTCGATGGGAGCAACGATGGTTTCAGCCGATGCCACACTACCCACCCTTCCTGTCTCTGCCAATTCGATGTCCTCACGGTCACGACGGCCAGGCCGCCGGATACGGCTACGAGAGCGCGATCGTGAAGGACTCCTACTCCGACTCTCATGATCGTCCCTCACGCGCCTGGCATTAGAGTTCGAAGGTGTATGTGAAGGGGCAGGCACAATCCACCCAAAGCTCCCTAATCCCCACCCTGACCCTGATCTTGGCGCCCTCTGAGTCCCATTTCGCTCTAGCTCTCGAATACGTTCGATCCTTTCGGCAGCTTGTCGGCGAGCAGCGGCCAGGTGCTCCTGTCGAATGGAAGAGTACCAACTATGGATGAAGCCTGGAAGTCCTCTCGGAAGGGTTGTTGATGTGATGGCGGAATTCGTGGAGAAGGTGGATATAACGGAGGGATTCGGTGAGGGAGGGCCTGCTGTTCCTTCTTCCTCGTCAGTGGTCGGAGACGGTCTACGGCCCCTGCCTCTTCTGGAACGAATATTGGACTGGGCGTCTTCAGACATCCTGCTAGACCCTGTTCCGGACGATCGTCCCAGTTTCAGGCTTCCCGTCATGTCATCCCAAACTTTCTTGGCTTTGCTCTTGGTTTCCTGTTTCCGTTCGCGAGCTTCCTTTTTCCGCTTCTTCCTCCTGGCTTCTCTTTCCAATCGATCTTCAATCTCGTCCTCTGAAGCCAGCCCTGCACCACTCCCTGCACCAACCCACCACCACCATCCGAGAAAGCTTTGCCACAATATGACAGCCCACATAAGACCAGGCAGCCATACAAACTCGTCCTCCCTCTGAACGTAGATGAAGTTGAGAGCTGTGCTAACAAAGGCCAAGGTCAATGCCCCAGCGCCAAAGGCGGCAGTGCCTCCATCTGTTCTCCAAGCCTGTTTGCGATTGATGAGGATGCCCCAAATGAACAATGCGACGGTAAAGAGCAGGGACAGCGTCGCATTGCAGACATTCCGCACTGCTGAGGCTGCAATGTTGATGGTGACAACGTCACTAATAGGAACGAGCTGCATGACCGCAGCCACAACTGCTAAAGGACCTAGGAGTAATTGAGCAACGCTTCGTGATGACCTTTCCATGGTATTACGAACCGAGCATGGCAAAGATGAGACGTCCTTCAAGACGTGAGGGGTATAGAAGTGTCAAAAACTGGATGTGAGTGATCTAAGATGTCTTGCTGAGATAAGAGAACGAGTTGAGAGATGTTGAAAGACAAACCTGAATGAGGCCTGACACCGAGGCGTTCATGACAAGCCAAGTTGCGCGTTCCGCCATACTCCAGGAGCGAACGCTATCCTCGCTGTCCAGTGGGGGTGGCACGTTCACGGCGATGTAATCTAGCATATACGGCCACCTTTCGCTCTGTGCCATTGTCGCTGACAATACGACATGAATCGTTGCAACAAGAGAGATCAGAAGTGTCGTCACTCCCGAAAGCTGGAGTACATAATTGACTGGGGCCAATGGCCAGTGGTATTGTGCGGTGAACATGAGGTGAATGAACAGGACGGCAGTGAGGGTCAAGACAACTCCTGTGAGAAGGATCTGTACTGGAAGCGACCGTGCAAAATCTGGTCGGAACGCGAGGTATGGGTCAACCTTGCCAGTATATCTAATGAGGTGGTCAGTCGCAGCCCCGAATTCTTATTTACTGCTTACTCATCCGTAGGAGCGGTACTGCTGGATTCAGCAGCAGACACTATGCCCACTACTATCGACAGCACTAGGCCCTTCACAAGGTGTTTTCTGTCAGTCATGGTTCAATCTCGAGGGGCATCGGTGACGGTAGGTATCAAGAGGTAAACGTGGGAGCAATTAGACCCCTGAGCACAATTCCCACGATCCATATTCAATACCTATGACGCTGATTGATCCCAATACAACTTGTTCTTCTGCTACAACACAACGCGCTATTATCGCTATTAGGCATTAATCCTGACATCTGAGTCTCTGTACAAAATGCTCGAACACACTCAGAGGGATTTTTGCCTCTCCCCGCTTGATCTTCCAGTCAGACATGAAGGTCCAAGACCACAAACTCATCTCGCGTTTTAGCGGATTTTCTCTATTCTGCGCGTTTGTCCTCCTGCTTCTCGTCGCGCTGTCTTCTCCTGTCATTCAGCCTATATACCTGCTGAATGTGCACACAAACGAGACTACGACTCGGCCAGTTTCAGAGCTCAGGTTTGGGGTCTGGGGAGCATGTGCATTGAGGTAAAGTCCACGATCCTTCGCACAAACCTCGAGCACTGAACCTTCTTCAGTGCTGAGAATCTCAAAACTGTATGCTTGGGTCCTCAGCTCGGATATACCGCCCCGAGGGAACTGCTCCAGCTGTTACAATATCCTCCAGAGATAGCGGATAGCATCAAGCGCAACCTCACCATCACTCTCATTCTCCATCCTATATCGACCGTCCTTGCATTTCTCACCATGCTCTTTTCCTTGCGGCTCGCTACCCATGGCTGGGCGACCTTTGTCCTTGTCGTTGCTGCAGTGGCTGGGATAACATCGATTGTAGCGCTTGCAGTTGACATTGCTCTGGTTGTCAGTGTCAGGAATCATGCCTCTTTCACGCGTGGGCAGCAAGGAAACGCCTTGCAGGTGGACTTTGGGAATGCGGTCTGGATGACCCTGGCTGCGGTTGGGCTTGTCTGGACCTCCGTTATCTTGGTGGCAGCGAGGGTGTGCTACTGCTGTGGAATAGGGTAAGCCTGCGCACAAAAAACTCCGCATCTACCACTCTGACCTCCCTTCAGGCAACACGACGACTTCGGCCACAACCCCACCAGCCATCGTCACTATCGTTATTCTTCTGTCTATTAGTAGGCTTGTGGCACATTGTAACGACCAATTTACGACCATTAATGACCTATCCATGATCTTCACAATATGAAGTGTGGGTCACGAAGTCTGCTTCTGCGGTGATAGTACCTTTCTCGTGATGCTGTGACACTCTATTCGGCGCATAGATCTGGCGTGCGTTCCCTCTCCCAATCTAAAAAGGAATTATGGTTACACCCGCCAACTTGCCTGGAAATGCCGACAGCGGCAAGTTCGTGACACTGGGACAGGCTTACCCCTGACCAGCTTGTTTGTCTGCCATGAGAATCAAGGACTATCATAGGCCTCTCAAGAGGTATAGGGTCATCTCAGGCATAAGCTGCATCATTCTTGTCTGTGCCTTCATTCTCTTCCTCTTAGTCTCCTTGTCTTTGCCTGTCATCCGGCAGATCTTCCTCCTCAGCGTGCACAGTTTCCCTGCCATTGGGACCAGCCTTTCAGAACTGAGGTTCGGAGTTTGGGGGGCCTGTTTGTCCGGGTGCGTCTCTTAGCTCTTGGGCGGGGGAATGGCTGGCTAAATTTGAGGTTACTGGCTAGGACCACGACGAGGAACGTGATTTGTGTTGGACCTCAACTCGGATACGACATCCCTCCGGAGTTCGCTCAGTACCTGACTTATCCTCCGGAGATCATTCAGGCCGTTCAGGGAAGCCTCACACTCATCCTCGTTCTGCACCCAGTCTCCACGGCGCTCGTATTTCTCTCGGCTTTCACCTCGCTTTGCCTCGGGTCCCATGCATGGTCCATCGTTGTCCTGGTTATCTCAGTCATCGCTGGGGTGATAGCCAGTGTCTCCCTCGCTATCGACATTGCCCTGGTGGTCACCGTCCGCGACTATCTCGCCCAGATTGAGGGCATCACGCTGGTGGTAGAGTTTGGGAACTTGGTATGGATGGCTATTGCTGGGGTTGTGCTGGTGTGGCTTGCAATTGTACTGCTTTCAGCAAGAGTGTGCTATTGCTGTGGTGTTGGGTGAGTGATGGCATGCTCTTCATTTGTGTTCCTTGCATAATGACCCTGGATAGACCTCACCACGATCCTGAGCGCTGGGGGAACTCTGACGACTGGTGAAGACCCGAAGGCACGACACACCTTACGACCGGTATCATCCTAGCCTCTGGTTGCTTCATCCAACGTCATGGTGTTACATGTTATTTAACAGGGAGAGAATGAGGGGAAGTGAATAATGATAACAACAACCGGTTTCAGTACATTTCAAGAGACATTCCATCGTGGATTTCATAGTCGGAAAGGGTGATGTGGTCTTTGTAGGTCGTGTACCTGAGAAGCAAGGTCATTACGATTAAATGCGTTACATGGAAAGAGAAACGGGGAGATGTGAGCATACCATTTCTTGAGCTGAATCTTTGAAGGATCGGTCCCTGTCTGCGCCGCAATGAGCTTCTTCAAGTCTCCTACAGTGTCATCAGGACTGCATTTGACGCGAACTGTGTTATTTTGCATCCGGAAGGAGGATTAGTGCCCAGATCATCGTCAGTATCTGTATCCTTCAGCGAATCGACTGCTGTTCACCTTTGCGCCCCAAACGATCATTAGCAATAATCTGTGAGCGAGGGAAGGGTTTAGTTCAGAATCCTTTGATATAATTCAGATACTTGCCTCGATCATAGCCATCTTGTAGTGCAAGCTTGGAGACCAAAGGAAAGAGTAAAGAGCAAGCGCTGAACTTCATGGAACCCATTTGGCTTGATGATGTAATGAGCCCCTGTCTCGGCCACTTTCTTGCGCGGGGGTGGTGGGCAGAGATCTTTTGAGTTCTGAAGGGACAATGGCAGCTTCTGCATAGAGGATAGTTAAAGATTTGCGCATGGTCTCGAGTTAGTCACAGGCCAATGGAGGACCAGAGGTGGGCCGGACACGAAAGTTAGCGGCTGGATGAACGCGTTGTTTGGCATCAACGGTTGTGGCAAAGTAAGATCGGATGGGACGGCGTCTAACGTTGTCCCAAGACTTGCCAGTTCCATCATACCATCATGAATTCATACCCACCAGAGCTCCTGGTCCAGCTGGCGCCAGTCATGTTTGTTGCTGGGCTTGATGCTCCGCAACAACCCCAATCTCCAGGTCCAGAGGGGCCATCAAAGCCAGACCCCTTCCAAGTCTTGACTAGCCGACTACGAGACGCCCTCTCAAACCAGAGGAAGGTCGCCATTTGGCAGTCTGAAAAGTCCAAGACGTTTCAAGTTATTCTTGTCGACAAGGATGTCCGGTTCCCTCCTCGCAAGCTCGTACCGCCAGAAGACATCAGTTACTCAGCTGCACATTCGCCACTATCGCCTCTGACACCATCTTCGCCTTTACACCCAGACGGGCTGATTGCTCCAATTTGGATACGAAAGCATACGACACTAATTCCATCCGTGTTTGTTGTGTTCATGAGGATATTCGAGCTTCCACCACATATAGTTCGAAATCCAGAAGAAGGCCTTGAATCGGAGCGCGAGAGGGCAGAGGAAGAGAAGAGAAGAGATGCCGAGCTTGCTGCAGAAATTTCCTATCGCAAGAAAGGGACCAATGAACGCGGAGTCAAGCTTACCGTGGTGCTCATGGCAAGCAGAAGATTACTTGGTAGGATACCTTCCCAATCAACTCTTATTTGCCTCTTGACTCTCGCGCAGACGACCCAAGGTTGGATACGCGACTCGCTTTCATTCGACGCCAAAGTGGTCTTGATTCAAGAGCAGCGCTGTTTGTCTTGAGTCCCGTGAGCGCTGCCGAGCTTGGGGACTTTGTCCAGAGGTCTTCACTTCTTGTCTCCTTGCGTTATCCAACGATTCTGACATATCTCCTTCGCGCAGTCTTCAACAAGCGCTATATGAGCCAGCGTTGGAGTACTACACTGCCCACTCCAAACGAGTGCGGCGGAAGCGTAACCGGCATTCTCAAGCGACCTCGACCTACACCAACCCTGCCATCGTGCTGGCCAATCCAAATATCGCCCGCCCGCTTCGCCCTGAAGGCTGGACAGTCCGCTACGAGTACAAGATGGCCTGCTTTGCTGAGTTCCGAGGAGAAGACGAGGTCGCCTTGAAGTATGTCGATCCGTCCTACAATCCGTCTTCAGGCTCATGATAATGTAGGCACTATCAAGACGCGTATAGTGCACTGATTATCATGTTTGGCTCCACGGCCATCCTCCCTCCACGGACAAAGCGATGGGCAGAGGCAAAGGTGCTTGCCGACTGTATCAACATCAAGGTGCGACTCTATCGTGTACCACCAGATTCTGTGTATCAATCCATCTTTTCGTTTGACGTCTAGATAGTCAAGCTCTACCTTTACAACAATGAGCATGCACTAGCTCTCTCGCACCACAACACCCATCTCAGACAGTTCAATGATCTATCCCGTGGATGGGGAATCGGCGAAGAAACATACGAATTCTGGGGATGGGTTGCACGACAGTAGGTGCATGTCTCCTTGTTCAGATCTTATGAAATTTATCACCCTCGCGTCCGCTCAAGGTACCGCATTTTAGGGGAATTGATTGATCAAGGAACGCGCAGTGGGCTAACCATTCCTGCGCACAAACCGGTCTCTGCTTCCCAGACTGCAGCTCAGGCTGCAGCTCGCAACATGGGAATGCCAGAGCTGGACGTCCGCTCTTTGGGCGTTAACCCAAGCCACGCACTGCACCACTCCGGTTACTACTACTTCATGGCCGCTAAAGCAACAGAGCTACGTAGAGAGAGGTTCGTTGTCGCGCTGGAGGCAGAGGTGAGTTTCCATTGACATCCGCCTCACTCACCTACTTAGTTATGTAGAACAACCACAAGCCGATTGCGATCTCGCCTGGGTTCATCAACGAAAAGAAAGTTGACCACTTGTCCGTCATTCTAGAGGTGAGCAATGAAACACCTCTCGTCTCTTCTTATCTCTCACAGACGCCATTAGTTATATACAAAGGCGTACGAACTGTTTAAGAAATACAGTTCCCCTCCGCAAGGCCAAGCACCTGGACGACTGACGCTCTGGATCGCATACCAAATCGCCGATGTGTACTCTTTGTCTGGAAAACATGATATGGCCGTCAAGTACATGCTATGCTTTTCTTATTGTCTAATAAAGCTGATTTCCCCATTCTAGGTTTCTCGAACGAATAGCCAAGACATACAGGAAAGAGGGCTGGTACCCCATGCTTAGGCCACTTCTCTCTAAGTGGTATTATTGTGCGCAACAGATGGGAGACGTCAGTACTACCCTGAAGCTGTTGCTCGAGATGCTTGCGCATGGTAAGGACCTCTGCATAGTTTATACACATTTGCTCAAGACATAGCAGACCTTGGAAAAGACGAAGAATCAACAACGCTGCAAGAGGATTTAGTCGCCGTGCTCCAAGTAAGGATATCATATGCTCCATTATGGTCTTTACTCAAGAGGAATTCCCAGAGCACAGTTCCTTCCACAGAGGGTGAGGTTCTGGTCTGTGATGCTGAAGAAGCTCTCCCGATATGTAAGCCCATATACAGTAATCGCGGGCATAGTCTCATAGATCACCAGTCGAAACCAGCGCGGTGTTCTGGGACGCAGAAGCCAATGTTTTGCAGCCGGCCTCTTTCCAGCTGTCCATAACATCTCCACCGCAGGTAGCTATCGCATCTCTCCCCGTTGTGTCCCTAGAGATCTATCTCTCTGGTGTCGAGAGCCCTTTGATCGTTGAGCACGGCGATACTGAAGAAGAAGGCGGTGGCTCCTTCAGGCGCATCGAAGTAGGCAACATAACGACTGGGATGGAATGCCCCGTCAAAGCTTCTGGAAATCTGAGATGGGGACTGGAGTCTACGACGATGTTCACTGGCTCCATGACCGCGGCAAAGCCCATCAGACTTGAGGTATGTCTGTTTTGGAAAGGTGAACCTCGAGTGACCTAACTTTGGTGTTTTAGGTCGAGAATCTGGTTATGAATCTCGAACTGAACAAATGGAAGATTCGGCTACCTCTCGCAGTCAACGTTTCACGAAAGAAATCACCACCCCGACCTCGTTGGCTTTGCTCTCTTGACCCTGTTCGTTTTATCAACGTCCATCGCACGGACCCATCCTTTGTCATGTCAGTCACCTTCCTTTTATCTCCCTCTCATCCTAATCGTTGCTCAGCATCAAGCATCGACCTCACCTGGTTCGGGTCCGCATGGAGCAGCACACGCCTGCGTATCTCGATGAGGACTTTGAGCTAGAAGTGCAAGTGACGAACGATGATGAAAAAGAACTCGACATTGTTGTAGATGTACTGCTTCAACCATCGGAGATTGACTACGCAGGTAAACTTCTCTGCTTGATGTCCTGGTTTGGGTATTCACTCGTTCCCATAGTTAACTCAATATCCGTCGATGAGCAAGTATCGGCAGGGCTCATCAAGGACGTTCGCCTTGGAACTCTCCTTCCTGGAGCCTCCACGTCGAAAGTTTTTCATTCCATGAATGCAGGCGCAGTTGGAGATCGAATCCTTGATGTCTCAGTGACATCTAGTGCATTGTGGGACGGTGACGCCACCGACTCTGAGAGTGAAGACGAAGAGCAGCACGAACCCGATTCTCCTACTGAACTGGACAAGACTGCCCACCAGATAACTGTGACCATCCCTGTGGTTTCACCTTTCGAGGTCATCGACAACATCGCCTACACAAGGGTTTCCCAAGAATGGCCTGCCATCACCGATTTAGCTGGCTTCAGGCACAATTTTTCCGAATCTCAGAACCAACATAATGCATCGGTTGTACTGCAATTCAAGTGCGCTGGACCTTGGGGCATATATCGAGTCTGTAGCAACTGAGATGGACGTACGTCCTAACTTTGTGTTATGCACCTACGTTAACTAACCATGATACAGAAGGGCCATCCAAGAGTCAAAATGCTCGACTCCTCCGTAGAGCTAGAAGATAGCAACCTCTTTCCTTCAGGTGAGTGAAGCTACTTCTATCCTCGACCTGTACCTGACGGGGAGTATCAGAGTATCTGCCTGGGGACGAATTTTCTCTATGCTGTCGGTTGGGTATCTTATCGTCAGATGATGCGTCCTCGAATGCGCTTCCAATACCGAGCCCGGGCCGATTCATCCTGTCCTGGAGAAGGTAAGATCATCTGGAGCTTGTCTCTGATTCTAGTCTAACGGAGTTCAGGATCCTCCCTGGCGGTTCGTATGGGAAACTGTCAAAGACATCGGCACCCTTGCCAATTCTGCAGCCCCCAACTGATAATCTCGTGGCGCTTGTGGACATCGCACCCACGGCTATACTTCATGCGCCCATACCCATGACAATCATTGTCAGGAATAATCACCCTGATCGCTCCGCTGACATCGCAGTCCAGCTAGAGCCTGACATGATGGACGGTTTTGTGGTTGCTGGTCTACGCGCAGGACGCGTTCCTGTACTACTTCCCGGCGTTGAAGAGCGGCTAACATGGAGCCTGATCCCACTGGAATGTGGATATGTCCGGATCCCGAGAATCCGAGTCTTTGATAGACGAAAGGCAAAACAGAATGTTGTCCCTGGTGAAATGCCTAACCCAGACACCTCGATTGGCGAGCCAGTGAAGGTGGTGGATTTGAGACGCGATAGACGGCACCGCGTTTCGATACAAGGAGAAGAAGGCGACGATAGTATTGACCATGATCCAGGAACAGAGTTTGGTACCGTGTTGGTGCTTCCACCAGGGAAGTATCAAGTAGGCTAGCAACCCATTGTAATGTGCTCGTAAATTTTATCAACTCAGGCGTTCGCTGTGTGGTCATTGAAATGACAGTCCACTAACTTTTGAGCATCGACGACGGATCGATGATATCCGCCTCACATCTGGGCCAGAGTGAGAGAAGCAGGGCCGACAGACGCGGTTATTTCACGGTATGAACAAACCCCAGCTTCAATCCGTCTCTTAGTCACCCTGAAATTGCCATGATTGCTTCAGAACACGCGACGTGCTGAGTATATATACGACTTAGACGAAAGCCAAAGCTCCAAGGTACCCTTCATTGTGTTCCGATGGAAGGCATACATCCAGTCGCCACCGGGGCTGCATCCGATACAGTTGCTGCTCATCGCGACCCTCAGGAGTTGGTATTCTACGCAGGCTGGGTAAGTGAGGCTGGTATTCAGTTCCTGCTGGCTTCTCTA
Organism: Coprinopsis sp. MPI-PUGE-AT-0042; assembly: GCA_020736565.1. Classification (NCBI taxonomy): domain Eukaryota; kingdom Fungi; phylum Basidiomycota; class Agaricomycetes; order Agaricales; family Psathyrellaceae; genus Coprinopsis; species Coprinopsis sp. MPI-PUGE-AT-0042. The sequence continues at coordinate 897,119 of JAHBOF010000005.1, read as the reverse complement.
ATCAGATTGTAAAAACAGTTTTGCCCCTTCGCTCAGAGAGCTTGGATAGCGTTGGAAGAGAAGCAGATTCCCTATCAGTATCAGGAAACAAACCCCTACAAGAAGGATCCCGAGTTCCTAGGTGAGTCCATCTCGATTTGGTTTGGCTGGCTACTCACACTTACGACCTGTTGTGCCAGCCATCAACCCCAAAGGCCTCGTCCCCGCTGTTACATACAAGGGTCGTGCTCTGTACGAATCACTGGTCCTTAGCGAGTTTTTCGATGATGCTTTCCCGTCATCCGGCACAAAGCTCCTCCCCAGTGACCCTATCGAAAGGGCTTACGCCAGAATCTGGATCGATTACATTGTCAAGGCTTACATGCCCGCCTACTACCGGCTGATGACCGCGCAAACCGAAGAAGAGCAGGCCAAAGCTCGCAAGGAAGTTGTTGATTCCTCAAGCCATTCACAGATGAGATCAAAGGCCCATTCTTCCTTGGTGATCAGTTCAGCCTTGTCGACGTAGTTATCGGCCCCTGGATTGCCAGGGACTATGTCCTCAGGGAGCATCGCAATTATAGTCGCAAGGATGTAGGGCCCAAGTACGAGCAATACGCCGCTTTAGTCGAAAACCGGCCGTCCATCCTGAACACCATGAGCGTGAGTTGTTTCCATGTCTCCGCTCGTCTCTTCTCACTCGCCGTATTCACATACAGGAGAAAGAACATCTCGACCTTATCTACGGACGATATCTACGCGACGAGGCGCAAAGCCAAGCGGCCAAAGCAGCCAGAGCTGGTCGTCCCATTCCTTAGATATTATCAATCTCTCGCAGTAGGTTGGAGGGATAGTGTAGATGCTGTGGTACTCTGGTTCATTCTTAGGGAGTCCAATCATCCAGTTAACGCAACAGTTGGGGTGCTTCATGAGGCAATGATATTTCTGGCAAGGTAAAAGTTACATGGACGTGTCCGAGGAGGTGATCGTTATAACACAAGCGACTACAATGTGATACCCCTGTACGTGGCGATCTGGGCGCGGAGTCGTTCAGTCTGGCCAGGGGTAAACTCGGTCATACAGTAATCGTCGCTGTAATCCATGTAGTTGTCTTGCGGACGACTGGTCAGACTCTCTGTCGGCCATACGCACAAAAGACTTACGAATAGGATCGACGCCACCTCCAGAGCAGGTGTCCCGGCTGGTAGGACAGCCAAAAGTGGGGCTAGCCTCGGGAGGAGTGTCTGCAACAGAGTCTCCTACCCCAGAACATCCACCCTGGAAGGTGTGGTAAAGGCCCAGCCAATGCCCAACTTCGTGCGTCAAGGTCTATAAAAGAGGTTTTGTAAGAAAGGAGCGCTAGCCTAAAAAAAGAAGAGGGGAACTAACGTGTCCGAGGTTGTACGGAGCAGACGTCCCGCCAGGGAGCGAGGAGTAGAGGATCACAACGCCATCATCCTGTGGCTTACCAGGGTAGTCACTGGGGAATGTAGCATATCCCAAGAGACCAGCACCGCTTCCAGATTTGAATCTAGCGGTACAAGATTCCTTGTCAGAAGCGGTGAGATGTGGAGTGAGTAGTTATTGCCCACCCAACGGTGTACACATTCAGATCAGCCTGCCCGCCTTGTCGCAAAGCTGCCTTCATGGCTTGTTGCTGTGAGGTGCTGGGCGCGGCACGTTGGAACCAGTCGGTGTTGAGAGTATATGTGGTGTTGACCAAGTTCCAAGTGATACCAGTGGAGGCATAAGCATCGTTCAAGACCTGGATCTGGGAGGCAATGGGAGTGTCGCTACATTGATGAACATCGCGCGAGAGGTACATGAAAGACAGCGGACGTACGCGATGTAGCCCCCAGACAGCGCGGTGCTGCTTGCAACAACGTGGAAGTAGACCTAGTCACTCAACTGGTAAGCTCATGAATGTCAGATAGGATAGCTTCTAGACCTACGTTGATAGTTATTGCCTGGGTAGAAACAGCGCTAGAGACAACACGATGGGCCTCAAAGTGTGCCTCCTTGGCTGCAACTTGCTCGTCGGTGATGGTAGTCCCGCAGGTCCTGTACGCGCAAGGCTGTCATGCAAAGCAGTCTGAAAGGCAACAGCTGGCCGCACTTACAGTCGGGTGGGAGGAACCGCGAGCACTGACGCAGCGCCACAGGCAAAGGCTAATAAAAGAGACCCAAGCATTGCCTCCAAAGGACAGGCCAAGACAAATCCCGGGGGATGTCTGTGGAGAAGGATGCTTAGGTGAATTTATAGCAACAGGTTGGCGAGTGATGAAAATAGATACTAAGGATAGTCGGACAAGGAGCGGTTGATTCCAAAGACTGCAACAAGTCATCGGGAAAACAAGAAGGGCAGGCAATGAAAGAGTCCGTCCGACCTGTCCTCAGGCAAAAAGGTTACCCTCCTGCTGTACTCGGGGAGTAGTGCTCATCGGGTGCGGTTAAGAGTAGGGCCTCCTATTGCTGGAAGCATCAGCTCTCGAAAGAGGAATGATGGTCCCAAGCTTGATAGAGTGGTCGTCGACGATTAATGATCCATAGTAAACCCTGACAGGCGATCTTCTTGCATTGGCAAGGGCGGTAGGGAACGCTCCGGTAAGAGAGGGTCATGGGGTTGGAAGAACCAAGAATATGAAGCTTGATGTTACTGTCGCTTACTGATAAGAAGGAGGCTCTAGCACGCAAGTCGAAGCGAGGCGGCCTTTCAAGGATTTCAACTCCCAGGCGGTTGCTAGTGATGAAGCCGGTAAAACTACGAAGTCAGGTGATCTCAGAGGACCTCTTGCTTCGAGTTACAACGTGCGGGTTTGTCATGAAATTGAGAAGGGGGCTCCTGAAGTCATTGAGGACAACGATCCGGACCAAGGAACGAAGAGGAACGAGCGCCTGTCGTCTGTCGTCTGATCCTAACAAGCCCAAACTCAAGCAACGCGCCTTGCCTGTTCTGGCATCCGGCACCGACCAAGGTCGAACCTAACACACCTCCTCTATCCAAATGTCTTCAAAACGGCGCTGGGATCAACCAGGCGACGAAGCGGCTGCAGCCCCAGCTTCTTCAACCACAAAACCCGAGGACAATGCCAGCAAAGACAAGTCTGCATCAGAAGCAGCTGCAGCTGCAGCTGCCATTGCTGCCAAAATCGCCGCTCAGTTTGCTAGCGGAGGATTCGACTCCTTTGGAAAGGACTCAGAACCAGAGTTCACCCATGATATCGATATCAATGATGTGAGGAATCGATATCTGTTGACCAAAGGGTCCACACAAGATCAGGTAGGAGGCGACAAGCCTATTGATACATTGCAACTACTGAAACCCTTTCCTTTAGATTCACGAAGACACAGGTGCAACTGTAAGCACAAAGGGTGTCTGGTACCCTGATAGGAGCAAAGCGACCGCCAAAGATCCTCCCCTCTACATCCATGTTTCCGCAAAGACCAAGGAGATCCTGGAGAAAGGTGTTGACAAGGTCAATGAGCTCATCAACATGGACATGGGATCTCTGGTGGACAAGGGAGAAGGAAGACGTGAACGGGTGAGTACTCCCCACCGCTTGGAGCATCTAATATTGACTTTTATACAGAGAAAATGGCCAGAGGAGAGACTTCCTATCAATTTGGACACCATCCGAAACTTTAACGTTAGGGCAAAGGTCGTCGGTCCTTCTGTGAGTGTGGTTCAAGCTCAGGTAATTAGACCGTCTTTGATTCCTTTCTCAGGGCTCGTTCGTCAAGTACATCCAATCCGAGACGCAGACACGAGTCCAGATTAAGGGTCTCGGTTCAGGATTCATCGACAGTGAAGTAAGCGTTCTTGTCATTATCTGTCCGACCGTAACGAATTTACTCTTTCTAGACTGGACAGGAAGAAACCGTGCCCATGTACATTCACATCACGTATGTCTATTCCCGCTCGTAGGCGTACCACAGGAAACTAACGAAACCCTCTTTGAAGAGGACCAGATGAGGGCCAAATAGCACGCGCCAAAGTCCTTGCAGAAGACCTTCTCCTTGTGGTCCGCCAAGAACACGCGAAAGCGGCTACTGCAGCGCAACAGCAGCAGATGGAGTTGCACCAGGCTCAACAGCAATATGCTACTTATAGCATGGGTGTAAGTTCTCAGCCTTCTCTTTCGTTTCTGCAATGATCTGACGGACGGTCTAGGGCTACGCTCCGCCGCCACCTTCAGGCGCCCCTCCTCCGCCTCCCAGTGACGGGCCTCCACCGCCGCCACCGCCTGGCGGGACTCCTGCTGCAGACGCACAGAGCCAGGGCTATGCTCAGCCGCCTGCTCCGAGTGATACCGAAGCATACGCTGCTTATTGGTATGGCGTTTTCATCTCTTCTCTCAGCATTTGACTGACAGTGGACTAATAGGGCGGCCTATGGCTATGATGTCAACTCACAAGAGTTCAAGGACTGGCAAGCAAGTCAACAGCAGCAGTATGCGCAGTACTATGCGGCATATGCTCAACAGGGCCAGCAGTATTCGGGCGCTGCACCTGCACCTCCGAGTGATGCCCCTCCTCCCCCTCCCCCACCTTCATAAGCTTAATATTGGGCCCTCGAGATGCCAGAACGTGCACGGAGCTCGGAATGAGACGTTTACCTGCTGGAATCTATGTAGTAGACTTTAATTGCACCTTCGGCTTTTTGCGGTGTTACTTTTGGCACCTGATGTAGTTCGCTGAGACCTCATACCGGACCACGGGCATCAGGGCCTTGTGCTTAATCTATGAAGGTGTACTTGTGGCCTTCCCTTCAGGCCGTCATTAGCACCTTGAATGTTTTGCGGCGTACTTGATTAAACGCCACAATGTCCGAGCTCGGCGGCATTGAGCATATCTCATCTTTCGCTTACACCACGACGACGCACGAACGCCTCTCTGTGCTGTCTAGAGTTGAATCTGAAGGGGAATGCCGCTAGCTAATGCGCTGACGACCGAGGTCGGTTTCAAGGTCGGACCTGTCCTGCTGGAGGTTCTCGCCAAGCACTACTTCGACAAGCGGAAAGAAACCGAAGACGACGCGCCGAAGCTCCGTCAGGACAACATCCTTTACGACGAAGCGTTTACTATAATCAAGGTATGTTTCTCGGAATACGAAGCTGAACATCGCTGAATTACAAACCAGGCTTTTCTGAATGCTGCTAGCTGGTAACAGTCTCCCCAGAATTGACTAGCACGTGCCCCCATTAACGTCCGTCAGGCACACGGTCGAGGACATCCAAGGTACGCCAAGCGTGTCCTGAACCTGGACCTGAACACGCGAACTCATCCTCCCCTTCAAAGCGTTCTCTAATACCCGTACTCCATCGCCACCATGGATTCAAGTCGTCCGCACGATCGTTCCAATGTCATGCTGTGATCAGGCAGCGACACACATGGTCACAGTCCTCGGAGGGGAAGACCATTGCCGGAAGGTCGTTGGGGGTATCAAATGGTGGCAGGTTAGGGGAATCGCTGGGTATGTTCTCTCTATATCTTCTGCTGCCAAATCCCAATCCCATTCAGTGTCGATGCCCAGTGGATCGTAGCGAAGAAAGACTGGCGCGAGGCCAAGCGCCGCCACAAGCAACGAGGAGAAGCTTATCCCGCTTCCAACCCGAACGAGGAGGGAACATACGTCAAGGACATGGATGCCATGCGGTGTATACTTTATCTTCACGGAGGTAGGCTTATGATCCCCCTTCCAACCTTGCTGAGGCCTCACCGCCCGAAATAGGCGGTTATTACTTTGGAAGCGTGGATCAAGAGAGGTACATTGCGTGCATGGCCTCCTCTAAACTGGCTAACAGTGAACAGATACAGCATTCAGCGTTTAGCAAGGAAAATCAATGGACGAGTCTTTGGTATGGAGTTTGCTTCGTCTCCTGATTTGTGCCTCATCTAACCGGAGTGCTTTAGCAATCAATTACCGACTAGCTCCACAATATCCCTTCCCTTGTGCAATTCAAGACGCTTTGGCTGCATGTAAGCTTGGTTTCCCTACTCCGGCGACTGTTTCTGAAGACGTTCAGACCTGTATCTGATCAGCCCACCCGCTGGTGCTGAGCACCAACCCGTTGACCCTTCACATATTGTGATCTCGGGTGACTCTGCTGGTGGCGGGCTTTCTCTTGCCCTTCTCCAAGTCATCAGAGATGCTGGGCTTCCAGCACCTTCGGGAGGCGTCTTAATCTCACCCTGGTGTGACCTGACGCACTCCTTCCCAAGCATTCATCTCAACACAAAGACGGTAGGTCTCGCCTTGACAGTGCTATTCCTCAACTCAACGACCTCTCAAGGATGTTATCCCCGACTGCGGTTTGTCGTTCCACAAACCTAGTCCTCTTTGGCCCCCTCCTCCACCTGAGGTTTCCGACCGAGTTCATGCCTCAATTAGGCACCGAGTAATGCAAGTCTTTAGGGCAGACGACAGTGGGCCCCATGGCCATACCGACACTGTTATCTCGGGCGATCAGCGCCCGGACGTCCCAGGGCTACCTGTCGATGTTGGGTCGACTACGGCTTTGCCACGAGTGAAATCAACTTGCAACGACAATATCGAGAAGATTCGTATATCAGTCTCATCCGAAACTTTGGAAGTGGATCAGCAGATTCAATTCTACACGAGAAACTCTTTGCTGCTTCATCCTCTGGTCAGCCCAGCTTTCTCATATCTAGGGGACCTTCCGCCTCTGCTCTTCATCGCGAGCGACAAGGAAGTTCTACGGGACGAAATCATCTACGCGTAGGTTTGCTGTTCTCTTTCCACATCCCAGCGCTGACCACCTCCCAGTGCCCATCGAGCTTCTGATCCTTCAAAGTTCCCGATCAAGCAATCAGCCAGAGATCTATACCCTGCTTTGAATGCATATACCACGATGAAACCCACCTCTGTTCACCTACAAGTCTATGATGGTAAGTCCCATCATTAGTGCCATCCAGTCGCCTGTTCAAATACAGCTCCGTAGACACTGCTCATGTGCTTCCAATCTTGTTCGCCTTTACAACACCTGCCAAGTTTTGTTTCCGGGCCATGGCCAACTTCGTCAAACTGGTCACGGAGATGCCACTTTCGGCTCCCGTTCCTCCCAGCCAATCCTCGACAACGTATACTACGCAAGAGGGAGTGCCGTCTGTTTCCGTGAGCGAATTCGGCGAGGATGCAAACCAAGGCACGAATGGACTTATTCAGCGGCGCAGATCTGCCGTTGTCTCCTCCTCACCCTTGAACCAATCCAGGCCCTCTCTTCGACGGGCTCTTTCTTCGCGGATGTCACGAGCAAGCGGCTTCTTCCAACCAAGATCATACTCTGGGACTCTCGGCGCGACATATCCGGCCGAGTCACCTTCTCCTATGGGGAGTGAAGTTACGCTCGAAACGCCTAAAAGACCGCAGACAGCTCCAGGACGGGAAGGCACAGGATCAACCGATGTCGCAGGTCCACGGTTTGGCTTCGTGAAGACCAGTTCACCGCCTCCAGATCAACCGATGGCAGGAGAGACTTATGTGTATCAGTCTATCCAGGTAAGCTGGAGCTTTAGTATCTATGCTCAAAGCTAACGACTTCATTTAGAATGTGAAAAACTGGGAATGTGGGATGATTAGAGAGCGAGTGTCGACGGAAGGATTCATCCATCCTCTCGAACCTGCTGAAGAACTGGAGTGCATGAAGATGCCTGAAGAGGTCCTTGGACGCATATCTGAGCTTGCTCTCCGGCGTTACATTGACACCCAACGACAATTCGACAAGAAGTACAGCCATACATACAAGAGTATCGACAAACAGCGACGGAAGAATATCGAACGGGCAAAGCTAGACACTATAAAGCGGATGAGCAAGATCAAGAAGACCCTCAAGGGACGAGAGGACTCGAATGGGGCAGGAAAGCGCCCAGGCGAACCGAGCGAGGTCAAAGACCAGCTCCTTTCTAAACCAGGTTGGAGTTATGCATGGGTATTTGACGAAGGGGAGAGTCCACCACCCAGTAGCATCGCTGCGAGACGGGACACGAACGAGGCAAGGCAGTTGGCCGAGTTGGCGGATAACTCGATCTTGGAGGGTGACCGTGCCTTTAGTGGCAACAATCTTTGGTCGATCATGGTCAACTTCTTTACAGTGACGCCAGATAGGTCGAGGTTGGTTCCGCCAAGCTCGATACCGGAAGATGCGTCAACTTCTTCGAGGAGATTGTCCTTTTCAAGGCTATTTAAATTCTACAATCGCGAAGAACGGCATCCTCAACCTCTTCCGGATGCAAAGATTGCAGCTTAGCCTATGCTTCCATGCAACATTATGCATTATATAGACTCATTCTCGTCTGGACTTCATAATCATGGCTATGGTTACATTGACTCACTCTTAGATACATCCAGGACATACACTGTATTATACAAGGACTAATTTACAGTTTTGCCTTTTGCTGCTCGGAAATAGCAATGCCCTCATCCTCCAATACGACTTTGGCAAGTTTTCCAATGATTGAGAACATGGAGGCGTGGATGTAAGCCTGCTCCGAGCTGGCTTGGCGACGGGCGTAACGGGCAGCGATACCTTGTGAAATGACGGCGAGCTGGGACCAGCATGGTAAGCAACTGGATGACTAGAAATGTAGCAAAGGCCGCACCCTGAACAGCATCCAGCTTCGCACAAAGACCATTTCCTTGATAGGGTAGTCCAACTTCATGAGCCTGCAGTACTCCCGTTCGAGGTCTTCCAGGGGAATTGGGACGTCTTCCGTGGTACCTTTGAATCCTCGCATAGACAAGGCAGAGCCTTGAGCGATATCCTTCATGTTAATGGCCCAAGGTTGGGTCAAGTTACCGAGGTCTGCGAGCTGCAACTCTGTTAGCGCTGAATGTCAATTGGTATCGCTCTCGCAAGGCGTACCGGACTTCCGAGAGTGCAAAGCTCCCAGTCGAGGATACCAATGACCCGGTTCTCCGTAGGATGGAAGATGAGATTGTCCAGCTTGTAATCTCCATGCACGATCTTCAAACCTAGCTTCTTCTCGTCAGGGAGGTTAGCGCGGTACCACGCGACCAGTTCGTCAAAGTAGGGGATGTTGCCCGTCTGTTTCTTTGATTCGATATCAACCGCTTGGGCTTGGGCGCTTGAGACTCTGGAGAGGGATTTGATTTGGCGGGGGAAGTAGTCGCTCGAGGGACCAAAGCTCTCGAGGCCTACTTCCTTGGGGTTGACGGAACCCAACGCTGCGAGTGCGCCAATGGCTGATAGCCAGCTATATAGTGTGGTTTGGGATCGTGGTTCAACGCGATGGAACGAGGAAGAGCGTACCACTCTCGTCTATCTCGTGGACTCACTTCGAGCATGCGGACGTCTGTGAAGATTCGCCCATCGAGGAACTCCATGATGTAGAATGGTGTACCAAGGACAGCATTGTCCTCGCATAGGATGATAGGTTCTGGTACAGGCACCTTGTTCTGGGCGGGTGTGGACGCCTTGGTGTTGTGCTTGTGCAGGGCTGCCAGGACTTTATATTCGCGCTCTACCTGGTGAGCGGTCTGCGACAAGAGTTGACCATCGGGTTTCTTGCGTAGGACAAACTTGACGCCACTGTTTTGGTTAATAGGAAAGTACCGTGAAGGGATGTCCGACTCACTCAGAGCCGGTCAAGAAGTATGTTGGATTAGACTGTTGTGGAGGGATTTAGCCCACCGGACCGAGCAGAATATAACCATGATACTGCACCTGTCCAAACTGGAAGACTTTGGCTGAGTTTGATGCACACAACTACAGGCGAGCGAACATACCTTGAACTGCTTTACTTCGACAGGGGTTTTGACAGTTGGGACGTGTTTTGCCAAGTAGGCGTTCAGGGCTGGGATGTCGATACCAGCTCGAATATTCCCATACTCGCCTCCGATCTTCTTAGGTTCTGACATGGTGGTATACAAGAAGAAAGTTCACAAGTCTATATTCAAGGTCACCGGTAAAAGCTGGGGAAAGGACGCGAGCTCTCTGATTTCCGGTATCGGCTTCGTTATATCCGGCTTGCAAGCTCTCGGCGCCAAAATCAATTGCAAAGTCTCGACAGAAAACGTGCCAGTCGACACGTCCCGCTGCCTCCGAGACCATCAGCATGTCCCTGAGCTGGTGTCAAGAGAACGTTATTGCCAGCGCATGATTCCGAGGGGACCGATTGAATCCGCTCTCGGATCATACGGTTTCCAGAAAACTCTCGGTGATTGTTCCCACGAGAGCGCGCGGGATATAAGTCTTGGTCAGAGAAAAGTTTAGGCCAGGTCACTCTCTCTCTTCTACCTTATTCCTTTCAAAATCATGTTTGCTGCTGCACGCAACTCTCTGCGCACCTCGGTGTCAAGAACAGGCCACTATGCGGTCAGTCTACCCCTCCATATATGCCAGCAAACGCGCTCATTATTCTATAGGGCTTGCCACGTACCATGATTGCTCGCAACATGAACTCAAAAGTTAACGGTAAGCATATCTCGGAACCATGTACACTGTTCACTGGTACTCATCGCAGATAGGTCCCGTCGTCGGTATTGACTTGGGTACCACCAACTCTTGCGTGGCCGTCATGGAGGGTCAGGCGTCGCGCGTCATTGAGAACGCCGAGGGTGCACGGACAACACCGTCCGTTGTCGCCTTCACCAAGCACGGTGAACGTTTGGTTGGTCTGCCAGCCAAACGTCAGGCAGTCGTCAACTCGACAAACACTGTCTTTGGCTTCAAGCGTCTCATTGGTCGTCAGTTTGCCGACAAGGAGGTTCAGGAAGATGCCGCCCACTGGTAAGCTTACAACTTTCTTTAACCGGTCTTTCACACTGCTGACGCGTCTCACAGGCCGTTTAAGATTGTTAGGCAATCCGACAACGCACCCGCAGTGCAGGTCGAGAACGGAGGAAAGCAGGAAACCTTCGTGAGTCATCGCGTCTCGGAACAGTCGCGCCCAATTTTTTACTTACGTCACCACGTGTCAGACTCCCGAACAGCTATCCTCAATGGTCTTGATCAAGATGAAGGAGACGGCAGAGCAGTTCCTCAACAAGAAGGTCAACCACGCTGTCATTACCGTCCCCGCCTACTTCAACGACGCTCAGCGTCAAGCAACCAAGGATGCCGGTCAAATTGCTGGTCTCGATGTCCTCCGTGTCATCAACGAGCCTACTGCTGCCGCCCTCGCATACGGCTTGGACCGCACTGACAACTCTGTCATCGCTGTCTACGATCTCGGAGGAGGCACTTTCGATATCTCTATCCTCGAGATGCAGAAGGGTGTCTTCGAGGTCAAGTCCACCAACGGTGACACCCATCTTGGTGGTGAAGACTTCGACGTCGTCCTCGTCGAGCACATCCTCAACGAGTTCAAGAAGGAGAACGGCATTGAGCTCAAGGGTGACCGCATGGCTATCCAGCGTGTGCGTGAAGCCGCTGAGAAGGCCAAGATTGAGCTCTCGTCAACCACTCAGACCGAGATCAACTTGCCCTTCATCACTGCAGATGCCTCTGGCCCCAAGCACATCAACCTCAAGTTGAACCGCTCTCAATTCGAGGCTCTCGTTCAGCCATTGGTTCAGCGCACCGTCGAGCCCTGCAAGAAGGCTCTGGCCGATGCTGGTGTCAAGGCCAGCGAGGTCAACGATGTCATCCTTGTCGGTGGTATGTCCCGTATGCCCAAGGTTGTCGACACTGTCAAGACCATCTTCGGCCGTGACCCTTCCAAGGGTGTCAACCCCGATGAGGCCGTCGCCATTGGTGCCTCCATCCAGGGTGGTGTCCTCGCTGGCAACGTGACCGACATTCTCCTTCTCGATGTCACTCCCCTTTCCCTTGGTATCGAGACCCTCGGTGGTATCATGACCAAGCTCATCAACCGTAACACCACCATCCCTACCAAGAAGTCCCAGACCTTCTCCACCGCCGCTGACGGTCAGACCGCCATCGAGGTCAAGATCTTCCAGGGTGAACGTGAGCTCGTCCGTGACAACAAGCTCCTCGGCAACTTCAACCTCGTTGGTATCCCTCCGGCACCCAAGGGTATCCCTCAGATCGAGATCACCTTCGATATTGACGCTGACGGTATTGTCAACGTCGGTGCCAAGGACAAGGCCACCAACAAGGATCAGTCAATGACCATTGCCTCGTCGTCTGGTCTCTCCGACAAGGATATCGAGCGCATGGTCCACGATGCCGAGCAGTACGCCGAGGCCGACAAGGCTCGTCGTGGATTAATTGAGGAGGGTAACAAGGCCGACTCTGTCTGCTCCGATACCGAGAAGGCGATGAACGAGTTCAAGGACCAGATCGATGCCGCCGAGAAGGAGAAGGTCACCAAGTTGGTCGCTGAGCTCCGTGAGCTTGCTGGCAAGGGCCAGGCTGGCGATGCCTCGATCACCCCCGAGCAGATCAAGGCCAAGATTGACGAGACCCAGCAGGCCTCTCTCGGTCTCTTCCAGAAGGTGTACGAGAAGCGCTCTGCCGAGTCATCCTCTTCGTCGTCTTCTGAGGAGAAGAAGGACGAGGGTGCCAAGAAGGATTAAATCTTTTAGCCCCTTCTCTACTCGTTTTCTCCCTACCCATCAGCCCTCCGACCTTCTCGATGGGTAGTGTGCTTTCATAGACTTGGTTGGTCAAAAAAGTAAATGCCCAGCGCCATATCTATCTTACATCGCTATCGTTGTCTTTCCACCCCCCTCAGTTACATTTACTCATAGTAATTCGCTATTATCACATGCATTGTATAATCGACCCTAGCAATTTATTACGCATCTGGATTCGCGGTCCTCTGTTGTAGTCGTGAGAATGACATGTTTTCACCATGCTTCGTCACATTTCTCATCTGCCGAGCGACCTGCTGCTCTTTGTATTGAGCTGCTCAGAGTTGAACGAGGCCATCTTCTTTTGCCTGGTGGGTCTGACACGCTCTTGAGCGCTGGTTGACCTAATTATACAGCAATCAGACGTGCAAGAAGTTCAGTAGCCTCTTGGAGGAGCGTAGCCTTTGGATATCTCATCTCAGGCGCAAACGCAGAGAGCAACCTATCGCATGTCTTCTCCACCATGACCTCTCATCTTCCTCCCTGTCTGAGCTGAGGCACATCGCCTTCCATACCCTTAGACTGGAAGCCAGTTGGCTTAGTACACCGCATGGCCAGGCTCCAGAAGACGATTCACCGCTGCAGCCACTGGAGCGTCGATGGTACCCATACGTGCCACTCGCTAAATCTGGCTTTAGAACGTCACACCTGCACAGTACAAAGCTCGACATCTTGTTCATCCTGCCCGGCACTCCGCTATACGTCCTACACGAGAGAGGGTCGGGGTTTGCGTTGTGCTGGGATGCTTCAGCCCCTGGATCTCAACCTGGGCAGAGAGGAAGGGTCGTCGCTGGACCCATTTGGGTGGGAGACAAGATATTGGATGTTACACCTGGCCGGGACGAGGACGGCGTGTTTTCGATGGGGTTGCTGCTTAGATCAAGGTGAGTTGTTTATGCATTCGACAATGGCTAGCCTGAACTGGTCTCCAGGGACAAAGAGACAGATCAAGAGCATACCAGTCTTGCAGTCCTCAGCCTCGCCTATGGCGCATCTTCCGGCCACACCTCGCACAACCATTCGATTCCATCACCAGAATCCTCTACCACCTCCCTCGACATCACATTTCAAAAGGAGATCTCGACGGTAGATTCGGATGCCCCACAATGGGCTATCTTTTGGAACGAGGATGTGATTGGCCTTCTCGTGCGTGTCAGGTCTCTAGACGCTCCTCAGGCTCTCTTCCTTCTGAGTGCGATTGAAATCTGGGCGGTGGAAATGTCGAGCGGGAAGATGTTGAGAATTCGGACGGATATCCCATCAGTGAGTGGCATATTACTATTGTTATTTTACACTAGATGTTGACGGGATTTTGCAACAGCACAATGTCACGTTTGGCTCGGGTACGACAATGTTGGGAGAAGACTTGTACATCGTCGCAGAAGAGCGAGCAGACTATGAAGATTCGTCCGACGAGGAGGATGAACAAAACACCAATACGAGAGCTCGCGCACGATCAACCGTCTTCCGCTGCCCAGGCTCCTATCTGCGATTCACCAAAGCCTCACCCAATATCGGAACCCTCGACCTCCAATGCGCAGGCTCAGAGGCTCGTTCATGGGACTGGGAAGAATCTCTCGACCGACCTGAACAGGGACAGTCGGATGCCACCCATGCGGCGCTACTAGCCGAGAGAAGATTACGATGGGAGCATGTAGCGTGGTTCCCGATGGGTGCGCTCTCATCTGGAAGTGGTTATAGCGTCCCTGCGGTCTCGATGCAGGGCTCTGCCGAGATGTATGCCAGGCATATTGAAGATGACGAAGACGAAGAAGACGAGGACCAGCGGACGCAAGAGTTGACTGTGACCAAGCAGGTTGTGCATGTTCGCTTTTGGACTGTCGGTTCCCTGGATGAGGGAGGGTTGCCTCACGAAACGGAGACGGAGAGTAGCAAGACGAGTCTCGTCGCTCATGGGTCGACAGGCATCGCCATTCCTGGCCACCTCGTCTCAGCCTCGGAAGGGACATGGCAACTCATGGTGCTCTCGCATTCAGGGCGGCATATTGTTATGCTTACTAGAGTGGAAGGAAGATCTAGACCTGTGCTATGGTTAGCAAGTTTCTGCCCAGAGCTACGGGAGGAAGGGAGGATAGGTAAAGGGGTCGAGTCTGGTGATTTTGGTCGAGGGCATGCCAGTGTTAAGGAGCTCGAGATGCCAGAAGATATAGACCCCAAGAGAATATGTGGGCTCGCTCTGGATGACAGTAGGGGCGTGATTGGGATGTTGGATGACGAGGGGATGCTGCACGAGTTATTTTATGCATAGCACAAGCACTGCTGGAGATCGGAATCATATGGATGTATTCAACTGGGCTGAAATCGCAAGTAATATTGTTTTGTACGTGCTTCGACCATCTCCTGCGTAGATTCTGGAAGATCTTCTACGAAGCTGCCTGGGATCGTCAAGGCAGTGTCAGCAGATAGTAGCAAGCCCCAAAGGTGAAAGCGAACCTGGAGAGCCGCCAAAGAGGGCGAGCGCTGGTATCACCGTGTTGGGAGGTATAACGGTGTTGTCTGCAATCTTTGCACAGTCTTTGATTATAGTGAATTTGCCCTGTGTCATTCCGTTACAGCTTGATTCTGAACAGGAGAAGCGAGGGGCTCACGATGACACAGTTCTTCCCAATCTCGACATGGTTCCCTATAGTTGCAGCCTCGACAACAGTATTTGCACCGATATGGACATGGTCTCCAATTTTCATGGGATAGTAGTTAAAGTTGCCACGATAGGTCTTGTAGGGTGGCCTCGACGTTAGTCAAAATCTCTGTTGACACTGGCCACTAAGCAGGACCTACCGCATGATACAGCCTTCGCCTACGAGGCAGTAGCGTCCCAGAGAGATGACAACTGCATGGCCTGGTCCTGTTCTGCGCAGGTCACCACGGATAATAGCACCACTTGAGATGATGGTCTTTCCACCCAGGATGATGTTCTGGGGACCTGCGATGGTCGCTCTGCGAGAGACCTTGTTTCCAGTGTCCTGGTAATAGGTTAGACCATTCCTAATGCCAGACAGAAATTTGCTTACAGTCTCGATGAATTCTGACTTTGAGTAGTAAATGGGAGAGTCCATGGTCGCGTCCAAAGCGCGTCGATGCCAGTCAGGCCACTGAAGTGCGGCAAACGCCGTGGCTCGGCAGCTGCGCCGTGACGGAACGCGTTCAGAGGGCTCTGTCCTCGTCTACCATGTCTGTCTCCAGGGCCCTGGCCCTACAATCCATGGCTTCAATACGCCGCTTTACTTGCAGGCCACACGCTGTGCCAAGCTTACGCTCTCTGGCAACCCTCTCCGCTCGGTCCCGTTTCGTACCTGGGCGTAGCGCCCAGCGGCATAACAGGCCGTTCTCAGACGCTGGTGCATCGAGAGGAGCTGCTGCTGCCGCTGAACAGCAGCCAACACCACCCTCTGGAGATCTGGTTGAATACTCTGGGCCACTGGCGAACACATGGAAAAGACTGAAGCTTTTCTCCCTCGCGTCATTTGGCCTGTCGTCCACCCTCGCACCTTTTATGTTTTTGGTCGAGTCTGCCCTACCCTATTCAGCCCGCTTCGCTCTCGCCGGACTTGCAGTCGGGACCTCAGGCGTAAGCACATCGCTTGTCTCATGGTGTGCCAAGCCATATGTCACAAGGATGCGGCGATACACGCCGCAAGATGGCAGTAATGGAGGACAAGTTGTGGAAATGACAACCCTCACCTTGATGTTGCGGCCTAGAATCACCACGGTACCGTTGCTTTAGTGTGCTCTTGAACACGCTTGTCTGACCGAGGTGCCCTTATGAAACGTGACAGGTTTACGACCCAGACTTCCTTGTCGAAACGCGTCGTCCGATGGCAAAATGGGAACTGGCCAAGTCAATTATGCTTAGTCCAGAGCGTATGTCAGATCAGGGTACTCCTGCTGTCGGTTCGCAGGAAACGGTTGCGGAAACTGTAGACGAAAAGGGACAGGTGATCGGGCGCTGGGTGGTGGAATGGGCGGAGGGAGGCAAAGGGACTTGTCATGAGGCTGGTTCTGTGATTAGGTGCGTTCATGCTCCATCTCGAATCCTTCTGTCAATGGTTCTAAATGCTCGATCAGACACTTTAACGTTCATGAAGAGCTTCTCACTTAGTTATCTATATTCCATCGATCCATTTGCAATTGTTGGAAACAAAGTTGACGGGTTCTTTTGGCCGATGGTACCATCCTGTTGGTGAGAGAATTGTGATGACGCACGCCTCACGGACAACGAAGCCCTCTTTCTGCCCAAATTCTGAAAGCCCACTGACCCATCTTCGCCCTATTCAGTCTGAATTGGAGCGCCCACGGTGAGAATAGTGTCGCATGCGGCGAAATCTTCTTTACGACCAGAGACGGGCATCATGTACCGTGTCTTTGAGTCGATCAGGGTCAGGTAGTCCTCACTTGGGAACTGCATTGTGTATATAAGCGCTCTCTCGGGCATCTCAAAATTTCTCCACCCCTCCTCCAACCAAAGCAACTTGTATCTTCCGCTCAGTCCCCTGACACAAGGCTTACTTACAATGGCTCAACTCACCTTCCTCGCCATCCTTCCCTTTGTCCTTCCCGCCTTGGGAGCCAATCTCCAGGCCAGGAACAACTGGGGTAGCGGTGCCACCACGTACGTCAGCTTTCTTGGAATCCTTGAACACTAAACATAGGGTTGACAATATCACGACTTTAGCACGGTCATTGCTTCCAGCGTGGCTGCGACACCAGCTATCCCTTCCATTGGGATTCCTATCTCCAGCATCGCCGCTACCCCAGTCTTCCCTTCCAATGACGCTCCCACCTCCACCGTCGTGGCCACCCCAGTTCCTACCAGTTACTTCAGCTGTGGGGGGTCAAACTTCACTGTCACCGCTTCAAGCTCATACATTGGCCAACCTACGGGCGTCACCACCGTCACCTTCAGTCTCCCGAATTCGGGTATCGCCAGCTCCAGTGCCGCTTCAGGCCCTGTCACTGTTACCGCGAGCAGCAGGCTTGCTGCCAGGAACAACTGGCCAACCAATGGCCCGGTTATTTCCTCGATCGCCGCCCCCATTGCCATCCCTAGCAGCTCCCCATACCCAGGCGATATCGCTACAGTGACTGGCAGCGTCTCCTTCCCAGGCGGCACCGCTACAGAGACTGGCAGCGTCTCCTTCCCAGGCGGCACCGCTACAGAGACTGGCAGCGTCTCCTTCCCAGGCGGTACCGCTACAGGGACTGGCAGCGTCAGCGAATGCCCCTACCCCACCTCGACCGTCTACGCCTCTGGACCTGTCTCTAGCCTCGCCAGCTCCAGCGGTGCCCTCACCGCCAGCGGCCCCCGCTTCCCAGCTTGGGCAACAACTTGCTGGCAACGGTGACAGTGGTGCTGCTGTCGGTATGGCGGTCAGTGCTGGCTCTGTTGTGATGGGTGCCATGGCTGTCCTCGCTCACCTGCTCTAAGCGCGATGGCGTCGAGCCTCCCTGTTCACTTACGCCTGGGCATGTGCCTTTCCTATGCGCCTTCTTTTGAACTTTCCCTTCGTTACATATGCTTACCGTATGTCGGCCGTTGTTAGTATTATAATCCCTGGAGTCAAGCCTTAGTGTATGCATTCTTCGATCTAGGTCCCTTACCAATGTCACGCTATGCTGAACTTCAACAAGTCGAGTGCAGACCGCAAGTCTTTACAAACGAGGACTAAACTGGATGGACAACGTCTTTTCCTTGAAAATTTCAAGCCCATCTACACTTTGAATGGCTGGAATGCGAGATGATTTATTCAGATAAACGGTAAATATCTCATTTCTGGCGCTAGTGGTTTTGCAATTAAAGCGCTATCCGTCGAGGAAACGCTGTCGCAACACATGCATAGTAGACCTCAAGTCTAACACAACACCTGCTCTGTCTATAACTTGGCCTTGAGGTCCTGGAGTTTTACCGATTGCATGCTTTCATCTGAAAGCATTGTCAACGGGCGCACGCGAGTATGAACCAGACCACTCACAGTTTGTGTCATAGAGACGATCGCCAGGAACGATTGCAACGTGGGACTTGAGGTTTGAGGCATCCACCATGTCTCGGCGGATATCCTTGATGGTGGGTGCACCCAATAGACGCATGTTCATCTCAAACTCATCCTGAAAAGAGACTGCGCGTTAGTATGCAATGCGAACTAAAATGAGTGACGTACCCTGAGGATCTGAAGGGCTGCTTCGGCACCTTCCTGTCCGTAGGATGAAAAGGCATACAGGAATGGGCGCCCAATGCCAACTGAGCACAATAATTTAGCACCGGGGAGTGGGAAATGACATAAATTGCCTCACCCGCAGTTGCCCCAAGAGCAATGGCCTTGATGACATCTGTCGCTCGACGAACCCCACCGTCAACGAAGAGCTGGAACTTTTCATTGGGGAACTTGAGCCCTCTTTCCTTTCCAAGATGGTCGACTACCTCCACGAGAACCTCGATCCCTGAGCGAGCAAAGTCGAGCTGTCTTCCACCATGGTTGGAAAGGACAACACCCGCAAGTCCCATGTCGTAGGCTTTGAGTGCGTCCTCCCACCTTTGAACGCCCTTGAGGATTAAAGGCACTAAAAGAAGCGGCAGTTAGTTTACCAGAACGCGATTCCTGAAACTGATACGCACTCTTGGTTATGCTTTGGAACCAGGGGATATCCTTCCAGCTCAGCGATGGGTCAATGAAAGACTGCAACATATGTGAGATATTTGGTTCAAGAGAAACCAAACAGACTCACGCTGATTGCTCTAGCGGCTCCTTGAGACCGGTCAACATTTTCACCAGACTTTTTGACTTCTGACGGGTCCTCCGCATCGAACTTCATGCGCATATCCTTTAAGCGATGTCAGATGCCTGTCACAGCGAAGGGCATAAACCTTTCTCACCTTTTCTCTTCTTCCCAGCTGAGGAGCGTCGACAGTGATGAATAATCCTTTGATACCTCGAGCCTCAGCGTGCTGCACTATCCGCTTGGTGATTTCTCTATCCTTGTTGACATATCTATAGTCACAAGATGTTGGTCCCCCAGCAATATACAACAAGGAGGGTACCCACAGCTGTAAGAATTGCGGTTGACCTGGTTGTGCGGCGTCCACGATCTCATCGAACGAACAAGAAGCCAGTGTCGGGATCTATAATGCTTGGTGAGCAAGGCAAAGATAGAAGGAGTGAGACTGAGCTGCACCATTTGAATAACGTTGTGTTTCGCAGCAGCTCGTGTAAGATTCAGTTCACCATCTGGGTGGCCAAGCTTGCCCAGCGCTGTGGCGGTCTGGAGCGTTAAACATCGGTAAGTGTATTGCACGGGAAAATGCAACTGTGACGAACGATGTAGATTGGCATGCTTGTCTTGTTACCCAGGATGGTCGTTGACCAGTCAACCTTCTCCACATCCACCAGAATATGCGGCCGGAACCAAATCCTGGGAGCTCCTCAGCAGACCATTTTGTGGACTACTCACGAAATTCGCTAACCGATGGTATGCAGCGTGGTTCTCCCTGTTAGTGATTTCATCGTCTGCGGCCGATGAATAGTAGGCCCAAGCTTTCTCAGTCATGACTTCCTTCGCAATGGTCTGCACGAGGCCATGAACAAGATGACAGCTTTCCTTCCACCAGCGAAGCTTACCTCGAAGTCATGGAGGTTGAGGACTTGGGACAGAGGTGGACGACGAGATACACGTTCAAGCCTTTGCATCTCTGCATCGGTAGTCTTGACCTCCACTTTCTTTACCGTATCAGGGTCGACGACGCCTAGTCTAAGCGGAAGTTTATAAAAAGAACAGGGAAGCTTTGTGAAGCGAAGGCGCACTGTTTCTCTGGAGGAAGGTTCGTGGTGATGGCATCGGGAGGGTGAATGGGCTCGTATTCCTCCCTGAAAGGCCCGCGTCAGTATGATCTCTTGCCTCGCAATAGCAGAGCCTACGTTGCATCCTTCCCCGCGTATTTCAAAATGATCTTGCTACCACCTACGCCATGTAGTGAACCCGTATAACCGTGATGATAGACGCGTACCTGGATGATCTTCGAGGTGTTCAGAAACAGCCTTCAATTTATACACCAGAGTACTCACCGTCCAGGAATTCAGTTACATCGTACACTTTGCCTGAAGCTTCGTCAACAACAGAAAGCGGACCAGCTATGTCATGCTCCTACCATGTACGATAATCCAGCAACTTTCTCGCGAGTTATGCTTTGCTACTTCATTCCCAGATAGTACCCTAGCGTTTTCTCCCGTCATTTTGAAGAGATTGGGGTGCTTGAGCAAGGAAGTTGTAGAGTTGAAGAGAGGGTCTGAGCTTGCACCCGACTGCCTGCATTACCCCTAATGGTGCCGATGCCATTGGTTCCGTTTCCCCGAATCCGATATCGGATACGGAATGCTGGAACGCCGCACTCGAGGCGTCACAGTTGTCTTGCAAGTTTAACGATGATTCGAGAGAGCTTTGAGGCTACAAATACACTTGCCTAGGGATCTATTCTACGCAACATTGCGCACAATCAACATTCCATTATATACCTGCCTGTCAGCCAGCAGTATTCAGAATCAGATACCACACCACCAATTCACAGTTCGAATAGAAGAGGGACAGAGAGATGGAAGTATTACTACCCATACATCCTCCGTTCAGCAGGGCCGACTAGGCCAAGTCAGTTGGGTAAAGAAAGGGCAAGGGGGTACTCACTCTCGTTTAATTGTACTGGAAAAGCCAGTAGTGATCCGAGTCTTCGAAATCCTCTTCGACGCAGAACTTGATTTTCCATCGAGGCCACTTCCTGAGCTCCAACTCAGGACTTCTCGCCATAACGTCCCATAGAGCACGATTCAGTCCTACCAACTTAACGTTAACTGCAGTGACTGCAATGTCGTCCAACTTCAACGGGAGCCTAGTTGAAATTCCGTACATGTGGAAGAAGCTGAGGCGTGGAAGCCGAGGCAAGTGGTCGATCTGAATCGGGCGGTGAGGCTGGTAAATGCACGATAATTGTGCTCACTTACGAGTGGAAGTAAACTCGAGCCGTTCCAATCAACTGCCAAGTGCAGTCCTTTCAAGGTGGGAGGCAAGAGATCGAGAAAGAAGGGAATGAACCAGTCGTCTATGTTGACCGTCCCGGTGTGAAGGCCAAGTACTTCAAGAGACTTCATGGCCTGAATGGGGGGAGAAAGACTCTGCAGCGAAGCGAGGTCGAGGCTGGGTATTCTAAGATATAGTCGCCTCAGTTTGGGGCGATCCTGTAGGAATGTGGTCAAAATTGCCAACTCATGAGTCGAAGGGGGCTGGATCATCCCGAAACGATCACAAGAGAGCCTAAAGGACCGCAGGCAAGGCACGTCCGACGCGTTGCAATCTAGCCAGGAGAACACGGACTGGTCGCAGTAGCCGTATATTGTCAGCCCTTCCAATGCGACTGAATGACGCAGGACGAGATCGAATCCAGGGGTCATCAATATCGTTGTTATACAGATATCCAATTGCTTCAAGGTGTCAAGGACCTTGATTGACAAGGCTGCCAAGTGCCGTCCGTTGAGAGTCAGCGACTGCATGTCATGGACAGAAAGGCTGGCCATTATTCCCTCGAAATCGATGTCGGCTGTAATATCCAACAAAGTACTGCTAGCTGTCACATCATCGTGCGATTCTTCATCGTCAGGATAGTAGAATGGTGTTGGAAGGGCTAAATGTTGGATGCCGCGGAACCGGGGAAAGAAATCGTTGGAGGGAACGCACCTATGTAAACGTTGAGATACGAACACGAAAAAGGAGCCAACTCAGTTTCACGTTTTCAACGTAAGGCTTGAAATAGAGCCCTGGAGGTTTTGGAGGACCTCTTCGATAGGATTTGGATCAGTGCCAAACCATCTAAAGGTCTGTAGATTGGGAAGCAAGGCTAGAGCATCAGACAACAGCACTGTTCATGATGAGCGTCATACCAGGTTGTAGGGCCAACATACACTCACAGCTTTCGAATACAGATTCGCTATCGCTTGAACTGATCACAGTAACACTTTTAACAATCCAGGCAAATGAAGGGTCTGTAGTGATGCGTCGAAGGAGCTGATAAGACTGAATCATGAGCTTGGATGTTATTTCCTCCTTGAATTCGTCGTGCGTAGTACTTAGGAACGCGTAGGCTCCATCTCCGCCTATGAAATAGATCTTGATTGCGGAGAACACGAGGGGAACTGCGATGTCATGGAAAAGGCGCGAAACCTGAAGAAGTTTCCCTTGCTCGAAGAGGGGAACGAAGTGAAGGATATTGTTCCAAATTTCTGGGAAGAGCGCGGGGGTTGGCATAGCGCAAGAACTGCAGGCTGTCGGGCGGCTAGATGAAGGAGGAAGACAAGGGGCGACGCCCACTCGGAGGCAGTAGGACCCGATCACACTGGATTCGATTCCCGCAGCGGCCCATTTTCTCTCTCTGCTGTATGCTTAGTGGGTTGACCTCTATGGCACCGGTCCTCTACCGTATTGCACGTTCTCCCACTTGAACTGCCCTCACCCCCCTGCGATGAGTGGGAATCTCTCTCTGTATGGAAGATTGCTTTTACGTTCGATGAAGGGACCCGACGCCTCTTGCACCGTAGCACGGCCGCAGGCATCGAGGCAAGTTAGAGTCTCGAAGAGCGGGCTTCGCGGGCGCAACGAAGTGGGATAGGAGTTGCATACGTACTGCGTTCATTGAGAACTTGCGAAAGCCTGTTGGTCCGCCAAAGCCAAAGCCTGGGGAAAAGTCTTTCGTTGACGAAGGCTGGCACTAGCAGTAGTTACGAGGACTCGGAGTTCTGCATAACTACACTCATAAAATAAAATAGCCCTTTCTCTCTCCCATATTGCTACGCTGAAAGGGCGTAATATTCATTTCACCTCGGTCAACTCCGCCTAAATTGTGACCAAGCAGTTCGAGTGCGTGCTCTCGAGGCAGAGCTCCTGTACATCTCAATTCCGCGTTCGGTTTCACCGTGGTACGCGTGTAGACAATTAAAAGGGTGTTCGGCTCTTACAGTATCTAACAGATTTGCAAGGCTCGAAGTGTCCTCATCCGCCAATGTTCTCGATATCTCAATGCCCTTACAGCGTATAAAGGAAGCCCTTTTGACCCTCCAGCGGCTCCTTCAGTGTTCCGTCGTGGGCCCGCTTATTCCAGTATCTGTGGCGCAAGGTGAGTGCCACTAGCACTGCGGCAATGATGCCTTGTGAAATCATCGTTGCAATGAGACCTAAAGATATCAAATGTCAGCCCAGCTCATGCACGTATTAGGGTGCTAGAAATTCACCTGGAATGTACTTTGGTCTGTCTTGGTTCCTGAACAGAGTCGCCGCTAGAATGCCACCCACAGAACCACAGGCGACCATTGTCGCCGTTTGAACTGCACTGTAGGAGCATCGGGAGTAAGTCGCTTCTGGTACTGAGCATGTTGCCTGGTTTGACCAGTCTTACCGTTTGCTATGGCTCACAACGTTGTTGCTGCTGTATGCAACAATAGTGGGACCGCCTGCCACGCTTGCCATGTACGTGAGGAAGACACCTGGTTCGAAGTTATGAATGATTAGGGATATTATGTCGCCTGACTTACCGAAATAGCGGACCCCGTTGTTACTATGCCACGCAGTGAGTGAGCATCCCACAATGCTGACAAGGACCAGGAGAGCGATGAACTTTGCCCGGTTTTGATATCTGTCCGAAAGCCAGCCAACACCGACAATAACAGGGATCTGGTATATTCATTTAGCGAGTATCCAACGTCTTCTCCGTTCCACGAACTTACGGCAGCAATGCTAGGCATTGCACTCTGTTGAAAAGGAATTATAAGCATAGGCAACCCGCGCTAAGTGTGCCGGGTGCTCACCCGAATCAACGTTCCCTTTCGATCGTATCCCATCCCAGCGAGGATGATGGGCAGAAAATAGCCGGTTGCGTAGTTTGGCATTACAGCCAGCATGAAAAGCACTCCTATCATATTTTGAGCTCTCCGGATTGCAAAGGAAGGTCAAGATACCACTACCATAAGCCCATAGAGTCCAGTCGGACAAGTGGTGAAGTATTTTTGCGAGGGTGATATCGTCTGGCAAGGCGTCACCACGATCATCATCGATGCGTTTGATCACAAAGTCTGTTTGCTCTTTGGTGAGAAAAGAGTTCTCCTCAGGGAATGCCGGAACGAAGAGGAACGTGACGAGGGCAAGCAGCATGGTAATCGCTCCCTCCACGATCTGTTCGATGGCAGGCATCATTAATCTCCCGAGACGGAGGAGGTAAGGGACAGGTCTCACGAAGATCCATCGCCATCCTTCGAGGCCACGCCTTCCTTCCAATAAACTCAGGCCATAGCCTAACAGGGGGCTCATTCCACCTGCCGTACCTGCGAGCATTGAAAAGATCGATATTCTGGTCTGCACCTCATAACGCTTATACCTGGAAGGGCCGCTTCAACTGAGGTCACTTGACCCCTCAATCGTGCAAACGCACCACGCTGAGATCAACCATACCAAAGAGGGGTAAAGCGGAGCCTGTGGGACTGGTCAGCTAATGCCTTGTGGTTTACAGACGCTAATAAACAGTACCTCGAAGGCTCCAAGTAGTACCCGAGTGGCTAAGAGCTGCTCCCAATTCTTCACAAATCCCATTCCAAGTTGAACGGATCCCCAGGCAAGCACCAAGAAGCTTAGCCAGTTTCTCACTCCGACCCGCCTCAGGACAAAATTGCCCGGGAGTTGGCTGTTCAGGATGTGCGTGAGCATGCTAAGGGCGACAACATGTGACGCGCTCACAGCAAAATGTAAGGTATAAAGTAGAGGCAGGTAACGATTGTGTATCTCGCTCCAACCGTTAGCTCCTGAGCATTGTGTGAGGTTGACCACAAAGAGAGGACTTATTGATTAGAGCATACCAGGGTGGTGGCCATGCCTGCCGCATAAGCGGCGCCGAGATTGATTCGGTCGATGAAGGAGAATGAGTAAACCAAGGCCAGAATAGGAAGAATGCGGATGTCCATCCACAGCCTGGTAGGAAAAGTAAGATGCAGGAAGGCTTTAAACCATACCGCCACTCACAGTGTACGTTTTTCAAACCGGGAATCATCCCGATGAGGAGTTTCTTCTTGAATTTTGTCGTCGATGGATCCAGTCGGTGATACCTCCTTGCCCTCGGAAGGGAATTCGCGATGAGTTTCAGTCGCTACCATTTTTTCCAGCGGATTGCCAGTAGTGAATAGCGAGGTTGGGAAGTCGGCACGTTTCAAATGTTCTTCTTTTATACATGTCCCTACTCATCCCCATTGACTGATATCACATTGGAGCCTATCACCATCATCTGACTATAGAGTATCTCTCACTGAGCCTTTGGATTTGTTACCATTTAGCCTCTTGTGGAGAGATAGCGCTGTGCTGCCGCAGGTGGGAATTTCAGTAAGCTCAGTTGTGTTGGTCACGCATACGCGAAATTTACGGTTTGGGGCTTGCTATTCAATTGAATGCCAGCATCCTGTGAAGACATATGTGAATGACGCCACAGGTGCTTAAGGGAGTTTCTCTTTCTGCGATAAAAGAGTCTAGGCTCGAATCAGGTGTCCATGTCATGGTTTCAGGATTCGAAAGCGTTTTGGTAGCCCTCGTTGATTCCGGATTGACCAAGAGTCTTCCCTGAGCTCGTCCGTTGATGCCGATTGTACTTGTAGAAGGCTCTCCTATGGCGGAGGCATATTGTCATGCTTAAAAAGGCTAGAAGGCTGTTTTCATCATTCGACATACACCCAAGACCTTCCAAAACGCCCTCTCAGATCTCAATGCGTTTTGACAAACGTGCCGTTTGCCCCTACTTGCATACAAATGAGTGATCCGTCCCCTTTGCTCGTTAGCCGTGTTCCTGCCAGTCTCAGGATCCTGACGCTCCTATGCAAGGCACAGACTGCGATACAGCTCTGTCGGTGCTCTCGGCTGTCCAAAAGTAATTCCTTCACGACCCCTTTGTCCGGCATCTTGTTCCTCGAGTACATCTGTAACCCTTGGTCAACATCGGGACACATGCGAGGACCACTGGGATTATCAGGTTGATAGACGAATGGATGCACAAAGCGAATCAATAGAGACAAAAAATTAGATCGTCAGTCTTGGGGCAGGGAGTGATACCGGTTGTTGGAGGATTACGGTTAGTTAACGTTGTTTGCAACTGAACCATGCCTATTGGAAATTCAACGGATGTCACTAGGAAGACAGGTTCACGAAGTGAGAATTTATTTGCCTACATCGAGGTTCATTTTCCTGAGATCGTGACGAAGAAAGCGATGTCCATTCGGAAGAGCAAGAATTCGATTCAGAGCGCTGGGCTTGGAGACCCAAGGCAAGTCTGACTCGGTTCGTCTCCTTCACCCGTTCGGAGACAGTCCGAGGTTCGAACGTCAGACGGGGGAGGGACACAACTGCATTCAGCAAAGCACCATCTTCTTACAGCTGACTCAGAGAAAGCATTGGGACCTCTCTTTTGGAACACGGGACGTGATATCCCCAGACAGCCTCAGCTTGCGATAGCACAGGCGCCGACTGGCCCGCATAACGCTGATTGTCGCGCTTCCTCAGCATCGCGAAGATCGAATTCCGGGATGGAACGGAGGAGCTTAGATTGGTTCTTGTTCGTCATCACTATGCGATTTCTTGGAGGCTCTACCCGGCTTCTCTTAACGATAATGGCCCGTCGTGGGGGGACTGGGGGAAGCAGAAGGGTGGTGTTTGAGAAAAGGGCAACACAGGGTTCGGAAATTGTTTGGGGGTATCTATATCCGCTGCCGCCTCAAAATCCAAGAACTGCCCTCGGTCAGACACTGCCCCACAATTCTTCCTCATACGCAACCGCCTTTTGTGTATCTTTCTTGTCCACCCTCTCGTCCGCCTGAATTTCCTTTTGATATGCATACTCGTCGTCGATCAGGACGTCCTCGTCGGTCTGTGGAATGCGGTATGCAGGGGGTAGATAGACATGTGGCGAGTGCAGGTCGTGCAACAATTGCATCTCGGATTGTTCGCGTTGTCTTGCATTCTCCTGTTCATCGCCGTCCATAAGGCCATTATTTTCATCCACTTGTTCCCCATTCCTGTTTTCGCCCAAAATACTTGCAAAGTACCGTCCCTTGGTAACAGTCTTCACGCCCCCCATCCGCGCTGCAAGCTTCACAGCCTCCCCGCTCACATTCAGAGAGTTCTCGACTGACGGCTTTCTCCATACTTTCGTCTTCTCCTTCAGCGTAGCTTGTTGTTCACTGATAATCAACGCTCGCTTCACTGTAGCTGTGGTAAATTCAATGGCGCATGCTGTGAGCAGTCGAATAAGATCTGCCGAGATAAGAGGTTGTTTGTCGGATGTGAGTGTCGGGTATTCAGAAGGTGAAGCATGTCTGGCTCGGTAGTTTGAGGCGTAGATGCTGTTCGAGGAAGTGGGTGTCAGTTTCAGTCGAGTTGGCATGAGAGGGGCAAATGCCAGGAGCTTTGACGTGGACCGGCGCCACAAGAAAGCAAGACGAGACGGGGAGCGAAGGAGGAAATGCCAAGACCCAGAAGTAGCTCGGCGCTGTTTGGCATAACTTCCTGAGATGAGGATAGGTAGGAACGTAGGGAAGGATAGATAAGGGGGAGATAGTCCAAGTACCTTATGAGCTTAGCCAGGACGTTGAGATTGAACAGTTCGATTCCTTCCTCGCGCAAGACCTGCGCATCGATTTCGTCGTCCTGCAGCATTTGCTTTGCTCGTGTGTAGGCTGTCTGGCCGCCTTTGTTGCCGTAGGCGTAGTACCCCTCCGCCTCTGAACTAGACATATTGTCCGAGTCGGATCCGGAATCTGAAGGAGAGCCTTCACGGTCTGAACCACTACCTTCGATTTCTGCCTCTCCAGTGTCCCCAACAACCGATGCCCCACTCCGTGTAACCCTGGAGGATCGTGAAGAAGAGACAGTCGAGCCACTCTTAGAGCCCCCCTTCCGACCAGTATTTGCCTTTGCCCTAGCTTTTCCCTTGCCCAATCGCACCTTACGTTGCCTTCCTGGTAGAAGCTTGACCGACGTGACATCGACAGATGTTATTCCCTTTTTAAGGGCTCGCTGCCGGCGCATGTAGAGCCGCTTCTGGAGCCGGCGGCGTGCCTCTCGTGTGAGCTCTGGGTTGCTGAGCAAGTCCACCGCTTCCTCGTCGTCAACATCCTGGTGTTCCTCTTCTATCTCTCCTTGTCTTCCTTCTTCTTGGCCTCCTTGTCCTTGCCCATCACGATTTCCATTAAGTTCATCGTCGAGTTCATCATCATTTAGATCCCCGAAATCATCATCGCTCTCGCCGAGGGCTTCCTTGCTTCCATGTATCGGGCCCTTCGAAGGCAAAGGCTGTTCAACATTGGCAGGTGACGCGACACGAGCTTTACTAGGACTGGGAGATCGGGTGTGAGGAGACGATCCTCTTCGCCGTGATTGCCGTTGCTCTTCCTCTTCGGGTTCTTGCCCTCCCGCGTATCTCATCTTGACTTCATCCGGAACAGCATGGACATCTGCATCTTCTTCCTGCCGAAGCAAAGTCTCCATTGCTCCCAGCTCGGCAATGGAAAAGAGTCGGCCTAGAGTGACCAGTTTTATTTCATTCGGATCTTCGTGGTTTCTCTCCTGAAGAGCCTGCCTGATATGCAGCTCCTCGAGGAGAAGAAACCGAGCTTGATGCTCCTCGAGATCGACCCATTCGTCGGACACTTCCATTGCCCCCTCGAGGTCGTATGGGTCTAGTCCGTAGTCCACATCCTCTTCGATATCGCTCTCCTCCAGAACCAAGTCGTCTGCCGCTTCCTCTTCACGCGCTACTTCTCTGTCTCCCTTGTCCGCTCCTTCTTCTTCTTCAGCAACGTGTTCGTCGTCCTTCCTTCCAGTCTGATCTCCAACACTTGTCTCATCCTCGCCCCCTTTCTTTCTCTTCACATCCCTGACCTCTGCCATCGTCTTCTCTTCCTCCAGATAGTCCAGATAGGAGCAAACCTGGGCCACACCCTTCGTCCCAATACACTCCGCAATGAGGTCAGGCCTCAGCCTCGAATGGCTCCGCAGTGCTTTAAAGAACACTGATTTCTCCTGCGCCGTCCATGACACGTTGGGTGGAACAAGCGATGGAAAGAGCTCGTCTCCATCCTGTGTTCCTTCTTCCTCATTCCCATCATCTGCCTTGCCCTTTCCCTTGGTCTGCGCATTTGTAGGGGTTTCAAGTTGGCTCTTTTCGTGACTTGCTGCCTCGTTCGAATGTCGTTCACCGACCCACGTCGGCAGCCCCTCTTTTGTCTCGAGGACGTGCCTCTTGAACTCGTTCGAGTAATACGGGTTTAGGACGTCTGGGAGACGTTTTCGAACGTTCGTTTGGGGCATTTTGTATTCAGCCTGGGTGATTCGAGTGACACGGGCAGTTGCCAGTAGAATAGAGATTTAAGAGCCAGCAAAGTCGATAGCGATTGTCGTAAAGGTCGCTTTGCGCATGCTAATGCTTCCTTGGAGGCAGTCGAATACCGCAGTCTTGTGAATACCCAAGAGTGTAGTTCGTCAAGGTCATGGTCACTGTCCAACAAGAAAAAACAAGCGCTCGTTGGCCATACTTCGATCATTTCTCACGCCCTTTGATCCGATCGTCAGGGTACTTGAGCGCTTAAATCTGCCAAACCAACGTTCATTATTGTTCATGAACCGTGTTCAATGTCTGTCAGACGGAGGACCATGACAAGCTCAGCATTACAGACTTTCCCCTGCATATTTCGCAACGAAACGCCCTAACTACTCACCACACCGGGAAAGACCAGAGGCTGCTGTTTTTACTTTCCGATCTGGAGAGGTTAAGTAAAAGGCTCAACCGAGTGATAATTTACGTTAAACATAAGACAAACATGTACAGACTTATGGTAGAGGAGAAGCTATAAAAATATGCAGAGCATGCAAAGGGGACAGCGTTCATAGCAAAATAGGGGAACCAGGCAGTATCTGCTCCAATTCAGTGTTTAAAATCGAAGAAAGCGAAGGCAGTAGTGGTAGAATCGAGAGAACTCTTAAAGGACTGAGCGAAAGCTAGAGGTTCGCAGCCAGCGGAACTCTCCCGTCCGCTTTCCGCATCTCCCAATGTTTCTTGGCCAGCTTGCGCAATTCACCCTTGATAATCTTTCCCGAAGGTGTCAGGTCTACAGGAGATGAACAGTCAGCACATCTGCACTGGTCGTTCACGTCCAACTCATTGCCAGAACGAGACAGAGGGAGAAGGCGACAGAAACCGAAAGGACTTACCAAACGGCATGTTGTGAATGACAATCATCACAGGAACCGCGAACCTGGGAAGCCTATTGCGATCACAACAAATGTCTATGTCAGCGCTCTCAACATCAACGTCACAACACAAAAGGAAAGGACATGTCCTCGGACGACGGATACGGAAAGAAGGGAAAAGTGGGCGATGCCGTGAAGTGTATGTGTGTGGAAAATCTGATTTTCCATGCATTTAATCATGCTGAGAGGGGCACTCCGGCTCGGAAGAAGCACTTAGAGTGCTGTCCAAGTCTGAAACTGCGCGGGAACGAAACGCGAAAGGAAAGGAAAAGGCAAACGGGCAGCGGTACCGCGGGGGCAGACGCAGCCGTTGGCGGAGAAATGCAATCAAGGGAGATTGAAAGGGAGATGTTGGGTGAAGTGCAAAGTCGACGCGTACCTGGCCCGCACTTGAGCGACCAACGCGCTCTCGGTGGTACTGGATTGGAACCTTGGTTTAATGGATACCACGGCGGCCACAAGCTCTCCTAGGCGTTCATCTGGTACCCCAACCGCGGCTGCTTCATGCACCCGAGGATCAGCGTAAAGCGCGTTCTCCACCGAGACGGAGTCCTGAGGATTGAATGAAAGCAAGAGGCAGACGTCGAGGAGATGAATACGGAAGTCGGATGCGACGGGGCGAGGGGCAAGGACAAGCATGACCGCGTCAGGTTGGCAGAATACAAAGGAAAGAGTTCACAACGGTCAGTCACTATCTCTTCGGAAGGAACTCGATAATCGATGAACTTACAATATTCTCGCCTCCTCGAATGATGATGTCCTTGACTGGATACGACTGTCAGCCACACAACTCTCGAACCGGATCACGAGCCGACTGTAATGCTTACTTCTGTCTTTGATATAAAGAAAGCCCTCTTCGTCCAAATAGCCCAGATCTCCTGTTTTGAGCCAACCGTCCGCGGTTATGACCTTTTGGGTCGCTTCTAAGGGGTTGAAGGGTCAGCTGAAATCCCACTCTTGGTAACAGCCAAACAAAGCGCTCGGGATGGGGTAGACGGGCAAAGGAACAAGGTCGGACATTCAGTCACGAATGACCAAACTCAAAGGAAATGAACGGCCAAGGGACCGGATGGTAGTAGGGGCTGATTGGCGACTAAAAGTATCCATGTGCGATGATCTCACTTACCAGGATCTCGCCAATAGCCTTTCATGATATTAGGACCCCGTCTAATGAATGCAACCAGATAAGCAGTATGGCCAGGGAGATTAGAAAGGAGCATGCTTACAACCACACTTCACCCACCCCTCTTGGAGGGACGCTGTCCCCGTTGCTGACGATCCGGATCTCGTTCACGGGTGTTGCTCGTCCTCTGTAGAACAAAAAATCGGTGATTAGCTATCCAGAATATCAACGGGTTTGTCATATGGAGGAAGGAAGCAAGGTCATAGGAGAAAGAACGAGATACACACGTGCTGGTGGGACGGAGAACATAATCTTCCCCCGCGGCCTAGAGGTGTATCCCATGGGTTAGAAGTCGAGAACATACTAATTGGCGCACTTATGACTGACCGAAACAGCAATCGAGTTGGTCTCTGTCAATCCGTACCCTTGGGTCCTGCATCAAGTAATACAAATCGCGTCAGTACGTCCATGCGCGTCTCCTTCACAGGGAAGTCTGGATGAACAATGCATGCGTCTCGTGCACACACTCGCCCCCAGAACAGGCCTGTGACAAGATAAGAGGTGACAAATTGGGGGGACATACATGGTAGCCCCAGGGAACGCGCTTCTCGCCCTCGGAACGAGCGAATCGGGGGCAGGAGCTCCGCCAAAAAGGAGACCTTCCAGCTTGTGCCCCACTAGTGAACTCTCGATGAGGTCGGAGACCATAGAGGGAACCCTAGAATTTGTGTCAGCGTCTAGGTCAGACACCCAGCAAGCCGAGACGGAGAAATGACACGACCCACCCTCCTGCAACTGTCACATTCTCCCTCCTAATTAACCTGGTGGGAAAAGAGAAGCAATCTCAGCGACAATCCTGGACAAACAGGGTTATCACGAGAGAAAAGCTTACCTGACACCTATTCCGAAATGTGGGTGTGAGGTCGATAAGCACTGGAAGAGGGACAGAACGAACCTTCTTCAACATCCCACTTCCTCATTAGCACGATCTTCATGCCGGTCATCGTGGCCATCATCTATTGCACATGAACAGCGTTTAGAAGGGGTGGGTTGAGCGGAATTGTCTGGACATGAATAGAATAATCTCACCGAATACGAGGTTGACCCTGTAACATGAAACAAGGGTACCGCCACCAGCGCCGCCTTTTGGCATGGCGTCCGCGTCATGGGCCAGGGAAGGTCCTCTCCCCTCCGCAGTGCTGCTCTGAAGCTCCCCACAAGTACCTGCCAACGCGTGAGAAGATAGCGCAGGTTGCCCAAAAACAAAAACCGACATTGAGAACATTGGTCAAGAACTGACGCTGGGTGCTTAAAACACCCTTGGGCAATCCCGTCGTGCCTGGAGATTGTCCGCGCGTCAGCTAAACCTTGGAGGTGATCCGACAGAGCGCACCAGAAGTAAAGATGATCGTAGCGTTGTCTTCTGGTCCCACCTCGACCGTGCGTTGAAGATCGTCGACAATAGAATGCGAGTAGGTAGAGTTTAAGAGAACGTCGTGAAATGAATGCATTCCGTCGAATCGCGTTTGGGGCGGGGAGATGACGATGAACTGGGTCTTCTCTCCCCATCGGGAGCCAGGGTGCATGGTCGCGTCCGAGTTGGGTGGACATGAAGCTTCGTCGAGGATCAAAGGCTGGAGGAGGATCGCGCGCTCGCTGTCGAGGAAAACGAGTTTGCAACCTGTATGGACGAGACAGTGGCGTAAAGGGACGATTGGGAGCCATCTGTGAAAGCAAAATGGACATTAGGTTTTGGGTGCTAAGGCACTGGACGGACGATTCCGAGCGGGATGGTTGATACATACGCGTTGGCAAGGACGGCAACAGCGCCTACGAGATCTGGAAGCGAGCAAGACGTTGAGGGGTGAAGGGAAACGTTGAGCTTATCAAACACGTACGACAGGCCCAAAATACGACGAGGAACTCGGGGCAATTCCTGGAGCATATTCCAATCCTGTCGCCTCTGCAGATACCAAAGTCTCTGCGGAGCGTCTGAGCGAGCCGAGCTGCCTGGTTATGTACCTGGGCATAGGTCAAGCGCTGATCCTCGTAGACAATATAAGTGTCTGAAGCGTAATTGGCCACTGAGGTGAGCCAAAATTCGCGCAGAGAGCTCCAGAGGTTCTTATAGACGCGCTGCTGCCTTCCGTCGATGGTGACAGTGTCCAGGGCATGGAGATTACCGTCTGCACAGAGAATGGCCTCGGCTGGTGGATGTGAGCAGAGGGAAGGGGGGGACAGAGGAGTGGACGCACCTTGGGCTAGGGAGCGTACCGGGAAAGAGGACATTATCGAAAGCGACGTTTCGTTCTCATTTCTGAAATGCTGAATATATAAAGGACAGTAAAAATGATGGAGACAGTGGTAAAGCACTTTTGGAACCGAATCTGAGATTGCGGACTCCGAGGAAACAGTCGCAACTTGCCGGGCCGCCTTGCTGTCACAAGCCAGACAACAGCTTCCGCTCTTTCCTTTGCCATCCCCATCATGAACGACATCCAGGAGCCCATAGTCAGAGTCCGCGATTTGAAAAAGGACAGAGTAAACTTTGTATTGGAGAATGTGGATCTCGCGTATGTTTCTTCAATTATTCCTCATGTCAATCTATTCAACCTCTTGAAGCTTTGCAAACTCGCTCAGACGCGTCGTCATTGCAGACATACCCACCGTCGGTACGTATTTCACCATTTGTACACCAGCCCAACTCTGATAGACAACAGCCATTGATCTCGTCGAGTTTGAAGCAAACACTTCCGTCCTTCCCGACGAGTACATTGCTCATCGGCTGGGCCAAATCCCGCTCATAAGCACAAACTGCGACGAGGCCATTCGGTATACCCGAGTATGTTGAGTTTATCCGCCTTCTCTCACACAGGTTAGCTCTCAACTTGTCTCAGGACTGCACCTGTCTATCCCAATGCTCCTACTGCGCCGTCCAACTCCGTCTTGACGTCGCCTGCCACGACGATAACACCATGGAAATCACCTCAAACCACCTCGAGCTCGTCCCCTTTGAAGACTATGCCCAAGAAGGCGAACTCATCCAGCATGGAGACGAAAAGGCAAAACGGTCACAAACCTTTGGTTGGCCCGTAGGCAAAAGTGCGTGCTGTACCTTGATGGCGTCGTTCCATGTGCGCCTGTCAGTCTAAACTAGCGTTGTAGACGACCCTAGTGCGCCCCCGATTCTGATATGCAAGATCCGCAAGGGTCAGGAACTCAAG
This sequence comes from Coprinopsis sp. MPI-PUGE-AT-0042, assembly GCA_020736565.1. Classification (NCBI taxonomy): domain Eukaryota; kingdom Fungi; phylum Basidiomycota; class Agaricomycetes; order Agaricales; family Psathyrellaceae; genus Coprinopsis; species Coprinopsis sp. MPI-PUGE-AT-0042. The sequence goes on along the minus strand of JAHBOF010000005.1, from coordinate 861,895 downwards.
GTTAGGTGTATAGCTAAAAAGGTGCGCGGACCTCTCTGGCGAATCTCGTCCCTCTCTGATCCCACATTGCGCAGGGTATAGCCAAAGAACACGCGAAATGGTCACCTTGCTCTGCCGTATCCTTTGAATATGACCCTTACAACAAACTTCGACATACGTCTTACTGGTTCGAGGACAATGCACGCGATGAATGGCCCGTCTCTTCCAACGCTGAAGAGGAAGAGCTCCCCCAAGACAACGAGCCATTCGACTATCTTGCTAAGCCCAATAAATTCTACGTCGAGATCGAGACCGACGGCAGCCTAGCACCACAAGATGTTGTGGAGAGGGGGTTGACAGAGCTACAGGCCAAGCTGGCGAATCTGATACTGGGATTGAAGACAGGCGGGGGAACGGGAGGAGGTGCGGGAGGTGCGGATGCAGACATCATTCCTACCGATGTACCTGGCGGAGCGCCTGCAGGTGGATGGGGTGCCGGTGACAACGCCTGGGGTGGTGGCGGAGGAAGCGCTGCTGGTGCTGGTGGCGGAGGCTGGGGAGCGGCGAGTCCTGCACGAGGAGGTGGCACAAGCGCTTGGAGTTCCTCAAGCCCTGGAGGAGGCGGCGCTGCTTCGGCATGGGGAGGAGGTGCTTCAGCAGGGTGGGGAAGTCCTGAACGCACAACCGGTGGCTGGAACGTTTAGAACACGAAAAAACAGTCGTCATTGGCGCTGCTGTACTAATCTATTGTAACACTGATTGTCTAGTAGTGTACTTGAACCATTGAGGTTCATTGATGTCCATATAAACTGAAAGCAAGGGAAGCAAAAGGCATTGCAGGTACAAGCTCCCGCAAAGCATGAGCAAAATAAAAGCATCACGTCGGCGGAAAGAAGTTACATTTTCAAAATGCAAGGTACTTTACCCTCGACGAGGAGGCTGCATTTCGATCATTTCATCTGTACCTCGTCGCTGTTGGACCGATGACGGCATAGGCATGGAAGGGGCAGGGGCAGGCATGCCCACATAAGATGACGAAGGAGGATAAGGTCCTGCCTGAGAAGGCAGGCCAGTCCCGAATGAAGGCATAGCTGGAGGAACCTCTCGAACGGGGGTCGAAGTAACCTTGGTACCAAAGACATCATCCAACGCTGCGTCCGCTGTAGAATGCATTAGCCTTTATTCATCAGCACATGGCAGCGGGGATACGCACACATAACCGCATCCTTATCTGCGAGCTTCCAGCTCCCCTTGAGGTGATCAGGGTTCGCAGCTTGTTGCCGTTCAAGCTGAGCCTTTTCCCAAGCCGCCTTGGTATCCTCCGCGAGAATGGTATCCCAAGGAACTTCGGTGTAACGTGTAACGCCTGGCGCCGAGTTGGGGTCTCCTTTAGGTCCGAAGATCTTGCATTCAGCCAGAGCGGCTTTGAGGGCACAAATCCATTTGTTTCGGCGCTTCGCTGCAGTGAACATCAGGCGAAATTCGATTGAACCGCTGATAGGTCGACTTACATCTCAGCGAACCCAATTGGGCATTCGACTTGTATTTGATATCAACATTGAGCGACATCTTGTCTTGGTCTGGAATGTCTATACAAGCCACGCGTCAGTTCACGCAGTACGCCACAGGGAGAAATGATGACACGAACTGAGGATGTTGACATCGAAATTGGCATGGTAGTCCCGTCTCTCCGCCGTAAGAAACTTGAGCATTACCTCACGAAGCTTCTCCAAGTCCTCGAAGTTGGTCCCGTATGAAACATCAAAGGCGAACGTCTCCGACATCTATTGAGTCAAGCCCATTTCCGTCAGTCAATGATCAACCAAAGTAAACCCAGTACACATACCGAAGGACTGCGGCGCATGTTTTGAATAAACTAGCACAGGCGTTAATACTGACGTCAGCAAAAGCGTAAGAGAGAGAAAGAAGACGCACGAGAGTATTGAGCGAAATGTTGGGCGCCTGCACCGAGGTTGAATTGGCATCCAAAAAAGTCGTGCTGAGAAGCCTAATCTCCTTGACAGTGTATGACTGGCCGTTGATGATAACTCGATCGCCAACGTCGAACGGATGCTTGATGAACAAGAAAATGATGCTCGTCAAGACCTCTTGCAAACTTCCACCAATCAGCCAGCTGAGACCCAGAACGAGTGTACCGGCACCCGTGATCAGCGTCAACAGTTGTGCTTCCTAGAATCGCATCGATGGGAGGGTTCAGAACAGGTCAAAGGAGAATCATCGGGAGCAGCGTTTCCAAAGACTTACCAGAGCAACTGCAATGATCAAACAAGCAATAACCACATAGAGTGACATGAAGATGTTGTCTAGTCGGCCCACTGCGCTGTCCAAATCTCGCATGGAATTCTCAATGGAAAGCTGCTCTCTGTGAAAGTCCCTATGATGGGTCGAAGACCATGTCAGGACCCAGTTAGTGCGGGGAAAGAATTTCAACCCTCACATCATTGACATTTCGACTTCTTCGAGCGAGGCATCACCGTTCCCATCCTTATCGAACAAGGAGAACACATGGAGAGCCTCCTCGCGCGATGGAAAGAATCGTGCAATGTCATCCACGAGAAGAAATTCCGAGCCCCGTTTCGCAAACGAGAAGAAAATGCGATGAGCGAGCTAAAGACGGCTCGATCAGCCCTTGTATTCCATCGCAAACCTTAACTCCACAACGCACCGCTCTTGACTTGTTGGAGGATTCCAGAGTAGTCTTAATGATGGCCTGGGGCGAGTTGGGCTGCAGAACAGAGCTAAAAAGGGGAAAAAAGTTAAAGCCTATCAGTACTGACAGGTGCAATGAAATTAGACCACTGATAGGTACCTTCCAGCAATCTCGGACGCAACATTTCCGAGTGCCGTCGTGGTCGTGGTGGCAGCTTTTCGCACACCTCGTCTAATCTTCTTGAAGATGTGCTTGGGGTTGGCAAAGCTCCTGTCCTCGGCCGTTGGTGAATCGATGGTCTTTCCCGGGATTTCGGACGAATGTCGATAAAGGGTGACCAGCGACCGGACAGCGTGTTTCTGATCGGCAATGCGCTCTAAAAACGGACAGCACAATCCGAGATTGAGATCATGAAATAAAAGAAGGGGAGAGAAGGACGCCTCTGACGCGTCCATGAAGTACACATACCAGCATATGACCTCTCGTGGAACTTTCCAGCGATCCACTGAATGGAAAACTTCTCGAACAGAAGAACAGCCGAGCAAAGAAAGATGGCGAAAAGGATCTTTTCGATCAAGTTGACTGCGTCGACGCTCTTCTTTCCTGGATTGACTTGCTGCGACTTGATCAATGGCTTCCAGGCGATCCAGATGACCAAACTCCAGGCGAAAAGCGCAATGTACCTGTGGGGGAAAGTTTGGGGTAAGATTTGGGTCGAAAAGTAATCGGAGTAGGAGAGGACCAAAACGAGGCCCCTCCCCCGGCCTCATGGATCAGAAGGGGGGACATCCTCCCGTCCCTTCACACTAACAAGCGCTCGGCCTCCGCTCATACAATGCAAAGTAAACTCACCGGTGCAGGGCAGCCATCCATTCAATGTAACGCCTTGTGCCGACGGCAACCACACCCAGGGTGGAGCGAATAATAGTAGGGGCAATACGACTAGAAAAACACGCGACAGCACAGTTTTAATCTCGCTTCCAACGGAATGAATCAAGAACAATTCAACTCACCAAATAGCAAGGGCAGCCCACCAGCCTAGACCGTAGGGTCAGTTTCATTAAACTGATCACGAGAAACGCTGACTTACCGCCCCAGGCAACACTCAACCAGATACTCCACCAAAGAAGCTTGACAGACCAGACCTAATCGACCAGGAACGGACATAACCATGCAAAGCGAGGCAAAGCAAACACAATGAAGCGATCGGTCAATAGTTGTCGCGCGAGTCGAGGCCTCGCCACTCACCGTAGCCTTTGGAAAGGTCGTGATAGATAGTATTCCCGGGATCCAAAGAATACCCAAAACGGGGACGATGAAAAGGATCCATCGGGTCACAATGGACACATTTAGCAGGAAGTGGTACAACTTTGATACCTATCGTATTCCGTGATTCAGCGTCTAGCTCGGAGCAGCGCAATGAAAAAGAAGGGAGTTGCTTCTGATTGAGAAAAGCGCGCAATGCAGGGGCTACTAGACATAAAACAATGACCCAGGGGGTGAAGAAAGCAAGGAGAGAATGAAACGAAATGTAGAGGTATGGAGAAATCACCTTGTTCTTTGGGGTATCACCATCGGCATACACGAGATGGTCTTGACTGGCGTTTCTCGTGTCGAATTCATCATAAGAACGTTCAAGTTTCTTGGCTCCCTCGAGGACGCGCCAACCGCTGCTTGTCCTGTTTGAAAGCTTTGGGCGTCCATCTGCGCCGTGACTGGAGCCGGAGCTAGTTTGAGCACGCTCTGCGTCATAGAGGGGCATAGTTGCAGACGCCATGTCGTTGGTCGAGACCACCAATTAGAGCTTGCTCCGATGGTAAGGCTGCTGGCTGAGAGGAATGTGATTTGGTAGGAGCAATGAGCTCAGGCCTCGTTGTATGAAAGGAACGTGTTGCCAATGAAATAGTTGGTTTGACGGGCAAAGGAATGGTCCGAATCACTGCTTCCGACGATAATGATAGCGCGCCGGTTGCTACTCTATACCAGGCGAATCTATCGTCTGGCTCGAGTGAGTGAGTTGGTGGTTGGTTAAAGAAAAAAAATAGCAAGCCGTGCTCGCTGTCTGCAATGTTTTTGTGTCGTGACGACGGTTCTTGGCACTCGGCAATCAGCAATATCCCACCCCAAGCCACATAATTAAAGCGAAAAAGTGTTCGAGCGGGAGAGGGCCCCAATTTCCAAATAATCCGCAAGAGGGAAAGAGAGCGCGAAAGAGCGGATGAATGGAGACCCTGTACCTAACAGCGTCATTCACAAGCTTCCGTCAAGGGAGGACCACATCCCATGCAAGGGTCTCCTATGTCGTTCTTCACAGAACCCAGGACTTAGGACAAGGTTTGCCATTGAAATTTAAAGTTCAACCAGCGTCCCGACGCTCTGTTATAACTCTCCGGTATTCGTCGCATCAATAACTTAAAAATATACTACTATGGTACAACAAGGCACGACCAGCGTTAGCCTACCCAAAAGGCTGTCGTCGCAGCCACAGATTCCGCTTCGAGAGTTCAAAGTGATCATCCCTCGAGCGCTTGTTGATAGCATCCCCAGGCGCCGGGTTGGGTGGATCATGAGGCAACAGAATCAATGGTGTTGGCGTTGGAGCTGGCGAAGCCGTCTCATGTCGTTTCGGCTTGAATATCAGCACAATGATAAGGCCGAAGATGATGAGAAGCAGAAGAAAGATACACTTCCGCCTTCCGGTGTTTCTCTGATACCTAAACGGGTTTAAACAAGAACACGAGGTGGACAAGCCAAAGAGCATGCTTACTCTTGGGCAACCTTGAGATCTACGTTTGCAGTTTCCAGCTGAACAGCCGTCTGCTCGATATTGTATTCGACCGAATCGAGAAGAGTCCCCTGATCGATGACAAGAACTGAGAGTTCCTTGAACAACTCCGCAAGCGACGCGATTGAGGTTGCGATTTCTGCAAGTTCTCGGTCGCGGGCACGCAGTTCCGATGAAGGATCAGCGTGCATCAGGGACATGGACTGGGCGCGGGTATGGGTCTTTTTTTGTTCATTGGATAGCCGAGATGGAAAGCCAAGGCCGAGGTGATGTTGAGGAATGAACGGTGCAAGAGAAAGCAACGCAGGAGATGAAAGAGGTGATGTGGCGCGCAAAAAGGAACCGAAAGTTCATATCGAGGGTTGAGGGCAGGGGAAATGACGGAATGAGCGTAAGGGGCCTGGAACGAGCAGAGGAGAGATTTCACGCACCGCCGCCCGAACGTCGTCATCCACCTCCCTCATACCCTCGGAACCTTTGAGGGTGATGGCTCCAGAGGCTACAAGGAGATCTTGGTTCTTTGTCGCCTGACCTTGTAGCTCTGTCCAAAACAACGGTTAGCGCCATGGTTGTGTCGGAAATTGAGAAGAGAGGCATATAGAAGGGACTCGTGACAAAATCGATAGCGATCGTGCGGAAGAAGAGAACGGATCAGGCTCTGGGGAAAGAGACGATGGATGGGAATATCTGGAGTAGATGAAGTGAAGATAAGGGGAAATGAGGCATACTTTCCATGTAGACTCGCTGCTTTTTCCTAAAGGTAGCGCTGATGTCCTGGAGCTTGGCGGCAAGACCCCGTTGAACATTCTTCGCTGCCAAAAGGGCATTTCGCGATGACTGAGGATCAGGTGGAAAGCTGTGGGGCTGGAACGTGCCGATTTTCTGTATGAGAGAATGACATCGTCTAAAGTCCTGTGGTTGTAATTATTAGAGAGAGATTATACTCGGAAGAACCGCCCGTGCAGTTACCTTTGTGATATCTGTCGTCAAAGCTTCAATCTCCTGCTCCTCCTGGCTCCGGTCCGAAAAACCGGGTAGAATGTGCTTGGAATGTAATTTGTCCAATGCGACGACTGTTTCCGAGCAGCAGCAACAGCAGCAGCGTGAATGAACCGAGGCGGTGAGCAAGCGTGGCAGGAAGACGCACTTTTTGCCTGAGCGTCGATAAGCAGCTCCTCCACCTGATCCGAGAGGTCGACCCTAGGCGGGCAGAGATGAGCCCACAGGACTGGCGAACAGATAGCTGAACGCACCACTTGGGAGGGAGCTGGACGTCAAGGGCTACGTGACTGGAGTTGTTGGTAATGAGGCGCTCATGTTCGTCGTCGTCGTTGTTGTTGTCGTCTGGGTTGCCGTCAATGTCGTCGGTGTAGAGTGAGCGCCGACGACTGAAGCGAGTTGAGCGTGTTGTAGAGTCTCTGAATGAGAGAAAGAGGGAGGTTCTAGAGCGAGTTGTTGGGGATGAGAGCGACATGCAGCAACGCCCGCAAAAAGTGATGAGTGACGAATTGGCTGCGATTCTTGGACAAAGAAATGATTTGGGCTTGATTTATCCCCGTTTAGTCCGCTAATATTCGGGATTCTATAAATACAAGCGCTGCTTTCTTCATAATATCATCCTCCATTCCCCAATCTCCCCTCAACAATGTGCAGCCTAAAGACGTTCGTCGCTCTTCCTTTCTTTCTCTCTACGCCTCTTCTGACCTCTTCCCATACAGCGAAGGCACCCAACACGGCTGTGGCCACTACATAATTGTATGTTTTCACGTGTCGTAGTCCCTGGGGATACTACTCACTGACCCCAACCAGACTCGCAAAGTCGACAAACAAGACTGCAACAGCAAGTACTGTGTAAACTCCCGATACCACGCTCCAAACTGCCCCCATTGTCCCAACTGCAAACGAGTGCGTGTCTGATGTGACCATCCACCACAGCACTTTACCCTGACACGATTCCCAAGTTCATGGACCCTGACTACCAGGAGGTCATCACAAGCAGGACAAACTCTTTCTGCAAGCCCTGCGAGTATTGGTTCAACCAGAAGGGCCAGCAACCACCCAATGCCCGCTAACACCCGGATCACTTTTCCCTGCAAGAACAAAACAGCAGCACCCTCACCCGCCCTCTCGCAATCCAACTGCTGTGTCGCTCTGCCCCTCCAACTTGCATTCGCTTTCATCGACTCCATGTTCATCGCATCACATCTTATAACACTCATCTAATTTCTTCCATCAACGACCGCGCCAACGTTTACTCTATTATTCGAGTCTAGTCTTACCCATCCCATCCCATCCATCATCACATCTTGCTTTCTGCAAATGCATCCCTTGTACCACCAGCATTCATCCCTTCAACGTATCTATACACTCTGCTTCTACGCGCACACGCACACCTGGAGCCAAGCGCCCCCGAATCAGACCCTCATCATACCGGTTGTAGCAATACTAATAGATTGTACTACTCTATATGTGACATACAACGGACCTCACACACACAATCCAAAAAAGATATTTGCGACCACACGGCCCCCGGCAACCTACCATTTCACCGCAAGCCCAATGACTTCGCTCTCAACGGCATGGTATTGCGTTCGGAGAAACCGTTGTCGGCTTTGGGTGTGCTTCTGCCCCTCTTTGTCCCTGACCATCTCCTCCAGTATTCGCTCGGCGAGAGATTGGACCAACTCAAATCGACGACGTGCCTGCCCCTGCCCTCTTGGCCAAGTACCCGGTTCTAGGCCACCAATACGATCATCCAAACTCTTCTTCACTGTCTTCACCCTATTTCCTTGATCAAGATCATCATCATCGTCTGCATCATCGCCTCGCCTTGCCCCTCCTCCTCCAATCACCTGCCCCTCGCTAATGTCGATTCGGAGTGTGTCATGGGGTCCATTCAGCGCGTCGACAGTGGCCTCTAGATCAGGTTTCAAAAGTTCCTGCAATTCACTGTGATTCCCCAATCCGTTCCTCGTATCTCTATCCCCGACCCCTCGTCCCCTGCACATCTCTATTCGACCATCTGCCTCCTCGTGCTGCTGCTCTTGTTCGTTTCCTCTCCCCGATGAGAGAGGGCCAGACCAATATGCTTCTTCCACCTTGCGTGTCCAGTCTTTGTCACCCCATTTCGCGCTGCTTTGCATCACGCCGCTCTCTTCCCAGTTCCTACTGAACCCTTCCTCGTCCGTGTTCCCATTCCCATTCGCGTTGGAATCGGACTGGTGTGTCGAGGCTGAAACGATTGGTTTCAGCTGTCCACCGCCATTAACGCACCCGCCGGGACAGGCCATAACCTCGACATAATCGTATTGCCGATTACCTTCTCCCGTCGCTCCACCAGCTCCTGTCGCAGCTCCCTTCCTAGCTATCCGCCTGCCTGCTCCTGCTGACCTTCCCGCAAGTTTCCCTGCAGCACCCCCTCCCACCCTCACCCCTTTATCACGCCCCACCTTTCTCACCACGTTCTGCAGATTCCTAAATCCGTAGCACTTGGCTCCCTTGAACACCACCCTGCCCGTCGTCTCGTCCGTAAGCGTCACTTCTTCATAATCCGCGTTTCGCATCTGCTTGGATGCAAATGCCAGTGGGACGGCAGAACTCTCTTTGACGTGCTCGATGACGGCCTGGAGGTAAGACCCCGACGAAGATCCAGGGTGTTGGATGAGGTCGGGAAGACGTATTACACCAGATTCAGATTGAGTAGTAGACGCCGACAATGTCAAAGAGACTTGTGCTTCTTCGAGAAGTTCGCCGGGGATAGGCTGGGCGATGTCGAAACCCTTTTCCTTCATCATAAGATCCAATTCACCGGTGGTGATGACACAATCGACGTCTCGAGTAGAGTAGATCTCGTTGTAAAAATCTTGCCGAGAGGCTTCTAGCTTCTTGTCGTAGCATGGCATAACCGAGACATGGTACACGCCATCCGGACTAGCAAAATCACCGTCCAGTTCAATGAGTACCCGTAAGTGATAGAGTTTGACCGAGAAACTTACGTCTTTCCCCATTTCTTCGCCATCCACTCTTTCACTAGGGTGCCCATGATTTGTTGAGGACTCTTTGTGCGCGAAACAAAGGGTAGCATCTCGGCGTGGGCCTTTTCCGCATAGCAGATCCACCCAGGACATGCGCTAGCCAACATGGGCAGCTGCCCTTCTGCTTCCTCCCCTCCCAGCTGATCCTTTGCTTTGCGCTCTTCAAACTCGAGGACGTGCTCTCGTAGAGCAATATGCCTCGAGAACGTGGTATCAAACACCTCGCTACATCCTAGCGCATCTTTTGCAAATGCCCTGACTCTCCGCAGGACTTGCAAAGGCGTGGTAGGTGTTGTTGTCGAGAGCGAAGCCGCGAGGGATGCCAGAGGCTGCGGTGCAATCGACAGCACGAGTACCTTCTGGTCCTGTGGACTGGCAGTTCTGTTCTCCTCAACAAACTTGAAAACCTCTGCATGAGATTGGAGAGTGATGAGCACGGACTCCGCAGAGGTAATGCATCCACTGAAGAATTCTCGTTCAGTGCTTGAACAGCACCGAGGAACGACGAGACAGAACGCACCTGCATGCCAGGCAATCGTTCAGGTTGATCTGGGCCTGCTCCAGTTTCTGTCCAGACGAGGGTGCTGGCGTCGTCGTGTTCAGAGCAACTGAAGGGCCGGGTGTATTGTCCACTTCGTAGTATCCACCAGTCGCATCCACGACGATTTCTGTCTAAGAGAACGGTGAGTCTTGGCCTGGCTTGCCGTTTCAGTCACTATGCGCACCTTGGCTCCAGTCTTGGGTTCCTCGTCCGGTTTATTGGTTTGTTCTACAGGCTTGATACAAGCTTGCGAAGGAGAGATGAAATCGTTGAGATCAGTCAACGTCTACTTTAGTGATCAGCCTTCTTCATAGATCCACTAGCCATCAAACGGACATACCAGTGCACCTGAGAAAGCCATTGGATTGGTGGTGGTGGATAGAGAAAGGGAAACGAGCCAGCCATGACAGTCATTGCTGACTGAGAGCTACACTGGCGCTACAAACAGCATTGGCGCAATTGGCTGATGTAATACACAAAGTTCGGCGCTAAAGGAGGAGCTATTTGAGGCACTTTGCATCTTCCAAGAATACAGCTTATGATGTACAATTTCTACAGTACGATGAGTGTGTCTATGTCAAGTCCAAAATGCGTGTCCGCCTAAAGTAGCAGAAAAGCAAGAGTCGCAGGTAGAATAGATGTGAATGAGAAAGACTGTGCAGACAAGGCCGAGCTCTCAATGACAGGTCCTGTTAGGTTGGATGTTTGAGTGCTTCCCCATAGCTGAATGTTCCGGAAGTACGAGAATGTATCCCTCGGAGTTGCAAAGGATTCATCTGCGCCTCCGAAGAAAGTGCTAGAGAGAAAACACTTGAGTGGGAGGGTTAGAGAAGTAGAGAATGAACACACGAGAAGAAGAGCCCGTTGACTGTCACAGAGTCTGCACTTCGGATCTGAAGGCCTTCTTGGGAGAGTACCTCTTGACCATTGAAGCTGTGGCAGTGGTCAGGTTTATCAATAATCGCAGAGGGAGTACAACTGACTATAGTCGAATGTTGCCGTTCGCGACATCAGGTGGGCTGTTGAGTCGAACCAGCATCGCTACCTCCATCCACCTGCAGATCTCTTTCAATAAATGGCAAGCTTTCTAAAGTGACCTACTCACTGGCCTGCTCTCATGACGAAAGATCCACGGTCGAAGCTGATACCAAAGTCGTCGTTGCAGTCGACATCTCTTCTACTGCAGACACCATTGGATCTTGGAATGTAGGCATAGACTGCATGAAGGTTAGTACTATCCAGCATCGCACAACGAGCACAGTACCTTCACCACTGCCTGACCGCCTCCACATCACCCTGGCACTGAAGCAATCCTTTCCATTGGCCAACCTCCCCCCACTACACCCAGTAGAATTGAATCCTCCACGAAGACCAGGCAGCTTTCCACCTTTAACCCAATTGAAACCTCTCTCCAGCGCCATTTCATACGAAACCATCATACTTCCAAAGGTTGTGTCATCCGTTATGTTCCACAAGTTGTAGAACTGTGCTCCTCCACCGGTGTTATGCGAGTACGAGCCCTGAGGGTACGTTACCCGCAAGACAGGCCCAGAGGAAGCACCAGTGGAAGGATATGGGTCATCCACAAACTCAAGATTGTCAGCACCGTCCTGGATGCGCCCTCTGCCTAGTGACCAGCCAGAGATGAGCCGAGACTGAGTATCCTCTGTCGATGCCGTTGCAGATGGGAAGGGAAGGGAGGTACTCGTCGCTAGGTCATATTGCTCAGCGATATTTATAGGAGCGAGGGACTGTGCTGCGGCGAGATGAATGAATGAGATTGCGAGCAAGACCAGAGCAGACGCCATTTCAAGTCAGGGCTGAAAAAGCTCCCAGAGCCTGTTAAATATGTCCAGAGCACAGACAAGCCCGTCTAGAGCGAAACGTCGAAAACCAAGAGGACAAGAGACAAGCTCGGCATTAGCCCCTGTCAGCGTCCATTAGCTAATCTTGCTCCTCCATTGGCAGGGACGGCGATGATGGGCTTGGATACCTACCACGTATTCTTTCAATCCTCCTGGGTTTTATTCAAACCCAAGGCCAACCTATGATTCTGTAGGAAATCATGTTCAGGCAGTCATCCAAGAATGGGGCGAACAACGATCTGGGCGACCTCGAGTTTCGGCAACCATTGCTCACCTCGAGTGAGGACCGAGGAAACAGCGAGACTTTATTCGACGCCGACGATTCAGACGAGGACGATGGCATCCTTGGAGATCTGAATACACCATATACCTCTAGGACTACTGCACAGCGCGAGACGGAGGCGACAGAAGGCCCAGTACGGGCTGTTCCGCCGGCGCTTAGGTCAACCATCGCGAGTCGTGAAGCAGGTGTGTATGTGACGTCTTCTGCCAACCGTCTTGGCCCGAGTGCTTTGTCTGAACCCCTTTGCAGAGTTTGAGTTGGACTCGGACGAGCTGGATGATGATTCAACGCGAAATCTTGATACCCCAGTTGGCATTCGACGTAATGCAGACCAGCAGATGCCATTGCTTGTCGGTCTGTACGATACTTCCCACTCACGGCGAAGCCTCGACGCGTCTATGCCTTTGCGCGAACGCGATGGTGGAGATGAGCATGTGGATCTAGAAGACCTTGCCGCCAAGCGAACAGCAGGAGGTGGAATGTTCGATTCAATAGCGAACATGGCCAACTCCATCCTGGGTGCTGGTGAGTTGCGCTTTCATTCTCTGAGAGCTTCGTCTGACCAAAATTATTAGGCATCATTGGTATCTACCACCCTTCCAGTCAAACAATGTCTTTATGCTGATCCACTACAGGCCTTCCTTACGCCATTCGACAGGCTGGGTTCGTTACCGGACTTACGCTGCTGGTCATCCTGTGCGCAGTAACAGATTGGACAATCCGACTCATTGTTAGGAATGCAAAACTCAGTGGGCGACACTCATACATCGACATCATGGACCACTGCTTTGGCTCAGCAGGGCGAGCAGCTGTGTCAATATTCCAATTCGCTTTTGCTTTTGGAGGTTTGTCCGCTACTTGTATGCGCCGTCCTTTGACTGAGTGATCTCAAGGAATGTGTGCCTTTGGCATCATCATCGGCGACAGCTTGCCGCACGTTATGCGCTCAGTCTTCCCCGGCCTTGCAACAACGCCAGTCCTCAGTTTACTCGTGAACCGCCAATTCATGATCGCACTGTGCACCTTGTGCATCTCGTATCCACTCTCTCTGTATCGCGACATCCACAAGCTCGCTCGGGCGTCAGGATTGGCACTCGTTGGGATGCTCATTATTGTCATCGCGGTATCGGTTGAGGGGCCTCACGTTCCCGACGCAAGCAAGGGCGATCCTTCCAAGCGACTGACCTTTATCGATGCTGGCATCTTCCAAGCTATAGGAGTTATGAGTTTTGCTTTCGGTACGCATCTCGTACTTTCTGTTGAAACACGTCTTAATCTGTCTTTGCAGTCTGTCACCACAATACCCTAATGATCTATGGCAGCTTACATACACCAACCATGGATCGGTTTGCTAAAGTTACCCATATCTCGACCTTTGCATCTTTGGTGTGCTGTACAACCCTAGCTGTTGCTGGCTACTTTACCTTTACCGACAAAACTCAAGGGAACATCCTTAATAACTTTCCAGACGTAAGCGCCTTCCCCGCCTCCGCGACTATTCACTGACACCTTTTAGGACTCGACTTTGATTAATATTGCAAGATTTTGCTTTGGAATGAACATGTTCACTACCCTACCTTTGGAGCTATTTGTTTGCAGAGAGGCAAGTTTGCATTGCTTTCACCGTCCGCACTATTCACTCAACTTCGTCCCAAGGTCATCGAGGACTACTTTTTCTCGCACGAATCCTTCAGCATGCAACGCCACTTCTTCTTCACCACTGTCATCCTGGTGGCATCAATGAGTGGTAAGGACTAGGCCCCCTTCTCGTATCGCAGCTGATCTTGCCCGTTCAGTTGCCCTTATCACCTGTGACCTAGGCGTCATGCTGGAAATCACAGGCGGCGTCTCAGCGACAGCCCTCGCCTTTATCTTCCCAGCCGCATGCTACTACAAGCTACTAGACAAGAAAGCACCTTGGTACCACCGATCTAAACTCCCAGCCGTCATCTGCGTCTGTTTCGGCGTTGCAGTCATGGTCATGTCACTCTTTATCGCTCTCGGAAAGTCATGGACATCCGAAGGATCAGCCAAGATTTGCGCATAATACAACAATCATTCATTGTGTGTACTTCAGTCTGAATCCGGTCAGTGTATGCAACGAAAGGATGAACAAGCAAGCTAGCATCTAGATGGCGAAGATCGAAAGAGTGGTATAATATAGTTTGCATGAATATAATCACAACGCTGCTTCGCAGGCTTCCTTGAGTCCTGGAACGCTCTCAAAGGGCTCCAATCGAGCACCCCGAGCGAAGCTTTCTTCGGCCATAAGAGGGGAGACGTTGAGGTCGGTGTATTTGGACCAGAAGTATTCAATGCGTTCGAGAGGGCTTTGGTCAGGGGCGCTGCTAACAGGGTCGCAGACCAAGAGCCAGATTGCATCGTAACCTCCAGCTGCGAAAGGGTTTTAGAGCATGCGCTTGAAAAGGGAGGATGAATGAGCCTCACCACCAGGGACACCCCCACCAATGACACCAGCCTGGGACACGCATCGGTCCAACAGCTCAGTCTGCTCGACAGGCTCGATGGGTACTCCGGAAAGGTCACCCATCTCTCTCATCTTTTCTCGGATGCTCTAAAAGGAAAATGAACATCCGAATACTTATCATACGCGAGCAACGCACCTGAGCCATCTTGTGGGCCTCGTAGAAAGTCGCAATAATGGGCAGCTCCTCCTTTGGCTGCCAAGGGTTTGCTTCCCACTGGATGTGCACGCCCAGATCAATATCCTGTCAAACAGCAGAAGATGCCAAAACCGGAAGAGACATTACCTGAAGAGGCTGCAGGGTCGAGATGTACTTGACAGCTCCCGCATAGTTGTGAGGATCTTGGTCGTGCAGTCTCCCAAGGTGAGCGAGAGTCGACGCGAGGGATCGGTTGAGTTGATCGAGATCCTTCCACAGTGTGTTGGCTATTTACGATTGGAAGTCGAGGGAGACATTAACAGAACAGCCAGAAGGAAAGAAGGAAGGAAGAGGAGAGGGAGATTGATCAACGTAATGCGCAGACGAGGGCGATACAAACCATACCTTCCAGGCTCTTGTCTTTACGCCATTGCAGGACCTTGCCGACTAGCGATGGCGTATCACTACCAGCATCGACGTCGGCCAACATGAGGCGCGTCAGAGGTGGGAGCTTGAACGGTTCAATCTGATAATCCCAGGCCGGGTTTGAGGGTGAGATGGTTGGTGAGAGTTTTAGGCGTCCCTGATGCTGTGTTAAAAGTGATATCTCTCGATGCAATGAGTCAAATGAGACGCACCTCAGTATCTTCCATGAGGCCTTGGATGACTTTGGGGTCAAAGCGGGTGTAAACGTGGCTCCCAAAGACAGCAGCTGCGACGTCAAATCCGCTACCGACCTTTCCTTGCGCATGACAATGCACGAATTGTGCGAGGTTGTGTGCAAGGCGGCGCTCGGGGCTATCATCTTCAGACAGAGCAGATTCGGGAATGACGGAGAACTGGACGAGGAGTGCCGACGTGAGGGCTGTGATGAGAGCAGCAGAGGATCCAAGGCCGGTTTTGTGAACATTTGCGATCTTGACACCAGTAGAAGTGAAGGGGGGGACTTGCTGCAAAGACTTGAGAGTACGAGGAAGGCCAAGAGATTCCAACTAGGGAGAGATGATCAGCTACAAGGCCGAATGATAGAGATTTAACGATTACCTTGGCTCTTTGAGAATAGAAATCGTTATCACCAGCAATAAGGATTTCGAGGCCCGAGGTGCCTATCACTGGTCGGACAGCGTCGAGACCTTTCTGCTCCACTGCGAGAGCGATGGCCTTTTGCAAGGCAAGCAAGATGAATTTGTTACCGCTCGTGCTACAAGCCTAGATGAGCCACTGGTTCACGGTGAGACCTCGGCGTATACGCACTTGCTAGCTGCAGGCTCGACCTTGAGTTCAGAGCCATTCTCGATGACATTGTAGATCCAAACTGCTTCCAGAAACTGCAGAGCTTTGACGCGTATGGTGTTGGGAACAGGGGGTGATTGTTCCCGGATAACAGTGTAGAATCTGGACGATGTCGAAATGACAGTGCCAGAGAAAGCAGGATCGAGCACGAGATAGCCGCCAGCAATGAGAACCTTTCCAGGAGCTGAGACCACTATTGTCCTAGTCATGATGAAATGTGGAAAAGTTGGGAGAATCTTGATAGTTGCTCATGGCTTGAGATGGGACCTTTATACGTTACCGCCGGACCCCGCCCGATTTGATTTTGCATCAGTACTCAGTGCTGCTCACCACAAACCGAATGCGCGTTCTCTACGACCGCGGCGGAGCGCATCCAAAGTTTGTCCAGGGGCACGTAACTCCCACTCTAAATGACATGCTTCATAGGCAACACATATAGGACTAGCTAACGTCCGGGTCAAGGGGTCGAGATGAATCATCCTCCCCTTGCAAACCAGGTTTTTTGGTGGCCACAGGTTGCGTTCGTGCATCCAGGGCAGCGCAGCGACATCTGGACACTGGTCGGTGGCTTCCCTGCTTCAATTTCCCGAAGGTGCTCTGTTGCAATATCCGCTAAAGCGCGAATGAACACCGGGGAGTCGTTGAGCGACTCGGCGCGAACGACTTCCATACCAAGCTACAGAGGAAACCTTTTAGATAACCGAAGGACGAGGAGTATCAAAGTTTCGGGCTTACCTCTTCTGCTTCCTTGCCGTATTCGAGGTCGAGCTCGTATAGAGTTTCGATATGGTCGCTGGTGAAGGCGATGGGAACGAGGACGGCCTTCTTCTTTCCTAGCCGCGCAAGACCCTTGAGGGCGTCGCTCGTCTGTGGTCCCATCCATGCAGAAGGGCCGACCTGAGATTGCCATACGAGGCGGTAAGGATTCGAATGACCGAGTCTCTGCATCACCGCTGCGACAGAAGCGGAAACCTCTTGGACATATGGATCTCCGCGGTTCACGACCGACATTGGGAGTGAGTGAGCTGAGAATAGCAGCACGACCTCTGACCGAGCCTCAGGTGAGAATTTAGCCAGTGCTGCTTCGATGTTTTGCGAGACGGCCTGCAACAGAACGTTAGGCCACAAGTCAATCAGGAAGCGATTGCTTTAAGCACAAAAGACAGAGTTTACGCACCTCGATAAAGCCAGGGTGCGTCCCCCATCGATCTATGACACTCCATTTGATGTCGCCCAATACCCCTGCCTTGCCTTTTCTATAGAGCTCGTTCAGACTACTTCCGGTGGTGCTGCAGCTGTACTGCGGGTATTGGGTGAAGGCGATTGCTCGGGTAACGCCGTCCTCTTTCATTTCCTTTGCAGTAGCTTCGGTAAGGGGGTTTGCATATCGGAATGCGACGTATGCCTTGTGAGGAGCCGTTTGGGGATGAAGTTCATCAAGAAGTTTTGCCATAGCCTCCCCTTGTAGTTTGGTATACTTGAGGATCGGAGAGCCTCCACCAATGGCGGCATACTGCTGCTCAATCTGAGGGGTTCTCCGACGGGCGATCCAGGGTGCCATATAGCGCTGGAACGGCAGCGGAATAAGGTCTCCGTCCATGAAAAGGTTCTTCAAAAAGTCATGGGTTTCCGCAACGGTCGAAGGACCACCCATGTTCATCATCACCACGGCTTTTAACAAGATTACCGGCGTCGGAACGCATTCTCAACGCGAAAAGGGTATTAGACCTACCAGTTGGGCTATGGCCGTGGTCAATATGAAGAAGCGGCATATAATTGTTTACACAACTTGCCTCTTCTTCCCTGTTGCAGTCGCGAGCGCTCGAGTTAGGCGCGGGGTGCACTGTCGGCGTACAGAGCTGGTGAATTGCATCATGGTTTGCGAGGGCAGACTCCTTGTCTAAAGGCAGGTTATGGGAAGAAATAGAGGTCGACAGGATACGCGGAGGGTTGGTATAAATGACGACAGACTCGGACTCCGAGTTCAGCGATTCCATCCCAGCCACGTGGGAAAGATCGCGACAGTGACAAAGGCGTCGGCTGGCATTGGTCGCTGCGCTGCTGAGAAGCGGCCTGAAACCGCCTCCTGCTTTCTAGTTACGTCCTGCAGCATCCGCCTAACCGTGCTGCCGGACGTCGACGCGTTGAGATTTAATTTGAGTGGTGTACCTTTACTGGTGACCTTTTTATCTTTTGTCTCGTACAACACACCGCTTCGCACCCTAGTAGTTTGCGAGAGATCTGGCCAGAAATCACCGTGCCAAAGTCGAGATGTTCGCCTACAGGCCAATGTCGCTGCCAGTCAGTTCGGGGAACGCGGAGAGGAACGAGCAGGCGTTGTTTGAGTTGAAGGCTTCTGCGCAAACAGTGGCCGCCAAGCCCAGAGAAGGACGGTTTGCTCATCGTTTAGGACGATCATCATGGTGAGTCCCCCAAGACTCCCACCGCAAGCCCGATAATGATTCGAATGACCAGCTTATCTTCTCAGTGTTCAAAACCCTGACCGACCAGACGGTCATTGTCGAGCTGAAGAATGACTTGATGATCACAGGTGTTCTCAAGTCGGTGGACCAGTCAGTCTCTGTGGGCGGACGACGTGCATAATCGATCCTGAAAACGCGTTTGTAGGTTCTTAAACATCCGTCTAGACAATATCAAGGTCCAGGACGAGGAACGGCACCCCCACATGGTCAGTCCCAGTACTTGGTAACTCTTTGCCCCTGGCTGACGGCTCCTTCATGCAGATGGCTGTTAAGAATTGCTTTATCCGTGGATCCGTCGTTCGCTACGTCCAGCTACCTGCTGAGCATGTCGACACGCAGCTACTCGAGGATGCCACACGTCGGGGTGAGGCACTCTCATTCAGTTCTGCACGCGACATGTCACTGACACCACGCACAGAGGCTGCTACTCAGGTTAAGCGGTAGATCCCCAGCATCTACTTAGAAAGGAATATGATCTGCTTCCAATCTACAACATGCGACCATCAGCAGTCCGATAAATGCAGATAAGGAGAGCTGATTGACAAGCTTTATATTATGACGGACTGTCCTCGAGGCATCGCTGAGTGCCTCAATGCATTCTAAGTTGACCTTCCCCACATGCAAGTCTGGGGAAACCCATGACGCAGCTGAAATAGACACGGTATTTGCACAAACCTACGCCGTGCTGATCGACGAAGGAATAGAGTTCACCTTGGCTTATTTCAACGGGCCTGATGAGTGCGTTTGAATAGGCAGCTGACTAGAACGTCACGGTGAAGGCGTTGTGCTGCGGCTATTCCCAATCTTCCGGTGAACTTCTCTAATGAGTTCAATCTGCCGAAGCTGTCTTCCAGACTTTTACGGTGCCATCAGCGCTGGAGGTAACGTATTCGTTGGTATCGATGGGATGATGTTCGGTCCATGTTATCACCTTATGGTGTGCCTTGGGCGGAGGGTTTGGTGGTGTGATCTTTGCCTGAGCTGTCCTTCAGCGACGATGAATACATCGGCAAAACCAAAACTCACATCAAGGAGATCCCAGGCCCAGACAAGGCCCTTTTCGTCTCCACACAAAACAGACGCTTCTCCATACCCAAAGCAGGCACGAACGCGGTATGATTCGTTGGAGTGGCCAGTAAAGTCGTTTAGCATCTTTCCCGTGGACATGTCCATGAGCCGAATATGGTTATCCAGGGTGTTGACAAGGTATGTTGTTGCGTCTTGAGTGGGCAGCAAGGACGTGACCGGGCCTAACGGGCTACATGAGCACAAACGCAGAGTTCTCAAGATAAGCACTCACTGCCCAAGAAGTCAGACCGCAATTCACCCTTGCGAAGGTCATAGGTTCTAACATGCCCGTCAACGGAGCCAGTTACGATGAACGTCGAACCAACGTATAACGTTTGGACGGTGTCACGAGCCTCTTCCAGGGTCTGAATTGGACTCCGGTTCTGGGCTCTGATACAGAAGGTCAACAGAAGTCCGAGGTAACACAATCCTTAAATGAACTCACCTCAAGTCCCAAAGACGAACAGTGGAGTCGTATGACCCTACAGTGTGTGGTGTTAAAGAAAGCCGCCTATGGATCGCGTTAATGAAGTCCTACCGCTGGCAATTACACTGGCGTCTTCATTGAACTCGACGGCATGAATTTTGCCCATATGACCAGACATGCGGCGGATCGTGGTCCCCGTCTGCACGTCCCACAAGAACACAGACCGGTCTCCTCCCGACGAGCCGAACTTTGCATTATCATGGGCCCTATCGCGTCCTGGAATCAGGATAAGGCTTCCATGAAAGGAAATGGACATACACTGTAATCGAAAGGACCTCATACCCGTGCGCAGAGAACGCCTTGATCTCGGTGCCCAAGGACGCGTTCCAGAGCCGCACGGTTCGATCTTGGCCACCAGTCAAGATGTATTTGGCTGATCCTTTGGCATATCTGGCGACATTTACCGCGCCTTTGTGTCCTTTGAGGACGACGTGGAGGTCTCTGGCAATTGGCTGAGGGCCTCGGGAGGGAGCCATGGTCGACGTCACAGTCAGAGGTGCAATTGTCGCCGCTGATTTGCCCTTAGTCATCGAATGAAGCGGAGCAGACTGACCATTCTTGCCCTTCACCTCTTCACCTCATCTGTAGATCCGTCCATATACTTTATGTCGAAACACCGGCTGTCAGATCCTTCTTTGCCCCCGGCCAAACGACTGTGTGCCTACAGCGGCTCTGCAGTGCCTGTAGACGTCCGCCGTCTCTTGACTTTCGACAACTCGATCTATGACGAGCTCGTACTATGCATATTCTCTCATCTGTCCTGGGTCGATCTATGCGCAGTACAGGCAACCAGCAGCAACTGGGCAAGGCTGGCTGCCGATAACGAACTCTGGCGCAAGCAGTTCTTGTCTACTTTTGGTCGCCCCAGACTGCGGGGTAGTCGAGGCTTCGTAGCTCGCTCCGATGGCAAGGAAGTCAAACCGTTGCCAGGGCGAGCTAGAAACGAAGAGCATAAAGATTGGAAGTGGATGTTCCGAATCTCCGCGAACTGGAAGACTGGTACGAGCATCAAGCTCAACCTTTGGTGGAGAGCTTCTAATCACCTCGCCTTCAGGTCGGTGTCGCGTCGAAGATGTCCCAGTACCTCTCTTACCGCACCCAAATGCTGGTGGACATGAAAAAGCTTACCAGACTCATATACTTCTTGCCGGTCCGTTGACTGTATTGGCCTCTTCACAGCCATCCAACGCGCCAGAGATCCACGTTACTGGACTCTCTGATGGCATACCATTGGCTGTACCATTTCACTCCAGAAGCTCTTCCATGTCCCATATTACCGCCATGGTAGTAGACCAGTCTCCACCTATTTCTGGACATACACGCATAGCAACTTTCCTCTCAACTGGAGAATTCGCAGTTCATTCTATCAATCACTCCAAGCCTCGCGACTTCACTTGCGAAATATGGCACCAGCCCTCAATAAACTCTAGTCGTACTGCGCTGATCACCAAATCCGTCTACCATCACCCCCTCCTTGTGACCTTATCCCAGGCTTTCAACCTCTCGATCTACCACCTCTCCCCTGACGCTGTTACACTCACGCAAAGCTTATCTTCGTTCACCTCGTTTCCCCCAAGCTCCCTCGTGTTGTCTACCCCATCCAGCTCGAGCTACAAGCTTGTCCTCGCTTATGCGATCCCCGTCTACCCAGCACACTGGTCAGTCGGTGCAACGGAGCTTATCATCAATGCTTCGCCTGCTCCGCTTCATCAGCCCCTCACCAGCCCAAGCTCAAGTTTTTCCCAAGATACTCCTTCAGCTCGACACGGCTCTTTCTCCATTCGCAGTACGCGCACTATTCGCTCAATAGATGTTCCTCAGGGATGGATTGATGAGCGAAAACTGCGTGCAATGCGGGAACAGTGGGGCCGGAAACTCTCCAAGATTGCCGACACTCAAACAGACGGCAAATGGGTCGTGCTTGCACCTGGCGATCGAGTACCGTATCTTGCCGGACAGTCAGGTGCATCGACATCCAGCACGCCCAGCAGCACCCCACCTTCCAACCATGCCATGTCAGGAACACCAATGCAAACAGAAACAGGCTTGCAGCTCTATCGCTTGAGCTTGCCTCCTTCAAGCTTGTCAGTCTCGGCATCACCTCCCAAGTTGACCTTTGTACGAACTCTCCATGGGCAGACTGGGCCTGTGTCGGCTCTCGCCTTGGCAGACGGACGCTGTGTCAGCCTTGCTCACAACGGCAGCATTTGGGTCTGGGACTTGGAGAATGGAACTGGCGCTCAAGTCGCATCTCGCGATAATTCCGCGAGCGACGCTCAAGCTGCGCCAAAGCAAGGCACGGTAGTATTTGACGAGAGACGGATCATTTCTGCTCTAGCAAGCAACGTTGTTGTGCGCAGGTTCGATGTCTAAGTGGTCCAGGGAGGCCATAAGGTCTCGAGAGTCCCGCGACTCAAACCCTCGGGCAACAGACTTTGGGTTGCACATACCGGTTTGGGAAGGTTCGTCATCGTTATCTTCTTTCATCGGGCTCAGTTTTCCCTGATCGTTCTGTCCTAGAAGGAAACCGTATTATACAGTCGTGTACTTTTTAGAATCCCCGGTTACGAACATACTGCTCAGATAAAGCACACGTGTATGTCTCCACAAGGTCATGGGATTCACGCCAGGACTGCGTCGGAGAGGCCATCTTTCAGCTGGCTTTGAATCATATGCAGGGCCAATGCTTACAGAACTTCAAGTAAAGACCACCATGTTCGACCCCTCGCAACACTGCAAAATCTCGACCCTAGCTCGACTTCGCGACAGAGACACTGTCTCTTAACCGCGTAAGACACCATCTCATTCCAAATCGGGCTGGGACGCGCTTCGGAACTTCAAAAGGAAGGTCGCGCCCCGTACATTGGCCATCGCACTTCCTTCAGCGACCTATTCGCCGCTCATGATAACTCATCTCCTCGTGTAAGCCTTAATCACATCTAAAGGAGCAAGATCCGTCAATGCAGGTGCGTCATTCTCGTATATCGCGGCGCGAATGACCATTGACTTTGTCCGTTTAGGCTATTACTTGCACGATTCGTCCCAGAGGACTGAACTGTCGGGTTCCTCATACCTTTTCCAGCCCAAAGTTATTTTCGCTTCGCTATCAGCGACCGTCTTGCGAAGCCTGGGTGAGATCCTGAATCTGAGCCTATCAAAGGGCCAATGCGCGGATCGAGCCGGTGGTAAACCGAACTCAATGCAGGATGTCGCAGAGGCCAGCAAGCAAGTGGAGGTGTCTATAAAATATGCGCTACTTGAGCTGTTCTCCTCAACCCACTTCACTCCGACGACCCGGTCTTCCTCTCCACCATCCCTTTGGCTCTTTCTTCACCATGATGAACGACATGTACCACCGGGCACCTTTATCCTCTATTCTTCACAATGACGACGACAGGCACAAAGGTGAGGATCGGTTTTCCTTCCGCGTTGCGTTCTCGTGTTCGCGTGCCCATGTGAAGGGGAAGCGATGTCTCGAAATTACTGAAATTGATGCTCTTCCTTTGTTCAGCTTCACGAATGTTCAAGCACATGGACTCGCAAATGCCTGTCAATGATTTTCACCAAATGAACGGTTCAGCCAACTACCAGTCAGGGGGTATTGGATCGCCTCAAATGGTCCTCTCTGGACAATTTGGAGGAAAAACTATTCGCGCCGAGCTGCAAGAGCTACAGAAGGCGGAGTTAGGTCGCAAGTAAGTAGCTAAACAGTCAACGTCGTCGCGTCGATCCCTTCTCCGTCGTGATATGTGAAGGGCGACCTCTGAGCCGTCATTCCGTTTCCCCGCATCGCCTTTGCATTATGTGACGAGCTTAATTACTGATGACGTTCCTCTCTAATATTTAGGTACGCCCGAGTAGATCGACGTCCTCTAGATCCGCCTCCCGTCGTTCTCCTTCGGGTCTTCCATATCAAGTCGTCAAGCGCCGGTGTAACCTATGAGCGCGAGCTACCATGCGAGTGGGTTGACCCTCCCATCTAACCTATTTTGTAATCGTGAACTAACCTTTTGCTCTTTAACAGTGAGATTCGCAACCTCGGTATCATGTGCACCGTCGATCTCTTCCCTGTCCCTGAACAATCCACAAACCTGAGCAGCAATGGTCTACAAGTCGCTCAACCACCTGCTATGCCCATGTACCGCTCTGGAAGCTACCACGGGTACACTGAACCACCCGTCACACTTACCTACTACCCCCCTCCACCCTTTCAAGACATCTGACATGAACGGTCGCGAGATTAGCGTCTCGCCATTCCAGATACCGAGACGACAACCTGTGCTGAGTCCTGTCTCACCCAGCGAACCTCCCAAGGACGTCGTCTACCGATTTGGATCCCACCTCATCACGGAGACGTCCAAGATGACGCCTGCGCTTGTCGGCGAGAAGTTTATCGAGCCGACACAGGTGGATTACAAGGGCCAGAAGGCTCTTGTCTTTGTCTTTAGTGTGAGTGACCATTCCTCGTGCCCTAGTCGAACATGAACTGATGCCTCTGTAGGACCTCGCTGTTCAGCGAGAGGGCTCTTTCGTCCTTCGCTATCGTGTCTTTGACATTTTCACGCGAGCGACGTCCACCCAGCCTGACGATGCACCTTTCCTGGGTGAGATTTTCGGCGGTCCCTTCCGAGTCTACTCGACAAGAGAATTCCCGGGACTAGAGCCGTCGACTGATTTGACTCGGGTACGTTGCCCTCTCTGCGAAAGTGTATACACAAACTAATCCTGTCTTTAGTCGCTGTCCAAGTACGGTGTTCGAGTGACTCTTCGAGACGCTGAGCGCAAATCGAAGAAACGCAGTGCACCAGGCTCGTAACACCCTTGTGCACTCAATACTACCCCGAGACTGGAAACTGGAATTAACTTATCTGTGGCTTGATCGTCACACTGTATTACCACTACCCATCCATCCTGCATCGACCTCCCATCGATAACACACACGAGGCCCCACGCACGACATTTCATTTGTTTCTGTGCACTCTACCATCAAGATACCCCTCCAACCGCTGTACTTTTAGCCTCGCCTCCATCATTCGCATCGCACCTCCCTCGCCTCTAACCCGTACTCGCTCATGGGTACGCTGTATTCTGTCAGCTCTGTTTTTAACGCCTCTTGCTTTCACTTCTGTATTTGCTTTTTGTAGTTAGTTTATTGTATCTTCCTCATCATCATCTTTCGACTGCAGCTCCTACCACCCATTTCCCGTTCCGTTGTTACTTATCGTTCTGAGAGGTGGAAGAGCAGTGGATCGTGCACTTCCTATCTTAACACCTATTATAATCACTTCGTGCAGGCAATAATTCAATGTCCCTGCGCCTCACTCTTTTCATTGTGGATTTTGAGCGGGATTTCCTCAAGCTGCCTGACCTCATGGGGCGTCGCGGCTTCGGCGGGGATGAGGCCGACTAAAGTTCGGACTTTCCTCTCTCTCTTCATGAAGTTCGACACCTAGAGGAATGGAGCATGCCACTCCAACCAAGATATCCGACTTGAAACATCCTCTCATTGGAAAGAAACTGAGGATAGCCGGTCGGTGAGTTGCAACATTTCTGTGGAGCCAGCCGCTGAGGGAACGCCGCCAACGCTTTTTTCAATCAGGTTCCTCTCCTACGATGCCATCGCCGGAAGCATCGTCCTTCTGGAAGGCAAAGGGAGATACGCCGTGTACATTGATATCAGTGCCGCTGTCGACGATAGGTTCAGCGAATGGGTGAATGACCGTCTAACCACGTTAATTGTCATTGGGTACCTCGAGTCGTCGGTAAGTGGGGAGGTAACACATCTACGTTGCCAAAACCCTCCTCATGTGGATGCTGTATACCTAACTAACTGCTTTGCATATGATAGAATGAACCGGCTGAAAGAAGTGATCTTCCTGCAGGTGTCGAGATGGTGGATGCTTCGAATTCTTTGCAGCTTCGAGCACTCTTGGTTGTCCCAGCTCAGGATCTTGACTTGAAATTGTGGGATCGGGTTATCGAGGATTTACAGCGTAAAGACCAAGGGTCCGGGGAGCAGTAGCAGGCCTCAGTGATTGGGAATAGAGGGATGGGTGGTGCTCGCCGATGCGGCTTCGCGGCGACCCGAGTGCATCACAACATGTGTGCTCTTCACGTCGACATCTGTTTTTTGTTTTTCCGTGGTCAGGGTGTTGTGTTCGGGAGGCAACGGAATATTATATTCTACTGTGGAAAGTGCTACAGCGGTCTGTTGCGCCGTGCAGAGAACAACGTCGGTAGCGACATGACGCATTGAGGCAAAAGGGCGGGGAAGGGCGGTCCGAGGTGCTGTATTGGGTGATTTGATCGCCAAGGAAGAATCTTCGCCTCGTGTAGATGGAGGGAAGTTCAAGACTAGCGACTAGACTTTGTCAAAGACTGAGCTATTTCTCTTAGTTTCGGATACTAAAACTCAAAGAAAACTCGAAAGAAAAGCAAGACAAAGGGCTGAGGAGGGACAAAGACGGAGGCATTAAGTCCGAAGGTCCGGAATTGTCAATTGATGTCACCTGCCTGTTTGGGAAGAGCAGCTTTGAGCCACCTGCCAGTGAAGCCTTTCAAACAGGCCACGACCTTCCTCTGCCATCCACCAACCCAATACTATCCCCCTTCCTCAATCTCCCCGACATTCTCCACCTCGTTTTCTCGCTCTCCCACACTCTATCCAACCACCAGGCACAGTCAGGCAGTCAGTCCGTCCTCCGCAGGAATGCAGGCCGATTGCGTTCCCTCCTCCTCCCGATTACCAGTGCACGATATCTGGGACCGTCCCCCTTCAGAGTGGACTTTTTCAATGGCGCATCCAGTCTCAAACTGTCGCTCCGAAGCTTTCCTCGTCGAGAGCATGGCCCAGCCCCGTTCGATTGCACCCATCCCAGTCGTCGCCCCGCCTGCACCCCAATACCCAACTGCATCGGACTGTTCCAAATTCATGCCTCCAGCTCGCTGGGAAAAGGCGCCAGGTGTACTTACAGATGGAAAGAGAACTGTCTACTCTACTGCACTTCCAGAGGTCCAGCGAGTCCTGCAGGTGGCTAGGCAGACCCTTGCTCCCCCCAGCCTATCGTCGGAAGTGATCTTTACCCTGGCTGCGCTCTCTGTCTTTTATCACCCCTCGGATCCAGCCCATTGGACTTTCTGGAGCGACGACAAGAAAAACCACACCGCAGACATCGTTAACCGCATTGCTCGTGAGTTCCCTGCACCGCCTGCCTTTCTTAAAACAGCTTCCTGACAAGCCCTGTGAACAGTACGCCAGCCCCCCTTGATTCAAGCACCTATTGCATGGAACGGAAAGATTGAATATCTTGCCGAACTTGGCCGAGTTCATTCGGGTGGATGGCAAGCGTTGTTCGAGAGCCAGGACTGGTATCAAGTTCTTGTACCCCCAAAGCCCACCACTCCTCCCCGATCGCTCAGCCTGCGCAAGCGCAAAGTGGTCCCTGGTGCATTCCGTGAACCCTCTCCGTTGGTTGAAGAAGAAATAGATGATCTCCCATCGAAACAGGCTGTCACAGCCCCTTCGCCAGAGAAGCGGCGCACCAGGGCAGCTCGTAACACCAAGGGGAAAGCCAAAGCCGTTACAGAATCTCCAGCCACTTTCAATGTGCCTCTAGCTACAGGATTTGCCCTTCTCGACATGGAGGACGCTTTGACCCCCTTGTCGGACGACCTCGATCTGCCCTCTGACCCTGCCCCATCGCCTGCCCCATCCGCTCGCAAGAAACGCAAGATCAGCCCTCCATCCCTCTATCCCGACTCGATACTTTTGTCAATTCAAAACGAATCCCCCTTCCCCATCCATGCGTCGCTGCTTCTGGGTCCAGGCGTTATCCCTCCTACGGACGATCAACTCCATCATGGGCCCATCCTGCTGCCCACGCACTCTCGGACCCGATCCACCTCGTCCGATACCTCTGTTGACACTCTTGTCCAGTCGGCCTTTTCTGGCTCGAGGAGCAGCTCTGTATCGGACTCTGGCACGGCTATCGAGGCGGCTAGCACATCCATCTATGGGAAACGCAAGGCTGTTGTCATCGATGCAGAGGAGGACGAGCAAGGCGAGGAGGATGCGTGCGAGGCTGCCTTTCAAGGGAAGAAGACATCCAGGGCCCGATCGACGCGATCCAAGAAGGCGACGCCCGCTTCAGCTGATACCAAAGGCAAGACCGCCAAAGCTCCCTCACAACCTACGAAACGGAAGGCTCGCAAAGCCTGACATGAAGAAACGGATACCAAGTAAAGTGATTGTTTGATTTATGCCACCTTGTCGATTTTCCCCCCTGGGTTTCTTGATTTATTTCTTGAAGGATGCGCCTGTTCAACATTTGGATTGGGTCTTCGGCCGGAACGATATGTCTTTCATGGACACTGTTTGGGTTTCTTTCATCATCGCACTTTGTTTTGTTGCATTTTCTCCTTTTCCTCATGGATTACCTTTGGTTCCATCGACCCCTCTGTCTTGTGTACATTATTGCTATTCCGCTCTATCTCTCGACGTGTTCTTTTAGTCTTCCCCTTCCCCTTCCCTTCCCACCCCGAATCCTTCTACCCCTTTTCCGGTCTCATCTTGTCTTCTGCTCCTCGTTCCTGTATCCCATGTGGAATCCTTGTTTTGTGTCCTTTGCTTTCCGTACCCTGTCTGTTCCATTTCCTTATATCCCTCTCGCTCTGTACATGTACTATCACTACCTCTGTGTCACCAATAGACATCGCCGCGATTTCACGAAAAAAGAGTCTACCTCTGCCAATGACCCGGGCCCCACCTGCCTTTCCTACCCTCTGCCCTTCTCCTTCTATGCTCCACGCAGGACGGTCATCCTACCCATCTTTCCCCGCCTTCGATGTCAAAAACGAACGTAACCCTTCGGGATCGCATGACCTTGAGTCGGAAGGTCATGCGACACGGCGCCGGCGCGTGAGCAACGCGTCCCAAAAAAGCGGAGGCTGATGTGAAACGCGGTGCACGTGAGGGCGTGACGTCACGTATAATTAGATTAACTTCATTAAACATGGCCGTTTTGGGAGTTCCTCCTAACTTTCCTCATCCTCAGAGTCTGTTTCGTGAATACGACGGTAGAGGTTCGTGTAATGCAGGTACACTCGAGCGAAGGTTCTCAGTATGAAATCTCAGATGAGTGAGCCTTCTCAGTGCTAACTTGAAGTGACATTAGAAATGCGGCTGCTTCTTCGCCGCTTTACGACCTTTTCTACATAACAGAAAGGTGTTTCACCCACAGTGTTAAGTGCTGGTATCATGTATGACTGCACGATGTAGAATCCGAGCTCCACAGTCTACATGGCACTGATGACTACTTTTCAACCACTCAGAAGAGAGTCAGTTGTGATCACGGGCCAACTATTTCGTTAACGACGAGATTAAAATTCGAATAGCCCTTTCGGATCTCAAGAGGTCGAATGTATAGAAAGTTGACTTTTCAATTCAGACCAACATAGAAGCGGGCCTCGCCTTCAAAGTCTGTTAGGTGAATGTATTGGCCGGTTGTGTCCTGTGGCGGCATGCCGCACGAACCAGCGCGCCCGAAGCGCGTTGCAGGACGGAGCTTTGACTTGGGCTATGGGCATTCGAGAGATCCTGTAGTGTTGAACGGTATGGCATCCTGTTATCGATGTCTTTAGGTCGGCAATAGACCTCGAGGTTGAAGGTATTCAAATACCACGTCTCTTTCCTCACCTGCTCGCGTTACTACTATAGTGGACTAGACACCGCCTCCCCAGACCTTACCCACACTCAAGTACGGCTTTTTCTTAAAGCTACGTAGCCCAATGACACAACCATTCCTCATTCCGCAGCGCTAACCCGCTATTATTGGATCTTCTAGCAGGAGTTCACAACGCTGGGCGAAACAAGCGAGGCCCGCGCCTGTCCGCCGATGCCTGTGACACGCCTCTTTCTCCTTTTGCCAGGCACGAGCCGAAACGAGGGATTCTAGTCTTTCAAGTTGTCAAACCCTATTGTCAGGTGCGCCTTTCAGTATTCGATTCCGTTTTTTGTTTCTCAGATGTGTTACGGTCGTGGACCAAGGTCTAGAGAGACTTGCTTGTTAGGAATGACTTCTTGGAAATGGTCAGGTTGCTGGATCTTTTAGAGTCCCTTTTGATGGACGTCAGAGGCTAGCAGCCACCGCAAAAGCCCGGGAGATGAATTAGCTATTTAGACGCTGGTTCTGGGCCATGGTGCATTTATCGAGCAGGTTATGTTCTGGTGAGCTACGACTCAGACGGAAAGATACACATGCGCGGCGTCCCAGCTGGAACTCATATTCGGGACTCGCCTATCTCAAAGCCGACAGCGACCAACGTTCATCCCGTCTGAGAATCAATTAGATATCGTCCGACAACGAGGCAGGACACAAGAAAGCATATGATCATCCACTGGTTCAGTCTTGCCGTCTTGAACGATCACGGTTTGTAAAGGTGGGTTGGTTTCCAAGAATGGGTTCTTGCATCCGATTAAAAGCTGACCTTATAATCCCTGTCAAAGCCCTATCAGAAGATTCTGTCGGCTAGGTAGGCCCTGCTCCCGGTTCTAGTCCTTTTAACCTGTGTTTGGCAGATTGGGTATCTAGCAGATCCAAGTCTCCGAATCCACGCTCTCTTAAGGGTCCCCCGCCTGTCTCAACCTCTGTCTCAACGTCTTTGTGTAGAGCCTGGCCTTGCCCGAACCCTGCTTCGAAAAGTGGCATCGCCTGATCTTTCGTGGCGACGTTCAGACGAACTTGAACGGATCCGATACACGAGGATGACTGCTACTCGACGCCCCCTTACAAAGGCCGCAACTCATACGATTGGAGCTTTCCATGTCTTCTTTCATGAACCTGGGCCCTCAAGGCTTAACCTCACGTCACTCTGGCCAGTCTGGGCTTGGTGGACGGTTAGAACTTAGCTCAGTTGCGAGTCGGGTGTGGAGTTTTTGAGGTCTTTGGGAGACCTCGCTGCAAGGCTATGGCTGACTCTGGGGTTTCCCCAGCAACCCCTAATATCCGATAGATCGTTCTCTCGCACGGAGACAGGAGGGCTATTCTCAACCTCGGGACAATGTTTCCAAGTGGGCCGTCATGCGAGCACCACTAGCAAACCCTCCTTTCATTTATAAACAAGCTGTATCTCCAAGAGACTTCATAAATCCCCCATCCCTCTTCAGATCGCGCTATACACCTGCACTACCTCGGCGATTTGACTCATCGATTCTTGCAGGAGTCGGCTGACTGCAAGGCTCCTCAACTCCTAATGATCATCTAGTCCCTAGTCTTGCATCTCTTGCCGAGGCTGCCTTTGCCCACGACGCACGGGACCTCATGATGTAGGTAATCGAGTGGCAAAGAGAAGTCAAGTACCTCGGAAAATCTATCTTTCCTCATCGCACTTTGCCAGTCTGCAAAAGGCTTCTCTGGAAAAACTTCAAAGATCGTTCATTGGTAGAGATGTTGCCAAGCTGCTTGTGAGTTGCTGAGCTTCTGGTTGGTATCTCGAGGATGCTTTGTTAGCAACCGGTACAAGGTTTCGTAGGACCACTGCTGCCAGTGCAAGATGGTACTGCATCGATCTCCTAGCGATTCCAGATATTCCCGAATCTTAACCGACCACGTCGGATAGCGTGGCTTCTCCTTGGGCCATGTAGCTGTTCTGAAGCATACCGCAGCTCTCTACATGGCGAAATCTAAGGATTAGAACGGCGATCCCTTATCAGTTCCTCGAGCTGGATTCCGAGGGACGAGTTTCAATGTGCTGTACCGGAATGTACTGCTAGACAGTGCACAGCCAAGCGGGCTATTATGATGCAAAAGACTTCATAGGTTATACACGAGACTCGATCTCTACACTTGCACTATGAGCGTGCTGTGGACAGAGGATTGCCACACCCCGACCCCGAGCGCCTCGGCGCCTATAGCGGAATTGGGCGCTTAGCGCACGTGGCTGCCATCTCCGCCGCGGCTGATTCCCGCGCGCCTACATCCCGCCTCGCTGAGTTGAAAGTGCAACATATCCCCCACACCGCCGACAACTTCAAACACTAGCTATTATTTTCTGCATAAACCTGAAACACAACGCACTCTTTCTCTGGCCTCAGTTGCCTTGATGGATCCCAGGATATCAAGTCACCGGTGTTATACATCGCTTTCGATTTGAGCAAAGCATGTTCTGAGATCAGAGAAAGTGACCTAAGTTGACTAACAGGCCGCGGGATGGGTCTGGAAGGTCGAGGCCGTGACCAGGACCCTTTCCCCACAAGTGCCATGCTCTTTAATTTGAGGTAGTATCTGCTATTAAGAGGTTCCAAGGGTCTGGGGGATGTCATGAAAGGCCGAAGGGGTCCGAATTGTGGATTGGGGATGTTCACGTACTGCGCACAAGGCTAGGCCCCGAAACAGATGCATGGACCTTATAGGGTGGCGCTCTGTATGGGATTTACATCCAGCTAAACGCCCTGTGCCTTGCATACAGTCTCATCTCAAGTTATTGTGTTTCTTGATCCCCGTTCTGCTTGGAATCCAAGTCAAGCCCTGCCAAGGTTAAAACTGGAATCCACTCTTAACGGGAATACTCAAACACTACCCGTCAACGGCGCTGGTCAATGAACCCGCACTTCTCGAAATCAACATCGGTAATATAACTCTCCGGTAGGAGGTTTAGGTTCTTGATTGAATTGGGCATTTAGCGAGACTGCTTTCAGCGTGACCAGTGCTCATAATGTCGGGATGGCGGAGCGAGTGTTCGCCGAGGCAGACGGAAGGACAGCATGGAAGATTGATGTTTTGAACTCTCTTGGAATCCTGGACTCCGAAGGGGGGTCTGTCGATAGATTATTGTCATTCGGGCTGAAATGTTAACAAAGACAAGGGTTGCATGGAGGCGCTGCACGTAAATTGAGTGCTTCAGAGTCAATATCTGTGATAACGTCTGCAATGAACGCGGCTAACTTGGTGCTGTTTCAGTGCTGTTTACCCGCTGGGGAGTCATGGATTCCTCGTTTAGACAGCAAGTATGCACCCACTACGAGTCAGGCTGGGACTATCCGGATTTAATTTGCACCGAGTCATGGATGAGGCTACAAGCCTATGGCATTCGACTGGAAATGGTTAGGCGGTAAGCGCTCGTTGATCAATTCCGATACCTCTTTGGCTGAGAGAATGCTTATTCTGGTGGTCTCGTTTTTCCTTCATCGGTGCATGAAAGATACGTATGGAGGGAAAAACTGGGTTGGGAACGGAGGAATCCAAACGAGTTCATTAAGACCCAAGGCAGCATCACAGGAATGGAGTAGATATCATGTACCTTGCGTTGCTAGCAACAGAAATATGCCTTTTACGTCTCATTCGTATAATGCTACTGAGGCGGCATGTACTATACTTGGTTTGCGTGAGCTTGAATGTCCAGATTGGATAGTGCGCACCATGGTCATTATCTATTCGGAAGCGTACAAGCTGCGTTGTGCACAAGGTTCAGAGTCGGCTTGAGTTCAAAGAACAGGCATCCCGCCTGGAAGCACTGATAGATGACCATATTACGCAAAGATAACTATTAGCCAAGCATCCAAATGCATTAATGCGCACATGGGTTAAGCGAACGAGAAGCATCATCAAGCTTCTGACGACCGTTCATATCAATGTGTCGAAGACGACTCGGAGTGTGGGGTCTTCTTCCTTGCCTTGTGACAAACTCAGACGAGTTGGGGGTCGCATTTAAGAGCGACCAATGTGCGTTCATGGGCGATAGAATATTTGGAAACTTAAGAATGGACAGAATGTTCCTGTCTCGAAAAAAAGCTCAACAGGTGCCAACTGTCTTTCTAACCATTTGGCAGATGATTTGAATAGAGAGTTGATGCGACCTGCAACCGTATGTGAGTCTGCCACAAAGTCCTGATATCATTGGAGGGGGGCTTCTTGTAAAATTTGCATGATACACTTGACTTTCGGGCACGACACAGGTCGACGACCGTAGAGGGGGAATACCGTCGGCTAAACGGGCGGGCTGGAAGGCTTTCAAATGCCTGGTTCCTTGTCGGTAAAAGTGTGGGGCTTGCTTAATTGAATCCAAGTAAAGTCCCATCCCTCGAGTCCATGTCAGTTAAATACGTCCTATGATGCAAGAGAAAGTCGTCATAAGAAGGCTGGTTGTGCGGTTTCTGCACTCGGGGGTGTTAGTAGACTTGTACTCGTCGTAATGGTCTGATTCGAAGGCGTATACTTAGAATGATTTGCAAACCTGTGGGTAACTTGGTACTTTTTGCCCCTGGTCGGTTTCTGTACTATAAATGCCGGAGAAATACATTGGAAGAGGTGAGAAGCTGGGCAGGATCACAGGTTCGTTGGAGTGAGTTTGGCAGTGGTATTTATCTTCCAAAGATGATGCGAGCTAGTGATCTACTCGTGGTCCTCTACCGGTAAAGGGGAGACTGTAGCAGCCTAATCCGTAACGGGAGAACGGAGATGAGCAGTCTTCCGCTGCGAGGGTGCCTGTACCTGGACTTGGAACCCTTTGTATTCGCTGAGAGATTTTGTCGGTCAGGAAACGTATCAACCCGTGCGGTGTTGAAGCAAACGCAGGCAGGAGAGGTGAAACCATCAAAGAGAGAGATCGCACCGCCCGAGAAGGATTCACATCCGACGACCCATGCGAAAGATCGACGGCAGACTTCGCGCGTCTCCACAACCTCTTCCTGGACAGCGAAAGGGATAATTAGACGTGCTCCTTGTGGAGAGACTATATTGGTGTGAAGTGAGCACTGGTGCCTGCAAGACGAGGTTTCTTCGGAGGTAAAGTATTTCGGCCATGTCCCCCCTTTTCTTCTAGAGTCAATGACACGCGGGTGACAAGTGATAATTGCCGACTTCTTTCGAATTCTCGGAAACAAATCCGTCCATCTCATACAATTTAGCGTACGACCTCATGATAGAAGTTGGTATGTATGAGGCATAGAATGGCGAAGGTCCGCTGCAGGCAAAGGGCTATGAAGAGTTTTAGCTTTTAATGCGAAAGGACTGGACTTGAGGTGCCAGACAATAAATGTGTGGGGATCTGAGATCGACCATGGTCTAGGGCCGGGCGAAGCGGGATCCGGAACCATAAGCCCGCTGCCGTTCCTGATGGGCAGTGGAAAAGCAGGTTTCTATGTTACCCACATCCTGAAGGAGGGCTAGCTGGAGGAGGAGGGGTTTCATGAGTCGAAACGAAGGGCGGTCGGGGTGGTGTACTTAAAGGCGGTGTGGAAAGGAGAGATTACGGCGCGACACAAGGAATGGGACGAAAAGTCTAACGTTCCCGATTCGCGGATTCTCCCAGTATGGAAAGGTTATTATGTGCGCCCATGAGAGGATGTTCGTGGCCAGCAGAGGGCATATGGCAATTGTTTCTGCGTTGGCTACGAGTCGTAGAAAGGCTAGTGTAAAGGTGTTAGAGGTGTAGAAGGCTAGCCGTGGATGCCGATGAAATAAATAATAAAGTGAGATCCCCCCTATTCTGGGGTTCCCATCGGGGATTGACGCATTTGGACATGCAATAGAGTCCGTGGGCATTGGTCAGTCAAGGGCAACAGAACAATCGACGCTTTCTTTCCTTGTCCTCCTCCCACTACAACAGACGATGGCCTCAAGTCACTCGTCCCTCAACATCCCTTCCTCGTCGTCCTCCTCGACGTCGACAGCAAAGTCCAGAAGAAGGTCCGTCGTCCCAGCCAGCCTCATGCCCCACTTTCTAACCACACCACAGGAGATGGACTCGCGAACAACTTCTCCAGAGCCTCCAGGTTTGTTTCTAAACTTCACTAGGTTCTGCTCGTCGTTGCTCACGACCAGCGCGATTCCAGATGCTCGACGGTCTAGAGGCGCCTTTGCCAGCCGTGCTTCCACCATCTCCACCGGCGTCGCGCTCTGCCTCGCCGGCCCCCGGTTACAACAAACGGAAACAAGAGTCCTCGACAGATCGCAACTCTGAAATGCCTTCAAAGAGGCCTCGTACAGGCTCGCTCTCAGCCAGGCGCAACGGACAGACCTCGGGGCAACAGGCAGCTCATCACGCACATCATTCGCAACCGCCACATAGCCTTCAACCGCCGAGCTCAAACTCACAAGCATCAAATCCTCAGTCTTCCTCGTCCTCCTCACGGCCGGAACCCGAGGAGGGTGAGTTGAGGGAGGACGCTAGCCACGCCGTTCAAACGCCCTCAGTACAGGCTCCACCCAAAGCTTCGGTCGATGTCCCCGTTCGTCGACCACGGCGAGGCAAGCTCGCATCACGTCATTACGACGCTCTTCACGATACCTACCACAACCAAGGCCGAATGCTCAAGTATTCAGGCGATGCTCGGTTTTGGTCTACATACCCCTCCACCCATCGGGAATACCGTCCTCTGGCCGATCCTCCACCTTCAAACTCACCATATCACAAGCATGGTGGCCTCATTGCACGGCTGGAGCTTGTCGACGCTCTTATTTCATTCGCGTATTCGATGTGGAACAAGGAATACCATCGCAGGGCCTTTAGCAAGGACACCTGGGGAACCATCGAGGCTTTCTTGTCTTGGTGCAAACAAAAATGGCAGCCGGAGGAAGCGATCAGCGAAACCGAGAAGGCATTTCTCGGATTGATGTAAGTTCTCATCGTGCTAAGCGTCATGGCACCTGTTTCATGGTTCTCGCAGCTGGATGATCGAGGCGTTCATTTCCGGAAGACAACTTGCCTTTACTGCTCGCGACCACCTCGAAACAGACACCAGGCTCCTAGTCAAGACAATGAAGGGGAAGATCGCACAAGCTGCTGAAAGCGCAGAGAATGGCCTGGGCTCCGTTGTTCCTGTAACGTCGAACGGGACACCAATCATGCTGCCATCCCCAGCAAGTATAGCACCGGCAAACAGCGCCAACTCGACCCCCACCTACCACGAAAATGGAACTCCAAGCTCCAATGCTCCTTCGAGGCAGCACAACCCACCGCCACAACCCAGTCAGAGATCCTCGCGACAGCCGACGGTACCCTCGGCTCTTCTCCCTGGGCACTTGAGCAAGAGCAATCATCCAATTTCCCCTCACACTATGGAGGCGATGTCGAAAGTCACCGAGTCAATAGGTCCTGCCATGGTGCAGGACCTGGGCGAGTTCGTGCTGGGATACAGCAAAGCACACTGGTGTATGGATCACTCACAAAAGACGCTCACCCTTCCCGTCATGAAGCGTTGCTTCCCCAAGACTTTCGATCGCATGATGGGTACCACATTGCTATACAACGAGGAGCACGAACCCGACATTGAAGACGAAGAAGGCGAACTGTTCTGGCCTGGGCAACTCGTCACCGGCGAGGGCCTCGGCTGGGTTTGTCTCATGGGCAAGGCCATGGTCAAAGAATTCGGTAAAGCATATGGATACAAGGGCATTGACGGCGTCGTACCGAAACCTAAACCAGGGGATGACGTCCCTTCCCGGACAAACCCACCTGGAACATCCTCGCATTCTTCTGTCACACATGGTCACCGGTGATAAGGATACTTGGCCTCCTCCTCCCCTTCACTGTCTTCAGCATACCCCAGCAAAAACGTTCTCTTTAGCTTTTGCCATAACTTAGCGGAGGCGCCCCGCACCCGATTTTGACAGCATCGGTAATGGATGGAAACATTTGCGACGTCAATTAGTGCGCTTTCGCACTTACCCTCCCGATCTCAGCGGCACCTACTGCGCCACTAGTCGCTTAGTGCCCTTCGTCGCGGGAATGGCTCTCCTCCTAGGACTCTACGCCCCATAGATGAATTTACGACTCCTCGATGCATGAGCAAAATGTTCTTGACCGGATCCTATTTCGATGCTCATCCCTTCTCTCTTCACCACCTTATTACTCAATCACACCGCCCCAGATAGCTGGGACTGGTCAGTGATCCAAAACGGCGACCACCCCGAGGACCTCCGTCCCTCTCATAGGTCAACGCTCGTCAAGAATTTCTCTCGCTATGCGCATAGCAACGCAGCGAAAGATTCTGCTGTCTAATGCTGATGGAGTCGCCCGTCCTCGATGCCCCTGTTTCGAATGGTCGTTATGCCCGTCGAATCCCCAATTCATTTCAAGCTATCGCTTCTGGCTCGGACCATCCCCCTTTTTAACTTATTCTTCTGCCTATTTCGCTGGATCTTTGGAATCTGGGAACGCTATCGCCACATATTCAATCTCCTCGTCCTACCTTTCGCCATCCTGACCACACCCGCCATTCATCATCTTACCATCTTCATATCTCTAAACCCAATCCACTTCCCCGTCCCTTTCCAAACCTGTCCCTCAGCTTTCTTGCTGGAAGTCCTACATTTCTTTCTTGCATTTATTCTACATCCTCGCATGTCTCATACCCTCTGGATTTAATTCGCCCACCCTTTTGTCGCTGCTCATCATCCCTTTCGGCTTTTCGGCTTCATCCCCTTCCTTCCTCCCATCCCTTTGCTGGTTCCTTTACATTTTTTGCAACTTTGAGTTGATAACCTGCTTTATATCTGTTCTCGCCTGTTTCTATTCCACATCCCATCATCATATACTCATATCAAAGAACCAATTCACGATCCAAATCAAACTTGTCCCTCTTCATCTCTGTTGTCTGTGTAACTCGTGTTTTTCTGTATAACTTAAATTAAAGGCATCTCGAAGAATCCAAATCCCATAGACGTGAACTTTTCCAGCAGAACGTGTGTGTGACAACCCAAGGGAAATATGGCCTGAACCCGGAGCTGTGGAGTGCTTGGTGTGATGGACCTTGACAGACTATTGAAAGCCATTTCGAAATTAGATCATGGCAGACGTAAAGAAGTTTCCCCTGGAGAGAATTGGAAGTCGGTTCACTCGACACCGTGGGGGTACAGGACGCTGTACATTGAAACCATCTCGAGGGAATTGGATGTGGCTCCCCATAGTTTCCTGTATGCCCAAGAACCCGAAGTTTAAGCTTCCTCCGCCGTGTCCTGGTTTCTTCCTTTCCCAACTGTAGCCGAATCCACGGGCAGGGCACCGAGACGGGGTCTG
Organism: Coprinopsis sp. MPI-PUGE-AT-0042; assembly: GCA_020736565.1. Taxonomy (NCBI): domain Eukaryota; kingdom Fungi; phylum Basidiomycota; class Agaricomycetes; order Agaricales; family Psathyrellaceae; genus Coprinopsis; species Coprinopsis sp. MPI-PUGE-AT-0042. The sequence goes on along the minus strand of JAHBOF010000005.1, from coordinate 822,768 downwards.
CGATACCATCAAGGTACCTTCGCGATCTATGGGCAATTTACAATACACCAAAAGCCGGTGCTCTCAGTTTGCCAGATCATTATCATACGGCGATGATGCTGTCGGTGTTGTACATGCAAAGCGCGAAAAAGAAAACTGATTGAATTGCAGAGGTGAATACGACGTGTATTGTCGCTCGATATGTTTGCCACCTTTGTCCAACCAAAAGACATAAAAGAAGAAGCCAATCACCGATTGGACTTGGCGACACGCTCCAACTCGTCCTTTTTCTGTAAAAGAGGTCAGAGGCTTGGACTTTGTAGATCCAGGCAGGCGTACCTTGATGGCGTACGAGTTGGATGAGCCTTTTGCGGCGTTGATAAGCTCGTCAGCCAAGCACTCGGCAATGGATTTGACGTTGCGGAAGGCTGATTCACGGGTCTACATATGCAAGACGATCGTCAGCAAGCAGCCCTCGATAACGGGCAGGCTATTGCACATACACCGGTGGTGAGGAGGGCGATGGACTGGTTCACTCGGCGGAGTGGTGACACATCGACGGCCTGGCGACGGACAGTTCCCTGAGAGCCGATACGGGTAGAATCTTCACGAGGACCAGTGTTGACGATAGCATCGACCAGGACCTATTGCCATTCAATAAACTCTTCTGTCTCTGATCTACCCAAACCCACCTGGATAGGGTTCTGGTCGCTGAGGAGGTGGATGATTTCGAAAGCGTGGGCGACGATGCGGACGGCGAGGAGCTTCTTGCCGTTGTTGCGGCCCTTCATCATCAAGCTTTCAAGACATCGAAATGAGCCCTTCTTCCCTCCCTACCCCAGATCCTCTGAATAAACGCACCTGTCGACCAATCGCTCAACAATAGGCATCTGAGCCTTCTTGAACTGCTTCTTGGCATATCGTCCAGCAGTGTGGGGAACGTAGACGGCGTGTCGGACCTGGATGTAGTCGGTGAGGGAGATGTCCTTCACTTCGACACTGAGCGAGTAATTTAGCCCATCGGTTGAGCAAAGGTTCGGCCTGGTCGACTCACTCCTGGGTATCCCACTTCCCGAAGAGCTTGATTTCCTGTCCGAGCTTGGAGATGTCCTTGGGGAGGGTGGTGGCCATTTTGCAGAGACTTTTTGCTGACGGTTGGACGACGGCGACGACGATGCGGTTTGTCCTACTATTGCTACCGATGATGCCGAGAATCAGCTGTACAGTCCATCACGGTCATTTCCCACGGTCCGTTAATACATGTCATTCAACGAAGAAAACAAGTACTGAAACTGTCTATGAGGTAGAAAGCGTCTTGCAAGCAAGCGGTAAATTAAATGCACATAAGGTTTCATAAGTATAGCTTTGCAAGTCCCGTCAGTGAATTCCATTTATCTTCCAAAGGCGCCACGTCCAGCGTGATTTGGTGGGGGCGGTTGCTGCTGGAGCATGTTGCCACTGGCCTGGCGGGCGTGTTGCTGCTGCTGCTGCTGCTGCATCTGTTGTCCCTGCGGCACCATAGGCGACTGCGATCTCATCTGGTGAACAGGTGAAGCGAGCATGTTGGCACTCGGCTGGCGGTTGTGATTGGCGTATGGGTCCGCATATGCCTGATTTGGCCCAGGTGACACCCTGCCAGCATATGCCTGGTTAGGGCTGGGCGACAACCTACCAGCATACGCTTGGTTGGGAGCAGGCGAAGCCCTGCCTGCGTACATCTGGTTAGGTCCAGGCGAGGCCCTGCCTGCATACACCTGGTTAGGAGCTGGAGAAGCGCGTCCTTGCTGGTGCAGCATGTTGCTGCTTGGCTGTCGGGCATGCTGTGGTGGGTATTGGTGTGATGAATGGGATTCTGAATATCCTGAAGGCGAAACAAGGGTATGTTGTGAGTCCGAGTAGGTGGGAGCGGGAGAATATGCTCTATCTTGCGGCCTGTATAATTCTCGAGAAGAATCGTTGCCTGCGCCTTGGTAGAGAGATGCGGGGCTGTGGAGAGACTGGCTGGATTCAAAGCCTTGCTGCTGGAATGCCATGGCTCGAGGGCTGAGCAAATGTTCCTTCATCGACTCGACTGGTGTCAACTCGATATCCGACGCAAAGGCTTTGGGATTCGAGGGACCGTGGTTGAGGTAACCCTGGAACTTCGACATGCTGGGATTTGGCTCGTGTCCATGATACGTCGATCCACCATCGAGCATGTTCGTCGACGCGATTGATCGTTGATCCCAATCGAGCTCGCCTCTGTCACGCTGGTACATGACAGGGTCATATTCCAGATCAGCTTTACTGATCCCAGCAATCTTGATTCCACCAGGCATGATTTGGGCAGCCATCCTTTGTCCTCCGTACTCGCCCAATTGAACCTTGTCGTCCTTGATCTTGCCAAAATAGACCTGGGGGAGGAGAGGCATTAACTCGTCGTCCAGCATGGGCGTGAAGAGTTCCGTATGGAGTGCGGGGTGACCAAAGCGCTTCTCGAGCCTGTTGCCTTTGTGATCGGAACGCTCAGAGTGAACCTTGGCCATGCGGATTTCTTCTGCGGTAGGTGTAAAGTACCGGAAGGCGGGTACGAATGCGTGGTTGATATAAATCTTGAAGATGATGATGAAGAGGACGGGAGGGAGAGCGGAGACCCAGATGAAGCTTCTGAAACCCTTCTGAAGACCGATAGCTAAGGCAGTGTCAGTGAATTCCGGTGGGATTACGTTCAAGGTACATACTGAGAATCATCAGGCACTGCATCAAGACAACGCAGAAGAGAAGGCGGTTGATGACAACGTTCCAGACGCGCTACAAGGTACTCAGCAAGCGCACTTCACGGTTATGGAAATGACCTACTCCACCGCTCTCGACTTTCGAGACGAAGACAAACATGAGCTGGTACTTGTAGACCCACGAGCCCATCCAAAAGACGATGCAAGCAGCAACGGGGACGAGGGGTTGCAACGGAGCAAAAACCAGCCCGACAGCCGCCATGAACAACAAATTGGAACTAATGTAGGATGAGTGTCGGCGGCAACGAAGAACGAGCAATGACACGTACTAGTAGACACCGTACTGGAATTCGGGCGGTTGGGTCCATTCTCGCACATCTCGGGGTGTGCGTCCAAATACGCTGCAAAATCAGGTTAGAATGGTAACCTGCAGGGGAGATAAATAAACCCACTTTGTCTTGAATGATAACCAAACGAGGTTGATGATCTGGGCAAGGTCAAAGACGACGAGGAAACCACGGAGCGGGAAGTAAGTCAACCAATACGAGGCTTGGTTGACATAGGTGTAATGGATTCTCGCGGGAAGTTCTGAGCCGAAAAATCAGAGGCTGCGGCGCACAACCACGATCAAAGACCTCACTGTGCAAGTTGTTGAGGATGTCCTGGAAGCTCTGGCGTTCGCCAACCTGAATGACAATCTCCTTTACCGAATCTGCAGTCGAAGTAAGCAAATAGCATCTCAGAGGTATTGAAAAGACATACTGAAGATGACACCAATCAGGGTGAAGATGATCAACTGCGAGATAATGAGAAAGGCGAAATATCTGGCAATAACAGCTCGGTCGAGGCGGGAGTATGTCAACGAGCCCATGTACTGCAAAGGAATCATGCATTAAAATTCGCTGCCTGACATGAACGCACCAGAAACAAACCTTGGTCAAGTGCCTCATGATGATGGGCAGGAAGAAGCCAAAAATACCAGAGATGGTCGCGGGCAAGACACCAGACACGAACGTGAAGGATCCAGGCGACTCTTTAAACCATGCGTCGAGGAACCCGATGTAGGTGCGGATACCCTCTAAATTGGCCAAGACGGAGATGATGAAGAGTGGCACGGTATTGAAGAAGCAGACGACGACGAGCCAGAGGACGCCCATCATCTTCTTGCGCGCCAGTTCACCGTCTGTTTTGTTCATGTTCGACCATACCTATGGGCCAGCATTAAGACTCGACCAAAGGTCGCTAATGAAAGGCACTCACAATGTCCTTGGGGTTGGGAGCTAGTGAGATTTTGGTACCATGAGGGCTCTTGCCTTGCAGTTTGTGGGCGACGATATGGGCGTAAGGAACCGCGGCCAAACTCGCAAAGCCGTAGTTCTCAGCCTTGCGTGTATCGATCTTGTTCCTGTATTCTTCAATAGCAGCCTCGGTCCTCTTGAGCTTGTCACTGTAAATCAAACATCGTACGTCAGTCATGTTCTGATGCACAACAAAGATAACAGAGGATACACACGTATAAAAGTTGATAGCATCCTTCGTGACACCACCGCAACCCAATGTGCTTCCAACACGTTTGGTAGGACGTTTGGCGCGGATCTTGCCTCCCTTCAAGTAACCTACGAGGATCTGCTCGAATTCACGAACAGTCTGGTTATGGTAGTCGATGAGTTCGGGAAGTCTGCCGACTGTACGACCAATATGGACACTTGTGGTGGGGTAGGGCATTCCGAGGCGGTTGAAGATGTCTCTCAAGCCCTGGTCGGATTGGTACTTTTTGGGCACATGGAGTACTTGCAGCGTCCGAGCGTAGAAGGACTGGAGGTATTCTGGAGACCGGAACCAGGTGTGGCGAAGCCTGACCATCTGCCTCCAGTGATACCAAACAGCGGCGATGATGACAAATGTGATGAGGTAGGTGACTGCGACGTGGGCAAAGAGATAGTCGCCCTGGACGTCTCGGATGGTGAGCATGGAAAGGAGATCTCTCTTCTCCTTGTCGACATTTTTCAAGTTGTAGCTGACGTTGATGGGGACGAGAACACCGACGGTGAGAAGGACGACACCACTAAAGAGTGAGCGGAGGAGACGATTGAACCTAAGAAAAGCGACAGCATCGAGACCGATCTTGTCAAGCAACTCGGGCTCTTTGGTGTTGACAAGCGGAGGGAGCCAGCCAAAGAGATGGCTTGTTATGCGTGGAGGAGGCTTGTTGCCCTCGTGGTACTTGACTTTGGGTTCGTAAATGAGCTGCGTGGGTGCATCAGTATTCCATTAGGCTGGCCTTGTCATCCTCTAGATCCCACCTTGTTCTTTGGACGGAGGAGGTTGAAGACAACGACTGTCACCACCTAATAAGCGTTTAAGTGATATGACCGCATAGACCTGTCAGTGATACTCACCGACACGACGCTCATAAGAGCGACCTGGGAAGCGACGGCAGCAGGTGCGAGGGTGCGCGACTTGTCGGTGAAGAAGTCGTCGAGCGGCGGTACTGTTGACATGGTTGTCGGTCAACGAGTGAGTGGCAACGAACTAAATGACGACGAGGAAAGAGATTGCAGCCAGTGCGGTTGTGAGAACTATGATTTGGACAAGAAAAGACAGACAGAATGGCGGGGGGCGATACACAGCAGTGCAGCTGCAACAGTCAATGTGGGATGAGCTCAACCCAGCAACTCGCAGCACTCCAACGCCGGTGGTCTATTACGTAACCATCACTGCTGGCTTTGTTCTTCCTCCACCTTTTTTGTTTTTGTATAATCACAGTAACAATGAATTCAATGCTCTACTGACTTGGCCTATTGTCTCGCGAACTCTGTCTACATCTGCCGCTATAATGCGACCCATGAATCGTCCTTCAAACTTGTCAGGATGGAACCGTAGGAACGTTTCTCTCAGCCGCTCTTTCCGCTCCTGCTTGTCGTCCAATAGAAACGTTGATATCGACTCTTCAGAAAAGTCTTCTGCCGTCAGCACCACCTTGTCGGCATCGTAAGCTGCAACAATCGGCCAGGGAATATCGTGGAAATTCAGCTCAGTTTCAGCAGGAACCAGCAGCGCCTTCCAACGGGCTTGGTACTCCGCTCGAGCATCGTCCATACGCTTGATGCGCCGATCCTGCTTCTTCTGACGTCGTTCCTCTTCGGCTTCACGCTCAAGCCGTCTCCTCTCACGCCTCCGCGCCTTTTCCTGTGCTGCACGTTCGGCAGCTTCGGCCTTTCGTCGCAACCGCTCTGCATGTTCTGCCGCATGAGTCTTCCTACACACAAAATCTGTCAATCAAACCCACTAAAACCAATTTGTGAAATGTTTTTACATACCTCCACATCCCAACACGAACCCACTCTGCGTACTCTTCGTCGTCAAGCAGAGCAGGATCGCGTTTCAGAAAGTCGTCCTCGTCGTACAGCGACGTAGCAACGTCCGGGCCAGTCGCAGCGCTCCGCCATCGATCAGGAACATGCGCAAAGTCGTTCATCTGAGCCTCGATGCCGTCCAACCGTTCGTCGTCCCCGAGTGCATCAAACATCTTTTCTCGAAATGCTTGGTCCTCCATTTCTGCGCGTAGGGTATCATAGTCGGGCTTCTCCTGCCGGGAGTGTGTATAATCATCACTGTGTTTTGAAGACGAGGCAGCTGCAGGATCAACGACGTCCTCGTCGCTAGACGCCCATTTCCTGGTCGGGGTATGACGTCGTTTAGACGAGCTGTGCGAGGCAGTATCATCCTCTCGCGGTCTCTTCTTCTTCCGTTTGTGTTTCCGAGGTGGTTCATCGGGGTCGTCTTTGAACTTTAGTTTTGGCATAGTGGACGTTCAAAGCAAAGGAATGAGCTCAAAGTTGGCGCCAATGGATCGCTGACGTAACTACGTTCGACGACGAAAGAGGTTCACGAACGACCGCCTCACGGGCTCAACTGCGCCTCGAGAGAACCCAGGTGCAAGATAGAGCGAAAGACCAATTCGCAATGGCAAGGCAGCCTGAATTCCAATTAATTCAAATTCCAAATGAATGGCAACGGAGCCCCATACCTTGGTCACAGCATAAGCAACGACGGCATTCGCCACATCCCCTGCAATCCCTCCCTCACGCTTTACAACACTCTCATCAAACTTCTCCCCAGGTAACCGCTTATCGTACCCAAACACCCCATACCTCGTCCCAACCCTCGCAGCCCAAACCTGCCCCTCGTCCATCCATCCCGCGAGCTTCCGCCGTCCCCACTGCATCGCGTCTGTCGGCGGAGGCGGCAGTCCTCGTTCAGGATGCCCATGCTTTTCTAGGTCATCTGAGATGGCGTTGACGAGTTTATCGCCCACTCCGAATGTACGAGCACCATAAAAGACGATGAACAGCGGTGCGACGGCTGTTACTTCGTGTAGGATTCCAAAAGAGAGGATGAGAGAGGGAAGAGGTGTTCCTGTTCGCTTTGATATAGCCTGGAGCGCCGCAGAGTACTTTGCGAATCTACTATTGGGAGTTGAATTTGACATTTCTGAGGAGGAGAACAAGGTTTGCAAACAAGAGTTCAACAGTTTACGCGCCCTAACCCTAGACTCAGTCTTCAGGTCTTCCACTCTCCTCCATGTGCTCATGCTACGTTGCGCCTTGCAATGTAGGAATCGGATTATCTTCAGGCAAACATATTCTCGTGTAGCTGGACGCATTTCAAGAGCCAGCTACTCGACTTTGCCAAAGCAGGACGATGGTGCTGGCACCCCAGGACCTGCTGCTGCTTCATACTGGAATCCTCCTCCCCTTCCCGAGCTAAAGTTTCGGGATAAACGGACAGTCGTCATCAAAGGATGGGCACCATTCAAGAATATGGCAGAAGTCTTGGCCGTCATACGCGAAGTCGAGCGCAAGTTTGGCTCCTTTGTGGAATACCAAGCCGTCCGGGTGCGTTCTCCCTCTGACACACACCCATTTTACTTTTGTTGACACTACGTATAGGACTATGAAATGCCGGACAAGTACTTTGGCTTAATCTTTGCAGCATTCCATGACCCTAGGTCGTTCAAAGCAGTCCCTCCTGGAGGAATAGAAATGGCCGTCGCTGCACCTCCCACTTCCAGGCTGAAGCACGATGAACCAGGAAAGCTGCTTGGGTGGGACGACATTGAAAAGTATCTGGAGCCCAAGGAACGGGATCCAAAGTACGTTGACCCAATGTCCACCAGTAAGAACCTCTCGAACAAGGGCATGAAGAGAATGGTTTACTTTCGCGTGGCTCCATCCAGTGTGTATATCCCTTCTCCAGAAAACGCACAAAGTCTTACGTTTATCATAGAGAAAGAACTCGACACACCTGCTCCGTCTACACACAAACCAAACCCAGAGCTCGACCGGCAAGATGCTCTCACTTTTCTCGAGTGGGGCCGAACTCTTCCTCTCAAACCTATCAGTTCAGAACGTCAGATTACAGACGAAGAAATCGCTGAAGGCTCGGAAGATCTCGACCATGTACGGCTACGCGCGGCGTTGCGATGGGCTGCGCGTGCATTAGGTGTTCCGAGTCCGCATGAAGTCTCCTCAGAGGACAGATCGACAGAAGACAGTCTTGAGAGGCCTTTGGCTCAAGCGAATGGTGTGGAAACGGAGCAGAAAGAGAAGGGTTTCAGTCCGGCAGGCGAGGTACAACAGATGGACGATAGCCCCACCTCGAAGCTGAGGGCGTTGTTTAATCGAACTAGACTTGGTCATAGATGAATTTAAATGTGTTTCGTTACAGTGCTGAATCATGAAATTTATCTTGCCTGAAGAAACCCGACCTAGTGAGTAGACTGGAGTTGGAGTACTTCCACCGTTGAAGAGTTGCTGCAACTGCCATTAACTCCACCCTCCCCCACCATGCCTGTCAAAGCGACTTTGAGAACTCCAGCAGACGATCGACCCACTAGCGCATAGATACTCGACATGGGCCATTCACAAACCCCCCAGGGGCTCTCTTCGGGGACAACCAAGGTCAGCTCTTCCAGTGAAGGCAGTGTCAACCGATCGAGGACAGACACCATCGCGGCGCTTGTGCACGCAACAATCTCCAGACGCCTCAATCGAGGGAGAAGTAGTGGAATATCGAGCCCTGGTACCATCGGGCTCTGTCCAAGACACCACCCACTATGCAAGGCGTGCAATTGACAGTGGACCAACGACCCTGCGCATCTCTGCAAGATGGTCAGGTGGGCATGTACATCCGCCCAGTGCCGGGACGAAAAGTGGGTTAGCTGGTCCCATGGCAGGCTCAGCAGCGGTGCGGGGTCCAGAGAAGTTGTTAGAAGGGCGATATGGCGCAACTTGGGGGCGAGTGTGGGGGGAACGTGGACATCGGCCATCGCGTAACTCGACCCGAGCTCGAGTACGTATAGATTAGGCATGGGCCGACTGAGAAGGTGAGGAACCAAGCAGCGGGGCACGCTGAGACGCATATGGGACCATCGGTCCGCGTAGGACAGGAGGAGGGAAATGGTTTGCTGCCAGTGACAGTGAGACTGGTGGAGGGATTGATGGGAAGGGTGTGAGATGGTGAGCTCGATGGCGAGCGGCAGCTGGCCTGACCGACGGAGCCAGGGCGCTGCACCACGACGGTGGACCCGTCCTACTGATATTGAGTTCCAGAGCTGGGGAGTGGATATAGCTACATCTCTCCAGATGCGGCTGACCTGGCAGAAGAGAAGGGGTGCTTTGTGGATACTGGGACGAATGTACTCGTCCTCTGGCATAGCGAATTGGAAAATCAGAGACCAGACTTCTGGCGGAATTAAATGGATGCTTGACTCCGCTAGCAACCTCCGGCGGGTGCTTGCGTTGCTGGTGGCCATTTCGAGGGCGGCTTCAAGCCGTTGCTCGTGACTATAAGTCTGTCGTGGATCATCGTTACTGAAAGGCTTCATACGCCTTCCGCGCTGTTGCCACATGGCTTTTGCTTGCAGAAGAACAAGGCGCTTGCTGCGTTGGTTCATGATCTCTGCACCCAAGTCCTGTCAAAATGAGCTTAAAAGGCCTTTGAGTCTCAAGAACAACAACCGACCTGTTTCATGACAGCCAGCTTGATGGGGAGTATGTCGGTTGGATGTTGGAGGAAGTCAAATAGCCTGCGCCTTATATTGGGACCATGTTTGTTGCCTGATAAATATAGGTGGCTGGCAACCACTTGTCGAGATCATGCTGAAGATCATGTAGAATAGGAAGCTACCCCTATTCTGGCACCCGATCAACGGCAATCAAATTCGGGGTCGTCATGATCCCAGCCAGCTGGCGGCTTTCGCAGTCCTGCGTCCATGTTGTTTTCAGAATGGCAGAAGTCTGCATGCAGCTGTTTAACAGAGTGAGTAATTCACTTGCAGTTCCTTTCGAGATGAAATTTAGTATCTATCAAAAACGCATCTCGATAGAAGGCAGTTCGCTGCGCTTCCAAATGATTCGCCACCATGGCAAAATCTTCTCTCTGATCACTCACACATACATTGCTCCAAGCTTTAGATGCTGACGCTTTATTTCAGGCTCTTCTAGATACCGTCAACCAATATTAGAATCCCGTGTTGCTCCTTGTCGAACGCCACCCTTCTGCTTCAAGCCCCAGTCTCCCCACGACGTACCATCATCATTAAGAGAAGCCAGATAGAGCCCCCAAGAAATCGCATAGTGATCAAGAACAAGATCTAGCTCTTCCGTTTCATCCAGGAACTCAAGCTTCGCGATACTGAGGAAATGCGGCCGTCAGCGTTGTGCGGCCTAGTCGGCAAATCCACGTACCGTTCCAGCTCCGAGTCTTCAACGTAGTTTCGACGAATGTCGTATAAACTCAGTGCTCGGGCAGCAGAAAATCCGCTCTGCGTGAACCTTTCTGACAGAGTGTCCAACGAGATGAATGGCTCAACGCCGGGCAAGGCCACGTTTCTCGTCTAGTCTTTGTCAACTTTGACCTTATCAGTACCAGCGAAGTGTAGTCACCTTGAGGTTCGCAAGCATGACCCTGCCAAAGGAATCGTTGAGCTTATACATTTCGTAAACCACACACCCGAGGACGCCAACTTCCTTCGACATGTAGTCAACCAGCCATCGTAGCAGCTGAGAAGATAGGGATGGGTCCATGTATGCCAAGACACACTCGAAGAGGACAAGGGTTGGGAGGGAAGGCGATAGCACGGGCTGTCCATGGATATCATTTTCCGTATTTCTAAAGAGAGGACCCAGGGCTTCTTCTGGCGACTGCCTCAGGTCAGCTGAGAGAAGATGGTAATTTGCCGAATGTAATTCTGTCCCTCCTCCGCCTGACGCGAACGTCAGAATGTCTCCAAAAGGATGCGCGAGAGCACGAACCGACTTTGACCTGACCAGGCTCTCCAAGCACGGCGCTCAGCTCCTTGCTCTTGCGGATCGACATCGCTTTCTTCGTCACGATCTCAGGAAAATCAACCTCGATGTAGGCGGCTAAGTCTCCACTTCGTGAACCTGTCTTCCTGGTGATATTCGTTGAATTTCCAATAGGTATGGCCCAGTTGCAAACAACTAACCGCAATTCTCCAAAACCTGGTATCGCTCCCTGCCCCAAGACTGACAATCTGACATTTCTGTCCCAATTGGTTTGCTTTGTGCATCCATTCATTCACGAGCTTGTCAATCCCCGTGGTCCTCATGTATGTCCCTATGTTGATCAAGGGTGGACGAGGAGGTTGGAGATGTGCTCGAGGAACAAGATACCTGACATATGGATCGTGGAGGTATTGCTTTTGGACAGACGAGAGCCTCGCCAGCGCCGCATCGTTGTCTGTGCTTCGTATAGGACCGTCAGGGTCTTGGGCCCGGTGACCTGGAGGGAACATGGCTAATGAGCCTCAGTAAAAACGCAAAGTCGTGTAAAAGTCGTGAAGTCGTAAGGGATTCGTCAGGGAATAGTCACGACTTCGTCATATTTGACTATTTGTCGTTTTTTTTACCAATGCTCGACTGTCCACTGACTGTCAAGCGTACGCAAACACAGCCGGACCTTGTTGTGGCTCAGTCACCGCCAGTTCGCTCGCATTACACGATCTAGATCCCTGTAGTCATCTCGCAGTCATTTCAAGTCATTGGGAAGTCAAGATACAAACAATGTGTATTCAGATAGACTAAGTACAAGTATGCTGTCTACGCTCTATAAAAATCGACAGCCGCCAATCTTCGCCACGTCTTTTGCCCCAAAGTCTCTCGTCGTTTTCCGTTGTCGAGCGTCAAGAACTTAATGTGGCGTCGTAGAGCACTGTAAGAGAGTCAGAATCGAAGCATAGCCGCCTGGGCAAATTCTACATACCATTTTTGTCGCCGTAGTTCGCTGTTCCAGCAGCACGTTTTGGGCATTTGAGGTGTTCCTTCCGACTAAATGAACTGAACCCCTTGTTAGAAACTGGTTGTTGGATGGGCAGCATAGAGACTCACAATCAGCCAGCCCGGGCATACAATCTTACAGGCCAAGGCCGTAGACGAATCGACGTGAGCCAAAGTGGCATGGAGGTGGATGCTAAGAAAGAAATTGATCGCGCCAGCACACCTTGACCGTGTTCTAAATCATTTGATGGCGTTCTCGCCCCCTGTGACTTCAAAGTAAGCGGCGGACTTGTTCAAGATTGCGCCCAAGTTGCGCCGAGAGTTTCTTGAACGGCTCTTACAACTTTGATATAGTATTATTATAAGGCATTGTGCATTGAATTAGCCGAGCGCGAGTATGAAGTAGAGGATGAATTTGATGATTACGGGGGAAATGCTCGACATGTCCCACTGACTGTCAAGGCGGTACGCAAACACAGCCGCGGACCCTGGTTGTGGGCTCAGTTCCACACCGCCAGGTTCGGCTCGCATACAACGATCTAGAAGCCCTGTAGTCATCTCGCAGGTCATTTCAAGTCATTGGGAAGTCAAGATACAAACAATGTGTATTCAGATAGACTAAGTACAAAGTATGCTGTCTACGCTCTATAAAAATCGACAGCCGCCAATCTTCGCCACGTCTTTTGCCCCAAAGTCTCTCGTCGTTTTCCGTTGTCGAGCGTCAAGAACTTAATGTGGCGTCGTAGAGCACTGTTAAGAGAGTCAGAATCGAAGCATAGCCGCCTGGGCAAATTCTACATACCATTTTTGTCGCCGTATTCGCTGTTCCCAGCAGCACGTTTTGGGCATTTGAGGTGTTCCTTCCGACTAAATGAACTGAACCCCTTGTTAGAAACTGGTTGTTGGATGGGCAGCATAGAGACTCACAATCAGCCAGCCCGGGCATACAATCTTACAGGCCAAGGCCGTAGACGAATCGACGTGAGCCAAAGTGGCATGGAGGTGGATGCTAAGAAAGAAATTGATCGCGCCAGCACACCTTGACCGTGTTCTAAATCATTTGATGGCGTTCTCGCCCGCCTGTGACTTCAAAGTAAGGGCGGACTTGTTCAAGTTGCGCCCAAGTTGCGCCGAGATTTCTTGAACGGCTTCTTACAACCTGATATAGGATATAAGGCATTGTGCATTGATTAGTCGAGCGCGAGTAGAGATGAATTTAGATGATTACGGGGGATAAGCCTCTGATAACCCCCAGCACCGAGCAGGCAACAGCAAAGTTCTATTTCACGTCGCCAGACCGTCAGTCGCAAAGGTGAAGCTGCGAAGATTCGGCGACAGAAGGGAAATTCAGAATTAATCTCTGTCAAAGTGACAAGTCCGTTCTCGATGACCTAATTTCTCTCGTAACCTGACCACGGCTCGACTTTGCCTTGACTTGTTGACTGATCTTGACCGTAGCTTGACTTCCGCACGACGAATCTGGCCGATCCTGACTTGATCCTGACTTTCGCTTTTTACTGAGAATGAGCGCTGAAAAGGATTGGATCACCGATTAGCGGCACTGGGCTTAAATAGGGGCAAATAGCGGTTCCGATGGGCGCTTGATGAAACATTGTCAGAAAAGACACTGAGGTTTGTCACCCTTCTCGTTGATGCTCAATGAGTGGATTTCAATTCACTACGCCTCAAGTTGGTCTCAGACGTAGATTGTATAAGGCCTCTGGCTTTGGAGCGCACACTTGAGTATAGAGACCATTCCCTTACGACTCTTGAACTTGCAAACCACTACGAGACAGAGAGAAAGATTATCTTGTGGATGTATGTACATCGATTATAACTACTACTAGTACCAATCATCATCAATGAAGGACCTCTTGCCAGGCTTGGGTTTGGGTGGACCAACGGGCTTCGGGTGGTCGTAGCCATCCCCATGGCCACGTTCAAGGAGAGCGACATCCTCGTCGAAGTAGGACCTCTTTCCTGGCTTAGGCTTGGGTGGCCCGATAGGCTTGGGATGGTCGTAGCCGTCACCGCGACCTCTGCCGAGGAGGGAATCGTCTTCATCGAGGAATGACCTCTTGCCGGGCTTGGGCTTGGGTGGACCAACTGGCTTCGGGTGATCATATCCATCTCCACGACCGCGTTCCAACAGATATTGGTCGTCGCCATAAAGCGAACGCTTGCCGGGCTTGGGCTTTGGAGGACCGACGGGCTTGGGGTGATCATAGCCATCTCCCCGTCCGCGCTCGATCAATGAAGCGACCGCGTCCTATGCAATTGCAAGTCGTCTGTTAGTCCACCGTTGCCTAATCAGGTGAAGAGGACTTACAAAGTAGGACCTTTTGCCGGGCTTGGGCTTGGGGGGTCCGATAGGCTTGGGATGGTCATATCCGTCCCCTCGACCCCTGCCGAAGAGCGAATCCTCCTCAATGAAGGACCTCTTGCCGGGTTTGGGCTTGGGAGGACCAATTGGCTTTGGATGGTCGTACCCATCACCTCGTCCGCGCTCCACGAGGGAAGCCACTTCGTCCTGGAGAAAAACCCCGTGTCAGTCCGAGTCGACATGCGTTCTGCGAGATATATACTTACAACGTAGGACCTCTTGCCGGGCTTGGGCTTGGGAGGGCCGATGGGCTTGGGGTGGTCATAGCCGTCTCCACGACCTCGAGTGAGGAGCGAATACTCGTCGTCAACGAATGACCTCTTGCCGGGCTTGGGTTTAGGTGGGCCGACGGGCTTGGGATGGTCGTAGCCATCTCCACGACCACGAGCCTCGACATCAAAGCCATCGCCGCCTGCGAAGGGGGTGGGAGCTGCGGAGGCGGCAGCGACGAACACAGCTAGGACAGCGAAAGTGGTGGAAAGCTTCATAATGCTGGGTGACGAGGAAGGATGAAAGTCGACCAGCGACAGACAGTAGTGGTGTAGGTGTTGTGTGGGTGAAAGACGTATCAAACGCTCTGAGGATCCTTCTTCGTTGGACCATCACCTTTTATACGATTCGTGGCGCACCTTAGCTCAGAAAGCGCCCATCACAGGCATGTCAAGCCGTGCCCAAATCTTTGTTGATCTTTGTCCGAGTTCTCCGTCCGGTCCTGTTTCAACTCATGAGTTGCCGTAACAAGGTTTCGAGTATCGTTGCATATCATCAGACTTTGCTTGCAGTTACTCGAAGTTAGTCGAGGAACGGGAGATAACGGACGTTAGGGAAAGGTATACAGGCCATTGGGTGCAAACATCCGCCACAGACCAATATCCCCTGGGCCTCTTTTGCGGGGTCTTCCAGTCAAAACTTGAAGTATGGTGCCGCCAGTGCCCAATGACAAAGGCCTTTCCTCCAGGGTCTATTGACAGCGCACTCCCACCCGTTTCGAGGCTGTCGCAAGTTCCACATTAACTGCCGCTCCTGGCCCACTCCCTTACACCCGTGAAACCCGCTCTCTGAGGCTTTGGCTCGCCATGTGCAGCTAGAAGGGTACGAGAACGATCTGCCAAGCGAGCACGTCCAAAAGAAATCTAAGACAGCGTCCCACTTAATTCAGCGGAACGTGTGGTATTCCAAACGGTTGGACAGATAAAGGAAGGGGGAGAACGTGTAACAAAGTGGAAAACAGGTGCTACCATAACCATCGTTCCGCAAGTTCCGCCGACCGACGAGGACATCGCAATCGACGATGGCAGAAGGGGATCCAGGGCTTGGACAAGAAATATGTACAAAGGGCGATTTAGGATGATAAATTTGGGACAGCAATGGGTAGAAAGCGAGTGAGTTACGGTTACGGTTACAGTTTAAATCTGTCCTATTTGTAGCTTCATAAACCTTCGGCCTCCAATCCCTGTCGGCGGCGGTCGCTCAGAGTTTGGCTCGAGAGCTGTCGTCCTCCCTGACCTTGATGACCGCCTTGCCCCAAGTTTCCCTCCTCTCCAAAGCACCCAGTCCTTCAGCCAGCTTCTCCAGCGGCCACACTTGATCATAAACAACCGGTTTTGTCCGTCCGCTGGAAAACAGATCCAAAATGTCTTTCCAGACGACGGGAATACGCGAAGGTTCCTTCTGCGTGTAAGCTCCCCAGTGTAAACCGACCAGGGAGATATTTTTGAGGAGGACCAGGTTCATGGGAACCTTCTCAATCGCACCTCCTGCGAAGCCGATCACTAGGGCGCGTCCCTTCCAGCCTATGCATTTCAAGCAGTCTATGGACCAAAGTGACATATCAGCACAACGGGCTGAATGCGACAGGCCAATCGAGCATATAAGCGAGTTGAGAACCCAGAATGCTACGCACCATTGATCATTCCAACGGGGTCATACACAACATCGACACCCTTTCCACCCGTGATCTTCAAAACCTCCTTCTGCCATCCCTGTTTGGTGTAGTCGATGACATGGTCTGCACCTCCGTGTTTCTTTGCTACATCAAGTTTGGAGGCAGAGCCTGCGGCAGCGATGACCTTGGCACCAAGAGCTTTGGCGAGTTGGACAGCAGCAATGCCCACACCTCCTGCCGCAGCAGTCACGAGCACCCATTCGCCTGCTTTAAGGTCGGCACGACCAACTAGAGCTTCATAAGATGTTGGCCAAGTGACGTATAGACCTGTTGCAGCGTGAGCAGGGTGCTGGTTCAAAGGGCCTCCCCAGTGGCTCTCCGTGAGAGCAAGGAGGCTGTAGACGATCCCAAGATGAAAAGAGAACTCACCTGCCCCAGCATTGAAGGAAACAGCGTCCGGTAACGGAATGAGTTTCTCCCATTCCACTGCCACTTGCTCTGCGAATGATCCTGTCTGGGCGCCGAATACCCTGTCGCCGGCTTTGAAAGGACAACCTGCAGGGATAGGAGAGCTTTGCGAGATACGCCCTGCAAATTCGGTCCCATATACAAAGGGTAACGCTGGCTTGTGCTGGTATTTCCCTTGAGCTTGGAGGATCTGCGTAATGAATTGGAACGTCAGTTCTACCTCGAGCTAATGCTGTAGGAGAGAGGGCCAGTAGAGCGCGGCCCTCGAACAGTACTGGTAGCTTGAAGGCAGGAGCGGTGAACATACATCAAAGAAGTTCAGAGCAGCAGAATATATGTCAACCACCACCTGGTCGGCATTGGGTTTAGGTGCAGCGAGGTCCCGGGTAAGCGGGATCTTGGAGGGGTGAGCCAGGTCCTTGACTATGTATCCTCGCATGGTGGGAAGCAGTAGATGAAGGAATAAGCAGTACTAGAAGCATCCTAAACGATGGAATGTGGGGTACATATATTCGTCTTCCGGCAATATCAAATGCCGGGAGAAACGATTGCTCCCGCGCTACATCCCAGGCGCTTGATCTTGCCGAGAGCTGGGAGGAATACAAGACTATTGTGACATTGATGAAAAAGACTATAGGTAGTACATAATGGTTTGCTGAGTATTGAACGGGAATCTAGGAGAGGTGGGGTACATCATTCTAACTTTGCAATGAATCGAGGAGCGGCATGAAAGTTCGTAGGATTTGGCCTTTGACGACTGGAGGCACCGAATAGGATATTGGAGAATTAGCTGAATGCGAATCCTTCGCCGCCCTCGTTTATGGCGAGTAGTAGCTGTTGTCTCAGCATTTCATACGACGAGTACTGTGGAAGGTCGATCTGGTTGAAGCCTGATCAAAGCTGTCAGCCTCCTTTGCTCTTTATAAAAGGAAAGAAAACTCACAGGTGTGAGCTTGAGGCAGCCTATCATTTTCGCCATATGCTCTGTGAATTGAGAATCTCTGCACACCCTGCACGCCTTGAAGATCCGTGAACCCGTTCAAAGGCACCCTGGAAGTACCGGTGGCGAAGCTGAGCACTTTGGCACGCTCTTCTCGGTTGAACGACTTAAGGGCTCTCCAGAACCAGACTATATTGGGGTCGGAGCTGGTGTAGCTCACGTAGTCGGTTGCAGCACGCCACTCGTCCACGTCGATGTCTGGAGTGCCAGAGATCAGCAATTCAAGCTCTTGCTCGTTGAACTGTGAGCGATATCAGCATGAGACTAAGTCAGGAGATTGTGCGTAGGCTTACGATCTGCAGCAAGTCCTTCGGGACGATCTCATAGAAACCACTGGCAAAGCTTTCAATCTGCTCCTTGATCGAAGAGTACAAACGGTATTGAGCGGAGAGCTGCACGAACTCCCGCTTGTTCTCTTGTGTGACGTAGATGTGCTCTCCCCCCTCTTTCAAAGGGATGATACGGTTAACACCAAACTGAAGAGCCCTTGTTAGCAGGTGGAGAATAGCATCCACAGGATTCACTCACCTCGTCGGCCTCGACGCTGAACGTGAGATCCAGAACAGTGGGATCGTTCTCCAAAATCCAGCACAACGACTTGTAATACTCAGGATCGACCCACTCGACATCCTTGTAATCCACTGGTTTCCCAAGAAGTTGGCGGTACAAGCTCCGGGCAAAGTAAGCATCCAGGAGTCGCCCGTCGTAGATGGCCTTGCCAATGACGCGACCAACGAACTTGAAGAAGGATAGATGCTCTGGATTGACCCATGAATTCTTGTTCGGTTGGTAGGTCTGCTTGTCGGCTGCACACGGTTGGAAGAGGGCGTTGTTGGGGTCGAACATTTGCCTTGCGAGGATCTGGAACCATTCTCGGGTGACACCGCCAGCGTCCACGCCCTCCTCGTCGTAGAACCGAACGTTGAGCTTTCCGTATTTGATCTGGTCGCCCGTCTTGCGTTGTAGATGCTGGAAGCTGTCTTCAAAGACACGGGCGCGGCGCACATTGAGTTGTAGCGTGTGTCTGTGCTCTCTTGCTTCGCTGGGCCGTTTATGAAGTTGCTGGCTGAAGTAATTCCTCTTATTGTCAAAGTCGAGGACCCGAGGATTGTTGACGAGCAGGGAGAAGGAACCACTCATAAGGCTGGGGTTGTTGCGGACCATGAGGTTAAGAAGCTTGCGATGTGCGTCCGTAAACGAGACAAACAGCTCCTCCATCGTTTCCCTAGCAGAGGTCGGGCGAGGAGACATGGAGCCTCGGGCGGCCCGATTGTTGGTCACAGCCTGAGAAGCCTTGGGGCCAACGTGTTGGCAAACAACCATGAGGGCTTCAATGAGAGGCAGCAGGACGGTCGCAACATGCTCCGTTTCAGAATTACCGCCGATAAGGGCCAAACAGTCGCTGAGCTTCCTCCACATGTTGGCAAACTTGAACGACTCGTAGATGGCTTGAACCTTCTCGATGTCCTCTTCTTTCTTTGCGGATGTAGCTGAGGAGCTTTTGGGTGTATACATGTGCTCGATCGTCTTGAGGACTCGCAGGAGCTTGGCTTGTGTCGACGATGCCGGAGAAAACTTGGTGGAGATACAGCTTGTCATCACGTCCGTACTGTCCGCATTGAGAGATGTGATCAGTTCGTCAATGTCGCCAACGAGAATGCGCCCAAACTCTTGAGCTTTGCCCTTGAGCTCTTGTGCAATGACATCTCTGGCGTCGGAGATGAAAGAAAGATGCTGGATCAGGTTCATGCTTTGTTGGAAGGTTTTGGCAGGACATTCGCCCACGGTAAGGATGTTGACGATGAGGCGCAGGACAGCATGCGGGATCTGAGGGGGGTTGGCGAGAAGGACCTTCTCCTCCACAGTCTCGATCTTGGGTTCTACGTTTGTGGCTGGCGCCCCTTCGACGGCTGGGGGAAAAGGGTCAGCTGGGCGTGGGGGCTTTACGAAAGAGCTCTTACCTGGTTGCGGCTCTGTAGCGACAGGCACGGCGGTTCTAGCTTGTTCTCCTGCTGAGGCTTCCTGGGTGGCCGGTTCGCTGGGAGAAGAGCTGGGTTGAGCTACCTTCGAGGACGATGCTTCCGGTTGAGGGGCTTCAGTCCGATCTTTGAGCTCGGTGAGTGGCTTCGTGACAGACGAGAGAAGGTTGACAACAGAATCCATGATTGCAGGAGTTCGAAGCAGTGCCTTTCGATCGAGGAGGCCGAGGAGTAGCACAATGGGATAATGGGATTGAGGCGCTTGCTTTTCCTTTCCTTTCCCTTTCTTGCTCGCCGCCCTTCGAAGGCCAACCGGGAGCTCGTGCTCTGTTAGGAAGAACAATGAAGCATGGGAGTTGGCTGTAACGATGTAGGTCAGAGCGTCCAAGCACTTCTTAGCCACCAAATCGGGAAATGCTTCCATCTGCGAGGCTGGGAGGGATAGAGCACTGAGGTAGTCGGGGCTAGGTTTCTGCTTTGAGACAGACTTGGGTGTTTGAGGTTTGGAAGATCGGACGGACATTTGAGCGAAGCTCTTGTCTACCGCAGCCAGGTCTCCTGTTCCATCTTGAAGGATGCTGAGCAGGAAGTTGAAAAGCTCTGTTCTCGTTTTGGAATTTTGGCATAGGTTGACAAAGATCTTGAAGAGGAAGGACTTGCGGAGGGCCTTGGGGAAGAATAGAAGTCGAACGAGCACAGCGACCCCGCTCTTGTCGAGGAGCTGGATAGCATCATGTTGGGCCTTCGGTTTGGGTTTGGCAGGCGCGGCTGCTGGATTGGCTCCCCGAGTGGACATTCTGCCAACCGCTATGCGCCGTCTGGGTGCCAGCTCCTCCCGGTAGCCATCTGCTTCAGCGATCATGTGATGAGGTAGAGTTGCAATGAAGCCATCATCTTGTTCCATGAGGACAGCTTGCCTGAGAATGGGATCCAGGCTTGCGATGAAGGTTGCTGGGTCGAGCTCAACTGGTCCTCCTGCTCCTGCTGCTCCTCCTGCTGCCTGCCCTCCTGAAGGAGGAGCTGCTTCTTCAGCTTGGCGACGCGAGCGTTCCATGGCTTCCTGCTGCAGGATCTCGGCACGAATTTCCGGAGGGAGGGCATCCAAGAATTCCGAGCTAATCTGTGAATCAGGCGGCCTTTCCACTCGAGCAGCGCGCTGGTCGCGGACATGTTGGTTAAGAACCTCTTCCCGCATGTCGTCTGGGAGTGCCTCCAAGAAATCGGGATCGATACCTAGGTCTGTGATATCCACAACGTTCCCATGAATTGTAACGGTAACACGAGTGGCTTGAGCGTTTGCAGAGCCTTCAGCTTGTGGGGCATCTTCAGCAGTTGTGCCAGAATCAGCAGCAGGCGCGTCCACTTCCACGGGCGAAGCATCCGACATGTTGGTGTCCGAGTCTGGGGTAGTTTCAACAGCCATGTTGTCGTCTGAAGCGGCTGGGATAGGCTCTGCCGATAAGGAGACGTCGGCTGGGGGTGTTTCAGACATCGCTTGGGGAGCCGAAGTGGTCTCTGTCGCGGCTTCAGGTTCCACAGGAACTTCAGCTGGCTTTTCCTTCGCCTCTGCCTCTGCCTTCGCTTTCTCTTGCTCGATTCGGGCTTTCTCCTCCTCCTCTTCACGCGCTTTGGCCCTCTTCGCCGCTTCAACGGCGGCCGGAAGCAGGGTGAGGATCACGTGGTTCACAATCTTCGACACACGTTCTGCAACAAAGTCACCATGCAAAATCTTGGTCTCCTCGTTCCAGCGTTGGATAGTCATCAAAGGCTCGAATTCGCGCCCTCCTCTCTGGCTTTGGCTGCGCGGAGCGTGCTCCACTCGGATGGTGTGTGCAAACATCCCTTGTCCTCGTCGGGAGGGCAGGCCACCTCGCTCAAGGTTCATGAATGTTGGGACATTGACCCGGAAGGCCTCCTGGAAGGCTCCGCGGTTCCCAGGCGCCATAATATGCTGCACCACCTGGAATGAACCAGCTCCCATCATGCCTTCCAGACCCTGAATCAACCCGGCGGCGTGAGTGCTCGATGCAATTATGCGCTGTGCGTGACGAGAGCCTCGACCTGAAGCTGAAGTCGATCGGTTCTGACCAGCGTTGTTAAGAAGAAGGGGGTGGACCGTGCTTTCGGGGGCTGGACCTGCTGCGCTGCGCGGTTGACCAAAAACTTGGACGTGTTCGTCTGTGACTACATTGAGATTAAAAATGACATCGACTGCAATACAGACTCACCATTCGAGCGTGGTCTTCGTGACATGAAGAGCCCAGCATCACGGGCACTTGCGAGGAGCATTTGTTCGAAGTTCAACATGTTCTCAACGTTGAAGAATCCGGCATCCCCTCCATGCCCCTCTTCAGATTCAACGTCGCCTTCATCCTCTTCGTGCACAATCTGAACAGGTACTATGCCTGCATTGATGAGCTCATATCGCGACACACCGTAGCACAGTAAACGTACCTCCTGCGTCCTCTTCTTCGTCAAACTCATCTCTGATGGCCTCGAATTCTTCCGCTTCATCTTCAGCATCCTGTAAAGAAACTGTAAGCTGCGGCTCTAAGGTAAAAGTCTTGATGGCCTACCTCCCACATATCAGCCACAGCTTCTTGGACTTCGTCATCTGCAACCTCCTCTTCATCCTCATCGTCTCCAACAGACGGTTCAATGACCTCATCCTCGTTGTCGTCCTCACCCTCGATCAATTCTTCTTCATCTTCGCCTTCGTCCCACTCATCTCCGGAACGCTGCTCGTCGTCATCCATGTCTTCATCGCCATCATCTTCATCTTCGTCTTCATCTGTGTTGGCACTGTCATCGCTGCCCGTTTCATCCCCAAACTCCATCTCGACATCTTCATCAGTATCCCCAACTTCGTCATCCATCTCCTCGTCCTGAGCGTAGCGACCATCGTCCATCTCCTACGAGAAGGTTGGAATAAGCAAAGGCCTGGGAGCGTTATAGGAATGGGCTTACTCCACTATACATGCCCAACGCAGAATTGCGATACAAGTCCGGGGTCTCTTCTCGCTGCTGCTCAAACTCGTCCTCGTCCTCAGAGCTCGAGCTTCCGATCACGCTATCGTCGTCTTTCTCCTGCTTGGCTTTGCCGGCGTGGCTCATCTTGATCGCGACCTTGGAGCTACGAACATTTCAATATTCGAAGTAGAGCCTCTTACGAATGATACTCACAGATACTGGAGGGGCTTCAAGATCGCCGTCACTAAAGATTTGATGTGAGGGTAGTTGAGATCAATGTCGCCGAGGGACATGGTGAGCGTGGCGACGTAGTTCTTCTCCAGCATGACCTTGGCGATGTGAGTGAGCGTCTCCGTTGGCTTCCGAGACGGCTGGACGTTGTCGAAGCGAATGGTGAGCAGGCGGTTGCAGAGCTCGGCGAGTGCAAGGAGTCTTCCGTATCTCGCGTTCAGATTGTCATCAGCAGGAAGGTCTTTCATGGAGCGACCAAGGCCTTCAAGGACATATTTCCTGACAGACACCAAGTCGTTGGAAACCTCCTTGCCGGGTGTAGGAGCTGCAGTGTCCGCGCATAAAGCAACGACCACCGTCATCGCCCAGTTGCAGAGCATCAACTTGTTGTGAGACTTGCTATCGGTTTGAGGATTGACGGAACCGAAGGTCAGGAGATCTGAGAGTATGACCTGCATGGTGGTGGAACGGAACCGGTTGGGACCTTCCTTTGCCGGGGTTTGAGGTTTCTTTTTAGGTGAGAATGAAAGGAATGCAACTTTGCAAGAATCGTAGGAGAGGAGAAGTTCGGAGAGGCATTGCATGATGAAGCACGCATACTGGTACTTGTCCTGAACGTCTGTCTGCTCAGCAGGCTTCTCCTGCGTAGCCCCTGCGGTGGCCGAAGCCTCTGGAGCAGGTGCTTGTGCTGTCGGCGCAGCTTCTGAGCTTGTCGATGGCTGAGGCTTGGACCCATCGGACGGTTCGGGGGCGTCGTTGAGGTCTTTGATCGTCGATATCAACTCTGACACCAAGGGGTGCACCGTTGCTTCAGCTACATGAATTGTGGTAGGTGACAAGGAAAGAGGGGCTGTCGAGGGCGGATTGTCGACTTGCATCTCTGCCCCAGTGTCCGCCTTGGGCTCCTTGGATGCTGTAACGTCTTTGTCGGATTGCAGGGTAATGTGGTGGGTCGAGGCAAATGGGTGTGTGACTTTACATAGGGACTTGGTAACCTCGATGAAGGAATCAGTGTCACGAAGAGCCATGGAGCTGCAATTCCTGACAAAAGTCCCAGCCTCCACCAGACGCGTCCGCGGCTGCGAGAAGTACCGCTTGATGTTTTGCTGCATGATCGCCTTGATTGTGGCTGCGTCTTCTACAAGATGACGCAAAATTGTCGCCACGTACGAAGAGCCTCCGGTGACAGGAGAGACACGAAGGCGGCGGAAGAGCATACCAAGGCCTTCACTCTGGATGAAGCCATCTGCAAGGTCTCGCTCTCTGGTAAAGAGCACAAGAAGCCTGAGGACCGAAAGAAGCTCATCGGAGTGAAGGTCTTCCAGGGACAGCAAGCGCAGGCAAAGCTTAAACACGGTTTGCTTGGCGGCACATCGGGCTGGACCAACAGCAAGAGGCTGGGCCTCGATTGTTTCACCCTCCTTGGGCAAGGTGATTGCCCTTGGCTCGTCGGACAACGTGAATAGCGCTTCGAGCACCAGGAGATGGCTTGCAAGCCACTTGGGAGGCGTCTCGATATCAATGCTGGACAGGAGAGCAAGCAAGGTATCCATCAAGGTGTTGCGGACATCTTCCTCGAACGCGGATGGCGAATCGCAAAGAATGAGAGCAAGAAGACGGCATCGGTTGGCCATTGGTTGCTCTTGAAGATCGTAAGCGTGAGGGGAAAATTCCTTCACGTCTTCGATGAGTTGCTTGATGGCCACTTTTTGCTTGGGGCTGCTCTTGGTGAAGGCAGGGTAAAGGTCAAAGAGAAGTTGTTGGTGCTCGTCGATGAGCGTCAGGCCATGTCGGCTGAGATTCGAGGCAAGCTCGTCACGGCCCTCTTTCAAAACTGCCTTCCATTCTTCAGTGGAACGCCCAGCTGGGGCCTCTGCTGGAGGCTGCTGTTCAGCAGGTGTTCCGGTGGCAGGGGGCTGGGCTTCGTCTGGGGTGGCCTCGGTAGATTCTGGAGTTGGGCTGCTTGCAGCCGCTGGAGCGTCGGTAGGGGCAGGTCCTTCTGCTGGGGCATCTGGGGTGGCAGGCGCTGGCTCACCGACGGGATCGGGTGGCAGAGGGAAGGGTTGCGATAAAAGAAGCTCAGTGGCAGCGTTCACATTGTTGCCCGTTCGAATCAAGGCTCGTTCGGCGGCCGATCGAGGGAAACCCATGTCCGTCAAGAGACTGATACGAGTCTCATCTGGGCCAGGGTGCCGAGGCTGAACAGTTGGTTGGGCAAATCCATCGATGGGAACATTGTCACCCCTTGCGTCCTCGCCCTCCCCTTTCATAACTTCGAGCAAGGTACGAACAACGGCTCTGGTGACTCCTACAGGGGCTTGAAGCAGCCAGCCAGCCGACCAAAGAGAACGTAGAAGAGGAAGCGAAGCAGCTCGGAGCTTGATGAGGAAGTTATGGGGCTCAAAGTAAGCAGGGTCGGTATCCTTCTTGTCCTTGGTGATGATGAGCTGGGACTGGCCAGCCTCGATGACGAGTTTCGCGGACAAGATGGGGTGGAGGAGATGGAGGACGACTTTGAGGCCGCTGTAGCCTTGAATCAATTCCCGTTTCTCTGCATCACTGCGGCGGTCTTCAGGAATGTTGACGATTTGAGCAATCCGGTTTATGAACTTCTCGGTGGTTTCAAACAAAGCATCTAGACCGCCAATCCGATAGAAAGCAAAGAGTTCGATGGTGTGCAGGGCGGTTGCTGTCGTTCGTTCTAGGCGGTCAAGTCAGCTATTAGGTGAATAACGATTATGAACGTTGACACCCACCTTCAATGAGTAGCACGGTGTAGAGGCCAAGGATGACCGTCCTGTAAGCAAAAGAAAGACCAATCTCTTCGCCTACACCAAGGTCATTAGCCGATGGATATAATGAGAAGACTAGGCTTACTGATCTCGTACTGAAGGTGCTTGAGCATGACCTCAGCGACGATCTTGGAAGATTCCTGTATTTGCTTCTTCTGCGCGCTATCAGGGTTGCGGCGAGCGTGAAAAGTTTTAACCATGGCTACGGCGAAGGGTTAGGTACTCTCTCCCTTTCGAAGTAAAATACAATGGCTCTTTACCTTGGAAGAAAGGCGCGAGGATGTTTGGTAGGCCATGAGTGAGATGCTTGATTGCGGCGGCGTTGGTAATACGATGTTCCGGCTGAGGTGACGGTGTCTGAGAAGGAGCTGCGGGCGTTGCGTTTGCCTCTGCAGTTTCGGATTGAGGTTCGTCGCCATTTGGCACGGTCGAGGCCGCCGCGGGAGGAGGTGGGGGGAGTACGACGCCTTCATCTTGATCCAAAGCGTCAAAATCAAGAGGGGTATTCAACCCTTCCAGTTGCTCTGCCGGAGCAGAAGCCAAGTCGATGCCTTTCGCAATGAGACCAGAATTGAAAACGATATTTTCCCATATACTGGCACGATGGAGGGTTCCCAGATCTGCGATCATCTCGGGTGCAGTGCTGTTCATGAGGGTCTGGAGGAGATTGATAGCTGATCGTCCATGGGCATATCCTGTGGTAGAGAAAACGTCCGAAAGAAGCGTGATACGAATGTGAAGAGTGACAAGACTCCTAAACTTCGCATTGGCCTCCTCTGCATTACCTTCGGTGACATCGAGCAAGGAAAGCAACTTGGACTCGTTAGAGGGTGCTCGCCAGAATTCTGCCGTCTCCTTTAGTGATTCCTTCACAAGGCGCGACAGCTGCTGTATGGTTTCGTTGGTCGCTACCTCGGCCATGGTTCTCATCACCTGAACCATCGAATCAGAGGCCACGCTGCTAGCAAAGTCGTATGGCAAGCAAGGGAGAGCTGTCAGCCGGCCGATGCGGTTCAAACCATCAGTGCTGGTGATGAAATCCCTGCAGTGTGGTGGGTGCTGGAACAGGCCTTCCAGGAACTAGAGCGATGTCAGCTGCAGAGCTCGGATCGAAGGGCGGTTACTCACTCGGCCCAAGATATCAATATAAGCTACAATGATCGTGTCATGGGATTTGGATTGGTCGTCTTCCGCGTTATCATCCTCTGCAGCCTCGGGGGAGGCATCCTTAGGCGTGGTGGAGGCGGGCTCATCAACATCCATTGGGACGTCACCAGTGCTGGCACTAGCTGACTCTGGTGGAGGGGTGCGTAGCTGGTACCATTGGGTCATGCTTGCGGGCACTTTGAAATCCCGTCCCATTTCTTCGATAGTGCTCAAGGCAGACTTGAGCGCGGAGAAGACGGGCACCTTGAGCGTTGGGTGATGGCGAATGAGCTCGTCGATGGCAGTGCCGATGAGAACAGCGTTCTCCTTGTCGTTCAGAACCTTCAGGTGGCGCTCAGATGTGAAAAGGGAGAAGATGGATGGAATGATGCTCGGTCTCTTTGCTAGCTGTTGCTGCCCGACCTCGTTGAGGCAGAGGGCGCCAATGGCGTTTGGAATGGCTTGGATGACCTCGATTGCGGGCTCGATGCCAGCTTCGATGGCGTTGTAAAAAGCCTCGGGCAAAGACGCCTCTTGGATGATGCCAAGGGAGGTTGGCTCATTGTGAACGAAGGTGGTCATGATGTTGATGGCTTCAGCGGACGGGGCCGGTGAGTAGGAAATAGCAGAACGAAGGGGAACACTTACCGAATGGTAGGATGGTCGCTCCGAACAAGCCTCGGTATTCGATGATCTTCTTCACCGTCTGCAGCAGTGACATGTTGATGAGATTACGGAGGCCTTCAGCTGTACCGGCTGACTGCATCATCCGGTGCATCGACCGCAGCATGTGCTTCAAAACCGCGATCCTTGTTATTGGGACTTCAGAAGATGCTGTCGTGGTATGAGTAACGACACAGCGAAACAAATGTAAAATCGGACCATCTTTTGCAGAGCCTTTCGCGTTCCTGCCGTAGGTTTCAATGTTGAAGTTGACTTCATGCTGAAGTACACGCGATG
The DNA here is from genome assembly GCA_020736565.1 of Coprinopsis sp. MPI-PUGE-AT-0042. Classification (NCBI taxonomy): domain Eukaryota; kingdom Fungi; phylum Basidiomycota; class Agaricomycetes; order Agaricales; family Psathyrellaceae; genus Coprinopsis; species Coprinopsis sp. MPI-PUGE-AT-0042. The sequence goes on along the minus strand of JAHBOF010000005.1, from coordinate 794,959 downwards.
AGTAAGAGCCATATGAACTAAGACACCATGCACTTACCTCTATTCTTTCAACCAAAGTCTCGACTCCTCGAGAGGTAGTGAAAAGGTGGAACCCTGTCGGTGCGCTGTAAAGAACGTTGTCCAACAGTTGCATCGTTTTGGACACTGTGGTCAGACGACTTGGTGTCTTGTTGTCAATCAGCTGAATGAGCAGGGGAATGAGACCCGCCCCGACAACCATACTGCTCCCTGCCTGGTGGGAGACGATGTAGGTAAGGAAGCCAAGCAGAGCTTCAACAAACGACTGAGGGATCGTGTTGTCCGCCTGTGGCAGGTCGTTGACTGTCTTCCGGAAGAGACCCATCAAGATGCCATGGTTGATGGCTGCATTTACGGCTGTGAGCACTTCTTGAAGCCTGCTGCGATATCGTGCGAGGGCATCCAGCGCAGCAATAGCCGCTGTTTGGACGCCAACGGGAACGCCATTGTCGACCTGGAGGAGTTCGGCGATGTGGGTGATGAGATCGGGCTCATAAACGAACAGAGTCGACGAGGCACGGCTTTCGGGATGGGTATGGCAGTAGATAGCAATGGCCAAGAGCCTGGCCATGAGCAGCTTCTCTCGATCTTCTTGCCGGCCCTTCTCGAGCGCGGCAGCAATGCGGATACGAGAAAGGACTTCGAATTTCTCTTTCTCCGGGACGTTGTACGCCTTGACCACGTCTGCGAGAACTTCCATCGCGGGTTTCGCAAGAAGATCCTGTTCATCAATATGAATGTTTACAGCTCCGGTCGATGGTGTGGCTGGAGCGCCTTTACGAGGTGTCTCGGGAACTGCAGGAGCAGACTCTGCTGCCTTTTGGTCGTCCTTCTCGGCGGCGTCTGTGCGATAGAAGGTCATGTTTACTTCGCGAGCCTCGGCGGGCAAGCTTTCGATCTCTGACTCGCCCTTGGTGGACACAAGGTCGACCAGTCCCGCACCGTACTCTCTAACATGTGGCCACTTCTTCGCGAGTGATTGCAGTCGGTTTGAAGAGAGGCTGAGGGCATGAGAGACGGCAGGTTGCGCTGAATATTGCTGTGCGGGTCGAAGGAGAAGGTTGAGCGTCAACAACAGGACGTCGAGATCCGAGGTGAAGAGTAGGCTGTTCAAACGCTGAAGGAGAAAAAAGAAACAGTCAAGGCGACATTTCCGACCACATTACTCAGAAACTCACGTCATAGGAGCTGTAAGTCTTCCTATTCGTCGAGTTTTCCATCAACAGTCTTTCAAATCGGAGGATTTCCGAGACTGTGCGCTTGGCGGAAGGGGAGAAGGGTTTTAGTTGGATGTTGTCCAGGTCATACTCTGTTATCGTATCCGCCAGAATGGCGTCGAACTTGTTGAGGACCTTGATCCATGCATTGAGATCTGAACGAGGCCACTTCCACAGGTCGACCTCTGCTAGAATATCTGCAAGCTCGTCCGTAGATGACTTGAGCAACTTCTTGATAAATTCCGCGACCTGAGAAGGCTGAGATCAAGGTCAGAAAAAAACGAAAACGCGTAAATAGCACATGGTGGGCATACTGGAGGAACCGGCTTCTTTGATTTGTGAACGATCTTCATCTTCGACGACGGGGTCGAGGAGAACAGAACACAAAGCCAGGGGATAAAATTATTACAGTTTTAGCAGTCTTCAGCAGTCGATAGTGGTGGTTGTGGTCCAAGAGATCGACCGCTGTGGACAGTGGTCGTGGGGGACTGGGCTAGAGCAGAAGAATCAGAGCTGACGCAAGGTGTGGTGCGAAAGTATTACCTTATCCGTTTTCGCTTCCGAAAACCCCTGGCCACAACCATCTCATCGTTCGCGTCATACAACACACTCGACGCGTTTATACCATGGGCAAGCGAAAGGTCGAAGAATCTGAACAGGAAAGCGCCTCTGAAGCTGAAGCTGAATCGTCGGCGTCGGAGACAGTCGTCACGAAGAAGAAGGCGCCAGCAAAGTCCAAGGGTATTAAAGTAGGTTGAACATGGTCTTTCAAAACTTGAACTTACAGAGTAATGCAATCCAGAAACCAACTCTCCCCAAGAGTGACAGCGGATCTGGCGAAGAGCATGTTTCCAAGAAGACCAAACGCGACTCAGGGTCCAAGGTGCGCTTCCTTCCCTTCTAACGCGACGCGATTCATTGAGGCTGCCGACCTAGGGCAAGGCAGGACCATCGTCAGAAGGCTCAACAGTTAAGAAGAACAAGGATGGAGACGGCTATATCGATTTAGGCAAGAAGAAACACGCGACAGTTAGGGTATTCAAGGGCATGCCTCTGATCGACATACGCGAATTCTACGGGGACGGTAATGACTTGAAGCCCGGAAAGAAGGGAATCTCTCTGACGATCGAACAGGTACGTCCCTCATGAACGCCTTTTCCCTGCTTTCATTCTGAACCGCCACCTAGTGGAAGACTCTTCGCAACGAGGCAGACACGATCGACGAGCTCATCCAAAAGGTGACCAAAAAGTAACATCATCGCTCTTTCTTGCTTTCGGTATTGCCCGTGTATTAGTAGATCCTAGATTAATCCCTGACTTCTATGTTTCTAAATGTTGAAGGCCAGCAGCGGCATCGTGTGCACCCTCCAGTCCACGCTGCCAAAGACCATGGAACCAGGCTTGCTTCTTGGTTTTCCAGCCATCAAAGTCAAGCTTTCGTTCATAGAGCGCAAACTTGGCATAGTCCTTCCTGTAGGATCTAAAACGAGGGTAAACATCTCAGTTATATTCGCTTGCTCAGAGATCACTTACAGCCATCCAACCAGCCATAAGCAGAACGTCCGTGCAAGCCCTCTATCCCACATATGTGACAGGAGAGACTGTTGATCAGCGTCCCACGAGGCATTCAAACAGTACTTGGCATGGACAAGGAAGACTCGAATCTACGACTATTATGTGAGACAATCCAACAAACCCGCAAAGGCAAAGAGACATACGTTCGAATGTGTAGTCTGAAGGGCACGGTCCAACCCTCTCGTCAGATCGTTCAGCTTCAGCACCATGATGATTCTTCGAGGAACCAGCCGCAGGACGGTAAACACCGACAGGACCAACCCCTCATTATTCGACACCGCATGTCGAACGCGTTCAATGTCAGCAGCTTCTGAAGTATTCATGTCGATGATGCTCGTGGCGCGTGTGTATCGGTTTCCTCCTCCGTCGTCCCATGCACCTTCCATTGCAGCTCTACCCGTTAGGGCAGCTTCGAATATTGGATACTGAAGGGTTTGTTTTACGATATTGCACCCGGAAGTTAGAAGGCTCACTCACAAGGTCAGATCCAACGTTGCCCACTAGCTTGGCCAGCCTCTTCCTTTCAGCAACCACATCAGGGGATGCTGGCGCAATGAGGGACAGCCAGAATTTGGCGTAGTTGATCCTCAGCTCTGGGTCAAGGTCAAAGTACAAGCCGTGGTCCAAGAGGCAAACCTCGAAGTTGTAGGGAGATCTTGAATTGGGCCTTGCAGGTCGAATCAATAGGTTGCCGAGATGGGGATCCTTGAATGTGTTTCAGCTATACACTGGAATCACAAGAAGTAAGGCACGTACAGCGTGAAACCACCCGTTCCTGAACACCATTTCGCTGAATATCCTGGAAAGCTCTACCGCCACCTTGTTCCTATCGATATTGTGTCGTGCCAGGTATCCAAGGTCGTCCACACGTCCGCCTTCAATGAACTCCATGATGAGCACTCGCTTTGCTGCGTGGATAACTTGGGGGATATATAGCGATGTCTTCTTGCGGTCTGCAAAATCCCGTTCCGTCCGCTTAGCATTTTGAGCTTCGTTGATGAAATCCATTTCTTTGGGAAGGTTGACTCGCATCTCGTCCTAGAGACTGGTTAGCAGCGGATCTCAATAAGCACAAGGAAGGTCGTGCGTACTCCTAGCCAGCTGAATTCGAATTCAGGGAAGAAGCGTTTGATCCACCCTATGCATAACGTTGAATAATTTGCAAGTCTAGAAGGACAATATAGGCGCACCTAGAGTCACGTCTACCATTTCCATGTCTATATCACAGAATTCTGCCAAATGAGGATGTTGCAGCTGCCACGAAAGCCAAGTAAGGAACACGACCTAACGCTTTCAAGATACAACTCACGCACTTTAACTGCAACCCTCTTTCCTGTAGCCTTGTGTGTTGCCACATGCACTTGAGCCAAACTCGCAACACCAACAGGATTGAGGTCGAAATCTTCGAACAAATCATCCACTCCTGCTCCCATGTCGTGTCTGAACAGTTCTTCCAGCTGTTCGTATGGCGTTGGGTCACATTGGTCCTGCAAGGGCCTCATCGCACTCGTCCATTCCTCCGGTAGCACAACAATAGTAGCCATATGTTGTCCCATCTTGATGAAAATCCCTGGTGCCTGGTTAATACCAGACGTTGGAGCAAAGGCAACGAGGCATACCTCCGTTTGCCAGTAAAGCCTTCAGCACTCTCTGAGCGCTTCTTGAATGACATTCAGACCATGCGCGGTTGGACTCTTCGTCCGAATCGTAGCCTTTAAATTGTAGGAGCTTGTAATCTAGAGCTCCTAGGATTGCTGCATCTACAAGTCTTATGAGCTTTCGGTTTCGATTATATCGAGACCAGAAGACTCACTGGCAATCCTCGAACACCGAACCACAGCTAGAACAGAGTGCCTGAATCCCTTGTGCGTCTCATACGCCGTTACACCAGCTCCACCAAGTGCCAGTGCACAACCAGGATAGAAGATGTGTGGCTGCCTCCACTTCCGCTGCTGTTTCCCCGCATGATGCTTCGTTCGAAATCCTTTCCGGCCGAGTTCCCGCCATTCGGTCGTGTCCTGAAGAAGCGTTCGTCGAAAGCAGTTGCCACTACGAAACCATTGAAGCAGTCGAGGGTTCATAGTGCATAGTGGGGTTTGAGCAAGAATTTGTCTGTTGGTGCCGTCACCTTCGTCCGCTCCGCTCCGGAAAAAGTCGCCTTCCATCTGTGGAACGCCAAGACCATCGGACTCTAATTTTGGGCGCTTAGATGGTCAATGGGATTCCCTCAAAAGAGTGACATAAATATTCTCAACAAGTGTACGATATGGTCTATATATTACGGTTATGCTAGTATAGGAGACATCCAATGTATGCAGCTGATTCAACGTGATTCTGTGGAACGTGCGCTGCCCCGCTTCAAGGGGTTGATAAAGTTGGCCAGGGATATGCGGTGAGTGGATTGTGAATCTTGGTTTTCGTGCATCGCTTCCGCATATCTGGCACCTGGTAAGTTCGTTGACCCCCCTGCAACATAAATCGTAACTTACAGAAGCTTGTAGCGCACGAGCTCTTCTTCCATCTCTTCGCTTCTTAGCCTTTGTTTCACAAGTTCATTCTGGTAATATAGTCAGTCACGGCATGCATATGGGGACCCGTCTTACTCACCAGAAGCTCTACATGCTCCGTATTTACCTGCGCAAGGTCGTCTTCCAGCGCTTTCCTGAGAAGAAGTGAGTACAAAGAGTGCAATAAGTGGGTGCTTTGAACGTACACTTGCTGGGTCAACTGGCGATTGGAATTTGTCAATTCTTCGATGAGAGTCTTCGTTTTATGAGTCTCCCGCTATGATAGACATGAGCTCCCAGTCTCTTTTTCGATAGCCTCCCCGACTCACCATTAGATCCTCGTATTCGTGTCTGAACGAGTCAAGCATGAATGGTGTGACATTCACAGAGACGGCCTCCTGCACGAATTCATCAACTCTGTATTTCGGCGGTCCCTCCTCTCCATCTCCAGGTATCTGATAGGCATCAAGAAGGTTCATGTTCAAGAACTTTAGCATTTCATCGAACTTGAGTTTCAAGAGTTTCTCTTCGTTCTTCCGCAGGAGTTGGATGCTGAAGCTGAAGATGGCTTCTATTCCGTTTGCAAGACAGCTATCGTATATTCGAAACACGACGTCCAGAGGGAATCTGCAAAGGGTGTGAGGAAAAAGGAATGGGTAAACTGTACTAGGCGTACCGATAGCTGAACATGGTCAAGAACCATTGTGAGCAATACATTGTAGACTTGATTCCTTGCCGTAGGAAATGAACGTGAAGCACAGGGAGGAGATCCTCCACAAGTCGGTCAAACTACCGCGGTTGAGTAACTCTGTAGCGTGTTGTGGCTAATCCTCTCACCTGAAACTGAGCGCATCGTCAGTACACAGCAGCATTCTGAAAGCCATCAGAACACACCAGTCGAAGCTGAAGCTTCGGCATTTCTGGAAGGAAATGCCCTCGAAGGTCATACACGTACATCAGTTTGACTAGCAAGGAGAACGCCTCTTCATCAGGCATCTTGATGAAGACATAGGTTAGCTATCCGTCCTTCCGATGAGCACGAATGCTTACATTCAGCAACAGGATAGCCACAACGAATGGCAGTCCCTGACAATACCCCACTTGGGTGTCATACCTGACGGTAAGAGTGAGCCGAGGTCAGTCGGATACGCGACGTTTTCGGCATACAGTGAATAAGCCTTGAGAACATTGAAGAGGTTCTCTTGCCCAATGCCTTGGCCATCGGTGAAGAATGCGTGGTGAGGAAAGGTCCTGATTGAAGACTGTTAGAAAGCACTTGGGGTTCATCAGTCCATTACTGTAACGCACCTTCCCAAGTCCCTTGTTATCGCCTTCTCGTGGGTTGTTGTCTCCTTCAGTAGTCTGAGATACGTGGCCTCGAGATCGGGATCTTTGGATGCTGCCCTGAAGCTTGATGAGCTTCATTTGGCGAAGAAGAACTCGGTAGGCTCACATATGCTGCCACATCATTCCACGTAGAGCTGGGGGTATTCCCTTTGCAATTGCTTGAGCAAGCTCTTGAGGTCTTTCGGCAGCAAAGCTTGTATAGTCTTCATACACTCTTTAAGCATAGGCAGCTAGAGTTATGCTCGCAAACACATACCTGATATTACTGCACCCCAGAAGTCTAATTTATGGAACATCGGTTAGAAGAATTTCTTCCACACTGCTGCAGACGCACCCCAGTCGATAGCACCTTCGGCAAGACGTTGTTCCCTGTCCTCCTTCTGCAACCTTGCGAATTCCTCTTGCAACTTTTGCTGTCCGTCAACGCTGGCCCGGACTGATGCACGGCGACGAACGAAGGTATCTTCTTCGCCCTCCCCGTGAAGGTCAACCTTGTCGAACGAGCGTATTGTGGTATTTGAGGTGGTTTTCTTATGAGCCTTGCCATTCCCGATTGGTGAGTCCAAGGATATCGAGTTGAACACAACGCTGTCTGGTCTTGCCTTGCCGGCATCTTCGGTGGGTTTGGATGTCGATGACGCTTTAGAGCTTGGCCTCGATGAAGTGTCTGTCCTTGGTTTCCCCAGGTTCAGCGGTTTCAACTTGGACGGCTTTGCAGTTTGGACGACCTCATCATCGAGAGCAATGTCATTGAAGCCTGAGAGGGATGACGCGATGGAATCTCTCTCCGGGAGGATATCGGCTGGAGGAGATTTGTCGTCGGTTTGGACGGTGAATGCAGGGATTTGTGGTGAGCGCAAGGACTCTAGAGGAACGGGCTCGGTAACCTTGAATCCAGACTTTGTGAGGCTCATTGAAGTCAGAGAAAGAGCATGGGTGGGATGATGGAAGCACGGCCTCGATGCAATCAACCAGCCGATAGAAGGTCCTGCCTACTTTGAAATCTGGACTCTGGCTGTGGTCGGTGGTAGAGAACCAACCTTGAGGCTGTCTGTGTTTCAGACCTCTGATGTAGATGTTGTTCTGATCATGTCACATTCCGTTCAATTCAAAGGAAATAATGGCTATATTGCTCATAACACGAGGTCTACGTTCAACTTCCTGCAGTTTGGGTGCATGTATTCTGTTCCTGGACGAGAAGCCTTTGCTGGAGTGATCCCTGGCTGCCAAAGCGACATCTTGCTACGTATGAATATAAGAAGCGAATATCAGAAATCGATTTAATGTGGACCATGAGGCATTCATCGAGGGGGTGATAATCATTATAAAATGAAGGGAAGAAGAAAGAGTCTATCCTTACAGTCCGAGCTTGATACGATTTGGCTCCGTGACCGTGTGACCATTTACTCTCTTACTCAAGTCTTTTAGACTCTACAGTCTCCTTCGATACCATCCATTGTATTCCGCTTGACCCTCTCCCGTTACCACCCGTCTTATAAGAGGTATTTGTGCAGTTTTGCAGCGAGAGACATCGGCTGATATCAGTAGAGCTTGCGGAGGGCTTCCCCCGTCGTCCCGATGGCGGAACCAGAATCTCATACGTCCAGGGCTGAGCAGCGCGCAACTGCAGTTGCTAAGCTCAAGAGGGCGGCCTCCTTACCAAGGATGAAAGATGGTCGACGCCCACCAATGCATTCCGAGGGTGTCAGTGAAAGCGAAAACCCCGTCCCGACGGCGACCCCTACGCCACCTTTGAACGGTGGCGAGGACAAGGCGACACCTGAACCACCCGTAGTCTCTTTACTTCAACACGAACAACATTCTAATGAGACACCATCTCTAACAAACCCAACTGTGCCTGGAGAAACCAGGCCAGTCAAGGAAGACAGTGGGCAACAGCAGCTCGATATGCGGGGGACAGAGCCCGAGACTGAAGGTGACGGAGAGCTCGAGGAGAGGTCATTCTCACCTGGTCCTTCGAAACGGAGGCGCCCAAGATCACGCTCGCGCTCACGGAATTCGAAGGACTTCAAAGGAAAGAACCGTGGCGCACCGTCGCCCTCGCCAATACCTCACATTGCAGGGGATTCATCTCCAGACGAGGCACCTCCCATGCCAATCGCACTGCCGATTATTCCACCTCTATTCACACCCGTTCCCTCACCATTTGGTCTTCCACAACGGTTTATGGCTTCACCCGACCCTTCCATGTTCTTTGCGGGCCCCTCATCTCCCCCAACGCCATTGCCGTTGCCGTCGTTAGAGGCACTTCAAAAGGGTTTAATGCGCTCAAATAGTGCTCGCAGTACAGCTGACAGCCGTAGACAAGCTATGGCCAAACTGATGGGAGAACCGTATGATCCTTCCCCGTCCCCTCCGCCGCTACCGCCATCAAACAAAGGTCTCACCAGGAACAACACCGTTGCTGGAGGAGAACGCATTGCTGCGCGAGAGTTGATGCTGGGCAGACTTGGTGCTCGGCTAGCGGAGGTCCAACAGGAGACTGATTCAGACAAAGAAGAGCGAGCACCCACACCAGTTACTAGTAAGCGCAGGAAGCGTCGATCCCGAAGGGGATCAGCATCTGCGGCACTCAACGGAGGAGCATCTGACACCACGTCTACCAACCCCCCTACCCCGCTTCCAACGGCTCCCAACTTTATCTCGGCCAACCATCTTCTGCTCCTTCGTTCATTGAGCACAACCCCAAATCAAGCCTTTGCCCTCCAGAATCAGAGCGATGAGAGACTCATGGGCTATGGAGCGCAAGCGAATATAGACTCAGAGGACCCTGAGCATAGGCATAGGGGTGTTCTTGTTGAGGATGAGGATGATGACGATAACGACGGAAGGCTTCAACAAGAAACCCATCCAGTTTCTCGGCCACGAACTCCAGCTGCTACGCTTTCGCCTCACCAGCCATCCCCTCGCCTCCCAATGTTCCGGACGGTTGTCCAAAATACGGACTCCCCTGCCAGTCACTCGTCAGATTCCATCCCTGCAATGAACGGCAAAGGGAGCACAGTCCCACTGTTTCTTGGTCGAGGTTCTCCTGCTCGCTTCGACAGGTTCCCGAGCAGTCCCTTCACAACGCCTTTGAAGGAGAAGCAACCGCCCCTTAGCGATGAAGAGGACGAAGTCGTACTCCGCCCGCGTACTCCTGCCATGCCAGATTCAAGACCTCGCACGCCCTATGCAAACAATCGTGACGCATATGACCGGGAAATAAGCTGGGTGGCGTATCCTGGTAAGTCCTTCACTGACCCTGTCTTACCTTGTATCAATCTTTCAAAGTACCTCCAGCACACAAAGAACTTCCTGTCAATGAGAACGAGGATGCCGACGATTACGAGGAGGAGGAAGAGGAGGACGGTAGAGAAACGGGCGCAGAAGTTCATGTGCAAGATGATTCAGAGCAGTATCAGGACGATGATCCTCCTCTATCACCGACTTCCGATGGGAATGCACTATCACAATCCGAAATGTACGACACCACCTCCCGTGTCTCGGTCAGCTCGACGAGCGTTGTCGTGGAATCCGAGGTCTCTACCGATATCCGCAATTCAGCCCCGTCACCATTCCAAGCTATTCCCCTGTCGCAGTCAGGTTCCCAGGTAAGCATCACGCCCTAGATGCATTTCACCAGCCTAATGCTTCCTTCTCGCAGCAAAACGGCGAACGATTGGTTGTTAGTGGCGAAGACTGGGAAGAGCGCCTACTAACCCGCCAAATATCGAAGAAAGGCAGCGCGGAGGCAGAGGGCAGTTCCTCTCAAAGTACATGGGAGAGGCTGAAGAATTCAATCTCCCGATCAACTTCCAGCGCAGGAAGGCGCTCTCGGAGCAATAGCATCATCAACCGAGAACGAAATTCAAGCATTAGTCGGGAAAGTGGTGCGAGCCTCACCAGCGGAGGCAAAGGAGATCGTACATCCTTCACTGCGTCTTCCCAGCAGCAGTCATCCCAACATCCAGTTGCACCGCCGCTCATGCAGTCGCCATCGGCGTCAGCCTCGATTTCTTCCTTGGCCCCTCCCCTCCACATGCGTGGCAATCCGTCACCCATCCCTCCTGCGAGCGATGCAGACAGGATGAAGTACCAGAATGACAAGTTGTTCCCGTTCCCTGGCATGAAAAGGCTCGAAGAGCAGAGGCGGGATCGAACGAAGGGCGCATTCCCTGACACACCTGGCACAGGAGATGACCTCCCTGCACCTCTGTCAGCGCAGTCCTTCTCCCAGCCTCAGACGCCAGATATTCGTGATTGTGAGTCGTAAACCAATCTCATAGATGCATGCTAACAACTTAATGAAATAGCTTCTCCCAAACGGGAGTACATCGACCTTGTTCCTCTCAACGTATCGACAAGTTCTAGTTCATCGAGAAACAAACTCCCCATGTCCTTCACGGACGTCAGGCAGTGGCTCAGCAAGAACAAGAACAAGAAAGGGTCCTCATCTGCTGTTCCAGCTCCCACGTCTGTCGCCATGTCGCCTTCTCTTGACTCGCAGTTTTCGACGGAGTCCGGCCGACCTCTCAAGACAGCTCTGAGTGACCTCATGCAATCGAACGCCGGAGATTCTGACTGGGAAGGGCGCACGCCTACAGCGAGCAAGCCAAGTGCTGGCCCAGGTCAGCCTGTCCCCATTCAGGACCTCCGAAATAATGGTAGACAGACACCAGCTACGAACGGAACCCACACTGATACCGAACGGACGCCAAAAGCGAAGAAGATCCTTCCTCTCAACATCACCTCGTCGTCAGATTCTCGGTACCAAGTCTACCAAGACACGCCCATCGAAAGTGCGAAACCTGATCGCTACATGTCCCCCACTCCGGATCCCACCTCTTCATTGAGCGAGTTCCCGGCGCAGACCACGTCCGAATCTTCGTCGTCATCCGAGTATTCGTCTCTCGGTCCAACGGCACAGGCAATGGCCTTGCTCCGACGTTTGGATGATACGCTCTCTCGTGGGCCTGTTCCTGTGGAAGAGTCTCCCCGCAAGCTCCTCTTTTCGTCTCCTGTGCTACAAGTGGTCAACCCGAACACTGTCAAAGACCGCTTCCTCTTCCTCTTCTCCGACATCCTTGTTGTTGCCAAACCAATTATCCAAGACACCGGCACTCTCATGGATTCCTCGTCGATAATACCAACGGATCGGCGATACATTGTGAAGAGCGTGGCTCGGTTCCGGGACATGCGCTTCTGCCCTGATCGAACCGAGGCCCAGCCCAAGTCTCCTGGGCCTTCGGTCGTATCCCAGAGCCCCCTGTTGCAAGCATTTGTCTCCGAGTTTACAACCAACCCAGACCAAGCAATAAAGACCCTTGTCTCAGCTGCGAATATCCAAAACGACGCCGCTGTTGTTGGCCAGCTACTTTTCAAGGCACACGAGCTGAAGAGACAGCCCTTGGGTGAATACCTAGCCAGGCGGTCCTCAAAGCATATCCTCAAAGCCTTCCTCGACAACTTTGGTTTTGCTGGCCTCCGTATAGACATTGCTCTTCGTATCTTCCTCCACTCCATCCACATTCCCCAGACATCAGGTGTTTTGGAGTACTTCCTCGACTCATTTGCGAGTCGATGGTACGAAGCCAATGCGAAGAGCGTCGCCTATGACCGCGATATGGCTGTTCGACTTGTGCGTGCGGTTGGCCAGCTGAACGAGCTGCTGCATGGCGAGATCACTGCAGAGGCAGGGCCTACTGGTCCGGTACGCCGAAACATTGCCCTCAGGGACTTCCTCGACGCGTTTAGGCGTTATGACCTCAGACGCTTAGTGTCAGACGAACTGCTAGACGAGGTGTATGCATCAATACGCGACGAGAGGCTTTCCCAGGGACGGGCATGGGCACCTGCAAGCAATCAAGACATCGTGGTCACGTTCAAGCGTCCTCTCCCCACGCGACTAACGTACAAGATTCAATCTGACCCTGTCATCGTTCGCCTCCCTCGCGCTGATCCGTCCGTTACCTTCTACCTCTACGGCCAAGACCTCGTCTTCGAGCCTCCTATGCTCTCCTTCGTAAAATCACCCGAAGCGTCATTCAGGGTGACTGGGACTGCGCTGGGTCCCAAATCAATCGTCATTCTGAGGTCTGGTTCAAATGCAGTACAATACCAAGGCATACCTCTCAGCTATCCTATTCCTGTGGAGCGTGCGTTCATGCGCAACACCTTCCAGATCGCCTTCCTCAACCACAAGAAGCTAAAGAGGCGGTACATGTTCAGCGTAGATGACCATCTTCTACGCCATCAGTGGGTCCAGTCGATCAGGCAACAGATTGGGAAATCGCTGGCTTCTCCTCAGCTTGGGACCGAAAACCCAATCCCTGGTGCTTCCGAATTCTACCAGGCTGCAGACGACGTTGCGTTCACCGTGCTGCAGGAAACGTTGATCGAGGGAGCTCCTCGTAGCACCCTGCCCTCAAATGGATCAAACGGTCATACGCCAGGGTACCTGTCCTCACCTGATCACCATCTCTCTGTGTCACAATCCTCACCTTCGCATCGGCGCTCCAAATCGCGCAGCAAACTCTATGGTCGTCAAGGTGCTGGTAGGCTCGAGTTTGATCTCAGCAGCAATCACCACTACAATACATCTCAGGACAGCAGTGACGCTTATGATAGCGAGTTTAGCAAACCTGTTGTTGGAGAGGCTAGTGGCACAAGGTCATGGACAGGTCGTGAAATTGAGCTGCATTGCCAACAAAACAGCTTGATTCCTGCTGTCCTTTCATATTTGCAATCAACTGGTGGGACCCCTCATTAAACCGAATGTATTGCCTTGTTCCTGGCTCCCTTTGGTGAGTCACTCTGAAGCACCTGTGTCGTCATGCCCAGAACTAACAAAGTGCTCCAGAATACTGGACTGGCCTTTAATCCTTCCTACACTTAATCACCACGCTATGTCGTCTCTTGCCTTCCTAACCTTCTCGTCTTCTCGGAATTGTTTTCGCTTTTAGTTAGCTATCTGTATCCAATCGCTATCATCTCATGCGTTCTTCGTTATGATTAACCACCTTTCGTTCATCTTACCTTCTCCCTATGAACGTACAATCTTTTCGTATTTCACTCGATCTCCTTTCTTCTCCATGTTCGCACCATAGGCTACCCCCTGTCTAGTCAAACATCTCTGTGCATTAGGACTGCTGTGGTTCTGTATATCAAGTCGATTTAAAGGGAATATTACAACATAGATTATGATTCTTGTCTTCCGAACGGCTGTCTTCTGGCTGGGTCTTGAATAAAGAAAAGTAATCAAATCACACGACAACATGTTACTAGACGATCATTCAAAGAGGAAAGATAGTGGGAAATCTACTTCATATCTTGTTGAAAGCGGTCATTTGTGATCTTTGGCGGTTAGTTGGCATTTATCCTGCTGGCTTTCATGCGGCATCGGTATTAGATGCCGGATAAGAATGCAGAAGCAAAATAATGTCTACTCCAAGTTCACCTGCCCTCCAACGGGCGACCTTGAGGTGCTACCAACGTCGTGCGCCACATTATCCCCGAACAACGCGGCAGTGAGCACAATGGATTCCATCTGATCTGTAGGGTTTGGCAGGACAGAAAGGCGCCCAGCGCTTGTCTGCTCGACACCCCTTCAAATTACACTTCTGCCTGGACGAACAAAATGCCTTTTTTGTGCACATCAAGCCATGCCATCCGCAGCCTCGGTGCGCCAACGCTGGCTACGCCATGTGTTTGCATCGTGGTAACCCCTTCTGACCTCAAAACGAGGCAAACCACAGCTCAGTGATCACAAAGAACTCTACTCTAAAAAGCAAAAATGCCCCGTGTAGAGGACCTTATTTGACACGCTGCCCATACGACCGACCGGCTCTTCGCCAAAAGGAGGAAGTAGTGGGAGGGTGGTTGCTCATTCCTAGCGTCCAGGGACACAAGTGGAGGCACGAGATATAAAGCAGCAACGGGCACATGTGGGCAACCCACACTGCTCGCAAACGTTGCCTTACTCCTTTGTCCTCCCGTCTGACGTCCTCAAAGGCTGGATCCCTGTGGATACCTTAGAGAGCGGCTACGCTCTTTGAAGGCTACACAATTGACCATCACACGAGCCCATTTGGCGCCGGTTAGCCACTGAATTCACCTCACTCTGGACTCCTTTCATTTACCTTTCAAAACTACAATCTCCTCGGACTCATCCATTCATCATCCCAAGTAAACCTCCCAAGTCATCGCTTCTGCGAGTCTCTTATACGAAGACCCTTGAACCATCACTCGCGACCCTAGACCCCACCTCGCCGCCGCCCCAATCCTTGCAGAATGCAGCACGCCGTCTCCCCTCACCACCTAGGCCTTCAAATTCCTCTCCCTGGCCAAGGGCACCGCTCGTCCTCCTTCACCGGGGCAGCTGCAGGTTCTGTCCGTCGCAAAACCAGTGGAAATGCGACGAGCAATCTCGCTGGTTACGGTGCTCCACCGCCCACTCCAATTGAGCAAGTCCCAAATGGAGGCCCAGGTCCTCTTCCCCTCTCGCCCAACCACCACTCAAACTGCTCCCCTCTTCCTTCACTTGTGCACCTCAACGTCAGCATGAACCTCGCGGGGAAGGACGCACTGCACTACCACGCAAATGGGCCACCGAGCCCGAGTCCTTGGGAGCAGATGGGACACACATATACATGGGTGATCGAACAGGAGGTTTTGAGAGAGAGGAGGCACGCGCATGGGCACCAGCGACATGGTGGACATATGCCTGTCCATGGGCTAGGGCAAGGACACCACCCTCATCAGATCCACACGACCTCCCACTTCAAGCCTCATTCAAGCGGAAAGAGCTATGTATATGGGAAGAGACCAACGGAAGAGTGGGTTATCAAACAGCAGACTCTCCATTTTTACTCGTCGTCCGAAGACGAATACCAGCCACACACGAAGCGAGGCCATAACAGTCGAAGGTATACCACCACTGATAGAGGCCATGTTCCGAGCCGAAGGGATCGAGAACGCGACCTAGAAAACGGTCCAGGAGCCATGCCTCTACCACGCCGAGGGAAGACATACGATGAGGTCATGTATCGCTATGAGGTCGACGCAGAGCGGTGGATGCGACATGAGCAAGATGCCCGGGAACGTCGGATGGCCGAAGAGCGCCAGCGTGCTAGTGCGAAGCTACGTGTGCAAGAAGAGCTGAGAAGGATTGACGAGAGGATCGAGCAGCGCCGTGCAGAGGAGAGGAGAATTCTGCAAGAGTCGAGACCAAAGATCTGGGTGTCAACAAAGGAAATGGAACGGAGAGACAAGGAAAAGAGGAAGCCAAAGAATGTGGTTGTCAGCGTGAGCGAGAGCTGGAACAGATACGAGGATGGCTGGAAAGCGTTATCGAATCCAAGCCCAGTTCAACAGTTGGGCTCGACGGGGGGTAGCGATGATGGTCAGCAGGAGACGGGTAGACCTCTAACGTTCGAGGATATTCCTTGGCCGCTGACTGTTCCTCCAACGAGCGTTGAGGACATCACTCCAGAAGTTATCGCAGGCTTCCTGTTGTCACCAGCACATTCGCGTGCCATTGGAATCAAGGAGAGACTGCGAAGTGCTCAACTTCGATGGCACCCTGACCGCTTTCGTCGCCTCCTACCGAGAGTTGACGAGTCTGATAAGGTTGCTGTGGAAGAAGGGGCGGGAATCGTTGCTCGGTGCCTGAATGAGCTGATGGAACGCGAAAAAGGTCGTTCGGTAAGCACGCGGCTCTTACTATGAGATAGGATACGAGCTGACCGTTTCCCCAGAGCTCGCCAGACTCGTATCGGAGATAATGTGTGCTATCAGATCCTATGCGATATTTGCTGTACATTGACACTTTGTCACCAGTTTTGAATTCAGTATGCCCACATGCCCATGCTATATATGTGTAGAATAGATATCAATATATGCATACTTTCCCAAGGAAGACATCGCAATGGCAGTTGTTCAGCAGCCTTAGCAGCAAAAAGCAACTTAGGCGCCCAGAGTGTCCGATATTATCGGACCTGCTGACACATTACTGCCGGGAGCTGTACGCGGCTTTCTCAGCCAAAATCTTTCCGTCACCTTCCCCTTCGACGTGTAAACTGCTCCGCGCCCAGCACAAAATCTTTCCTTGCCCTATTTGCTCATCTCAAGGCAACCATCTCAGAAGCCATGTTCAGCAGAATAACGCGTCTTCCCCTGCGCAGGTGCCTGCACACTGCGTCCTCAGGCGCCCAGTCTGCTGCCTCGAGCAGAACGGTGATGGCTCGCGTCGGACGGGTTGCACTCGGAGCCTCACTGGTGGCAACTGCACTTGTCTCGTACAACCTCTCCTCAGAAAGGTCGAGAATCCATCTGGATAGCCCTTCGACCTCGACAAAACTCTCTGGTGCGTTTCCGGTTTATTGAGAGCGGAAGAATGAGAAGTGACGTATGCGGTATTTGCCAGCCTTGAAGCCCTCCTCAGCAGCACCGACTTCATCATCAACAACACCCTCATCTACTAGCTCTTCTACCCCCGCTCCTTCGTCCTCCGAGCCCAAGCCAACTTCTTCAGAGGAAGAAGAGTCATCACCCAAGCCGGAAGGTGAAGACGGAGACAAGAGTTCGGGAGCAGGAGCAAGTGGCCAACAAGGAGCCTACAACCCTGAAACCGGTGAAATCAACTGGGACTGCCCATGTCTCGGAGGAATGGCCCACGGGCCTTGTGGCGAACAATTCAAAGAGGCATTCTCATGTTTCGTGTTTTCGGAGGAGGAACCCAAGGGCATCAACTGCGTAGACGCGTTCAAGAAGATGCAGGATTGCTTTAGGGAGCATCCAGAAGTTTATGCGGATGGTGAGTCCTTTGTACCCTCTATCATTAAGAGATACAGATATTAACGTATTTCGTTTATAGAAATCATGGACGACGACGAGGATGAAGATCCTTCCAGGCCTGCTCCCGAGAGCCCAGAGGGCCAAGCTCTTGAAAAGGTTGAAGGTGCCGTTGCCGAGGCTTTACCATTTATCCCCGATGTTTCTGAGGAGACTGAGACACCCAAGGCCGCTGTAAAGAAGGCTAAATCATCTTCAAAGCCTTCCTCGCCCTCGCCCTAAGGACATCCTCTCCCTGACATAAAGAGGAACGCAGGGACGAAGCCTTCCACTTAACTTAACTACCTATCCTTATCGCTTCACCCCACCTCATGGCTTCATATGCAACTCGACCCAACAGTTGGATGTTGACACACCCTCCTCATACACTCGTATATATCATAGATGTAGAAAAACACTTTACACTAATACAAAATCAGGACCACTGTTCTGCTTTCATGCACATTCGAAGAGTTGAAGGGTATTGCAAGACTGGCTCATTGATCTTCGGTCTTTTTGAACACCTTTTCGATCTTGCCCTCACCATACTTGTATCCGTTTGCCTTGAAAACCTTGGACTGGAGGAAAGGCTTGATGTCAAAGATATCGTGTTCCTTTGCCTGAACATCTTCCATCAGCCGGGCGTCCTCACCAAGCAAAGAGGCAACAAGACGAACCTTCTCTTCCAAAGCTCCAACAGCAACCTCAACCTTCTCCGGTTGCTCCCTCTTGGTCACCTGCCACATCCTAACCTTGTCCTTCACCAACCCGCCCAACAAGAAGGCCAACAGCTCTTCGTGATCCCTGCTCTGGGTCAAATACTTTCTGAACCCTCTCTGCAGCGTCTTTTTCACGCTCATCTTTTGCGCATTCACAAAGCTGCCGATGGCGACTTCGATGGCAAGGTCAATGTCGTCGCTTCGCACATACTCGCGCAGCGCCATCTTAGCGGATGCTTCGGCCATGCGAATCATACTTTCGAGGTGACGGACAGTGATTGGGTAAGAACCAGTCGCGAGGGATTCGCGTCGGAGGTCGGCAAAGAGGCGAGAGAGCTTTTCTTGATCGAGGTCGAAGAGCTTGGGTTTGATACGCTCGCGTGCATACATGATATACTTGCGTAGCGTGTCTTGGGGGATAATCTACAGATCATTAGCTTAGGCTTGCATGAATTGGAAAGCGAAGAAGCTTACATCTTGATCAAGCGAAGTCCCAACTTCAACCTCGTCGACTTCCTTGTCAAATTTGGGATGACACCTCAAGTGATTGCCCACCACAAACCGTGCCAACAACTCGTCCTTCACAGGGTCCACTCCATCCTTGACCACGCACAACACGTCAAACCTTGACAAGATGGGTTCTGTCAACTCGACGTTCTGCGCAAAGGGAATCGTCGGGTTATATCGTCCTCGCGTAGGATTGGCAGCAGCGATAATCGCACACCGGGCTTGAAGGGTGGTAACGATTCCAGCTTTAGAGATGGAGATGGACTGTTGTTCCATGGCTTCGTGGATGGATGTTCGGTCCGCGTCGTTCATCTTGTCGAACTCGTCGATGAGGCAGGTGCCCTTGTCGGCGAGGACGAGCGCACCGCCTTCGAGTGTCCATTCGCGGGTGACGGGGTCTTTGCGCACCGAGGCCGTCAGACCGACGGCTGACGCTCCCTGGCCCGTGGCAAACACGCTTCGATGGGCTGTCTTCTCGACATACTTGAGGAATTGTGACTTGGCTGTTCCAGGGTCACCAAGCATGAGGACATTAATGTCTCCTCTGATGCGATGCTTGTGGTTGATATCCTTTGGCACGCCACCGAAGAGACTCAGCGCGATGGCTGTCTTGATGTCTTCGTGACCATAGATGGAGGGAGCAATTGACTTGATGATTCGTTTCTTAATGCGTTCATCGCGAGACAAAAGCCGCATTTGCTTTTCATCCTCCTCGGTGAGGCGGAATGCCGCAAACAAGTCCTCCTTCTTGTTGACGTGGTTCGCTTCAATGATGGTGGAGAAGACAGGGAATCCATTCTTTGCGTTCAGTGACGCATCGAAGTTGTTGCGGTATATGCCTGTAACTTCCTGTGATGCCTCGTCAAGCCCTGCCGCTCGATATGCTATTGGTTACTTACAACTTCCTCTCCTGGTTTGGCGCTATCAATGAGATCCCAGAGAAGAATGACTTCACGATGGCGGGGGAGACGACCAGCAGGGACTGATCCTGGTGACTCTTGGAGTGTCATCTTCTGGTAATTGCGATACACAGTCTACAAAGGGTTTAGACATCAACGTATTATGCAACTGCAGAATGGACTGACCTGCTGAGAGTTCACTACGAAAGGTCCTCTCCCTTCGCAATTTGGGCAGTAAGAGATCTTCACCTCCTTAGTTGCATCTTGATAGAAGGGCCCGAGGACAGCTTTGCACTTTTGGCAGTCGAATTTGACATACTTCAGCTGCGGGAACACACCCGTTCGCCTCGTCACCACACCGTTCACCCTGACCAGCTTGTTCAAATCTGCTCGCCTCAGGTCACGAAGAGAAGAGGAAAGCGGAAGGTCAGAGATGCGAACATGCACTTCGGAGTGGATCCGGCGGTAGGAGGGGTAGTAAACCAGAATGGCAGCAAGCGCGACTTCGTCAAAGATTTCGAGCATGGCGGAGGGGCAGTTGGTCAGGAAGTAGGCGAGGATAGCTTTGGAGTCGGCGAGGTGGGCGTAAGACACTTCAAGTGATTCGGCATTCGCTGTAGGACGAGACGACCATTAGAACCAGGGGCAAGTCAGTCTTGCGCTATACGCACTTTCACCAAGATTCTTGATTCGTTGACCATACACTGACGAGCCATTGTCGTCAACGTAAGTCATGAGGAACAACCTGAAGTGCTTGGTGATCGACCTTCGGACACGCTCATTTGCAATCCATTCGACGATCGATTTCGCCTTGATATCGCCCAACTGTTCGAGTGGCAGCTCCTACACAACATCAGGTGAGTACTTTTTACCCAAAAAAGAGAGAAACGCGTACATCTTCAATACCATCCATGTCGTCCTGGTCCCTCCTCTCATCATACTGTCGTCGAGTTCGAGCCTTGAATTGACTTAGTCCAAGTTCGTCATCCACGTCCCCGTCATCATCCTCCATATCATCCTCGCTCCCAAGGAAGGCAGGAGCCCTACTTCTTCTCGCAGCACGCGACCCTCGCTTGCCTGCACGCTCTTGACGATCTCGACGCGCCATCGCGGCTTCTGCAGCGCGCCTGTCGCCAGCCGAGAGTTCAGGCACATCATCATTGTCGTCAATGTCCGCATCTGAGTATCGGTCCAGCATTTCATTCGCTGCATAGTCCCTAGAGCCAGGCACGGTAAGCCATCATGAATGTCACCCCTCAAAAAAAAATTAGACCACTCACTCCTCTGCAGTCTCGCCAAAGAGATCCTCGCCATCATCATCGTCCTCCCCTTCTGCATCTCTGAGATCGTCCTGGTCATCACCCACTTCAACGTCGTCAGTATCCGAGAAAGGTGGAGGACTGGAAGACGGGGGCAAGTCTGAGAGCTGGGAAGCGCGTCGTCGCAGTGCAGGCGTGCGTGGTAATGCAGGGGATGACTGTGGGCCTGCTCCTCTGCCAGGCGATGTCGACCTCTGGCGCTTTGATCTTCTGGGAGTTTGGTTGGACTATATACAGAGTCAGTAGAGCAGTAGAGACACTGGAATAGCAACTGACCATGTTTGAAAGGGGTCCAAGTGAGAGTAATGAAAAGAGCGCGACGCGCCTGCGGAGTTTGAAAAGCGTGAATCTGTCCCTGTTTGCTTTTATTGTGACATGCTCTTGTGAAAGACTCGGAAGGGAAGCTCTGGATGTGGGGTTGTTGTTGTTGTTGTTGAAAGTTCCGAGGTCAGCTGTTGGACCTACGGCCCGCTCACCCCCAATCTGTCCCTTCGAGGAAAGCCACGGGAACCTCGGGACGATCAGTTCGCCGATGCGTCTGGAGACATGTCGGAAAAATCAAAAGTGCCTTATTAGGCAAGCCCCCTAATAAGGATTCCCGCGCCCCTTGTAACCCCCCTCATAAGGCACCCCCCAAAGTTGTAATGACGATGGTGCCGTCACATTGGAACGGCGAAAATGCGTGACCAAAATCGCCCGTCGCGCCCACTGTATTCCCATCAATTATCGTTTTAAGCACCATTCCCCCCATGCTCAGCTCTCGCTGTTATTTTATTCGGTCCTCTCTCGAAAAGTTGGGTCTGGAACTGCCATCCCCCGCACGTAGCTGAAGGCTCCTGGACAGAGTCATGCATGAGGGATGCAGAGGGCATTGTTAACCGCAGCTTCCGGGTATCACCGACTGCCGACGGCGCATTCGCCTTATAATGCCGTCCTTATAATGGCTTCGGCAATGTTCCGTATCATTCTGATAATGCCTTATCATGTGATCCGATCTGATCAAGCCTTATCGGCATTGTAAGGCATCTCGGATTTTTCCGACAACAACCTTTCAAGGCCCGCTCTCCCAGTAGGCGGAGAGACGGTTAGAGCGTACGTCGTCCAGAAAATCATCAAGCTGAAGGCTTATAGTCTATACACGTCACGATAATGAACCAGCGTGATCTGGCGCTAAACGGCATTATAAGTAGGGTACATACGAACAATCTGTTGGACATCGTAGCAGAACCTAGCAAAGAGTGTAATTGTTTCGCGAATGCCAAGCATAGACTCGTAACCAGTCGTCGAATGAGGACTAGGAGGATCCTCGATTCTCCGACTGGTGCAGCTGAGTTCGAAACAGGGGGGCGCTGCATCACACTGCCACCCCCTGTCCCTATTTGGTATTAAACCTAATAAGGCTCGGCGCCTTCCCGCCTTTTTGCTCTGTGAGCCAATAGCGTATCCTCGCGAGCTCTTGTAGCCGGCGGAGTAGTTTATAGTAAAACTTTCTTATGTTAAGGATCTTTTGAGGCCATCCTCTGACCTTCTCATGAAGCTTTGGGCCTAGTGTGCAAATGGCACTGTCTAGCCGACATGAATTAACTTTCGCATTCGAAGTAACGTTTATGCACCCTTTATATGTTGTAGATAGGTCCTCAAGCCTTTAAATTATGCTCAATATATCAGACTCTGCGAGACGAGCATTTTGGGTGAAGCGCCGTCCGTCCTAATTAGGTGTGATGCCAAAACGGGACGGCGGGTGGCAGTGTGATGCAGCGCCCCCCTGTTTCGAACTCAGCTGTACCGGTCGCTCTATCGAGCTCGCTCATAGAGCGACGGTCACCGGTCTATGCCAAGCAGAGCTTTCAGCTGCGCGATACAGTCACCATCAACGTCTCTCAGGCGTTGTATGTCGTCGTCTGCGCACTCCTTCTCCAGCAAGCTCACAAAGTTCGTTCTCGCCTCGACAATCTCCTCATTCCACGCGCACTGAAGGAGAACGTGCTCAGGAGTCTCCACCTCTGCACCACAGAAGCGACAGAAGCACTCAGCTCTCGGGACCCTGCTGTACTGTAGCAACTCCACCGCATAATAATGGTTTGATACAATGACTCTTGTCAGGGCTCTTCTGTGCTCCGCATTTGCCACATGCAGGTAATGCCTACAGACGAGAGGAACGACAGTCCACTCGCCCTCGGAGGATTTGTGCGGTTCCTTTCTCCCTTTGAGCAGGTAGAGCTTCGGGCTACCTTCCACCAGAGAGTGTAGATGTCCTTCCATACCCCTTTCGAGGTCGCTTGCCAGCTTGGCCACGGCATCGGGGGATTGCAGTGCTGCATGGTCAGGGAAGGGACATGGGAAGGGTAGGCTGGTGACCACGGATCTAAGATCACCGACCCAGGTTCCACCATACCCCTCAAAGTCCAGGTTCAGTGATTCCTTGAATGCCATACGGGCATAGTGCGATGTCGGAAGGGAGACCAAGTAGCCTAGGTAGCCAATGGTGAGGAGGAGACGACGATATTTGATGGGTACTAGTCCCGTCTCGGTGAATAGAACGCAAAGAATGCTTCGCTTCCCAAGGCCGAGAACCCGACGGATGAAGCCTCGCTGCGTGGTTTCCAGGAGATCAAGGGCCGTAGCATTGGTGTCAACCATGACCTCGCATCCATGAGTGAGGTGAGGGTCCACTTGGTGCTGGTATAGCTTGAGCAGCGAGTTGTCCCACCATCTGCTCGAGGCTACAAGTTGTCCGCCCTGACTTCTGTGCCTTTTCGGCCTTGACGTCGTACTGCTTTCGGAAGAGTACTCCTGGTCGAGTTTGAAGCGTGAACCCGATGTAGGTGACAGTGTCGACGATGGTAGCTTCCACAGTGTCGAAGTAGAACGTGGGTGGTCGGCGGATTTTGGGCCCAAAGATGGCAATGACGGACTTCACTTCATTGATCACCATGAAGTTGGCGGAGCACCAGCGTAGAATACCGTTCATTTTGCGTTGCAGGCCGTGGGGGGAGGGGTAAATACTGGGGCTGGTTCTGCAGTACGATCAAGAAGAGAAATTCCATAGATAATGATAGACAGTCGTCTATCCCTGCATCTAATTGACAGTTCAACCCAATCCAATCCATCGCATTATGCGTTTCCCGCCTCCACCCACCTCCCAATCGCCTCCAACGTCTCAGTCCTCTCCGGCTGCGCCCAAGGGAACACCAAATAATCATGAACCGCATCCTCTCCCTCATAATACTCCATATCGTCTCCCAAGTCCGCCTTTACCCTATCTCTAAATGTTCGAATCTGGTCAATGAGCACTTCAGCTCCTCCACCAACGATAAACGTCCTTGGAAAGCCTTTGAAGTTGATGGTTTTCGCTATCGAAGGATTTTTGGAGCCAGGAGAAATGTAGGGATGGGCATCGGCAATACTGATATCATACAGACCTAGGAACGCGAGTTTGGCAAACGAGATACCTCCTACAAAAGGTCCTGAGCTGGGTGTCACCTCGAAGGACTCTGGAGCAGGAGCAGGGTAGTCGACATTGATATAGTCAGACTTCAAGTTGGTCTTGCAAGATGCGGCTGGATGCAAGTCGTGTGAAGTGCTGAAATCTACCCAGGGCGAGAGCAGGATCAGCCCTCCCGGAAGGCCAGGCATCTTGACGTCCTTAGAGCCTTGGTTTTCAAGAAGATAACGCGTCAACGCATGTGCCAGGTTCCCACCCGCCGAGTCTCCACAGATGATAATATTGGAGGGCTTGAATCCAAGGGTAGAGACGAGGTAGTTGTACCCCGCCAAAGCATCGATGAGAGCTGTAGGGAACGGATGGGCGACTCCGAATGGTCTGGTGGAAGAGAGTCGGTATTCCAGGTTGAAGATTCGAGAGACGGAGGGGACGCGTTTCAGCAGACTGATTGGGATATTTGATGTCGGGGAACTGGGATGAGCGGATAGCCGGATATACGCTCCTCCATGAAGGTTCATGATGACCTTCTCGCCATCTCTGGCGTTGGCCCCTGGTTCAAGGGTAGTCTTGTCTCTTCGCCTTACGAACCAGTACCCGGGTATACGAGCAGGCTTCACACCAGCTTTATCAAGGAGGGCTTGTATCTCGGGTGTAATGAGGTGGTCTGCTCCTGAGATCCACACACCGTTCACGTCCTCGCCGGGCGTGATTGCGGTATGGTTAGGCATAGTTACGAACGGCCCTGTCTGCTCAGAAAGCTGGCTAATATGGCGAACAAAGTTGAGCATAAAGGCCTTTTTCAAGGACCATGACCTCCTCGCCCTCATGGATCTGAATGCAATGAGCACGCCGTCGATGACATTCCAAGAAAGACTCACGGAACGAGGTTGAATAAAAACCATAGAGGGACCCGGATGAACAAGGTGCTTATCAGCGCATAGGCCAGGTAGAGACCCTTCAATGGCTGGTGGCGAAACGCGAACGGCATGCTCGTAGTTCAGGAACAACCCTTGTCAAGCAAGAGGCATATGAAAATCGAGTGCCAATCATGATGGTTGTGGTCAAGTTCGTCCCGCGATCGACGTCGTGTGTCATTTCTTGCTTCCGGTCGTCATCATGTCACAGCTGGACTTTGCCAAAGTCGTGAAACAAGAAGAGGAGCGTCTTGCACGCGCCTATCCCAACGCAGAAGACATTCCTGGGTGTTTGAGTCTATTTGAATCC
Source organism: Coprinopsis sp. MPI-PUGE-AT-0042 (assembly GCA_020736565.1). Lineage (NCBI taxonomy): Eukaryota > Fungi > Basidiomycota > Agaricomycetes > Agaricales > Psathyrellaceae > Coprinopsis > Coprinopsis sp. MPI-PUGE-AT-0042. The sequence continues at coordinate 769,349 of JAHBOF010000005.1, read as the reverse complement.
TGGACAGGATGTAACGGTACGCTCCGCCCTCCCTTCACTCGCAATTCGAATTGAATTCAGCTGTTCTGGAATTGACAGCACTACGGTCGCAGGTCAAGGCAATCTACAGATACGGAGGAAGGCCACAATGTGCAGACAAGATGGATGATTTCAAATTTTGTTTGACACTCAAGGCTTTGCACCCGGAAGAACAGAGGGAAGCATGGATCAAACGGAGAGCAGAGTGGTGGGCACGGAGAAGGACTGCCAAGTCGAGTGAAGATGTGTGGGACATTCGGGAGTGAGTGGTATAGTCTACGCGCTGAGCGCCAATGCTGAGCTTGCTAGGAAACCCCTGGAGGGGTACCCACCTCCGCTGGACTGGGACAAGATTGCTGCTGAGCTGGGGGAGGTCAAGGCTTGAGTTCCCCAAAGAGCCTCCCTTCCTTGACTTTGTTGCTTCCTTCCTTCGTCTCCTTGTCGAAGATTATACCTCTGGCTAAGCATATGGTGAGTAACCTGGGCATCACCCACTGTTGATAAGTATGCATTTGTATGTCCCCTGGTGCATATTACGCTCTTTGCTTCTTCCTCTCCTACGTGAAGGCAACCGGCAGCGCATGGCTCGAAACTCAAGCTCCAGGGACTGCTGGCTGGCTGCAGGAACCTTCCCAAAAGCTTCCTGGCCTCGTAAGAGACCTGGCTGTCTTTCCCGTCTTTATTGGGGCTTAAACCTGTATCGAGAATCCCGACGCCTCCATACGATCGTAATCTCCCAGTCGATGCGACGCTCTCGAGTTGCCTATTGGCGCTCACGCCCATAAGCTATTGATCGAAGTTCTTCGGCACCAAAAAAAAAACAGCAATAATAATAAAAAGGTCAGGAAAAGCAAGGATCATTGACGAGCCCCCCGACTAGGACGTACTGGTGAACAGGGCTCATCAGGGAAAAGGTAATAGCCAAATAAAAGCACAAACAGGAGGTATACTCAGGTTGAACACAGGCACGAACAACTTTCGACTCTGGGGCACCACAGTGGCGTGCCTCCCTGGTGACGATAGCGGTTAGAGACTCGAAACACGGAGCAAAGCAAACATCCGCGTCCAAAAAACACTCATCGAAACCCAGCTTTCGGGATGATTGGGGGTTTTCATGAGTTCCATCCGTAGGTCAGATGATGGGTTTTTGGAGCCAGAAGATCTAGAACCAATGAGTCGACCCTCAGTGCAGGGGCGAGGGACCATGCGTTCCGGGAAAACGACTAGCAACCGAATTGTGGCACAAGCATGAGGCCTTTAAAGACCTGAAGGCTGCGCTCCTCTCATCTTCAGCCACAACCACTACCTCCAATAGCATTTGGCCACTCACCATGCAGGTAAGCCGGCCCATCAGAGTGATTATGGTCAAGCAGCGCTCACCATGTCCTTGCTTTCTAGATCTTTGTTAAAACGTACGTCGTGCCGTTTCATCCCCATTTCAAGGCCGTCAACCTAACTTCTTCCAGTCTCACCGGAAAGACTATCACCCTCGAGGTGGAGTCATCAGACACCATCGATAATGTCAAGGCGAAGATCCAGGACAAGGAGGGTATCCCTCCCGACCAGCAGCGCTTGATCTTTGCTGGCAAGCAGCTCGAAGACGGCCGTACCCTCTCTGACTATAACATTCAGAAAGAGTCCACTTTGCACTTGGTCCTCCGTCTCCGTGGCGGCATGCAGATTATCATCGCGGGCATGTATGAAAAGGCCACTACCCTCGAGGTTGGATCCTCCGACACAATCGACAGCGTCAAGGAAAAGATTTATGAGCAGCTCCACATCCCTCCCGACGAACAGCGCTTGATCTTTGCTGGCAGTCAGCTCAATGAGGGTGGTCATACCCTCGCCGACTGCAAAATCCAGAATGGAAGCACTCTTCGCTTGGTACTTAGGATATACTAGTTCCCCGTAGCTTACATGCTATACACCATTTTGTATCATTGATCTGCCGTGTATTATATTCCTTGGGTTACACCCAAGCAGTGGCCTGACCATTCAAATGATCACAGACATCACGTACGACTCGCTGTGGGCTCGGGAAGCTTAAAAACCCAGCGGAAGCGAGCAGGTCGACGAGGGTCAAGATAGATAACTGTGTTGCAAGAAGGACCCTTGGCACCCAGTTTCAGTCCAATTGCGCTGCGAGCATCTAATTGTTCGGGGCTCCCTGGACACAGGGCTTGAGGAGATGAGAAAACAAGGTATGCTGAACGGTCTACAGGGAGTCTGTGCCGTCTGGGAGGTGAATGAGTCTCTCAAAGCTGCGCTGGGTGGAACAGATGAGGCCTTTGTCGAAGGTGGCACATTCTCGCCTTCTCTTGGCCAAAGTTTACGCTTTTTGATGGTTTCTTCGGCTCAGGTGTTGCATTGGACATATATATGGTTTGAAACCCTTTCATTGACTAACAGACAGTGCATAGAGGTTCGAAAGAAGGCACAGTGCTTGCAGCGACTCGCTGCACGACGCGAAGAAATGGCGCTGAAAACCCCAAAGCGCATCCCATAGGACGGACCCGTGGTTGTGGCTCAGACAACCTGTGTGCAAAACTCTGTAATTAAGTCGCAAGGCTGAGCCGGGAGAGGCTGGGAATCCGAGGCTAATGCGCTAATGAGGTGCATGAGCGAGGAGCGAGGGGCCACACGTTTCAGGAAGACGACTAGCAACCGAATTGTGGCACAAGCATGAGGCCTTTAACGACCTGAAGGCTGCGCTTAGACTCCTCTCATCTTCAACCACAAACCACTACCTCCAACAGCATTTGACCACCCACCATGCAGGTAAGCCAGCTCATTAGAGTGATCATGGTCGAGCAGCGCTCATCATGACTTGGTTTTCTAGATCTTTGTCAAAACGTACGTCATGTCCTTTGATCCCCGTTTCAAGGCGCCAACCTAACTTCTTCCAGTCTCACCGGAAAGACCATCACCCTCGAGGTGGAGTCATCAGACACCATCGATAATGTCAAGGCGAAGATCCAGGACAAGGAGGGTATTCCTCCCGACCAGCAGCGCTTGATCTTTGCTGGCAAGCAGCTCGAAGACGGCCGTACACTCTCTGACTACAACATTCAGAAAGAGTCCACTTTGCACTTGGTCCTTCGTCTCCGTGGCGGCATGCAGATTCATGTCAAGGGCCTGTATGAAAAGACCACTACCCTCGAGGTTGGATCGTCCGACACGATTGACAGCGTCAAGGCAAAGCTTGAAGAGGAGCTAAGCATCCCCGTCCTCCAGCAGCGCCTGATCTTTGGTGGCAGTCAGCTCGAAGGTAGTCGTACTCTTTCTGACTACAAAGTCGAGAATGATAGCACTATTCACTTATTACTTAGAATATAGCTCTTCGTAGCTTACATGTTATACATCATTCGTTTGTATCATTGATCTGCCGTGTATTACATTCCTTGGGTTACACCCAAGCAGTGATCTGACCATTCAAATAACCACAAGCGTCACATACGACTCGCTGTGGGCTCGTCCGGAAGCTTAAAACCCCAGCGGAAGCGAGCAGGTCGACGAAGGTCAAGATAGATAACTTTGTTGCAAAAAGGACCCTCAGTCCAAATGCACTGCGAGCATCTAATTGTTCGGGGGCACCCTGGACACAGAGCTTGAGGAGATGGGAAATCAAGGTGCGCTGAACGGTCTACAGGAAGTCTGTGCTGGTTGGGAGATGAAAAGGTCTCTCAAAGTTGCGCTGGGTGGAACAGATTAGGCCTTGTCGAAGGCGCCGGCACATTCTCGCGCTAGCTTGGCCAAAGTGTACGCTTTTTGATGGTTTCTTCGGCTCAGGTGTTGTATTGGATATATATATATATGTTTTGAAACCATTTCATTGGCTAACAGACAGTGTATAGAGGTTCGAGAGAAGGTACAGTGTCTGCAGTGACGCGAAGAAATGGCGCTGAAAACCCCGAAGTGCATCCATACATAGGACGGACCCGCGGTTGTGACCCAGACGACCCGCGTGCAAAACTCTGTAGTTAGGTCGCAAGGCTGAACCGGGAGAGGCTGGGAATCCGAGGCTAATGAGGTGCATGAGCAAGGAGCGAGGGGCCAAGCATTCCGGGAAGACGACTAGCAACCGAATTGTGGCGCAAAGACATGAGGCCCTTAAAATCCTGGAGGTTGCGCTCCTGGCCAATGCCCATCTTCGACCGCAACCACTACATCCAACAGCATTTAACCACTCACCATGCAGGTAACCGGGCTTATTAGAGGAACTACAGTCAAACAATACTCATCATAACATGCAGATTTTCGTCAGGAGCGTGAGCAGTGCAAGGCTCAATACCTACGAACTCGAATCGTCGGACACAGTCGGCAGTCTCAAGGAAAAGGTCCGGGAAAAGGATGATCTTCCTATCGAAATCATACGCCTGATTTACAACGGCACCCTGCTCGAAAACGAGCATACTCTTTCCCACTACGACATCAAGGAGGAAAGCACCATTGACTTTGTACTTTATATTAAATAGGGCGTTGTAAACGCCATACACCACTCATTCCACCGCCTCCGGGCGGTTGCCCTAACTCGCCGTGTATACTATTCCTCGGATTGTACCCCGGCAGTAACTTGTACCACTTTTGAACGTTTGCAATTGAGTTCCCTGAGCCTTCCTTCCTTCCTTGCCGTTGCCTTCCTTCTCCCCTACTTTTTCCACTTGTCGAAGATTATATCTCCGACTGAGCATGCGGTGCGTGACTTGTGCAACACTTGACTGTTGCTACACATGTCTTTGTACTTCCTCTGGCACACACGCACACAAACGCGGACAAGCTGCGCGATGGCAAGCACTCCAAACGAGCATAAGGAAGATGTTCCAAAGAAACACCATAGGCACGACGAGCTACCTTCGTCAGGATCAAGAGAGAAAGACGCGATGTGGCCCATCGTACAATCTTCCAAGAAGCCTCTGCGATATTAGAGACCTTGTCGCGGCCTCCTATCGCAATGCGTGCCTGTGCGCCATCCTCAGCATCGACTGTCATGTAGTCCTGCTTGCCCACTTTGTTCCCCTTCACCTCCAAGGTGAGATAGACTCTACATGAACTCGTTCATCTTCGAACTCCTCACAACACTGAGCGCAGGATCTTTGAATTCTGAGAAGTGGCTCTGTGTTAAATTGACGAGCTCGGATGGATCGCTTGGATGGGGCGGAGAGCTCTCGAATTAGCTTGCGATCTTCTTGCTGGAAGATCTGCTTGTGCGCGCCAGGCACCGCAATAGAGACTTGAAGGTGAAGGCTGCTCAGAGAACTCAATTGTAGTCGTTCAAAGATCCATATTGGTACACGTTACTGCTGAGATACAATCCGAGGAATAATATACAGGGCGAATCAGGGCAACCGCCCGGAGGCGGTGGAATGGGTGGTGTATGGCGTGTACAACACGTCTAAGCCCTATTTAATATGAACTACAAAGATAATGGTGCCTCCCTCCTCGATGTCGTACTCGGAAAGAGTATGACCGTCTTCGAGCAGTTTGACTTTGCCAGCACCGTAGATCAGGCGTATTTGTTCGATAGGAAGACCGGCCTTTTCCCGGACCTTTTCCTTGAGACTTTCGACTGTGTCGGACGGATCGACTTCGTAGGGAATGAGCTTTGCAGAGGGGCCCTTGACGAAAATCTGCACGACATAATGAGTACTGTTCGACTGTAATCCCTTTGATAGGCCCGGTTACCTGCATGGTGAGATGTTAAAGGCTGTTAGAGGTAGTGGTTGTGGTTGAAGATGGGCGCTGGCCAGGACCGCATCCGATCCCTCAGGTTTAAAGGCCTTCGGATTTGCGCCACAATTCGGTCACTAGTCGTCTTCGGAACGCGTGACTCCTTACTCTAGACCAGTGATCGTCGCTCTATGAGCGAGCTCAAGGATCCTCCTAGTCCTCATTCGACGATTGGTTACGAGTCTATCCTTACTCCTGCACCTCATGACCTACTAGGTTTGATGGTGAGTTCACCTGATGTACCCAACAAACAGAGCCAATTAGGCTTGCAGGTGGGGTCCTCCTACAGGCCTAATTGGGCTGGATGCGCCATCGGTGGTCAGTGATCCCCGCTGGCGCACTATGGTGTTCCGAGTGCAAAAAAATCAATGAGGTTTCCCCCCGTATTGTGAAGTAATTCCCCTGATATAGACGGCATATCAGGCGCCTGATATCGAAATCCCCTGATATCGCGCCTATCAGGGGGAAGGTCAGCCTTTGTACTTGTTTGGCATTGGCTTGTTGTCGGTCGCGCTCGCGCCAGCCCGCCGAGCTTTAGCTGGCCTCCAGCTTCGTAAAGACTAATGTAAGGGATATCTAATAGAAAGAAAGTAGCTAGAGACTATATGCTACTGTATTAAACAGAAAAATCGAATACAGTGTCGAATCCACCTACAATACGCCTTCTTTCCGTCGGCATCGGCCACTGGGTGGGCGGGTTGATGGCGCTCGGAATTGATGGCGGGAGCGGCTCGGATGGTCGCCTGATACTACCCACAACTCGAACACAACTCGCACGAACGAATGGATCTTTAGCCACACTCTTTTCTGCGTTCATTATATTTTTATCTCATTAGTACATAAATGTATTCATGCCGCTATTTAGACAGGAATTGGCCTTGGCGTCAGGTTACTGAGTCTGGCCCCCTTCTAATGGTACCTAGGACTCGAGCTCTATTGGTGCTTGAACAGATCAAGCATTAGTAAATCAGTCTTCTGAGAAGGGTAAAGGAAGCATTGAGAAAAATAACGAAGCTGTTACGCCGCAATTTGGGCGATAATTGGACCTGAAGATGTGGTACCAATTCTGATGGTCTCCTGATGGTACCCCTCCAATCCAACTTGAAACACGCCTGAACGCGGGAGCCACTATTCAAGCTGCCTTTTTCATTGGAAAGAGGTAGCTTGTAGCGGCATACAGATATAATTATGTTGCGGTTTCAGAACAACTGGCCTCACTGGCGGGTTATTAAATCTAATGTGCTCCTAACTGTACCAAGAACTCGAGTTCAAGATGCGCTCGAACGCAACCTTCGTTTCCCAAACTGTTTTTTACATTCAATAGAGTTAGTTTCTAGCTTTAAATTTATATACATATATTACTTGAAACCCAGTGACCTTTACTCTCACACGCGCTCACATCCTCCAGGGTTGGCGCCGAGCCGTCTCGGCTTGGCTCTGATGAGACAAGCCATGGCCATTTCAGCTTTGAGCCTACCAGACTTGGGCCACCCACTCGATGGCTTTGGCACCGGCTCAGCTCCCGAATAGGCTAGACACGAGTGGTTGCGTCAATCATGGGCACTCAGCTGCAACCAACGTTCAGAATGTCCATACAATGGTCGGTGTAGTGGAATGGATGAATTAGGATAGCTATACAGCTACCCGGTCTGCTTTAAGTGGAATTATTTCAAGATATTTACTGGAAAAGAGTCAGAACTGCAGGATCCTCCGTCTCGTGGGATAGCTTTATAACACAAGTTGAGCATCTAGATAGGTTGGCTATAGAAATAGAAATAACTCTGCTCTGGTTTTATGCTATCAAAAAAGTGCCAACAGCGCAAGCCGCGCCATCGAAGCTACCTAAATTCTTGCTTCATGAGCTCGATAGAAGAGCCGCTCCTGCCATCAATTCCGAGCGCCATCAACCCGCCCACCCAGTGGTCGATGCCGACGGAAAGAAGGCGTATTGTAGGTGGATTCGACGCTGTATTCGATTTTTCTGCATAATACAGTAGCATATAGTCTCTAGCTACCTTCTCTCTATTTGATAACACTTACATTAGTCTTTACGAAGCTGGAGGTCAGCTAAAGCTCGGCGGGCTGGCGCGAGCGCGACCGACAACAAGCCAATGCCAAACAAGTACAAAGGCTGACCTTCCCCCTGATAGGCGCGATATCAGGGGATTTCGATATCAGGCGCCTGATATGCTGTCTATATCAGGGGAATTACTTCACAATACAGGGGGAAACCTCATTGATTTTTTGTGCACTCGGAACACCATACCATAAGTCAGAGCGATCCAGCCCCGCCCGAAGGCGGTGGAATGATGTTGTGTAAGGCGTCTGGCCGACATCCTGCGACTCCACTCGACACAACCAGACCCACTCCATTACTCCCTTCCCCCCATAGATCACTCACATGGCTCCGGGGTTGGCCTTTAAAGTCCCAACCGACAAACGGATCTAATATATACGTTTACGGATCCTGTCAAGATGTCCCCCTGCCTCCGCCACCGAGAGAGAACGTCGATCTCGGGTGTAACCAAGGCAGAAACGAATGGAAGCTCTCTCTCCAGTGGATCAATAACGTAGAAGCCCGAGCGGGAGGAACAAGATTAGAAGACAAGGTGCAAAGTGGCAGCGGCGTTCAAAGGGCAATCAGCAAGGGGGTTGGTCAGGTTTCCTTGAAGAGACCAAGTACAGTGCTTCAGCGGCACGCGATCTTGTCGCTGCTTCGATTCCCCCCAGATGTGACGTCAGGGCGCTTGAGGGTCCTCCGACCTGGATATCTCGGGTGAAGGAACGAGACGAAGGTATTACAGATTACGGAAAAGAGCCTAATTTACATGAGTGAGTGATAAACAAACGAAAGAGCAGAACGATTTTTAGTGGGTTATGACTGTGAGTGGAGCGAGGTAGTCCGAGAGCGATGGGGCAGAGCAAATGAGAGCGAGATGTATGTACGAGAAAATGAAAGCGGGTTGCGCGAAAGGAGGCGGAGTGGAAAGCGACATGGGATGCGAGGTATCTAACGGAGGATGAAAATAAAGGATAAAGCAAAGCAAACGGAATGATAAAGTACACTTTAACTAATAAACAAGTTATAAGGAAACCCTTAAACGAAATGACGAAGTGGTATGCTATATTATGAACGGGGAAGGTCGGCGAACAAGACAAGGGGAAACGAGGAGGATGAGGAATGATGTACAGGGCGAACGAAAGCGAATGCGAAGGGAGATAAAGGCGATGTATAGTCCTTGGGAAAAAAAGAAACGACCTTATGTTTTTCTAACCACACACCCACTCATCCGTGAACGGCTCCCATGTGCCTACTCGCCTTCCGATACCCCCTCCTCCCAAGCCAACCTCCACCACCTTCCCTAAACTCTCTCGCAGTCGGGTGATTCTCATCTCTCTCCCCTCCCATATTTGCACCTCCTTCCCTACCCCTCGCGTAACACTGATCCCCATTCAAATGGCCCCTCCCATGCAGATGATTCGGATGATGCAGCCCACCATGCCTCTGGCCCCCATTGTGAACACCAGGAACGAACAAGGCTCCCCGGTTGGACGAGCTTCGCTCTTTCCGCTTGATGTGCGTGGGTGCGGGAAAAGGCTCGGGCAAACCCTCGTCTGGCCCACTCGAATAAAAGATCTTGGGACGCCAGGGCTCGATCTCGTCCATGATGCACGAGTTTTTGAACTTCTCGACGAGCGCCTCCTTGCCTCTGCAGATTCCGTACAAAGTAAGCATATGCAATGATAATAGAAGAGACCCTACTCACTGATAGTTTGCATAACTCATCTGAAGGACCTTTGCGCTCGAAAACATGTTCCTGTAAAACAAATTATGTCATTTGATGTTCCTTAAGACGGAAGAGGAAATAGACATACCATTTTGCGCCAAGGCACGCTCTCGCAAACTTAAGGAGATCAGGGATGGTGATGAAGTTTACAAACGCATAGCCGACGTTGGCGCCTATTCACCCCGTGCCGTCAGCGCCAATCCTCACACATAATAAGGTCGAACTTACCGTTCTTAAAGTCCATCCTGAGGTACAAAAAGTCAATGCGCCTGGGTACAACCTTGTTGATATACGCAATCAAATCCCTGTCGCTCATCTTGTTGGGAATGTTCTTGATCATCACCGTCGTGCGCGTATCGCTCCCGTCTTCAATCTTCTGCAGTTTCAGCTGGTTCTTGGCCGAGATTTCAGAGTTTGGGCTACTAGGCGAACCGGTGGCGCGATGCAAGCGACCGTTGAGAGGGGTGGTGGGCGTGTAGATGGCCCCGGGGATGGGATAGGGTACAGCTGCACCGACAGGCTGTGACTGGATTGAGAGGTTGGCAAGGGCGTCGACGAGGCCATCTGCGGAGCCTCTATGGGTGCCGGGCGAAGTATAAGCTCCCATCTCGCCGGCAGGGTTGCCGGCAGATGGGGTCTGGAACCGTGGCACGAACTGGTTGGGAACCTCAACCATAGCACCGGGAGGCAACATGCCGGTAAACATTCCTCGACCGTCCTCCGTCGGAATCCAAAAGGGAGTGGGGAATGGGGGGTTGCCTCCTGGACCCATGAGGCGTGGGTTACCGTTGGGATCAACGGTGGTGGTCCACGGGTAGGGGTGGTAAGATGCAAGCTGGGGATGGTAGCCATAGTCAAAAGGCATAGGGGTCTGCGGGATCATGGGAGGCGAATGGACCATCATATGAGGCATCACCGGGGGTGGCGGCGGGCTCGCGATTTGGATGGGAGGCCCCGCGCTCAAGTGGTTGTTGCTGCCAGTGGGAGGATAGGTGGCATGATAGCTGTGATGGTGGGGACCACGCATAGGGCAGTGCTCGCATTGCTGGCCTGCCGGTGTGTAGAGTTTTGGCTCCTGCTGCTGCACAGGAAAAGGGTACCCGCCGCCATAGTCAGAGAAGGCGCGAGACGAGCCGCCGGACGAGTACAAGGTTTCTGTTGCACCAGAGGACGAACTGGAGGCGGAGGAGGTGGTAGGAGACGCGTCGGACGGGCGACCATAGACGGTAAATTGCATGCCCGAGACGACTCGCTTGTGGATGCTCGAATAAGCTGTGTTTGCTTCGTTCACGTCGTAGTACTCGACTCGGAACGTTCGAACACCGGTCTATCTCGGCCATTAGCTTTCTGTTAGAGCTCAAAAGTAAAACAAATACCTGGTTCTCGAGATCGGTAGAGGTGAAAGACTGGAGGCCGCCAAACGATTGAAGGTGATCTTTGAGAACTTGGAGATTGATTTCGGTTGGAGGCTGGGGCCACGACGGATGCTGGACCAGAGAGACAGAAAGATAAAAGGCAGCATCGTTGAACTCGTTATAAAGCGAGTAACCGAGTTTCTAAAAAGACGTCAGTCAAGGTAGCAACGAGCAAAAGGTTAAAAGGCATTTACCTCCGTAAGAGCATCGACGGTCATGTATTGACAGGTCAAATTACCGGAGGAGAAACTGGGAGGCAGAGTGTCTGTCTTTGAGAACCGCTGGTACGCGATCCTTGCGAGACGGATATCAGAGAAAATGAGAAAGATGCAACCATGGGTGGGCAAGAGTCTAGTATCGAAGACACGGAGGATGGTGTTGAGATCGACGCGTTTATTGAGAGATGCGTTTAGAGCATCGGCGAGTTGATCGATAGCCGACGCGTAAAGAACATCTTTGGACGTCTCTCGATTGATGTTGCCCAGCTGTATACGTCAGACGATGATCCTTCGAGAAACGAAAGGCAGAACTTACCATGATGATGCGTGTGGACTGGTCGTCAGTTCGCTGGTCAGAGTCCTGGTACGACTGAACGCTCGACGAGGGTGTCAAAGGCGGGGTCATGTACGACGAATCGCTCGGACTCTCTCTGACACCCGACGAGCTGCGACCCTTTTGGGCGTTGGCCAGAACAGCAGTGGCAACGGCAGAGGAGGGGGGGCGGAGACATGGATGCTGTACGACGTGTAGTGGTAGCGCTATGCAGGGTTGAGTGAGGAATAAGAAACAGGGATTGTAGAGGACAAACTCACGGAGAAGAGGCGAGTCTTTTTAGAGAGGGCATTACGGTGACAGACGGTGAGCTTCGAGAGACAAAGAAGAAGTATTTAACGTCCAGCCTTGTCCCATTCGGGCACCACCTCGGCCTTCCTCCCAGATCTTCAGTCCCTGTCACCTTATTGCAAGATCCAATCGTAAATTCTGCCTCCAAATCAGGCCCTGAATCTCTCCCACAAAATTATTCCAATAAATTATCATTCGGAATATACCGAGTGGTGACTTGGGAACCAGGAGACGCGGCGACGCTAGATCGTAAAAAAGCAGAGCTTCTCCATTGGCGTATATACCATGCCTTTTTTTGCGAGCGGAGCGCAGCGGAGTGAGCTTCCTGGCTAACACGGAGAAAGGGGTGAGGGTGCGGTCGAAGGTCGCGGCCAAACAAAGCCAAAGTCTAAGCGCGGAAAATCGGCGACTTTTGGCCTTTTTCGCTACATTCCTGAGCAGCTAGAGACGTAAAACCTGGTATGATGGTGCCCATTTACTTTAGCTACAACAATGTGTAAAATTATCTCCAAAATCTCTGTGTAGAATGTACGTTCAGGCCTGAAACCTGTGTTTTGCGCAGCCAGACGTGTCATCAATATCAATACGCGTCGCCTTTGTTACAGTGTGTTGCAGGCACGCCTGCTGAAAATGGCCCAGCTCTCAAGGCGATGAAGTAGGCAGACAATAGGCGTTGACACTGTTAGTCGATTTCCGCCTTCATTTCAGGAACACAGGCACTGTGGTTTCTAGTGCTGATGGTAATCCGGGCATTCGAGATCACCCTTGACACTATTATAAGGGCAGCCACAGGTTGAACGAAACCTCTAGTAAACGCTAGTAACACCCACGAACACATACTCTCCGCTCGCACACTGGCCGGTCGCGCGCCAGATACATATTATACTTGGCCATTCCAGGTAACTTTCGCTGGAGCTGAAGACGGGAGCAGTGTGTGTTGACGAAATAGGGGCTGTGAGACATCCGCCTTCCATAAACGGCACCGACATTTTTGGCGCGCGAGGTCGTGACGAGCACTGTCATCAACCTCCGCGACCACCAACTCCCCGCCCAACATGCCGCTCTACCAAATGTTTTGTATCACCAAGCACTACCCGGAATATGTGCGTACATACTGACTCGTCTCTCTGCCCTTCTAATACCCGCAACAGAAACACATCCGGGAGCTCATCCGCCAGTCGGCAACACATGTCATGAACGCAGGAGGTGTCGTCCGCAAGATCGAGTCTTCTGGTACAAAGACCCTTCCACAGAGAATGAAACGACAGGGTCCATATGTTAACGTTGGAGAGTACGTATTAGCTTCCCAAAAACTCTCTATGACTTGTCATTCGCTAACGTGGTAAACCAGTTATTGGTCACTCTATTTCGACACCAGCCCCCGGACACTGCGTTCGCTAAATGGAATCATGCGTCGAGATCCTCGTGTCCTGCGTTGGACAGTCCTCAAACTCGCAGACAAAGTGGAGGACATTGCAAAAGAGGGCCAGCGCCTCGCACAACCCGTGCCCAGGTCCGGCCCTCTCGCACAGTAGACTTCCTTTAATCATCTGTATGCCCATAGACCTCCTTCATCGTCGCTGCCTGTACTCATAGACCAATTCCTTCTTCCTTTGTAGATTACCCTGTTCATCCATTCACAGTATTTAATACATCCGTTAAACTCTGCACGATCGCGACGTTTCGAACGTCCTCATCTGGCTCCTTTCGCTCCTGTTCTCCCGCTTCACCCGGACGGCGCAACAAGACAGCTTGAAAGCGAGCTCCAAGCGCTCCATGGTAGTCTCTGTGTGCACTCGCGTCCATTAAGCTCTGCGTAAACTTTCAAGGAAACGATGTCCTACGCGGCTAGCTCGTCTCCAACGTGTAGGCATTCTTCCGGCTTCACAGGCGGCCTCTCCGGATGCTGGTTCGTTCCATTGCTCTGGGCCAGAGCCCATTCGAAAATGCCCACATCGGGTTTCTCAATCTTCACTTCCTCACTCAACGCCATAGGCTGGAGATATTCTGGAAATCCGAGGTCTTGAAGCACCAGACCTATCCGCGATCACAAAGTTAGCTAAATCATCGAATATCCGGGTTTGTTTTTGGGAAAACTAGGAATGTTCTTTGGGTGAGGACATGGAGACAATAGCTTTGACTCACGAAAACGAGCATCTCCGTTGGAGACGATTCCAGTTCTGATTCCTGCATCGTGCAGTCTAGTGACTATACTCGCGATTTGCCGGTAGGACGAGGATTGGTCGAAATAAAGTAGAGTGGGTTATGCGGCGGTAGGGTATTGCCCATCGAGAAGATGAAGAGTGGAATTAGGTTGTCAGGGTCGGTACCGCCGCGTGGCAAACAAGTGGAGAAGGTCCAGTTAGTTAACGAGTTACATCTGGAAATACCATTCTGGGTTTGTGTGCGTGCAACAGAAATGTATGTTAGAAGCACTTTAAACTTGCGCTAGACGCAACGGAGCAAAGGAAGGAATGACTCGACGGAGATAGTGGAGAACTCACCCGTTGGGATAGCGTCGTCGAACGCTTCGTACCCTTCTTTCGAACTAAATCTCTTGAGCAAAGCAGGAACGATGGTGTGGATTGTCTCGTTGAGAACTGCCAAAAAGAGCAATGTAAATGCAGCCATATATCAGACACGTTCGAGTAAAGAAGTATGTAGTCAGGCCCAGCAAGCAGCAACTTAAGCGAAAGTTACCTTTCGGATCCGCACCTGCTCCCAACGCTGTGTTCTTTACGACTTGAGCCCACCACGTTTCATGACCTTGCTCATAGGCTGGGAAATCCTTCTGAGCTTGTTTCAACGCTGCAAAGACAAACGAGGAAAGTGATTAGCGCCGTCGGGAGTAAACTCTTTCGATCCATCATCATTCAACGGGAATTCCGATCGAACGTCGAAAACAGTGAACAGAAACCCAAAGAGTGGAACCTAGTTGGGTGAGAAAACAAGGCGGAGTGAGCGTACCGGTTTTGAAAGATTTCTTGATGTCGTCAGGAGATAAGGCTCCCAGGAAAGGCCTGAAGACGTCCGAGTATTGGACATGGATAGGGGCGCGAGGCGTGATGAGAGTGTGAAGGATGTCGAACGTAACGAGGCGAATTCGAATGCTCGAGGCCATTCCAGCCTAAAATAAACTCTCAGTCCTACTTAGCCGCGAGGGTAGTATCTCAAAGTCCCGATGGGTGTACGAGCAGGAAAGGAAGGAGCAGCAAGCGCCCAAGATGCGGGGGAATGTCATTGGTGTTGATCCGATCACGGCATCACCTTCGCGATCACAATGATAGGGGCTCTCGGCGCAAGTCACTTTGGGTATCGTTCGGGTCTGAAGCTTTGACCTCGTACCACTGCTATCCACCGTTTCGCTCGCTGTCTGCTGTCTACTGAGCTCGCTTGGACGCTTTCTTTGGATTGGCTCACTTTGTTTGACTCTCAGCAACACTCAGAACCCTGGGATACTGTTCTTCAACTGGAATGGCGCGTTGGACGTGGCTTACAGCGGCGCTCTTGCTGTTGCCCCTGGTTGCTTCAGAGCCTATCCCTCTTTCTCGTAGAGAGGAACGGTTGAGCCCTGTACCTGTAGACCCTTGCATCAAAGTCGCTGGCAAGAGATGGGTCTTGCCCAGCGAAGCCAGGGCTTGCCTCCGTTCATTTCCCCTGAAGCCAGAGATAAAGGCCAACGTATGTTTTCCCTGATGTCTTCTCTCCTCCGCGACTTATTCCTCGGTCTCTGCCACCTATTACACTGGATTTTAGATACTGGAGATTGTTAGCAAGACTCTTGCCTTCCATACCTCGACCAACTACCAAATCCAAGCTCCCGAACCGTACCATAACGACGTCCACCACGACCTTCATCGTGACCTGGATAGGATAGAGAAGACAGAGTACGAGAGCGAGTTCGACTTTCACGTCGACGTTTATACTTCATTCAAGAAAGTAAACGATGGTCATTGTGGAGTTTACAACAGGTGTTTTGACTGTAAGTCCTCGTTGCTACTCTCCTTTTCCCAGTTGAGGACTAAGTGCATTGTGCATGGCAACAGCTCTATGGGTGACATACCTCCCCCTACCCCTCTCACTCTTGACGGAGGAAGATGGCTCCCAGAACATCTACGTTTCTCCGGAAGCATTCACACTTGCATCGGTTGAGTTCGCCGACTCTATCGACTGGTGGCAGGATGCACTACCTGGTGACCTCAAGGGGCGGCTGGCCGAGCTGTCTGGCTCTAAGATCCTGCGGATCAATGGAAAGGATCCTTGGGATGCGGTCAACGCAAATACACTTACTGCAGGAGGCTATCAGGCATTTGCAACGAGACAGAACGGGTGTGTCTTGCCGCTTGTATCGATGCTTCGACTCTGCTAACGAGAAGGATCACAGCTTCTTCTCAAGCTACCATCGAGGCGCCTCTGGATGGGAGTATAGTATGGGGAATTTTGCTAACCTCGTTCACCCCGTGGTCGATTCTGTCAACCTGGCCGTATCCCTCCCCTCCGAGCCTTCTGCCAACTACACCTTCAGCATTCCGTACCGCTCGCGTTTCGGTTCTGCGTCCAAGAACTTTACGCATGGCGAATCCTTACGAGCCAATAATTGCATTGCGACCCCTGCTACAAACGGAATCGACTTGTATGGTGGTCCTAACCCTCCTTCGCCGGATGACCTTCTTGAGACGTTGGAAGCCAACCTGCCGAGTGTGGGGATATACCAACAGCAACCTCAACTCTCTCCATCGGATATTCTCCAGCGTCACCCTCTCAACGTTATTCTCGATGCTATCTCGCTTGCTGACATCGAACTTCCCGAGACAATGCAGCCCGCTCTCGCGCCTCTCAACTCGAGCTACAGTGTCGCAGAATTCTATATGCTCAAGGACAATTCGACAGGCGTGTTGGCCCTTGGAAGCTTCTCAGCGAAGAACTATACGCGATTTGGGGAGTCGTTACTGAATGGACTCTTGGACCTAAAGGAGGCAGGCGCTGAGAGGCTTGTGGTGGATGTAACGAATAACGGAGGAGGGTATATCTGCATGGCACATGTTCGTCTTTCCTCCTTCCCATATAACTTCCTCACTGAGCCTGGTTGTTACATTCTACAGTGGCTTCATCGGCTCATCATAGGTCCCAAATCCACCACGGTTCCCCAGGCAGGTTTAGACACGACCCTTCGTGTAGGCCCTCTTGCGCAACTCATCAGTGAAGCCATCGTCAACGGGTCTGATCCGTCTGGCCTCCTCTACTACAACTCTGCCCAATGGACAAATGGGACGCATCAAAAATTCCCTGAAACTTCGTCTGGAGGCCCGAATTGGCTGAACCCAAGAAAGGTGGTTGTGAATGGGAAGGATGACATGTTCAGCGCCAGGTAGGATCCGGCTGGGCTATCAATCGTTTGCGTTTAATTTTAATGAATTCGAAACCATAGACTGGGGCAAGAATGTCAGCCTTTTGGCTGGGAAGCGCCTGAAGAAGCACTCTTCAAGCCAGAGGATGTAGTCATCGTTTCAAATGGGCGGTGTGCAAGCTCTTGTTCTCTGTTTAGTGTGAGTTCCAATCATTTCAAAGTTTCTTCCAAACCAACAGTCAATTTGCTGTAGATTACTATGGCCAAAGAAGAGGGCGTTCGAACCATGGTTGTAGGCGGCAAATCTGACTTGCAGCAACACTACTGCGGAATTGTCGGGGGTCAATCTACCGATTTCTCAACTATCGATACGGAGATCAAGGTTCGTAATGTCACTCAGGTAGTTTCGCCCCAGCTGCGCCGAAATATATGAGCGAGGCACAGTTGTTCATATTGGGGTTTCAACCTGTTTTCACCTCAACTCACTGCTGTTACAGTCCACGAAATTGAAAGATCACCCACTCTCGCCTCCCGATTTGTGAGTTTACTATCTGTTTTGGTTTATACAGCTGACAACGATTTGAAAACACCACAGCTTGACCAACAGCATTCAAGGTATCACTTGGCGGCTCGGCTACGGGATCAACGACCCCACCGAACCTGAAGGTACGCTCGTCGTCTGTCTGTCCGCTGTCTTCTCTACCTGTTAACTCATGGTTCTCGTCGGTCATTCCTCTGCCCTGAATCTTCCTTCTGCCTACGGCGAACCTTGTGCTTCTTCCTCAACGTTCCCGCTGTCGCACATCCCGCAAATTTGACGTGTTCCGCCCTGTCAAATCCATCATCTTCTCCATATCTGGATTGGGTCGACTTCAGAGTGGCAGGACCACTCAGCGGACGTGAATTTTCCCGTCACGAAAGAGACGTGAGCGGCAGCCTTGGACCTCACGGATAGACATTGATGTTTTCTGCAGGGTGAACAGGCCGCACGCCATCTGGGAGGCCGTTGTGGAGAGCATTTGGGGAGAGGACAAGGAATCGTATACTCCACCCAATGCTCAGACAGTCTTTGAACTTCCCAGCTTCCGCTATTGACGACACAATGCAACGTATATAATACCATAGTAGTTACCCAACTACCCGTTTATTTTACTGCTCCCAGATGCACGACTTCCTTAGATTTACCCAAACTCAACACCAGCGTCAGTACTCCCCTACTCTTGATCGGACTCCTCGACGTCACCGAACTCGAACATGCCCGCACGGTCCCGTTTGGCAGTCTTGATGCTCTCCCTGAGTTTCGCAGCGACGCTAGGGTAAGCAGTCTGGTACTTGCAACCCTTGCGATCAACTGAGGCCAACCCCTCCGCCACGAGATCAGCGTTGATGCACGAATTGGGGTCATTGGTGGCAGCAGGATCAGAGGGGTCGATGAGGCGCAGGTGCAACACCGAGCCCTCCTTGTGATCAACATTGGCAACTAACTTGCGCCCTTCGCACAACGAACGGAATCGTTCCACCGCCTCAGTGTAGTAATCGCTATCCGACTTGGGAAGCTTGACAAACCTAAACAAGAGATGTGATAGCGGTATTCAGGATATGCTTTGGGGTGCAAAGGCGATCCAACGTACGAGAGTCGTGCCTCATGTGCCTGGCTAGCCAAAGAACGGAATTTTGGATCCAAGGGTCGAATATTGGCGAAGCTAACAGTATCTTGGTTGCCGTAATCAATGAAAGTGACTTCAGCTTCCTTCTTAATTGGTGAAGCGCGTCGAACTTTGGCTCGATACCATGCACCGTCGGAGAACTTGGCCGACACCAACTCGCCGTTTTTGGGAGTGAAGCCTGGAGGGCTTGCCACGGGAGAACGGTGGTGCAAAGAAAAGTCACGCATGAGCTTTTCGAGCGATGCTATGCCTAAATGTTACCGAAGTACGTCAGATTCCAAGGAAAGATTTCAGACAAGCCCTTCACGCACCTTCAGTGTTGAGAATTTGCACAGAGAAGCTGAACTTGTCCCGTGTGCGGACGTCGCTGATGATCACGTCGAGGTATTCCGTCTTCAAAGGACCATTGTTCACCTCCTCAGGAACCTCAGGCGCAGCAGCTTCGGCATCGTAATCGGTCCAGACCTGTCAATTGAGTCAGCGCTAAGCGGGTCTTGAACTGCATTTGGAAACTGACATTGCGCTTCGCTTGCTTGGCTTCTTCCTGGATATCGAGAAACATCAGGAGGGCTGTCGAAAGCAGATTTTTGGCTCATACCTCCGCGTCAAACAACTGTTTAGCCCATGACAAGCTCTCAGCAGAGTACCCGTGGACGGTGGCAAGGCCCTCCTTCACGAGGGCAACGGCAGCATTCTCATTTTTGTTAAGGTAAAGAGCGCCAATGAAGCCACCAGATTTGTCAGAAGATTCGATCTCAATCTCCACATCGCGCTGCATGTAACGCCGAGTGGAGAATTCCATCGACTCATTTCCGTATGGCTCCCCTTTGTCGGCGGGGCCGCGACCGCTGCGAGGCGCTCGGATTCCTAGCGAAATACAGTCAGACCTTGAAGATGACTATAACCGTATTGACTAACCTCCTAGAACCAAGGTCAGGTTTTGGTTTTCTTTAGCAAGGAAAATTCTGAGACGGCAGGTCAGAACGTGTATTGTCGAGGTATGAAAAACATGACGGACTTGAATCTTGACCCTGCAGCGACGTAATCGACCACGGCAGGGATACGGCCCTGGCGCTTGAAGCCGCTCAAAAACTGGGTTGCCCTCGTTGCGTTCTGCGAGAGTGATATCAGCTACGAAGCCCACTGGAGCTGGGCAAATCTGACCTCCGAAAGGTTAAATGGCTGCTTGGGTGCAGGAAGCTCCTTTCCGGAGTGGATCCCTCGCAGTTCGGTAGCAGCCCTGGCATAAACATGAATCTAGTGCACGAAGGAAACACCTTTGATGAGAACTTACACTTGTTCTGCAGCGATGAGCTTGTCGTAGTCGGGGGAACGGTTCTCGTCATCACGCCTATGGCGCACGACACTTGCGAGACCTTTTTCGATGACCTGCTCTGCAATATTGTTGTTTTGATTGCCGAAACGAATCGTAGCACAGTCCCGCTCCTCAAATTCACCCTCTGCAGGGCGTACGAAGTCGATGTGGACCTTGACATGCTTGCCAATGAGCTTTTTACGAAGGAATTCGCGCGCGTCGTGTGCATAGGCGGCCTGTCGAGGATCAGACATCCTGAAGACACATCGGTGAGACCTCCTGATGGCAGAGATGGATACAAAACTGACTTGGGACCTCTTACTGAGCTGAGCTGCAAACGACGTTCCTTGCCAGAATCCTTTTCCACGACGGACACTTGGTCACCACTCCAGACACGGATAACTGTGCCATCGAACTCGCGGGTCTGGTCATCGGCAACGACGCCTGATTTGGAAGCCGACGGAGCAATAGCAGGCGCGCTTGCGTATAGTCCGACGCGCTTTTCTTTAGCGGCTTTCTCAGCAGCGCGAAGACGCTCCATGCCCCCGCTGCTGGCAAGCATACCCGCGTGCCAGTCGACGACGCGTGCAAGGCCAGACGCGATCAGATGCTCGGCAATGTTGCCAGCGGGGTGGAGGACTGCGGATGACACTCAGTGCTTGCTCTGAGCTACTGTGGAGGGAACCTACCATTTCCAATGAAGATGCTAGCAGAGGCGGTGCTGGCAAGGCTGGCTGATTGTTGGAATGGTGTGGGTGTCGCATTGGGCAGGGAGAGAATCTGAACCTTGACAGGTCGCTGCAGGAGACGAGACTCCGTGAAGAAGCGGGCCTCCTCTGACCATGGCTCCGAGGCTTCGCCTGGCTTGGTCGAAGTGCGTGAGCTCTTGACTCCTGCCAATGCAATGTTCACCATTTGGTGGTCACCATCGGGCATGAGAAGGCGAAGACGCAGGGTGGTTCCGTCTCGGACTTGCTCAACGATACCTTCATGCCCGGGGTAAGCAATGCGGGAGTCGTGAGGTGGTCAGACATAGCTCACCGTCAATGGATTTGCCCTTCCATTCGGCTACAAACGCTGCCGAGTCGGCGGGCATGGTGTAGTGAACCGTACGAGCCTTTGAAATTATGAGACGCGTGGTAAGTGGGTCACATTAGGCAACACACCGTTTGGCCATGAGGATTCCAGATTCCGCGTCCTGCAGCCTTGGCCTCTGCCTCAATATCGCGCTTCTTCAAATCCTCTTCTGACGGTTCGCGCTTTATCTCCTTCAATTTGGCCCAGCCAGTACGAAGAAGCTCGGTGGTAAGGTCAGTGCCGTTGATCTCTGCGTTTCCCAAGTCTCTGGGGACTTCGTCGGTGGAGGAGGAAAGCGAATGGATGGTCGTGAAGGTGACCTCCTTGCCGACAGCAAGTGAACGCAAGAACTCGCGCGACTCGAATGCCCAAGGCTAACGCTAACGTTTGAGCAAGTGGCTTGCATAACTCTATTGCTAATACGCACCTCATCCTCCCTGGCTGAGGTGCCAGGTCGAGGGGCTTGAAGATCGGCCAGATGGAGTACTCTGGTGATCAGGGTTGTTACAATAGATCCTGTACTTTGAGTGGAGACGGATCTACCTTTCCTTGGGAGGTTGTCCTTGGGCTCCAGGGCGGCCTCGTAGTACGAGACTGTCGCCAGAAATCACAGCTGCAAAGGATACCAAATGAATTCCACATTTGGGGTAAACCGCCTTGGGACGACATACATTTGACAACCTATTCATCATGCAAGATCAGTTCTAGAAGAAATCATAGGAAACTCGAGATCCTACAGCTTTCATAGACATTTTGGCTGAATCGTCTTGTTCGAGAGAAGAAATTCAGAGGTATTGGACAAGACTCAAGAGGTGGGGGGTCTATTTCTGGATCGTATTGATCGCGTGGCCACCATCTCAGAAGTTCGCACGATCTTCACCTGAGGAAAGCGGTATTGGAGAGGTTCGTAAATGCATACAAGCAAATTGTGTAGCAGTAGATGACGGTAATAGTATAGCAGCGCAGAGAAAAATGTTGAAAGCAGAGTTTATGGTTTGGGCTTTGATATCAGAAGTGAGAGCCTCCTTGCCGTTGCCTTGAGCCAGCAAGGCCCGGATTCTGAGGCGGGTGGTGTGGTCAAGCGTATCCATTCCTTTGCGTTATGCACGTCACGAGTGATGAATGGGTTCTTCTGAGGGGAAGTTGAGCACGCCTCCTTTTGCCACACCGTTCATCACTCACCTTGAGTTCGGGAAGCAATATTCGGTGCATTGGGTCCTTTTGCAACATTCCATTGAGAAGCTGAACTACCAAGTACCCGTCGCTCCGCCGGTCATCTGGATGTCTTCCGCCAGTAGGTATGCATTCGCTACCCATCGCTTCGTCCACCAGGAAATCTTCTGTGCTGATTTGGTGATAGAGCAAGAACTCTTGGTGGTGAACATTTCCATTCTCGTCGTCATCAGACGAACCAGAGAAAGGTGTGTGCCCAAAGAGCAAGCAGTAAAAAGTGACACCCAAAGCCCATAAGTCAATGGCTTTGGTGAGCGGTGGCCTGCCCTTTGAACTTGGAGGGGTACCCCCAACTACCGTGGCAGAAGGACTAAACGACTGCGATGCGCTGTCGAACGACCGAGAAGATGGCTTGTCAGAAACCCCAGAGAACCAAACAAGCTCCGGAGCGAGGAAATGGGGTGTTCCATTTCGCTTGCCTAAGTCAGATTGGGGAAATAGGTCCCTGTCCGGGTCATCGACGTGTGGGGCTTGGTTCCTCCTCTTCCTCTGGTGGGAAGGATAGGTGATATGGGAGACGCCAAAGTCTATCAGCTTCACAGAGCGTCGATCATGCGTGTACATGATGTTTGAAGGCTTGATATCCCGGTGAAGGATGTTCAAAGAATGCACTGCGGCAGCCTGATCAGGGTCTCAGTCGGACCGTGACCGAACATGGGACAACGCACTGTATTCGACCCCAAGTATCACATCCCTCATGATTCTGCGCGTTTGGGACAGGGTCAAAAGGGGGGTGTCATCCGGAGTGCACCACTGAACAGGCCCTCCTGCCAAGTACTCCATCACTGTATCGGGTGTGTTAAGCACCCAAGCATGGGCATTAGTTCGATGACACGCACCGAGATATATCTTTTCCTGGTGAGGATCATCGATGACCTCCAGCAAAGTCGCAATATTGGGATGCCGACAGCGTTTCATGACCGCAATCTCTTTCCTGATACTGTTCTCCGTGGTACTCAACTTCACCCTCCCGGTCAGTGGATCATTCTCCTGGTAGTTCTTCCTTAGAAGCTTGATTTTGTCCCTAGGATCCCTCCGTCTGACGCCTTTCACAGCCTGTGCGTTGAGATAAGACAACGTCAATGTCACAAGTCTCGGCACTTGACTTACCACCTCCTTATTTCCTCTCATGGTATCCTCGCAGAGATATACCTCCCCATGGTGCCCCTTTCCTATCCTGACGCATCGCAAATACTGGTTGTACCTCTTACTTTTTCCAGAGGGCTTTTGAAGGTGGGTAGTGAACACGACTTCCCCGGGAATGTCAGGAAGCCATGATGGTTCAGTAAATTCGACTTCCGCCGCGTACGTGGTGGAGGAGACGCTCTCTGCCATTGAGCAATATAGAGAGTTGTGAAGGGGCTCAGCGGGGCATGGCAGTAGATGGTGGGTGTTGGGGAGACAAGCATGGTGGTGCGAGTGAGTTGGCTGTCATTAATTGGGGTCTATTTCGCATCACAGGCCCGCTTGCATGGTCAATTACTGCCAAATCGGGGATCGCGCCCTGCACGGAAGTAAAAGCCCGCGAATAGGGGTCGCTCTTGCCCGTTCCAGCGCGAACCTGGACCATAGTGACAACAAGTAACTACAACATGCAAATCTCTGGTAAGCAAGAAAGAAAGAAAGAAAGAAAGAGGGTGCAATCTATCCGGCCAACCGAATCTTTATTTGGCCACGATTCCGCTGGCCCCCTGCTTGCTGGGCCTCCATCCGCGCTATAGACTGGATTAGCATGGCATAAAAGCGGGAGCCTCGTCGACATACCCTTCATTTCTTCAGCCTCTTCTCTCTGCTCATAGTCCAATACTAGTTGCTTCAACTGCTGCTGCTCGACCTTTTCTTGTAGCTGCTGGGACTTGGTTGCAACTGCTAGGGTTGATGTCGAAGGAACAGCCAACTGCCGAACCTGCATTATCGACTGGTCAACACCAAGACTGAATTCAGGGAAAGAAACGGCACATACCACTTGTTTATTGCCCTTCTTCGCCAAGACCATGAACTTGGTGACACCGCTCTCCGCCGGGTTCTCTTCATCTGCATCTCCCCGTTTCTTGAGAACAGGAGGCAGGACAGAAGAGTCCCAGAGAGCAAGTGCAGTCTTCTTGTCAACCTTTCTACCCTCAGCAGAGGTGTCGGTGACCATCTTTGCAAGCTCTTTTGCAAATTCGGCGTCCGCCTCCTCAGTCGGACCCATGTACTCCTGCTTATTTGCAATGACAACGTCTGGTTCTTCGGGAGATTGCGCACGTTGGACAACCTCGACGACTTGTCACTACAAACCGTCCGGAAGGGAATAAGAGGGGACTCACAGGAGATGATGGCTCTTCGCCATCCCCGTCTTCATCTCTCTCATGGGCACCATCACGTCTTTCGTCGTCTTCACGGTCGCTACCCTCGTCGCTTTGCTCCTCTTCAGAAACAGCTGCAATGGTGCCGTTCAGCAAGCAAATAGAGCGCACGTAGGAAAGAACCGCTCACTACTCGTTTGGAGGGTAGAGATGAACATTTCATCCACAGCCTTCGCGGCCTCTTCCAAAGTTTTTGGAATCTCCAGCTTTGGACGAACCGCCTCCATCGAGTCTGACAAAACGAACTCGACGTCCATAGGCAAGGCCTCCTTGCACTGAACATAGTACTTTGAAGGGAGTCTATCAGTGATTGACTGGGCCATAATAGAGGATGCAAAATACCATGAAGAAAGTCAGGAAATTATCAAGTTTTTTCTTCTGCGTCCCACGGTCGAAGCACATTCCGCAAGTATCCAGTAGCGTGCACACAATTCGTATCCTGAAGAAATCATCAGGCATATCCATCGGCGCTGGCTGCTGGGGAAGAGGTCTTCCATCCGCTGTCACGGCAATCAGGATCAGCGGTGAGAGTGAAAGGCGAGTGCAACCCACGGTGCCCAAAGGTCAACACTGTCCAGAGAGTATCGAAGATGATACTCGAACTGAGCAACCTGTAGATGTACAACTCACCCAGAAACTTGATGGTGGCAAGCCTGCGCTGATTGGTGTTGTACACATTCTGCTCAAGACCTCTTCGGATATCTTCCAGTATTTGGTCAACAACAGCAATTGCAAACGCTGGACGATATCTTTGAAGATCGTATGTCAACATTGCCAGTAATGGGATGTTGATGTATCGAATCTTCCAGGGTTTGGTAAAGGCTTTGTGAAGCACCTTCCGCACATCAGGGTCGTCCCAGTCAAGTTTTCGAATGAGCTTCAGGACCTTGTCGATAGTTTTCCGGCTCAGGACATCGTAGATGAGGTGACGAATGAAAAGTTCCATGGGAGTTCGGATCTTTTCTTGGCGCGGAGCACGCTCTGGAGGGTTACACTGCATATGTGCAGCGGTTGAGTGCTGTTGGTTGATAGTGTAGAAGTAATACATACCTGGTAATACGCGTTCTCGAGAAGTAGGAGTTGCCTTTGGTCAAGATGCTGCATGCTTTGCTTGCGCTTCATAAGCTCCAGCTATAGCTCGCGAGGTGAGCACTGGACTAAGCTGTATAGTGAGCCAAAGGACCTACCATAGTAGCAAACCTTTCTCTGGTTTCCTCCGTCCTAAGCAAAAACCTTCCGCATCCTTCGAGCAAGAGCGCAACGTTCTCGATGTTGACGCCTGAGAAGTCATCTAGGCATACTTTGAACATGTGGAGGATAAGGTGGAAGGGAACGACCCTGAATTTGGTCAGGTTCGAGAGGAACATAAGATTCTGCCCATCGTCAGCCGGGTGCTCTGTGTGAATCCATGAATCGAGACCTACCCGCATCCTGACTTCTGCGAGTTCTTTGACAACATTTTTCTTCCTTTGAAGGTATCGAAACTCTTCGTCTAGCTGTGGGTATTTTTAGTCAGAGATAGAGTGGGGGAAGAGAACATTAACTTGCCATTGCAACGACCTCAGTCCCAATATCGGGCATATACTTGTTCAAGATAGCAACGAGGCGAGAGTAGTGGGGAAGTAGATCAACCCTATTCCTCGGCACTTGAGACATGAACTTAATGTTTTGAGTGGTATTGGAGAATCGATGCATTCAAGGACATACCTTGACAAGACGTTTACGAGCCGCCTTGGAATTGAGAAATGCAAACTCAACCGCAGCTTGGTCAATCAGTGTTCGACTAACGGCGTCAGGAAGCTTCGCCAGTAGGGCTGTCAGGAGTTGAGATGGCCCCTGAGGGGCGAGACTAGGGGAGTGGGGAGGGCTGGAAGCCCTGGGTGTGCCTGGTGCTTTGGGTGTCAGAGCCCCGTCGTCTGCATACCTATCAGGATTGCCGCTCGAGATCGAACCGTCGACCTCTAGCTTCGAGAGCTCTTCTTCCAGCTTCCTGACTTCTTCCAACTCTTGCTCTATGCGCTCCTTTTCCCTCATCTCGTCCTCTTCTTTACTATCGATCTCCGTTGTCGAGGCTTCGACTCCAAGAACACTACTTGGGACAAAGTCACGAATGTCTGGAATGTCTTCAAAGTAGCGACGTTCTTCTTCGTCTTCCCATTTGCCTCCTGTGGTCACGATTTCGTCTGAATCGTTCAAAAGGGAGTTGCTGTTGCCTCCAATTTGGATAGAGTCTGACTTCTGGGTGGAAGTGGGTAGTGTTGGGAGAGCCAGATAGAGTAATTCTGAAAGGCTGATGTGACTTGGTGAGCCGGCGTGGGATGCGGGAACTCGACAGAACTCACGATTGGCAACTCGAGAAGAGCTTCTCGTAGCTCTTTGTCATCTTCTCATACGCCTGCTGGCGGTCTTCAAAGATTTCGCCAGACCGGATGTAAGCTTCATGGTTCCGTTTATCTTGGTCTTGCAATCGCTGCACAGGATCAAGATATATATTTATCGGCTGTGGAAACACTAACCTTGTGCTCCTTTACAAGCTTCTTGCAGACGTTGTCGAAGTATCCTTCACACATTCGCTTAAATCGGTCTCGGATATCTTGTTCGACGAGTTCCTCTGTTTCATTAAGAGTTTCGCTACCCTCGGTGGCAGCAGCAGCTTCAGACAGGGTACCGGGCTCGGCGTCTGAAGGAATCTGCTTCACATTCGCTGGGGGGACAAGGCCAAGGTATGGCCGACCGTAAGATTTCAGGAACGTTGTCAAAAGCGGAAGGGACGACAGAGTTGGATCATTGGAGAGCTAGACAACTGTTAGTGGTTGTACATTGGAGAACGGTCCTCCTCACAAGTTCCTTCACGGCCTTCATAATCCATTCTCCTCCGCTTCTGTCTGGTGCATCCCGAATGATGCCAACAAGGGCGAGCTCGGAGCATACACGCAATATAGGTCGCTGCCTTGATATGCGTGCGCCGTCATCTTTCTCTCGTTGTTCTGGGGTCAGGGCTGCCAATGCAGCCTTGGATGGAGGCACAAGCGCCGAGGCGAGAGAAGCGACCAATGCTGGTGTGAAGGTTTTGGGAAATCGACGATGGAGGGCAGAAATTATCTAGAATCGAATTAGCGCACATATTTGGCAAGAGCCAATGGCATACCTCAACAGCAGCCCAGACGTCTCGCTCAGTTTTACATCTGCCCAAACCTTCTACGACCGCACCTGCAATTTCGTCGATGTATTTCTCCAAAGACAAGGAATCGATGTCCTTGAGGATATGATCCTTATTATCCGCAGCAAGGGACTGCCTAATTCTCTTGATCAAGGCAGTATGCCTCTTCAGAGACGAGTCCAGCTTTGCAGTTTCTTCTTGACCCAAGCACTAATTAGTCGTTGGCTGAGAGTAACTGTAACGAGCTGCAGACCTCGCCCGGCACCGTAACCGGAGACATTGAGATCTCTGAGCTTTAGCCGCTTCGACAGGCGTCCAGTTTCATCATCGACCTTTGCTGTAGACACATTTGGATCCATATCGTGGTGGGTGTAAGAGTCAAGGAACAGGTACCGGCGAATTTCCCAGTTTGGCAGATCCGTGAGCGCGCTCATTTGATGGCTCAACGACGCGCTCTGGTGAAAGGCTTATTCCCTTCCCCTCATGACACCTGGACCTCATGGACGACTCGGACGACTACTTTGGGGATGACGATCTGGTACTTGACGAGCAGACATTGGCTGCTCTTGACGAATCTGAGCGACGGCACGGCCCAACTCAAGGCCAGGCAACACAGGCACCTCACCCGCCACCCCAGGCTCCCCGGTCATATGTCCAGCCAGCAACAAAGAGAGCCAGGACCGAGACGGGATGGTCGCCAGGACTTGGTTCACGACAAGACTCTTTGACAGATCTTGATTTGCCCGAGATTAGCGTCCAAGGGAACAGCTATACTATCTCGAGCTCCAGTGGTCTGTCGACGTACGGGATTCGGCAGCAGCAGCCTGCTCCTACGCGTCAATCAGTACCACAAGTGCGCCAGACGGCGCCTATACCTCGGCAGTCTGCGTATCACCCCGAGCAACGGCCCTTTCAAGGGACACGGCAAGAGAATCCCCCACGGCCGAGTGCACAACCTCAAGCCTACGCTCAAGAGCGACAGACGGTTCCAGGCCGGTCCCCAGCACATCAACAACAGCAGCAACCTTCGCCAAATTATCTGCAAAACCGACAATTCGACAATCGACAGAGGCCAGTCTCGTCTCAAGGGCGTAATAGCTATGCCCAAGGCAACGCTCCTTCCGTTCCCGTGGGCCAGGCTGGGCAGCAAAATGCAGCCCCCGTACGACAGTTTCAGCCCCAGGCACCTGCAAGCAGAGGGTATGTCACCCCTGTGGCGGCGACTGGCAGACTCGGAGCAGCTGTCGGCCCTGCAACTGGACCGGTTCGCACAGCAACTCCTGCTCCTGCTCCTCAGGCCCAAGGCTCGGCTGACATAGAGAGGCGACTAAAGGAACTTCAGGATAGATGTGAGGAGGTATGTGAAACTGAAGCTACTTTTACACCATGCTCACACCTCTCCGTCAGCTCCGGCGTACCAATGAAAAGCTGCAAGCTGAGCGAGACAGTGCGGTGGAAGTGAGGATGAGGAAAGAGGGTGAAGTGGTGATACTCCGGCAGAACAGGGACAAGGTCTGTCTGATCTCTACTGAAAAGCCTTCTGTCTCTCACTCTCATTCTATCGCTTTCCAGGATCGAGGCAGATATGCAGAAGACCTAGCAAAACTCAGAGCTGCGAAGGAAGAGGCGAGTGCGCAGATCTTGCGTACGCAGCAAACCCACAAAGAAGAGGTTGAGCGACTTAAGACCCAGTTCACTTTCAAGGTACCTCTCCTTCGACTCTATCCCATAACAACATCTGTTGACTGCTTGGTTCCAGCAACAAGAAATGGAGGCGAACTTTCGAAGAATACCTACCATCCCCGTCCCACCTTCCGTTCGCGCCAAGAAGATAGGCTTGCCACCCACGCCTCTCACAAGAGGAGGCCCTTCACAATCTAGCTGGAACATGGATGTTCCCCAGACTCCCAGCAAGAGATCACAACCATTCTCCTATGTCATGCCCAAGGTGCTCTCACCTAAAAAACCAGCCACCAAGTCCCCGGAGAAGACAAGGAAAGCTGTCCTCCCAGGATTTCAGAACGCGTTTGCAACATCCACTCCTGTTTTGGGTATCCAGAAGCGGGTTTCAAAAGGTAAAGAAAAGGCACCCGAGTTCCATGAGCCTATACCCCCACCACTGTTTAGCCAACCACCTCCAACCATCCCGCCAGGATCGCAGTCATATTCCATGGCCCCTCCCGACTCTTTCCCTCCTGCTTCACCTACTAGAGCTGGGCTTTCAGTGCCCCAAAAGAGTACCAATGTGGCGTTGCCCCCTTTCACTGACCACGACGGGGACTTTGCAATGGAAGATATCAGGCAAGCTGCCCCTGCGGCGGCACCACCATCAACCCCCGTACCTATTCGAGAAGGAAACGCAACACCAGACATGGTCGTCGAGGAAGAACTGGACGAAATGAAACCCACTAACTGGAAAGCTGAGGTGAGCGATGTGATATTCCCTCCAGTTTCGCCTGAAACTCATGCAACTTCACAGCTTTCTCGAATCGTCCTCACCCATATAAGACCCAACTCGGGGCATCTGACCCTCGAGTTAGTGTTAGGCGCCAACATTGAAGATGACGACCCAGACATTCCTGCGAGGTATATGCGAGCGTGCAGTGCAATGGTTAATGCCCTCTCCTACTCCTCGAAGATGGAAGACTACACGAACACAATATCCGCAATATCTGCTGCATGTATCACTCTGCTGGAAACCCTGTCCTTCGGCGACCTGGTATGCCTCCCTTCGCCGGTGGATCGGATTGTGCACTAACCTTCCTCAAAGATTCTCCCCATCGCAAGTCTCCTCAATCTCCTCGGCCTTCTCGCTTTCTTTATCCCTCAGTTTCGAACACAATTGTTCCTGCAACAAAACCCTGTCTACCGTGGTCTCTCCTCGATCACGGCCGAAACATTGAGGATTATAATCACCATCCTGGGCGGTCCGAACACCAGTCCAACCCACGCAATGCTGGGAATGGAAGTCCTGGACTTTCTCGAGGCAATGGCGTTCCAAGCCGACGAGACCGAAATGGTCAAGTGAGTCTTGTCTTGTTGCAGAGGATGCATTTGGGACCCTTTACTTATAATCCTCACAGGTTCGAAACAGTCATTCGAAGTCGAGAAGCCATGATAGTTCTTTTGGATCCACAAAGGCCTGTCGAGTTTCTGGAGAAGTTTTTGCGCCTGCTGGTCATCTATGCGTCTCGTGAGCATTGCTGTTTACCGCGTCGCTCATCTCTAACAGACTGTCACAGACCCCGTTCTATACTCTGCGCTGATAGGAGCTCGCGATCCGCATGGAAAGATTCTGGGCTCAATGGAACCCAACGAATTGCTTCGGCGCCTGCAACCATTTTTGACCTACCATCTATATGCAGGTCCCGAGGTAAGTTCCTGCACAAAATGTTGCCGAAATATTCTTACAACCCTTGGCTATAACAGTTCTCAGAGATTAGGCACCTAGTCCTCACTTTCTTGGGGCAGTTGTCCCAATCGCATCAAGATGCACACTTGGTGGTAGCTGCCTCTTGCGTCCTGCAACTCTCCTGGTACATCCACACGATTACAACGCCGCTTTGGGAAGAAGACCCTAAACTGCTGACATCTCTGGAGCGCTCTTCATCGTAAGCACTATTCTTCACAAATTACATCGTTAGCAGTGGCCTGATCTTGACCTCTGGCTCATATTAGCTTGATCAAACACACTTGTCAATCCGTTCACCTCGTCTACCACCTCATCGCTCCTTATGACCCGGAAAGGCTCCGCAAGTGGTTACAAGCCCCCAGCGACACTTTTAGGAACGCGATGGAGATGTTCATCGTCACCTTCAGCAGGCTCGGCTTTGCCGAACCTCCCGATTGGTTGGACCAGCCATCCCAACAGATGTTAGAGCAGTCGCAGGGTAAGCCCCCCTCTCCACTGCCATCTTTGACGATGAAGCATGCTGAAACAATCTCCCTTCCATCAAGGCATTGCACAGAAGGTCCTCGAAACAGTCGTAGACGGACCAGAGTTGGACAGCGTTGTGGAAGTGTTTGCCCAGAACGATTCCGAGGAGGAATCGTCAATGATTGACGAAGACGAGATGGAAGCCGAACTGTCGTAACGCTCGATGAAAGAGGCAAGGGACATTGTGAACCATCAGTTTTACATGCAGGTTTATGCGTGCGCCTTGTTTAACTCCTTCTAATATCTACATTATACCAGGTCTAATACATTATCGCGGGAAGCTGCATTAGGGGTGTATCAAGGTGATGAAGATACACGTGTCGTCCTGAAATGCAAGGGCCCGAGAACAACGAAACGGGGTGCCCGTCGACAAAACAACACGGCGAACAAGGCACGTTCTTATGGCTAGGCAGCGGCTAGGCCAAAGGTGTCATTACGGTGGTGTATAAGTACTGGAAGAATACCAAGAAAACCCTGAGCACCATGCCCATCCAACTTGAGAACCCCGATTATACTCTTTCCACCACTGAGTGAGTTGGAAAAATAGCGAGGCGCGTCCATAATGCTTACTCCCTCTATAGACTTGACCGGGTTCAAGATGGGAACATGAGCATACCCACTCCAATCCTACGACTAGTAAGAGAGGATTCAGCCGTGACAAAGAGAAGAAAGTCTACGAAAAGGGACAAAGAGAAGGAACCCCGAAAGTCGTCTCGATCCCGCTGCCGTTCCCCTCTGCGAAGAGCCAGGGCACTCATCGAGGAAGAGGCCCTGCGTCTTGAACCAGCTCTCAGAGCTGCAGCAGATAATTTGGACGAGGAAAAGCGGCGAGCTGACATGGCAGTCGCACGAGCGGAAATTGCAGAGCGCCGTGAGCGAGAAGCCCTTGCCAAACTAGCCGAACTGGACACACAGAGAGTCAAGGCAGAGGAAGAGCTCGTGTCAGTGGAACACTCCTCCCGGAACTTTCAAGTTCAGCTGGAACTCAAGGAAAGGGAGCTAAGGTGGTGCCAGGCTGACTTGGATCGATTGCAAGAGGAGTATCATCGGCTCGAGGCCGACTACCAACGACGACAGGAAGAATGCAGCAAATACAAGTTCAGGCTGCGTGATTGGGAACACAAGATCAACGAGAGAGGCAAAGCCGTGCAGGGTTTCGTCGATGATGCCTTCAACAAAGGGGGGGACGCTGGGCACGAAGCTGGTTACCAGGAAGGATACGACAAAGGTAAACGGGATGGAAAGCAGCAGGGGATACAGCTGGGGAGGCAGCAGGGCCTTGCTGAAGGCCGAGAACAGGGCCGTATAGAAGAACGAAGAAACGCTGCTGACGCGATAGACAAATTCCTCGCGGTCAAAGAAGGGGTGAGTCCCAGATGCGCATGACAGTTCGTCGACAACTGATGTCGTGATATCAGTGTGACGCCGATGGAATTCGTCGATGGGCACAATCCGTCTACCATCCTGACAGCCTCGCAAACGTGGTAGACACAGACCTGCGCTCCGCTGTCTCCTAGACAATAGATAGATTGAGGGTCCTTGGAAAGAGTTTGTGATGGGTCAGATTATAGATATTCCGCATCAAGACAAATCAATTGATTATCGCTGCCCACATCGCCATGAGGGCCTTTATAGTCAGGAAGTCCCTTCCAATTGGAGCTTGTTCACTCTCGTCATGGCCACCAACGCTCCTCCCCGCCGCAAAGGTCCCAAGGACCTTCCCAAGCTCCCGTCTTCAGCGTTCGTTCCCCCGAACTCTGCAACAGAAGAGTCGTTCCCTTTGGGTCCTGATCCCAGCTCTGTCCACCCTGAGGCGGTCATTGATGCTAATGTCGTCGTCAAGGACGGCGACGTCTCCCATCCTCAATGGAAGAAGGATGCTGGCGAGCTGTTAACAGGAAAGAGTCGCGGCGTCGTTCTCTCCCTGACGAGCGCCGACTTTGACAAGATCAGCAAAGAGTACGTACATGTACGATTATCCGTGCAACCCCGTCGCTGAAAGAAATATTCGCGTTCAGTACTGATCTTACAGGAGTCTTATCATTGGTCGTTCCGTACAACATCCAGAGCCCGGATCCATCCCTAGAAGAGAAGTTGGCTGCGGCCAAGGTCCCAACGTCCTTGTCTGTCGTCTATGACCGCGCCTCACCAGAGGTCATCGATGGTCTCAAGTGGGCTCTGCAACGAGGTCGCCCCGTCGATATTGATGTCCAGGTCACACTTACAGAGTCGACTTTGGAGGAATTCGAGGATGCAATCGCAAAGGCAACTGAAGGCATCGCCAATCCTCCTCCCCTCATCCTCTGTGCGTACCTTTCCCTGGGCATTCATCTTTGACCATGGCTAATATAACCCCATTATTTAGCCAACATTCTTCCTCCCCCTCATGATCTTGACCTCCCAATTATCCGATTGATGAACCATCCCTCATATCTCGCATTCCAGTCCCAAATTGCGGCCCTTTCCCTCTTGCCCAATGCGTTCATCAAATTCCTACCCCCTTCTTGGGACGCACCAACCCCGCACACTCCTGCCCCTACCACTCCTGGCGAAAATGATACCCCCGAGTCCAAGGTTCAGCGTGAGTGGAAGCGAAGGATCAAGATGTACCGTAAGTGTTGTCTCTACTTTGCAAGGGAATCATCTGCTCATGTTGGAATCAGTTGGTCCCGTCCTGGAGGCCTTTGGTTACCAGCGAATCGTCTTCGGATCTTCCCCATCGCCCTTCTCGCGCGGTCCCTCCAACCCAGGGGACTGGTATGAGCTTGCCAGAGAATCATTGGCTGAGCTCGTTACAGACCAAGAATTCGCTGACGGCATCTTCTTTGGCAATGCTCAGAAGATCTACACCCAGCAAGGACAGGCCTGATCAAAGGACTCTTACTGTTGCCCAAGTGCTTGTTGACTATGTAAATTACAGAACTCGTACCAAAGATATTACTCAGAGAATCGCGACTGGCAGCGAGAATGGCAGCGACAGTTGGAACCTTGAAAGTTATAGCACAAAAAGGGGAATTTAATTGTTACCGAACTTTTTGTTTCCGTCGCGTTTTGATCGAGGGCTTTGTTCTCCATCCGCCACTGTGTCCAAGGCGCCTATTTACACATCGCCACGCGTTGGCCTGCGTTGGCTTTGTGGGCACACCTGCTGGAATGAAGCGAGACCGAACAAGCAGCAGCCACAACGCTCCGTAGGTGCATACATAGAGCTTTGCCTTTGACCATTTGCCCATCGCCTTGGCTGGGACTACAATGTCAGACGACGAATTCGAACGCGGTCGCAGAAGACGTGGGCGTGAAGATTCATCGTAAGTGGCGAACAGAAATCGTCGAGATCCATGCTCATCAGCCTCCAGGAGTAGCAGAGACTCCTCCCCGGACGCTGTGAGTGATCCTTTCCTTTGTGCGCATACACCTTGGTTCTGATCTGGGAGGGATAGAGGATGAGACGCTTTCCCTTCAAACTGAGGTCTGGATCTGACGACGAAGACATCGAGTTCGAAGCCCCTCCTACCCAAGCAAGCACTCATGAAATTGATACGCCTCCATCTCAACAACCACTCCTCCGACAGGCTCTAGGTTTTGGTGCAACGTCTGTGCCAGTTCCAACCTATGAGCCTACCACTGCAAAGACCCCAGGCAACAGATTCCTGCCAGGGCAAGATCCCTCCGCCTCGAGCCAACGCAAGACCTCTCAGAGTAAGCCTAGGAAGAAGCGAAAGAAGAACGAAGTGTTTCAAGCCCAGTCAAACCGCTGGAGGGTTGATCCAGGCGCGACACTGGACTTTAGAACTGAAGCACAGTCATTCGGTGACGTGCTACTACGAGAGCAGCGCCATGTCCCTGTGGTGCCCCCGGGACCCATGGGTAGCTCTTCAGCCACGTCCAACTCTACCACTCCTCGCAGAAGTACTACTCCTGGCTCCAGGAGTAAGAAACCTGGCGGCAGTGGGAAGCAGAGAAAGGCCAACCAACCGCCACCAGTCCAGGCTCCTGCACCTATCACGAACTACGGGAATTCTCCCTCTTTTGCAGTGATGCCGAGGGAACTCCCACCAGCACTGGCAGGACAACCGCCAGCGAACAGTTCGATTTCGTTTCCACAGGATTGGTACGAAAGTCGAAGACACTATCGTCACGATTATGGGCATGGGGTTCCACCGCGCTGTCCTACTGCCGCAGCCCAAGCCCCTTCTGTTACTACGACGGCAGCTTCGACACCTCCAATTGAAATACCTCAAGAAGAGACCCTACCACCCCCCCCAGGCTCTGCTTCGGGTTCCGTAGGCGGGACTGCTCAGCAGGATCATGCACCATCGACCCCTTCGAACCCCAATTTGGAGACGATCAATGGAAACGAAGTTGCTGTGGTCAACGGTTCGTGAGAATGCCTCAATAACTCCCTAGCATGTATCTGAATGAACGAATAGGCATGAAGAAAGTCACTCGACACGGCACGAGAATGGTGACCATCTTGGCCGAGGACGTTCGAAGTGGCGAAGCTGATCACCAGCTGATTGAAGTCAAGGTGCCTATACGACCTGCCGAGATTCCTGAGGACGGATTCTGGGCAAATACAATGGACATCGTGGGTTGCTCACGCCTTGACCGTTTTCATCGTACTCAAGACAATTCAGGTCGGCCAATGGCAGAAGAGTGCTGCACGAGTGGACGGTGAGCTTTCGGGAACCTTACTACCAGCCATGAAGTATTGATCATCGTCGAAAGGCCCAGCTCGTGTTTACACGCTGAGAGGAAAGTATCGGCAGGTCATCCTGCGCGTCAATGCAGCGAACAAAGATACCTTTTCTTCCACGAACGTTATTGTCAAACCAGATCGAACGCTCGAAGTTGTCATTGAATCTGTGGGTTGAGCATATACCCCATTCCCCATGTTTCTAAACCATCAGTCTTAGCTTCCTACTCCAGGGCTTCTTCCCCCACCTCCAGCGATACCCGAGTCACTGAAAAGCCAGATGGGAAACAGACAAGACGAAGGTATGAGTGACGTGGAGTCCAATACAGATTCAGTCTCCGAGATAGCACCATCGCCACCCCCCGGGCAACGGCCAGCAGCTCGAAAGAAGCCTCGCGCTCCTCCAGCGTCCTCCAGTGACAGGCACTATCGCAAAGACCAGGGGCTTACGGCAACTTCAACCAGGGTGTCTCATAGTCCTGAAAAGAGCCGTGTAAATCATGTTCGTCAACGATCCCCGACAGCGCAGGGATATGACAACCGTCGTTCTCGCTCTTCCGAACGAGGCTCCAGCTTGGCAAGAGCTCACCGGGGCAGCTCAGACTCTTCGTCAACGTCTTCCGACTACGATGAGATTCCTCAACCAGGAACAGGCAGCACGAGGTCTCCCTTGCGATCAACCCCATCCACTGCACCGGCCAGCCGTCGTGCAGAATCTCATGCAACCTCTGAAACCTCCCCGAAACCAGCTGGGGTGCACCAAATCCCTGGGATGTCAATCGTTGGGCATTTCGTCCCTTCAACGAGACTAGGGGATTCCACTTCCGTTCTGTATAGCCAGCCTAAGGCTGCAACCAAGCGCCCCTCTGCAGACCGGAGGGGATACGAAACGCCCAAGTCGGAGGCCGAGCCCGAGGAAATTGACGAGGCCATCTCGAAGCTCGTAACCTTCCAGTTTCAAAAGGAACCTGGTTTTGCCGAATTTTACATGTGGCACGCAAAGCCTACAGCGGACAACATGGTGAATGTGTACCGACTGGTTAAGAAGGTTGCCGACCAGTATGTGGGTATCATCGCTCCGTTTAGGTCGAAGCAAAACCTGATCATCGAGGAGGTGCGGGCTTCTCTCTCTTCGAAGACCTCATAGTCTCAACGTGACTTGACCTAGAAACATCTTATCCGAGGCATTCCTTGGGTTGGCGGAAAACCTGGTGACGATTTGATAAGAAACGTGAACCGAACACTAGACCTCTTGGAACTTTATGGGCCTAAAGGAACAAGGACACAAGACTCTGAGGTCAAGACACTTTTGGATGACACTTCCTTTCCAGGGCTTTCGGAAAATCGCATTGGGCACCTCCTCCAGGTCCTTGAGGCCGTTGACAGGAGGTGGAACAGAGACCATCCCAAGGGCAAAGAGTTGGAGGGTGGTTATGTCTAATTATCTCCATGTATATGCTTCCATCATGTGCACGCCATATCTTGTAAATGAATGCTCTCTGAGCCTTTGCGAGGTGAGGTGAAGATGAGGAGGAAGCGTGAGAATTGATTTATGACAAACGCGCCTCAAAGATCCAGAGCGATATCTCGCAGTCGACGCGTATTGGAGAGTGCATCTTCCTCAGCCTCCATCATGTCCTCCAGCATAGAGCTCATCAATCCCAAGGCTGAGAGTGTGAGGCGGCAACAGGCCCTTCAGGTAAGTCTTTTCAACTAGCTTCCGTTCGTGAACTGAGCAGTCATCTAGGTCAACACGACTGGTGCCATGGGTCTGGCACAAGTCGTGAAAGGAAATCTTGGTGAGCTTCCAAGACTCCTTGATAAATTGGTCGAGTAGCTCAATGAGTATTAGGACCTCGTGGGACCCTCAAAATGCTTGTAGATGGCGCTGGTCAGATAAAAATGACGAAAGACGGCAAAGTGCTTCTCTCAGAAATGCAAATCCAGAACCCTACGGCTGCCATGATCGCTCGAACTGCCGTTGCTCAGGATGATCAAGTTGGTGACGGAACCACGTCTGTCGTTCTGCTCGTTGGAGAGTTGTTGAAGCAGGCCGATCGGTATACATCTGAGGGCGTCCACCCAACCATCATTGCTGAGGGCTTTGATCTTGCAAAGAAGGAGGCTTTGAAGGTGAGTATTTGCGTTATTGGGTACCTGTTCAGACCCGAATGTGCTTCCTATAGTTCTTGGACGACTTCAAAATTAAGATGCAACCTGATCGCGCTACCTTGATTAACATTGCCCGAACGTCCCTCGACACAAAACTTTCAAGCGTCCTTGCCAAGCAGCTTGCAGCCGATGTTGTCGACGCTGTATTGACTATCCGCCGACCACCGCCTACTGCTGGTGCGTCTGTCCCGTTTACTTCTGGAAGATTTCCCGCTAAACATTGGTTTAGATACGGCCGAGATGTGGAGGGAACCCATCGACTTGCACATGATTGAAATCATGAAGATGCAGCATCGGACAGCGTCTGATACTCAACTCGTTCGTGGTCTCGTTATGGACCACGGTGCCAGGCATCCCGATATGCCGAAGCGTCTTGAGAACGCGTTCATTCTCATTCTGAATGTCAGCCTTGAATACGAAAAGACGTAAGCAGCCTTCCCGTCCACCCAAACTATGCTTGACCCTTTCCATAGCGAAGTCAACTCTGGTTTCTTCTACTCTTCAGCTGAGCAACGTGAAAAGCTGGTTGAGTCTGAACGAAAGTTCACCGACGCCAAGTGTCGCAAAATTGTTGAACTCAAAAACCTCGTGTGCGATCAAGCTGTTGGATCGAATGAGAAGCCCAAGTCCTTCGTCATCGTCAATCAAAAGGGGATCGATCCTTTAAGTCTGGACATCCTCGCCAAGAACGGAATCTTTGCGCTCCGTCGTGCAAAGCGCCGAAACATGGAACGGTGTGTTGGTGTATCTGTCAGGGGCTGAGACATCAACTTACCGAGGCAATAGTCTTCAGTTGGTCGCTGGTGGTGTTGCCCAGAATTCGGTGGATGATCTAACACCAGACGTCCTTGGTTGGGCTGGTTTGGTGTACGAGCACACTCTTGGTGAAGAGAAATACACATTCGTCGAGGACGTCAAGGAACCCAAATCCGTCACCCTCCTCATCAAAGGCCCTAACCCTCATACAACCCAGCAAATCCAGGATGCTCTTCGTGACGGTCTTCGAGCGGTCAAGAACGCGATTGAGGACGAGGCATTGATTCCTGGCGCTGGTGCCTTTGAGGTCTCCTGCTCGGCGCACTTGAGTGGCCCTGTGAAGAAGAGTGCAAAGGGTCGTGTCAAGATGGGTGTTCAGGCGTTCGCAGATGCCATGCTCGTCATTCCCAAGACATTGGCTGCCAACGGTGGATTTGATGTACAGGACGCTATCGTTGCCCTTCAGGTGAGCACTGGCATCTGTTCTGCGTTGGCAGTACTTGAGCTTACAGTGAACCAGGACGAGCAATCCGAAGGCAATGTTGTTGGCCTCGATTTGCAGTCTGGAGAGCCGTTTGACCCAACAGTG
Source organism: Coprinopsis sp. MPI-PUGE-AT-0042 (assembly GCA_020736565.1). Taxonomy (NCBI): domain Eukaryota; kingdom Fungi; phylum Basidiomycota; class Agaricomycetes; order Agaricales; family Psathyrellaceae; genus Coprinopsis; species Coprinopsis sp. MPI-PUGE-AT-0042. Next base: position 729,261 of record JAHBOF010000005.1, on the reverse strand, counting down.
GAAGGCATCTGGGACAATTATCGGGTAAAGAGGCAGATGCTTCACTCATGGTCGGTCTTTTTTACATGCTGTCCCTCTCTCTACCTTTACTGATGCTCTCCTCAGCTCTGTCATCGCAGTTAACCTGCTATCAACGGACGAGATTCTGCGGGCTGGGCGTAGCTCCTTGAAGCCCGATGGCGCCCAGTAGATCACGACAGACGTAAAATCAATCGAGTTCCAGTTTTCACTTCCCTCTGTCCGGCATTTACAAAGTGAATTGGGCTTGTGGTTTCAACAGCGGGTTATTTCTACAGTACAAGATGCTAATTAAGGGCGTCGAATCTGTGCATACAGAGGTAAAGGAGTTTCTAGTTATAGGTAGATTCTGAGGTCACCCGTGAGGAGTAGGTTAATGGAACAAAGAACGACAACTGGTACGAAAGCGAAGACGGACACTTCAGACAGTTCTTCTGGCGTAACAGAAATAAATAGGTCGTTTACAAAAAATGTCCCAAAGGGTTGCTTATGTCTGGAGAGTAGACTGTTATAATTCAGAGCTGTCCGAAAGACTATCCCAGCCAGCGTTGACCAGGCATGGTGACGGTTTGGGTACCGCCAGGATAGTAGTTCCAGCAGACGTAGTCGTGATCAAAGGAGAGGAGAGTTTCATCGTCAAAGTGTCATCAGCGGGGATGTGTCGCAGGGGATAAATACCGTCGATGGGGTTCAGGCGAAATTTGGAGGGATTGTCCTACGGGGATCCGGTGTCAAAGTTTGCTTGCAGAAACGCCGGCCGGGCTGGAGAACTCACGTCACTATTAACAAGGAAGGATTTGGCCCATCTCGGCGAGTAGGTTTGACCCGTGGTGGACCATTCCTGACGCGCCGAGGCTGGTGAAGGAGGCTCACGTTGATTTTCCACATCCTCATCCTGTTCCTTGTCATCAACCGTAAGCTCGGTGCTGGTGAGGCGTTCGGGCAGTTTGGAAAGGGAAATCCAGCGACGCTTAGAGAAGGTGAATGGGGAGGGGTTGTAAGTCAACGGGGCGCGATGGGTAATTGGCGCGGGCAGGAGTGAGGATGCGCTCAAATCATCGGCCTCGACGATCTCGGGACCGGGAGAGTCTTGGAGATCCTCTGGCGTTTCGGGCGAGTTGTCGTCATCCGAAGACGAAGAGTCGTCGTGTTTGACAGGGGCCCACGCTTGCAGGGCAAAGTTGAGAGGACTGGGGTTTGAGAAGAGTTTGGGACCCCTGAAAGTGGAGACCATACGAGGCATCGAATGTGGTTGGAATTTCGATGATTCGTCTTCTGGTTCCGGGGAGGCACGAGCATGCTTCTTCTTGGGAGCACTTTCCATGATTTGAACATCATCGTCTACGTCCATGCTATCATCTCCGACACTTGAACGCTTGCGGCGGGGAGACGTCCATGTACCCGCTCGTTCATTTGTGTCCTTCCTTGTTTTCGGCGACTTGGGCGAGCATGGAGCTGAGCCTGAGGACTTTCTCATCGGCTTCTCCTTCCTCTTGAATTGGCCGTTTCCTGCGCGGGGCTGAGCTTCGCGCCCGCTTGCCGTCCTGGAAGTCGAAGTGAAAGGGATCGGGGTTGGCTCTTCTTCGACCTTGACAACGACCTTGGGCGTTGGCGCTGGCGCTTTCGCAGGTGCAGCCTTGGGCCTGTAACGTGGAGATGTCAACCTGGGGCGGCCGCGCTTGCGCTTGACGGGAGGTTCCTCAGGAGCAACCGCAGCTTTGGTAGGGACTACAGGGGCAGAAACCGCAGCTCGCTTGAGTTTGATAATGGGTGGGGGCTCCATCTTCGTCTTCTTGGACTGCCTTGGGTTAGTATCTGCTGTACTCTCGTGTTGTCGCTTCTTGTCCTGTTTCGTCGGGGGCGGGGTCTTGGCTCGAGCGACTTCTGCTTGCTTTTCTAGGTATCTAAGAACCTTTTTCGAGGACTTCGAGGCTGTATCTGCAGGAGTGGCAGGTCGAGGCGATGGAACAGTGACCCCGGGACCAGGTACACGGGAAGGCCATATTGCTTGATAGATAGCGAAATGGCGCATGCATCTAGTTTGCCTGTAAGAACCACTTCTCAAATCTCACAATCAAACCACGTACCTTGGGCAATCCTGCTTTTTCTTCTTCCCACGTTTGCTTTCTGGCCCTAGCCCCCACACGACTTTTGAATCTAGAACGATAACTGGCAGTACGTTGAAGCATGTGACGCAGATGGGCAAGGGTTTGCCATCAGCACCCACTGGAGCTTCCTTCTTCTGGGTTTCCTGTCTGAGCTCGACAGGAGCAGGGGCTGAGGGACGTGCGCGGAGTACGCGCTGCTCTCCATCTTCCCGCTTGACGGCGGTATCATCGCTTCGAGGTGTACTCCTAGCGCTGGTACGAGAAGGGACAGGGGTCGACACTGTAACGTGTGTTTCGGTGGGATGTTCCTTGCCGTGGACCGGCGCAGAGGCCAAGCGAGAGTTAGTAGCCCGTGAAGAGCGTCGAAGGGAGGGTGCAGAAGGGGTGGTCGATTTCGACTGAGCCTGGGCTGTAATTGTCTTGCTCACTGCTTCGCGGCTCTGCCGGCGCGTTGAGATGATCGAAGTAAAAGGGCGGGTGGGTTGCGGTGCTTTGACTTCTTTGGCTTCCTCCACTGAAGAAGACGATAAAGAGGTCAGGGCGGAGGAAGATCGGGATACTGGTAAGCTGGAAAGGGATGTCAGGGCTGGAGAGCTTGATGAAGGTAGGGGTGTCAGGTCGGAAGCTGCATCCATGTCGGCCAGATCCTTTGCCCCCGCGAGAGGAACAGCGCCGTCTTCCTCGTTCTCGCTCTCGTCGCTATCTTCATCCTTGGCAGCAGTGATTGCATACACGCCGCGTCTTGTTCGCCTCTCGTTCACGTCGACCTCCTGCCTAACCTCTTCCTCCTCGGCTTCTGTGTCAGATGATGAATCGGATTCGGCGTCAGAGTCTGAATCCGAACTATCTTCCTCGTCTGGTTCCACGGAATATCCACCTCTGCCATTCTTCTCACACGTCTCGCATAGACAGTGACGGTTCCTTTTGCCAACTGAACAAGACGCACACGCGCCATCAGCACACGCCACCACCACAGGTAGGAACGGTTAGACTCACAATACCCGTCTCCATAATGCGCTGTAATCTCTTCTCCCACTGCGATTGGTCTAAGAACCCTGAATGTGATGTAACGACCTTCTCTGAAAAGCTCGCAGTTGTTGTCACAGTCGTGCTGTCATAGAAGGCGGGGTCAGGCGACGTCAGAAGTTATAATGCAGGGTGCTCCTCACATTGACAAAACGGGCCGGACCCAAAAAGAGATGGTTCTTCTTCATAGACTTGGAGTGGATAACGCTGAAGTCCCGCCTAATCTCAGAGTTGACAATCCCAGCGCGCTTGAGTTCCTTGTCCTCTTCCTCGGTCAGGTTGGCCATGGAGCCCTTGAGTTCGGTAATGACAGCGCCGGGGACCAGAGGCCGAGTTGCAAGGACGCATAGCTCTGACTTGCCAGTGTGGGTCGAGTAACGCGACGTGTGGGCGATTTCGATGCACCCAGAGGGGTGATAAAGCTCAAAGTACCGCGAAGCGTGTCTGTGAAAACGGTTATAACACTTGCTGGTGCATGAATTCAACGTTGAAATCTCACGTCGCGAAGGCATTTATCTGCTTCTGGGTATAGGACTTGAGGTAGTACCGAACAGAGGCAAACCTTGTGTGGCGTTGTCAGTGCAACATTTCAGTATGACAGTCAGTAGTGCGTACAATAGGAGGTCATCGACAGCTTGCTTGACCGCTTGCTGAATTGTGCCCCTTGCGATGACAAGCTGGTTGAACCAGTCTTCGAGTTAGTTCGTCCCTTCAAGTGCCTAATAAACGACGACGTACACGTCGAACGAGGTGCATGAGCTCGTCGGCGTCGGTTTTGGGAAACCGCGTCGTTGGGTCCATCTTGTGAACAACTAGAGGCACCTGGCCTGTGCCTAGCTTCTCGACGAGCAGATGGCTCAGAAAGTCGTCGTCATGGGATAGGTCGTGCACATTCATGATCTTGGTTGGCCGCCATATCAGAGCGCTTGAGCGCATTGGCGTCGAGGATGAGGAGGATGCTGAGGCCATTTGGCGCAGCAGCGTCGATGTCGGGCGGCGACGACGACGACGACGGAGGGGGTGGATGGTGGTCGGTTGAAAGCCTGAGAGCGTGGCACAAGGGGAAGAAAGGTTTTCAGTGACGCCGAGAATGTTACTTATGTAACATCGGGCACACGTTATTTTAAACCTCCCGAGTCCACAAATTATTTGACCATTCAAAGCGAGCTGTCTGTGACGTCTGTAAACGTTCAAAAGATCCATGTTGGTCAGGTTACTTGCTTAGGTACGATCGGAATACAATACATGGCGAATCAATGATACAGGATGGGCGATGCAGCCGCCCGAAGGCAGTGGAATGAATGGTGTACAACATGTAATTAGAGACCCCCGCGGAGACGGAGAACTAAAAAATAAATGTTAGCTGCTATGCACCGAGATTCTTTAATACCGACGTACCCAAGTGAAGAGTGCTTTCCTTCTGGATATTATAGTCGGAAAGAGTGCGACCATCCTCGAGTTGCTTTCCAGCAAAGATCAGGCGCTGCTGGTCGGGAGGAATACCTTCCTTGTCTTGGATCTTCGCTTTGACGTTGTCAATGGTGTCAGACGATTCAACCTCAAGGGTGATCGTCTTTCCAGTCAACGTCTTGACGAAAATTTGCATGCCACCGCGGAGACGGAGAACCAAGTGCAACGTGGACTCCTTCTGAATGTTGTAGTCAGAGAGCGTACGACCGTCCTCGAGCTGCTTTCCAGCGAAAATGAGACGTTGCTGGTCAGGGGGGATGCCTTCCTTATCCTGGATCTTGGCTTTCACATTGTCAATAGTATCCGAAGATTCGACTTCCAATGTGATAGTCTTTCCAGTCAATGTCTTGACGAAAATCTGCATGCCTCCACGAAGACGTAGAACCAAATGAAGGGTCGATTCCTTCTGGATGTTATAGTCGGAGAGGGTACGGCCGTCTTCGAGCTGCTTGCCGGCAAAGATCAATCGTTGCTGGTCGGGAGGGATACCCTCCTTATCCTGGATCTTTGCTTTGACATTATCAATAGTGTCAGAGGACTCGACCTCCAGGGTGATGGTCTTGCCCGTGAGGGTCTTCACGAAGATCTGAGACGGGGCCAAGTCAGTCACATACACCTAGGCTAGCACCACGGGGGTTACTCACCTGCATGCCACCTCGGAGACGCAGAACCAAGTGGAGAGTCGACTCCTTCTGAATGTTGTAATCCGAGAGAGTTCGGCCATCCTCGAGCTGCTTTCCAGCAAAGATGAGACGCTGCTGGTCGGGAGGGATGCCCTCTTTGTCTTGGATTTTGGCCTTAACGTTATCGATGGTATCGGACGACTCCACCTCGAGGGTGATAGTCTTTCCGGTGAGGCTGAAAGGAGTCAGGTTTGCCACCTTGAAATGTGAATCAAAGGGGTGTAACGTACGTCTTAACAAAGATCTAGTAGACAAATTCATGATGAGCGCTGCTCGAATGTAAAGCCCTGATGACCCGGCTTACCTGCATGTTGAGTGGTTGGAGGTAGTGGTTGTGGTTAAAGATGGAGAATGATCAAGAGCGCAGCCCTACAGCTCCTTTAAAGGCACGGTGCCGCAGCGATTACAAATCCGATCACACCAATTTAGTCACCGATTGAGTCATTAGCGCTCGTCTCCGGTACGCGCAGCTCCTTGCACGTCCAGTACTGACGCAATGTCCTACACTGCAGTACACTGACAGTAGAACCCTTGGACCTTAATCTAATGGCTACCGAAGATCATCATCTGATCTATAGCTGTCTGAGATCTTAACGGTGGTAACACGAGCAACAGGACGCTCACAGTGCACTTGGACTGAAACTAGGCGTCAATAATCCTTTTATAAAATACTGTCGATTGTTTTGAGCTCGGTGGCCACCGATGACAGCGACCTGCCTGGAGTCTGGACCTGCTCGCTTCTGCTGGCCTCCGCTGGCTCCGAGTTTCCAGTTTGATTCCATCCACCGTCTTCTAATTCTATGATCGAATTCCAACGTCCTGCCCCGCACTCGTGGTCGGATAATCGGTTTTCTCGGCTGGTGTTGCACGCGCTTTAACGCATGTCCTTTTCCGGTGTCCTCCCTCGAACTGCTGTCTATTTACTCGAAATGGCCAACAAATGCTTCCCAATATGACACTGCGAAAACTTCGGCGTTTTGTCTGATTTAAGCTCTTGTTGCCTGTATATCTTGGCACTGGAGACAACCAGCTTGCTTAAAACCGAATCTCAGCCTAGTGTATCCCGCTTCGATGACTCTCCCGTGTCCAATCGTTAGCGAAGGTGCCCCAGATTTGAAGCATTTTCTTAACCCATCTGGGTTCCTGGATGCTGTTGCCCTTGGGCCATTGCGCTTGCACAACCTCGTGATCTCATGTTTCCCCTCGATGACGAATAGACTCGCTCTCTCCCAGGTAAATGGCCAGGTTCATGACGCCAAATCTCTCAAGTCCATAGTGGTCCAGGGGAGCCGTCCGGTTTGTGTTCACGTCAATTCCACGGCACATTCCATTCGCTGTTCTTTAATTCATTTCGCTTCCCGCTCTTTGACCACGCGACATGAACTAGAGAAATGGTCCTTGCTTTTCCTGAACCGACCTTCTGATGCGTCCAAAACCTTCGGCCAGCGGTTTCTGGGCGCGAGCGGCAATAGGCTACTCGGACATACCACATCCGCCGCTGTACGCGCTCATCGGAACGTGGAGAGACATTCGAGATCGCGTCGGCAATCTCTTCAATCATGCCTTCTTGTGAGTGGGTCATGGTGAGCAAGCATGGCGGGGAACCACCGTTCCTAATGGTGTCACCCAAGCCTCTAACGTTAGCCGTCTTTTGCACAAGTTGTGACGCCTTCGCGCGATGGTCTCGTGATTCCCCTTGACGGATATGTTTACCTTCGCATGGAGAAATTCAGGCAACTTGACATCTACGAAGTGAGCGTAGAAACTCTAAAGGAGTAGATGTGGGATCGGACTTCTCCGTTTGTGCTTTTTTCGTATGGGTGTGCCAGACCCACTCATCGCGTACCGAGTGGTGGCCAATGGTAGCATACGGAAGACTGTGATTTAAAAGGACTACTCATTGTTGAACTGAGATACTGTTTCTCTATCTGCGATTTATTTACATGCTTGACTGTCCAGTTCAGTTTTGGGGTATACTGGATGGCGTGGAATCACTAATGATACAAATGCCCATGGCAAACCGATAGATCCAAAGAGATGTGAGAGAAAATCTAGGCAAGGAATGATGAAATGGGGTAGGCTTTCGAGCAGATTTGCCTCACAGTGAAAGAGTGAAAGTGGGGTATCAGGAGGGTCATAAATGCATGCGCGTGGGGTATGTGTCGGGAGCGATTGAAGGTAATTCATGTTCCTTTTCTGTGATTGGAAAAAGGGGTCAGCGGTCGAAGTAGATACCGAGGGGGAAGTCAGGGGTCGAAGAAGCAGGTGATCGTCGGGCTCGTTGGTCGTCCCTGACTCCGAGAACTTCACCTCCCCGGATGAGGTGGTGCCAGTAGACTTTTTCGCCGGATGTAAGACGGCGGGGGACTGGATGTTCCTTGTACTCAACAATGTGAGGAGAGGATTGAGCCAACGCGGGAGGGAGATCGTGCCCTCGGTCTATCTGTTCAGAGGGACGGTGCGACGAGAGGACGCGGCGAGGGGAAGGGTCCGAGAGGGAAGCAGGAGAAGATGGACGGCGATTCGGAGCCCCGTTCGATGGAGCGTAGGACATGTTATACTCGAACGGGTGGCTCGGAGGAAGGGGGACGGGCTGCGCGATAAGCACTGTCTCGTGTTCGTTGACGCCTTTTTCTCCAGGAACGTAGCGTCGTTCCATCGCCTCAATCTCAGAGGAGTGGAAGACGAAGCGGTGGCCGTTAGTCGACCTGCTCGAGGTGGCTATCGACGAGGTGCATCGCACACACTTGACAGATAGATCAGTTCGACTGTTGGTCAAGATGAAATGGAAACGACCCACAGGTGATACAATCATATAACCAACGGCTGTCCCGCATCCATGACAGCATAGCGTTTGCGTCAAGCAGTCACACGTCCTCGTTGGGGAAGGTGAGGAAGTCCGCCGACTGCTAGAGCCAGGCTCGTCGGCCTCAGCTTCTGCTGACCATGCAGAGCAGTTGGCAGGTTGCGCGTCCGTAGAGTAAAGCGAAACATTGGGCCTCAGCAAAAGGACAGCCTGCATAGGACGTGGTCAGGCTTGAGCACATGTCGTGCCCGTCTAGAGATAACGAACCTTCATCCCTCGATTCGTGAGGAACGTCCCGCATGACTTGCAGTCCAGGATCCAAACTTTATGGACAACCGGGGGAGGGAGATGTTGTGAGTAAGAGCTGTGGGAGTGCAGCTGCTGCGAGTATGGAGGATGGTACTGAGGAGACATTTTGGCCAGGAGAGGAGCGGGGGCGTCAGCAGAAGGTCGCTCTGTGAGCAGCGGGTTTATCTACTTTTTTCATACATTGCCGGGAGATCTGGCTTCGTGAATCTCACAGCCAGTTGAAGGCCGAACTGGTGGCGCGTTCGAACCGACTGACATACCAAATCGACTTACCAACTGGGTTAAGCTTGCTGCTCTGAGAAACATCCAGGCATCTGCACGGATATCCCCATATGGAGATTCTGATGCCAAGATCAGGTCCATTCCCAGAACAGCCCGCCGATCACAGTGCTGACTCTCGCGTTCCTTCAATGCAGACCAATATCGCAACCCTCACCCAATCTTCCAAGGTCGGCGCTGCGAAACGACGGGCGAAGCGGAATGAGATCAAAGAGGTTTTGTTTGATGATGAAGCCCGCAGGTGTGTAATTGCTCTCAGGCTGAGTTCCGAATAGCGATTGATTTTCGACTAGGGAATTCTTGACGGGATTTCACAAACGTAAAAAAGCTAAAGCAGATGCTGCTCGACAGAAAGCGAAGGAACGTGAAAAGCAGGAAAGACTAGAGGAAAGGAGAGAGGTATGCCCGGCTTACCCAGTCGAAAGCGCAATCCTCTCAATAACCTGATAGATCAGGAAGGAACTCAGAGAGCGAGCTACCCAGAATGCGGCGGAGGTGGAAAGGGCATATGCAGATCTTCTCGGTACGATAAAACCTTGGTTTGGCCATCTGATACTTACTGTTTGTAGGACGGACTGATCAAGACTTGGAAGATGACGAGTGGGATGGCGTAGGCACATCGACAGGCGGCAGAGAGCAGGACGAAGAGTACGAAGGGGAACAAGTTGTCGCAACAGTGACAGTGGTTGAAGATTTTGATCCTACAACTATCACCACTGGGCCTATTCCTCCACCTCGGCCTTCCCTGAATGAAGACCGGGTTGTGGACTCGACAAGCACTCGCTTGGCCAAACCAACTAGCCCTAAGGTCAATAAACCCAAGCCGAGGACCAAAAAAATCAGCTATCAGACAAAAGATGCCCGGAAACATGAAAGGAGCAAGCAGCACGCACGGAAACTCGAAAAGGCTGCTCTCGCAGGGCGGCGCGACAAGTCCACCAAAAAACGGGGCAAGCCAAGACGGTAACTGGTGACCCCCGTTCTTACTGTCCCAATTTTTCCATTTGGTTCACTTTGCCCATTCGCCTTGAACCCCTTGGGATAACACCTTCTATCACAGTAATGCCAATTCATTGGGCCTTTACTTCCTCACGTCGATGTTCATCTGCCTAGCATTCATTCATTCATTCAAAAGTGAATTGCCCCCCATTATGGTACATTAAACAAGCCACCTTTTGTAAGTAGTATGTGCACATTAATGGGCCACGTCCAGAACGTCGTTTCGTCTCATCACCCTCAGTCAGGATTGAAAAGGGGTAATCCAAGGCAAGCCATGCTTCCAGCATAAGACCGTATTGCTCCATACACTCAACCTTACTCCATGTACTTTCTATCCCGCAGAAGCTACAGAAGCGCATGTAATGTGACCTTTTCCTGCATGTGCTCACGGACTTCCTTAAGGTTTTATGGACCGGACGCCACCACATCGCTTCAGGCGCTTCTGTCGCTATCCTTTGGTTCGGGTTCACCAAGGTTTGCGAATTCGGTTCTCATTGTGGGTGTGATTACGCCTCTTGAGCATGATTGCGTTGTTGTTCTCATGAATCCAACTGGACTTATCGTAATATCTCCAGGCGGTAGGTTAAATCTAGGACCTTCTCCCGCTTCTGTACTTCTCCTACCTTTTGCCAACGGTTAGTCCCGCAGATGGAAGATCTACTTATAAGACTGTTACTAGTGGCCCGGATGCATACCCAGGAGAAGCGCTACCGGTACCTATCAGTGACTGTCATATCGACACCAAGGGAGATAAAGGGGGACCAGGATGTCAAGCGCCCTCGCAAGCGCCTCAGATCATGTGGGTGCACGATCCGGACGGGCGACGGCCTTACGGAACAGACATCGGCGGAGCTGCGTCGCGCTTGGACAACTGCGAGCAACACGTTGACCACAGCGACCACACCCAGATTCCATATCCTCTCGATGAACTCGCTGTATACCGCCGGAGTCCGGCAAACAAGCTCTCTGCAAGGGGATCTAGACAAACTAAGAAGTGGAGATACGAGTGCGGCCTTGCTAGGTGAGTGACAATCGCTTTCAGCAATGGATCTGTAGCATTGACAACTGAAGGTTAATCTGTGCTCGTTTGTTAGGACAGATTTCTGCATCCCTAGCAGCTTTCAACCGTACCATTGAGGATTACGATGCCATGACCAAGCGTGAAATGATCAAGGCAAAGCAGGAAAAGGCACAGATGTAAGATGACATTCGCCTGACCTCGTGACAACTGCCTAAACCCCAGCCAGGCGCGTTTCAAAGTTCAGGACAGATCATTCAGAGCTTCGCGCTCAGTTTGAGAAGCTGAAAGCTGAGGCAACAGCTGCTGTACGTTCACAGATCCATCTATCTTGTCTGTTCCTTGGCTAATGCGAATGAGCAGAATGCTGCGGCGCAACGCTCAGAACTGATATCAGTTTCTGGGACCCCAATGTCTCCTTCGGATGCTCGGAGAAGGTTCCAACCGACTTATCCACCACCCAACTCGACGTCACACCTTCATCCAGGTCTCCGTTCACAGCACTCAGAGACAGTAGCGGAATCCCCGTTCCGCGGTCCAGGCTCTCAAAACAGCTTCTCTGCTCGAGACGCACACGCATTGGATGAGCATACCTTTATTCAGAATACCAGTGACAGACTGGATGACTTCTTAGCCCAAGGCCAAGAGGTTTTGAATAACCTGGTTGATCAGCGGCAGATGCTGAAAGGCACACAGAAGCGGCTTCTCGACGCGGCCAACACCCTGGGACTCAGTCGGAATGTCATTGGTTGGATAGAAAAACGGAGGTGTGTATTCATTAGTATCTTGTTCAGCATTCTTGTACTGAACTTGACCCTAGCACACAGGATATGTATCTGTTCATCTTTGGCGCTATCTTCGCCTTCGTCTGTTTCGGACTCATCTGGTATTATCTCGGCTAAGTCGGCGTTGTTACAACAGACTTTGCTTTCGCCCTTTATATATCTGTGGCCTGCGTGGTCCCTTTGTTACTTATTTTGGCCTAATATATCCTCATACCCACTTTACCGTCGCATTTAGGCGCCTGTCCGCCTACCGCGTGACCTGCTTAGTCCTGACGTAAAGGAAGGGATCCAGGGAAGTTCGCAGCGGCTCTTTCCCTCCGACCACAACCGAACATGAACATCGCCTTTCACGGTCGCTACATATGGCTCTTGGTTGTTGCATTTGCCCTGACCTGCTCCGCTCGTGCTTTCAATCCAATTGAATGGGCCAAAGGTTAGGTTATCACCAATATAGAAGCGCGCCTTATTAAACCCAGCGTAGGCGTCGGTATGCTGAATCCCCTTGTGAGCTCATATCTTGCAACCCATAATGGTTTAGTTACTGACTCTTCTATTAGTTCCACGAGGGCTGCTTCCTAACGCTCGCCGTTCTGCAGTCCACGACGTGGAGGTGAAGCTTCCGGTGCTTCATATGGACAATATCCTTGGTCAAGTGTCCGATGTGTTACCACAAATCGACCTCAAAGAGGTTGAGAAGGGTTTCTCTGAGTTTGCTCACAATATCGCCAAGGCAGAGCAGGCGCTTGAGAAGGCTTTGGCGAAGGGCAGCTTCGACCTCGGTCATTTCAGTGAAGCATTTGTGAAAGAGTTTGAAAAGCGAGGGTTAGAATTTCAGCAAGAGCTTCTCGAAACTACCACCCTAACTGAGGAAGACGACGTCAACTTTGCCGAACTGGAGCGCTCATTGGATAATATCTTGGACAAAGTTCAAGAGGTGTTTGTGGATGTTGCAGGTGCCCTCCAAGTGGATCAAATCCATTCAGAGAAAATCTTCGACGAGATCAGAAGTCCATTGAAGCACTTGATAGTTGTCACTGGTATATGTTCTTTTCGCTCGCTTGTTGACCCACGCTCACCGCCCTTCACAAGCCAAAACTATAGAGCGACATCCGTGCCTGTTGGAATTGGCACTTTACCTCGCAGTCCGGCCGTTGCCAATAGCTGGCTGGCTAATTTCACCAATCATGACTCTCTTGGGCTTCGCTGCGAAAGGCCCTGTAAAAGGTATGTATAAATCGCCCTCCGTCTCTCTCGCCGGTCCATAAATCTTACTTCTCGGACAGGATCATTTGCTTCCTCGGTCCAGCGCAAGGTTTACAAGGACGGTGTGCCGAAAGACAGTTGGTTCTCTAAAGCTCAAAGTGCAGGGATGAAGGGTGAGGGTCCCCCGGTGCTTGGGACTGTCTTGGAGCTCTCGGCGTTGGGTCTCATCCTCGCGCAATGCGCGTGATCACGGGCGCTTATTTTAGCTGTGCGTTTTGCATGGCTAACGAAGTGTTTTTCACTTGTATTTATATATAACCAATTGTTCTCCACTGTGACAAGTATCCTGAAATATCTACTCTCCGTCCAGGCGCCGAGTTCAGAACGCTACACGAGGCAAAGTGCTGTTCATTGGCACTGTGGGCGTAGCCGTGGGAATTGACGCTATACTTAAGGTTGACACCGTTGCTGTGGACAACTAGTCGACCTTGACTTTCACCTTCATTCACAATGCAGCTGAAAGCTACGGGCACTGTTCTCTCCACGTTTATCCTCTTTCTTTCGGTCTTTAGCACGATAGTCGTCGCGAAACCAGCCTTCGAGCGAGTGGGATCAGGTAAGCGGCCGTTGGAATGCGAGGCCCACGTCGCAGCTGACCCCTCGCCCATAGCCATCCGTTCGTATCACTCTACCTGTAGGATGGCTTTGGCTTTGGAGCAATACCCCATGCTGACCCTGAGCTCCAGCGCAGCACCTCTTTACCCAGAATGTGCCGTCCATGGATGAGCTTTGGGAGACGGTTTTGAGACAGAGTGCCAAAGCCCAAGCATACGCCAACAGTGTCCTCAAAGAGACAGGCAGCACCTATCGTGATGTCGCCTCCAAGGTTGACGAGTTCAAGTCAAGTATGGACGGCCTCATTGCAGATTCGAAGGAGTTCAGGGCTCAGCTGGAGTCCTCGAATATTTCCTTTGACGACCTTTCCAAGGAATTGTCCCAGGTGCTCGAGGGCGTCAGCCAGTCTATCTTGGACGAGTTCAAGGAGCCTCTTCCTGAGAACCAAGACGAGAGGTACATGCACAGGGAGGAAATGATTACATTCGCACTCGATAAGATCGAAGCTGCCTTTGAAGAGGTATGCGTAGCGCTGGGAATGGAAAAGGTCAAGGCCCATGCCATGTTTGAGCGCATTCGACCAAAGCTTCATCATATCATTTCGGTCACAGGTGAATGACTTCGTACCTCGAAATGAATCGACACTGAGAAAGGGCAACGACAGGGAACATAATTGATAGGCACCCTGTCCTTTTGGAGACCATCATCTTTACCGGTGTTTTCCTACTTATCCCTGAGGCGTGGCTCCTGCGCCCCCTCTTCAGGGTCTTTGGGTTTGGTCCCGGTGGTCCGATGAAAGGTACGCTGCAAATATTTACAGTACATGTTTGGTAAAGCTGACACGGCGTGTAGGTTCCGTGGCTGCATGGCTACAAAGAAGGTTCTGGGGAGGGTTTGTGGCAGAAAGCAGTTGGTTTGCCTTCCTTCAACGTGCGGGTATGAAGGGAGTTGGATGGGGCTGGAAGGTCATTGGGGGTATCATTGGCGGCATTGGGGCCGCTGCTGGCACGCGAGGGTGCTGATACGTTTGCTAGCGTAGTCTGAGTCGATGATGTTTTGTGAACGAGGCTGTAAGGATAAGCTTCAATAGCAGATGTATACAGTACATTGAAGTAGATACTCAAAACTGTTGTCATTTTAGTCATCGTACGTTGTGCCATAGCGCTGCTGGAAGGCTGACATCGCCAGCGAGGGATCTCCAAAGGCCATAGAAGAACCGCCGCCCATCATACCCCCACCCATCATGGCCAGCATTGGAGAGAACATCGACTCTTCCCTCTGCTCACCCATTAACCTACACTCTTCCAACAGCTGCCGTAGCTCTGCTGTTGTGCTTGATGGGTTATCAGAAGGTAATGGAGGAACTCGGAAACCCCACTCTTCATCCCCTTCTTCATCCCCGCTCCCGTCCTCGTCTTCAGAATCCTCTTCCTCGTCGCTGTCTTCCTCGTCGTCTTCATCTTCGTCACTGCCTTCACTCCCATCGGTGCTCTCTTCATCGTCCCCCAGTAGGGCAGGGTCCCCAACGTCGGGAAGGTTACCCAGTGAATCTCCAGTGCAATCTTCGAGGCGAATCCCGGCAGCAGAGCACCGATCCCACCATCGTTCCCATCTCTCCATGCCTCCTAGATCATACGACGGCTGTCCAGCAGCGTTGAGATCCGTCAGCATGCCTCGGTTGAGGGCGCGAATCCGTTGAAGGTTGGGAAAGTTCCTTCTGTTGAGGGCCGCCATGTTCGTATCATTGGCTTTCTGGAACCCACGGGAGTGGGCAAGATTGGAGGTTGAGGCTGCCAGGCCAACGCCAAAGGCATGGGACAGCCCATGAAGTCCTATTGTGGTGATCGTCGGCCGAGGTCTGCGAACGATCTCGCTCTCGACCTCGTCGGTTGATATCCAGTCGGCGTTGAAAGTGAAGGTCTGTAGCTGAGGACAGTAGTCGAGCAGCTTGGCAATTTCTAGACCGAATATTGTGTCCAGGTCGAGGAATTTAAGGCCTTCGCCGTGTTGCGCTAAAAAGCCCTTGACGTCGGGGTGAGGCCCTTTGCTAATCCCACTATCGATAGAAAACATTCTGAGGGCAGGCATGAACCACCCTGTTGCCTGTTCTAGGAAGGCCTGTGTGTAGCCACGTATGGAGAGTTGGCGCAAATGGTTGAGGTGGAGCTGAAGCTCATTCGCCGACCCGAGGTTGACGTGGCCATCCTCTTGCTCCTCGCAAGACGAGCTGGAGGTTTCAGAGGCCTCAAATTCGATATGAGCGACCGTCACATACTTCAGGGAGTCAAGTGCCCAGATGACCTTGGCAAGGTTGTGGAGGGGAACATTCCAACTGACAGTCCGAATAGAACGCTTGGAAAATGTCATGAGCGCGTCTGCGACAGGACCGAAGGCTTCCTTCATTGGCCAGTCGACATGGAAAATCTCTAGGTTGGGGCAATGGCTGATGATGAGGACAAAGGCATTTTGCATATCCTCGTTCGTGATACCCAACTGCTCAAACTCTCGCGTTGAGTAGCGGCAAACGTGTAATCGGCGTGTCCACCATCCGATGGAGGAGGTAATGGTAGAAGCACTGGCCCTGGAAGATTGCAGGATTTTGCATAGGTCGAACAGCTTGGTCGGGCTGTTGAAGAATAGACAGCGAAAGAGGAGCTCGTATCCCACCCCATGCCAGTGCTTGCATGTTAACATCACAGCCTGCATACATTAACAACTCAGGGGCCGTCCTGTAGTTCAAGCATTATGGTACCCACCTTTTTCGTGCGGTAGCTTCTCCGCATTAGCAGATTAGCCGCTTCGTGAGGTGTGCGAAGCGCCCAGTCTCCAGTTACATGCCTGAACCAGGAGGAGTTGGCTAGACTTGTTGGAAGAGTATGTTGGAATATCAAGTCTTCATCGGCGGCAAGCGTGAATATTTGGGACAGGACCTCTGAAGGAAGGTCTGCTGCCATGGGTGCGTGATTTGCTGAAAGTCAAGTGCAGAAGGTGCGGCTCGCAGTGGCCTCGAGGTTGGGACGTGAAAGTTGCGAACAAAACGCACACCCAGCGCTTCGCCCAAGAACTCAACGGGCTGATGGATGGGGATAAACCCACATTTAGGCCATATCGGCCCTTGCGTGGGCCGGACCTCCACGGTCATGGCAAAGCAAGGTCCCAGGTGCGATTTCATTTATAAAGAGAACATACAAAGTAACATCTGAATCACAACGCAGAGCCCTGAAGTCTATCAACGGAGCTTCCAAGGGAGACGAAGATCTTCGACCGACTGTCTGACTTCCCGCCTCTCCCCGTCCGGTAAATCGGATAAAGAGGCACGAAGTCCTAGGAATAGGGACTCCCGGGTTTGAATGTCAGACAAGACTTTGAGAAAGTATTGGGAGGCGGAGTTGGGTCGCATATAGTCTGCCTCTTCCTCTGCCAAAAGAGGTGTAGATGCGAATTGTTCTCCACAGCCCAATACAGTCCGTTGAAGCCGCGTGAGGAGAAGGTACTGGTGAACAGCGCTGTAATCAGAAACATGACAGGATATCCATGCCTCCAATTCCCTTCGCTCTTGGGATATTATGCGGATCACATCTCTATGGCTTGTCGACGGACGTTGGAGATCAGCAACATTAAGGGATGCACAACAAGCGTCCATGATATAGTGCCAGTGAGTCCACGCGTGATAATTGCGGGGATAGATGGAGCATGCAGTCCGTATTATGGCGAACTCACGCTCGCACATCTCCAGAGGGAGGTTGGGGAGGCTCGAAGCCTCTTGTGGTATCGACCATCCGGACGTTGTTGGAAGCGATAGAGCGGCATCAACATTGGCCAGGATGTGGCCATAGATCCGTTTTATGCACCATCGTCTGTGGTCCCATAGCGCCGATTCCTTGGCACATGTCTTTATTCCGCGAAGGAGTAGCTCTGTAAGGCGCAGTTCGGGTTCTGGAGCGATCTTCCCAAGGACCATGAGTCGTTTGCGAGTGTTTAAAGCCGTCTGGTGCGCAGGGTTGCATATCATGATGCAGGCGGTCTTTTCCATTGCATCTATGCACCCGGCATCCGTAGTGGGAGAGCGAGGAAATTCGACGCAGCACAGGTACATCCGATACAAAGTCTTCTGTGGTATGCCGAGATTCACCCCCATATTGTCGGCAAAGGGGAAAGAGGCATTTATATTTGGAGAAGTCAATTGCCAGTCAGCCCAGTCTCCAGGCAATATCTCCAAAGACTGCCAACTAGGAAAATAAGGGAAACAGCTGGTTTTGTTTTGGGCACACATACCTAGCCTTGCTCAACGTATGGTGCAAAATCGCAACGCAGCGACGAGCAGTATCAGATTTGGAATTCATTGTGATGATGGGAGATGTCAAGCAAGCGCCCGTCAAAAAAGAAGCGAGAAAGGTATTAGTCATTGCTTATGTTCGTCACCACCGCCCCTCTGCGAAGAGCAGCATGGCAGACCCGTTCATTGTATCGTCCTGCTGCATCTCTCCAGGGCACCTACCTTCAATCGCAGCGTAGAACAACACGCTCTGACTTGAGGTCTGCTCAATACAGTACCTCTGCTCTGGACTGGGTCCGGACTCACCACGACCAGCCTCGCGCGCCGCGCGGCTCCCCCTCCGCTGCTCCTCTCAAAATGGCTTCCCAGAAACTAAGTACTTGAATGGGAGGATGGTCCCCTGGTCTGGATTGACCTGGAGATGACAGGTCTCGCTGTAGGAAAGGACAAAATCATAGAGGTTGCTGTGAGTTGTCCAAATTGGCTAACGAGGCACCGGCTGAACTCAAGGGCGCAGGTCCTGATCACGAACGGCAACCTGGAACTTGTCGATGAAGGTATCGAGTTCATCATCAAGACTGACAAAGGTATCCTGGATGGGTAAGTTTCTACTTTTACCGACTTCAAGAACAGCCCATGACACGAATGTAGGATGGACGAATGGTGCACGAAACAACATGGACAGGTGTGTCTAGTCGCAAATTCTGATCGTGTCATGCGTAAAGAAGTGTATAATAGTCTGGTTTGATTCAAGCATGCCTTGACTCTACACATACCACAGAGGATGTAAAGAACCAAGTTCTTGCATACATCAAGAAATGGATCCCAAATCAACGCGACGGAGTGTTGGCAGGAAATTCTGTCCATGTAGACCGCACTTTCCTGGCAGAAGAGATGCCTGAAATAGTGGACTGGTTGCACTACAGAATCGTTGGTAAGTTCTTATCTTGCGTTAGGCTTTACTTCACCGTCTCACCTCGCATTCAAGACGTGTCCTCGGTAAAGGTATGCAACATGCCTACCGCGCAGCTACGAACGGGCTCCTAACATCTTTCAGGAGCTCTGCAGAAGATGGTACACAGACAAATCCTCTCCGAGAAATCGGGAAACCTCTCATCGGTTCGTTCACGCCGTCCCTCTCATTCCAATGTCACATACTAACTTCGAGGACCGCAGCGCTCTCGACGACATTCATGGTTCCATTCGAGGTAATTCGCCCCAATACATTCACGAGATACTGCATGTTAACCCGTCTTTCCAACAGAACTCAAATGGTATCGGGAAAACATTTTTGTGCCTCCAACGTAGACGACACTTCACCTTGCGCGTGTGTAGTCTTGCGCGAATGTACTAGCCACTCAGACATGCTGGTAAATTGTAGGTTGGGCAGAATAATGATACATGTTGATCAACAGAAGTACAATAAGAGAGAAAGAAAATGTCGAATGGTACACAGTCCAGCCGGTTGCAATCAGCAGGGAGGCGGGGAAATCAACGGCGTTTCATTAGAAATCCCAAAGAGTTCCCTGGGGGCGAGGATGAGCACGTTCAAATTTGACAAGAAAACAGCTAGACTCACAAAGGCAGGAATGCCAGCCAGTTTGCAACCTTCCATCATCTCCCGGTTGCCTTGATAATTTGAGGTGATGAAAACTACTTCTGCATCCCAGGAGTAGTACGCCTCCCGGATGAGCTTCATCACATCTGGTCGACCACCTAGCGCCACAAAGTCAGCGCGAAACCCCTCTCCGAGTTGACCGCAACGTACCTCTTGCTTTGGAATCCCATAGCGTATACCTCTCGGGGCTAATATTTCTCTTGATAAGACCGCTAATTGTTGGCCCAAATGTTTTTTCTTGGTCCGAACCTATCCAGACCAGGTACCTGCAATGAGAAGAGAGATTGTTAACATCCTATCATAGATCTCGGGTCAACGATATTAATTGGCCAAGATATCGGCCGCCGCGTACGTCGAATTCATACTTCGAGACAGAGCAGTAGACAAGTTTTGACGGATCATTGGAAGGAAAAAAGATCGTCTACTCACCAATCGGGATTCTGGGGTAGTCAAAGGATTGAATGGAGGTGTCAATCAGTACGTGGGGCATTCGAGAGAGAAGAAGAGAAGGGACAAAGTGCAGGTAGGACCCGCGAGACATGGTGAAGGAAGATCACATACCTGGAGGCAAGTTGCTAGAGCGGCGCCCAAGCCTGTGCCTGTGCATACACGGATTCCTCTCCGGTAGAGGGTCGAAGTATTCGAGACGCCTGCAAACTGGGTAATTGTTAATCAGGCCCAGGGCGGACAAAGGGTAACACAAAGATGCACCTTTAACTCCCTGGTCCAAATCGATGTCGGTGGTTTCTCCACCAAGGATCTTGTAAAGTCGCCTTGGACTCCGCAGATTAGATAGTGATAGTCGGCGTTCTTGCCTTCTCTGTTATTGAGCCGTTGTTAACAATAGGAACGCAGGCCATCGATGGTGGTAGTAAATCGGAGGGAGGATCCCAAGGACTGAGGTAAGAGGAAACAGAACATACGAGATAATTCCAAACGCATGGTACTCCATAATCGAACTTCGGCTGATTCTTGCCAAGAGACCTTGTTGCATTCCTCGTCGAAAGCGAAGGACGGCCACTTTGGGGGAAGGCTGCAGGTATGTGTCAGAAACTAATCAGAGCCATGATGACGAATGACCATGCTAAGGAGATGGGGGACTGTGGAGGAGGAAGTCATCTGGACTTACGATTTCGACGTCTACCTCCACCTCGCGTATCGTGAACCACGGGATGAGGACGCTGAAGTAGAAGGGTTGTCAGCTAACGGAGCGCTCAAGACGCGAGCTGATTCAGGAGAAGCGAATCTCTTCAAGTGTGGAACAGAGAAGCATGCTTACAATACTGTCATACCCATGGCGAACCAGAACTCTTGAGAACGAATGATACGCGCTCCATCAGGGTTCCATCTACGTGTAGTAGGATCGTAGCTGTCGCCTAGAATCACAAAGATCCAGGCTGAAAGATAAAGCGTTAGACGAATAGCCGAGAAACTCAATAGCCAATTAGGGCTACGTACTCGCGACAAGACCTAGCCATCCCATAAAGCGATGATGCCTTTCAAATATACTGGGACCAGAAAATCAGTCAGATTTGTATGATATCCGTCATGGAGCCATACGCACTTGTGATGAGTGTTCCTAACCCAGGGGAACGCGCTGGCTATGGACACCATTACGATCACGTTCGTGATTACGCCTACGACCAACACGCTGGAATGATTGATTTTGTGGTGAACGAGGATGTTGACCACTCGATAGAAGAGCCAGATACATCCAGAGGTGGCACAACCGGAATGGACTCCTCCGAGATGTTGGAGCGCTGAGGTACAGCCCAGGCGAAGCTTTAGAGGGGCCCACTGTCAAGGGTATGGTGTGAGTACACATCGGGAATGTACAACGAAGCCAACAATGAGATCTTTACTCACCTTGGCAAAGAGGGTGTTAACTATGAGATAGAGACAACGTCCGAATAGTTCATTTCGGACGAGGATGGCGGCGTAGAGGTTTCCAAGAACCATTGCTCCGGTGTATCGACGAGGGTAGGTCCATACTCCGGTTGCAGCCAATACCAGTGCGAGGAGGTTGAAGGTGATGACGACCGTGAAGAACTTCCTGAGTCACAGAAGCACAAACATTAGGCGGACGGCAAATCTAATGAAGAGGACAGATGGGGGAAGCAACGCGACGAACCGGTATGTGTTATACCATAGTTGCCACCGAAGCCAAGGGGTCATTGATGTGGTCTTGAGCGTCTTTCGGGGGGTCAAAACTGGGCGCGGTCGGTGAGTCGATGGTATCGCTTCCGGGTGCTCCTCGGGCTTGGCTTCAGCGACGGTCCCAGACGAGGATGTGGCGACCACAGCAGGGGGTTCCTTCGCAGCTTCCACCGGCCTTGGAGGGTATACAGGAAGAACATGGGTTGGCGGCTGCGATGTCGCGGACGAAGAGGAAGATGTTGAAGTTGCAGACTGGACAGTTGCTTCGCTCACCCACGAGCTGGTTGGCGCGGCCTGCAGAGGAAGACTGACGGCGTATGGTTCTTGTTGCGGAACACCCAGTTCTGCGTCGTCAATAGGATTGGGAGGGGCTGCGCGAGGCATTGTCGACCAGTCGCGAAGGATGTAGAACTTTACACGATTCCCGTTGTAGGCAGGGTCGACAGTCAAGATGTTGGATGCGATCGTGAAGCTTCTCTGTGGTCGTTCTGCGGGCGGGTGCAGATTATAACGACAACATATATAGCTTGGTGCACGACCTAAGCACGAAGAGCTGTGCTTGTCTGGATCTTGAACTTATCCCCAAGCCAGGCCCAATCTGAGAAGAACATCAGTATCTCAGAGAATTTACCGAAGTGTGCAAGTGAGTGATGTTCAACCGAGGTGCAGGCGAACATATAGTATCCTCGTGGAATTGTAGTGATGCGACCCCAGACGGAAAGAGGAGAAGAAGGATCTTCGGAAGGAAAGAAGTGAGGGGGATTCTGAAAATATATGTCTGGGGAATCACCACGGGCCGTTACAAGCTATGATCACTTGCTCTCCATCGTTCCCGACCTCAAGCCTGAGGTCTAGGATGATTCCAGACTGGTTTTCGAGGCTTGTAGAGCAATGGGCGCTGGTGGACGAGATACGATGATGTACCGATTTCTCTCCAAGGACGCATACTCAATACAAGCGCGTTGAAGTGTCGGTAAATGGTGGGCGTCATTTGCCCCGAGCATGATTTCTTTCTGAAGATCTTGAATCCCTGCAGCCTGCTGACCTCAGTATTACATGGTGAACACTACTCCCGAAAAGAACGCTGCACCGTACCTTGTTGTGACTCTCAATTCCTTAGGTTCATGATGTCCAAACGGACCTTTTCTACAAGGACACTTCAACCGAGCGGGTCATTGGAACTTCTGTTTATTCGTCTCGCTGTTTAGCGCCAAGTCGAAGCGGCTTGCAAAAGAAGAGCGTCGCCCGTCAGCCGAATGCTGCTTCCTTCCACTCTTCCAGAGCCAAAATGACGGTGGGTTGACATCACGAAGTGCCAGACACGATCTGGGAAAGCATCCGTTTGCAATCAATTCACGATAGACGTTATCGTCGACCAAAGCTCCCGAGGCTTTGGGGAAGTGCACGAGGTGCATGCACTTGCATACATGGGCGTGCCAGTGTATGGGCGCACAGGGGTGTATCCCCTGCATCATTGACACAGACTGGGCGAGCGCCTTGAGAATAGGTCTGTAGATTCATTGCCTGTACCATTGTCGCTATTGCTGCCCTTGCCAAGCCTGCCTCGAGTTTGACCGGGACCCTTAACACAAGCTCATTGCGGCTAAATGATTCCGGGCAGCCTTTGAGGCTTGAGTCACGGACGGTCGTCGAGCAGGTTGACCGAGGTGTTCGTTGACAAGTATGCTGAAGATTCAGTCGGTTTACTATCGTCGTAGACCTAAACCTTCGCTGGGGATGACGATAGAAAGTGCGCAAAATTTCGGCCGAAGGATGCTGCAGGGCAGCACGAGTCATAGAACATTAATAGATCCCATAACTCGGTTAGGGTTAGGAGTATCGGGATATGTCTTGAAAAACGCGCCTTGCCCCTGGGTTTTCCAGCAACCAGTATCCTCAGTTCAGGGTCTGCCAACATGGCTCTAGCTCGCCTCCAGTCCTTGGGGCGACGAGCATTCGTGCCGTCGTGCGCACGGGCCTTCTCGACAACCCCAGCAGCGTCCATCTCGAAGTCCAAGCCCCGTCTCGCCGTAGCTGCACCTGCGGTCGGCGACTACCACCCCAAAGATGGCGAACATGTTCTCAACTCCCCTTCAGAGATGGCCAGACGAATCTCTGCAAAGGTGTTACCTAAAATTCCTCGCGCCAATGTCCAGAAGGTTCTCGTTGTTGGCAGCGGTGGGCTCAGCATTGGGCAGGCCGGCGAGTTTGACTATTCAGGTTCTCAAGCGCTCAAGGCTCTGGAGGAAGAAGGCGTATCTGCCATTCTCATCAACCCCAACATTGCCACATGGCAGACGTCCCATCAGCTTGCTTCTGAGGTTTATTTCCTCCCCGTCACGGCCGACTATGTCGCATATGTTTTGGAAAAAGAACGTCCAGACGGCATCCTTTTGACCTTTGGTGGTCAGAGTGCCCTCAACGTTGGTATTCAGCTCGACCGCATGGGGATTCTCGACCGTCTTGGTGTCAAGGTACTCGGCACACCTATTCGCACTTTGGAAGTCTCCGAGGATCGTGATCTTTTTGTACAAGCGCTTAAGGGTGAGCGAAGCTTCCCTTCATTGTCGTGCATCTATGCTCACTGTTCTTTTAGAAATTGACATCCCCGTCGCCACCTCGACTGCCGTGTCTACCGTCAGTGCTGCCCTCGAGGCTGCAGAGAAAATCGGATATCCTGTCATCTTGCGTTCGGCTTTCACTCTCGGTGGTCTTGGTTCAGGTTTCGCGAACAACCCAGAGGAATTGAGCAATCTGTCTGCCAAGAGTTTGAGTTTGAGCCCTCAGGTTCTCATTGAGCGATCTATGAAAGGATGGAAGGAATTGGAATATGAGGTTGTCCGGGACGCAGCAGATGTGAGTAACTCGAGGTCTTTTGCTCGAACTTTGCTAATACTTCTTGATAGAACACAATCATCTGTTGCAACATGGAAAACTTTGACCCCCTCGGCACTCACACTGGTGACTCTATCGTCGTTGCCCCGTCTCAGACCCTGCCCGATGACGAGTACCACATGCTCCGAAGCGCTGCTCTCAAGACTATCAGGCATCTCGGTGTCGTAGGTGAATGCAACATTCAATACGCGCTTAACCCATACTCTCGGGAATATTGTGTCATTGAAGTCAACGCTCGGTTAGTTGCTATCATGTCATGATTCGAAGATGTCATACTGACGAGTTCACAGTCTGAGTCGATCCAGGTAACATCAATATTTTCCACGCGACGTGACACGCCAACTGACTTTGATCTCAGTGCTCTTGCCTCCAAGGCCACTGGCTACCCTCTGGCCTACACCGCTGCCAAGATCGCTCTCGGTTACACACTCCCTGAACTGCCCAACGCCGTGACCAAGACCACCACTGCCTGCTTCGAGCCCTCCTTGGACTACATCGTCACCAAGATTCCCAAATGGGATCTGGCCAAGTTCTCGCATGTCAACCGCGAAGTGGGCTCGTCAATGAAATCTGTCGGTGAAGTCATGGCCATCGGTCGCACCTTTGAAGAAAGTTTGCAAAAGGCTATCCGTCAAGTCGACCCGCGTTGGAAGGGCTTTGAAGCCGTGATTGAGCCCAAGGACCTTGATCACGCTCTGTCTGTCCCTACTGACATGCGTCTGTTCGCCATCGCGTATGCCATGTACAAGAAGGGCTATACTGTTGACAAGGTTCATGACCTCACCAAGATTGACAAGGTAAGCCAGTCCTAGCCTCGACATGTGCGTCTGTCTCTTACGCCAAATCGCAGTGGTACCTGTACAAGATCGACAACATTGTCCAGACCCGCAATGCTCTTGCTTCTGCCGGCTCCCTCGAGAACATTAGCCAGGACCTCATGATTCGCGCCAAGAAGATGGGCTTCGCAGATGCTCAGATTGCTGATGTTATCAAGTCTACCGAAGACGCTGTTCGCGCCCACCGTAAATCTTTCGGTATCACCCCCTTCGTCAAGCGTATCGATACTCTCGCTGCTGAATACCCTGCCCACACCAACTACCTCTACACGACCTACAACGCTTCCTCGCACGATGTCGATTTCAACGAGCACGGTACCATGGTTCTCGGCAGTGGTGTTTACCGCATTGGAAGCAGCGTCGAATTTGATTGGTGCGCTGTCACCTGCGCTCGCAAGCTGCGCGATATGGGCAACAGGACCATCATGATCAACTACAATCCCGAAACCGTGTCCACCGATTTCGATGAGGCTGACCGCCTGTACTTTGAGGAACTTGGCTATGAGCGCGTCATGGATATTTATGAGCTCGAGCAGTCCCAAGGTGTCGTTGTGAGCGTCGGGGGTAAGCTCGTTTCAATCAAGTGTCTGGCGCATTTATTGATTTCCAATAGGACAACTTCCCCAGAACATTGCCCTTCGTCTCAAGAATTCTGGTGTCAACGTTCTTGGTACTGATCCTGCTCAAATCGATAAGGCGGAGGACCGTCACAAATTCTCGTCCGTCCTTGACAGCATTGGCGTTGACCAGCCCGAATGGACGGAAGTCACCTCTGTCCAGGCTGCAAAGGACTTCGCCAACAAAGTCACGTAAGTGCCCTTCAGTTTCTTTACTCGTCAAAGGAGCTGATCGCCTTTGCAGATATCCTGTCCTCATTCGTCCTTCCTACGTTCTCTCTGGCGCCGCCATGAACGTCGTGCACGAGGAGTCCGAACTCGAGCACAAGCTCTCTGCTGCTGCTGACGTCTCTCCCTTGCACCCTGTCGTAATGACCAAGTTCATTGACGGTGCTCAAGAAATCGATGTCGACGCTGTCGCCCACAAAGGCAAACTGCTGGTTCACGCCGTCTCTGAGCACGTCGAGAACGCTGGTGTCCACTCTGGCGATGCCACCCTCGTGCTTCCTCCTCATTCACTCGCTGAACGCGATATGGAGCGATGCAAGGAGATCGCTGAGAAGGTTGCGGCCGCTTTCGAAATCTCTGGACCTTTCAATATGCAGATCATTAGGAAGCCTTCTGCCTCACCTGAACAGGATGCTGAGCTCAAGGTTATCGAGTGTAACCTTCGTGCCTCTCGCTCCTTCCCCTTCGTTTCGAAGGTCTTGGCCCACAACTTCATCGAGACTGCCACCTCTGCCATTGTGGATCAGCAAGTGCCTGAGCCTGTCGATCTCATGAAGCAAGCTCGTGACTACACTGCCATCAAGGTCGCCCTATTCTCCTGGACCCGTTTGGGTGGTGCCGATCCCTTCCTTGGTGTCGGTAAGTGCTATATTTTTTTGAATCCTTCTATTGAAGCTCATGTTTCCCGCAGAGATGGCCTCGACCGGTGAAGTTGCCTCCTTCGGCAAGGATGTTTATGAGGCATATTGGGCTGCTCTCCTTAGCACCACCGGCTTTAAGATTCCTCGCGCTGGCTCTGGTGTCTTGATCGGAGGTGATATCAACAAGCCCGAGATGGCTCGCATTGCCAAGACCCTCACCGACTCTGGCTTCAAGCTCTACTGCTCGTCACCCGTTGTCGAGGAGTTCCTCAATAGCACGCCCTACGTGTCCGTCAAGCGTATCTTCTTCCCTGGTGCTGACAAGCGCAAGTTGCGCGAGGTGTTTGATGAGTTTGACATCAACATGGTTGTCAACCTCGCCAAGGCTCGTGGAACAACTCTGACTGATGAGGACTACGTTGCACGACGGTATGTCCATGCTCTTGTCACTGTTTGCTATTTGAACGCTGACGATCGCTTTCCCTTCAGAAACGCTGTCGACTTTGGTCTTCCGCTGCTTAATGACGCCAAAACTGCGGAACTCTTCGTGGAGGCAATGGCTCGCAAGATTCCCCAGGGTGGCTTGAGGTCCTACACCGAAGGCAGGATACCATCGGAGGTTCGATCCTGGAGTGAGTTCGTCGGAAGCAGGGCGTAAACCCTTACGCTTTCGTCACTCCTCCCTTGAGCTTCTCCAACAACAACCATTGTTTCCTCGCCACATTCACCTATCGGTAAAAGGAGCCATGAAGCTCCAAGCTGTATAATGCTTTGTATCTAATCTGTTGGCTCTGTTTTTTTGCATGTTACTCGAATACACTTTTTCAATAGTTTGTATCCCATCCCAAGGTTACTCGAAATCCTGGCTATGGCAAGCCTTCGGGTGTCCAGAGGCTTTTGAGGTCGAGCTCCTGCGGTCTTCCTACCCGCGAAGCGTCCTCGTGAAGCACGGCACGACCAAAGAGGAACCTTGCCACGGTCGGGGGGTTAAGCTTGTCTTCGAGGAGGTCAGCCACAAGTCGGCCAATCACAGGCAAAAACTGCAGGCAGTTAGTAGTGTATGTGCAAGATGGCATATGCATCCCTTACTTTATAGCCATGCCCACTACCTGCCGTTGCTAACATGAGTCCTTCAACTGACGGGTGCTTCGAGATCACCCATTCACCGTCGGGTGAATCATTATACCTACAGCGTATACTAAGGTGACTTTTCAGGTAAGCAGCGGCTCGACGTACCAGCAGAGCCGGGTAGTAGAAAACGCCTTGTCCTTGAATTCTGGATATATACCTGCTAAAGACTCTCGCATTTGCTCGAGCTGGACCTTTGGGATCGCAGCCCCGTCTGAAGGATGCGACACGGCTGTTCTTGGGGTTGAGACGTTGTTAACAGTATGCGTGAAGCCAGCAGAGTGGATCGCCATCTTGAGGATGTTGTCCGCATTTGGCTGGACGAGTATACCGTCAGTTTGGCATGTATTCCAATAGGAAACGAGTGCGTACTGGGAAGACATAGAAGCCGGTGTCAAAATCAAGAACGACAGGGCAGTCCCTGTACTTGTCACCTTCTTCGGGAGAGAGCTGCATCATTGCCACACATTGTCTGGATAAAGGCTGAGAAATGAAGCTGAAGTCTGATGCGGCTTCAACAATGCATACCCTGTCGCAAGGAATATGTCCTTGAGGCCAAGGGAATCCTTGAACAGAGATGGGGTCCAGGAGCCTGTAGCCACCACGACGTGGTCCGCTTCGTGCTCTGAACCATCGTAGCATAGAACCTTCGTACATCTACCGCCGTCGGTGACGAGCTCCTTGAACGGCTTGCCAGCCAAAACCTTACCGCCTAACGACTTCACCTTTTCAATCATCAACGACAGGCCCTGTCCAGCGTCCGCCCATCCGCCATCACGGTTGAGGTAGCCAGTTTTATTTTCAAACGACGCGAGTGAGACCAAAGGTGGGAAGACGGAGACAAAGTCTTTGGTGCCTTTGAGAGGGACGACACGAGCGCCTAATTGTCGATCGTTCTCCAACGCCGCTTCCGCATATGGAATATGTTCGCCCGTTGGTCTATTTTCTGCGCTCGCGTTGGACAATTTGGCTGGGAAGCCTAGTACGACAACGCCCGATCTTCAAGATGCAAATTGGATGCGGATAATAGGACGCTGGAGGTGAGCGCCTGGAAAGCGGTGCCCATTGGGAGCGGCTCACTCATGATAGGTATCTATCCATTCCGTCTCCTTCTTCCACTCGCGGATAGCTTCAAGGGCCAACTGGGAATAGAAACTATCTGCATACGACGATCTGACGACTGATTTGAATGAAACGGATGTGCAGTGAGCGGCGCGGACTCGGACAAGGCGGGCGATCAGGGAAGGATGACCTACTGCGATTGATATCGTTACTGGCTGCGTCAGGGGCTGGAAGGATCTGTGACTTGTCTAGGATGGTCACGTCCTTGAAGCCCCTTTGCAAAAGGTGGTAAGCGGTAGAGGCGCCGAAGCAGCCACATCCTAGGATGACAATCTTATCAGTAGGTTTCGCCATGGGCTGAAGGAAGAGAGAGGGCAAGAACAAGGAACGGCAGAATCTCACCGGTAAAGCAGTTCAGAACCGTTCCCGAGCTGCTACATTGCCCGTCTCCCCGAGAGACATGTTTTCCGAATGGGATGGTTACTCGGTCGGAAGAATCGGCCGCGGCACAGGGGTGGATGGGTAGAGCATAACCGAAAGCAAGTAGATTATATTGTGTACAGGTAAATCTTATAGAGTACATTATTATTATAGGAGGTACAGTGAGAAGGCTGTATAGTTTCTATGATAGTCCATGATGAGAATATTTTACACGTGTTGGTCCCCCGTAGGGCATTTTATGAGAAGAGGTTGACGACGATAGACTGCATCTTGCCGTCCCTGATCGCCTCGTTGATGATAGAGACCTTCTCGCCTACCGTCACATCGTCCACGCCCATCCCGTTTTCAAAGTAGTTGTAGTTCTCAACACCGTGCATCTTGATACCAAGAGCAACCCGTACGTATTCGTAAACGGGCCGTGTCTTGTTAAGATGCTGGCTAGCGGGGGCCGGACCCCTAGCACCAGTGAGGAACTCCTTGCGAAGTTTGTCCATCAAGGAGGTAAGGCGAGAGGCAGTTGATTGTCGGAACTTTGGAATCGCTGCAACTGCCTTGACGGCACTCTCGGGATCGGATTCGATGGTCCTCTGGCACAGAGCACCGAAGAGGAGAGAAGTAGTTGAATCGGCGACCTTGACCATGCGTGCAGCATTGTCAAGTGTGCTGGTGTTCTCAAAGGCCCCATGCATAGTCGCGCACAGTTGCTTTTGGAGAGCGCTCAAGTCACGCTGGGAGAGCAGGTCGCGGAAATGCTCATCTGCTTCTTCAGCGACAATCCCAGCGAGGCCTTCGATGAACTCAAGCTGAAGTGCTCGGAGGTCAAGAGCTTCACTGGTATGTCAGCGAAGAAGTGCGCGGATCGGCCGATGTGCGTACCTTGGCAGAGAGCATAAAGGTAAGAGGCGATGAGGATGGTGAGCACTTCAAGAGAGTTGATCGTGGCGCGAGCCGACACAAGGGCCATAGAACTGAGAAACCCGTCAGAAAGGTTGGCTCTTAAGAATCCAATGTAACTTACTTGACAGCCTGATTGTGCATCTCCGCCGATTGGATGTGGGTAGAGACAGGGCTAGCGAGGTAACCAAGCTCCGCCACGTAGGCTGCGGTACCAATATCAAGGCCCTTGCAGTGGTAATCCAGAGAGGGATCAGTGGCAGCGAGAGATGGTGGCAGACCGCGGTTGGTATCGGGATTCATGAGCTCTGTGCACTGCGCGAAGAGGAGCTTTCCGATATGGTGAAGGCTCAAGCGAGTCTTCTCCATTGCATTGGTCACTGCCATCGCCTGGAAGTTGCCTCCGTGATGAACTATGCCAGTCTCACTATCGATCAAGGGATTATCGGTAGCTGAAAATCGTGTCAGAATGGCCCAGGGGGGTAGAGTACCAAACCGAGGCTTACTTGAGTTGCACTCGATTGTGATGGTATCGAGAGAGTGGAGGATGTCTTCGACTTGAGGGGCAAGGAACTGGGCAGCGGTTCGAAGGGCGTAGCGGTCCTGTCGCAGTGTACCCTCGTCCTCTGCGATTGTGACCTCGTCCTCGTGACTCGAAGCAAACTTGCTTCCTTCCAACAGGTTCCAGATGTTCTTCGCGGTTTCGATCTAGGAGAATGTAAGTGACATGGCTGAGTCCCATGAAGTAAGCTGCGTACCTGGCCAGGATGAGGACGGGCGGTGCAGTTGATGAAGGAGTCGAAGGATAGTTTGGTTCCAGCCAAAGCTTCAGTCCCCATCGCTGTGCAGACCTGGGCGAGAAGAGCCAGATGAACCGCATCGTTCAGAGCCAAGGCGGCAACACCTGCAGAGAAGGCAGTTCCGTTGAGAATACCGAGATGCTCCTTTGAGGCGAGGGGGAGATTGCTGATCCCATGTGCCTCGAGAGCCCTGGGAGCTGATACAATCTTGCGGGCACCGAAGGCCGTCGGGCCATCGAAAACCCTGATCGTTGGGTTGCCGATTAGTGTCCCGGCAATGTAGGACAGAGGAGAGAGATCTTTGAGTAACAGACAATGTTAGTGAGTTTGGATCAGTCAGTCGAAGCGGCAACTCACCTCCAGACGCAGATATGCTCCCTCGCAAGGGAATCACAGGCGTGATGTTTTCGCGAAGCAGCTCGTTCATCTTCTCGATCAACTCCCATCGCACACCAGAGTGACCACGAATCAAGGAATTCATGCGAACCAAGATCGCTGCACGAACCCAGGATTCTGGCATGGTGTTGTGTGCGAGAGGATCTTGGAGGGGAAGTGCATCGGGGATTTTGGTGGACGTGGGTGCAACTCCGCTATGCAGCAGTTGCAGAAGTGCGTTGCCGAGCAGGATAGGCTTGTCTGTGCGGGTATGGGCGCTTCCACCAAACCCGGTGGAGACACCATATACGCTGATGCCCTTGTCGACCTTATCAGTCACAAATTTTCTGCTCTTTAGAAGCTTTGACTTGGTGTGATGTGAATTGTCGAGGACTGCTGTTGCATTATAGCGGGCGGCAGCGGTGACGGCGGGGATGGAGAGAGTATGTCCATCGACAGCGATGGGCTTTCCATGTCTACCAGGAACGTTAGCAAGTGGGCTTCATGGGCGGTTTCAATCTGATAAAACATACTTGTAGCTCTCCAGCTCCTGGACGCTCTGTATGAAACGCTCCAAGAGTTCAGTAGGCTTGTGACTCGGTGCGGGCAGGGGTTGCGGAGACACTAGAGTGGTTGGTGAAGAGACAACCGGGGAAGTAGGGATGTATGTCTTCGACAGCGAGCGCACTGGCATCGGCCTCGCCCCGTAGGTCTCCAGCTTGGAAGGCTTAGCAAGACTTGAGCGACGAGCGATGGGAGACCTAGAGTCGACGACAGTACTAGGCATTATTAGAGATTATAGAGAAAATGTAGAGTGATGTAAAGTGGAGAGAGGATGTGACTTGGGATGACTCGATGATGGGCCATTGTTCGCAGCTTTCAGGAACTCTTTATAGGATGAGCAGATGGCAGTTCAGGAAAAGACGCCCAGAGTTGTTACGAGATCCCAACAAATGCTCCCGTCCTCCGATCCATTGATGGAGTGAAGGAATTCCATGATCTCCCCGGTTGAAACTCTGCAAGTGTTTTATAACATAGCTTTGC
Organism: Coprinopsis sp. MPI-PUGE-AT-0042; assembly: GCA_020736565.1. Taxonomy (NCBI): domain Eukaryota; kingdom Fungi; phylum Basidiomycota; class Agaricomycetes; order Agaricales; family Psathyrellaceae; genus Coprinopsis; species Coprinopsis sp. MPI-PUGE-AT-0042. Next base: position 696,930 of record JAHBOF010000005.1, on the reverse strand, counting down.
TTTTATCATTAAACTCATCCTAGAATATCACTCATGTGTTTTCCCTAAACCTCAAGACCTCTTCAATCCTTTGCAAGCTGGAATGCCCATAGCGCTAATCGAGACTGAAACTGCCTTGAGGCCAGTGTGGCTGTTCGGCTCTGAGCGACGTAGACGGAAGCTTGCTTCGGTTCTGACATCTTCCTTTCGACCAATCCCCAACTTTTCGTCATGTGCGGTTATCGGAGGGCTCTTTGACAGGCCGTACATTAATTTGTAGGCCCTCTGTGTCCCAAGCCCTTCAATATTTGCGTAGTTTTGGAGTTGAATCGACCAAGAAAGCTCGCAGCCGAGGTACAGAGGGCAGTCACACCCAAAGCAAGACCCAGAACTACAGACGTGGTGGGTTCATCTCGCTCGTGAAGCTCCAGTATTGCTCAATGGATGACGACTACAGGTCGTCTGTCTAAGAGAATTCATTGAAATCAAGGTATTAGCTGAAAGCTGTGAGCCTCTCCCGAGCGTCCATGTGCTCGCATTCGATGCGTGTCAACAAGGTGCAACTCAAGGTAGTACTTCCCCATGAAACACTTGACCTTTGGTTAGCTTGTTTTTGCGGCATTCCATCTGTAACGATGATCAATATCCGCACTAGTAGCTCAATGGGGTCCAGTTGGTACATCTTGCACTGCAATGGAAGATTTCAATCTTTGAGCTTTGACCGAGCAATGATCGCGGTAAGCCATGGGCGGTACCTTGCCACAGCCTTTGCCGGCCTATCACCATTACTGTAGATTCCGAATTTACGACGATATACCTTTGTAACATGACTCCATGAGCGCTTCCACAAACTTTTGGCGCCTCTTCTGAATTGCTCAGCAAAGCTTATGGATGTCTTCGGTCCTTCACAAGGCGCACGGAAGACAGGAATGGTCTAAACGTCCGTGGTCCTCGCTGTGCCTCCAGCGGGGTTCCATTCCGCACCGCGAGTAGTGGCGAAAGTCGATTGTTGAATTAAAGCGCGCTCAAAGGAGGATTCGCCTCGTGGCGTCGGGTCGTCTCAAGGAACATCAGCCGATGCCCAAACCCACACTCGAGTAGGTTGTGAGCACGCGAACTTGAATATTCTGGCTTAAATGAGATGTCTGCGGTGGTCCCGTATGCGGAACAATGGGGAGGATTGCCTTCCGGATGCTTTTGCCGCCTATTTACCGAGTTGTTAATATGGCCAACGATGCAGCCGGGATGCTGTCCCCATCATCCAGATATTGACGGATGCATACCAAAAAAGGCTCGGGAAGAAGGTAGAGACAGGGATGTCAAACTACCTTGGCCTAAAATCGTGGAAAGCGCTAAACACAGGGCAAACGGCAAGCGACTAGGCGCCCACATTTAGGCTCAGCAGGAATTTCTTGATGCAATCAAGAATTATTCCCGAAGGCGTTTTGCTTCGAACCACATCCTCCTCATTATAAACCTTTTGGCTTGTATAAGTCATGGTAAATCATTTCACAGAATGAGGTGCACGGTGGCTGAGCGGGTCTGTTTCAGGGGAAAGCAAAGAAGACAAGAAAGTTTGCGACTGTGAAAAGGATGTTGCATCCTAGTGATATCAGGCTGTATGTCTCCGCCTCAACTCATGCTTCAGGTGGTTCTAACAGGAATCCCTTCGCCAGGAAGGAGAACCAGGTCAAACAAAAGAAGAAGGAGGAGGAAGAGAAGGCAAAAACTGTCCGCCGTGTGTAAGCAGAACACTTGTGGGGCACCTGTGATCTCGTCTAACTGTTTACTTTAGTCAACAGGCTGCATCCTCTCTCTTCCTTCAGCACAACACTGCTCTCGTTCCGCCTTATCGCGTCCTTATTGATACCAATTTCATCAATTTCAGCCTGCAGAACAAGCTTGAACTTGTAACGGCGATGATGGATTGCCTCTACGCTAAATGTGAGCAGGAGAAGCATGTCCATCTGTCATTTTACTCATCGCTTTCACCGGAACAGGTATACCTTGTGTAACGGATTGTGTCATGGCAGAATTGGAGAAACTTGGTCCGAAATATCGCGTTGCCCTTCGGTGAGTTCACGTTCACTTCTTTTACTTCTCTTTCCCCTCTCGTGGCTGCATTGCTTTTCACTATGGTCTGTCATTTAGTCTGAAGCTAATGCATCACATCACAGAGTTGCGAGGGATCCTCGTTTCGAGCGACTAAAGTGCTCACATACGGGAACCTATGCCGATGACTGCCTTGTCCAGAGGGTCACATCCCATAAGTGCTACATCGTCGCCACCTGCGATCGGGAGCTCCGGAGAAGAATACGCCAGATCCCTGGTGTACCTCTCATGTACATCGTGAGCCGGAGATATGCTATTGAGCGTCTGCCGGATCAAGGTGCACCAGTGTAGAATCTCTACAACCTGGCCGAGCACATCACCCCCGCATCTGTATCTTTGCTCGCCAGAGCAGCGGAATCCACGCAGAATTAGGCAGTAATTCACTGTTGCATTCTGTCAAAAAGTGGCCTCGGAAAGCAGGACCCGGCTTCGACAGCAACGCCCTTGCTCATCGAATTCACATCATTGCCTTCAATCGCTACCGTTGTACTTTGCCTACTCGCGGAATGTCACAACACCACGTTACCAGCTCATTGTTCTTGTCATGTTATACGATGGCCCAGAATGCGAGCCTTGCTCAGCGTCCACCCTATCACAAGGTTGTGGGGGGATTAAATGGAAAGACTTGCCTAGACCCAATGGATGTTTGCCCGCCTTGGCTGGAAATACAGCATGGACATGATAGTCTCATCCTCATTTCTCTTGGATGTTCCGACCCTTGCCCCATGACGCGGGCCCAGCGCTCAGCGCTCTCTCTGGCTGGTTCAGTTGCCCTCAAGGAACAGGGAAGTGAGAGTCCTTGGGATATAACAAACCGCAACAACACGTAATTACATACACCACCGTGACGCGACGCGAGTGTCTCATAACCGTACCTGTTTTTCCCCTCCTCAGAACATTTGAGACTATGGCTGCTAACGACGAGGATAGCATCCCGAGCGCTTACAAGTACTCTTGGAGTAAGGACTCTTCTCAGACACTGGAGGAGTATCTACAGAAAGTGCGTGACTTTGCACGTTAGTGGAGGTGAAACCACAACTTGACTAAAATGTGATGCCATACAGTTTCGGCCGTCTATGGTACAGAACGACGGGACAAAACCTGTAAGTACTGAGCGCTACCATTTCTATAGAAGGCTGACATGCTATCAGTGGATCTGGGTGAGAGGCTCTGAGCCTCAAAAGCAGGACAAAGGCGAGCTGGAAGCCATTAGCGAGGGCTCGGAAGTTTGTGAGCATTCGGAGAACTTGCCCCGCAGATGAAAACTCCTCTAAAGCCACCTTTTAGTGAACGAGTTAACTGAGAAGGTTGAGAGCATCAAAGTTCGTCTGTCCTCCAATCCATTGAAAATATGCATAAGAATTGATGTGTGCTCGTCAGAACGACGACTCGATTCCAACACGGTCAAATAAAAAGACGGGAGCGAAGAGCAAGAAAGAGGTTCGCGAAGCCGTAGGTTCCAAATTCTTTTCGCCCTGGAGGTGGTTGAAACGATGATTTATATCCAGGCGCAAGCAGAAGCAACGAAGAAACTCGAGGAAATCTCTATAAAGCACGGGTTCGTCTCGGGAAAATGGTTAGTAGACTTGTGCGATGCTCAGGCTTCAAGTGAAGACCTCACGTTCCCGTAGGCTGGTCTTTGCATCCCCTGATAAGGTGGACGCCATATGGTCTGCCGTTGCCGGTGCGTAGGCGCCTTCCCCTTCTATGTAGCACCTTTTAACGGCGTCCCCAGCATCTCTGGTGTCTGGTTCTCTTGCCTCGACATCTGCGCACCTTGCCAAGGTGGCTACATCACCCCAAACCGAGTCTCCAAATCACCAGCATATCATATGCATCTACATTCCAGACGTATACGACAAGCCCAAGGTTCTCGAAGCGAGTGAACAGCCGCGCCTCCTTTGAACCTATTGCCAACATTCTTGTACTATGCAGGTCATGAAGGTCCTTCTCGGGAGCCACGGCCTCAACCTGAGCGGTGTCAAGTCCAACCTATATACTCTGCTCGGGATTGACAGCAAGCATCCGAGCGGTATTCAGTCAACGGTTCGTACCTTCGCTCCGCCCAGCCACTTCAAATTTCACTGTCCTCGTTTGTCTAGGTCTGGAAGAATTCTGCTCTTATGCCTGATTCAGAAATGAAGGTACGGTATATCTTCTCAAATGTCCCTCATATTGCCTACCCCGAAATGATTTGGCTTCATAGGCCATGAAGGAGGCGTATTTCTCGGACCTGGCGGCAAAGAAGTCTCAGGGGCCACAGAAGGCTGAAGAAGTTGAAAAGGAAACCAAACCACAAGAGGCTGCCCAAAATAAAGCGAAGCCAAAGCTCAAAGCAAAAAAGAAGGCCAATGATCTGGTTTTTAGTGACGATGAAGAGGAGGGCGAAGCCAAGGAAGTGCACAAATCTAAAGCAAAACCCAAGCCGAAGAAGGCTGTTGGTGACTTTGTTTCAAGCGACGACGAGGCGCCCGAGCCGCGTAAGCCCACGAAGAAGCCTGCTGCGCGGAAGCGGAAAGAGACGAGTGACGCGGAGGGCGAAGAAGAGCAGCAGGGCAAGGCAAAACGTGCCAAGGTCTAGATTTAGTCGCATCCATCTCACGTATCTTTCTGAGCGCTCTATGCATAACCAGTCATTTTAGACATATCCACAAATATATGATTACGCGCAACTCCAAGACAAGTCGAAAGGTTTCGCCGTTCAAGTACAATGAAACGTAAGAAATGAAAAAGAAATACATGCTATGTGCGACATAGCTCTATCGAAGTCAAGTGTGCGTCAAGTCTGATATTGGTGACAATGGCGAGGGTAGTTCTTCAGCTGCACCTGTCGACAAATTAGACGCAGCATGTGCTGTCTGCGGTCTAACCTTCTTGCTCGGCCTGGCATCCTCTGCCTCTTGACCTTCTTGACGGGGGCGCTTCTGAGGTCCTGGGCGCGATGTCTTGGGATTGTGCGAGTGACTAGGGGCTGCCTGAGCTGTGTCTCCGACAGGTTTATTGGTCTCGCTTTTCTCGCCACGCATTGCTCGTGCTTTCTTGGTTGCAGGCGCCTTCACTTCCTCGTAATCAGAGCCGTCCTCTTCCGAAGATGCCTCTGACTCCGTGCTGCTGAAGACTTGGTCAGCCAGATTGGCATCGCTCTTGAGAGAGGCACCAAGTGAAGACGATCCCGTGGCCAACAAAGGTTGTTTCGGGCCAGGTTCTTTCCGCCTGCGAACTTCTTCTCCCGGGAGAGGCAGGTAAAATATTTCCCGTTCGCGGAAGATCTCTGCCCCAACGAGAAGTCGAAGTGAATTGATGAGGAAGTCCTCAAAGCCCAGCGATTCCACATCCTCCACCATACGTTGGCTGTCTTCATATGTAGCGTCCCCGTGATCGATGACCTCCTCTTCCTCCATGACTTCTTCCTTTGTCAGGGAGCAGCCAGGTACAATAAAGTAGATGCGAGGCCCGTCGTCGTCCCGAGGGATGCTGATTTTGTGGAAACGACAGTGAGAACGGGTGACGGGGACAGGGGAACTTGTCCAGGTATGATTTCTTCGTACAGGTGCCGTCAAGGTCCCTTGTTGCGAGCCCTCAGGCTGCATACTTGGCGCGGTCGGACTGACAGGGGACGTGGCATCACCCAATCGATTGAAAGAAGGGCTGCGACCTTGAAGAACGTTCTGGGCAGATGCGAATGATAGATGCTGGAGTTGCTTGCGCTTTGCACCATGGGCATGAAACAGGGGAGGTTGGCTCATAGGGGGTTGGGTAAGGAGAGTAACAACCGGTTTGCTGACCGTGGGCGAGGCTTGTGATCGCACATCGCTAGCTGCTGAAGAAGCCACGGACGAGGCACGCGAGCCTCTATTGTTGCCTGGAGGCAGTAGCATTCGTGCCGCTGAGCTTGCGCTCGATCCAGAGGCACCGCTGGCGGAGGACTGAGGAGCCTTGCTCTTTGCCACGGGGGATGTTGAACGCTTCGCCTTACCTTTGGGGAGAGGCCGAGGTTTGACGCGGATGGACTTGTCTGCTCCCACAGGTTTGTCCCCGTCCAGCTGTTTGTCTTTGCCTTTCTTTTTCGACTTGGTTCCTGTGTTTTGGCGCTTCCTTTTAGTCGCAGAGGAAGCAACCTTTGCGGGGCTAGCCGCAGGAGGTGGCACGGCCGGCGTCTCCAGGGCGCTCGGAGTCAGCTTGGCAGCGCTATCTGAATTTGGACCAGCGTCCTGTTCCAGAGGGTTTCCCGGTAAATCAAAGACATCGTCTTTGCGTGAGGGAAGAGTGTTCGTCGCTTCGACAGGGGGGCTCCTAATGAAAGGTTAGTGCGGGAGAGTGCGCTGTGACATACACACGCACTTCATAACTTGATCTACCTGGGAAGTTGCTTCCCCTGAGCCTCTTGAAGCCTCCCCAACGTCAGGGCCGTCGTTTTGGGCTTCGCCCGGGAAGAAGTGTTTGTTAGTACCCATGAGTTTGAATGGGTCTGATTTCGCCACAGCTTCAAACCACAAAGCTGAATCAATCCTACTTTGGTCTGAAGACGCTTCTACAGCAGATGGCTGGTCTGGCAGCGGAGGGTAGATTGAAGCTTGAAACGGGTAAGTGGGAGCGCCGACAGGGAGCGGAAGAGGAGGGTTCTGAGCATGGTAGTTCAGAACTGCAGACTGTGCTGCAGCCGAATAACGAGGGGTTGACAGAGAGGCTGGATATGACTCTTCGATGAGGGAGGGACGTGTGCTGCTGAGATTCGAACTGAGCTGTGCGTTCGGAGTGGGGGGTATAAGGGTTAATCCGGGGGCCATGGTCTGCTCGTTCAGAAGAGGTTGCTCCACAGCTAGCGACGCAGGACCAGGTTCAGAAACCATGACCTCGTCACCATGTGTGGAGGGTGCAGGTGACTCGCTCATAGAGACGTCCTCTACAGGCAATGGAACTGACTTGTCGTGAGGTGTTTGCAATCGGGAAGGGGTTTTATCGTCACACTCTATTGTTTCCATATCTTCAGGCGGGGCTTGGGCTTCCTCGTTGTGGAGAGGTGCATCGTCGTCCTCTGAGTTCGATGGCTCCAGCACAAGGCCAGGAGGCAGCTGATCCTCGTCAATGACAGTACCCAAGGGGGGTGATGTGAGGTTTGCTGCCTGATTATCGGGTTGCTTAGCAGGCTCTTCTGGAAGCATCGGTGGTTCAGCAATAGGAAGGTCTGGCTCAATAGCCGTCCGCCCTGCCTCGTCCTGTTCCTGATGGCCAGGCTCCTTTGGAGGAATGGAAGCAATGGAGGCGTCGTCAGGAGTATCGGGATAGAGGATGGTTGGCGACACCTCCGCTACGGTGAATTCGACAGGTTCCTGGTCTTCAGGCTCATCCAAAACGATAGATGCTTCTTCCACGTTGACAACTGCCAGTGAAGCCTCTTCGTCCAAGACCTGTACCGCGTCTTGGGGAATGACCGGTTCTTCGTGATGCAGCGGGGCAGGTTCCTCATCCTTAACAGGGATGCCAGACGGTTCAGCGAAGTCCATTGCGGAAGCCTCACGCAGATGGTTTCCTTCGAGTATATTGCTGCCCGTCTCTTCCTCAAGCTTTTCCTCTTCCGTCAACTCGGCTTCCGCAGTGGCCTCGGGCGACTTCGCATCTTCAGGCATTCCGTCTTTTGGCAAAGCTGAGCCATTAGGAACTGAGACGACAGACTGCGCGAACTGAATAAGCTAACAGCAACTTTTCGACTGCTAGCAACACTCACATCGGTAACACTTTCAGCTTCGGTTTCGTCAGGCTCCTCGAAGAATTCAGCGCGTTCCATGAGTTCCACACCACTGCTGACTGAGAGGATTTCAACATCGTCGTCAACATCCTCTCCGTCCGCATCGTCATCCGACGTTCCCTCCTCTCCCTCAGACCTTATTTCCGTCACAGAATATGGGCTGATATTGTCAGCATTCTCGTCGACCTCCATGAGACTTTCCTGCGTTGCTTCCGGTGCTCCTCCCTCTTCGCTTCCACCAACGGTCGGTAAAGATGGGGAGGCCTGCTCTTCAACCTCGATGGGTGCATCTTCGAGGGTTTGAGCGGCGAGTTCGGGGGAAAGGGGAGCATCTTGAAGCTGTGAAGGAGATTCCTCTGCGATGATGTTGAACTCGTTAGCAGCGTCCATGCTTACGCTGTCGCCGTTCTCGACCGTCAATACTAATCAAGAATAATTAGCAATCTCAACAACTTGGACGTATTTCGGGACATACCTTGCGTAGTCATCAAGGAGGTTTCCACGTGGACTGCAGCTGCAAAGGGGGCCGTTTCGTCCACCACTTCCAGGCTCTCTTCAGTCGTGGCCATCTGTTCAAAGCCAGTCAAAGGCGCGTCTCCCAATGGCTCCTCATCGTGCTCCTCATATATTTCCACCAGCGTCGTCTCAAGCATGGCATGGAGCTGCAGCTCTTGAACCACGTCGTGGACAGTCTGTGATTGTGCAGGAGGTAAAATCTCCATGATTTCGTCCTCGCCATCAGAGGCCTCGAGCTGAGAGAAACTCGGTTGCTCGTCGACTTCATGAGAGTCAGGCTGTGGTGATTGCTCCATTGGGCCAAGGGGTACATCCTCAACAACGAATAGTTCCTTCTCACCACCCTGTAGGTCTTCAACAGCCTGAGCGTTGCCCGGGTTTTCATCCCAAGAGACGACTGGGGTCAAGATCCCTTGACGATCAGACTCAAGTTGGTGCACATCGAAGGTTGCGCCGTCAGGAACCTTGAAGTCACCCCCAGAGTAGAAGTCTTCGGCATAGTTCTGGGGTCCCTCCCAAACGCCAGGAAGCTCGAGAGGAAGCGTTTGAGCCAAGCTGTTATTTGGAGGAGGGAATACTGTTGATATACATTAGCGTCTGGGTTACCACTCATGTCGAACGAAACCTACCTTCATCCTCGTCAACGGACATGTAAGGAGCAAGATTGTGACCTTCTTGTTCTTCTCCAAGTATATCTGGTTGAAGGTGACTACCATGAGCGATTGCCGCGTCACCGCTTGAGTAGAAGTCCTCTGCGTATGTCTCCGGGCCAACCCAGGGATCTGGGATTGCTACTTCATCATGGCTGGGACCTTCCTCCTGCCGAGGCGGGAACGCTGCCTGTGTGTGAGCTGCTGTAGCGAGTAAAATGATATGAACGGCCTACAAGTATCATCTGCTAGAGGCTGCACTCCGCCTGGCTCGTCGTCGGGATACTGGAACGATTCAGATGGAGACAAGTCCACCTCCACAGGCGAGTCGTCGCGGACCTCGATAATTTCGTCGGTGTCGTCGACCTCCTCCGCCAGGTGTACTGGTGGGGAGGAACGGGGCTCTTCCTCGTCTTCGTATTCTTGGTCGTCTGGCGCGTCCTGCTCCTCATACTCCTCATCCTGGCCATCGCCAATCTGATGGGGAGCAGCCCCGACCTCGTACTGTTGATCTTCGGGCTCTTCATCCTCGTCGTATTCCTCTTCGTAAACTTCATGAGAGGGGTCTCCCTCTTCATCATCATCGTCAACGACCGCCTCCACGTCGAGGAAGTTAGCTTGTTGATAGCTATAGCTCTCTTCAGGATCTTCTTCATACTCTTCCTCGGAGTCTTCGAGTTCGAAAACCTCTTGCTCTTGCGGCACTTCCAAGCGTTGTCCATGGTGTGGCTGGCTCTCGAGCTCCAGCGAAGGACTGCGGCCTTCATCTCCGTCCCAAGAGCCTCTTTCGTCATCCTCTTCACCATCACCTTCGCCTTCCCATCCATTGTCAAAAAGCAAGTCCTGATTTCCCTGCCCTTCCTCGTCTTCATCGTCAGAAAGAAGCTCGATGGGTTCGTCCGCGTTCCACCCGTCGGCCCCAGCAAGACCCGGACCTTCACGCGGATCCCGCTCCTTTCCTTTGACCGAGCGGCGGGCTTTGAAGTCTGCAAAGGAATCCTCGAGGATGCTTTCATCAGCCTCCTGCCCAGCTTCCATGTCCACATCCTTGAGCCCGAAAGACTGGCCATCGGAAGGCTTGCCCGCCATCGCCTCAGCCGCCTTTTGTATCTCCTCTTCCTGCCCTAGAGCTTTGCGCAATGCCGATGTAATGCCACCTATCCATGAGTCGAATTCGCCCTGGTTGAACTTGTCAAATGGGTTTTGGAGGGGAGGTCGCGTCAGTTTATTGCCCGCCCTGGCTGGAAGCCCCGCCAAAGGAGTGGGGTTCGGACCAGCTGGGACCTGGGGAGAGTATCGATATGGGGTCGACATCGTCCAAGCACTGTCGACGCTGTGCAGTGGTCAGCGAGTTCAATGGACGCGACGCGGTTGTGAGACAAGGCGTCACACAATTTCTGTGTCAACCTCATAACGACCTTTGTGGCTGTGTCGTCTGATTCCCATGCCCCGTAAGACAGGGGCCATTGGCTTTGCTCATAACCACCGGCACCGCTGGCCATGGCTTTCTCCGTTTGCATCACCTAAACGACTCATGGCCAAGGCTCAGGGAACTCTGGAGGGCTTTGTGACAGCAACGAAACCATTTGAAGGCCCAGTCTTCACGTCTCAGGAAATTAGGGACCGTGGTTCACTCTTCGTCGCGAACATTTACCATGCGTCAAGTCCAAAGGATGCCCACACGCGTGTCCAGCAAATGAAGAACGTCGTGCATAGTGCGCGGCCTGCTAGTCATGAAATCTCTGCATGGAGGTGCATGGTATTGAAGCCAGGCAAGTCTGGCCTTGGCGGTCCAGAGGACTTTGAACTGCAGGCAGGCAGCAAGGATGACGGTGAGAGCTGGGCTGGCGCAAAGGTGCTAGCGGTCATGGAGACGCTCAGTATCATTGACGCGGTTGTTATCGTTAGTCGCTGGTAAGTGGTACCTGCTGTCACGCTCGATTGTCTTCTAACTCGGAATCAGGTACGGGGGAACAATGCTTGGGCCAGCCAGGTTTACACACATTGAAACTTGTGCCACAGACGTTTGCAGACTGTTCAAGGACAGGCAGGAGCTAGCTGAAACGCGGTCCTTGTTGGAATCGTTAGACGATCTATTGGAAGATTTGAGGCAACAATACGCTGCGATTGCGCCTTCTCCTTCCACTACCTCAGAACCCTCAGCAGAACCCCAAGCAACCCCACGCGCGCTCTCCAAGAAGAAGAAGCCAGACTACTTATCATTGGATGTTGCAAAGGCAAAGCGCCTGATCCGGGTGCGGGAGAACTCAATCAAGTCCGTTAAATCCTTGATTGCCAAAAACCAGACGCAGTCACAGGCACCTTCACTGGCAACAGAAGAAACACCCAACGGATCTTCATGACATACACCTGCTGCCTTGACTATCTCTTACCATCCTACTGCCAACTAATTACTTTGCCGAATACTCTCCTTTTCATGTGGGTTGTGAAACGGTCGAATTGAGAACAACGCAATGACGAGGTGCGTGGGCGCCTGCTTCTGCTCCCTGAGCTACCGGCTACATTGCGTTTTCTCCGGGACATCATGCTGAGCAACCACTTCAGCTTCCTCATTTACGCCCATCTGCAATTAGTCTCAGCAAAGGTCACGCGGGACTGCTCTGCTGGGTCGAGCTCTTGGTTAAGTACTTTTTGGGATCGCATCCGTTCATCATGCTGCCCAAGAACGGACCTTGCATGTCCGATATTGTCATGGGAAGCTTTTCTGGAATCATACGCGTGCTCTCATTGCCCTCCTTGTGCGAAGAAGTTCACGCTTATACTTCGGATTCCTTCCGCGACGCAACATTCTCGGGACGTGCACCGCGTCAAGCGCTGGTCCCTGTTCCGCCAAAGCCATATATATGACGAGCTAGAGGACCGCAGGTAAACAGTGAGACGATGGGGCAACTCAGTTTCTTTCTTCTCTCGTGCCTGGTTTTCTCTCTGGTAGCGGCAGTGCCTTCTCGCCGCTACAAGTGGAACAATGTCAAAATTGGCGGTGGTGGGGGCTTCGTTCCTGGGATTGTCTTCAACCCCAAAGAAAAAGTGAGTGTCATATTACAAGATGCGTGCTCCTCGAATTTGCCAACACATAACCACAGGGCCTGGCTTATTGCCGAACTGATATCGGTGGAGCGTATCGCCTGAACTCAGACGATACATGGACCCCTCTCCTCGACTTTGCCGACCATGAGAGGTGGAACTATTGGGGTGTCGACGCGCTTGCTACAGACCCCTTCGAACCTCATCGACTCTATTTGGTACGTATCAGTAGACACGAAGATGGGATGTAATCTAACGGACATTCTTCAGGCGACTGGGATGTACACTAACTCGTGGGACCCCAATAACGGGCAAATCCTCCGATCTGTAGACAGGGGCCGAAGCTGGGAGACACCCAGTAAATTGCCCTTCAAGGTTGGCGGTAACATGCCAGGTCGTGGAATGTAAGTACTCAACCCACCTTCACACGTCCAAAACTCATTCTGTCAATAGGGGAGAGGTACGCTTCTTGCACAGCATCATGAAATGCTCCTGATAAGGTATACAGAGGCTTGTGGTTGACCCCAACCGAAACAGTATCGTGTACTTTGGAGCCCGGAGTGGCAATGGCTTGTGGAAGTCCACCGACTATGGTGTCACCTGGGCCAATGTCACCAACTTCCCAAGCGTAGGTACGTCGTCGTGGTCCAGAAGGCTCAAAGAGTTGTTTTTGACACTTACCCTCTTTTCACAGGAACCTTTATCCCCATCCCAGGAGATAGCAACGACTACAACACTGACATCGTCGGTGAGTGCGATTGGAGGACACCCGCATGGATGACTCTAATACTAGAATAGGCATCTCTTGGATCACCTTTGACCACACGTCGGGAGCCTCAGGCAAGGCGACTCCCAGAATCTTCGTCGGGGTCGCCAACAAGGGTTCAAACAACGTATTCGTTTCCGAGGATGCTGGCGCTACTTGTGAGTTGCTTAGCAAGCCTCCTGAACTTGGCTTCTCGAACTAACATCGTGGACAGGGACTGCTGTTGCGGGACAGAACAACCAGTACTTGCCTCACAAGGGCGTTCTTTCACCTTCTGAAAAGGCTCTCTATCTCTCTTACTCTGATGGTGCAGGACCTGTGAGTGACCTTTGTCCAATGACTGAACACTTCGCTCACCTCGATGCAGTACGACGGAGCTTCGGGGGCCTTGTACAAATACAGCATCGCTAACAAGACCTGTACGCCCATTCACGCCTCACTTGCTATCAGGGTTGCTGAAATGCGCTTGCTTCAGGGACTAATATTACACCCGTCTCTGGAGCCGATCTCACCCATGGCTTTGGTGGTGTTGCCGTCGACCTCCAACGACCTGGTACAATCATGGTCGCAGCGCTCAACTCTTGGTGGCCTGATGGTCTAATTTTCCGATCCACCAACGGTGGCCAAACCTGGACCCGCATTTGGGAGTGGGTGGCCTACCCCGAATGGAACAAGTACTACTCGTACTCCAACTCCCTTGCCCCTTGGTTGGGACCCAACTATGTCGAGAAGAATCCGGGTACTTTGCAAGTTGGATGGATGATGGAAGGTGAATTCTTCGTCTTGCGTATCGCCGATTTTGTGACTGATCGCGCCTAATGCAGCTCTCGTTATTGATCCTCATGACTCTAACCACTGGCTGTATGGAACAGGGGCCACGATCTACGGTGGACGGGATCTCCTTCAGGTACGTAAAAGGACGGGGTGGAAAGGCTTGGGCTCAAAGTTTTATTGCAGTGGGATGTCAAGCGCAACGTCACCATCCAATCTTTAGCCGATGGTGTCGAGGAAACTTCTATCTTGGGCTTGGCCTCCCCTCCGTCCGGCCCTCCTCTTCTTTCAGCTGTCGGAGATATTGGAGGTACGTCCGTTCCTTTACATTGGTGTAGGTATCCTTGCTTAGCGCCATGCAGGCTTTGTCCATAGCTCTCTGAACGCTGCACCTGCCCATGACTTCCAGAACCCCAAGTTCACCTCCACAGCTGACATTGATTTTGCTGGCAAGAAACCCAATATTTTCGTTAGGGTTGCCACCGACTCGTGAGTCACTCTTGTCACGTTCACGCTGTATGGTTGTTCTCATCAAAGGATAGGGCTAATGGACAGCCACTTGCCGTCTCCTCTACCTCTGGATCTACCTGGTAAGGCTCTCAGGACATTGCGGTAGCGGGCTGGTCGTTGACATTGCTCCTTGCAGGTACGCTCACCCAGGCATTCCCAGCGGTGCGGGTGGCGGAAAGGTTGCCATCTCGGCTGACGGTGACACCATCTTATGGAAGACGCAACAATCCAGTGTGCTCGTATCGCGCGGTAACACAACCTTTGCTGCTGTCTCGACTCTGCCAGGCGACGCAGTCATCGCTGCCGACAAGGTCACCAATGCCAACTTCTATGCTGCTTCAGGCTCGACCTTCTTTGTCTCCACCGATGGAGGAGCGACCTTCTCTCGCAAGGGCTCACTCGGAAGCTCGACCGCTCCTTTCGAAATTGCCGTTCACCCTAGCAAATCATCGGATATCTGGGTGACCACTAACAAGGGCCTCTTCTACTCTTCCAACTCTGGTACATCCTTCACCCAGATTCCTGGTATCACCGAAGCCTGGGGCGTCGCCCTTGGTGCACCGGCTTCAAGCACTGCGTATCCGTCAATCTTTGTTGCTGCCAACATTGACGGCGCGGTGGCTTACATCCGTTCTGACAACACGGGAGCAGCTTGGGTCAAGATTAATGATGGATACGGGTTTGGAAGTGCCAGTGCCAATGTGATAACCGCTGACGCCAGAGTCCATGGACGGTAAGCCCATCTCCTATTCATGCCCCGCGACGAGTAGACTCATATTTCGATCATCTTAGCGTCTACGTTGGCACTAATGGGCGAGGCATCTTTTATGGTGATGCGGCTTAGAATACTCTCATCAGGAAATCAAGTAGTATCGATGGTTCTGTGCCGCAATAGCATCAATGGAACCTGAATAGAAGACGGGCATTGTTCAAGGCTATTACTCCTTTTCCCGTCATGAATCTTTGCAATAAGGTCAATCGCATCACGATAAATGGAAGATGGGCGAAAGCGGGCGGTTCCCTTCCTATTAATTCGAGGATCCCCCGCCAGAGGATCCCGTCTACTGTTCTACAGATATCAAGACACAGTGTAGATAATAAAGATATGGTATATGCGTGGCTTATCGCGCTGCGTTGCCGTACCTGGTCTTGCGGCCAATGTCGAAAGGAACATATTTGTACTTGATCATATGGCTGTAAAGGACACTTGATGAGACTGAATTAGAAAATATTAAGACTGCATTGCATACCTGATCTGTCTGCGCATAGTGAGAGCGAAGAGCACGAAGAAGTAGACGACAAGGATAGGCCAGTAGACGGGGACATCAAACACGTCGGACAGGGTGCAGCCAATGGCCACAAGGGTAGCCTTCGTCGACGACAGCCTGTTGAACAGTCAGTTACCCAGTCATCCAGGACGAGGGTCAGACTTGCCAGAACTGCCATTCGGGTAACCGCCGTACGAAAGGCCTGAACTCGTCGTCTCTTTGCGAAGGCAGAGGGCTCACGACATCTCCACCTTCTTCGATTTCATCGGCCATGAGATCCTCCTCCAATGAAGGATCAAACTTTGGTTGAAGGAATGCAAGGAGAAGGTTCAAGAGGTAAATTGCCAACGCATCTACGCAGAGAGATTAGCGATTATCACATAAGTCAGGGGACGAGGACATACAGCAGACTATAAGCATCGAGTTCACGTGTTCGTCAGTGTGAGGTCGCATACACGGAGAAAATGCCGCTAACCGATGTACCACTTTTAATAAGTTAGTATCACGAATGGTACCAAAAAGATGAGTACTCACTCCCTGTGCGAGAACAATACGCAATAAAAACACCACTAGCAAACCAGCCAAAGCCAACCAACGGTGCAGGATATGAGGAGTCCATCGGTCAAGAACTTGCTGGTATTGGCGCTGAAATTTTGACCATGAAGCTGCGACGTTCTGGAAGGGTGTGCCATCTACTCCGGAGCCTGTGTCGTTCATCATGACAGTCGTAAAAAGCTCTGTTTTTCGGACGTTTGGCCCGGTTGGAGGATGTTTCGTGAAGTCGTGCCTGATGGTGAGCGCAGACCTTTGCCGACACGTGTTCGAAGGCCCGCGCCAAATTCAAGCGGAGTCTGAACCTACTTCCAGCACAGCTGTGCCAAACCGGCGCTCAGCTACCGCCTGTTTCCGCAGTTATCTCCCCCAATGGCTGTTACTGCTGACGTTGCAGAGGAATTCATCCGCAGTCAATTCTTGGTCAGGGGAGACCCGACAAAACCGTTGATCGTGGCCCTCCAGGGACCCCAGGGCTCTGGGAAATCACATCTAGCTGCACAACTCGAGAGTGCTCTGTCGAACGGATCTTCTCCTCTCCGGACAATTGTCCTCTCCATTGACGACCTATATCTTCCGCATCAGGGCTTGGTACACCTGTCTGAGAGTTATCAGCATAACACATTACTCCAGGGACGTGGACAGCCTGGAACACATGATGTCGCTTTAGGGCTGTCTGTGCTTTCTTCCCTGTCTTCGAGAAGCCCTGAAGTCTGCCTCCCGCGATTTGACAAAAGCAAATTCAACGGAGAGGGGGACCGTTTGCCCGCTGAGGAATCTCCAGTCATTCAGCAACCCCCCCTTGTCGACATCATCATTCTGGAGGGATGGTGTGTGGGCTTCCGCGCTATCTCTGTTATGGAGGTTGAAGAGAAATGGAAACTCTGGGAGGAGGAAAGTGCCAAACTGCAGATACCAGACAGTCTGTGTGGCAAAGCCGATGTTTTGGAGATCAACGAACTCCTTCAGCAATATGATACTCTTTGGGATGCCTGCCATGCTTTCATCCAGGTACCAACCAAAGGGAATTGAAACGCTACCCTCAGGCTGATGCTTTCAATAGTTGGGCCCTCCTACTCCCCCTGATAAGGGTGTATCAAAATACCAGATCATTTACCAGTGGCGCTTGGAGCAAGAAAACTCAATGAAAGCCTCCAACGGGGGTCAAGGCATGTCTGATGAAGCGGTCAAAAGGTGTGTTACTCCTTCACATTCAGTCCCCCTCGCTCGAGACCGAGAGAACTACAGATTTGTGGACCGCTACATCCCTGGCTACATTTTCTTTGGGAGGTCTCGCCAGGACCATGCCCATCCAAGCCATCCGTCCCTGTTCTTGACGATCACGGAGAGGCGCCAGCTTCACGAAGCCTTCCAGATGTAGAATTTAAAGGCTATGACTTCGACTTTTTGACGGGGACCAGCGTGCGAGAATAATTCCTGCATGCGGGAAGTGTTCACCGAGCCAAGTAAAAAAGGATCTTCAACAAATCATTGTACGTTTGAAACGGGCTACCTTATCCATACCACCGCCCACATTCCTGACCCTTTCTCCCCCTGGACCGATGATTTTCCTCCATCAAATATTTCCAAAAGGTTGTGCATATCTGATAGGTCATATGAGAACGCAACACACTGCTCGCGCTGCGCAAACATGAGTCACAGCACAGGATTCTTTTTCGGTCTCAAACACACGGCAGCCTAGAGAGAATCAACTGCATCCTTCCCGCTCAACCGTTATCAAGGACAGAGTCCTTCGTTTCAGGTCGGCCGAAGGCCTTCGACAGAGCTACTCTTACGGGCGCTTCTGGGATGCATTGGGCGCCTAACTAAATTAACCGCACGTGTAAGAAGCAGGAACACATTTAGGCGCCCACTGATAGCCTCTGCCGCTTTCTAGACGACGGGACGTAACGACAATAGTAAGCGCCCGGACAATCCTAGAAATCGAATCAAGATCTTCCATATCGATCTCGTGTCCCAGGTGACCGCCGAAGTCATGGCGTTTGCGGTAGCACAAACGCCGGGTTTCAATGACCTCATCTGATTTTCGGCTCATGAATCCCTTGCAATCACGATAATGCTGAAACTGCTGTAGAGGGACCATAAAGGGCCTACGACGTTGAAGGAAACATCAAGGGCAACCAGGGGCCCGAGGAGGAGAAAGCTGTCAGCTGAGCTCAAACGTATATTATTGGCCACAATCAAGGACAACCTTAATGTTCGGCGTTCAGCGAGCGCCCAGCAAGGCTCAGCAGCACTCAAGGTGCGTCAAGGGTCGTAACGTTACGCCACCAAGCAGCACACACAATTCCACCTGTTCTGCCTTACAGTACTTATCTTGACAAGTCCTCGTTGCCCGTCAACGGCTCCTTCATGATTATTGTGTACTTACTCGGGGATTAGATGTCAGTTTATTAACCTCAGGCAAGACCCACATCGTTTTGACACCTACTCTTCTGCGATGGGAGCTTGGCCATCTTGCCTCCTGGTGATGGTCAACCTCGAGATATCGCAGGGTGTTACGGATGGTCGCCATAACTCGAAGATGCAGATGTAAGAGACCCTTGCGCTCTGCGATGCCTTCTCGAGTGACGAGGGCGGTCGTTTTGATGCGGTGTACCGCCACCTGTCTGGCTCGGGAACCCCAGGGGAACCCGGCTGATGCGGCTGCAGGTTACGATTACCACTTGATAGTTCTCGCAAGATATTTACCGCAAGGACACCACTCGGTTGCGTATCTCTACATGGAAATAGAACTCCCAGTACGACTATATATGCAACAAGCATCGCACTAGCGTTACTCAGTTTGTCATTCTATTGGAAATCATGCCACTTCCCATCTATCATGTTTGGCGACGCTCTACAGCATCGCTGCTAAGGATAACGCAACAGGGGTGGTAAGCGCTGATTGCTTGTCTCCTATTGAAAACGAGAAGAGAACCATCAGAAGGAGAAGTGTGCATAACCTTGTTGGTGTCAATGGAACCATTAAATGGCAGTGACTCGGGACCTTGCTACGAGTTGGGAGCACTCCCGCCGTAAAGGCGGCGCGATGGCCCTTTTATACCCTAGTGAAGGCAGAAGCATTGAAGTGTGTCCACACGGACAAGGTTACAAGGCTCTGTTCCTTCGATTCCTGTGAGTCAAAACATGTCTACAGCTGAGAGGCAGCAAAGACAAAGGAAAGACTGGCAGTCCGCGTGGGCACAAACTCTCCCTCGAATCTCCCACAAAGGCCTAGCGACGAATGATATAGGCTCAATCGAAGCTAAACTCAAGCAAAGTTCCCCAGTGGGGCTGGTTGTTGTATCTACGCACTTAAATGAAGCGACCGAGTCATTGCCGATCCATAAAGATGTTCTAGCGCGCGAAGCTTCAGAATCCCACTCCAGTTGCCTCGAGAATGAAAGACGCGAGGCAACCAAGGGCTCAAGCCGACCTCCTGCCTCAGGGAAGATCGACCACGTAGCATAGAGTTTTGCGATACCCCGAAATTCATTCGGCTGGTTTCGCCGGAATGTGACCAAGGGTGTATGAAACCCTATGACCCCCGTTGGGGTGAAACCCGTGAAAGAGGGGATTGAGGTGAGGAGTGCGAGGGTGTTGGTATTGGGCTTCCATTAATATCAAACGCAAGAGAGTAGGAGAGGAGCTGGGACTTGCTTCACTTCACCAGGCACAGGGGCACATCCACGAAAGGATAGTTGGTCCCAGATGCGCAAAGAAATCCCTCAGGGGAGAGGGGAGAGTCTTTTATGCGCCCTGCAAGCGAAACCCGAGGCGATATATGGGCAAGGACGCGAGCCTCGACGGTCCCATCAAACCTGCAGTTTTTTTTTTAAGAACTTTGTTTGTTATGAACGGCTAGATAAGAAGCCAAGTCGAATAGTCCTAGCACAATGATGAATTCGGGAGATGAGTATCGGAGAATGTATAGGTCAAGCATGCATGGGCGCTCAGAAGAGAAGTTGTGAAAGCCGATTGACCGGTGAAATGGTCTTCAGTCAAAGACATTCTATTATTTGCCCAGTCAGGAGCCCCAGTTCCGAGAAGATTGGAAGAGGTGCGGAGCACAGGAAATTTGAGGAGCGGAAGGGAAAGATTTCAAGCAGTGCGGAGAGTTGCGCATTACGGAGGAAGAAGTTTGTTCAAAGGTTGGGGTTATAACGTGAAAGCGAAGCGCAGTCCTCAAGCCAGACCCAAGAGCATCGCTAAGCATCGCGCGATAAATTGAGGTTGGCTTCTTGCATTATTGTCACGATCGCCAGTGGAAGGCCCGATGGCTGTGATTTCATGTCAGATGTGTGACAAGAGAAATGTCGGCAAAACGAGGGAGAACAGGGGTCATGCAGGCAATGTTGGGGATACGCAGGATGTCGTGCCGTCCTCTCCAGCGGTTACCAAAAGCCATATAGGAGAGGTGAAAGCCCTTGATGGACCCGGTTAGAGAATTCAAGCTGATCTCGTGCCGAGCCAGAAGAGGACTGCCACGCTGAAGCCACGAGGACGAGGAGGCTACCGGAGGATGTCGAACGAGTTTGCAAAGCCTCGCCTGAGCCCTGGCAATGACCTTGGAATGGACGGCGCAGGGACGGGTCGGTGAGAGTTGAATAGACCGATGGAGTCATATGCAGCTGTGCCTGTAAGCTGCCAGTGAGTGGCTGGGCTGAACGGAAATAGAAATGAGTTGGACAAGCGCAACGCCGACTCGACGAAAACAAAAATGTATAAAGATAAAAGGTCTCTATCTCGACCAATGTACCACAAAACACCCATCCAACTACCACAGCACACTTTGAACAGACAATGGTGGCCGACGTCGTGCGTTTCCCGGCTATTATTGTGGGCAGTCGACGCGGCTGTGTTGGGTCACAGATCCTGTACTTGCCTAATGGGGCGGAATCGGGCGCCAAGAAGAACAGTATCCTTAAATGCCCAAACCTAGGAATCAACACCCATCCCGCCACCTCGCTTTGCCCCCCGCTCGTCTACTATCCGTCCACTTTATCCATGTCTCTCACGAATACCACGACGCAGACTGGGGGTCACATGCAAAATACTGGCGACTACCGAAAGGGCCCCTCCGCCGCGCCGAGGATGAGATCGAACCAGTCCGTTCCAGTGAGCGCCTAACCATCCGGGATTTCCGTCAGCGTCTAATTTTTGTCAGAACGCAGCAGCACCCAACACAACTTCCTCCCGGCCCGATCCGTTTTATGGCCACGAACCAATGGCTCGCATGTGTGCCAGGTTCATCACACATCTCTTCGCATGTCCAGAGTACCCGCCGACGACGACTCATGCGCAGGCCAAGCTTCCCCACTTCGTCGCATATGCCCTCCATAGAACAAAACTCCATCCCTCTGTCACCTTCGCCTCCCTAATATTGCTCCAACGTTTGAAGGCTCGTTTTCCAACCGCCAGGGGTTCCTCGGGCCACCGACTATTTATTTCTGCTTTTATGATCGCTTCGAAGGTGATCTGCGACGATACCTATTCGAACAAGTCTTGGGGGATTGTGGCGCAGGGGATGTTCAGCTTGCGGGAGATCAACCAGATGGAACGCGAGATGTGCAGTTACCTCGACTGGGAGCTGACTGTGGATGGACCAATGCTCGGCAGCTTCGAGACCGCCGTACGCGCTGATTTCGCCCAAGACAAGAAGACATACCCCTCATATCCCTTGACTGCCGTCTCAAAACGTGTTTCCAAGTCTGTCACCTCTCCGTCTGCTGCGCCCACCCCCGAGCCGGACTCCACCAACGCCATCCCGAATTTTGGCCAACATCGACATGCATCACCGTCTCGTTCTACAAGCAACTCCCCCGTCAAATCGTCGAGAAGTTCCCCCGCAGGTACTCCTTCTCCCAGTTACTCGACATCGACGTCTCCCGCCTCCTCCGTCTCTCCCCAAACACCTGTGGGCCCCGAAAACAACACTGTGCGGATACACGGTATCGACGATGCACCGTTTACGGTCGTCGAAGATGCTCCTCCAGTGCACCCCCTCAAAGGTCAAATGTTTGCTTTCGCATTGCCATCGAAGTGGTAGCATTCGGACTACCCTCTCTCTCTCTCATCCTTATACCCGACCCACATATACCATGTTATCAGCATTACGGCCAACATGTAGCAAGTATTTCTCTGCAAGTAGAAGCATTCATTGGGCTCTCCGTGGTAAATCCTGCCGTCGTCTCGTTGCATTGGCCTTCGCGCCACAGACTATTAAACTTCAACGAATGTACTCTATCACTTTACTTATTACTTTCATTCATTATGTACTTACCATACAAGCGTTCTCAATCATTTGGGGTTTCTTTCTGCCATTTTCTCGATGAAGCCGTTCGTGATCATCCGAATGAAATTCCTTCCGCATCCACACCGACTTCCCACATTTCACCGAGCAGCAAAGCCAACGATGGACAACAAATTAAGATTTCCCGTTGTTGAAGTGTGTCAATCAGCCACGCCGATGGCGCGTGTTATGATCTGATTGCCCTTCTGAAAGAACATCTTGCCTGCCGCAAGGGTCACCGGTATCATTCGAATCTCCTCGTGCCGCCAGAAGAACTTCCAAGTCTTATGGCATTCAGAGAGAGACGCCGGGCCTCCTGACAGCACCAAGTATTTCTTTTGTGATATTTGTAGATTCGCCAATTCCATCTCCCCGAGACAACCTTGAGAAGCTGCTTCTTGTTCAGGGAACACTCTCTAAGGCCCTTCATTCAGTATCTATTCTCAACTCTATGCTCACTCCTTTCGTCGTCATTCACTTCATTTGGTACCGCAGATGACGAACCCCAAAGCACATCACTCGTGGATGCTTCTGCGAGAGCCTTCTATTAGCGCCTAGATACCCCTACTAGAAGACTCGACTAGCCTTGCCATGAACTCTATCGTCGTCTGGGCCAACTCGGCGCCTCACCCATTTCTACACCCTCCCCCAGATAATGAAATCTACTCCAATCGGCCGAATGACCCACCCTGCATCGATTACAGTCCTCTGACGACTTTGATAACCACGGGAGCTTCGCCACTTCGGGCCCTAAATCCAAGTTGTCGAAATAGACGACTCGGGGATTCCTTGATGCCAATCGCTCCTTTACCAGACTACCGCACTCCCCAAAGAAAGCTTAAAATGCAGTTAAAGCGATCGTTGTCGCTCTACCTGACTGTGAATGGCTGCAGTGGGCATGCTTCGGCGCCTAACATTCTTTAATTGGGTTCAGAATACCGCTCTCTGTGCCCATAGATCAGAAGCAGTGGGTTGGTTTCCAGTACCTCGGACCTAAGATGGCGCAAGTGGGCTTGCTCGCTTGAACAGCATGCATTCGGAACGACACCGGCGCAAGGGCGGGCGCTCAGCTGACTCGGTCTAGCGTGCCTCCTGCCAGACCTGGTGCGTGCCTAGTACCAAATATCACCTTCCATAGACATTCGACAGGAGCAGTACTTCCTCCCATCTGGATGTATTTGTTTTACCTGGGCTGCTCGTCTTGTGCGTCATCATTACTATCTTATCCTATGTCCTACCCCTTCCTACCCATCTGGTTCCACTGCTTCTTTCGTGATCACGACATGAGGTATCTAAGTTGAGAATGACGCGTGTCCACCGCACCTGATGCTGGACCTCGTCTCGTCAGGATGGTGTGTGTCTGGGGTGATCGATGATGTAGGATGTGCTTGACTCGACAAGGGAAAATTCGATGTGTGGAATCCGAGGTATGGACATTTGAGCGCTTGCTAAATTTAACAATCTCCCGACGAGCCCATTGCACCCGCCCGCTGAGCGTTTAATAGAAGGAGTAATATCAATGACTTATACCGCGGTATGAAGTAGTATAGCACCTATGACCCCTTCGATAAGCGCCCGTGCTCTTCAAGTAAGGTCCCAGGGCTGGCTACACAGCCACATGATGGGATCAAATAGGTACCATTTTACGGGCGCTTGTTTGCTTTCGTTCAACTCTACTGTGAGTAGCCCATTGTTCAGTTATATGTCCCAGAAGGTCAACGAAGCGGCCGATAAATGATCTCTTTACAGCTTCTACATGTCTATTTCCGTTCAATCAAGGGATGAACCTAGTTATCTTGATACCCACCGACGCTAACCAACTTCTCGATCTCTGAACAATGCGAGACACACATTGGGATTTACAAGCTGTGTTGTGTGCGCAAAATTAAAGGCATTGTGTTGGTGTGCTGCCTGAGGTACGCATGCGCAAAATAGAAGTGGATCATGGATATTCAGATATTCCAATACGGAACCGACAGCTGTGGTAACATGAACCGCTTAAGGTTTCTGTGCAATACGAGTATCATTTTCAGTCCTTGTCCCACAAGCTGTTTGGAAAGGTGTGCACTACTTCTGTACATCAAGCGGTTTCACAGCGCGCATCATGTGCGGTAGAATGTAAATGCGGACAACGAGTAGCAGATATGGATGGCGCGAGGTTCTCGGAGTCTCGCAGGCATCGAAAGAACCACAAAACCAATGAGGTTTCTGTATATGAGAAGTGTATGCATGCATAGGACGTTATCATCCTTCCATTGACCAGGATCGAGAGCAGTTCATCCAACCAGTAAGTTAAACGCCCATTTCCCGCCTTCCCGACCCGTCTGTAGCAGTGCTCTCTGGCGCTCGCTCATCTCACAAAGGCAAACCTCCGAGCTAACAGCATTTACGGTGTGCAAACGTCGCAGTCGGCTTTGAATCTGACACTCTGAAGCTCGGAAGCGGCGTGGACTCCGCGTTCTGCACGTGAGAGACCGTGAAATCGTTACGTAATCTCAAGGTAAAGCGTCGAACAAACTCTCTTCGTGTTCTCTGCTCACTACGATATACTACCACTATGCCATTCGGACTAACAATAGGAACAGAGAGGGCAAATGTCTTCCAGGTAAGCCAGTAGGGAACTATCGGCGACTGGCTTCAGAAATCTGACTCATTTGCCTGCAGCAAGCCATCCAGGATGAACTCACAAGACGTGGTTACAGCCCAGAGGCTGGTGAGTCTCGTCGTCCCAAGGGTTGGCTGCCAATTGACACTTTTATAGACCCTGTTATGGCGGAATATATCACTATCATGGTCATTAACAACAAGACGCCTGGTAAGTCAGTGTCGCTATTCGCTGGACCCCAACTGACTCCACCCCGCTATAGAGCAAATAACATCTGAACTTGAAGATTGTGCGTTTGCTTTACCGTTTCTTTAAGACATGGCTAACGTTTACTGCGAATCTAGTGATTGCCACAGAGATTGGTTGGTTCATTTGCCGTGCTTCTCGCTAAACTCGTCTCACCATCTTTGTAGATGCAAGCTTCATTGGATGGCTTTTTGAAGAAGCCGCAAAAGGCGCGACAGGCCCAGATGCAGCAGCCCCTCCCTCAGTAGAGACACCATCGGAACCCGCACGCCAACCTAGCTCTTCGAGAGACGCTCCCAGTCAAGCAATCGATTCCAACCCGCGCCGCCAGCACGGAGGACCGCGGAATGGCGTGTATCAGCAAGCTATCTCCCAAGTAGTTCCATCTCCCACCGGCGCACAAAAGCGCTCGGCTTCTGCTCGTTCTCCTTCCCCCAGTCATCCCAACAAGTCACGGAGGACGGACCTTCCAACCGGTCCCCGCGCGATGCAAAAGGATGGACCAAGCAACTCGAGAAGTTTGCTGGACAGGATGGGCGGGGCTTCGAACAATCGTGGCAATAATGGGCAGAGCAAGGACGAAATTCAGCGTCGAATTGACAGCGTTACCGCTGGCGCGGTGGATCCCAACATGATGGTCCCTCCTGGCTTTGCTGGCATGCCACCGCCAGGGATGGATATGAACATGGCCGCGGCGGGCATGGTCAACCCGTTTATGCAGGAGATGTTCTTGAACCATATGGCCATGATGGCTCAAATGGCTGCGTCGATGGGCGTTATGAACCCCAACATGCCGAACCAAGGCTTCCCTGGTCCAAACGGTATGCCAGGCGACATGTCGATGATGCAAGGCGGCGGCGGCGGCTTCAATGGTGGACAGGGACGCGGTCGTGGGGGCGCAAGGGGAGGGCGAGGTCGTCCGAGAGGCAATGGGCCGGCCCAAGCTGGATCTCATGTTCAAGACGCTGGCCCCGCGACACCTATCGCCGCTCCTGTTCCTGTAGCTGCAGGTGCTATCGCACCATCGACTTCTGCGTCAACCGAAGGCGCCGACATCGTGACCACAGGCAATTTCACTATTCCGGAACGTCCAGCATCGCCTTCTCTTTGCAAGTTCAATGTGAAGTGCACGAATGCCCATTGTCGATATACCCATGCTTCCCCAGTTGCCACGGAAGCGAGTGGTATTGTCCTCAGCTTCGAGCCTTGCGAACAAGGCAAGAACTGCAAGGACCAAGATTGCACCAAGGCCCATGTCAGCCCTGCTGTGCTCAAACCCAATGGTGTGTTTATTTACTTCCCTAATTGCTGCATTTTCTGACAGATGTTACAGCTGAGCAGTCTGCACCACCCGCTGCGCCACCCCAGTCTCGATCCGCCCCCCAGTCAAGCGCCGTCCCCTGTCGGTTTGGTACCGCATGCACTAAAGCTGGATGCACATTCTCTCACCCCCCACGCCATCCATGTCGCTATGGTACTGCTTGCACCCGAGCGAATTGTACCTTCCAGCACCCTCCTGGACGTGTTCTTCCTGGAACTTTCCACCGCGGGCTCTCAACGAATGGCGGAATGGTCAACATTGCTACCCCCGAACCTGGCTCTATGGGCGGAGCAAGTCACAACAAGAGTGTGACTTTCAACAACCCTGCGTCGATGAAGGAGCGACTAAAAGAGATTGAAGAGAAGAAGGCCGCCATGCAGAAAGCAGTGGAAGAGGCTGCAGCGAACAGCAAGAAGTCCACTGCAGAGAAGCCAGTCGCCCTCGCCGCATAGATTGAACATTGGAGCTCGACCAACTTGGTTTCCTGACACTTTCTCCTTGTCGTTAATGTATATATCCTGTAGCACCACACGCCTCCTCGTTTCTTTCATTGGCTGCATGTCCTACATTGTATCGAGTATTATTTTACAGCGTCAAGGTCGCTTCCCTTGCTCATCTACGCACGTACAAAGTAGTTTACTAGGCTTGGTCTGCAGCGATCAAAAAGAGAAATCTGGAGCTTCGAAGCTCATTTCGCTTTCTTCTCTGATGGTGACTTTAGACGCCCATGGTCCAGCGTTAACGTGTTAACTTTAGACTTTCGTCTCTTGAGCCTGCCAATCGAGCGACACCCACGAGGCTGTGAGCATGCAAAGATCTCGGGAACGGTCGTCGGTTAGTGACGTGCGGTGATACCAAACGTGTTTCTCAACTGTTCCTCCAGGTCAAACGGCACCATTCACACTCTTTTCCCCATGTCCGCCAGCCGAGCCATAAAATTAGCTCCTTTGATAAGGCGCATTGAATTGCGCAATGCATCGCGAGTCGCTAAGGGCCTAAAAAGCTACACGACGGGCCAGCAACCGCCTCCGCATGGCTCGCCACCTCACCATAATCACCACGACAAGCATGCGCCGACCAGGCCGCAGACGGTTCCTGGCGTTCAGAGAACGGGTTCTCCGGTTCCTACGCCTCCTGGGGCGAGGCATGAGGTTCATGAAGGAACCTCTGCGCTGAGTGCACCCTATAACCCTCCTGGCGGAGGCCCCTCTGGTCCCGGGATTGGTGGGACAGGCTTTACATTTACAAACTCCCCCATTCTCGACGCTATGATCACGACCGCGATTGGCTTGGGTGCTGGTATGTTCATCCAATGAAAGAAGTTGGACCTTTGCTTACAAGCAGTACAGTCTTCGCCGGCGGAGTCATCTACATGAAGTGGTACAAGAAGAATGTTCTGGACAAGGTACGCCGCTTTGAATCTTGACTGCATGATGGACGTGTGCTAACCCATGCCGTTTAACAGATTGAAGAAGCCTTTGAGCCTGGCTACGATCCCGCACTGGAGCTTGCTAAGTCTCATGCCCCCCCTCGTCATTCGGTCCAACACGACGACGAATTCTTTGACAGCGATGAACCATGGACGGAACGCGTGCGGCGCAAGGAACAGGACCTGATCGACGCAATTGTGCATGGAGAAGAAGCGGGTCATTACTTCATGCTTCTAGGTGCCAAGGTGCGTTGATTGTCGAGTCCCCGAGAGCTTCTCCACTCATGCGTTGGATAGGGTACTGGCAAAGGAACAATGATATACGATGCTATGGCCGAGATTCAGGCGGATGGTGTTTCTGCTTGTGAGGCCCATCCTGACCTTGAGGTGTTCCGGCTACGTCTTGGGAAAGCTTTAAACTACGAATTCAACGAGGATACTCAAACTGGACTGTTCCAACGACGCGACCCTCGGGAAGGAGGTGCCCCTTTGGATATCGAACGCGGTGAGTCTGGAGCTTTGCACGCGTCTACATCTCGTATTGAAGCATTATACAGCCCTCAACAAGCTGGAGAAGGTCGCGCTGCGGTGCGCAAAGAGGCGCGGAAAGCCATTTGTGCTGGTCATCAACAACATCCACTTCTTCCCTAACGATGAAGAGGGCAAGAACCTGATTCTGCAGCTGCAGCAAAAAGCTGAGGCGTGGGCCGCTAGTGGTATGTTATCCGATTATTCCTGTATAAAGAAGCAGCTAACACTGGCCTAGGTATCCTGACGGTCGTCTTTAGCTCGTGAGTGGCGTCCGTTTCCTTGCGCTTGAACGTTTGCCTGACATTGGCCTCCCTTCAGTGATGATTTCTGGCCGTTCCATGTGATGCGTAAGTGGGCGCCTCTTGACATTCGTCACTCCCCTCACATGTATTGCAGGTAAATCTGCGAGCCGGATGCACGTCTTGAGCGTCGAGGACCTTCCTTATCCAGAGGCTTTCCAAGCATTATCGGCGGCTCGACTCAGGTCCGGACGCCCACTAGCATCAAAAGACGAATTAAACGAGACCCTTGGACTCGTGGGTGGGAGGCTGAGTTTCTTGACGAAAGTGCGCCACTTTTCTTGCGTTATAGCGCTCTCGCTGACATAGTGCTTGCAGGCTGCCAAGGCCAAGGATATGACAGGCATGGCCAAACATCTCCTCGCGGTCGAGAAAGGGTGGCTCCTGAGCCGTATCGGTATGAGGCACCTCTATCTCTGACCTTTGAACCCTGTTTGACCTTTATGAAGGCTTGATTCCCGACTGTGATGACGATGTCATGGACGAGGTCAGTTGCAAGAGTGGGTCACCTTCACGGGTTCATCACTGACCTGTTTTCATCTAGCAAAAATGGAGTTCATGCTCCTGGCTCTTGCTTGCCGAGTTTGTAAAAATGCGACGAGAACAAGAGAAGGAGAGAGACGAGGCTATTGCCAGGGGCGAGCTAAAGCCTGAAGATGTTGAAGAGTTGCCTTTGCCTGCCATTTCTTATGTGGGTTCTTCATTCATCTCATCCCTTCCGGTCATCTAACCTATTCGACAGTATCGCTGTCGTCAACTGATGACTCGTGCCGACTTCATGGAAGGTGAGACATGATGCTTATGCCTTGAGGACTGATTCTTATGGTGCTTGACCCGTAGACCTTGATAGGGCCAACATCATCGCGATTGACGTGCGTTTCTCTGCATGAATGAGTAACGAATTTTTCCTGATTGCGTCGTCTAGATTAATCACGACGTGCGGCCGGACTCCAACCTTACTCTTCAAGCGGCAATCGAGGTGGTTGAAGAGGAAGGGTTTGAGGACCTCCTGAACAATGTTCGGGATCGCATTGATGAGATTGAAAGTCTTCATCGTACTCGGGAACTGACGGTTCGTCCACATCCCTCATCCTACATAAATTCAATGCTGATAGCGGTACCCCTTGCTCAGTTCAAGGATGTCGACAAGGGCGACATGATTCGTCTGTCAGTCGACAAGGGCGGCGCAGACTTAATTGCGACTATACGAGGCAAGCCTGACGACGATGATTAATGGCCAGCGTTTAAACCTGTCATCCCCTTGGTTCTACGGGAACCCAGAGGGCTCTATACCCCCCACGACGCGTCATCTTTGCTTTCTATCTGTTGTGATATTGTATACTACACACGATCCCATCCGAATGCGCTCAACACGCATCGCGAAGGGCTCCCTATAATAGATTGCTGGACGCTCTTTGACTCTTGAGACTACGGTACCGTCCGGGCGATGCGCAAGCATTTTACATCTAAGCGTGGGAAAGCTGGCCAGCCGTAATAATGAAGGGTAATCTAGGCTTGAGCCTCGTTTGTCAACTACACCGATTGCTACCAGCGTCGGCTGCATATCGTCAGACCCCCTCCCGCCGTTTCCAGCTGATCTTATTCACCGCTGGCCGGGTCTTTCTGAACTACCAGATAAACCTAAAAGCATTCAGCACAAAATACATTCTTCTGTCTAGCTTTTTTGCCGCCAAAATTCGTGAGTTTTTTTTTCGGGGCTTCGTCATCGTACGAGACAGCGAGCTCATCTCTGTCCGGGATCGCCTACGACAGAATGAGCAAATCTTCAACGACATCAACGAACAAGTCGCTTCCTGTAAAGTCCGCTTGGTCAAAGGGCCCACCACCGACATCAGCGCCATCGCCACGCTCACAGTCACCCGCCCCTCCTGCCCAACAGCAACCCCAACCGACACATTCTAGACGGCCCAGCACCCTTGGTCAGGGTGTTCCTCTCAAGGATGGTGTCAGCATCCCTAGAAACATAGGTGCTGCAGCAGCAAAGCAAGGTCAGCTCAATGCAACTGCCTCTTATTGTCAGACGTTGTCTGACAACAGCAGCAGGCTCTGCAGTTACGTTTGGATCCATAGACGACGCTTCGGCACAAATATCGTCTTCACCAGCCGCTGCTCCCCCGTCGATCAAGGACGCTATCGTCAAGTCGTTCGGGACAGTTCCAGCAGCTAGCAATGGCAAGGCTTCAGTGACTCGCCCATCAGTATCCACGGTATCGCCAGGATCGTCATCCCCAGCTCCGTCTCCAGCAGCTCCTGGTCCTGCAAAACTCGACAAAAGGGACATCGCAAAGCTTTTCCAGAGCTCTCCTGCCCCATCAGCACCTTCCCCTGCGGATACGCAGTCTCCCTCTGTTCGCAATGCGAATCTTCCTGCACAAAATCAACCCCCTCAGACACCTTCGTCCTCTTCCCAATTCACGCCTCATTTTACGCCATTCGTCCCCAGTCGTGGGCCCCAGCCTCAGAATCCGAGCAATGGGCCAAATCGATCTCCAGTGTATCCACGACAGATGCCTAACGGCACTGGTCCCAGACCTCCTGGGCCTCCGAATGGTGGCCCCTCTACTGGTATGCCTAGCCCTCGCCTTGGGCCCTCACACGCAGCCCAGCAGCAGGGTCCCCCAGCGACTCCTCAGGGTCCTCCTGGACAGCCGCACATGCCTCCCCAGATGGTTTGGAATGGTGGCTACTACGTAAGTCCCTCCTTGCATCTACAACCTGCTCGTACTGACAGCTATGCTTTAGTATCCCGATCCTTATGCTCCCTACCCTTCGTGGGGATATGTTGCCCCTGGAATGCCCCCGCAAGGCCATCCACCACACATGGGGCCGCCTCCTCATATGCCTCCTCATCCCATGTCGCCTCACACACCTTCTACACGGAATCTCCAGCCCTCCACCCCCACCATGTCTCACGCTGCACCCAACCCCGTACCCCCTCCTCACCCACCACCACCTCTTTCACACGCCAACAGCATGGGCGGTATCACCTCACCACCCCCTACACCATCTTCAGCACGCCTCAACCCTGGATCCAATGCCTTCGTGCCTTCAAGAGGTAGTAAGATCTTGATTAAGAATCCTGAAGGCAAGGAGGGTCGCGCTTGAGACTCTAACCAAGCCAACCCCTGCTGCTGGGCCACCCACCACTGCCTCCGGTCAGAGCTCACCCTTCCGTGGAGGAAGTCCTGGCACACCCAAGCGCCAGAGTATCCGGATAGAGAGCGAAGATCAGCGGCGGAAGCGTCTGGAAGAGGAACAGCAAAAGCAGCGTGCTGAGCGGGAGGTGGAAGAGAAGGCCAAGAAGGAGAAGGAAGAGGCGGAAAGGAAGAAGAAGGAAGAGGAGGAAAAGAAGGAGCAGGAACGCATCAAGGCTGAAGAAGACAAGAAGGAGCAGGAGAGATTACGCAAGGAAGAGGAGGAACGGAAAGTGAAGGAGGAAGAGGACAGGAAAAAGAAGGAACAGGAGGAGTTGGCACGTATGAAGCGCGAAGAAGAGGAGAGGCACCGCCGCCAAGCTGAAGAGGTTGAGCGTGCTCGCAAGGAGGCTGAAGAGAAGGAAAGGTTGCGCAAGGAAGAGGAAGAGAAGAAGGCCAAGGAAGAGGCTGACCGCAAGGCTCAGGAAGAGGAGGACAAGAAGCAGCGTGAAGCCGCAGAGGCCAAGCAACGCGCAGAGGCTGAAGCCAAATCCAAGGCTGAGCCATCTGTTGCTGGACCTCCTGCTGCTACGCCCGGTCCCAAAGAGGAGGGAGAAATCCAGGAAGGACCTTCCAGAGACGAGGTCAAAGAGAAGTTCAAGGAGTCTCTTCGAATCAACACTTCCACCTCGAATGCTGCCGACCTTGGCAGACGCCGCCCTGCCAACCTTGATCTATCTGGCACGAAAGGCACTCCCATTGCCTCAGCACTCGCTACCGCCCGCAGCCTTGACACCCTCGAAGGGATCAAATACCCAGAAGGCATCCACAGTCCCAAGGCTGAGCTCAATGAACACGCTAAACCCGGTCGCTTCAGGTATGTTTCAACGGCATCTCGCTATTGTCATCTAACTTGTTTTCTTCAGGTATGACCGAGATTTCCTGCTCCAATTCAAAGAAATCTGCAAAGATCGTCCCCCCAACCTACCCCCGCTTGACGCCATTGGCCTCGAGCCCATCGATCAAGCTGCTCTTATGATGAGCAGGGGCGGCTCTGGCCGCCGTGGAGCGTCTGGACCTGTGCCCTCCCGCCAGTCTTCAGTTGGGCTGCCATTTGGTACACCTTCTGGTCTCGGCAAGTCTGGCAGCGGTTTCTCTGGCATGGGCAACTTCTCTGCTCCCCGGATGTCGAGCGAAGATAGATTTGCGATGTCCAACAGTGGCAACAGAGTGGCTTCCGTTGGTGGCGTTCCTGGAGCCGCATTCGCTGGTCGTCCTGGGGCTCCTATGCAACGCACTGCCAGTCAAGGTGGTCGCGATCGCACCAGGAGCAAGCGTGGGGAGAAGCGTCCCCCAGCAGAAGGCGGAAAGGGACAGGACCGCGGCTCCTCATTCGCCCAGAATCAAATGCAGTCCCTTGAGCCTGTCGCTCCCCTCCAGTTCTCCGCCAACCGTTGGGACCGAAAGTCTCTTGCCACCGCTGCAGACCCTGATTCTCCAGAAGTCGTGGAGCGCAAGGTTAATGGTCTACTCAACAAGCTTACTATGGAGAAGTTCGACTCAATCTCTGATCAAATCATTGCATGGGCAAACAAGTCAGAGAAGGAGAAGGATGGTCGCACGCTCATCCAGGTCATTCGACTTGTCTTCGTCAAGGCCACTGATGAAGCCAACTGGTCCGAGATGTACGCTCGTCTCTGTCGCAAGATGATGGAGCAAATCAGCCCTAAGGTGCAAGACGAGGGTATCAAGAATCAAGAGGGCAAACCCATCGCTGGTGGTCAGCTTTTCCGAAAGTACCTACTCAACCGATGCCAGGAAGATTTCGAGCGTGGATGGGCAGCGAAGGATGCAACTGCCGCTGCCGCTGCCGCCAAGGCAGCCGATGACGCGGCCGTCAAGACCTCCAATGTGGACAAGAAGGAGGAGGAAGTCGAGCTCTACTCCGAAGAGTACTACGCTGCAGCCAAGGCTAAGCGACAGGGTCTTGGTCTGATCAAGTTCATTGGTGAACTGTTCAAGCTTCAGATGCTTACAGAGCGCATTATGCACGAGTGTGTCAAGAAGCTCCTGGGTAACGTGGAGAACCCCGAGGAGGAGGAGATTGAATCGCTCTGCAAGTTGTTGACCACCGTCGGCCACCTTTTGGACACGCCCAAGGCTCAAGGACACATGGACATCTACTTCTCGCGTATGGAGGAGCTCACCAAGAGTAACAAGGTTTCTCAGCGTATGCATTTCATGCTCCAGGTGAGTTTCAGTTTAACGATACAGGTCAGTGACTTACAGTTCCGTAGGATGTTATCGAAACGCGTGCGCGCAAATGGGTGTCTCGAACTGCAGTCGCGGCCCCCACTACGATTGCTCAAGTTCACGAGAATGTAAGTCTTTGTGGCACATGGTCGTGGTAATGTTGTTTAACCGTCTTGGTAGGCTTTGAAAGAGAAGGCTGCGCAGGACAGGGAGAACATGCAACGCCAGATGTCCATGTCCCGGACCAACTCGAATCGTGGCCGCGGTCGCAACGACGCAGAGCCAGACGGTTGGGCCGTCGCTGGTAATCGACCAGTTGCTCCCAAGGCTGGTGACCTTTCGAACTTTGGCAAGATCAGCAACAAGGGACAGCCAATCTCCTTTGGCCCAAGCAGTGTCTTCTCCAAGACTAGCAAGGCTGAGAAGCGCGAATCCATCTCGCGGACCGCGTCCAGCTCCAATATGTTCTCTATGTTGCAGAACGATGCTGCCTCAGAGCCTAAGCCTGGTATGTACCCCGTCGCTCTTCGGCTCTTCGCTTGCTGACTTTTGGTATCAGAACCTCAACGAAAGAAGCTTGCCCTGTTGCCCCGCAGCGTTCCCAAAGACGAGACCTCTTCAACAGCTGCTCCCGAATCTGATGGTGGCAGCGATGAAGAGGATGGCGCCAAGGCTGCACCCGACATGAGCGAAGCTGATGCCAAGAAGAAGATCGCTGAAGATTGCAAGGAGCTCTTTGCTGTCCGCAATGTCGACGAATCTGAGAACTACTTCACGGCATTGCCTGCGAAGTATCACGCTAAGCTCGTTGATAAGGTTGTCAGCACCGCTGTAGAGTCGAAGACCGCCGACGCCGAGCTCGTTGCGTCGGTCTTCGAACGTGCGTCGAGCAAACGACTATCGGAGGCGAGCGCGTTCGAGGAAGGTCTTGCGGCCATCGCGGAGTTCTTGGAAGATATCGCTATCGACGCTCCTCATGCCTACCAACTCTTTGCCCTGATGGTCAAGGGCGCCAAATTGGATGCAGATGCTCATACAAGGATAGCATCAAAGGATGCGGGCTCGAAGCTTCTTCCACTCCTATCATAGGTTCTTGTTAATTCTTCCGTCTCTTATCTTATACGACCCTGCCTTTTTTTGCACACAGCCTATCACTTTCCTGGCCACCCTTTTTCATCGGCGCCCATTGCATGTTTTTTTCCTACCATCGTCTGATCCTTGGCATGTTTCATCGTCCTTCTCTTGCAGGGAATGACATTTCATCTTGTTTTCTGTTCGTTGACAAAGTGACCACGCATAACTTATGTTGCGTTACGTGTACATGTATATGTAGTATTTTGTGTGATATCGCAGCATTGCGGATACTGTCCTTTCCTTAGAGCACTTTACAGATAATAGGTCACATTTTAATTCTGAGCGCGTTCATCTTGTGAAGTTGGTGACGAAAGGGAAGTATTACCGGTTGTAATGTGGACATTGATGGCCGCAATTGGTGCGCGCTGTTTGCGGGATGTGGAAAATGGTCCTCTCTTTGACTCCGTCTCAAGTGGCAATTGTCAAGTTCCAGATGTTATAATAGCCCACCCACAACCCTTGCTCTTCCCCTCCTTGCCCCCGACCATTAGCACAGTGCCTGTGCCTGACATGGCTGACCAGCCTTCCGAGAACCAGCCGAACGACGACCGTAGCTTATGGAACCGCTTCACAAAGCACCTCAACTTCTACCGCGTTCATTTACTGGGCTTGTAAGGTTGTCTTGTGCAATCTGGAGCCTGTCGTCTGACTCTAGAGCTCAAAGCACATTCACCCCCCTCGTCTTCTCCGTCATCTTCTATCTCAGCAATGGCAGGAACAAGATATCCTACGTCGACTCGTTGTTCAACTGCATTAGTGCTATGGCTGTTTGTGGCCTGGCCACAGTTGACTTGAGCTCTTTGACGCCGTTCCAACAGGTTTTACTGTTCATTCAGATGTGCATTGGCAGCCCTGTGCGTCTACTCGTCCCTTCTTCCGAGACTGGCTGTTCAGATCGTTGGCATAGATCGTCGTCTCCTGGCTTATCGTCTACTCTCGCAAGTAGGTACTCACCCTTTTGCGCTCCCGAGAGTGTATCTCACCCCCACCGACAGGCGTTACATAGAAAGGCACTGCTCCCATCTGTTCGCCAACTATCTCCACGAACAAGAAGAGCTCAAACGGAATTCGCCCACAGTATGGCAGAGATTCGCTCAGACGCTGCGTCCCGAAGAACACCACGACTCCATCAATGCCACTAACGTCGAGCAGGGTGAAGAATCACTCGGCTCTCCTAAAGAGAAGTCCTTCAAAGAAAAGCAGCCGAAGGACAAGGTCGCGAAAGAGCGCCCGAAAGACAACAGGCTCAGGACGGATATGATTAGACGGGTATCACAGGTCAACTTGCGACCTGTGAACCCCAGTGGGGCCATAACGGACAACCACGATATACAGGTCATTCCCCCAAGCGTCCCCAACTCGGCGTATGCGACTCCTACTACCCCTTTATCCCGCCAGACAACTCCAGCGTCAACTGCCTCTGAAGACCACATTTCTGCATTGTACGTCCTTGCATCCCTAACATTCCCAATCTCGGCTTATCCCATCTCCTTGTGCCTGTAGGAAGGCCCACGTTGCTGAAGGTAATATATGCCAAGCTAGCCGTGTGGGGACAAAATCGCTCATCTGAATTCAAACCAGATCCCTTTCCCCGAACTGTGACCTTTGACGTGAACAACCCAAAGCCTCTTCGGCAGCGACCGACAATATCGAAACTTGATCACGACATTGAAGGCATGCTCTATCTATCCCCGTTTCACTCATCCACTTGTGCTTATAGACTTATTTTAGAGCATCCACGGGAGCCATACATGCCTCGTGTCCCTACCCATGCTTCGTTTCCCAGAACTCAGACACGCCAAACTTTCCAATCACACCTCACGGGTGTATCTTATCAAAGTCGCAAGAACCAGGGTTTTGGTGGCTTTCCGATGCCATTCGCCATCATCAAAGCTCTGTTTCATAGGCTGTTTCCTCACTTGGGCAAAACGCTTCGGAGGACGGTGACACACCCTGCCACTGTTTCCCTGACAAGGGTCCCAACTGGCCAGTCTGGAAATCGACCAGCCTCGTATATTCGCGAGAATGCAACTATCAAAGTGGGCAGGAATTCGGAGTTCAAGGATCTTTCGCCAGAGGATCATTGGAATATGGGCATCAAGGAATATGAAGCACTGAGTATATTGCTTTGGGTTGTCGGAGTTGTGAGTCGTTCTTGATATTTTTGGCGCACTGGAACTGCACTCATCATACCATTAGTACCACATCATCGTTCAGCTTGTTTCCTTTACGGTTGTTGCACCCTACATGTCGACACCTCGGTGGAGCGAGGATTTGGAACCTCCTCAACTCGTCCGACCGATTAATAGTGTCTGGTATGTGTGAAGGAAATTTTAAGTCATGGCTCACTTACCCATTCACAAATCTTAGGTTTTCAGCGTTCCAGGTCGTTTCGGCATATACCAACACAGGAACGTCCCTTGTTGACCAGTCTATGCTTCCCTTCCAATCGGCATATGTGATGATCATGTTTATGATTTTCTTAATTCTGGCTGGAAACACCTGCTTCGTGCGTCCTTTTTCATCTACTGCATTTCAAGCTATGTATCTAACAAACCATTTCTTTGCAGCCTATATTGTTAGCTCTTTGCCCCTCCACGGGATCTACCATCACTCACTGACGGGTTCCTTTAGCTTGCGCTTTGTGTTGTGGATGATCAAAAAGGTCTATCCCCGAGAGAGTACAAGATACCAAGTCCTCGACTTTTTGCTTGATCATCCTCGAAGATGCTACATCTATCTCTTCCCGTCGCATCAGACTTGGTTCCTGCTCACTATCGTCATTGGTTTGACGTAGGTTTTCCAGCCTCTGGAGCCTTCGCACCGTTGACTCTTTTCCGCTAGGATGACCGACTTCATCTTCTACATTATCCTGGACATTGGTAACGAGGCCTTGAGCATGATCCCAACTGGGGTTCGCATCCTCGACGGCTTCATGCAATCCATTGCCGTCCG
Organism: Coprinopsis sp. MPI-PUGE-AT-0042; assembly: GCA_020736565.1. Taxonomy (NCBI): domain Eukaryota; kingdom Fungi; phylum Basidiomycota; class Agaricomycetes; order Agaricales; family Psathyrellaceae; genus Coprinopsis; species Coprinopsis sp. MPI-PUGE-AT-0042. The sequence goes on along the minus strand of JAHBOF010000005.1, from coordinate 658,792 downwards.
TGCGGCTGGTTTTGCCATTGTTCCCCTCGCTTCTCTGGCCCCCGCCGTCAAGCAAGTGCCCTTGAGTCTCTTCCCGATATATCGCTTACTTTGTTTTCAGAGTTTGCTACGTCGTGATGATGTACATTAGCGTTTGTAAGTCAGATCTCTCTTGATCGTCATTCCTGTCGCTAAACTTTGCCTTTGCAGACCCCATCGCTATGAGGTTTGTCTTTCCTTTAGCTAATGACTCGAGGGTTAATATTGTCTGTCAGCGTGCGATCTACCAACGTGTACGAAAAGAACTCTCTTGGCGTCTATGAGGAAGAAGATGAGCTTGATGAAGAGAACTTTGACGATAAAGGAGGTCGTGTCGAAGTTTGGGGGCGCTACCTCGCTCTACATGCGCGCCAGCAGCTTGCTTTCGGTCAGTGCTTCTATCCAAACTCTCCGAGCCGTTCTGATGTATAGTTAACGATCAGATATGTGGTGGATCGTCCTCGGCCTGTTCCTCGTGTGTATAATCGAGGTATGATATGCGCCACCTGGTCATGGCCGTCGCTTACCTCGTCGTCCCAGAGCGGTAACTTGAATAACCCAGAGAAATACGGCTGGTTCAACGTCTTCAACATTCGTAAGCTTTCCTGGCCATTCGACCTCACGCCACAATTCACTCCTTCTCTAGTTTTCGAATTGGTTTCTGCCTATGGAATCGTTGGACTCAGCCTTGGAGTTCCTCATGTAAGATTCATCTCATTTCGTTTCATTCACTCTCTTTCCATAGTCTGACTCCGCTTTAGGCCAATTTTTCGTTCTCTGGCGACTTCAAGACCCTTTCCAAACTGATTGTCTGTGTGGTCATGATCCGTGGTCGTCACAGGGGCCTTCCCGTAGCTATCGATCGTGCTATCTTGTTCCCCAAGGAATTCAAGCTCGACCGCACCACCACCCTGGATCATACGGAACTTGTTCAAAGCCCCGACACCATGTCACAGACCGAGGGACGGTCTCGGTCGATGGACCACCACCACCTGCCTCAACAACATCTTCCTCCACCCATATTATCACAACCGTCTGACGATAGTGAGAGAATCCGCTTTGAGACTGGTGCACCTCCCAGACCCCGCAGGGCAAGCCACGCCGACCATTTATCGATGCTGTCAGATCGATCAACTCGAGCACGAAGTGAAAGTATGGCCCACAGTCTCGCTCAAGAACCGTAGAACCCACCCCTCGTTCAGATTCACGATCACCTCCCTCATGAACGCTTACGACCCTGTGATGACCATATCTTCTAACCCTACAAGACTTCCAGCTTAAGCTCGAATGTCCGCCTACGCATATACCCTCGAGTGCTCTAATTTGTCGTACGCCTTTGATTCATTCTCGCTGTGTCTTTCGATGTGCCACACTTCCTGTTTTGTATCCGATCTCTTGCACGCAATACCTAGATATTCATGTTACTTTTCTCGGACAGGCTTGCCCTTACCCTAATTTAAACACCCTATCTTGCACTACTTGCACTCTGTTCTGTAGCTTTCCACTGGTCGATTTATTGGTTCTTTACGCTACTTCTTCGTGGGTCCTTTTGATGCATAGAAACATAGACGCATCTTTACGCCGCGCACCATCGGTTGTGGAATAGGGTCAACTTCCTTCGTCTTATCGCAGCCATCTTTGAAGCTGAAACGGAAGAGTGCTGGGAGCAAGGTCCGATGTGATCAAATCCAACGCGAGTGCGTCATACACGAGGCGTAGACTGCGGGGCACGCTGCACCAACGAGGCCATAAACGTCTATTAAAGGACAGCAAAGGGAGGTTAATGGGGACATACCACACTCCTCCTTTCACATAAACTTCCATCTTCAGTCGGTCTTCTTCCGCTCATGCATCCCATGTACATCGACCGCTCCGTCGTAATCGTGCAAGAACCCGATGTATGTGCTTCGGTGGCACTGTGATTCCGAAACTTCTGAGTAACAAGCTTTCAATCACTTCAGCAAATGTCACCAGCCTCACCTTGTTTCGACGTGGACTTGTGCAGCCTTCTGCAGACTATGAACATCGATGAGAAGCGAGCAGTGAGTGGTGAAGAGTACATATGTTCCGGTTCACTTTGACTGATTTTTTGGAGAAAGCAGGTGGAAAGCGAGTACGATTCAAGACTCCTAGAAAGGAGCGTTCAAGACGACCTAATGATGGAAGATCATCAGTACCACGTTCGTACTCCCTTGCAGTGATGTGCTACTTTCTGTGTCTAACTTTATGGCAAATAGTCGGACGGGGTGTCGGTATGCTCGGACTCAAGCTCAAGCACCGATCAAGGCGAAACCTATTACGGGTGTGCCTACCTCCAGGCCATCCGGGGTCAAATCGAATCGTTCCAGACAACATCGGGAGAGTACCTAGAAACTATTTTTACCCACCGGGAGATTCTCGCGTCCCACCCAGCAGCGCATCGCGATTGCGCAAGAGCCTTCTCTGATATTGCCTATGTTCTGGAGAAGCGAGGGTGGCGGTCGGATCGCGAGTCTGATAGTGAGGCAGTGTCTACTTTTCGACATGAGGCCTGGACTGTGGCAAATTCTCTGTGAGTGGAAGCAGAAAGCCTTTATGATCATCGTTCCTAAAAGCGTCTTGCAGGCCCTCTACTTCCTCTTACCAAGAAAGTCCTAAATCTGCTTCCGGGTCATATGTGTGTGTGATGCCTGCCTGGTGATCATAACAATATTCTATATCTTCCCCCGCGTAACTTATGGATACTTCTCAATACTGTATTGTACATTGTACACCTTGCGTGCCTTGAAACTTCGTTGTGCTCGATGCCGAGTCGGATGGGCGCAATCTTATCGTAATATCAGAGCATGCGAGTCATTTCCAATTGGCTGCTCGGTTCTTATTCAACAAGAAGAGAAGCTCCTTGGAAGCAACAACACTGTTCTTCAGATACAGTAAAGGGGCACACCTTTTTCAAGCCTCGTACCTCTGCATTTCCTTGGCAAGAGCCTCCTTCTGTACGTCCTGCTGATCGGCCAGGAACTCGAGTTGACCATCGTGCAGACACCATGTCTGCTTATGGAGCGATCGTCAAATCACATACATCGGGCGATGTATTACCTTCCACAATATGGTCTACAGGCGGCCTGAAGGTTGAGGGTGATACGCAGGCGGCAGTGAAACACATATCCCTTCATCACTTGACACTCAAAGACGCACAGAAATACCAAGGTCTGGTGGAGTATCTACGATCTGTCTTTGCTGGTGTTGTAGAGGAAGGGAGGACATACCCTCAAGAGGATAATGTGACCCCAGAGTCCTTTGAGTCATACTTCTTTTCAGGTGATGTACTTGTTGGCATTGCAATGCCAGGGGAAGCAGCAAGTCCCGATGGCTCCCATTTCCAGGAAAGAGACCAGGCTCTCAGGTCTGCATCGGAGGATTGGGAGGCAGGCGTCGCTGGCTTCTATTATGTAAGTCTCTGTTCAAACTCTGAAGCGCCTTTCTGAGTGTATTGAGGCAGGTGAAACCAAATTATCCTGGAAGGTCGTCCCATGTAAGCTTGAGCCTTCGGAAAATTGTCCATCCATGCTCATTTATCTAAGATCTGTAACGGGGGATCTGTAGTGCCTCCTGTGATGAGAGAAAAAGGCTATGGAAGGGCGCTAGCCAAGTCGTTCTCGCACTATGCCCCCAAGCTTGGATATCAAGCCAGTGTCTTTAACCTCGTCTATGTCAACAATGCGGCGTCCGTCAGGTGAGAATGCAACTCTTGTGCTTCTTTCACACCGGATAGCACGCTAAACACTCATGATAAGACTGTGGGAGGCTCTTGGTTTCAGTAAAGCTGGGCTTATCCCAGCTGCTGGTCGGCTCAAGAAGAAAGATGGAGACGGAGAAGAGTATGTTGACGCATATGTCTTTTACAAGAGTTTCCAGAAGTAATGAATAGATGCAATTTTGTCTCGTATATCTCGTCTCTGTGTGCATTTCGACAGTGCTTATTCAACCAGGACCTACGCCTCTGTTCGACATTCATCATCAAGGCTTTACTTGTGTTGCGCTGGGAAGCTTTTCCTTCGAAAAAAAAAAGGATACCAGAAACGTTATTCAATCGATCAAAGGTGTATACAGTCAAAGAACGAAGGGCATAAATGATTCAGGTGAGCCCTTAAACCGAGCGTGAGCTTGAGCGCTTGTAACATTGGACCTCCGACGCGTGGAAGCCTCAACCAAGCAATATCAAACACCGGAATTTGACAGCGACAGCGGAACGAAGTGGTCACGTCCCGCGTCCCCTCGTCCCCTTTGACTAGCCAACTCGTACCGGGGATGAACCCGAGTACTAATAACCTACCAGGGCGCGTGCCAATATGGGCTGCCGGCAAAGAACCTCTACCCCCTGGTTGGACAGAAGAAGATAGACCCAATTGGGACAAGCAGAAGCAGTGGGAGAGATATGGTGCAATGGCTATGGAGTCTTGTGCAGTCAAGACGGTGCTGGCTGGTGGTGCAGGTACGTCCTTTGTTTTCTGCGCTTAGTTTCACAGTTCGCTAAATGGCTACCCGTGTGCCATAGGCTTTGGTATCGGTGCCTTCTTCTCGCTCATGTCTGCATCCTTTGCCTACGAAGATCCATACCTGCGGTCACAAACACATGCAGTCGTGACGAATACCCAGAAGGCCAGTGCAATCTTTAAAGAGATGGGCAAGGGAATGTGGACGAGTGGGAGAGGGTTCGCCAAAGTTGGCGCGCTGTACGCTGGTATTGAATGTTGTGTCGAATCGGTATGTGTTCAAAGCCTGCCGGTCTCATTCACTTGCTTACTCGACTCTTTTTGCATCTTAATTGTAGTATCGTGCTAAAAACGACATTTATAACTCTGTCGGAGCAGGATTCCTTGCCGGTGGTGTTCTAGCTCGAAACACAGGTCCAAAAGGTGCCATAGGCGGTGGATTGGCCTTTGCAGCCTTCTCTGCTGCAATTGACATGTTTATTCGACGAGAGCCGTCAGAGTATGTTCTTCTACTCCTTACTCGTGCTGTCCCCATTCTGACTTGCCCTCTGCAGCGACGAGTAGATTCACACCACATCATGCCAACGCACTAGATCTCTGTAACAATAACTTATATGCATACGCTTTGCTAGACACCACCACGACTTCTGTACTATAAAACCAGCGATGGAGGCCATTCGCTTTAATGAACGAGTAACTTGGGATGAAGGACAAGCAGTTTCTGGAATTAGACCAACTTTTACGCTACAATGGTGGAAGGAACCTTAAGGTAACATTATTATGACGTCCTGGGTATACCGTATCAAAAAGGAAGGAGAAATCTATGTTCTGGGAGAAGCAGGAGAGTAAGCAGGAGGTGGCTCGCCAAACTCGCTTTCTTGTCCGGCAACCAACCGCTCGAATCGTTGACTGGTGGCAAAGGTGGACACTTCTTGATGTTGAAGGAGGCGAACGCACGACGTCGGGGTCGATGGCCGAGGAGATGTTGCTAGCCTCTGGCACGATGTCATTTGGTCGATCGTGGATGTTGCTTGGGCCTGCATGGGTAGGAGAATGGGGGACATGTATCCGACCCATTAGGTGGTCGATTCCACTGTAAACGTGCCTTTCTTGCATGCGCTTGATTTGGCAGGGACAGCTGGGAACGAGAGGTGCGGCGTCGTTAAACGTCTCCGAGTACCGTGGAAGAGAAACCCATTCTGGATTACAGCGACACTGGGAAGAGAAAGGTCAACACCCTTCGCAGACATGCAAAGGGCCAACACTCACCGAGAGTATTTGAATCGGGGTCTGCACCACGATATCGAACAGCTTCCTCTTCCCTGCCTTGTCCACATGCAGATCATCGCCTCTTTCCACTCTCAAAACAACCTTCAGAACGTGATTGACAGCGATATTTGCCCGGCGATTCTTGTTGGTGAAGTGCATCATGTCGCATGAACTTGGAAGCTTGAGGTTCTGATGAAATGTCCATGGGCCAGGTCCCATGAGCGCTGAAGCCAATTCTGACACGTCCTCATCTGCATCGAGCAAAGGAGCGAGAGCCGAGTTCTTCAGGACGTCACCGTCGTCCGTTTCAAGTGGGAGGATGTGTGGTGCGTTCTTCCCGCCTTCGTGCTTGAGACTGAGCAGGTCGAACCGCGTAACGGGATCTGTCCGGGCTACTCGATGCATGTGCGTGTAGTAGTCGACGCGTTCTAAGCGACAAGTTAGCAAAAAGGCTTTGAAGGTAAGAGAAACGGTACTCACCCTCTATATAAACCAGCAAGCGATATATCTTGACCTTGCCCAACGGTACCAGCGCAAACATCACCGGTACCGTCCCACCGATATAAAAGCTCCTCCCTGAGATCGAAATAAGATAGTGCAGCTGGTCCTCCCAGAGTCTCTCCACAATCACATTCTCTGTATCTTCCGTATCCTCCTCACTCGGACAAGAAACGACCAACACCTCCCTGCTCACCGCCATCTTTTGCTTGAACGTGCCCGGCCGATGGACGGTGGCGTTTAGTCTCCACACCACGGACCCATATGGCGTCTGCATACTCGGAGGAGCGGTATTTGGGATCGTAAACGAGATGGGATAGCTGTACGTCCCCTTCTTGAATTCTTTCCATCCATGGTTATCCTGCTTCTCCTTGTTGCCGAGGTCAGAGTCAAACGCTGCGCCCCAAATCCTGACGCCCTCCCGCGGACGAGGTTTGGAAGGGTTGATTGTACTCGTGCTCCGGGTCGTGCTCGGACTGTCGTTTGGATTGGGACTTGCGTTGGATGCTTGGTTATTATCGTCATTGGCCAAGAGGGCGGTGTTACTCCCATCCATCCCACCAAATATCACCGCTCGCCGGTCCATCGTTCTACCTCTACGAACCCTGCTACTGCTCCGCTCCCTGTCTCGCGCGGTCTCATGGGAGGTGCGAGGAGTAGCAGAGGCGGAAGCGAGAGGGGGAGGATCCCGAGTATCGAGACTCTTCCTACGGGACGCCCTTTCGGACGAGGGGAGTATCAGCCTAGCAGCTCGGGACGTTGATGTTGAGCGAACGGCATCCATGAGAGCATCTGAAAGGGTTGAGAGACTGAATCGGGACCGACTGCGACCGCCCTCCCTCCCTCGAGAAGTCACAGCTTTGGAAGTAGATGGAGACCGTGCATCACCAGAAAATCGTCGCAAGAGGCCTGGTCGTGAGTGTGAGTCACTGGGCTGTGTTGAGCTTTCTCCTGACCCCGATAAGGAAGAAGTTGGAGAGTGTGCAGGAGGATCAGGACTGGGACTGGCATCTGGGCGCAGATGCGAAGGTCCCTGGGGAGAAGGCAACTGCCGAGGTGACTCGACGGTGTCATCTTCTGGAACGTCGTCCATGATGGTGGGCACACGAGAGAGGGCTGATCGGTCGACAGCGGAACGGGTAGAGGTTGAAGGATCGTCTGGAACGACAAGGGATAAGTCGAGCGAGTCAACCTGGCGAAAAAAACACCAACTTACGGTTGTGCTGGAAAGTTCGTAGGTTTATGTTGAGTGAAGCTCTGAACCCTTCCAGGTCTTGGGAAGGGCGTTGCGTCCGTGACGCGCTCCCCTCCTCAGGACTGGGGGTGAGGTTTACCCATGGCCGGTCGTGGAATGTAGCACTCAGCGGTGAGGCAACCAAGGTAGGGCCGTTTGGGTCCGTCGGTGAATATGGTGGTATAGGAACCTCATCCCGTGTTTCCTGGTAAGGAGAGAGATTGGAGAGAAAAAAATGAGAGTCGGCGCTAGCCCTCCTATCCCTCAGAGAAAGATTCGGGCGAGATGGTGCTGCTGGGCTCGAGTGCGATTCAGAGAGAAGGGGTGGACGTGTAGCTACGTCGCTTGCTTCGGCTGATGCAGATTGACCATTGGCAGAGGCTAACACGCGTCTTTGACCTTCTTCCCAACCCTGATCCTGATCGTGGGTCGTCGTTACTCCAGGTCCAAGAGAGACTGCTCGTCTCGTTGAAGGGGCTAATTTATTGGCTTGAAAGTAGACTGTTGAGGCGTGGAAAGCTGTATGCTCTTCATTCAAGTCTACTCTTCGTGCACCAGATCCTGTTCACGTCGCTAAGGATAAACATCCGAGAGCTTGAATGGCACTCACCTTCTGGCCAGAGGTTGCACGATGTCGCGGTCAACTCGAGCTCAATGCTGGTTATCTTTGTAGGCTTTAAGAGCTCAAGGACGAGCAGACCCCTTAAGAGGGAGCTCCTAGGATCAGTAGACCGTCGGCCATGACCCTCTGTCCTGAGATAAACTGCCGATTCCGAGAGACGAATAGACAGATCTTTCTTATGGTTCTTGGTGGTCGAATGGGTGGATGAGTTCATAGAAGTTTATCAGTAGACTGTTAACTGAAACCATTAGGATTGGCAAAAGACAAGAAGATAAAGAAGCACGCACGGAAATCAGCTGTCCGAGCTGGAGTCGCTCTCGATTGAGCCTCGAGCCGGTCTTCTCGAGCCATGTGGGAACGGATCACGGCGGAGAATGAATTCATTGCCCTTATCTTTGTACCCAACACCATGCCTTGACCATTCACAATGCTCATTTTACATTGAAGCCTTCCAGTATGCTTTCTGGGGACGGAGCTAGTCATGCAAGACCCGAGGAGGGCAGCTTCTAGCCAGGTTTCTAGTAGGCTTTTTTTGCCTCGCGCGACGGTCGTGGCCAGGGTCTGCGCTGCCAGTGCATGTGAGGACATGCTGAATGCTGCTCGAAGCCACCAATCACAGTCGTCCATGCTGCTTTTATTTTTTACTTTGTTCTCATATTCTGTTCATTTGGATCAAGGTATGACGGTGGCCTGATGTCATTTACCGCCGATATCTCCCAGCGCCTGTTGCGCTAGCGTTCATTCAGCGCGTTTCCTGCTGGGCTTCGATTACGTCTGTCGGGTTCTTCCTTCTCAGGCTCAAAGTTTTCATACTGCCCTTTTTATTAGGCCATTTCATCTCTGGTCTCTCCTCCTCCCACACTCGTCGCCCACCGTCGCCATGTTCACTTCCCTCGCCGTCCTCTCCCTCGCAGCCGTTGCTTGTGCACGAGAAATCGTTATCACCGTTGGTGGCAACACGACGAACGACGTGACGACGGTCTTTGAGCCTCGGGAAGTCAGGGCTTTCCAGGGAGACGTCGTTGTCTTCAACTGTACGCGTTTCTCGCTCATCTTTATCGTTAACGCGACTTAAACGTTGTTCTAGTCACACAAGGCAACCACACGGCGACACAGGCTCTCTTTGCCTCGCCATGTGTCCCTGCTCACAGGGTCAACGAGACCGTGAACGGCTTTGACTCTGGCTTCCGCCAAGCCCTCAACTTTACAGCTATCACGACCCTCGAAGTCCCCATCACTGACAATGACACCACAATCTGGTTTTACGACTACAACACCTGTGCAGAGGGAGGCGTTGGTGTTATCAACGTCAACGAGACCAGTCTAGAGACCATTGACGGATTCGAGGTACGTTGCTTCTTTGCGCTGCCCACGCAGAAACCAGCAGGGTCTTAATTTCATCGTCCCTCACTAGCGTAACGCTATCCGTCTGAATGGAACAGACAGCGACAATTCCCCATCTCCTCCTCGTGGGACTCAGCGGCCAACAGGTCCAGATAACGATGATGAATCCACTGACGAGGGTTCTGCAAAGAGAGCCGTTGCCATGGGTGCCATGATGGTCACTCCCCTCCTCGCCCTCGCCTCGATTCTCTAAACTTATCCATCGCCCCATGGCGAACACCCCTCTCGACTTCTTTTTTCTCAACGATACCCTTGTATTTTCTCAGGCTATGGCTTCGGTGACGCTGGACAGCTACAAGTATAGACAACCGATATAACTTATTGGTGTCCAGGATACATACCCTTCACTATTTCCATGCTTTTTCCAGCATGCACCCTTCCTTTCCCTCACCATCCTTTGTACACACGCGATCCTCGGGAATGTTGTACATGTCGCTCTCCTGTTTGTATATGCCATTAATACATCAGAACCTGATGCTTTCGAGCAAAGCTACTTTTCTTTGACATATTGATTACCTTCGAGTACCACCTTCTTCAACTTGCCAGCTGGGCCTACGCCAGGGATCTTCGCACAAGATGGGACTTCGACTGGTGTTTGCGTCTTGGTCTTTGCAGGTCTTTGCCTTGAGCAGCCTCTTCCAAATGGATCCACATGCTTGACCACCGTCTTGCCCGTTCGCGCGTTTGCTAATTCCGAACGTGTGGCGAAAGTGTAGACCATGCGGGATTCATACCACGGAAATCAAGCGGAATAGATAAATACTCGAATAGCTTCACATAAGACTGTAGACTCGCAAGTTTTCGAGCTTACTGTACCATGTCCTCTGAAGCCGAACATGAGACTCGTGCATCGACGAGTTCCCCTCTCATCCTCTATTCCCTTGACAAACGATACCGTTTCGCCACCCCCACAAGCGCAGAAGATGACCAGGTCTCGGTTCTCCGCTCTGACCCCCGCACCCTCCGTTTCCTGCGCTTCATGCCCCTAACCATGCCCATCCCAGAAGTAGCAGCGCGACGCGAATCGCGCCTCGCCGATCCCAAGATCATCGACTTTAATGTCTTTGACGACCACGCTCCTGCAGGAGGCGGCGGCAAGCTCGTGGGCATGATAACCGTGTGCAAGTTTGACGAGGTCAAGAGTCGGTGTGAGGTCGGGCTCATGATTTCACCTGAGGAGACGGGAAAGGGGTTGGCGAGTGTGTTTTTGTACACTGTTCTCGAGTACATATTTGAAGAGAGGGGGATGCATCGGGTGACATTTGAGACGGGGGAAGGTAATGCGCCTATGAGACGTTGGCTGGAGAAGGTGGCAGAGGCGAGGTTGGAGGCGACGAGGGTGGAGTGCTGGAAGGATGAGCAGTCTGGCGGTTGGACGGATGTGAAGGGATATGCGATCATCAACTGGGAATGGAGGAATAGGGTCAAACCGAATCTCGAGAAGAGGTTGGGGATTGCAGATCAGGCGACTGAAGATGGTAGCAAACAGTGCATTGACAAGTGAAAGGGAATGTCATTAAAGGATAGAGTATAGGTTTTTCTGCAAAGAGTTCGAAAGGGAAGATGAAATAATTGTTTTTACTGGCGATTAATCCAGCAATGAGTGGGTAGAGGAAGAGATGGCTTACTCGAGTCAGGGTTCCTCCAACCTGATGCGGGGATGGCGCAGAAGGATTGCGGCTAAATACATCGCACATCCTGACTTCAAGTCCAGACGGTGAATGTCCGACGTCCGCGCCTAGTAAGCGTGAGCCGCATTTCGGAATGTCAGGACTCAGGAGACCGGTATTTCTCAAGAGAGCTGAAAGCAAGGAGAAGGAAGGAATCGTGCAAGCCCACCATCTGCTTAATGTAGGCACAGGTAGTCCATGGAGCATATGGGCACAAGACCTGGTATGAGGGGTATCTGTGACCTCTTTCGAAGCCACGGATACAAGCATAAGGACACATGAGGCATACGAGGCCGTTAGGTCCTTGATGTAAGGTCGTAGGACAAGGAATCAACTGAAGGCGATACAACACATATACGCGATGGCCAGAGTGGTATAGTATATGTACCACGTGCGTCGTTTGGAGTGAGGCGAGGCAGCGTCCATGTTGAGCTGATGAAAAATGCGATATCCAGTCGTCAGTGCCGGATGAGCCCCCCTGGACCAAACCATTCCGTGACGTGCCATGTCCTATTCGACAAGTTCAAGACTTCTCAGAGCTAGAATGCGTTCAGCAGAGTGATGAACCTTTCTTGATTACCCAAGGCAGAGCCATGGAAAGCCGATGCCACAAAGAAGGCGTTATGCTGAGGAAGCAGAAAGACGAGAGAGGTCGGGCGACAGAGGCAATGAATCTTCAGTAGGCATCAAGGCAATCAAGCGCCCGTCAGGTTGCATGGGAGTTTCAAGCGGAGCTTGAAGCCAGCCACGCTTGTATGCTTCGTCCGTGTCCCTTATCATAACCTATTTATTCCAACAGAGCTCCTTTTTCCCTTTTTAACATGAACATCGAATATCGGTGACCGACGAAACCTTCTTGCTAATTAGACTCAGGCCAGGGATCATCGCCCGAGATAGTCTCGTAAACTCTAATGGACTTTCTGAGAAGACAGTCGTCCCCCGGCACAGACGCCCGAGATAGAAAAGGTTTCCTCTGTCACAACCCGTGTCTCGAGCCTCGTCCAGCATGTCTGCTGGTTCCGAGCGCGTCGCAAGAGTGTAAACCATGTGCAAAAGTGCATCACGGAAACCAGGCGGAATATATTTTGTCATGACTCGGTCCCATCCTCCTCACATAAAAATGTGTACTGATCAACTCTTTCTTGAGTCCGTCTTGTCATGTCCACAGAGACACAACCAGAAGCTCAGGCACCCGCCTCCTCCTCCACCGCACCACCCCTAATCCTATACTCCCCCGATAAACGATACCGTTTCGCCACACCCACAAGCGCAGAAGATGACCAAGTCTCCATCCTCCGCTCCGACCCCCGCACTCTCCGCTACCTGCGTTTTATGCCCCAGACCATCTCCATCCCAGAAGTTGCAGCGCGACGCGAATCCCGCCTTGCTGATCCTAAAATCATCGACTTCAACGTCTTTGACGAAGCAAATGGCAAGCTCGTGGGTATGACAGGCGTGTTTGACTTTGACGAGTTCATGAGTCGGTGTGAGGCTGGTATTGTGATTTCGCCCGAGGCGACGGGAAAGGGATTGGCGAGTGTTATGTTGTACACAGTCCTCAAGTATGCATTTGAGGAGAGGGGGATCCATCGGGTGACGTTTGAAACCGGGGAGGATAACGCACCGATGAGGGGTTGGTTGGAGAAGGTGGCAGAGGCGAGGGTGGAGGCGACGAGGTTGTCGTGCTGGAGGGATGGTCAAGGCGGTTGGACGGATGTGAAGGGATATGCAATTGTCGATTTCGAGTGGAGGGATAGGGTGAAACCAAATCTAGAGAAGAGGTTGGGTATTGCAGAACAGGCGACTGAAGAGCCGACAGCTACGAGTGCATAGTCAAGTAAAAAGGATGCTATTAAAGAAGAGAATACGAATACAAGCTTCTCTTTGAAGGTTAGATTATGAAATCCATAACATGACAAGCCTGAATAAGAAAACGAGATGCTCATAACAAAAACACATTTCAAGAAAGTCCAATAGTATCAGGGTGACTTTCATGCATCATGAGCCACCGAGGTTCCCTATAGTTCTGGGTGTCCATGACCTCCATCACAACATTCTCGCTCAAAAAGTCCGACTTTTGTTTCCTAAAGAAATCAAAAAATCCGCGTCCGAAAGGAACATCTTCAACCCAACACGCATCTCCAAGCGGCTCGAGACGATCCGGGTCAGCTGCTCTTGGTGCTTGACCGTAGGCCGTGCACTCTTCGTATCATACGCCAACGTCTGAAGTTTAGGCCACAAGGGTGGGTTGGAACTAAACGCGTCCCCAAACCAGTGGTCCGAGGCGTACCGCACTGGTGCTATGTGGAGGTAAAAGTGCTCGACGTTGGGAAAGACTTTATTCCACTTTCCCGGAATCCGCAAGCTGGACTCGTCGAGTGTCAAGTACTTGACACCAGAGAATTTGTGGTTGCTCCCTGAGAACTGTGGTGAATCAAACAAATAGTCAAAGTTGGTATCCGAGTTCGAGGGAGAAAGCCACAAGGACTCTAGTTTTGGCGCGTTGATTGCCAAGAGGAGGGAGGTGAGGGTACCAGGGCGTTCTTGTTGAACCCTGAGTGCTTTCAAGGCCTTGAGGGTGACGATGGGTGAGCCAGACAAGTCCAACCCTGACCAGCTCTGGGGAAATCCCCAGAAGGTAAAGTGCAGCGACAGATTCTGCAGCCTTGGAGCTGCCTTTACAAGGTTCTGGAACTTTGCAACCGTGAATGATTGCCTCTTGATTTCGTGGAGGTGAAGGGTGACGATGTTGCCGAGGGGTGGATACATTTGCAGGCCTTCAATTTCCAGGAAGCGCAGAGGGGGCGTGGTGGAGGTGAACAGGGAATCTGGAACGTCATCCTCGTCCTCGTCCTCATCATCGAGGTCTGTTTCTTCTTCCCAAGGAATAGTGTTGATCCTGAGGCGTTCAAGCCTCGGTGCTGCAAGGTGTTTGAGGCCGAGTGCCAAGGCACAGCAAGTACTCTCTCGATACGTGAATATCAAGAGGGTTTTGCACCTTTCCATGCACGAGGCGACAAAAGTCTTGACAGACTCAATAAAGTCTCTTTTGTGAGGCGTATTCCCGACAAGATGATCGTAGTCATAGACCTCTACGCGAAGGTATAATGGCGCAGTCGAACCGCTTCGCACAAGATAGGCTTTTGCACGCGCGATAGATTTGGGAGAGTAGATGTTGATAGTGCTCCATATTGTGCTGTCCGATATGATAGCGTTCCTCCATTCGAGTGAGACGTGGCTAAGAACGACCTCGAAAGGCAGCAAGTGGCTCGGTTGGCGTCTTGGTCGGGCCATGCGGAAGATCTCGGAAAGGATCTCAAGGGGAAGATGGACGGGAGACATTGGGAATGAGAATATGTTGGCGCTTGAGGTTCTCATAGAGAGTTGCGAGCGCGTGTATATTGGGGGGCGAAGGCTCGCGCCAGGCGTAGGCGAGGCGACGGTGTATGTGACCGAACGAGTAGATATCTGCTTTGCACCGACAAGGCGTTCGCCTCGACCTTTAAGCAACTGGAGTCCCTGTCAATCGAGTCAGCTGCGCACCCACATCAGAGCTACGGCGGAGTCACTGCGTCGGGGACCACTTACAGTGTCGTGATGCGAGGCGACTTCGAAGATACTGCGAAAATGACAGCCGAGGAACCAAGTCCGTCGAAGAGTCGGTTGAGAGGATTCCGCAAGACTTGACGCCAAAGGTTTTAAAATGATGCTGGAGGTTGAAAGACAACCAATGCCCAGCGGGTCCACAAACACACTCGCGCGGGAGCATTTGTGATCCCCATTTGGACATGCGTCGGCACCGACGCTCCCGACGCTGGCCCGCCCCAATGGCACGATCAAGGGAGCCCCCGCTATGTGTTCACCAACGTCATAGGGAAGCCGTCATAAGAACCATGACATACCTGTCGTCCCAACTTTGCTCCTTCCCGAGCCAAGCTCCAGGACATGATTCCTCACGTACTGGAGCATGATGGTCCACATTATACTGGAAGGCTGGACATAGGTCGAATAAAGATTAAGAGATGTATATGATACAGCTGGTGAGGTACTGTAGCTGCCTTTGAGCTGGCCATTGTCGCGTCGGTTCCCAGAATGGGAGAGGCTCCCTCTATGTGTTGGCAGTCTGTAGCACGGAAAATGACATTCGCGATGGCGGAAGGTAATTTCAGAAAGCAGCGGGTGTTTACCGCTTCTTCTTCAACCTTCGGCTCTCCTCTGTACAGCGCGTGACCAGTCAATATCAACGAATAGCAATAAGAACCATTCAACGCACCCTTGGTCCTGGCCTTCTTTGGTGCTCCCTTTCCTCTCTTCTTTAATGCAATAACATCCTCCATACGTTCCACTTCATCTTCATCGACCAACTCGAGCTCAGGGAATCGTTTCTGAATGGCAGGAATGCTCAGACGCGACGGGTAATAGCTGGTGATTGCTGGGCCCTGGAGTTTCCGTTTGAGGTACTTGGCACCAGTACGAACAGCCTGGGGGTTGTAGGTGGTTTGGAATATTTCACATCGCAATCTGGTCAGCGCCGCTAGGCGTGATGGGGCGGCCACCGACATTGTGCGCGGTTTGGGATAAGGGTCAGGTTCTGCCAACAGCGAAGCGCCAACAGAAATTCCTTTCGAGCCTTACCGTGAGACAACAGACCCAAATTTGTGTGGCGCGACAAGAGGCGGGATTTCAGCTTCATGGAAACTCTAAATGTTGTCTAAAATTCTACAGGATATCTATCTACTACTGTGGTCTATCTTATCGTGTCCAGAATTTACTTCGAAGATCTAGTGCAAGGGTAAAATCAAAGTCTTTCCTGTCGTCCCCTACACCCCTGCCTTCCACAAGGACAAGCCGACTGTCTGCCGTCCCTACCTCCTCGACCAGTTTCCATACATCTGACCCCTTCGCGTCCACTCCTATGATCGACACAACCAGCATCTTCAACTTAGGAAAGCTGCCGCTTTGTAAGACCTCTACAACATCCCGGACGAAAATAGCATCATTATCCTGATTGCTATTGGCGAGTCTTGAAAGTTCGAGGTGGGTAAGCTCTGGTGGGTTGTCAAACTCGGAAAGTATGACAGATGGCCTGATGAAAGGGCCAAATCCGAGGGCATGCCCTGCAATTCGAAGGCGCTCCAGTCCGAGGCTACGAAGAGCGATTGCGCGACCAGAGAAGCCAAAGGCGCGACGGGCTTCAGCGGTGGTGACCTCAACCAATTCAGGATGAGTTGCCTTGCTCAAGGCAGGGGGGATGTATTCGAGCGTTGGAACCTCAAGGATGCGGATAGCCGCACACGCTGAGATGATGCTGAAGATTTTGGAAGGAGCATCGTCATAGCCCGCCCAATCACCGTCGATAATAACCAATTTCCTGGTGTAGAGCAGCACTTGGGGATTGGTTCTGGAGATGGCATGGAACCGCCCAATCTTCTTCTCCGAATCTAGCGCCACGACGCTGTAAATGATGTCGTAGACGTGGTTTCGATACGATTTCGAGAGGGAGGCAAGGACCCAAGGTTTGCATCTTCTCAGAGCAAACTGGAGAACCTTGATGGAGAGTTCTGCGGGTAGATCTGAGAGACTGCATGAACCACTGGTTTGCGCTGGGGCTCGGAGGGTTGTCGTTGGGGAGAACATGGGGGAAGCGATGTTACCCTATGTCCGGGATAGTTGCCTTGATTATACCTCAATGGGTAATGGCAAAACCCGGGGCTTTATGACAGGATTCAGGGTGCAGCAACACGCACCAACGACATGATTGTCAGCCGCACGATATCGCCCGAGAGTGTCCGTTGCTCTGAATAGCACCGGACTCGACGAGGAGAACATTTTCCGCCTCATGGACACCAAGAGATGACATGTCATGCAAGAATGACGAGCCCTGTGCTATTCCTGGAACATCATGCTCGGATCAGCATTCAAGGAAGCTTTGGACATCTTCACGAAGTGCACGGAAGGTTAGGTGTACTTGCATGTGTATTTGGGAAGAACAGATAGATAACAATCTTCCTGAAGTAAATGTAAGCCGCGTATGGCTATGTACTTACGACTTGGTCCAGATCTGCCTTCCTCGGATCCAGGTGCTGCGAACGTGGCCCCGTTTATCGAGGACGACCAAGTCAGCGTGGGCGCCGGGACGGAGCGTTCCTTTGATGTTCTCGATACCAAGACACCTTTGACACGCTCGTTGAGCTGGAGCTCGCGCGATAAGAGGACAACGTACTTGGCAGGGTTATATGTGGCGCATTTTATTGCCTCGCCCAGAGAGCAGCCAGTGAAGCGGGAGAAATTGCGAATGCATTTGTCCAATGTGACGACGCTAGACAACGAGATGAGCCTCGAGCATGGGTTAGAAGACGGCCCAGTATATACCTTCCAGCAAGGGTATCAGTACCCTCCAAGTACAGTTTTTCCCCCTCCTTGACGAATCGCTTTCCATCTCGCCATTCGTGCACTCCATCCTTCAAATTGGGGTCAAGGATCTTCATGGCTTTAAACCAATCAGCACCTTGATGCCGAAACCAGTAAAGAGACATACCGTCTGTGACAAGGATGCATCCTTCAGGGTGCGCAGAGTAGGCAAGTCTCACGGAATTGGGATGACAATGGATTCCATCCACGATGATTCCATAGTAAGGCCTCGCGAATTCTGTCCTCTCTCCAGGTCCTTTTACGGGACTCTCATCCCCTTCGGCCTCCGTAGCGGACGATGGGGTAGGAAGCTCGTCAAAGAAGCCCTGAGGCTGAGTCGAAGTAGGAGATGCAATTCCCTGGTGCAGTTGCATGGTATACGCTGGATCGCAAGGGACGTACGCCAACGCCTTTGGAAGCATATCAAAATGGGGAGAAGCACCAAGAAGGCCGATAATGGATGGATCACGGTGGTGGAATTGCGGCATGGCATTGAAGAGGTGCGTGATTAGGTTGGAGCCTCGCTTGATAGCAGCCATTGCGACGTCTGTCTTTGCATTGCTGGATAGTCCTTAGATGAGTAAAGTCGTCCAGGTTTCAGAGGGCAGGAAAGTGGCTGACCTATGCCCCATAGACAGAACGATCCCTCGGTCGGTGACTGCTTTGATTGCATCCATGACGCCAGGTACCTCAGGAGCGGCGGTAATCATACGCACACCGAGCTCTTGCCTCTCAGACATCAGCCAGTCTTCCTTTTCGATGAGATTCTCTTCGCCGTAGACATCCTCGAAAGTTTTGATGCCTTCAGGAGCTGATAATAAGAAGGGAGGAGCATGAGCTCCTCGTTTTGTGTACTCGAGGAATGGCCCTTCGGCATGCCATCCAAGAAGGGTAGCGGATGTTGCACTGGAAAAGGGACGCAAGAGATGCAAGAGTTTTGGATAAAGCGATTTCTCTTGGGTCTAGGATCTGGTCAGCACACGACTACCTGGTAAGAGGAACCACGCACGATGATGGTTGGCAACAATCTGTACGCTCTTCGTCAGCGAGCTGCCGAGGTCAGACAAAGAGAATCGTACGAAGTGACTCCAGTCTCGACGATCTTCTCTGCTACCATCTTCAAGCCTTTTCTGTATGCATCATCGTCGCTTTCATAGATTGAGAAGTCGAAGCCGTAGGCTCCGTTGATCTGGATATCTAAGAGACCAGGGCTAGTGGCAATTAGTCCATGACGCCAGTAAAGCACAGTGTGGGCTGGTTCTACCTCAAAATGTCCCCGTCGAGGTCGATCACTCGGCTAGGACTAAGTCTACGCTCATAGAAGGTTTTCTGAAACATGACATGAGGTCCGTGAGGAGTCTCAACCAAGTAAACAACTCACAAGAGGATCGAGAACAACACCCCGCTTCTCGTCTATCCAAAGATCTTGCTTGACCAGACTCCCATCCTCCTGAGGAAGGAGACAATTGGTGAAGCGAATCAAGCCGTTGGAATCAGAGGCCATCGGCGTAGCAAAGTGAAGCTCGTCGTCGCCAGACGCAGAGCTAAAGACAAAGGGAAGAAGCAGAAGGTCGAGGAATGCTTCTTGGTCCTACGTTCTTATAGCCCTAGTTCGCAGCCAAGCAAGGGTTCTTCGGCCCATATGGAGCGCTGCGTTCTTCAACGGCAGTGAAGCACAAGCTAGTGAGAGTAGACATGGGTTTCCATGCGTCCATGAGCCGCCGTCGCACGTTCGAAGCACCATATAGAAGCCCTAGCAGGCTGCACACAGTTGAAAGGTTGTTCCGTGCATACAATTCGTCGACCTTGGTCGTAGAAGCAGAACGAGTTCAGTTGAATGGCCCCTATGGCAATCTCTTTGCCACGTGAAGGTCACATCAAGCGAAGCCTCGTGATCTCAATTTTCGACGCGTCGACCCCTATTCTCCGATTGGTGCATCGATTCAGCACTCTTCGCGGGAATTGGAAGGAGCGAGAAGGGAGAGCCCACATCTTCTACCTATCATTCTCTCATCCACGTCTCGCCCAACCTGTGAACACTGGGAGCTGACCCACCTCTCATTGGACAGAGCGAGATCTTTCACTCCGACGTCGTCACTATTTCTGGTAGATCGTGGTCTTTTCAATCCTCTCCAATAGATTAACTTCAGAGAGGCCAACAGACGTCGAGCTCCACGGATGTGATTGGGATCTCATATCATTGTTGGGCGATTCGGCGCCCAACAACAGGCGCTATCTCATGCTTCGCGCTTGACCTGAGAAAAGCACCAAGTAACTTGATGTACAAATCAGAAAGCAGGTTTGAAGTAGCTGAGACAGAGATAGATGTGAAGTGTTTTCGATTCCATAATGTGAGGTGTTAGTCTATGATGGTGAGGAGTGCATATTTGTATCCATAGATAAAAGGGCCCTTGCAAATCCCAATCAAGTCGAGCCCGGTCAAACAAAAGCTCAGCCTCACAACGCTCGAAAGAATCAAGCAGTCGAAAGAGCGAACCCAAGTAAGACTAGGAGCGACGAGGAAAAGGAAATGTGAAAGGGAAGTCGAGAAGGGTAAATAAGCTGACCAAGCGAATGCAGATCTAGAGGCCATTCAGAAAGGTAGGAAACACAGCGAACGAAGACCGAGGAAGAAGGTAATACAGTTATGTACAGGCGGGCAACATCCAGCCCAAAGCCAATAGCGGGATATACGAGATTTTTTTGCAGTTATGAGTGCCAACAAGAAAGTCAAAGGATTCGAAGGAAGAACAGAGGAAGGCGCTGGAAGCACCCCTGCTGTCAGTTTTAGAAGGTCGAATAAAGGGAGGTGTATATGTACAGGGGATATATAGATAAGATAGCCAGTTATACGAGTATGGTAGAGTAGAGGGGGTTGGAAGGAGTGGCATATGAAAGGAGTGGACGTGGTGTGCAGCGTGAGGGCACCCACAGGGTTGGCAGGTAACTGGCCAGGGGGTAATAGCGAGGTGGTTAAGATACAGAGCCTCGAGCACGAGGCGGGATGTTATGACAGCAATGTGCAGAGCGAATCGAAAAAGATGACAAGAGGATGCTGCGGATTGGAGCTGGGGAGCTTGCCAAAGAAAGGCCCGCTTGAACCAAACGCCGTTAGCAGCATCGGAAGAAAGGGGATTATAGGTGATTAAATATTGAGTGGGGGTTGTTGTTGAGACATTCAGCAGATTTGTACTTCCCATTCACCACCCTCAGAATCTGAAGATGGAGGGGTTTTGAGAGCGATCCTGACTCGTCGCTTTCCACCAGCGTTATCTGGAACAAAGCACTCGGAGCCCAAACCCAACTCGGAAAGAGCATCATCGTCATCATTCATCCGATATGATAGATCGTTGAATGAGCCATAGTCCATTCCAAGGAAAGGATCGGCCGTTGAGGAGAGCATGGGAGAATTTGCGTGCGAGGAGAAGGATGAACGAGCGTCGGCCCAGGAGTCCATTGGCGAGGGTGATCCAGCTTTCGAAGAGGATGTTGAGCTTGCACCAGGGGAAGTGGCTCGGGACGAAGTCGCTGAAGAGGGATGGATGCGTACACGGATTTTTCCGTTGTCCGTTGACGAAGTATCGAAGGAGATGTCTAAGCCGCCGAGATCGCCCAATTCACTTGTGTCCACATCCGCGAATTCCAGTTTTCGGGGAAGTGCTGCCGAAGGTGGGAAAGTTTGATCGTCCAAGTCCATACTGGTATCAGGGAACTTGAGGCTCGACCAATCAAAGTCGTCCAATGTGGGCTTGTAGGTGCTGCTCAG
Organism: Coprinopsis sp. MPI-PUGE-AT-0042; assembly: GCA_020736565.1. NCBI lineage: Eukaryota > Fungi > Basidiomycota > Agaricomycetes > Agaricales > Psathyrellaceae > Coprinopsis > Coprinopsis sp. MPI-PUGE-AT-0042. Next base: position 637,425 of record JAHBOF010000005.1, on the reverse strand, counting down.
AGACGAAAATGGCGATGCCACTGAGAACCGTGACGCCGATTGCATAGGCATCGAGAGAAGCGATGGCAGAGCACAGAGGAGAACCTGATTAAGGATTCAGTTTGAGAAGATTGCCATCACGTATGACGCCAAATTAAGCTCACCATCAATCCGAAACTCGCAGAGCTCTTGTTCGAACATGATGCAGGAGAAGACCGGGATGAAGAGGGAGCCGTAGGAATGAATGCATCCATTGACTCGACCTTGACCGAAACATCCTCTCCATTTACTCGGCTATTGAGTTTCTCACTCAGCTCCTTCTCGCGCTTCTCAGCAGCGGCCAATTGAGCACGGAGAATCTCAACCTCGGAGGCGAGACTGGACTCTTGCCGAGGGGGCTGGCCTCCGCTCTCGGCAAGTGCAAGTAGCCTTGCGTTCTCCTGTTCGAGCTCTGCAACGCGACTGGATAGACGTAAAGGAAGAATGGCACAGAGTTTAGAACGAGGATCTTATCTCGAGAAGCCAGATAGAGTGACGTACACTTCCATGTTTTCGAACTCTTCGCGCTTGCGCTGCCTGCTTAGGAAGGCTGCAGCGCGGTTCTTTACAAGACGAGCTTCCCGCTTGCTCAGACCGGAGACATCGGGGGGAATGAACTCCTTGGTAGCCATCGTTGCCCGCTTCTTTGCACTGGGCCCTGCAGCAGGGCTAGCTGAGCGCTTCTCCGCCGTTGAAGAGGCAGAAAGGATCTCCTCCACCTGTGGGTGGACCAGAGGTGCCGATTCCAGTTCCGCGGTCGATGCCCGGAAGCCAGTAGGCTCCGAGAGCTCAAAGACTTGGTGTGTGGGGAAGCAAAGAGACTCTGGCTCGTCGCTCGAGGCCGGGGAGAGGCGCGACTTGAGGACCTTGGACGCCATTGAAGGGTCCGCGCACGATGGAAGTGGGTTGAGTGCTGTTGCCTGGAGATTATAGTAGGAGTAGCTGAGGGGAACGGTCTGGTCTGATTCCCAGGGAGCTTCTGTAGACATGGATGTTGGAGAGAGTAAAGGTGCGTCGTTTGCGATTAGTGTAGAGATTGAAAGGGGAGTGGGTTGAGCCATTAGAAATAAAGGAAATAGAGGATTAGAGAAATCTAATGGGTTGAAGAAGAGAGCGGTTGAGAAGAGAGAAGGACGGGGCGCAATCACACGCGCTTGATCTTCTTTTGCAGACTTTCAAGTTCTCAGGCTGTCGGACTTAGCAAATGATATCGCTTGTGGGGTATATTTCTGGGGTCCAAAACATATCCAAAACTCAAATCCATTCTGGTCCATGTCCGTGCATACAATCCGAAGAGCGACGCCTCCAGCTGCAATGCACCAACACTGCCCAAGACTCAGCCCCCTTTATAATCATATCTCGGTGCTCCGATGTAACTACCTATCAATTAGTGCTTTGGCTTTCATGTGCCCTTCCTGGGAGGGGTTAATTTGACCCCGACGACGCCTCTGCACTTTGCTTCCGCCCTCTCCTCTTCGTTCCCTTCCGAACAAGGCCCTTGACTTAGCCAACTCTGCTGAAACACACACAACAAAATATCAGATTTATTTTTCTGACACGAGGGAAAGGACTTTCATCATGTACGACATACCATCAGCGGGCCTGTCAACCAGCTGTCAATGGAGTTCAAGAGAAGCACGGGCGAAAAGGCTAAGTTGGTGTAACCATGCCCCGAAAAAGGCCCTCATAGCACGAGGTATTTTTCGCAAAGCACTCACCACTGTCTTCAACTGACAAACTCTGGCCACTGAGCTTACCATGGGTAACTGTGCGAGTGAAGCTCGTGCAATACTGAGGGTCAGAAGAGCACGCCAGGGTCGCTGCAACCCTGCCCACAGCTTTCTCTGCCGAGAACGCTCGGACCATAGGACCGTTTGGACACAACCGTTACGGGAACTTCACGACTGGCGACGATTTTTGACGTAAAAAATGGCCTCGCCGCTGAGTGGAACATGCCTTAACATGCCCTGATCCATGATCAAATGCCGAGATGCTGGCTTGGAGTCGAACCACTTGTTCTCACAAAGTGGCGGGAGCATCTCAGAGCAATCGCGCACTAGATAAGCAGCGCTAGCCGCCTTATCTCATGTGCAAAAGACGGGGGTGATCGTTGAGCCTGAGGTTGCCTGAAGAGATCCTACGAGAAGCTTCAGAGTGAAGATTGCGTTAGAGTGGACAAGACCCTGAAGCAGGCAGTGTGCCTTTGTGTTCAGGAGGCTCACCAAAACGCCGTCGCCTAGAGCCGGCAGCAGACACCATACATACCCCATCAGCGATGTTGTCCCAATAGGTATATTTTGTCCGAGGATGAAATACATCCGCCCAAGAGCCGCTCAACAGAGCGGCAACCTCAAATCTGGAAGGTGCTGGAGAAAATGGTTGCGATCCTTTGCGTTGCTGCGCATGGATCGTCTCGAATTAGAATTTCTATTGACAGGACCATCGATGAAAAGAGCCATATGAGAAACACTCACCATTCAGTTAGCAAGGTGGAGAAACATAAGTTGCAATGGACTGCTCTTTACAGGAAAGGCTTGAACTGTCAGGGAAAATGAAGCGGTCTTGTCGTAAGGTCACGTACAGAGAAGGCCCTCCTCCTCGGTTTGAAGCAAATTGCGCGGGCCTCCTTCCGAATAGGAAGCACGACAAAAAAGATTGCCGCAAGAGCTGAGGGTTAGCTAAAGAGGCATCGAATATCGCACGTTGGCAACCTGTCTGACGAGGTGCGGGAGGAGAGTGAAGCCAGGGCATTGATGCCGACTGCTGCAGTCAGAGGCGTCGCCAAAGCATCGAGTCGAAAGCGGGTATCCAGGAAGATTGTTGGTGGAGGCTGGAATACAACTGGAATGTCGTCAAGCATGTTTCCATTGGTGCACGAACACTGGGCTTGCCGAGAGAGCGATGCTGGAGAAAAATCCAGATGTGTTCGCCAACAGATATTGCTAGGAGAAGACCAATAGGGGGTTAGGCGTCAGTCGGGGAAGAAAGGGGAGGCCAGAGTTTGGACGGTCTGGCGGGTACTAGATGAACGAGAATGAGATGGTCGCGTATGTAAATGACAGCAGGCAAAGTGGTTTGACGTGGCGCGCGTCACCGCTAGACTCGGCCCAGTCTCCTCGGCGCACTCCGAATACTCGGTAGTTTATGCTTAATATAATAAAATGTATGACAGAACTCGAAAAACAACGAGAAAGGCGGAGAACGACGAGGAGGGGAGGGGGAGGGGGGAGGGTAATTGCGCCAACGGAGACTGGAAGAACTGGTGGGCCATTTGGGAGAGTGGGCCACAGCGGCCCGGTTATACCTCATTAAGAAGGATGCCCCTATTCTTGCCTCGCTGTGGTTGGCACCAAACGCTGCCGCCCGCGACCTTCGACAGCCAAAAACACATCCGGGTCACCCCTTAGGCATCTCAAAATCCAAGGCATAGTAAGATCTAGCGGCCGCTCGTGGATTGCGCTTTGTAGAGACCCAAATGGGAAGGAAAAGGGCGACCTTGGAGAGAGCACGCCACTGGAGGAATTTGTGAGGCTTTGGGGCATTAAAGCAGCTACATATATTTACTGAGTAACTTTTTTTATCATAATTTATAAATAACACAGCTCGAATCATCCTAAAAAGCTTTCAATCGCTCCTGCAGCCGAAGCCTCTTCGAAATAGGGGCGCGGTGGGTTGCCTTATAAGGTATAGCCGGCCCGTCCTGGCCCACTCCCTGAAATTGCGCGCCAGTTCAGCCAGCCGTTACTGTAGCAATTTCCATTGCGTTTTCTGTAACGGCTGGTTTCGAGCCTACGTCACCGCGTCACAGGCGGCTTATGATGGTGATGCGCTGATGGCTCTTCGATGACGATGGCATAGATGGACTGTCTGAGTGACCAGGAGAACTTGCAAAAGGCGGCCTCGGACCCTACATGAGACGCTGTGACTTCGCTGCAAAGGATTGCAACAGTGAGGGTCGCAGTCGTAAAACCCTCTACGGGGCTGGCCCTGACATATGTAGCTACATACTGCCACTGTAGCGATTTGCCGTCGCTCTTTCCTCCATCTGCAAGTCAAGATGAGACTGCGTGGAAGAGGTGGAGAGATCGGGCTTCCACGGGTGGAGGAAGGAGGAAGACTAGGAAATTATCTTCTATGTTAGAATATAATACAATCTACTCTGCTCCCTTCTGCCCCATTCAACGCCTGGGATTGCGAATGCGAGATTGAGGCACTGGACGACTGTCCATAAGATTTAGAACGAATTTCTACTTTCTAGACCTAAATCGTGGGAAGCACCGTTTTGTTTAGAAAAAATATCAAAACCCGTAAACCAATCTAGAATCTAGGAAGAGGCAACACGAAGGCTCTTTCGGGATAGCCCCTGTCCACTGTGTCAGGGCAAGAATTGGGCACGGACCCGACTAACAAACGAGAAAGTGGCTGCCTTTTGCATTGGAAACCCACCACAAGTGTTTGAAGCATAAAATAAGGACAGCAGACGAGGAGGAGGGCCCTTTGGACACCACGGCTACTGGGAGGTGCGGGAGGACGAGGCGTGGGATGGGACTTTCTCGTAAGTGGCCTACCCCGATTTGGAAAGGGTGACGTTTAGAATCGTTTACAACAAGGATTTGAGTCTGGAGAGGGGGGGGGGGTACCCTCTTCCAGACTCAGAATCTAGGATGAGGTCGTGCTTGACATCTCTTGACAGCGGCCCTTTTATTCGTCCCAAAATGGACGCCATCACGTCCGGCATGTCTGCCGGTTAGGTTTAGAATCTAGAAACGCGTTCTAAATCTTATGGACAGTCGTCCACTAATCTACTTCGTACCTTCACATGCTCGGTAACCAATGGCATGCAGATTTGATTCCACAAAGCTTGGATGAGAGCCTGAAACCTTCATTCCCTAACACACTCACGCTCCCCCTATTCACCATTTGACCAGCCTAGCCAGTGGATTCGGGCGTTGGCCTTGCGGGGTTAGCATGTTGCGCTTGAGCGCTCACAAACTCCACGACGCCTTTCTACAGCGAGTTCAATAGAAAAGTATCCCATTCAATACTCACACAAGACAAATATAGTTTCACACTGAGCGTGGGTACTGGGATGTCTCGACGTCGCTCAGGTAGGCGCCTGAAGTGATCAATTCGGTGTGATGCGGCGTCTAGGCGCCCGTGCAGGGTCCGGTTCTCTCGGTCTCCTCGGCGGCCACTCACAAGCCGTTCGTATTCAGTCTCCAACCGCATTTGCCCCTGGAGAGAGTGCTCAAGCAGTGCTCTGACTGATAATGAATGAGCGAAGCAAAGTTTGTATTGAAAACCTTATAGCAATGTAAGTAATTTAAGTTAACTATGTGTAATATACAGGGTGGACAAATAACGCCCCGAAAGCATCATGTAAGGAATCTCTGCCAAGTCCCTTGAGGTAACACAGACGATGGATAGTAACACTTTTTGGTGCGGGGGGTCGCAAGGGTGAAACGATTAGAGGGTGTAAAAGAATCCAGGCTGGCCCTCGAGAGGCTGGGTGAGCTTGCCTTCACGAGCGCGCTTGTTCCAGTAATTGTGGCGGATAGTGAGCGCGGCGAGAATGACGATGATGAGACCTTGCGAGATCATAGTGGCAATCAAGCCTAGAGAAGAGCGATCAGGACAATCGACAGCAGCTCAAGAGAAGATACTTACCAGGAATGTACTTGGGCCTATCCTGACTCCTGAAGCAAGTGGCGGCAAGGATACCACCAACGGATCCAAACGACACCATGATAGCGGTCTGCACAGATCGCTTGCTGTGGCTGACAACATTGTTGCTGCTATAGGCAAGGATGGTCGGAATGGCAGCGGCGTTACACATGTTGGTCAAAAATACACCAAAGTACCGAACACTGTTGCTTGGGTGCCAGGCGACCAAGCCACTGCCAATCACACAGAAGCCAACAAGAACACCGATAAAGGACGAACGGTGCTTGGTACGATCGGCGAAATATGCGACGATCATGGTCACAGGGATCTGAAAAGTGAACCGATTAGAACGGGGGAGAACGCCCAAGTGACATTTACTCACAGCTGGGAGGTAAGGCATGGCAGTCTAAAAATTAGAGAGCGGTAAGCATACAATTCTGGCAGGTCTTGGCTCCGCAATCGACTTACTCGGACAAGAGTTCCCTTCCTGTCGTAACCCATGCCTTGGAGGATAATGGGAACGAAGTAACTCTGAGCGTAATTTGGCATCGCAACAAGCATGAAGATGCAACCGTATGCCCAGAGGGTCCAATCCTTCATGTGGTGCAGAACCTTAGCAAGGTTGATCTCGTCTGGGAGTGCGTCTCCACGATCGTCGTTAATTCGCTTGATAACAAAATCGGTCTGCTCCTTAGTCAAGAAGCGGTTCTCTTCGGGGAAGGCTGGGATGAAGAAGTAGGTAACAATCGCGAGGAAAATGGTGATGGCACCCTCGACGATCTAGAAGAAAAATGTAAGGTTAGTCGAGCCCGAGCCACACGTATAAAGATGATAAGCTTACGAAAATCCATCGCCAGCCTTCAAGGTTGCGCTTTCCCTCGAGCAAGCTGAGGCCGTAGGCGAGCAAAGGACTGAGACCACCAGCTGTGACTGACAGCAGGTAGAAGATGGAAATACGGGTTTGAACCTCATGACGCTTGTACCACGCAGAGATGAGCCACAAGAGGGCCGGGAAGAAAGGTGCCTGTGCCGATAAGGGTAAATCAACGAAGCGAGAAACCCACCAACGAAGATACTGACCTCGAAAGCACCCAAGAGAACACGTGTGGCGAGAAGCTCCTGCCAGTTCTTTACGAAACCCATGCCAAGCTGAACGAGTCCCCATGCGAAGACAAGGAACGTGAGCCAGTAGCGGACACCAAGCTTACGAAGGACGATGTTTCCGGGAAGTTGGCTGTGAGAAAGCACGTTCAGCACGGTCTGGAGTAGGCCGTATGACGCGGACGTACAAGATGATGTAGGGCACAAAATACAGGCAGGTAACGATGCTGTATCTGGCTCCAACAGTCAGGTCCTGCAAGCGCACGGTTAGAATTCGCAAGGTCTTATTGGTCCAGGCAGCATACCAAAGTGACGTTCATTCCGGCAGCATAGGCAGCACCGAGGTTGATTCGGTCAATGAACGCGAAGGCGTACACCAAGGCCAGGATGGGCAAGATGCGGAAGTCCATCCATAGCCTAGATAATACCTATCAGAGGGGTCAGAGCTGAAAGACAGACTCATGCTTACAGCGTTCGTCGCTCAAACTTGCTGTCAACCGAAGCATGATCAGCAGAGGAGGCCTCGACTTTATCGATACTCGATGTGGCGGAATTGTCCAGTTTCTCCGACGGGGACTTTTCCCCTTGGAAGGTCGACATTCTGAGAGGCACAACGAAGGAGAGGACTCGGACGAAGCGTAGGGTTGGAGGGACCGGATGAAGGAGAAGGGAAAGTCCTGTCTGTCTCTCCCAGACTTCCCAACCACATTTTTAAAGGCATCTTGTTTGAATTGACATGCCAAATGGGACCGACCCTGCATCAACTAACGCCTCCATCAAAATTCCAGCAGCGAAGCCAACCCAAGAATAACCGCACCGACGAACGGAACCAGATTTTTTGCTAGCCGATTCCGTCTGAGCGTTTGGGTCGCATGAAATGACAGGTGAATGCCGTACAAGTTCAGGTACCAAGCAAGCTAGGCTTCATTCACGGCACCCCAGTCCAAGGCACAAATGTAAGGCGCTGCATTCGAGCTGCATTGGAGAGTGAGTCGTTCTTTGCGTGCTAGCACAGCATGCTGGCAGAGCCTCTTTCCTGCCCAGAACATGGAAATGCGGAGTGGTGGCTCGAGAAGATAGAAAACTGCCGTTTCCTATTCAGTGAGATGGGCGCCATGCCGCGGCTGGGTAGATGACGAGAAGATAGTTGCTACATCCAACTAGATGTCCGAAATGTAACCAAACACAGAGCGTGAGCGGATCTGACTGACATGAGGTGATAAGGGCCTTGCCGTTTACGAGACCAGAACAACGGGCATGAAGGCACCGCAGGCATAGCTGCCTTGCTCATGACCAGCTTTTGAATTGGCAAGGAAATCGAGGCTCGGATTCATTGGAGTGAATATGCCAACACTTCGGTTATCTAGGTGGCTCGGTGTCTGACAGAATCATGGTTTGAGATCGGTGCCTTTGAGAAGCCTGTGGATCGCCTGACGTCGCAGCGCTTAGTAGTCACAGACGAAACCAAACGCCCAAGGGTATTGAGCAGACACGTTGCGCAGCAGAAATCTCAACTGCTCCAAGACATCGTTAACGGGTGATTCCAGAAAGTGAAACTAAAGATACATGTTCCCCAGTACTAGAAAGCCAAAACAGCCGCCGTCTACTCATACAGCACGGATCTACGAGGAAAGAAGCCTTCTTGGGCTCAGTTTGTGTGTTGTCTAGAATGTGTAAGAAGTAAAGAGCGACATCGGTTGACGAAGATGGTAGCGTGGATCGTGCCGGCAGGATATCATCTGGCCATGGTCGAAATTGCTATCACAAGGCTAAGAAGCCGTAAGATGAGAGCGAAATAATGCCTTTGGTCAGCACTGTTGCTCTGGTTGTGAGGGAGTCGATGGTATTGAAGAGGCTTCCTTGTCCCTGCTCTTGTCGCCATTTAGGTTGTTTTCATCGAGGTATAGACCATGCGACTCGATGTAATCAACCACCGAATTGGGCAGCAGATATCGGACAGAAAGACCCCTCCGAAGGAACAAGCGAACCTAGAAGCTGTGTGAGAACCCTGCATGTGACAAGGAAGACAACTGCCGTACCTTCGTGCTGGAAACATCATTCTGAATCAGCTGGTTAATAAGGTAAATGTTGTGCTGCCATTTGGCCAGGCTGTCGGTGGCCTGCTCCATGCCAGAGCCTGCTCTTTCAACGATGAAAACTCCATAACGTCCCAGAATGTGATTCAACTTCAAACGTTGCTTTGAGTCCAGTGCTGCTTCGTGGGATAGGAAGCACTCACATCGGAATAGCTCCACACACCGGGCTCGCTCATGGTGCTAATCAGATCGGAACCAGCCAAAAGCATAATTCGGGCACTCCGATGCTCCCCGCTTTGGGTCTTCACACCACCGAGTACGGTATTGATCTCGTAGTCAAAGTGGTCGAGCACAATGGCGGTTCGCTGATAGGCCTGAAAGGCCTCCCAGGGGTCAACCATTAGCCATTGGCCAGAATCTTCTGCCCCTAGATTGCACATGTTGACCCTGATAGACGAATCAGAATGTGATTTGAGAACCGTGACAGTCAAGCGCAGAAAGAGGGGAGGATCAGCAGGCCACCATGTTGGGCAGTTGGGCCGATACAGACGGTGCCATGGCGGCGGTCCGAATGCGCCAGTGTCAAGCATGCGAGCGCAGCAACCAAATGGCTGACTGTGACTCTTCAAAAAAAATCGGCATGGCCGAGGAACGAAGGTGCCTGTCTAGCGTCTCACTCACCGATGGCGTGCATTCAAGAGACCTGGCTTCTTGTACATGTCGCTGACTGGACTGAGGTATGCACCAACAATCTCAAAGTCTGTATTGTGGCGAATATAGTCCCGAGCCATTTCGAACATGCGCAGGTGCAGATAAGTGACTGGGCTGAAGGAGCCACAGGCTACGAGGACGACGGGGGTCTTGGAGTCATCCCTGAGGGTTGTATTGAGACGGTGGTGGGGGAATGAATAATTCGGTGGGTTTGTGAAGCCCTCTGTAACGTAGTCTTGGGCGGACGACATGGTAGCTGTTGGGGGAGGGACGAGATGGTGACGGTGGTTTCTAACAGAGCATACAAAATCGAATCCACAACACGGAGCTACGCATTTCCCACGCTTCCTTTGCCGATAGAAAAGCACGCCATTGCTTTTCAAGCCGCTCGCCTATATATTTCACTCACGGGGCCAACAGGAACCTCGAATATTTCACTCTGGACCTTTGCTGACTCGTTAGGAATCATAAGAACTACAGGTATGAGCTTCTGTCAAGTCTATCGCTCATTTAGATAAGATAAGATGCCATCACCCTTGTCCCATGGTCTTAACAGCGTCATCGGGCGCTTGCTTGCAACTCCACCGCATGCATGGCACCCAAACGACCCCCGAACGTCAGCGAGACCTCTTCTGAGAACGAAAGTCCTCGAAAACGGCGCAGGAGGAGTATCTCTTCCCCTCGTTCCGACTCGGATGAGGAGGACGAGGGCCTAAAGGTCTACATTGTCCAGACAAAGCTTGCTCCAGAGGCCATCCAGGAGCTCTATGAGCTAGTTGAAACCGGGAGTACTTTTCAGCTGGAGCTTACTCCCAACGTAGAGGATGCTAGTATCATTATCACTGGTATTCGTATGCGAAGTAGGTTAGAGCGGCATGTGGGCTGGAAAACAGCAGTAGGTCGTCTCATGAGCTTCCGCAAGTCAATACTCATATCATCGCAGCAACAGAAGGCTATCGTTACCCCAGATTGGCTCAAGGACTCTGTGAGCGCAGGGAAGCCCCTCTCCTGCGGTAAATACGCCGCAATTAAGGAATTAGAGGAGCAAACCAATGAGAATTGCCCAAACCATGGACCTGGCTGTCGAGACGAGAAATGCGCTGGCAAAAGCCAAAAATCAACTGCTGAAGCACATCGAACACATACAGATACTAATATAGCTCTAGAGCCAACCGCAAAGCGCGTGTTTGAAAATTGGCGCGCTCGGTACGCGGCACAGCGAGCACATCCACTTGTCTGCCCAAACCAAGGTCTGGCAGAAGCTCTAAGCGTACTGTGTCGATCCAGGGAGCTGGAGGGGCTCAATATCAATGCCTTAGCATACCAAAGAGCTGTCTCAGTGAGTACATCGACGAGACTCTTACTTAGGTACCTGACAAGCTTCCAGATGATCAAAGGTGCCTGTAGTTCCTTGCAATGCAACTCTAGAGCTGGCATCTGATATTAGGTGACAGCATGTCCATACAAGATCACCAAAGAGAAGCTACCTGAAGTGTCGAAACTACCAGGCTTGGGAGGCAAGATATTCTTCAAGGTAACTTCACTTTCAAGTTGAATTCTCACTTTGGTTTATGCCTATTCAAAGGTTGAAGAATATACAACAAAGGGCAGCATACCCGAAGTCGAGGAGACCCGCACCTCAGAGCGATACCAGGCCCTATCCTCTTTTGCCACCATCTACGGTATCGGTCCCACTCGAGCACGCGAATACTACGACATGGGTATGCACAGCATTACTGACCTCGAGCGTTACTACGATATCGAGCTTCCTCCCGATTCCTTGGACCCTGAGAGTCCAGAGTCCATTTCAATGGTCGACAAACTTCTCCAAGAACTTGAGAAGAGGGACGACGAGGACATTTATACCCCAAACGGTAAGAAGGTCCCTACCAAGGTTGCGTCCAAGGCCCCAGAGATTACCATACCCGTTGCACTTGCACTAAGGAGGGAACTGGACACATCCATTCCACGGGAAGAGGTCGAGGAAATAAGAGAGGTCATCATGCGAGAGCTCGACGAGTTTCAGCCTGGCTGTGTATCCACTATTGTTGGAGGGTACTTCAGATTCTCTTCCTTCACCCCCCGGTCGTTCACTGGAGGTCTCCTTTTTTAGGTATCGAAGAGGCAAATCGAGGAGCAACGACGTTGATATCGTCTTTACCCACTCAGACTGGGAGAGCGGTGCTGCAATCATCAAGGACATCTGTCCACGGTTCACGGCAGAGCTCTATCGCAAAGGTCTAATCACACATATGATGCGTAGGTGCCTTGGTTCCTCCACTTGCTCAGGACCATCTAACAAGCGGGCTTCAGATGCCACGGGATTTCATTCATACAACCCGATGCGCCTGGAGCATTGGGACACGCTCGAGAAAGGATTAACAGTGTTCAGGCTTCCAGAAACACCCTCAAGCGGACCAAGAGTCCATCGTCGTGTCGATTTGATCTTTGCTGCACCCGCCGCCTATTGGACTGCAGTGATAGGATGGTCAGACGCCCACAAACCTTCATGATAAGCCCGGCCAACTCAAAAAAAAATCTAGGAGTGGATCGAAAATGTTCCAGCGCGATCTTCGATTGTGGGCCAAGAAGGAGAAAGGATTGAAGTTTGACAGCAATGGATTGTATGTATGATTCGTATTCAATACCCTCCGTTATCTTGCTAACGGAATGTGTCAGGACCAGAAGGCACGACACTCGACTCTTTCTGCCCAGGAGCGAGAAGGAGGTGTTTGACATACTGGGTCTGGACTGGGTGGACCCCACGATGCGAAACGCAGATGCGTAAAGGGCTTGTCATACGGAATTGAATATAGCTGTGGAATATTGTGTACTTGTATTCAATCTATACCAATGTTGTACTGTTGCTTCGTACCACTGGAATGAAATAACTTGTGTCTACATGACGCGCAATTGATATTTCGAAGGCTAGTTCGCAAATGCAGGGATGTCGGTAATCGCTTTGCCGAGAATGAGTGCATGAATATCCTGCAAAGGTTTGTATTAGGCCTCCACCCCGTGCAAGGAACCGGTGACTTACATGAGTCCCCTCATATGTATTCGTGACCTGCAGATTCGCCACATGTCTTCCAACATGGAACTCGTCCGACGAAGCATTTCCTCCCAGAATATCAATCAGAATCCTCGCATGTTGCAAGGCCTTCCCACAGTTGTTTCTCTTGACAAGACTAATCATCTCGGGAGCAACCTTGCCTTCATCCTTTAGCCTCCCGACCTGCAAAGACGCCTGCAGACCCAACGCGATTTCCGTGTGCGCGTCCACGAGCTTCTTCTGGACAAGCTGGAACGAAGCCAAAGGGCGTTTAAATTGCTGTCGCTCAAGGGCGTATTGGCGCGTGACAGCAAGACAGTGTTCGAGTGCTCCCATGACACCCCAGGAAATTCCGTACCGCGCAGAGTTGAGGCACGAAAAGGCGGAGCCAAGTCCTCGGGACTTAGGCAGAAGCGAATCTTGTCCGACTCGAACGCTGTCCATGAATATGGAACCTGTGGCGGATGCGCGGAGTGCCACTTTATTCTTAATCTGGGGTGCACTGAGGCCTTTCATGCCCTAAGCGGCGTGTCAGATAGGTTTAGATAGATTGAATTGGATGGGAAACCAACTTTCTCAAGGATAAAACCTCTGACTCGGTTATCCCATTTGCATCTTGCCCAAACGACAAAGACGTCCCTGTGGTAACATGTTCGTAAAATGGATGGCAAGGCAAGAGGGAAGAAACTCACGCTACAGGTGCGTTGGTAATCCAGGTCTTGCTGCCGTTGATAATGAAGCCACCATCGACTTCCTCAGCAGTAGTTTCCATTCCTCCGGGATCTGACCCATGGTTGGGTTCTGTCAACCCCTGCGCGGCAACGTTGAGCGTACATACGCTGTCATCGGATGGGGAAACGTACAAAGGCACCGACAAGCTCTCCCTTCGCTGTAAACAGGTGAACTTCCTTCTTCACACTTTAAGTTTCAGAGTGACGCACCCAATCTTGGAAGGAACTTCTCCTTCTGCGCATCCGTTCCAAACTCGTTAATGGGATGCATCACGAGGGAAGACTGAACAGACGCTGTCGACCGGTACCCTGAATCCACTCTACCACCCAATCCGTCAGTCGCGAATCCCAGGAACGCATGACATCCCCCACCCACCTTTCAATTTCGCGTGCAATTAAACCATACGCGACGTTACTCGCGCCTGCGCAGCCGTACCCTTGAATGGTTGGACCCAGCAGCCCAAGTTTACCCATCTCCGGAAGGATGTCATGATCGAATTCTGGCCAGGAACACTAAGGTCAGGAGGGGTGTTTGTGTGTGGCAACGAATGTAGATGTATTGGTACCTTCGGATCGCCAGCCCTTGAGTACGCGAGGCATGAGGTTTTCCTATGTCGCCGAGAGGAATTAGAGTCAGACTAGGCTGGTCAGCGGATGGACTGTACCTGGCAATAGTCCCGTGCCATATCCCTGAAGGGGGTACATGAGAAGACGCTTTCCAAGCCCAATATATGGCTTACCGAATGGCTATTTCCTCTTCGGTCAGCTGCGACTCGAGGTTCAATGCGTCCTGTAAAGCATTGAATAACCATCCTCCGCATGTATTGCAGCTCAGCCGCATACCTCCCAGTCATACTTTGCCAGGCCTTGATAGGAGTGTCAATGCGTTTCCATCCAACATGACGTGAGGACGTACTGGACGCATTTCGAGCAGCGGTCTGTCTTTTAGCTGCTTGTGCAGCAACGCGTCCCTGACGCAAAAGGTTAGAGCGTTGGCAGCGCAGAGAGCTGAACATGGTCGATGTTACTCGGTAAGAATTAGTCCCGCCCGATGTGGGGTTTTAAGGTGCAAGTGACGGAAGAGATCCGGTTAGGACAATGCCCGGTGCGGTCGCATGTATGCGCCCCCGACGCGTTCCCGCGCCCTAACGTACAGAAATAGCGCTCTTCATTGGCCTTAAGGAATGCAATCTGAGCTCATGTTATCACACTAGTAGGTACTGAGCAAGAATCGAGCGTCGATGAGAACGTTTGGCGAGAGATACCTCTTCAGTTCCGCCAGTTAAGGGCCTATTTGAACAAGTGACTGTTACCTGTGCTCGCGGGCGATTTGTGCAGGAAGTCGTTGGCAGCTGCAGTTTATCATAATATGTATTGATGATAGGAAGAGGTCTTCTGCGTACGGCGATCGACAACATAACGAATAGTCATGAGGCGAAACTCTTTTAGATGTTCGAGGGGTAGAGCATCTGGGTGCCGTGTTAGGCAACTGATATTTATGACACCTATGAAAAGTACATACCACCCGGACACTTGCGCCAAAGGCATGAGGAGGGAGGTTGGAACGGAATTTTGCCTTGACGACACCTGACGAACCGTGTGGTCGGGTTGCACGTCTGCAGGACGCTTAATGAGGGGATAAAGCCTGGATAATTGGACCAACGTACCCCCAGATAACGCGAACTTTTGAGCCCTGGACCTCCCGCTTAGCCCTGTAGACGTAGGCAACACGCTAGCAGCACCCAATAAATCCATTGTCCACCGATAATCGCACTCAGCCCGACGCACCTTTCCGAGGTAGAACTGAGCCTCCTCCTTGTTGGACACACCCTCAATCTGGATTAGGGAGGTGTTGGGCCTGCTGTTACGCTTTGCCCGCTTGTGGCCCAGGACACGGCCCTTGCTGTACAATCTGTTCGACCCTTCTTCAGCATTCTGTCATGACCCGATCCCCTGCGCCAATTCCTCCTCCATCCCATCCTCCAGAGCTGCACAGTCGTACGTACCGAGTGGATCCCATAGTTTTCTTGAAGTTGCCGGCGCCGTCCTTGAGTCTTGCTGATCGTCAATGGCGTTTGGTTTGGCCTCCAATTCCAAGGTTTGCACCGCCACCAAAGCGGCCGACTTCGGCACAGGATGAGATTAGTCAGAACTGTACAGCTGGAGAAGGGCGCTTGGACTATCCGCACATCTCGGCCCGGAACCCCTGTCTCCTACTTTCGATGGCGAAATGCGACACTCTGGGATCGAATCTTGAGCTCTCAATAATAGACTGTGCTGAACTACGGAAGCATACTTTCCGTGTCGTCGAGCAGGGTCTTCTAGTTGGAAATGGATGTCTTGATACTCTGGTGGTTGCCCGAGCTCGTGCCCCAGAATAGCACAGGAAGCACATCAGCGGTTAGGGCTTGCCGCTGTTACAACAATCACATCCTGGTCTTGGTCTACTTGGTCACTTGTCGAGTGTATTGCAGTACAGGACTTTGCGCGCTCCGCAACTGGGTGGAGCACCTTCAAGGCACCTCTGTGCCAGTTTCTGCATTTCTCTGGCTAACGAGCATTCATGGTCACAGCCGAGGTTAGAATGCACTCTCAGCTAAAACCGTCATTGGCTCAAGGTGTTCGATTTGCATGTCCTAGTAATGATGTGGGACATTGTCGTGATGCGTTGGTCTCTCAGTTGCAAAGAAGCTATCGGGCGTCCCTCTGGGTAGATCATGATGGAACCATCCGGCATAGCCAATGCACAAAGATATAAGCGCAACATTGCATGCATCTAGGGCCCTCTGCATCTCACGTATCATGCTGCCCCTCTTTTTCTTGTTGGCTCTGGTAGCCTTTGTCTCTGCACAGTACGTCCAAATTTATGGCTCATTATGCAGATCACTGACCGGGACTCGAACTTTTCAGGTCGGAGGAGTGCATCAACAGTATCACCTCTTTGGGCGGACACCCGGAGTTATCCTCCTGCTTGAATTTCCCTGGAATAGTCTCGATATTCACCGCAGGCAACTCCACTTCCCTCATTCCACCGATAAACAGCTGGTTGACTGGGCTCTGCGGTGCTCCTGCTTGCAGTGATGCAACCCTAACTGCGGTGGTGGCCAACCTCTCGACCAGTTGCGCCGACGAAATGGGAAATTTGGGTTTTGATATCGTATTTCAATCTGCCGTTGCCGTGCGGAAGGGGTACCCAATCGCCCGTAAAGTTCTCTGCTTGAAAGAGTGCGTTCCTTTGCTATCTTGAGGACGCTCTGATTGACTGACCCGGTGGTCCGTTCAAGTGGGAGTGACAATTGCATCACTAAAACCCTTCAGGCGTACGAGAGTAAGATGGGCACCCTCACCGGGGAGCTATTTGGCAAACTGCTTTTCACCGGGTCATCCGAGATCCCACGCGACCTCCTCTGCACTGACTGCACGAAAGCTATGCAGAATGTTGTTTCAGAGGGTATTCCTGAAGTCGCGAACAACGCCACGTACCTGGAGAGTGTTGAGCAGGTCTGCGGTGCTGATTTTACCGGTATGTCCCTGTCCATCCCTAGTCTCGAGTCAAGCATTGGCTGACCGATACATTCACAGATGGCGAAATACCTTCCAACATTGTTAATTCTGCGAGTTCTGAAAGCGCTCAAGATGACGGCGCTGCTGCTAGCGTCGGCAGCGGTCTCTATATTGGCGTCGTTGGCTCATTTTTTGCCGCTGGTTTGAGCCTTCTGTAAGGCTTTAAGCTTTACTTGCCCTATATACGCTCAAGCTTGATGGGTGTCTGACCCTGTATTTGCTCTATCTAGTGGATGCGTTTAATTGCCACATCAGTGGAATTACGGATGAGCACCCTTCATATTGGGACTTCAAGTTCTTGAACCTCATATCTCGTTCGAAGCTTGGGCTCCGGTTCCCTGGGCTGTTGCTATGGCTGGACAGGTTCTCACGGCATTTGGGATGGTATCGTAGTCTGGGAGCGATAAAAATTGAGCGAGTGTCATAATGAGCTAGGCGAACCAGAATACTTAGGAAGCACAGCAGCTGGGGTTTGCCGCCGTTTCAATGGACGTGCCCAGGTCTGGTCTTGGTCTACTTGGTCACTTGCCAAGTGGATTGCAGCACAGGATTCATGCACTCACACCTGGTGGAGATCACCGGAACGTCGAAGGGAAAGCGAATGGTATGTCGGTCCAAAGGGAAGTCGGGCCGTGACTCGAAGATGTACGTGCCTGAGAGAGGACTTAGGAGCGCCTCAAAAGCACCTCCATTTCGGAACCTCGAATGATGCAGCCCACGGCCTGTTAATAAAGCGCATCCTCAACTAAACAGCCATCAGCACAATCTATTCCATTTGATCGTGGGATTGACGAACATGGCGGGAGATCGTTGCGATGGTCCATCTTCAGTAGGCAAAGAAGCCTTGGGGCGTCCCGTTAATGACAGGCGCTACGATGAAACCATCGGGCACGACCAACGCACGGTGGTATAAATACAAGAGCGCACACCTCGAAGGCGCTCCGCCTCTTATTGATTATTTCTTCCCTCATGCTATTACTATTTGTCTCGTCAGCTCTGGTAGCCTCCGTCTCTGCCCTAGGTAAACCTCTGTACGTCGAAATCTTTATCTCAATGTCGAGTTGAATGGACTCTTTCAGGTCCGAGGGCTGCAGCAACGCTCTCGCCTCTGCGTCCGGGAACCCAGGGTTATCTGCCTGCTTGGATATACCTGGATTAGCCCCTATATTCAACGGAGACAACTCCACCTCCCTCATTCCATCCATAGACAGCTGGTTGACCGGATTCTGCGGTGCTCCTGACTGTGATGGTATAGCCCTCCTTTCCATGGTGGTCAGCCTCACGATTAGCTGTGGTGAAGAATTCGGAAACTTTGGCCTTGACGCGTTTCAATCTCCCCCTATACTTAGGAAAGCGTACCCAGCCATTCGTAGGGTTATCTGCTTGAAAGAGTGCCATTCTATATCATCATAACTGCTCTGATTGACTAACCCCACTGCCCTCTGCAGCGGAAGTGAGAATTGCGTCACTAAAACCCTTCAGGCGGTTGAAAGCAAGATTGACACACTCACTGGGGAGCGCCTCGAAGGCCAGAGGTTATTCGAATCATCCGAAATCGCACCCGACTTCTACTGCACCGACTGCATCAAAGCCGCCCTGAATGTCATTGTAGAGGGTGCTCCTGAACTAGCAAAGAACAGCACATTCGTGGACGATGCTGAGGGGGTCTGCGGTGCTGACTTTACCAGTACGTCCCTGTTAATCCCTGGTAAATTGAAAGCTGGCTGATTGACGCTCTCGCAGATGGCGAAATACCTCCCAACATTGTTAATGCTGGAAGCGTTCAAAATGAAGGCTCGGCTGCTCACCGCAGCAATGGCCTCTATCTCGGCGTTGCTGGTTCATCCCTTACGGCTGTTTGGAGTCTTCTGTAATGCGTTGCTAGCTTTACTTACCATATGTTCATCGTAGGTCGCCCGAGATGGGTGGTGAGTGACTCCTATGCTCTACCTAATGAACACATTTAAGGCATCGTTATCTTTGTCACTTTCCGTTTATCTCACTTGTGCGTACCCATAGCATCAAATTATGACGACCTGATGAAGTATATGGGAACGATTGGCAAGGCAGATGTTATGCGCACCACGAGTATCTCGACCATAACCTCCCAATGCCGCCCGATGTTATTACACAGCAGTGTGGC
Organism: Coprinopsis sp. MPI-PUGE-AT-0042; assembly: GCA_020736565.1. Lineage (NCBI taxonomy): Eukaryota > Fungi > Basidiomycota > Agaricomycetes > Agaricales > Psathyrellaceae > Coprinopsis > Coprinopsis sp. MPI-PUGE-AT-0042. The sequence goes on along the minus strand of JAHBOF010000005.1, from coordinate 618,405 downwards.
GTGGCGTACAAGTAGCGGGGCTAACGGAAATAGATCAACACGAGAAAGTGGCATTCAATGGACATTATCTCTGAAATTTGGGCGACGGATAATATCGTGCCGACGTCGAATATCTGAACAGTAAGAATACATGAAAAGCCGTCACCTCCTCCTGCCATACCTGTCTACAAGCGCCCTTTGAAACGCAACTTCTTGACTTGCGTATTTGGGTCGAATCTTGGGCTCTGGCTCCCTGCGTGGAACAATTACTGGGCTAGGACGAACGGCAGGGGTGTCTTCGCCATAGACCTCCTGAAGATGTTGAATCGCACGTCCTTCATGGAAGGTTGCCAGAGCAGGATTGTGCTCATCCTTCGCGCGACGCGCAAGGTCTATCGCGCAAGCAGCCAGCAATAGCTGGACAGGTCTTCTTCCATGGTTAGCGATGGTGACATGATGCTCTGGTAGCTGTGAGAATCAAGCAAGGTCCAATAACGTGCGGATCCCACCTTTCAGCAACGCACTCGCCACTCGCTCTGCTTGAACTGGCCTTCCTGTCCTCCTGTAGTGTGCGGCTACTGTCAACCAGATGTGGGCTTCGCTTCTGGAGATCCTCATCAGCTCCGTAATCGCCGTAGCATCGTCCTCGAGACCACTGAGATCGTAGGTAATCGCGTTTCCATGCAGGTTTAAAGGAATCGACGTCTCGACAGAGCACGGATACGCTAGGCTGTGAGGTGACCCAACCTGGGATGGTGCGTTCGGTGGTCGTCTCGACCACGATGTATTCGCGAGGTGATATTCCGCGATCAGCTTGGGCGAGTTGGATATGGACGAAACGATGATGCCAGGTGGAACAAGCACTGCCCGCTGCGCGGACCTCGCAGCTGCCTCGCTAGAATAGCGCAGGAAGCACAGCAGCGGCTTGGAGTTGCCGTCATTGCAAGGAATGCGTTCTGGTCTTGGTTCACCTGGTCATCCATCTGGAATGAAATGTAGCACAGTGACTTGCCTTTCGCGTCCTGGTTCTGAGAAGAATGGCCGTAAGTCAAAGGGAATGCCACTAGGGTTCTGGATGCAAAGTACGGAGGCAAGCGGGTCCATGTTTCAAAGGTGAATTCAATTGAGAAAGGGCTTGGAAAGACCGTTGATCAGCTTCTAAAGGTGCCTCTCCGTGTCAGCCGCAGCTGTGCCCTTGGCTGAGGCTGACACAGTTGAGGTTCAAATCCACCCTGAGCTCGAGGCAGGATCATAATTAGTTCAATGTGGCCGACTTGGTATTGAACCACCTATCAAATGGCAGTGCGGGAGATTATCGCGGTGGTTTTGGTCTCTGAGTCGCAAAGAAGCTGTTGGGCGCTTCTAAGCCAGGGTAATTGATGGGAGATGGGATCAATGCAAATCGGGCACGGTCACAGCACGACGATATAAATGCAACAAGTGCATGCATCTCAGTCCCCTGCCTCCTTTGTTGTTTCTCCCACCATGTTGCCCCTCTTTGTCGTGTCTGCTCTGGTAGCCTACGTTTCTGCCCAGTACGTCCAAGTCTATAATTTATTGTCTAGAGTACTGACCAGAAATACATTCTTTTAGGTCCGAGAACTGCAGGAACACCATCACTTCTGTGGGTGTGAACCCCGACGCAGCTGCTTGTCTCAATACCCCTGCGCTCATCCCCATCCTCACTGGAGACTCCTCCCAATCCCTGATCCCCACCATTAACAACTGGTTGACTGGTCTCTGTGGTGCTCCTGCCTGTAGTGATGCGACCCTCACCGCCGTGGTGACCAACCTCACGACTGGTTGCGCCGACGAAACAGGAGCCTTTGGTCTCACGGGAGAAAACGTTGAATCTAGCATTAACCTCATCAAGCAATACTACCCCACCGCTCGCAAGATTTTCTGCTTGAAAGAGTGCGTTCCTTTGGTATTATTAGCTTGACTGTTCTGATTGACTGATCCGGCGGTCTTCTGCAGCGGAAGCGACAATTGCATCACCAAAACCCTTCAGGCTGTTGAGAGCAAGGTTGGAACCCTCAGCTTGGACGGTCTGACCGAGAAGATTGCCAATGGATCCTTTTCCGAGATCACATCCGACGTCTACTGTACTGACTGCACCAAGGCTGCTTGGAATGTCATTGTGGAGGACGTCCCTGCAGTAGCAAACAACACTGAGCTCAAGAACCAGGCTGAGCAGACCTGCGGTGCCGACTTTGCCAGTACGTCCATGATGGTTCTTGTTCCTTTGCTCGACAATGGACTGACCGACACTCTCACAGACGGCGAGAAGCCTGCCAATGTTGTCAGTTCTGAGAGCGCTGAAGGCGCTCAGGACGACGGCTCTGCTGCTAGTCTGAGCAACGGCCTCTATCTCGGTGTTGCTGGCTCATCCCTTGCCGCTTTTTTGAGCCTTCTGTAAGGCTTTAGCTTCAATTACTGTATATTTGCTGTGGTACAGGTTGCCCTTGATCTATGGGGTCTGTCCTTATGCTTTATCTAATGGACATTTTTTATCGATTATTTCATAGAACAGTGCTATGGCGTTCATGTATTAACTGTAACTACGTATGCTTACTGTAGAATGAGTCCGGAAATTTTGAGCAGATGTTGAGCCAGTTAAGGGGTCAAGACAGGGGTCGTGTTGCTCCACGTGACGTTTGCCCCAAGCATTCAGGGAGCAACCCGCTTCAACATCTGACAGTGACATCCACGGTTCAACATTCAACATCCCAGGCTTGCGCAGTCGGCCTGGTAGGGTCTGCCAGTAGCGACAACGGCCTCGATGGATTCAGCTCGCAGAGCCTCTAGACGTTCTGTCGATTATCCCAAGCCAGAATCAGATCTTGCCGAATGGGCGACCAAGATCAAGGCCCTTCAACGGCAGGTCGACGCTGATGAAGAGGTAGAACAGAAACGGTTGGAGGCAGAGATTGCTGCTGCAAGGCAAGCTCGACTTCGTCGTAGTCGTCAATTCAGTCGCCCCTCCAAGCTTGAGGACGGTGCTGCGTGTGAGTTCATCGCAGGCAAATGCGGGTGCAGTCGATGCTAATTTCCTTTCAGCTGAGATCTCAGAACAATGGACCCCTGCGAGCCCAACATCAGAAGTGTCTTCTGTCGACCGAAATTTACACCAAAGTGATGCCCTGAAAAAGCTCATGGGGCAGAATGCGGTTCATGTGCCACCTAAGCCGCCCAACGAAGCTGTCTCTCTCGCTTCCTTCATGGGCGGACGTGCCACTGGACCGCGCTTGAACCGACACGCAGCTCAGCAGGATGCTCATGATCCTACACAGTACAGCCAGCCCAACACCAGCTCCCCTCATCCTATCTTTGGGAAAGGCGGTGTTGCGATGCCTGGGATGGTCTCGAAGCAGGATCTTAACGGTGGTAAGATCCCTGCGTCGAAACCAGGAATCTCGACCCCTTCGTTCCGCTTGGAAGAGCCAGCCACCAAGTCAAATACATTGCGCACCCCTGTTACAACCGCTACGGAACGGCGCAGATCGATATCTCCTACTCCTGTTGTTGGCAGCGAAGATTTTGAACGTTACCGTCCCTCAGCCAGTCCTACACCAAGAACTCCCTTGAAGTCGCAGAAGAGTACCGACTCGATGAGAGAATCACGCATCCCTCTTAGATCCCAGAAGAGCTCGGACCGTATGTCTATCCCAACTTTGCGTTCCCAGAAAAGCTCAGAGCGGATAACTACGCCAGGGCTGCGACCCCAGAAGAGTTCAGAGCGCATCTCGACACCAAACCTGCGCCCTCAAAAAAGTTCGGAGCGTATCTCTGCTCCAGCTTTGCGTTCGCACAAGAGCTCCGACCGCATTGCCACTTCGGGCTTGCGTGGACAGAAGAGCCACGAGAGGCTTTCAAGTGCCGAAGTAGGGAGTGAAGACTTCGAGAGATATCGTCCTTCGAGTAGCCCTCAGCCTTCCTCTTTCCTGAGGCCTCAGAAAAGTGGAAGCAACCTCTCTGCGATCCCTCAAGCGACAGAGAAACAGCGGCCTGTATCGACTATAGCTGTCAATCTGCGACCCACTACCCCCAAATCCTATGGACGGACTTCGCCTGACATACGCTCAGCTTCTCCAGAGAAGCGCTCCTTTTCTCCTGAGAAACCATCATACCGGTCTCAATACACTTCTTCCAAATCTCCCGCTCCAGAACAGAAACCATGGGTCAAAGACACACCCAAGACCTCCATTCCAGTCCTTACCATGGGAAACTCAAACAAACCGGCACCTACTCCCTCAGTGGTCGCACCCAAGCCGCACAGCTACCTTGCCAGCGCTGCAAATATGAAGTTTGGGTCCTCGAGGGAAAGGACGATATCAACTCCCAGCTTTCTGCCCAGAGGCCCTGCCACCATTCCATCGCCAAGCAAGAGTGGTTTAGCCTCTACACCCCTTTTGGCACGCCCGATTCAACCAACACCACGTCGGCCAATGGGTGTTCCAGTGCTTCCCCCCGAGGCTGTTGTCCCTTCCCCCGCTTTCAAGAAGCATGAGCAGGTTGCCAAAGACATGACACCTAGCATTAGTCGTCTCCAGGGCCGTGGCTTTGTCCAGAACATGGTCAAGACTAGCAGGCAGCTCGAGGACCAGTCTGCCCCTTCTTCTGCCCATTCAAGTCCAGCAGCATTCGACAAGTCGCGGCAGGGAACAGCAGGAAAGAAGTCTGTGTTGGATCGCTGGCAGCCTCACTCCCATTCTGCATCTCCACCGCCATCCCCAACGAGACCGCATTCCGCAGGGCCTATACGACGATCTGCTACAACCGACCCCAATATCACGAAGCTGGCCGAAGCACGGTCTACTGCTGGATCTCCAGCTGTAGGCTCTTCTTCAATCCAGGCTAGCAAGCTCCCTACACCCTCTTTCACTCAAGAACCACCTTTGACACCACGAACGGCTACTCGCATGATGGAGAAGATGGCGCCTCAGATTGGCAGGCCTGGATCAGCGACGACGATGTTTTTCGAGAAACCACCAGTTTCACCCACCGTTTCAGCCGTCGATGAACTCGGCGTCAAGCACGACATACCAAGAAGTCAACTCTCTGGAAGAGGTGACAGGCACCACATCACTTCGGAGCTTCCAGGTCCGTCTGGAAAACCGTTGATTCATGTGCGTTAATTCTGGGAACTATATATCTTATGAGGCACTTTTACTTACGTGAATTCTTTTTTCGATCTGTTGTGTGTTTTACATGTATTGTAAAATCGATCCCCGTTATGCAAATGTGGCTTGCCAAATCTCCGCCCCTTCGACCGGCCTCGCGCATGCAACAGCCTACGAAAAGCCGAGCCAAACGACCTTCGAAGAAGAATTCGACGGGGACGCCTCCGACTGCGTCTGCCTTGACTGAAGAACCCGAAGAGATTCCACTCAGGAAGGAGACGGAATCGTTGAAGCCGTCGGTTGCTCCAGACTCGCAAACCACGGAATCAAAGATAGGACGACTTGCCGAATCCTGGAACAGTACCGGACCTATCGCTCCCCGTGCGAAGGAGAGCCATTCATTCGAGGATCCCCCTGTTGCTAACCAGCGCAAGCAATACCCAGGGATTCGACAAGCCCTCCCTGGAATGGCAAAGGGACCGCCCTCATTCGGGTCAAGGAGCCCAGAAGAGCCCGTTTCTCCTTCCCAGCAACCTAAGCAATATTCAGGAATACGACATGCACTTCCCGGTATGGCAAAGGAGCCTTCTGCCAGACCCCAAACACCAGAGACCAGAACTTCGCCTCCGTCAACCAGCGGTCAGACTGAAAAGGCGCATGTCCCCAGTTCACCTAGGCATAATCGGATCCCGAGTACAGGAAAACGGGCAACTGTGATGGAGGTTGCGCAAGCTTTGCAAGAGCACTCTGTAGAAGAAGAAGAGGAAGTTCCACCGCCAAAGCCTGCTTCTCCAGAGATCCCCGCGAAAGAGGAGGAGCCTGAACCGCCTGCGCCTCAAGCTCGTTTACGGCCTCTTCCCAGTCCCGGAAACGCTGACAAGCGCAAATCCAGTTTCGAGAGGTATTCGATGATCGCACTTCCTCCGTTGAAGGAAGAAGCGACGCCTACGCCTACTCCTGTTGGGACTCTGACGCGGTCACAAGAGTTTGTTAGGCCGACTGAGCAAGATCTTGTCGAGGAGCCGAAGGAAGACGCCGTCGATCACGAAGAACCTGCGCAGTCCATCGCTTCTCCTCCAGAAACTAAGGTAGAGTCAAAGAATGTCCACATTGGTACGTCAATTTCCTCGTTTACTACGCTCGCCTGCTAAGTGTATAACTAGAACATAACGACGCATGGGACTCGCTTCCCAAGGTCGATGTCTCAATCATGTTCGAGCCGACTTCAACAAGCTCTTTTATCTCACCCGATGCGAGGACCATCTCAGTGGACGTAGTGTCGATGCTTGGGTCTTCCAGCACCACGATCACAGAAAACATGGATATATTCTACGATAGCGAGGTGCTTGCCATTGTCCACAGGTGCAAGACCCCGTCGAGTGGCCTGGTTGATACTTTTGTCTGGGCTTGGATCGGCAAGCGATCGCAGTACGGCAAGGAAGAGGAGAAGAAGGTATATGAGATGGCGAGGAGGTATGGTACGACCCCGGTGAGCAGATAGTTGTCGTCATCGAGGATCCAGCTGCTGACCTCCATACGTTGCAGGTCGTCGTGCGTCAGTGCAGCGAGCCTTCTCACCTCGTCGAATTACTTGGTGGGAGGCTGGTGATCCGCCAGGGGACCAGAGCCCACTGGAGCGCTGAAAATACCGCCATGCACCTCATTCGATCGTCTCGAGGAGTCATTTTCGTTGACGAACACGACTTGGTGAGCTATTCGACTTTTTATTTTCTGGCGTGCATCTCACAGCATGAACAGAGCATCAATAATCTCTGCTCTGCTTTTAGCTACTCCCTGTCCATTCTCAGTTCAGTCCATGTTTGGTACGGCGAAGGATCAACCGAGGTGGAACGCACCGCTGCTAGGAAGTATGCTGAACAGTTGGCGGGAGGCGAAAGCGTTACGGAGCTTTACGAAGGCAAGGAGGATAACGACGATTCCATGTTTTGGATGGTTCTAGGGGACCAGCCATATGCCAACGCGGACTACTGGAAGTGGAGGGGCGCGATGTCCAAGCCCGAGCCCACAATGTGGAGAGTCAATGCGAGCAAGAGGGTCAACATTGTGAGTTTATTACTTGCCATCGGTCGGGACATACAGCCCTAACTCGTTGGTAGCTCTCCCCTGTCGAGTTTTTCAGCCAAGAACCAAATCCACGCCAGTCAGTGTACGTTGCTAATTGCATCTGGGAATTGTTTGTCCTGGTTGGACCAGATGCTCGTGGATCGCGGCGAGATATACGCCTCGCGTTGGATGTTGCATTGGTGAGTATCATGGTTTTGTTGGTATGGCCATTCTGACAGCGGCACCAGAGCTTCGCGCGGCGTGCTTCTTCCGACCGACCTTTTACCCCGAATGTCCATGTGGTCGTCTTCCCATCTCAAGTGCCGCTCGACCTGCGACTGCATTTCCGTGATCTCGACGAGATGCTCTTGGTAGGTTATTGCCTTTGGTCAATGCGTTCGCAAGCGCTCAATGGGATCTAGAATAATGGCGAAATTCCTGACCATATGAACCTCGTCTCGTCGGTGGATGCTTTGAATCAGGTGGGTCTTGATAATTCATGATGGTTTCCTAGTCTAATCCTTCACTAGCTTGAGAACACATCATGGCTACGTACGGAGTTGAAGGACCACAGCATGCTTCCCCTAGGGATTGCTAAGGATCATGTTACAGGCATTAATTAGGAGGTCTAATTTATCAGTTATTATACGTACACACTACATACCCAATATACTACGGAAAGAATGCCTCCTCTGATTTAGCCGTACCAGGCGCCCAACTTTGTTTTGGCTGGTGGTCTCTGAGGGATCATCGACTCTGTTATGTTGAATACCTCGATTGAGCGCTGGGATGGCAGTCAGGAGGCGCTCAGGCAGTCGAAGGGAAAAGAGAACGGACCTTCCAGGTCGCCATGTCAAACTCGAGAACCAATTGTTGCTTTCGAAGTCCTTGGCGATAGTCTTCGTCAGACGGGGGTTCACAAACATCTTTGATGAGGTCAGGCAACGGTCAGACAAAGGTAGTCCAAGCGGCTCACAGATGACAGGTTCGCCCTCCTCGTTGGTCTCGAGAGCAACTTTTCCATCTCGAATGAGGAAAGAAAGGTAGAAGATGTTCTCCACCGTCTGAGCAAAGTCGTTCGGGTTGACAACGAATTTAAACAGGTTGACGGGGCCTCCCTCATTTTCGAGGATCTCGCTCAGTTGTACGACATTCTTCGTGGTCTCGTTCTCTGAACGCTGGATGTCTTCTTCCTTGAGCTCCTGAGGCTTCGTCTCGTCGCCCACATGTTTTTCTTGTTTTGCACGCTTGACGTTGGCGCGTTTCTTCTGTTCTATGGAGAGGGGACCCAACCTGCGCGTCCCTTCAGTCGGGGTATTCGGAGGGCCTGGGTCAGGGACTCACATGAAGCTCATAGCGGGGGCCCTTCGACTCTTTGCAAGAGCCTTGAGGCCAATCTTGTGCCAATCCAGCGGCTCCTCCAAATCCTCGTCCTCATCCGAGTCTTCCTCTTGCCGGACACGAGCCTGACCTCCCATGAAACTCACAAGTTTGGAGATAAAGTCGTCGACATCGAAGTATCCTGTGCCTGACTTCATGGAACGAGCCTTTTGGGCACCCATGTTAGAAGCCATGAGCAGCAGGTGTGAGTCGAGGAGAGCCTCTTGGGGCTCTTTTACTGTTCATTCTGTTCAGCATCGTGAATGCCTCGGTTGACCAGGTAGGTTCCAAACCTTCTTTGAACAGATTGTCGGCTTTCTGGACCACGCCGAGAATCTCCATGCTGCTGACATCGTTGGGATTGCTTTGTTGCTCTGAAAAACGGGAGTCAGTTTGGTCCCCCTGCTGGCTACTGTGTCCCTCACCCTCGATAACTTTGATGTTTGCACGGTACTGCTGGCGAATGGCGCGCTTCCTTTCGGGATCTTGGTCAGGATCGAATGGCAGGGCTGTGTTTCGAGAAAGTTAGTTTCCAAATTCACGATTCCTCGAGGATATACGCGCCATTATTGTTGCTGGCCATGATGAAACCGTGTTCAGTCGTGTTCGTGGTCAGAGGTAGAGATGATTCTCGTAAAAAGTCCCAGTCCAATATTTGCTCACGCGCGACGCGTTTTGTTTCTTTCCCACCATTGTCACTGTCCAAGGATTACTCAACCACCAAACCACCACCAAGAGCGGCATATAGAGTTTTAGAGAGACCACAGAAGATGGCATACCAGCACGTCGTAGGCGTAAGCCGAGCCCTTCGCTACTGAGAGGTGCCCCAGGTCTAACTGTGGCGTTTTAGTATTCGAAGTCTACACGGGCAAAATGTCACGGACCACCACCGTGTCAGGTGCGTCGAAAGTGTCTGGACAATCGCGTTTGCTAATGCATCTGTAGGGCTCGACTATGACGGCCGGAACGTTGAGATATGGAGGAGCGACTGGCTCCGAGCAAGGGGAGAATATCCAATGGCGACACTGGTGCGTCTGCACCTTCCTCTCCCGCCAACCTCCCCCTTACTGTGACGCGTACACGCGTTCTTATTAAACAGGGGATGCGTAACTCCTGATATCCTCGACGATATGGCGCGTACCAGTATCAACGGAATTGTCGACTTCACGAAATTGAGGTGGGAACAGGAGTTCACATCGCTAACAATATTTTAACCCAATTCAAGACCCGCCGACCAGCAGAGAATTCGAATGGCCATAGCCCTTCGCCGCATAGACCCAGCCGATGTCCCGGCTTCTGCGAAGGGGCAAGTCCGTATGCAGCAGGCAGCATTGTCGCAACCCGTCAGGCCACCCCCAATGGTGCAAGCCCAAAAACGTAAAGCCGAAGAGCCTCCCGTAGCTAGCTCTAGTAAGGGTGGGATGAACATCCCAAAGGCATCAGCCCCTCTTCCTCCATCCGTTCCCGTCAATAACCCGAATGGTGCGAGGCGATTCTCTGAAGAGGAAGAGGATACGGGCGATACCACCGTCGAGGAGGTCTCGGAATTGTATTGCGTGATGCAGACCAACGTCGTTGGCATCAAGTATTACAACGGTACGTCGACCAAGTTCCCCTCGCTCTTGTATTCGTTAACGCCATATCCCACCGCTAGGCTTGGTTGGCAACGGCGAGCAAGTGACGCTTGTGCGAGAGCCCACCAATAGATTCGACAGGTAAGATTAGTGTTCCCTTTCTACACAACTGGGATGCCGACACAACTGCAGCAACGCAGTCAAAGTAACGAATATCCAGGGTATTCAGATTGGGCACATTCCGAAGAACGTCGCAGGAAGACTTGCACCTTTGCTCGACCAGCGGCTTGTCACAGTAGAGGGCATCATCAACGAGGGCAACAGTATGTCCTGAATCTCCTCTCAGTGGAAAGTCTGCTTAACAATTTCTGTAGTCGGAGCAGGACGTAACCAATGGCAATTGCCAATGTTCGTGGCATACCACTTTTCATCCTTGTCCTCTATACTAATTCGACCCGACAGGACCCTTAAAATCTTTGCCCCGGGCGACAAACGAGCTGAAATGGAGCCGAAATTGGTTTGGGCAACGCCTGGTCAGAGGGGCTTTGGTAACCAAAGGAATGGCACAACAGCCTCAGCGCGCCCTTCTGCATCCCAGTCCATGCCCACTCAAGTGGTTGGAAGCCTTTCTCAACCAGGCACTTCATCGCAGACGTCCGCTCAGAGTCTTGCTCGTCAGGAAGCTATCAGGAAGCAGCAAGAAGCCCTTAGAAAGGCTGCAGAGCTGAGGCAGATGTTGGACAGCTTAGAGAAGGTTGATGATGAAGGTCGTCGCAGCTCCCTTTTGGACACTGTTTGTTCAAAGGACGATATCTTGAATCTTCCGCTCCACCCTAGCCCTCCCGGTACTGCAACCGGTGAGCTCAAAGTCGATCTTCTGAAGCATCAGGTACGGCTGTCTGCTCGTCGCCTTGTGTCTAGCCATCTCATTGTTTGTAGTCTCAAGCGTTGGCCTGGTGCATTGACAGGGAGAATCCAAAGCTACCCAAGAAGGAGACGGACGAGCCAGTTCAGTTCTGGCAGCTCAGGAAGAGCAACGGCAAGACTTACTACCTGAACGGTCTGTGCGCTTCACTGCACCTGTGATCAGAGACTTATCTCTCTCTCTAGTTGCTACTAAGACGCCGCAGGAACAGGAACCTGCTCTTGGAAAGGGTGCAATCTGTGCTGACGCCATGGTGGGTTGGCTTTGGCATCAAATGCTGCGTGCTAACTGATCTTAGGGCTTGGGTAAAACTTTGACAATGCTTTCGTTGATCTTGGCTACCAAGGATGATAATCATCCCAACTTTTCCAAGTCAACCCTTATCGGTTAGTTCTGCTCTTCGTTCCAGAATTAGGGCTGACACCAAGTCTTTGTAGTCGCCCCCGTATCTATCCTCTCCAATTGGGAGAAACAGATCCAGGACCACGTTGTCCTAGGTGTTTTGTCGACTTACCTGTACTACGGCAACAATAGGTCAATTAGCGCTGACGACCTCAAGAAGTACGACATTGTGATTACCACCTACCAAACCATCACCGGCGAACACCCCGAATCTGCGCCAGCTGGGAACAAAAGAAGAAAAAGTCTGACCGGCCGTTGTTTGAGGTTCCTTGGAAGGCAAGTTTTGACGTCCGACTCGGTGTTTGGTGCCTGCAACTGATGCTGGGCGCAGAGAATTATCCTGGATGAAGGGCATGTCATTCGGAATCCCAAGACCAAGATGGCCAAAGCGGTTGTCGATCTGCCTGCTGATAGACGCTGGGTTCTGAGTGGAACACCCATTGTACGTGCCTTTGTGACCTTTGTTCATCCACCAACCCTTCAAACTAAATCGCCGAACAGATCAATTCGCCCAGAGATCTGGGCTCTATGCTTACCTTCCTGAGAATCTGCAAGCCACTGGACAATGAAGATTACTTCAAGCGTCTCCTCATCCGGCCACTGAAGAATGGAGAGCCCGAGGGTGCAGAAATGTTGAAGGTAAAGCCGTTGCTTTTGCTGGCTCCTGCCTTTTTGACACCTTTGGAAGGCTCTGATGACCCATGTTTGCATTCGGCGAACGAAAGAGATGCAGGACTCGAATGGAGTCCCGTTGATTGCTTTACCCCCTGTTGAAATGATTAGGATCCCAGTGACGCTCGAACCTGAAGCCAGGGTAAGTCGCTGTTCAACTCGATCGGGCCTTCCGAACCTAACTCATGCTAGGAATTGTACGACGAAATCGAGACCATCTCTTCTCAGCGAGTGGAAAGGATGATGGCTAACGCTAATACCGTCGTGAGTTCCGCACGTCATCGAAGAGTGCTGTATCTAAGCTACTGTTAGGTCCAATCGAACGTCTTGAGCATGTTGACTCGCCTACGACAAATATCTCTTCATCCGGGGTTGGTTCCACCTGATTACCTTGAAGAACTGCGCTCTGCTCGTGATGCTGATGCGCAAAGCGACGAAGCTGCTCAGACGCTAGTGACCCCAGAAGAGAAATACCGGCTTCAGAGTCTCCTTTCACAAGCTATCGAGGACTGTGAAGAGTGCCCAATCTGCTTTAATGTTTTGGAAGATGCGCGAATCACGAGTTGCTCACATATGTTCTGCGTAACCTGGTGCGTCGAATCACGCCTTTCCTCCATATCTGCTAGCTGACGCCCCCAAAGCATTATGGAAGCAATTACTCGAGACCCTAGATGCCCCATGGTAGGTTCATCCGCTTCCTTGCTGGATTATGCTCATTGCCGCCAAAGGATGGGCGTATGCTCTCTGTCAATGACCTATTCGAGCGCCTTCCACCCACCGAGTTGACCCAGAAGCCGGTTCGCGACTTCATTGAAGATGAGCCCGAAGGCATTCGCGCGGGGTCCTCAGCAAAGATCGACCAACTTGTGCAATTGCTTCGTTTGGCTCCCAAGGACGAAAAGTCACTCGTCTTTTCTCAATTCACCTCTTTCCTTGACAAGGTTGGAGAGCAACTGGAGGCGGAAGGGTGAGTAAGGGGGGGCTCTTCTTGCAAAATCGAACGCTCATTGGTCTATTGTAGCATCCCTTACGTTCGCTTCGACGGGCAAATGTCTGCGAAGCGTCGTCAGGAAGCTATCGCTCGCTTTTCTGTACCTGTCACTCTCGGCCCTGCTGCAAAGGCTTCCAGCCAATCAACTCAGCGTACCTCGAGTCAGGCAACACAAAACGGCCGCCCAAGACGCTCGACTCGAAGGGCGAGTGCCATGTCTGTTGTCGCTGACGATGGGGACAGTGGCGACGAATACAACCCTGGGGACGAGGACAGTGACCAAGATGACTTTGAGAAGGACGACTTTGCGGACGATGTCGACTTGGAGATGTTGAATGAGCGCGACCGTTCGGACGATGTGAATCCCAGAGTTATGCTCATTTCTCTGAAAGCTGTGAGTCGGTGGATATTGCCTTTTCTCAGCCTTTGGACTCATGTTTGGTTAGGGCGCACTCGGTTTGAATTTGACAGGTGTGTTTAATGTCTCTTATGACAAGGACTGTTGCTGACGGATATCCCCAGTCGCCAATCACGTATACCTGTGAGTGTCCCGCTCTTTGCTTGAGACATTATCTGACCTAAACGCATTCATAGCATGGACCCGTAAGTTGATTTTCCCAACTATTACCACTCGCAAGCTTATGCTGTGAATGAACCACAGTTGGTGGCAAGAAGGTATCGAGAGCCAAGCTGTCGACAGAGTCAACCGGATTGGTCAGACCCGGCCGGTTCATGTCTACCAGTTAATCGCGGAGGATACTGTAGAGTCCAAGGTTCTCGAAATTCAGGATCGTAAAAAGGATCTCATCAAACAGGTCCGTACAACCCGATTCGTTCTCCTGAGCTACGCCGACCTCTGTTATTGTAGGCGTTCGCTGGTATCAAGAGTCGTGAGACCCAACGGCAGCAGAGGGAAGCTCGTCTGCAAGGTGAGCTCTTTGACTGTTCGAGTAAATCCTGGGCTCGTCAGCTGAGCACTCGATAGATCTGGTCGAGTTGTTTAACCGGAGGCGTGGCGCTCAAGCCCAGGAAGAACCTGCGCCGCCACAGACGCAAGAAGGAGCCGACGACTCTGGGACAGAGGATTCGGACTATAATCCGAATGCCTAATGAGGTTGTATAGGAAAATAACGCAGTTCACCCTCGTAGTCTTAAGCTTATTCAGAACCATGGATCGAGACGTGCGTTTGCTGTCGCCATTCAGTAATATTGCCCTACTGTAATCGTCTTTAATGTACATACTTCCCCACCGTATATTTCTATCCTGGATTCAATATTACCGATGAATTGTACATCAGGTCCCTACGATTGTAGAAATGGCTCCTAATCCGGCAAGTCTTGGACTCTTCTTGGCCCCCAGCTTCTTTCTCTCAGGCGACACCTTCTGCAATGCGATTGTGACTGATTGGAATCCATTTTTTATCAGATAACGCGTGGTAGATATCAGCAGCAGACTTGAGACCACCTGCCTCCGGAGTCCCACCGGTCGACTGTGTAGATGCTCCTCTTCGGTTGTACGATGGAATCTCCTGCTTCCACATGTAGTTCTTCCAACTACAGCCTCCTTATCGGCAAAGCCCCGATGTCACTGTATAAAGAGCAAGATGCCAAATGCGTGAATTGCCTCAAGAAACCGAGCTTCTTTCACCCCCACCAGAAAAAGTGAACGCGACCCATGGCCGAACTCGCCCTCTACTCCCCTGACAAAAAGATCAGGTTCACTCTTCCCTCTCCGGAAGACGACGAGCCCATCGCCAAACTACGCTCGGATCCTCTGTGTCGCAAATACATTCGCTTCCTGCCGGACACCATTCCAGTCGCCGAAGTCACCAAGCAACGCGAGGCTCGCGCAAAGAACCCACACAATCTCGACTTTGTTTTTTCCATCCTCGACGAGGAACACAAGACCTACCAATTCGCTGGCGTCTGCAATGTCTTTCTCTTTGACGCCACACACATGTGGGGTGATGCTGGCCTTTGGATCGTCTCGGAGAGGCATGGACAGGGTTTGCTGACCCCGGTCATGTATATGCTGTTGCAGCACGTGTTTGAGCAGAGGGGGCTGCATCGGATCTCGTTCATGACGGGAGAGGACAACGCACCTATGCGAGGGTGGTTGACCAGGGTGGCAGGGATTCGCGAGGAGGGGACCTTCAAGGGATGTTGGAAGGACCCATCTGGAGTTTGGACAGACGTCGTGACGTATGGTGTCCTCGCCGATGAATGGACTGACAGGGTCAAGGCATCCCTGGAGAAGAAGATGAAGGAGAGGGGTCTTGGAATGGCAAAGGAGGGGTTGAATTAGGGTCGCTGGGGTAGGAGACACGAAGCCATGTCATAATATATGCGAATGCGGTTGATTGGGTGCTTTATGTACACATGCATGAAGCAGAAGTGGGTGGGGTATCTAGATTATGCATTGAACTGCAAAGGTGGATCAGTGTGAAACAAGGAAAGATGTTGATAAGAACTTACAGCTGTCAGGTACGATTCTGCAACGATACGCGCCCGTGCATTGAGACTGAGCTTCATCTCGCTGATCTCTTTATCTACCTCTTCCATGAAGCTGCTGCAGTCAGTCTCCCAGCGGTGTGGACACATTGGATTACTCACTGAATGATGAAGTCCACGATTTTGTGCTTCAGCATGCTCTCGGAATGATAGTTTGTGATCAAGAAAGAGATATCATATCCCTGCAGCCAAAGCCATTAGGGTGCGGAGTCTAGGATCGAGGAGACACATACAGGAACGGGCTTGCGTCGTAGTACGATGAAGCTCTCTGCACGCTGCTCCATGAATCTTGTGAATTTGTGACACAGGATCCTCTCGATCTCGTCGGCCTGCTTGATCTTGATGCTCACTCGTACCGAGTTGACGGATGGTTCAACCAAGACACGTTCATTCTCATTACGCGAGATGGTCAACGGGTTGAGGAGTACCTCTTTGGATGTCCTGTATATGCCTGAGGGAATGAAGCAGATCAGATGGGGTGAAATGTACCTACTGGACTTCAACTTCAGGCTTGTTGTGCCTTTCGACGACCTGGCCGTGGTGAAGCGGATTTCAGCTCACTATGATATCACCTTATTCCAAGGGCCATACCTGTGAGGAGAAGTTCTCAAGGGTCAGGGCCGCGGTGAGGGTCGACCTCACGGCAGCAAGATATGGCCTTAGTACATTGGACTGTATAATCTTTGGTTACTGGGCGGTTACTCAGAATCAATACACTCACCATGGTGGTCGATGAGATCAGCCCCTTTGACTGCGCGACCTGTAACGCCCAGCCAGCGGAGATTGAATAGTGCGTGGGGAAGTCGGGCTCTTTTTCTGATCTGTTCAACTTGAACTTTTCTGAAAGGCTCTTTTCACTCTTTTCTATACTGAACTACTAACGAAAATGGCTGAAATTGAACTCTGGTGCGTATTTGACGCGTAACGGTGCCCGTGATGTGCTCAGCTTCTCTGCAGGAGTCACCGTTTGGAGGGAGGCGCTGAGGAGGAAATCTCCCTTCCTGGTGACGTCCGTTTGACCAACATTGCCTTTGGTGAAGAGCTTCCCGATGAAAATGGGAGGTCGGTCATCAAGCTTGCCTACGAGGATATCCTCTCTGCCGGTGATGAGAGCGACGACGATGAGGACGAGGAGAAGAAGGCAAAGGAAGAGAAGGACGACGAGGACGACGATGATCTCGGTGATGTTGTTGTGACTGTTATTACTGCCTTGACTGCCGGAAGGGTGTGTATGCTGGCTCGTGAATCCATATTGTGCCTGACATGCTTCCTTTAGACTGAACAAAGCACCGTCAACGTCGTGCTCAAAGGAGAGAGGCCCTATGTCCTCATTAACACCGGAAAGAAGTAAGTATTGGGTCTGGCCGCCATACTTCTCAATGCTTACAGTACACGCAGCCCAGTGTACCTTACTGGAAACTACATTGGTGAGTTGATCCCCAGATCCATTACTTCATTAAATCAAAGTTGACGACGCGCTTAGAGCATGCTGATGAGCCTCCCTACGACTCTGGGGACGAGGAGTTTGGCTCTGACGAAGACGGTTACGACCTTCGTGAGGTCAGCTCCGATGTCGAGATGGACCCTCATGACTTGGACGGTCTTGATGGCGATGAGACTGATGCCAGGTACGTTTGCACTTCGTCTTTGCAGACCGCGCCCTTACAGCTTGTACCCAGCCGCTTTGAGGAAATAGTCGAGGCGGCGACTGCCAAAGCGACAAAACGCCCCCGGGACACTGAGGATACCGAGGAGGCACCAAAAAAGAAGGAGAAGAAGAACAAAAAGCAGAAGGGCGAGGATGGCAAGCCCGTTCCTGCTGAGGCTGCTTCCGGAGAGAAGGACAAGAAAGAGAAGAAAGAAAAGAAGGAGAAAAAAGACACGGAGGCCGTTAAGACCCTTGCTGGTGGTTTGAAGGTGCAAGATACCAAGGTCGGCACTGGACCCGAGGCCAAGAAGGGTTCCAGGGTTGGCGTTCGCTACATTGGCAAGCTCGAAAACGGCAAGATCTTTGACAAGAATGTCAAGGGTAAGCCCTTCCAGTTCAAGCTCGGAAAGGGCGACGTGATCAAGGGATGGGACGAGGGCTTCGCCGGTATGCGTGTCGGTGGAGAGCGCGTTATCACAGTGCCTCCCGCTCTCGGTTACGGAAAGAAGGGTGCTGGAAATGATATCCCTCCCAATGCCACCCTTCGTTTTGGTGAGCCGTCATGCATCCTCTTTTCTTCTAATTCACTGATTATCGTTTCTAGAGGTGAAGCTGTTGGAGGTCGCCTAAAACTCCTGACACTAAAAACACGATGCATTCGACTTCTCGATTTCATCGTGATCCATGGCCTGCATCTGCCGTCAATGTATACATTCGCTACCTTCGGTACTGTAGTAATATCATGTGGTCGAAGTGCTGAAGCCCCTGCTCTCAGACAGGCCGTAGACCCAGTTGCGAACCTGTCAACCATTTCCCCAACATCTCCCCAGCATCATATCATCAACTTCTCAGTTCCCGTCTATACAAATATCTAAGGACGACGCCACTACTAAAGTCGACCTTCAACGGTCATTAATCATTACGGCGGCTGTCTCTGTTCGGGTTAGACGGCGCTGCCATTGATGAAAGTATCACCGACGAGCCTCCTGCCTGTTTTGTGTGTGTGTATGCTCTTTGACACTCGACGCCGGTCATATATCAATGGAACGTGATTCATCCTCGGTCTGCCCTTGTTTTATCCCTTCTTCCTCGCTTAACTATGAGCTGGCTGCGGTATCCTGCAAACTTGGTCGAGTCACCGATTTCCGTTCTCGTTTCTGTGGCTGTTGCGCTATTCTGCCACAGGTTGCTGGCTGTTCTCAAGGCTAAAAGAGCGTTTGGGTGCGTCTAGTCTCGGGGCGGATACCGTCACACTCTTGCCTCAGGAGACATAACAATCTTCGCAGCGCGACGCCAGTGTCCGTTACTTTGCTATGGCCCAATGGAATTTTGGCGAACTATATGCTGCCCAGAATTCCTGGAGTTACCAGTGGGAGTAACCACCACCACGAAAATGGCTTTAGAAGTGAGTTGCCGCCTTGAGGCATGCTGCACCAGGCAATGGCACCGACGCCGTTGTCCAACATGCAAAGTGCTGAATCGATCAACAACTAGGATTTAACGAATATGGCCTGAGTGCATATGGAATCATTGGTGTTCTCCCAGACATCAGTACCGGACTAGTTGTCGCCGATGCTGCCGCAATAAAGGTTATTGCAAACACCAACGTTCCCTCGGTGTATCGACTGACCGTGTTTGGCAGGAGATAACCACCTCACGGGCTCGCTTTCCTAAGGATGTCAAGATGTATGGGTCCCTCGAATTCTTTGGACGTAATATCGTAATCGCAGAGTGGGACGAGTGGAAGAAGTACAGGAGGGTCTCGGCTCCTGCGTTCTCTGATGTGAGCATCGTCTTCTTCGCGTTCGTCACAGAAGTCGTGACGAGGTTACATAGAAAAACAACAAACTGGTTTGGGAGGAGACATCCAGTGTGGTTCAGGATTTGTTCAAGCGCTGGGACGCAGACGGAGAGCCTTCTATTGTGGTTGACCATGCATTGGATATCACTCTGCCTGTAAGTTCACATAGACGCTTCTTCTGCGAGGGACAGCGGTACCAATGTTCAGTGACAGTTGGCACTGTTTGTTATTGGCTCGGCAGGTGAAGTTGGCTTGTTTTCGGTGCCCAAGTGCGGAAGGCTTACACCAGTTGTTATTCAGGCTTTGGACAGGCCATGTCCTGGAAGGACACAGACAAGCGACCTGAAGGCCACTTTTTAACGTTCAAAGAGGCCCTGAGCCAGGTCGCCCACGGCATCTTCGTCAAGGTGGGCGTCCCTGGCTGGGCCATGGGCGCCACAGAAACAACTCGCGCCGTCCGACTGGCGTTTGACGAACTCGATGTGAGTCCAACCGGAGTCAGCCTGTGAATAAGAGTATTGTCTGATAGTTTCTAGCGCTATATGAGAGAAATGATTCAGGCTCGTATGCAGGACGACGACATGGCGTCAAGGAACGATCTCTTCAGCAGCTTGCTTCTGTCCAACGTTATGGACGGAGACGGCACATTGACTGAGCGAGAATTGATGGGTAGGTCTACGCACATTCCTCGTGCGCATCGGCTGAACTCCTCGCGCAGGTAACATCTTTGTCTTTTTGGTCGCTGGTCACGAGGTGCGCAACACCTCACAACGCTAGGCCCCGCTGCTGAGCTGCTTGCAGACGACGGCGCATAGCTTGTGCTTTGCTCTCGCTCTTCTTGCGCTCCACCAGGATGAGCAAGGCCGTCTGTATGAACACCTCAAGTCTCTCAATACTGATGGAAGCTTTGTGAGTATCACTTCAACTTGATTCCAGTGGAACCTAGTCCTGATTCGTCACAGACCTTCCAAGATATGCCCAAGCTGACTCGTTCACTCGCGTAAGTTGCCTCGCATGAGCAAAGTGAGATTTTCGATCTTAAGATCATTGGAACAGTGTCTTGTATGAGACTATGCGACTTTTCACCCCCGTAAGGGACTATGTGCCTCAAGAAGTATCGCCTCTGCTGACACTCAAATTTCAGGTCACCAACATCCCCAAAGTTGCGGCCTCGGATACAACTTTGACAGTGACAGATGGCAAAGGAGAGCAAGTCATTGTGCCAGTCCCGCAGGGTACCAGCCTCGTGTTGAATGGTGCTGCTCTTCACAAGAACCGTATGTGTACTTCCTTGCAAGAAGGAAAGGTGCTTCATGTTCACCCTACTGCTCTCAGCGCGATACTGGTCCAACCCCGAGGAGTTCAACCCGGATCGCTTCCTAGGTGAATATAACAAGGACGCCTTTATACCATTTAGCGCCGGTAAGTCTCGACAATGCGATTCACCTTGTCCGGCTCCTGATTGCGTTGAACTTGTAGGCGTAAGGTCATGCCTAGGAAAGAAGTAAGTGCCCTAGAAACTACCTTTATTATGGCATGTCCACTCAACCCGAATTCCCAGGTTTGCGGAGACCGAGGCAGTTGCTGCTTTGTCCATGATTGTCAATCGGTATAAGGTTACAATCAAGGAGGAGCCAGAATTTACACATGAAAGCTTCGAGCAAAGGAAGAGAAGAGTATTGCAGAGTAGAGCAGGGATCACCGTAACGTATGTTCAATGTGTCGGTATTAGCGAACCCACACTGACCTTATACATTGCAGCCCTATCCGCGTCCCACTGGTGTTCACCAAGCGGGATTGAGTTTGCTTTTCCCGTATTTACAAAGCATACCATCCTTACGCTTGTATCTACTATAAACCGGCTACTAGACCCTTTTCGAAATGGCAAAGTCCAAAAGAAGTTCTAAGCGCCCGACATTCGGGAACTGGAAAAACAGGTGAAAACAGGCGAGGCAAAATATTTTACGTACCTGAGGGCCATGCGATTCATGTTCAGGGGGCCGGTCCAGTAGGTAGGAAATGACTGGCGTTCGCCCAAGGTACCCTGGCACTACGAACAATGTGACGTAGGTGATCCTGGAGGACGCCCAGCGGACCGTGACAGATGGACGCGCCATCTTGTTTTCCATCCAAAAATTGGCAGGGTCTTTCTAGGACTTGGAGTTTGATCGTATGTCAGAGACCACTTACCTGGGTAAGTTCAGGAGGAAGGCTCCCTCGTATTAAAAGGTAGAGAGGAGCACATATCACTCCACTTTATTTCAAGGCGCCAATATCGTCAGTTCAAGGCTGAGAAGCTACCGGAGAGATGAGGCTGGAAGCAAGCTGGAGGCAAACACGCCGGTGAGTCAGCCGAATTAGATTCATCCAGATTAGGTGCCCCAAACAAACCCGGGAGTAGCGCCCAAGCGGTGGATTTGCTGAAAGGACGAACAACCACCTTCAAGCCCTTGCCAACTAGCAGATGCGGCTACATCTGCCTTCGCTCCTCTTCTGTGTGGCTCTGCAGCACCAGGGACCCACCACCTTTGGCTCCTGTACCTTTTAAGTCTGTGGAGAGGCTCCATCCTTCCGGCCAGGTGTTCCCCTTCTCTGGGATTCACTCTCGATTGGGACCCTCTCGTACCGCAGATGCGACGAAGGGTCCAGCGGTGGGGATACCATGGGAATGGAGGATGCTTGGTCCATGGATCCTGCCCAAACAGGCGAAGGTGCGCAATTGGCATTGAATCCAGATCGACCAAAGAAAAGATCTGGACGAGTCTGGTACCTCAAGCCCTCCAATCGATATTGCACATACAAACGGCAATGCCATGTTCTGTACTGGGCAACCAGGGGTTTACCCCACTGCAGGGCTCTCAACCACTGTGAAAACAAGGAATACCGCACAATCCGTCTCCCACGTGGCTTTCCAGGCAGAGTTTAGCTCAGCCAAAGGATGTAGTGGTCGAGATGGTAACCTCTGGGCCAGCTTCGGCGACAGCCAAACATCAGCGTGACTTCAAGGAGGGATCCTTCTGTGTCCAGGAGGAAGCACCAGTGCGACGCAATACATTCAAGGGCGGTCTTTTCAGGCGCCCTCTAATCTGCGCCTGTATGGAACCATGAAAGAAGCTGCCTGTGATCCTGACTCGCTAAAGTGGGGAACTACAAAGCTGGGGCGACTCCTCACGGGAATGTCAAGCGCGCATTACAGAGGTGGGGATACTAGTTTCCAACTGGCTCCAAGTATATTGGTAGGCTTGGGAGGCAAGCCCGAGATGCAGCCTTCGGTCCCCTGTTTGTGGATGCTACTGAGTTGCCTTGTCGCTGCTGAGACCCGAGAAGACGCGTTCGAGACCTCCAAGGCAAGCAAGCGGTGAGCTGAGATCCTGGAGACTCCACATAGCGCTGCAGGAGGCATATACTCGTCTCCCAAGCTACATTTCCGCAGAAGTTCTCCTAGCAACTGACTGCCCAGCAGACCCTATAGTTCTCCCAGGTATGACGACGGAGGTGGGCCTAACGAGAGCCTATCGCAGTGGGGCTCTCCAGAGATAGCTCAGACTCTGTGGTACGTGGAGAAAGTTGGAGGATTAGAAGAAAGTTGACTGTGGATTGGAGGGCGTCATACGGTTGGCGTGGCAGACGTTGTTTTACGATGATCAGCGCTTTCCCAACAGAGGCGTTTCGCCCTTTGATCACGCCCTGTACTTTGGGCCCAAGCTCCATGGCCCTCGGTGGCAGCCAGCCTTTGCAATTCTATAGAAAGTCCTGTGTGCATGCCTTGGTTCATTCTGAAATACGGCGAGAGTAGAGATGCACCCCCGAGCAGGTGACTGAGATGAGAGTGGACGGACGCATTCTCACCGCGTAGCATCAATGCAAGACCCTACCCTCACAAAGCTTCGTGGTAGCTCAAATATCGATTCTGAACAATAAAAGGTATACAATTTAACAACAAATTCTATGAACTGAAGCATGTTGTGCTCGGTTCAAGCTCATATCACGCCCATCGTCCAGGTACAACTGGATGCGATGCCGACAGACCGCCATCAACCACAAAGCTTTGTCCATTCACGTAGCTCGAGTCGTCTGTGCAATATCACGTTAAGCCTGCAGCCTGGGTCCGGGAGTAAATAGAAGGCACATACCAGACGCGAGGAAGAGCGCCGCATTGGCGATTTCTGGTTGGCGAGGGCAAAGTCAGCAATTACTCAAAGAACAGCGCGCCCAAAGACTCGCCTTCAGGAACGGCGAACCGTCCAAGGGGGTTTAGCTGGCCAATTTTTCCAGCCGTGCCCCGCTGTCTCGCGTAGTCGAATGTGTCACTGGTCATCCCAGTCTCAATGAGACCTGGACAGATAGTGTTCACCCGAATATCAGACTTTTGAACCTGATAAGCGGCCGTCTTGGCAATCGAGTTCACGCTGCGAGCAAAGCCTGTGGTCAGATTCAGCGTGCCAGGTCGGGAGAAGCATTACTTACGCAGCTTTACTGGCACTGTCTGTAGTTTATGTTAGTCACGTTGAATACCGCATGAAGAAGGGAAGAACCTACAATCAACTGTTCCAGCACCAGAACGAATACCAGCAGCTAGTTGGGCCGAATTAGGGCACAATCCACTTAAGGATAGCCAAACTTACTGGATGCAGTAAGAATGATGCTTCCTCCAGACCTTTCCTTACCACGTGAAGGATTCGCCTTCAACATGGCGACAGAGGCATATTTGACGGCAAGGAAGCATCTGACGCACAGGGCGTTATTCAACAGATCGCGTTCAGCAAGACAAAACTCACGACAGAGCGTTAATGCGCATGCTTTCCATAAACGTTTCGGCAGTGGTGTCTGCTAATGCATTTTTGGAAGCCCAGCCGGCCTGTTATGTTCGGACTCAATACAAGACATGAAGGTGAAGAGGTCAGCGTACATTGGCAAAGAATATGTCAAGTCTTCCTGCTTCCTTCAAGGCTCGTTCGCATACACCAGAGATGGCAGCATCATCTGCCGCGTCTGCCTGGATGGTAGCGACCTTTACACCTTATTAACGGGAACCAATGACGATGAGGTAGGAAGTACCTTGACGTTCGGGTACTTGCTCTCAATGGCCGATTTGAGGTTAGGCAAGTTGGTTCCATCAAAGTCGATAAGGTAGAGATGGCTAGCGCCTTATTCAAGGTCAGACCACTCGGTCAGCTGGTGAATACGTCCCTGCATTACCTTCTCGTGCGTAAAGGAGCGCAGTGGCGCGTCTAGAGAGTCTGTTAGTCCTGGGGTGGTTCGGATATCGAAAGGAAGCGTACCCAATGCCTTTCAGAGAGCCAACTCCGGTGATGACTGCCACCTTTCCCTTGAGCTTTCCAGTTCCAGGGGCATCCTGAACCTGTCTCTGGATCTGCTCCAGACGCGCCACCGTACTCTGGTAGTGCTCTTCGGCGCTCTTCTGCTGGGTGCGGAACTTGTCGTAGGCAGACATGGTGGTGGAGAATATGAGGGCTAAGCTGTACTCTCGACAGACTAAGCGCGAAGTATATATAACCGGTCAAGCTGGCGGGTATGGGATATCATGCAGTAGCCGCTAAACCCGGTAACTGATGTTGACCGGGCGATGAGATCAAATTACCACCAAAACTCAAGTCTTCCCCCCAAGTCGTGAGACCATTAATATCCTTGTGGGTATGTTGTTGAATTAGAACAGAGAAAGTCATCCTGGAAGCAAGAAATGTACGAGAAATGTCGTTGTCGTCGTTCGCCCTCGACGGCGGCAATAGCCGATCGTCATTGAGGTCATGTCTTGGCGCGTGGCCTGACATCGAGTGACTTCCCTTTGCAGAAACCTCCACCCCCAACAGCGCGAACAGCGTCCACAAGCTGCCCACAGACGCCAGCAGCGCAGACGCCTCTAGAGGCGAGGACATTGAGATGACACCTGTTGTTGGGTCTTCGTCTGGCAACGGAGACATTCCAGCACACGACTATACCGAAGGGGCGACACCGATCGAAATCAATCAAGCATTGGTCAATGCTCGTCGCTCGCGTCGAGACTCCCAGTACAGCACATACTATGATGGAGCAGGAGAGGGAGACGGCTCGATGTTCTCTGGACCTGGACATGCAGTTAACCCCAGCAGTGTTTCCAGAATGTCCCGCATCGAGATGGGCAGAAGAAGCAGTGATATGAGGACGAGGACGAGGAGGCAGAGTGTTCAATCAGGCAGGGTGTCGCTGAGCAGGTCTATTTCTCGCGGGTCCGCAGGAGGGGACGGTGCATCCAGGGTATTTGCTGACGATGAATCTGTGGACATGTATGCATCTGACGCTGGTGAGGACGATATTGCGTCCTCGAGGCGAAGGAGGCGCCGGTCGACATCCCCTCCTCCTCGCTCCATGTTTGGAAACCTGGCAAATCTTTTCTCTTCTCGTGCTGAGTCTCCACCACCGCGCGGAAGTCGACGGTCGCGTTCAAGGGCTTCCAGTCGAGTCTCGGGGAGGAGTCGGCGTTCTGACGCGGTCTCTGAACAAGCTTTGCTTTCAGACGATGATGGAGAGGAACGTTGGGGCTATTCCTCCGGAGAGGAGGACTCCGAGGAAGAAGGTCTAGGAATTGACAACGCATCTATCACAGCCAGTATGCAATACGACTCTGACTTTAACGACGACAACGAAGATGAGTCTCGAATCCCTCTATTGGATATGGATCCGCTCTTTGGAGGAGAAGCCCGAGTCGACATGGAGATGTCTACACTACTAGAACCTCCACCACTGGGACCTCCAAGCAGGCAGACAATACACATCGAGGATGAAGATAGCACAGTTCGTTTCGTTGGCTACGAAGCGGTTCCTTCAAGAGTTTGGGTCTGGAGACTGGGTTGCATCCTGTCCTGCGGTGTTCTTGCTTTGTTTGGCCACTGGTTCCCCAATCTCTGGTTGCGCTGGGTGACTAGAGAGCGCGCATTTATTGACATCAAAGATGGTTTTGTGGTTGTCGAGGTAAGTGATTTTCTGTACCAAAGCAAACGTGCTCTCATATCCCAAGTCCGCATACAGGGCTATATCTCTCCTGCCAATCCAAACTATCGACTATGCATACCCTATCGACACTGTATTCCCCGAAGATATCCCCACCGTTCCTGGACAGAGCCCAGAACTGCTGAAAGGATCAAACAGCGTTTGGAGCGCAGACACAGGCATGCTCAGGCGGTTGGTCATCGTAGACTATCGTTACACCCGTTTCGCACTGGATCCAAGGACAGGTTTATTCTCGCTTGTTCGGTAAGCTAATTCAAGAAGTACCGTATCACTCTACTCACAACTATTCAGAGATTGGCGAGATCGCTCTTGGACCTCTATACCCTCCGTGCTTCCTGGAATCGATGATAATGTCCAGACTCAACGGCAGCTACTCTTCGGGAAAAACGAGATTGACATTGAAGCGAAATCAACCGGAGCGCTGCTTGTGGATGAAGTAAGTTTCATCAGGGCTGCATCTTTACACAGCGTCTGACTTTCTCTAGGTCATTCACCCCTTCTATATTTTCCAAATTGCAAGTGTCATCTTGTGGTCATTGGATGATTACTACTACTACGCCTTCTGCATTGCTCTCATTTCTGTCGCGAGCATTGTTTCGACATTGATTGAAACTAAGCAGGTAAGCTAGTATTGTGCATGCTTTGTATTCATGTTCTCATAAGCCACCAGACGATTGCCCGCATGAGGGAAATGTCAAGGATCGTTTGCACAGTCGATGTTCTGCGTGACGGTAATTGTAAGTATCTTCTTCCGCCAAGCTTCGCTCTTTCATCTAACTTGTTTTAGACTGTCAGAAGGACTCCGCAGAGCTGGCGCCTGGTGACATTATCAACCTGTCCACATCTACCATCAACATTCTGCCAGCCGACATGTACCTCCTCTCTGGCGATGCAATTGTCAACGAAAGTATGCTAACAGGGGAAAGTGTACCAGTTAGCAAAGTCCCTATGAAGGATGAGGACCTAGTCAAATGGAGGGAAGAAAAGACGGAGAACTCTAGGTCATTCATGTATGGCGGCACCCGAGTTGTTCGCATTCGAGGCATTGTTGGTCCTGATGGGGTTGGGAAGGCGGCAATGGGACTAGTTGTCCGTACAGGTACGATAAGCTTCGCTTATCAGCCTGATAGTGCTCCCTAACCTATCTGCAGGTTTCAATACCACCAAAGGAGCCTTAGTAAGGTCAATGTTGTTCCCCAAGCCCATTGGTTTCAAGTTCTATCGGGATTCTGTTCGGTTCATTGGCTTCCTGGCTTGTATAGCGATGGTTGGCTTCTGCTTCAGCGCCGTCCAGTTCGTTCGCATAGGGGTATGTGCTACGATAGAGGATTGATTTATGGATAACTTACCCTTTGGTCTAGATCCCCTGGCACACGATTGTGATTCGTGCACTTGATCTCATTACTGTCGTTGTTCCCCCTGCCCTCCCTGCAACGCTATCAATCGGAACCAGCTTTGCAATCGCTCGACTTCGAAAGTCTGGAATCTTCTGCATTTCCCCAAGTAGAGTCAACGTTGCCGGCAAGGTCAACGTCTGCTGCTTCGACAAGACCGGCACTCTCACAGAAGACGGCTTGGACATACTCGGTATCCGACCTCTTGAACGAAACAGCAACCAATTCGGAGAATTATTGGAAGATATCTATGATCTACCTCTGGCTAACCAGAAGGCCAATTTTCTGTATGCCCTGGCAACATGCCACAGCCTGAAGATGGTGGACGGGGAGGTTTTGGGAGATCCACTAGACGTCAAGATGTTCGAGTTCACAAAATGGAATTTGGAGGAAGCCAAGGCAGGAGTTGGGAACATCAGGGCCAAAGGAACTGTGGTGGATCAAGCTGCGCTCGTCCAAGTGGTCGTGAGGCCCCCTGGCGGTGCTGAATTCAAGCTTGAAGATGCTTTGAGGGGTTCTGCCAAGGTCAGCCTTGTGTTTGCCTAGGGTATTTGACCTAACTCACAATTCTTGCAACAGCGAGCCTATTTCCTGGAGCTGGGCGTTATTCGAACCTTCGAGTTCGTCTCAGCACTGAGGCGGATGAGCGTGATCGTAAAGCGCCTGAAGGGTTCGAGTATGGAAGTCTACGTGAAAGGCGCACCAGAAGTTATGACAGACATCTGCGACCCTGATTCTTGTGAGTACCCCGTTATCACTCCAATAACCTCTTGCCTAATGGTATCTCAGTCCCTCAGGATTATGATGACCTCCTTTCATATTACACCAAACGTGGCTATCGTGTCATTGCTGTTGCAGGCAAGAGCATCGAAGGCCTCTCTTGGTTGAAAGCGCAAAGGATGAAACGGTTCGTGACCTTAGATAGATGTCCTCTCATCCTACTCAGTCTTTTGCTTTCAGAGAACACGCCGAGTCCGGTCTCCGCTTCCTGGGACTCGTCATCTTCGAAAACAGACTCAAGCCGGGTACAACACCTGCGATCCAATCTCTGCGGTCTGCAAATCTCGCATGTCGCATGATCACTGGGGATAACCCATTGACAGCCGTGAGCGTTGCCCGAGAGTGCAGTCTCATTAGTCAAACGGCGCACGTATTCTATCCAACTTTTGTCCATGGTCTGTTTTTTCCCTCTTTGATTCGCCCTCATTGTGACTGATGTATGCTAAAGGCAATGCCGCCACCGCCACCTCTAAATTGCAGTGGACTTGCATGGACGATCCATCATGGAAGCTCGATTCATATAGCTTGAAACCGTTGACGCCACCGCCCCATCACACAGTCGAGGAAGAGATCGCCTACCAAGACTACTCGCTTGTCTTAACGGGTGATGTGTTCCGTTGGATGTTGAACTTCGCCGCGTTGGAAACTTTGCAGCGGGTAAGCTCATCCTCATCTTGGATTGACGATATAATTTATCATCCGTCTGCAGATGCTCGTGAAGGCTCAGATCTTCGCCCGGATGTCGCCAGACGAAAAGAACGAAATTGTCGAGAGGTTACAAGCCCTTGGCTACACTGTTCTAATGTGTGGTGATGGTGCCAACGACTGTGCTGCCCTGAAAGCGGCTGACGTCGGTATCTCGCTATCCGAGGCTGAAGCCAGCGTTGCGGCGCCATTTACATCCAACACCCCTGATATCGGCTGCGTGCTTGATGTTATCAGGGAAGGTCGAGGAGCACTTGTCACTTCGTTCAGTTGCTTTAAATACATGTAGGCGGCCTTTCTTTAGGCCCTGGGAATGAACTAATTATTGATACAGGGCACTATACTCTCTCATCCAGTTCACTTCGGTAACGCTTCTGTACTCGTTCGCGTCTTCTTTGGGTGACTTCCAGGTAAGCAATCTCTCGCTATCGTCAAACTGGCACAACCACTCATATATTCTTGCATTAGTTCCTCTACATTGATCTGGCGATCATTATTCCAGTCGCCGTTACGAGTAAGTGCGATCCCTATTGCGTCTTGACGATGGACTGATTGATTCCTTCAGTGGCCCGCACGTTGCCATATCCTCACATCCATCACAAACGACCAACTGCGAATCTGGTGTCCAAGAAGGTGTTGGCGAGTATCATAGGACAAATATTGATCACAAGCGGGATCCAGGTCTGGGCCTACTTCTGGGTTCGGAGGCAGACATGGTAAGTTGAACTGATTTACGCTATGCATTGGGTCCAGATGGGCTAACTTGCGTCCAGGTACACGCCTCCGCCAGAGTTCGCGGCCCAGGTCACTGGCGACAACAATCTGGAATCGACAAACTACGAAAACACCGCACTGTTCCTGGTGTCATGCTTCCAATACCTTCTCGTTGCAGCCGTTTTCAGCATTGGGCCGCCGTACAGGAAGCCTATGTATACAAATGGTGCGTCTTGACAATCACCATGTTGAAATTTGCTTCTGACGGCTTCGCAGGTTGGCTCATGTTCTCCATGAGCCTGTTGCTTGGTGTCAATGTCTGGTTGCTGCTCTCGCCTTCTGACGTGATCGTTAAACTCTTGACGCTGATGGAGTTGCCTATGTCGGGAAGGATTACCCTTCTTACTGCGGCAGCTGCGAACGTCGCACTTTCCATGTCGTTTGAAAAGTGGGGAACGGAGATCACGAGTCGGGTCATTGGGGGAATTCAACGGTTTGTACACCGTGACCGACGGCAGGTTCGGGAAGGCAAGGTTTACAAGGTTGTGGAAGGGGGGATGCATTGAGATGCTTAGTGCCTATTGTAGACTATCGACTGCCGTGTCATAACAATGTGATCATTTTTGCTTGTTTTCTCTGGGCTTGGTGTGGCCGGAAAGGGCTGGACCTCGAAGGACCTGATTGTAACCGTGCGAAAGATGTATGATGGGCTGTGGTAACGATGGATGGCAGCGACGGATGTAATGAGGATTGAGCTCTCTCTCCTTGCTTTCTTACACTCACATTCTGCTTTTTCTTTTTCGCCTTTGGCGCCCTTTTAATCTTCGCCATTTTTGAACGCTGGGTCGTTCATCCGCAGGACCGGATTTTTCGCTTCACATTTCAGCTCTCACAATGCTATCAGCAGCTATCCGTCCCACCAAACCCACGTTCTTGGCCCTTTTCGCTCTTTTGTTTTTGTTTTCGGCCCAGGCCAATGCCCTTCCTTTGGAGAGAAGACAGGCTTCCAACAGCCAGACCCAGCTTACGACGACGAAGGAGACCGTGACGTGAGTTATTGGTTATATTGCAAGAGGGATGTTGGAAAGTTGAATTGCTTTCCAGCGCCGCCGGTACCCTGATAGAGACATGCGAAATCACCTTGACGCCTATTAAGGATGCTGCTGGGAGTGACGCATTCGAGAAGGTCACCAAGTGCACGATGGAGGTCAGGCCCGATGGTGCAGCGCCAGGCGCTCCGCCAGCGTCCAGTGCATCGGGCGCAACGACAGAGACGACCAGCCCTTCTGCCACAGCATCCTCAGACGCCATCAGCTCTACCGCATCTGCACCAGCTTCCACCACAGCTGCTCCTGGTGAAGTCTCGACATCCAGTGCAGCAGAGGGTGCATCAGTATCGGAATCGGCTTCCGTTTCGTCTTCAGCTTCAGCACCGGCAATCACGATCCTCCCTGCAGCATCCGACGCTCTCTCCATATCTGGAGCACCATCGTCGTCCACTACCGAAGGTGTTTCTTCAGCAGTCGAATCCTCGAGCGCCAGCGCTAGCGCTTCGGCCACCCCTTCCGCATCTGGGCTCATTTTGACCCCTGCAGCGCCAAGTGCTACAAGCTCAGAGGCTGTTTCATCGTCCGCTGTCGCTGCGCCGAGTGCCTCGGTGAGTGATTTCTTGATTGTCCACGGTCCTTCTAACGATTACCAGGGCTCGGCTGAATCCAGCGCTCCTTCTGCTTCCGCGTCTGCTGCGGCACCGTCATCGGAAGCCTCATCAAGTGCTGCTTCCTCAGAACCAACCCCAAGCACTACTCTCGTCGTGCCTCCTCAGGAAACGACTTCCGCGCCCGCTGACCAACAGCAACCGCCTTCTCCTGCCGATAACCGCGGCACAGACCCCTCTCCCACTGCCACACCAACAGACGGAACCCAAGCTGCAGCAGAGTCCAGCGGAACTGCCGAGCCTTTTGCCCTTCCTGGCAAGAAGATTTCTGTCTTGCCGATTGGTCTTGGTGTCTTTGCTGGTATCTCCGTCATTGCTCTCATTGTTGTCGGCCTGGTTACCTATGAGAGGACAAAGTACCGCAAGGTGAGTTACTATGGAAGTTTCTTGTGTTTATCCGTTTAGCTGACCCTTTGTGATAGCAATTCCGCAAGCAAAAGCTGGCAGAAACGGCGGCACCCATGGGATATAGTGGAGGTGGCTACAACTCTGTGTGATCTGTTTCATCTTAGCATTTGCGAGCGAATGCCATGTTATTTTAAACCCTTTTCTGTGCTCTCCTGAGGAATGTGATGGACAGCATTGTAGAACCTGCCTGCGCTCTTGGTCTAGATACCCCGTCCTACAGACTAGAATAGGTTTTTGTAATAACTTCTGAGTGCCCCTTTTTGTTGGTAATGAGTGTGAGGCGCGTGAGATACGTGTCAGGATCGTGTCCGAGGCCCTGGATCAATGTGGTTACGTCGTTTGACCTTGTAAATGCTACGACGTCCATGATTCTATCCACACGCTGAGATAGCCCAGACGACGCTAATGGTCAAGTACAAGTCTGACATTTGTCGGAGAAAGGCAACCTGGTTGGCCTTTGGCCTCGCAGCTTGTGCCGTCGTTGCTTCAGCCACGGTTGCAGATACAACGAGAACTGTGAGCATCCTTTGACAACGTTATAGCACTTGTGGAAGAGCTAAATATTGGCAATAGAACACTGAAGTCGGCCACGACTCTTCGGAACCACCGTCTAATGTTGTCTCTTCGCTGACCTCCGACACGCCCCCGCAGGTAAATGAAGGTGCCTGGATTCGACCACCACTGAATGCTCACGAGGATCCTCAGCCAGCTTCACGTTCACAGCAGGAAGCAGATCAGGCAGCAGAAGGTATGTCTACGAATCTCTTCGAGGGACCCGTGTTGTGCTCACCACAAGATCATCCAGCTTCCCGGGCCTACAAACAGGCCCTTGCCACCCTCACATCATTGAAACCCGTCCCCTCCCAGCACATATTCGACGCTGCATTGGTCACTGGCAATGAGAACTCAAAGTCCATCTTCACCAACTTTCTGCCTAATCGACACGGCCAAGGGCCTGTTGGAAGTGCCATTCGCATTGCGCTCAGACTACATCACTATGCCACGACAGCATTAGGAAAGGAGAGGCTAGGCTTGGGTTCGAAGAAGAAAGAGGAAGATCTGGAGCACAAGTCTATCAAGGTTATTGACCTTCTACAGCATTCCGCTGAGCTGGGAAACGAGGAGGCACTATACACACTGGCCATGGTATCATTGGTGGGTACTGCGTGTCATTTCGAGGCTCTGTTCGTCCTGACAGAGGGTTGGCCAGTTTCCCCCGAACCAGTACTTCAAGCACGACCCCAAGTTGGCCTATGACTCCTTCGTAGCGCACGCTGCCCAGACAGGGAGCGCATCCTCGCAGGCCTATCTCGCTTTCTTCCACGCATCGGGGTACCAGGATGTCGTCCCAGTAGACCAAGGCAAGGCCCAGCTTTATTACACCTTTGCGGCCAACGGCGGAGACCGAGGCGCCCAAATGTCTCTTGGATACAGATACTGGAGCGGAATTGGGACGCAAGATAGCTGTGACAAGGCTTTGGTGTGGTATGGGAGTGCTGCTGAACAGGGTACGTCGCGATGCATTAGAACCTGTTGCTTGCTTGGCTCATGCTACTCGGCAGCCATGAAGAAATACCATGCAGGGCCTCCAGGGGGACGAACTCTACCTCAGACTGCCACGCGACTGTCGGACTTGGTTGGAGGTATCTATGGCCCAGGTGCAAGTGTTGCATCAACAGGTATGAATGCCATGAGACCTGCAATCAAGGCAGGCGTTGCTCGGGCTGCTGGTGAAACATGGGCAGATGTCCTAGAATATTACCGGGTAAGCAAGCAACCCCCCGTTTTATATTTGCTCCATTCGCTAAGCGGCAAATGTAGTTCAACGCGGATCGCGGAGAAATCGGCTTTGCATACCGGCTAGGAAAGATCTTCTACCAAGGCAGTATCTATGCTTCGGCTGGTGGCATTGCATCTGGAAGTGAAGGTGTCGGTGCCATCCCTCGCAACTACGAGATTGCCTACGACTACTTCCATTTGATTGCACAACAAGTCTGGCCAAAGGACCCACCACACAGCGCTGAGATCAAGGATTCGGAGAACAAACCTGTGGGATATGCTGCGGCGAGTGCTGCCTATCTCGGACGGATGTACCTCCGCGGGGAGGGCAGAAAACCAGACCCAGTCATGGCCAAGGCATGGTTCGAGCGAGGGGCTGAGCACGGAGAACCGGAATGTTTGAACGGTCTGGGAATCATCTACAGGGACGGTTTGATTCCTGGATCCAAACCTGATATGAAGAAGGCGCTCCCATACTTCAGCGCAGCGGCGGTTGACGATCTTGCCGAGGCCCAAGTCAACATGGGTATTTACCACTTTGGTATGTGATTTTCATGTTTTCTTCAACCGCAGCCTTGCTGAACCATGATCCTCTAGAACGTGGGGAGATCATGTCGGCGTCCACCTACTTTGAAGCCGCTGTTCGCAATGGGTCTCCGTTCAATGCGTATTACTATCTGGCCGAGACGCATGCAGCACAAGCAACGAATCCCAGCCTCGTTGGTCATGTCGCTTCCAGCTCGTGTGCCATGGCTGTCTCCTTTTACAAAATTGTGGTAGAACGAGGAGTATGGGAAGAGGACCTGTTGCGAGAGGCTGAAATGGCATGGATGGCGGGAGGTGACCAGGACAAGCAGGTTGCCATGCTCAAGTGGTGGCTGGCTGCTGAACGAGGCTTTGAAATCGCACAGAATAACCTCGGCTACATCCTCGATCAAGATAGGAGCGTCCTCCGACTCACTCGTTTCTCACCCCAAGTTTCGGCTTCAAATGACACGGCAACTCTGGCGTTGACTCAATGGATTCGAGCTGCCGGCCAAAGGAACATCGACGCTTTGGTCAAAGTTGGGGACTACTACTACCATGGACTTGGAGTATCCAGCCTGGAGTCGGAGAAGACACGATTGGAGAAGGCAGCGAGGTACTATCAGTCAGCTGCTGACACCCAGATGAGCGCCCTCGCAATGTGGAATTTAGGGTGGATGTACGAGAACGGAGTTGGTGTTCCCCAGGTTCGTAATCTCTTTGCGAACCACAACGACAAAGTCTAACGAATGGTGGCGAGCAGGACTTCCATTTGGCCAAACGCCACTACGACCTCGCTCTCGAAGCGAACACGGAAGCGTATCTACCTGTTTCGCTTTCGTTAATCAAGCTCTATGTGCGCAGTATATGGCACACCATGATGGGCGGGAAAGATGGTCTGAACCTGTGGCATCCTGACGTGCCCGACGCCAGTGGTACAGCCATTTCTCTGATTAAAGCAAAAAGTGCATGACTGACGCTTCTGTAGAAGGGAAAGGACAAGGAAGGGAAACACCAGAGCTCGACGGACGAAAGACTGAGGCCAAAAACGAAGCTCTAGAACACGCATATGAAGTCGAGGATGACGAAGACCGCCCCTGGTACTTTGGTCGCGCAAAGGATGATTTCAAGCGTCGACAAGACAACCCAAGACCACCTCCAGGAGACGAGGACCCTATCCAATGGGCAAGGCAACGAAGAGACGCAGAAAGAGAGCGTGACAGTGACTTCGGACCCGAAGATTACTTTGACGGCGCCCTCCGAGGCAACCGCGAAGATGGTGACGAAGACGACTTTGCGGAGACTATGCTGCTTGTTGTGGTCTGCCTTGTCATCTCGGTGCTTCTGTATGTCCGGACTCGGATTGTCGAGAGGATGCGTCGGGAGCAAGGAAATGAGCAAAATCAAGAACGCCGGGACGGGAACGCCAACGGCGGCGTGTTCCCTCCCCCGGGAGATCCTGCTCGCCAGGACTGGGCAATACTTAGATAGCATGTAAATGTAATTACCCGGCAGGATAAACATCATTTAAAACCCCTCGTTCATTTTCACAAAGAAGACCTTGCAAAGCGCCGATTCCCTCTACGGGTCACGTGTACATAAGGCGGGTTAAATAAGGCGCTCGAAGGATCCGAGTCTTGGACTCCGTCATTTATCTCTGTTCCATTGGTCTCGCTTGTCCACTACATCCCGAGTTTGACTTGGTATCTCAGTCACCTCGGCAGCGTCTGGCTATGGCTCTTGACACTGCATCTCTGGAACCTCTCATCTATCGGATTCTAACTGCACCCGGGACAGACTTGTCGACTATTAGCGCAAAGCGCGTTCGGCGCCAACTTGTTGAGGAAGAAACATTGACTGCGGAATATGTCAAAGAGCAGAGAGAGGCCATTGATGCTCTCATTACTAGAGTCTTTGAACGAGTGAATGCGGAGCAACAGCAAGGGGAGGAGGAAGAGGAGGAGGAATACGAGGATGATTCCGGGGGGGAAGAGTCGCATACTTCACGGAAACGGCAACACTCCGACAACGACGAGGATGATGAAGAGGGGGACAGAGGGTCTCCGCCTCCGACCAAGAAGGCCAAAAAGTCTTCCTCTCAGAACGGCAAGAAGCTAAGCGACGAGGCTTTGGCACGTAAACTCTCAAACGAGATCAACGGGCGTACGACGAGGACAGGCAAGGCTGGTGGGACAAAGGCCCGCGGCTCGTCCAAAGCCAAAGCCAGAAAGAGTGCTGCCACCATCGATTCCGATGACGACAGCGACAATGGTGCTGCGACGAAGAAGAAGCCCAAGAAACGGGCTTCTAGCAGTACTGGTGGTGGAGGAGCCAGAGGTGGTTTCGCAAAAGAGTTTGTCCTCAGGTGAGTCCAGGAGCCACTCGTTCAGAATCTAGGGGTAACGAGCACCTGCAGTGGTGCTCTGGCGACGGTTGTTCAAGCCGAGAAGATGTCCCGACCGCAGGTTGTGAAACAGCTGTGGGTCTACATCAAGGAGAATGAACTTCAAAATCCCCGGGACAAACGCGAAATCATATGCGACACGAACTTGAAGGCTGTCTTTGGAAAGGAGAAGGTAAGCATGTTTGGGATGAACAAGATTCTGGGGCAGTGAGTGGCTACTGTTAAAGTCTGCGACAGGCCCTGCTAACCAAGGCGTCAGACATCTCCACGAACCCGAGGCCTGAACGAAACAGAAATCCCGTGCAATGCATCTATCTGTTGCTTTCTTTATGCTCTCTGTACTATTCCCTGTGTTGTATGTGAAATGCGTTGGATCACTTTTGTGAAGCTTTGGTCTTTATTAAACAACAGCGTGCTTTGCGAGCTAAAAGTAGGGTAGGTTCCGATGGTATCTCCATCAAATAGGTGAGCTATAATAAACCAATCAAAAAGTACAGAAAAGGGATGATACAAAGATTGAAAGTCCTGAACGAATGGTGGCGCGATGTGAGGCGCAAGGAAGGATACAAGGGGAAAAGAGTGGTGTTCGCGGTGTCAGGGATGCAGTTCATGTTCGTTCTCCAACTCGTACTCGTCCTCCTCGTCAATGCCGTCACCCTGCTCCGACTTGAGTTTCCTCTTGCCGCAAGCCTTGCTCATCATGTGTCTTTTGGCAGAGTCTTTCCGAGAGAGGACCCTCCCGCAAATTTCACATCGCGTAGGATGGTCCTGCTCCTTAGCCATGAACTTTTGGTGCACATGAACGATGTGTCGATCAACATCACCACTCCTGGTGAATGTCTTGTCGCACCCTGGCCATGTACAGGGATGTTTCCGTTTCGGCTTGGGTGGCTTGCCGTCTCCGTTGGTGGTCCTATAATGACCACTGCTATAGGGATCTTCCTCGTCGTCCTCGTCTTCAACATACTCCTCCAAAGCAATCTCCTTGCCCTTGGAACTCCCCTGTCTGCTCAATGCGTACATAGCGGCCTCCTTACGAGGCGATGAATGAACATTCCGACGCTTTGTACGGTTCATGGACTCTGTCCTGATGGCCAATCCTGCTCCAGGTCTATCATGCGGCCCAGGTGGATGGTATGGCGGGACGGCTACCTGGGCATGAGGGGCTGGATGGAGTGCCGAAAACGTTGGGGGAGCGATGTATGCATCAGGTGCAGGTGCGAAGGCTGGTGAGGGATAGTAACGATGACCAGACGGAGGAGGCAATGTCCTGGAAGACGACTGATCGGAAAAGGAGCGGGACGCTGATAGCGTGCCAACAGGTCTCAAGAGTGGAGGTGGCGATTGGGAAAGAGGTACACTGCCCGAGGGTCGCAGTGTTGGACGAGGGGCGTCCGAATGATTATAATCGGTGGAAGTTCTCGCCGATGTCGGCGCAACATGCAGCCTGTAGTGGGACGAGGGCGCACTCGGAGAAGGATCGTATGAACGGGGAACCGGGGGTGCTGAGTGGGGGACGCGTGTGGTATGATGCGATAATGGTGCTGTTGGATGAAACGCAACAGGACGCAAGGGAAAGCCATGACTTGGCCTTGGAAGTGGGTCATCAGGACCCTCTGGCGACGTCAATGGGCATCGTTGGTTTGTCGGAAGATTGAGCTCCGAGGAAGAAGGCGGTGGACTCGGGCTGACAGAGGAACCTGAATGCGGTGGAACCGGGCTCGGGCTCATTGACGGAACGGTCGGTGTTAGAGAACTGCTTGCCATAGAGTTATGCCTTGAGATTGGCGGTTGCAACTGTCTCAAGCGTGGGCTGGTTGTGGTACTATGGCCGCTGCCCAGGCCATCTGACCGAGCACCATCAAACCCGGATCCACCGTGGCGTACGTGCGCAGGTCGCTCTTCCCTGTTTATCCTGTCAATCTCTTCAGAGAAATTGAGATTACGGCTGAGCAAGTGATTTGCGTCTGTCTCAGTAACGGCGGGGGAGATTGGGTGACTCTCTCGGAATGCCTCGCCCTGTGTGATGTAAGGTCGGCGTTAGAGACGAAGATACAGAGATGACGAACCATTGGTTTCCCCGTGAGGCTTGCAACAGTGTGAAGTTCCTTTGGCAAATTAATTGCATAACCGCCCTCTGGGATAGGCATACGACCATCCTCTGTCAGCTTCGGGTCTGGCTCCTTCTGCCTTTCTCGAAAATGATCAAATGGATCCCCTTGGCCCTGCATAATGGTTATCAGGATGAGATTCGGGCTATCAGCATGTTTTCACACCTTTCGAATGGCGAAATTCGATAATCGCTCAGTTTGGTGGCGCTCAGGTACTGCGGCGGCCGCCTTGATGGTAGAAACAGACCTCCATAAGCATGCTGCAGTATGGGGTAAAGAGCAAGCGCCACGTACCTCATACGGTGTAGATGGAGGAATTTTGCCTGAAGTCTTTTGGCATTCGTTTGCTCTGTCATCGGATGGCTTGCGGGATGATTTGAACCTCGCGTTGAATGTGGTTATGGTGACCAAGACAGCTTACCTGCAACGCCTGTCCTGCCGTAGACGTGCTTGCTGTCACCGTTGAGGTCCCCGATGGCTGGGGGTGAGGCTTGGGGGGCGTGAGTCACCATAGAGGTGGGGCCATGTGCTCCCATGATAACACGCACCTCGCCGCCTTCAGCGTTGGCCGCTCCATTGGAGTCTGGTATCTTGTCAGGGTCGGAGGGCAGTTTTGAGCGGTAATGGGTCGTAACGAGCTGCGCGCCATTCTCACCAACCGCCCGCTCTTGTCCTGCTGGTGTTTTTGGTGGTCTCGGATGGGGATGAAAGTCTTCTGCAATATCTCTCTCGTGGACTATGTTGCGGAAAGTGGGCCTCCGGGGTGGTGCTGTTGTTCCTACCTCCCTGCTCGTCTCTGGCTCATCCAGTGGCTGAAAAATAGTACGACTGCGAGCAATTTGAGATTTAGCGCCCAAGAAGACACCCCAGCTGCTGTGGAACTTACAAGTCAGGCTCTGGATGGACATGAATTCCGATGTTATCGCCAGAGTCGTCGCCTCTAGACTCGCGGTCAAGCAGCGACATATGTTGTGCTCCGTCTGTCATATTCAGAAAATCAGGTCGCATAGGCTGGCAGTCAAGAAGAACATGGTCGAGGTTATAATGGTTGCAGTTAAAGTCACAGAGTGGGTGCCACAACCAATTTGATGGCGAATAGGGGCCGCAGAATGCCGATCGGAGCATGGGAAAGCGTTTGACGTGATGTGGTAGTGAACCAGTTTTGCGCCATAAGGACAAAGACAGCCAGCAAAAGATGTGAGGCGCGTATTTTTTATGTCATGTTGACAGGCCGCACTACCCAGAGAAATGTAGATACGTTGTCCATACCGACTATGTACCAGGGTTGACCCGCAAGGTGTCGATGACGGACCGTAACCATGCCCAAATACGCCACACTCGACGCCCCTCTTCACCGGACAAGTGGAAAAGGGTTAGGCAGGCGCCCAGGATCAGCTACATCAACCCTTGACAACTCGGAAAACAGTCTGGAGTTGCCAGATTGGAACGGCTCCTCGCTTCACGCATCGGATGTTGTCGCGGTGAAGAGTGGCGCAGGCCTGAGATGGACGCTCCCCAGATACTCAGGATAGTCGAATGAGCAGAGCTTATCATCTAGCCATACCCTCGTCATTCTCTGCCTTTGATACTGGCAATCCAAGATACTTGCACTCAGAGTTTGCTAGTCGCGCATCACCGAGGCCGATGGCGGTCTCGAACTTAGCGCTGGCCCGTGCCGACTACGGCAGCTGCCATTCCTAGCTAAATAGCGTACACGTAGCTGGGTAAATGGAACACGTTGGCAGAATAGGAGTAGCGATGCTCATGCAAAACGCCGTACCAGCGCTGGAGGATGGAAGAGCGAGTTCTTGACAGCACATTTGGAGTACTTTCTTATCATAACTCAGGTGACAATCGCCTGGGAGCCGATCAAGACCGTTCGATGTTGAAGAGGAATTGTGAGAAGGCAAAGCCCCACACGTCACTCGACCATATATCATTCTTCTCTCCCAGAACGCTCACTCGGGCAAACGCCTCTCCGGCTACCATATCTGCGTGACCAACGTCAAAGTCAATCATTAATGCCGAAGTCGACAGCGGTGGCTATTTATAGATCACAGACGTCAGGCGCACTTTCTGCCTTGCGTGGCGTAACTAAACTACCATCCTCTCGTGTAGAATAATACTCAGGGAATCCTTTGTCATTTACGGGCTATCTTCAGCATAATGTATGGAATGCGAGGGAGGGCGTATATAAAATGTTGATGCACTCCCAGCGTCAGTCTGCGCATCACTCAAGAACACATTGTACAACGAACCCGTTCTTGCCTGGATACCCTATAAGCACGCTTTCGAGTTCGCCAATTGTAGCATCCGCCGATGCGGTTCTGTAACAGATTGTAAGACTTAAGCGCTACCGGGCAAAGGAGCTTGCGTCGACCTAACTGGGTACCTAGAGGCTGCTGTTACTTATCGTCCAAACAATACTGTGCTGTGGGTGAATGCCGCACCTTCAGACATAACCAGGCAACATATTGGGTCGAACGAGGCCCTCATTATTCTACGCACGCGTATAGCCAAGACAGAGTATTCATCGGGGTATTCTACTGCCAATCAACTAGCGATTTGTGTGCCAGCGTCTCATCGCAGCCCAACCTGGCTGCCTTCGCTACTTTGCTACAGGTCCCCCTTCTGGAGATACGGTGATAGCTGTACTCTGAATGATCCAGTTTCGATAACGGCTACGAACGTTGCGCCACAAAGAGAGCGGCGTGGCGATCAGTACATCTACCCGACCTGGCCCAACACCTTCCTTTACTGTGTTCCCTTCTGGTCGACAGATGATTACCTCCCATCACCCGTTATCTGTTCTCGAGTGAGATAGCCTGCCTAGCGCCTCGGAGAAACACAAGGGATGGGAATGAACCCTTTTTGTTCCACGCCATCTCCTCCTGGAAAGTGTCGTGCATGCCGGTGTCCTTTCGCTTACCGGTACACAATACCCTTTTCAATAAGAGCCTCATCAAGGGTTTATCAAGCGAGGGAACGAAAGCCGTAATTCGTATGGACATCTTTGCCTCATGGCTCTTCAGATTAACGAGGTCCGAGTTCTCAGCAAATTTGGCACCAAGAGATAACGAGCAAGGCGCTCATACTCAGCTGAGGAGTGAGGAGAGAAAAAGAGCAGTAATGTGAAGAAATAGGAGGCGGATCTTGACTGCATATTGAGGGCACAGGGGCGTAGAGTCGGTAAATGTTGGACGGTGCAAAAAAAGGGGCTGTCCGCGACGTGCCGAGATCAATTGATTTTTCCCATCGGCCAAAAGGGCAACGACTGTGCTGGTCGCTGGTGCCTTGTGCTGGTTTCTTCCTTACATGTCGTTCCCCTCACCAGCTACAGCCTCCAGCCCCCGCTCCCCATCGCCACGCACACCAGAACCGATCGAATACTCGGACTCGGTTGCCATTCAGAGCGACCCAGGCCTTTCTGCACTGTGGTACATGTCAGCGGCGGCTAAGGCGTCCACCACCCAGCAGCCATGGGGGCTCGAAAGCCCGTTCTACAGTAGCCAGGGAAAGACAGAGGACGATAATATGCTTCAACTCGACGAGCTGCTGGAGCAGGATGCATACGATGAGTCCGTGTTGTCTGAACTGGCGGTAGCTGCCAAATCCCTAATTTCGTCCTGCAGTTCCCCTTCGCCTAGCTTCGCGTCGACCAGCGCTTATCCATCCCCCGTCCCGAAATCTCTAGATAACGTTGCGCACTACTCGCAGCAAGCGCAGTCTGACATCCTGGCAAACCCTTTGGTGGCCCCCTCACACAGTGGTTCCATTTCAGTGACGAAGCCCATTCCACCCCCTGCATCTCTCCCGAGGAAGGTCGACCCTGCTACTATGAAGCAAAGGGTTGTCTACCCAGTCAAAGAATCATGTTACAAGTGTGTGCCCAGGCTATACGATCCGCAGGCTGTGTAACTAATAATCCTACTAGCCTCCCTATCATGTTCCCAAGCATACCAGAAGGCGGAACCAAGTCAAGAGTTGAGACTCAAATTCGGGTTACCGTTGACCTTGCAGATCTTGGCAGCTCAGCCGACCCCTTCAAGTACGATAGGGTAGGCTCATGGAAATGGCTTCGCCTTCCCCCTGGCACAGCAACCAAGAAGCGAACGCGGAAGCAAGGGAAAATCGGTGCGCTGTTCTTGCTCCTCCTGGGAATTATCAAATTCTGAACGCTTCCTGGAATCGTAGACCCCAATCCAGAGGACGTGCTTCAGTTGGCGGTCAGCGTTACGTGTGCGTCACCACCGCATAACCGTGTTCTCAGCTGTTCCAGCTGCCAAGTACGAGAGGTGGGATCATTCGAATGCTTTCCTTGCGCCTCTGTTGATCACTTTGCAGGCTAAGAGAGTTGCGAAAAAATTGGCGGCTCGAGTGCGCCCTGCCAAGTCGGACTCTGATTCGGACGGTGAAGGGGGTAGGCCTGGGAGGAAGCATCAAGAAGACACAACCAACATCATTCAGTTCAATTGCGCAGAGATCATCGACTTTGACACTGGTTCGACTATTCTCCCCCTCCGCATTACTTGCTACTGCCGGCATCATCGGGAAAAAGTTGGATTCAATGTCCACTTCACAATGACAGACCATACTGGTCGGCTCATTGGCTCTGGCATGTCGAGACCAATCATGATCACAGATGACCACAAGACGACAGGCGCAAGTACTCGAACTACCGAACTGGTTGCCAGCTTCACGGGGTTGCCTACCACCCCCGACTGGACACAGGAAAGGTTGAAGGCGCAAATGCCTGATCTTGACACTAAAGCTCCTTCGAAAAGGAAGAAGGACTCGATATCCAGTGCCAGCGGCAAGGCGCGCCATAAGCCATACGATAGCGCTAACAAGTCAAAGAAACCTTCTCGACAAGGGAGCGTGTCTAGCTTGCCTTCCCCTTCAGCAACGTATTCATCATTACCAACACGATCGCCTACTCCGTCGGTCCTGCAGACACTCGCCAGCGCGGAAGCTCCTCCTGCATTCTCGCAGCCTCCAGCACTGCAGCCATCCGCTCTTAGCTCTGAAACTTCATCTCCGGACACCCTCTCTACTCCCCTGGACAACAATTCCGATATCTACATTCCGGAGCTATCTCAAACCCCTCCTCTCACTCATGATTTGCTTCATGCGATGTCTCAGATGCCACAGTCGCACCAGGCGACAGGGCTTCAGTCTCTCAACTTACCCTCAATGATGATACCGGCCCAAGCCCATTCGATGCCCTTCCTACTTTTCGACTCTCCGTCCACGCCTCAATCTCTCCAACTACCAGCCATTCACCGCCTCATCCCGAATGCCGGCCCTACTCATGGTGGAATCGAAGTGACGGTTCTTGGCGCGAACTTCCATCCAAACCTTCAACTAAACTGTGTCTTTGGAGACATTGCTGCCAGTTCCACACAGCGCTGGAGCGAAAATACGCTCGTGTGTATGCTACCTCCCCGCGCTACGCCTGGCGTCGTGGCCGTATGGTTTGAAGGCTTCCCTCAGGTTGAGGATCATTTGACCTCCCCGCCCTCTCTATTCACCTACTCCGACGAATCGGATCGGGCACTGTGTGTATTCATTTTCGCCTTCGCGGAAATGTTTGACTGACGTCAAATTTTTAGAATGGAACTTGCCCTCCAAGTCGTCGGCTTGAAGATGACGGGCAAAATTGAAGACGCTAAGAATGTGGCCATGAGGATTGTGGGCAATGCTGGTGCAGAAGGTTCCGGTACCCAAACCAGTAGTGCAGGGATGATGCAACTAGCCTCGTTGTCTTCAGCAGGGGATTTCGGCTCCATGCTCGTTCGGCCGAGTGAAGGCTCTGACCTTGAGAAAAAGATCATTGATCTTCTTTCAGTCTTGGACACGCCGCTCGAAGGTA
Source organism: Coprinopsis sp. MPI-PUGE-AT-0042 (assembly GCA_020736565.1). Taxonomy (NCBI): domain Eukaryota; kingdom Fungi; phylum Basidiomycota; class Agaricomycetes; order Agaricales; family Psathyrellaceae; genus Coprinopsis; species Coprinopsis sp. MPI-PUGE-AT-0042. The sequence goes on along the minus strand of JAHBOF010000005.1, from coordinate 573,918 downwards.
GCATAGCCTTCAACTTGCCAGTCTCGGAAGCACTATCCTGGCCAAGCAAGACTGGACAAACTCTGCTGCATCTTGCAACCTATCTCAAATTCCCAACCCTCGTGCAATTCTTGCTTGACCGCGACATCGACATTGACGCACGGGATAGGAATGGGTACACTGCATTGCATTTCGCTGCGCTCGTTCAATCTTCGGAGTGTGCCAAGCTCTTGATTGACGCGGGTGCAGACCGAGAAGTGGTCAACTCGTTGGGCAAGATTCCTCGCGAAATCGCTCCCTCAGATTTCTTTGACGCCATTTGCCCTGAGGAAGAATCGGATTCGGAAGATGAGGAGGCGGGATGGGGAGATGGAGAAGACGATGCGGTGGAAGAGTTGCGCAGCATCACACTACGACGCAAGGCCTCACGGCTAGTACGCAAGACTGCGTCCGGTCGGTCAACGGTTCATCACTCTGTTGATGTTTCGCGAGCAGCCACGCCTCCACCTTCGATGGCTCAAGCATTAGACTCTTCTTTCAAGTTGGACATGAAGAAGCTGGATGAAAAGCCTCGCTTGGACGAGAAGGGTTCGTTCATGGAGAAGATGATTCAGCGGACGCTGGCTCAGCTACCTGGTCAGGGATTCATGCCTCAACTACCACTGCCTCATCTCCCCGATCTTCCCAACATGCCATGGGCAGCTTTGCCGCAGATGCCAATGGTCTTCCCTGTCTACGTACCAATGGTTGGCTGGCCAGCATTCCTGGGCGGAGAGACAACTTCAGACGATTCGGACAGGGGCGAGGGTCAAGCTGGGGAGAGAAAGAGGGGTGCATCAGCCATGCGAGCAGCGCACGAGTGGTGGGAGAAGTGGATGGCGCTGGCTGCTGCGACTACCGCAAGACAACAGGCTGGGGTGGAGGAGCCTCCACCAATGTATACCGCAGAGCCAGGACAGGGCGAAATCGTTGAAAAGAAGTCGACGATGTCGACCTCTTTCGAGGAGCCATCGACATCGACTTTGCGGGTGCGCCGTAGGTCGGTTATGGTTGAACCCATCGCCGAAGAAACTAGTTCTGTCGAGGAACCCTCTGAGGTTCCTCAGCAAGAGAAGAAAGAGGTGGCCCATCGCTCGATGGTTAAGCAAAAATCCAAGAGTTACAAGAGTATGTCGCCCTCCCTCCCTAGCTGTGTGCAGCGAACTAACAACTAGATCTAGATGATAGAATGCTTCTGGTTTTCTGGCTTCCTATTCTCATCTGTGAGTCGATTTTGCCTCGTCCCAACCACCTGGTACTCATATTTGTCCAGTATCTATGGTCTGGGCTCTCCACACAGGAGGCCAATTCATCTATACAACCTTCAGCGGCGTCTCTGCCAAGTTTTCTGCTTCACGTTGATGTTCGGGTTATCGCTTCTTCACTCACACATAGATACGCTCGTTGCCTTTTCATTATTCTTATCATTCTCTCCTCCAGCCTACTCATTCGTTTTAGTTGTCAGCATTTGGTGCACCTTTCATTCCTTCACTTCATTTCACGTCATTCCTACTTCTACCTACTGACCTCACATTCGACGCTCAAACACAATACTCTTCTAATATCCTGGATTTAACGACCTGTATTAACGACCCTATCTGTACTTTAGCTTGTGTTTCAATACGTGTATATCCTGTTGCAAGTAATCCAAAATCAAGAATTCCTTTCGTCTCCTTGAGTTTGGTCTTGTTAGATGTTGTGGCCTTTGTTGGAACATGCGTCGAAAGGCGGCGCGACAGCTTGAAGGCCTTGTTCAAAGTCCCGAATTCCGTTTTCCTTTGACTCTACCACCTTTTGGAGACCCTTGATACGCGAGACGCGTAAGAAAGGCGATGAAACGACAAGCAGAGAAGCAGCTCATCCGTGACGAGGCGGACGCGGTACGTCACACCGAGAATTCTCGGAGAACTCAAGCTCAATGTTGGTGGTTGGCTTTAGGACGATGGTGGCAACGATGGTGAACCTGGCACTGGATTCAAAATGGCGCCGAAGGCCAGTTTGGCTGCGCGAGAGTACGTGTTTCTCAATACAAGTGGCACCTATTACTCGTGACTGACGATCACTAGAATTCGTGGTCTGCCAAAACGTAGAGTTGCTGGTGGCACGGGACCACCGATGCCATCGTCTACAACGGAAGAGGTGCGAAAGAACAGTTCTAAAATCTTTCCATTCAGTCTTCTCAACTCTGTTCAACAGGCCGCTCCTTCACCTAAATTTGCCGGCTTTTCTGGCTTTGGAACCACACCGAGCTCAAAGCCCTTCACCTTCAACTCTACTTCTACAACGGCACCCACAGCGCCAGCACCTACTGGCTCGCTGTTTTCTTCGCCGTTTTCTGGGTTTGGTGCACCCCCGGCTGCCGCACCAGCACCCATGTCGGCTTCCAGTGCTTCTGGTCCAACGAGCGCTGCGAAGACATTCAATAGCTTCCTAAGCGGATCGACTAATGGGCCTTCGACCCCCACAACCAATGGCTCGAAGGATACGAAACCTGCACCTTCATTCTCTGGCGCTCCCAAAGCCGAGCCAGAAGACGACAAAGCTGCAGTGGACTTCTACTGTGCTCTAAGGGGACTGAACATCTCCTTCTTGGATTCAGTCAAGAAAGCCGTCGAAGCAGACGCATTCGCCGATATCTCGTCTCTCTTTGAGAACTACAAGAAGTACAGGCAGGACTCGCAAAACGCTTTCGACAAGAAGAGTGCTTCACAGGCTACCCCCGTTCCTTCGAAAGCTCCTGAAATCCCCAAACCTGCAGAAGCGCCAAAGCCTACAATGCCCGCTGCTCCTGCGTCTTTCAGCGGGTTCGGCTCATTTGGTTCAACACCAGCCTCATCGACATCTACGCCTTCTGCCCCACCACCCAAGCTCCCAGGTATGCCAACACCTCCTACTACCTTCAGTGGGTTTGGTTCCTTTGGCAAAGCGCCAGAGACCTCACCACCGGCCAAGGCTGCTCCCGCTCCTACCACAAGCTTTGGATCCTTCGGTAAACCAGCAGAGCCTTCTTCCGAGGCTGCCAAACCAGCACCTCTTTCCGGTGGTTTCTCCTTTGGTGGGAGCGATTCTTCGAAACCTACCTCTTCCGCTTCCTCATCAAGTTCATTCACATTCGGAGCACCTCCCAGCTCCGGCAACTCGATGTTTGGATCGGGAACCTCCTCCGCACCGTCTTCGCTGCCATTTTCATTTAGCAAGCCAGCAAGCTCGAATTCTTCTACTGCCCCCATTTCATCTCTCCCTTTCTCATTCGGCGGGTCGTCGTCATCGTCGACTGCTTCCAGCCCACCTTCGGAGGCACCAAAGAGCGTCTTTGGGGGTTTCGGCAAACCTGAGGACAAGAAAGAGGACAAGCCTTCAGCCGCTAGCTCAGGGTTCGGATTTGGGGCCTTTGGTACCAAACCCAGTGGATCCTCAGGCACCGGTTTCTCTTTCGGAACGACATCGACATCTACTTCAAGCTTTTCCGAGACCAAGCCGGCATCATCTGCACCCAAGCCCGGCTTTAGCTTTGGCGCTCCCTCCACCGGATTCTCCTTTGGATCAGGAGGTAGCAGCAGTAGCTTTGGTGCGCCCGCTAAAAAGGAAGAAGAGGACAACAAAGACAGTGACGCTGGATCGACTGTTGATGGTGCCACTCCAGCACCTGATGGCATGTCACCCTTTGGTTCGAACCCCCATGACGAAGAAGGTGAAGGAGAGGAGGACGAGACCACTACTCATTCAATCAAGAGCAAGGTCTACCGGATGAAGAAGGCCGACGAGAAGGGTGGTGTAGGGTGGGTTGAGATTGGGAGTGGGATTCTAAGGTTGAAGAAACATAAGGAGAGTGACGCGAGACGGGTGTTGTTAAGAAACAGCACGACGGGGAAGGTCAACGTGGTACGTCGCAGGTTCAGATCTTGTTTCGTAACACTCGCTCATGGCCACCTTTAGAACTTCAAGATCTACTCGGCTCTCAAGCCTTCGTTGGCCAAGAAGACCGTAACATTTATCGGACACGACAATGGCGTTGCTCAGACATATAGTGTGAGGGTGGGATCAGAGGCGGCTGCTTCTGAGCTCAAGGAGGCGATGGACCGGGAGATTGAGTTTGTCAAGAGCAAGGAGAGCGTATGATGCACAACTGCACTCATTTCCGCTCGTTATAGACGTCGCTTTGCTTTACAAGATACCTGCTTTCCTGTTGGTTAGATCGCTCTGATGGACCCCTCCTTTTCAAACCATCCTCTTTGCACATCTTTTCCCTCAAGCTCGATGTCACTGGAAGAGAAGGCCGATTGACGGTAAACAGGTGTAGTATTGTTTGTTTGAAAGGCAATAGGTATGTGAAGAGCAAACTATATCTGAATCCAGCAGACGAGTGGGTCGCTTATGAGCGGATACCCTGAGCAGCAGCACCCCTTCCCCAACCTCTGCCTCGGCCCCTTCCTCTGCCATTGCCATTTCCCCTTGCACGTCCCCAGCCACCCCTCGCACCACGCCCGTTCCCTCCTGCACCACCATCCCCAGAGTCGACACTCACATCACTGTCATCTCCATCCGAATTGGAATTCTCACTGCCAGACTGACTACCCCCATTCTTCGCCCTTTCCTTCTCCTTCTCCAGCCTCTTCCTCTCCTCTTCCAACTTCTCCTGCCTCCTACGCTCCTTGTCTTCCTTTTTCTTCTTATCCGTTTCAGCTCGCTCCATGTCCCTCTCCGTCTTCTTGCGCCAATCGCATATGCCCTTCTTGCACGTCGTCTGGTGGTAAGGGCAGACAGGGATAGGTTTCGTATACTCGGGATCGAATCCGAGGTATTCATGCTTGAAGGAATGCGTGATGCCGACGGCGCGAAGAGATGGGTGGGCAGCCACAGGACTGTCGCTACCATCCGCCTCGGGTGTTGGACTCTTGGCTCCCTTGCCATTCTTCTTCTTTCCTCGACCTCTTTTGCCGACACCAGTGAACCCCTCGGGGATGGGGCTGGCTGGTGTGTTCCCGCTCACCGACGTGCTTGGTGTCAACGACGCCGCCGTCTCGCCCTGAGACCCACCGAGAACTTCGTGTTCGAATTGAGCCATAAAGTCTGCTTCGGGGTCAGACCCCTCGTCGGCATCGAATGGTTTAAAGACGACCTCGCCGTTGTCGCTGTCGCTGTCGTATGGATTATCGACGACTTGGTAGGTTATGGGATCAAGGTCGTCGTCGGCATCGTCCATCTGGTCAGCCCACGACAAGGACTGGGTACGTGTCGTGGCGGTAGGGGAGGAAATGGCGAGATTGTCGACCGCTTGAGTGACAGCGTCCGCTCCTGCACCTGCACCTGCACCTTTGCCTTTGCCCTTGCCGCCTGCCTGCTTGACCTGAACAGGGGCAGGGACACCAGGAGGGAATGCAGGAGGTGCACTTGGTCCTCCCGTCGAGCGAGCGTTCTTGATGGACTTGCTAGGCTTCGACCAGGCTGTCGCAGCGGGTGCACGGGTGCCAGTGGCAGGAGCAGGCCCGTTTGACGAGCCCCAAGCAGTAGGGGAAGTCGCTCCTCCTGCTTTGGCAGATAGGGCTGAAGTGGGCGGACCTCGGCTCCCTGTGATATCAAGCTTAGTTGGCGACGTGGTCACGAGAGAGGAGAGAACGTACAAGCACTCTTGCCTCCAGTAGGCTTTGCAGCAGTGGAGAATGTCGGAGCAGAGGCTGATGCCGATTGGGATGGCGTCTGGAGCGGTGGACCCCATGCAGCAGCAGCTTTGGGAACTTCCCAAGAGTTGCTCGAGGCGGCGCCCTTCTTGGGCTGAGGCTGTTTGAGTTCTTTCGCTTGCTGAGCTAGGGCGTAAGCAGCGGATCCAGGAACTGAAAAAGTGATCATCAGCGAGAGCTCGTGGTGCTGCAGGAAGGGTGGAATGCATACCGAGAGGAGCAGGAGCGGCTGGGGGAGCGACCGCGGCTCTAGGAAGGGGACGTGCAATCCTCTTGTTCGTGCTGTCCTCTTCGAGATCTGCGCACCAATATGCAGCCGGATATGGCATAACGAAAGGGCTAATGCACCTATTCTTAGTAGCTGTATCGTATATGAGAGAGATGAAACCAACCCCTCTTCCTCGGCCCAGTCCATGAACTCTTCAGTCGTCTGGTCGTCGAACCAGCTGCTGTCGAGATGGACGCTCTTCCAGCCGTCTTTCTGTGCCTCGCGTGCATGGCCGTAAACAGAGTAGTAGACTCGAGAGACGCGTTTCTCGTCGTCTGGAGTTGGATTCTTGAGAACTTCGTGCCAGCGATGTTCTGCGAGGAGGGCATCGGGCTTCTTCTTCTTGTCGATTTCGACGAGGACGGTGGAGCGAGCCTAGATGTAAAGAGACACAGTCAGTCAGATGGTCATGGGGATGAAATCTGGACCGAAAGGTGAATTTTTGGAGAAGAGAGGTTGAGGCGGGAGTATGTAGAGAGAGATCGCGATGATCGTAACAAATGGGGTCTCGGAAGAGAAAGGATCAATTAAGCGCCCGCGCTTTAGGCGCCGAATCTGGCATTCCGCGGCCTGGGCGTTCCTCTCGACTGAGAATACTCCCACTTTGAGTATGAAACTCTCGTCCACCATAAGGGGGAGCATGGAAAGTACTTAATGGAGATGTGGTGCAAAGGGTAATGGACGTGGATCAACTGGAGACGTACCGAAGGCTTGTGATGGATCGCAAGGACATGCTCGTAGCTACGTAGGACAGATGCGACCCACACAAAGAGCTGCTTACAGTGATCAGGCTGCTCATAGTTGGCGTTCAACGGGAATGGCTGCCATATGACGAGCAAGTTTGAAGTCTTGTGGAGCTTTGGACTAGGAGGACGTTTAACCATTGTGCTATGCTGCTATCCGTTCTACCCCTGTGCGTCTGGATTGTATAGGTTGTGGATGAAGGAGGGTAGACGCGCAAGGGTGGTGGTGGTGCAGGAAAGAAAGGGGATTTCAGTTTAGCCTCCAGATATAGGTCACAGAGTGTGGGAATTGAGGTGGCTGACTTCACTCTGTCACTGATTCTAGTCCCTTCTTATTTCAAATGTTGTCATTACTATTACTTGGCTCCTCTTCGATCCTTGAAAGTCTCTGAAATACCCCGTCCTCCTCGGATATCCTGCATGCACAGTTCATCTATGGCTCGTCCTCTGGCAGCCATTTCCACAACTTGGTCTTCCAGCTCTTTAGGCACACACACAACCCCGTCTTCGTCTGCCACCACCCAGTCGCCTGGCTGGATTGTCAATGCAGGGAAGCTGCCCTGCACAGAGCCACTAGGGTACTGTGGCTCGATCGTCACAGGCACATTGACCTCGGACATACGGGTAAAGGGACTTTGTCCAAGTGTCGAGTGTCCCCTTGCAAAGACTGGGAAGTTCAGTGAACGATGCTCCGCAAGGTCGCGTGTGTTGCCCGAGATCACTGCCCCCGTGGCTCCTCGTGAAAGGGCCCCTGCGGACATGAGGCCTCCCCATACCGCATTCTTGGCCTCTATTGAGGCATGAACGTTCAGTACCATCTCATTTCCTCAGATGGACTTTAGACTAACCAGCAGGAGCGTCGATGACGACAACGTGACCTTTGGCTATACCATCCACAAAGTGTCCTCCTTGGAACTTTGGAGAGGTCGAATCGGAGCTCATGACCATTCGTACGGTGTATGCTGGACTGCATATCTTGCCTTGTTACGGTCAGTTTCTGATACATGTCCTGTAGTACCCGCTGCTCACCTGACGATATCATCTTGACGTCAGGTAGGTACCCTCCATGGGGAACCTTGAGCTTGATAAGAGTATCGGAGACTTCGCAGGTCGAGAACTCGCTTAGAGCAGACGTCGTGCGTGCAGCCATAGTGTATGTGTCCGTGGTATTGGTAGAAATGGGTCAAATGGGGACGCGATTAGATAACGGGCAATGAAGCATATCCACGATGATCAAATGTGATTTGTGAACGTGTAAGGTTAATGTAGACCCTTGAACCACTACCACAACCACCATTACCATTTTTTTCTATGCAATAACTCCCACATACACTTTCTTGGAACTCAGGATCCAGCACTATACCCGCAGCAACCATGATGAAACGCACCATCTCGCAGGCCTCAAACTACAGCTTTCATTCGTCACTCGCTTCCTCAGATGCTTATACTGGAGAGGAAGATGCCTGGGACAGCGCATCGGACTCTGAAGATCCCAATAAGCGCGCATCCTCGTTCGCCACGTTCGTCCCTGTCGGCGCAGGGAAATGTGCGTAGTTCCTTTCCTCCCTTCCCCAGTCCAGTCAACTTCAAGTCCTAATGGAAATCATGACATCGTCTTCATACGCTATCGATTGCATGCTTTGAAAACACTGTGGTCACACGAAATACAGCAACATCGACGACGAGCAAACCTCTCGCGGTGCCCATGAGCAAGCGGACGACGAGCAGCAGGAGCGCAGCTGGTGTCAACACATCCACTCCATCGACAGGCGAATCTGGGGCGTCAAACTCGAGCTCCTCGACGCTAGCATTCTCCTACACTCATGTCAGCGCCCCCGATCCGAGTTCGTACCCTCCAAAGAGAGATATGCCTGGGAGGGCACCATCTACCACTCGTCCCCAAGTTCCAAAAGGTGCTGCTGCCAAAGAACCAGGTCTTGGATCTGGCTCAAGCCCTGAAGACATATCTGGAGCACAGGAAGATGAAGAAGATACTGCAATTCGAGGAAGAGGGTGGGGAGCAGCACCCTCTGATTCGAGAGATGTACCCGGAGGTGCGGGGCCCAAGCAGGGATGGACGATCGTACGTGGTCGGTCTGCGGACCGCACGCAGGTATTGTTGGAAGGAGATGAAGAAGGCGAGATGATGATTGTCGGCGACATGGATTCCCTTGATTTGGCGGGGAGTGTGACGAGTATGGATGACGATGAGGAAGATTCCATCCTGCGAGATGTGGGTGGGCGAACGAGGATACAGAGTGAGGCCAAGGAGTTGATCAGGCCAGAGGCTGAGAGCATTGTTCAGGGTGAGTACCACACTGCCCCTGATTCTGAACTGAAATTAACATTTCCTTTAGATCCTCTAAGTGGAATCAAGAGTCCACGAAGACGTATTCCAGGAGTATCGTCTCCATCGACGTCCAATCCAGCATCACGAGCATCGTCAGCAGCCCCAGCGACATTCGCCACCTCTCGTTCTCGTTCGACTTCACGCCAGCCTTCAAGAGCAGCCACAGGCTCATCCTCGTCCTCACCCCCCGCTGATCCATACGCGGCATATACACCTCTCAGCACCGAACCTACCTCGAAATCCGGACGTCCGCATATGCGCCATCAGTCAACCGAGAAGCTCGCCAGAGAAAGGTCTATCAAATCAAATCGGAAACACAAGTTCATCGAGTGCCTCTCGAGTCGAGATATCAGTATGAATCAGTTGAGGAAGCTGGCTTGGGCAGGTATTCCACCTGAGTTGAGGCCAATGGCATGGCAAATTCTCCTCGTGCGTTCCTCTCACTTCTGAGTAGAAGCTACCTCGAACTGACAGGAACGTGGCTGTTGACAGGGTTACCTCCCTCTCGCTTCAGATTCACGCGTTTCAACGCTGGCACGAAAGAGGAACGAGTACCAGTCGATGGTCGAAGCTACCTTTGCGAGAGGGAGGGAAGGTCTCGATCAACAAATTTGGCACCAGATTGAGATTGATGTACCGAGGACGAGGCCTGGTGTACCGTTGTGGATGTTCGAGGTCACGCAGAGGGTGGGTATCTCCTCGTCCTTGAGACTGAATAAGGAAAGCTAACTCTATGGATCTGTGGTCAGTGTTTGGAGAGAATCTTGTACGTTTGGGCCATCCGACACCCTGCGAGCGGATACGTGCAGGGAATAAACGATCTTGTTACGCCATTCTTCCAAGTGTTCATGTCTGCGTACATCGGTATGTTTCCATCACCGAGTGCAATGCATTGACCTGACTTCACAATTGTACGGACAGACGCAGATCCGGAGTCCTTTGACCCAGGCCTTCTGCCCAAGAACGTCGTGGATGCGGTTGAGGCAGACTCGTTTTGGTGTCTCTCCAGACTCCTCGATGGAATTCAAGACAACTACATCTTTGCCCAACCTGGTATTCAACGGAGTGTCAGAAGGATGCAAGAGCTGGTTGGGAGGATCGATGGTGAGCACCTCTCATATGTCTCTCTACTGCATTCACTAACAAACTCTACCACACGTACAGCTCCTCTCGCAGCCCATCTCGAATCTCAAAACGTGGAATTCATGCAGTTTGCGTTCAGATGGATGAACTGTTTGTTGATGAGGGAGATCAGTGTACAGAACACGATCAGGATGTGGGATACGTATCTGGTGCGTGCTTCTGCTGATCTCCTTCTTGGCTGGGGCATTGACGATCGTCCTGTGGACTACGTATCAGGCAGAGGGAACGGATGCTTTCTCGCAGTTCCATTTATACGTGTGCTGTGCATTCCTGGTGAAATGGAGCGAGAAGCTCAAGACTATGGACTTTCAGGTAGGTCTTCCTGCTACTTTGCCCACAGGGGCTGGGATTGATCCTGCTCTCTCGTACAGGGCATCATCATGTTCCTACAGTCTCTCCCGACGCAGGGCTGGAGCGACCATGAGATTGAGATGTTACTCTCCGAAGCATTCTTGCTCAACTCGATATGGCACAACGCCCAGAGCCATTTTGGAGGCAAGTAGCACACGGAAAGGACGTTTGTATTACTAGGATCGAACCTGCTATGTCGACCTACCGCTAGAATGTGTCGTAAGCGAAACGCTGGGTTCAACGCCGACATAGCGTGGAGTGTGGCGCATCCCTCTGAACGTTGCCACCCTCTTTGGCGGCTTGGAGGACTCTATTAATGCATGATCTCGGAGACTTATCGAGCTTGACTCGGGGTTATAGAGGGTAGCAGGTACCATGGAAAAGGGATTGGGATGGATACCATCATGATGCTGTATGTATTATTTCGGCTAAGATATTACCGCAAAGAAACGTGAAAGAAGCGTCTAATTTCTATCTTTCGATGACGCACTGCAAAGATAAAGAAGCGACAATGCGTGATCATGTCAAGCGAACGAAGCTCCAGGAACGCGAGCTTCACTGCGGAGACGCTCTGCTATATTCTACTAGGACTACGGTGGCGGTTATCCTCAGATTTCAGAGCCTGGCAGAGCCGGCGTGAGGACTAGAAGCTACTACAGGGGCGAAAGATGTTATTTTCAGGGGCCTCAGTGGAATCAAAGCTGATCAAAGGGAGTGAAGACGATTTTGTGGGATTCGTCAAAGTCGACATGGGGTGGGATGATATCTGCTCTTGATCAAAAGTGCGCAGATTGTGATGTTGATTAGAACGCCCTGGGCAATGTACCCCAGGCACGATTACTGCATACTTTCTCCACCATAATACCAACCGACTATTGAGTTACGAATGCTGTATAATTCACTGTAGAGACCCGTAGATACTTCTCAGAGGTCCTTTCGGATTTTTAGAGCCGCATTTTCGATTCTAAACATAGAACTGCGAGCAAGCAAACATCTTTGACTTGGAAGTTTTGCTAGGAATGCGACGAGAAACATTTCGTTTGGTACACCTCCCAGCGTAGGATGATTGGGTCGAATATGTACAGCCTCAGTATTGGCACCCCAGAAGCCGTAGAGATACGTGCTGGCGTCTTTGAATAGCCAGACTACCTGCCGCAAAGTCCAAAGAGTTTTAGATATTAATACGACAATCTAAATTTGTCGAGGTCGTCGTCGCACATCAATTTCCGTGGTTCATTGCAAGCAGGATAGCCATCACTGTATGTTACGACGATGCGTAGGTGTACTGGACAGCTGCCATTAGGTATAAAATCCAGACCTCCATACAAATTTCTCCAACAGCTGGCACTGTCACGAAGCAGGTCTTCCGACCCAAGCGCAGAAAAAACCCTCCCTTGCATTTCTTTTCACGTCCCAATCAACTTCCCCACAATGAAGTTCACCCTTTGGTCAACTTTTGTTACTTTTGCCTTGACCCTTCAGTCTCACGCCTATCTTGCTGTCGAAGACGGCGCATTCAATGTCAGGCATTTCCACATGGTCAAGCGTGGAGAGAATGGCGAAATTGGTCAGTTCCTTGCCTTTTCCAAACCCACAAACCATGATTGACCTCCAGCGTAGTCGGAAGAGCTTATGGGAGCACCTACGAAATTATGGACCTTGGTACGCCGGCCCTTCCTCTCATATGCTCTGGGGCTACTAACGCTCTTGATATAGAGGCGCGAAAAGATTGCACCACCGTCTCGGCTTGCGGAACACCCGGCGGCTGCATGATGATGGCTGCGCAGACGTATTGCAAGGGAGAGGACTGGACCAAGGGCTTCCAGAAGGCTGTGAAGCAGACTGGGGCCAATGGTATGACTGGTCTCAAGATCATGGCTGAAGGCATTGGTCGTGGTCCGGTTGGAATGGCTGTAGGCGCGGCGAAAGCAACCAAGAAGGCACTCGACGACGTAAAGAAACAAGACAAGAAGGAGAAGAAGACAGAAAAGAAAGAGAAGAAAGCACAAGCAAAAAAGGAAAAGAAGGAGAAGAAAGCAAAGACAAAGGAGAAGAAGGAGAAGGCGAAAGAGAGCAAGAAGATTAAGAACGAGAAGAGGTCGTGGTCGGAGGATGAGGACATCCTCTTTGGTAGGTCGGATGTCTATGACTTTGTTGAACGAGATGAGGATATGAATCTTGGTACGTCGGTCCCCTTCAAGTGTCTTAAAGCAACATACTGACCAGCAATTTAGTCCAACGGGGAGAATTCATGTTGTCCGAGACCATTAGCCGCAACCAGGATGGGCGACTTGGTGAGTTTGTTTTGCTGTATCGTTGATGTCGGCTCCGGAGCTGACCACATACGACACACAGTAAGGAGAACATGCGAAGAGATTAACGGGGAAGTCTCTTGTGTTGTGTAACTCATAATTAGTACCACAAATTACGATTTCATCGCGGGCTTCTCTTGAGTGCCTTGAGGCAGAAAGGCAACGCAACGACCACGTTCTCGCTGGCATGAGCAACTCTAGATCGTAGTCTTTGGTATGGGAGTCAACTTTTATCAGAAACAAGGGAACCTTAGCGCCATGAGCCGCCGACGAGGAGATGAAAAGGCGCGGCGCCTCTTTTTTGGAATCCCGCTGATTGGCGCTTATTTATACAGCCAAGCTTCAAGTTAACGCCAGACATTGCACACAGTATATTGGAAGCAGAGGTGGAGGGATCCTATCTGAGCTACAAATGAATCATGGCTTAGTGACTAAAGAATGCAAGAACCTGTCTGGGGGGGCCTTCAAAGAGGGGAAGTTGAGTGCAGGGAGACCATATGCAATTATGTAGAATCATCACAACGTGAGATAACTCGCAGCGAGTGAGTCTGAGCGCAATCAGGTGTATTCGGATGGCATTTTCAATGGTGTGGGATGATGCTCTGGGCTATATGCACATCGCGCCTGGTGATGGAATCGCATAGGTTGTGTGATACTGAATATGTTTTTCATCGTGTGCCAAGCTGAAGCGGTGGGGACCTTGCTTGGTCACGCATGTTTTTATCGATGCAAACGGGACTGGTATTCACGCATATGTATTCTGAATGTATTCTACATGTTTTTAAAAGTATATATGTGCCTTAAATTAATGCTGCGTAGTGAGCATGCTTTGGGAACGACGTAACTCAATGTTATGATTTCAGGTGATTTCTGTGTGTCACCATTCAAGAACACCGGGTCCGCGACCCAACTGTTATTGAGACATGTCAATGGCCCTCCAAGTATGCGCAGATGGTGTAACACATATCACCAAAGTCCATTCTCAAAGTGTATTCCCCCTGGTATCCTCTTGAGTCATGGAGCTCGTCTAAATCTCCTGTTGCTACTTAAGTTCATTATAACTATTCCTAATACCTATGGTCTATAATTTTACTTCGCTGATCTCTCTATTCACCACTTCACTGCCCTCAATGTCTTTCAATGGTTTTTGTAAATTCTTCTTCTTTGAGAGCCACACGGCCCAGTGCCCACACCCCTCAGACACACTGATTCTACTGTCATTCTTGCCTGTGGCCACGTACAAGCGGCAAGTCTGCGGACTGCGAGTCTCGATTCACTCTTGTATACTTCTGGAGAGAATTGAAGGGGTGTATCTCATCACGCCTGTGAGCTTCAGCGCTAAGAATTCTTGCTAAACGCGCTTGAAGCTCGCATTTAGGCGTGGGCGACCGCCGTTAAGCGCTCGTGAGGTCATGGGAATACGTCTCAGGGGCTCCCGCACGTCCCGGCTCAAGCACTGCAGGTGGCGGTGAGTTGGTTGGGTGGCGATGCACCCAGCCAGGTGGCGATACACCTAGCCAGGTGGCGATGCGCTTTGCATTCAGTGGACTCCCGCTGAACAAAGATGCTGTGATTGTTGGATACGATCACAACATGAAACGAGGTCTTTTCGGAGTATTCTGGCGATTTTGAGCGGCAATCAAGGAACATGACGACATTACAATAAGCATACTCCTGTCCCCCGTATGTAGATATATAATGAGCAAAGGGGCCTTGGGATTCCCCAACAGCCGGTACTGTCACGAAGCAGGTCTTCGAACACAAGCACAGAAACTCTTCCATCCTATATTTTTCTCACCGATTCCATTCAACGCCACGATGAAGTCCATCATTTTGTCAATCCTTGTCACTTTTGCCTTGACCCTCCAATCCCATGCATACCTGGACGTTGAGGATGGCGCATTCAATGTCAGGCATTTCCACATGGTTAAGCGAGGAGAGAACGGAGAAATTGGTCGGTCCTCCTATTCTTTCCAGCCCCAAACCCATGACTGAGATTCACTATAGTTGGAAGGGCCTTTGGAAACACATACGACATTGTCGGCCTTGGTACAGCAACTATTCTCTCTATGAACGCTTCTTCTAACGTCTGGAAAATAGAGACGCGAAGTAAATGCACCACCGTCATGGCTTGCGGCACAGCCGGTGGTTGCGCCGCCATGGCTGGTCAGAGGTATTGCAAGGGGGAGCCCTGGAACAAGAGCTTCCAGAAAGCCATTAAGCAGACCGGAGCCAATGGCGCCGCCAGTCTCAAGATGATGGCAGAGGGCATCGGCCGTGGCCCTGTTGGAATGATTGCAGGCATGGCAAAAACGACCGCCAAGGCACTCGTCAAGGCAAAGAAGGAGAAGAAGAAGAGGTCATTAGCAGAGGATGAGGATATCGTCCTTGGTAGGTCAGACGTTTACGAATTTGTTGAGCGAGACGAGGAGATGAACCTTGGTGAGTTGGCTTTCGCGATTGGTTTCCTGGAACTGTGCTAAAGGAAAACCCAACCCAGTGCAACGGGGAGAATTCATGATGTCCGAATCCATTAGCCGCGACCAGAACGGACGAGTTGGTGAGTTTCTATGTAATCGATGTCGAATCAGAACTGAAGCCATGGCTTGCAGTGACGAAGAAATGCGAAGGAATGAACGGAAAGGTCTCTTGTGTTTAGTGTATAATGAATCACATTTTATCATCTCATGAGTTTCTTGGGGCTCGCATTGGTGGCGAGACCGCCCGCTCTACCCTCCAAGACTTGGTACAGGAAGGCTTGCAAGAGGAGTTGAAAGAAATCCTTCAGGCTTGCGGATTGACAGACTTCTGAATACTTTTGCTCAGAACCCGATCAAGAAGGCACATCTGATTCCCAAAACCAATGTTGTGTGGCGAAGCGGAGAAAACGACGTGATACTCGACATCTCCTAAGTACGGGTATATAAAAATGTTACATATAAAGTATAGTGTTCTATGGCGGGATGACTACAAATACACCACTCTGTCATGGGTCCTTTATGAAGCCTTGCGAGCTGGCTCTTTCTTAGCCCATTGGAGTAGCCCCGAGCTGCTTGCTCCTTTCTTTCCATTTTGCTTGCCCTTCGAGCTTGGCGGCTTGTGTGATGGGCCACCGCTCGTGTCTTTTCGATCCTTTTTGGCAGGGACGCTGGTGTCCACGCTGGCCTGTGCTTCTCGAATAGCGCCACGACTAAGGCAGAAATCAATGTGCTCATTCAACCCTTGATTCGTTGTCTGAATCTTCTTGCTGCATATAGGGCAGTGGAGTGCTTCTGTTTCGAGGAGATCGGCGGAGACCTGTTCGGGCCGCTGAGGTGTACTTGTAGCTTGCTCGTCCTTTGAAGGTGCTATTGCAGAGCCTGCACTGGTGGGGCGGGGTCCGGACGAGCTGCCAGATGATACGGTCTCTATGTGCGACGGCCGCTCGAACCCTTGTCGCAGCATTGACCCTTCGGTCTCTGCATCATTATCGTCGAGCAGAAGGAAACCTTCTTGCTCGAGCTCATCATTCTCTCCATCATATATGCTCAAGGCATCGACCGATATTTCGCGGTTATCATCTCTCAACCCCCCGTCCACAGGGCCCAGCTTCCCCCTTTTGCGAGGCCGATGCACCTCTTCGGAGGTTTCGTCGCCAGACTGCTTCACTGGCTGGAAAAACTGACGATAGCCTCAGTCAAACACCCTTTCGGAGACAGTTGAAGTAACGAACTCACCCGTTTTATCCCTGCGTTTGCGGGCTCTGCTCTCAAATCCTTTAGTTTTGTAACACGAAGGCCTAGCAGTCTGATTTTCATAGGGAACCCGGCAACCAGTAGCTCCTTTCCGACCTGTACGGGATGGTGAGTAAGACTGTAAGCGGTCCAAGGAGATACCATACTCGCCTCAAACAATGTTTCCTGCTTTGAAACCCACGTCCCAACCGACTTGGAGCGTGAGCGGACCGCGAACTCGTCAAGTTTGTATTTTAGCGTGATTGTCTTCCCCACCCAACCGTCCTCCTCCATTTCAGCAGCAAGCTGGTCAGCAATCTCCTGCAATTTGGCAAAGATAGCAGGGCGTCCTTTCTTCAAATCCGAGCTTTCAGAATCTAGGTCACTAAATGTCCTTTCCGCGCCTATGCTTTTACGGTCTTCACGAGACCAAGCTTCGACACGGTTAGACGCGATACCAAGATAGGTTTGTAGGAGGTGGTCGAGATGGAGGTGCGCCTCACTGTCCATCAAGCGGAGGATTGCTCGCTGCGCATAGATGTCGCCGCACGTCTATCGAAAGAGTTCAGAATAGCCAAGGAGAAGTAGCCTTTCAAATCACCTTAACGCCCATTGATTCGAGGAGGCGCTCGCCAACTCTGCCAATTCCTGGAACTTTTCGGATCGAAAGATCATTCATGAAAGCTTTGATTGTGTCTGGATCGAAGTCTAGCATAAATTGACCGTTGGGTTTGTTCTGTATGGGAATGAGAAATATTAGATATTTGGGATATGAGTGAACTGGCCTTGTCAGAGCAGATCTAGGCCAAGCACACACGATTAATGAATATGAGAGACCGGAAGTAAGCGGCTAAATGTACCTTTGCAAGTGTCTGTGGTAAGCAGTTGTTAGGTATAGAAAAGTACGCTCCCTCTGTTTGACGCGCCTACCTTATTTGCAGCGATGCCCGCGCTAACAGTCAGCTGCGTCTCTTCGAAAACCACCTGTCTCATTTCAGCAACGGCTTGCTCAATGTCCTTCCCAGTATCTTTGCAATACGCGGTCATGCTTGGATCATCATGAGCATGAATCAGCTTTGTCTTTGCAGTCGAGCGGGCTCACTTGAGATACTGAAGGGCAACTTTTAGTGTGTTAATCAACGCCGCTGGTGACATGAGAGCTCACTCCTTCATCGCAGCCAGCCGGAGCCATTGCAGGGTCGTATCGGCGAAAGATAGACATGATTTTGGAAGAGACTTCATTGTAAAGATCATAATGGCTCTTGACGTATATGAGCTGGGGGCACAAAGCCTTTGCAATGAACCCTAGTGTGGCATTGAGCCGCTTGCGAAGAACACGAAACCCAGGTATTACTCACCAGCCATTCCAGAACGCACCCCATATTTTCTTGCTTCGTATGACGCGGTACTGACAACGCTGCCTCCGACAACAAAAGGTTTACCCTTGAGGGTGGGGTCACGGCGCTCTTCAACGTTCTGAGCAATATGTCAGCCTTTAGCAAGCTCCAGTGAGTTGCTGAATGTCCGAACCGCGAAGAATGCGTCCATATCGACATGGACAATGTACTGAGAGAGATCTCGCTCAGCCTCAAGTTTGGAGATCTAAGATGCTTTGTGAGATTGAGTCTGTATGCGTCATGTGAGACTTGATCCCACCATGAGGTCGCAGGTTTGCTCAAGCTTATCTATCAGAATGACGGGTTAGACAGTGCTGCAGCGTTTGTCAGTGCTATACGTACCAATATCGGCAGCCCTCAGCAGTTCATCCCTCCGCTGGAGCAGTTTATCAATTTTTGCTGTCAGCTCCTTGTCCCTCTTCTTCTCGTTCTACACAAGCTTGCTAAGCGACCTTCATGAGCCAAACGGGAGGGTCATACCTCATAGAACTTGGACCCCACGGACGCTTTGGCAATGATAGCGGCTATCTCATCTTTATCGCGAGTGATGCTGGAGGAAGGGAAACGTCCTTAGTGTTCGCCTAGTCTTGGTGGACACGCAAAACGCACCCGGCCTTGTTGACTGAAGCTCCTGCCAATCGCCGAACCAGGCTCTCGCTTTGCTGTGACGCCACTGGGGGCTCATGAAGGGACATTGTATCCTCGACAGTTTTCTTATATGGTCGTTATATTTGAAAGTAGATGGGCAGCCGCCTGCTTCAGACTGTGGCAGTGGTCATGGTTCAAGCTCAAGCGAGCTAAATGACTCCGCGTAACGAGTCGCGTCGCCAGATTTGATGCACGTGAGCCCGACAATGACCGCCCGAAATCTTATCTTATCTCTATCGAAACGATAGGGGCTCGTCTCGAGCCCATGAGACCGTACCGACAGGAAGTAGTGCATAGGTTGCATAGAAGATTAATAAGTACATAAAAAACAATTATGGAGTAGTCAAAGGAGAAGGTCTATGTCCGAAGTATGTGCAAAAATCACAGGATAGGTAAAAGAGTCCCATATGTTTTCGGTTTGCGTGGAACGCCAAGGCATGGCATTGACAGAGGGTGCTTCGGGGGTCCATTTGAAGGTGCTGGACGAATCGGAGAACGCTCTCGTGCGCTTTTCCGGTAAAGGATTATACAAGGTATCGAAGAGACTTAGACTTCCGACCGGGCTGGAGCAAAGGACAACTTTGAGGATGCCTCGCTTGTAAGGAGTTGCCGATGAGGCCCGAGAATCAGAAGGCCAAGTCAAAATGGTGCTCAGCAAAGCACCAGGGGGTAGAGTCGAAGGGGGTGGACGTGCAGTTTTGAAAAGGGTTGCTTCGCTCTCGGCTTCGTCGAAATCTCGAGGAGGCTGGTATATGATAGTGGTACGATAAGTATCCGGGTCCATGGCAAGAATGACAGGCCAGAGACTGAGTCTAGTCCCATTCCGGATTGTGACATGGAAGATCAAGTTGTTACTGTCGTCGGGATGAATAATCGATTTGCCATTGGGATTAAGAAGATTGGGGCCTACTTTCAAGAGTGTGAGACTGTCCACGTCGTGCAAGTCCATGCGGACTACATTCTCCAGTGGGCGGGCGGGGTTGTCAGTCTTGAAGTGGAGGTTGAACGTGGCAGCCTCGTTAATCACTTTCACTGGGTCCGACTCCTGAAGCTTGAGAACGCGCGATCCATGGGAGCCGATGGCATCGTGTCGTTCGAGGACAATACCCCGCCGCTGAACTGTGACCGATATGTCCGCTTGACTCTTCTTGTTAACGCCTTGAGTCGTAACCCCAGAGCTCCTGAGTGTCCGAAGGGCATAGGTAGGAAACTCCTTCTTGAGCTTCCATATTTCCATGACTGAGGCGATCGATGCCATCAGTTTGACACGAAATGGCGGTTCATTGTTCCAGCGTGTAATACGCCCCCAGCAGGATTTCGGCAGTTTGAAGTCCTGGGACTTCAATTGAGCAAGGCTCCACGTGGGGTGTGCTTCAACAACGGTGACTATTGCCAGCGGCGGGTTTTGGGAGCGTCGGTAGTTGTGGGAGTGAAGGGAAAGTTCGCATCCCTCGATGACGCCGTGAACAGATCCTGCCTCGACCCTCACCTCCCTCTTGGTGCATAAGGCGACAGCAAGAAACCGCCCATCGACAACAAAAGGGACATCATCTAGGAAAAGCCGATTCTTGTGCTTCCCTAAGCAGACCGCTTTCTGCCCTTCTTCTATTGTGGTTCGGTTGACATAATCGAAGAGGTCGACGTAGGAGGTGCGATGGAGGGGTACAGCAGCAGCAGCCTGCAGGAAAGCCGCGGTAAAGTGGCCACCTTCTCGGCCTTCAACGGCAATGTTCCCTGGGGAACATGCAGCGAGGACAACGTAGTTGGTTGGAGATGGCTCCAGAAAGCCAAAGCGCGATTGTTGGAGATCAGCACGAGCACTTGGCCAAAGGCCACGATACAGGTCATCTCCAGTCGCTTTGGCTGTTGGTGTCCAGCGCGTCCGGCTGCGCTCGCGGATGTTTTCAGGGGTCTGGGAAGGATTGAAGCAGCTGTCGACGATGAACGCGATATTGTCCCCTTTGGCTTCCGCAAGGTCGTTTAGCATCGCATGAACTGAACGGTCGGAAAGGCCGGCTATACGCCCGAGACCTTGGGCATCCCGTATGTCATGATCATAAGTGCACAAGACCTCTACTGTCCTCTGCTTCCGCATGCCGTGGTACCAATCACGGGGAGCAGGAACGTGGCTGCCATGGCCGGCAAAGTAGACGAGGATGGCATCGCCATGCTGAATGGAGCTGTTGTTGACGAGGTGGTCCATGAATGCGCATTCAATGTTCTCCTTGGTCGCCTGGTTGTCCAGTAGTACCTTGATGTTTTCTTTAGGAACTTCAAGGGTGTCATGTAGCCAATGCTCGACTCTCTTCGCATCGTCAACGCAATAATGGAGATTCCATATGCTTCCAGACTTGTAATTGTCCAAGCCGATGACGAGGGCGAATACGGCAGCACCGGGAGCGGACATCTATAATCCACGGTTATGCATGCACCTTCAAAGCACCGTTAAACTGACCTTGAGAGACGAGACAGGAGTCAGGTGCGCTTGCAAGGTGGATGGCAAGCACAAAACTGCGCTCTCTCCTTAAATACACCGGATCCTTTCATTCTAGATGTGCTGTCATTTGATCCAGCAGATTGCCTCGTGCCGGACGGGAAGTTTCGCAGTCGCCGCATTCTAGCGCGGATTGGTTCATGGTCAAGAGTACGATTAGCCTTGAACAGATTGAGTTTGAGGGTTGGCAGACATGCTGTGAGAATCCCAGGAAATCCGCATAGAAGCAGGTACTCCGAGCAAGAATGGAAGCCTAGCAGGTGACTTTATGGTATGCCAGCAGCCTAAAATGGCTGATGATGATGGAGGACCAGGAACAGGGAGGATATTGAAACTCAGCGGGCGCTAAAGCGGAGAGCCAAATACATCAGCTCCCGGTGGCCACGCTTTACACATCTTTCTCACTACCATTACAGTTACCTCTTGTGCCCAATATGAGTCTCGGTCTGGTTTGCCAGCAGTGTAAAGAGCCTATCCAGGTGGGTACCATTGCATTGAGCTGGAGTTCCCGCTCATCATGAAATACTAGCTAGATGCCTCGTTGGTTGAGCTCGCACCGAGCGCCTATGACATGATTGCAGCTACATTACCCCCTGCATCGACATCAGCTCAGCAACAGGTCCTGGAACCCGAGAGAACAGCCTCTACCTCTAAGACCGCATGGCAGAGATCCAAGGGGTCATCCATTTCGACCAAATCAGATGCATCGCTGTCACCTCGAGCTGAATCAAAGCAACCTCAGCGCGACTCACAACTATCCTTGCCCAACGAGTCCTTCATTGTGCTTCAGGATAGTGTGATTCGAGCCATACCCCCGCAGCCTTCTGCTGCAGTGCCTAAAGTCAAGAAGCCGACCAAGAAGAGCAGTGATTCCAATCCCACACCTCATCAGCCGGCCATTCCAAAGCCTCCTGAACCTGAGCCTGAGAGCCCATCTCCGCTTTCTCACCATCTCAGATCTACGGCCCGTCTGTTCAACTTGCTTTCGACTCGCACGGAGATAGACCATCCCCTTTGTGCCGAGTGCGTGCAGATACTCCTGACCAGCCTGCGGAAGCAGCTTGAGGAGACAAAGAAAGAACGAGATGGGTATATCGCCTTTGAGAAGGAGGTCAGAAAGGAGCGGGAGCGGGAGGCTCAGGGGAACACCAAGGAAGAGGCAGAGAAGAAGATTGAGAAGCTGCGACAGGAAGAAGCTCTGGCTATTGAGCAGTTCAGGGAGGCAGAACGGGAGAGGGAGCAATTAGATGAAGAACTGCGGTTACTCGAGTTGGACGAGAAGGCGCTGGAAGCTGAAGAGGCGGAGTGAGCAATGTTTCCCCCCGCGCTTAATGTTCGCTGACCCCGTCAAATAGGTTCTGGCGATCGCACAATGAGCATCTGCTGATTAAAGAGCAACAAGAGGCTCAGTTAGCAACCCTGAGGGCTGCATACGCCGCGGACGCTGCCACCCTCGAGAGGCTGGAGAGAACAAATGTCTACAATGATGCCTTTTGCATCGGTCATGATGGTGTCTTTGGAACTATCAATGGCTTGCGCCTTGGACGCGTCCCTAATGTTCCGGTGAGGCTTATCTGTCCTATTGCCTGCTTCTGCTCTCACACTTCGTCTAGGTTGAATGGGCAGAAATCAATGCGGCGTGGGGACAAACTCTGTTACTGTTGCATACCATCGCCAGAAAGGTCGACTTTACCTTTGACAAGTGAGCATCTGACTTACCCCCAATACACTTGATCTGATCGAAGTCTAGTTATCGCCTTGTCCCAATGGGATCCTTCTCTCGAATTGAGAAGACAGCGGGAGACAAGGCCAGCTACGAGCTGTACGGCTCAGGAGACCTGCACTTCGGACGACTTCTCCACAACCGCCGCTTCGATATTGCCATGGTTGCCTTCTTAGATTGCCTCAAGCACCTTATGGACCATATCAAGTCGCAAGACCCAGGAACAGAGTTCCCTCATCAGTCAGTTGACCTTAGGTCTTTTTAAACCCTACCTGACCTGCCCTCGCCACAGGATATCGAAAGACAAGATTGGTGATGTATCTGTCAAGCTGCAGTTCAATCAAGAAGAGTCTTGGACGAAGTCCTTGCGGCACGTCCTTCTAGCGCTCAAGATCTGCTTGAAATGGGCGACCAGCGGCACCAATGGTTAGGAATCTGGACTCGTGACGAACCTCGATGAGTAATTCATTCACTGGGGGTAGGCTGCCGCAGCATTCTCGGCCTGTTTCCGTCACTTTCGCAGCTTCATGTTCAGAGAAACTACAAAGACGCGCTTTGAAATTGAAATTGATGCAGCCTTTTTGGTGAGCGCCCTGAATGGCGCGATTTCTACCATCCATGAGTCTATCCATGGCGGACGCCACCATGAAGCTCACTGCGCCCAGCGTCGACATGTCTTCCCATTCTCAACTTCAGACATTCCGAAGCCCTTTCCCGGACGATTTTGCATTGAACAGTCAGGCCCAGGTCTTCGGGCCGGATCTGATGAGCAGGGGGTCGCATTAGCAATACTCTTTTTCTTACCAAGACTCCCTATATCTGCAGCCCTTACGGCCCTTAGGCCATCCTCACTTCCCCAACCTTCTGAACATGGGACTTCTGGCTTTAGGAACACCTCTTCCTTGGAACGAAGCCAAAAAGCATGCAGATCATGTCAGATACCATGGAATATCGCAATTTCTTCACATTTGGGATCGCCTGAAGGACCGCACCGGCGACGAACTTCTCTGGGGAGATGAAGTGTGTATCCAATCGGTTATCTTATCTGAACCTTTCTGACAGTGTGCCACTAGATTGAATACATGGTGGTCTCGTTTGACGATGAGGAGAAGAACGCGAAATTGTCTCTGCGCCAAACAGAGATCCTTGCCAAGCTCAATGAGATTGTTGATGACATTTGTGCTGATTGCCCGGACAAGTGGGTCGAATGAACGCGAAGAGAACTTGTTATTGACTGGCGTCGTAGCGTTTCGGTTCCTCGATTCCATCCAGAGTATGGAAGA
Source organism: Coprinopsis sp. MPI-PUGE-AT-0042 (assembly GCA_020736565.1). NCBI lineage: Eukaryota > Fungi > Basidiomycota > Agaricomycetes > Agaricales > Psathyrellaceae > Coprinopsis > Coprinopsis sp. MPI-PUGE-AT-0042. The sequence continues at coordinate 549,797 of JAHBOF010000005.1, read as the reverse complement.
TACATGCTCGAGTCCACGCCTGGCTCGCCCTACACCGGATCTATACAGGATCTCCTGTCTGTGGAGAACAACATGCGATATAGGTCTGTACCTATGACGGAAACCCTTTCATCATCGCTGACCCAAGTCCAGACGAAGCTTAGCTCGCAAGCACCTGAAACCCAATGAGATACCCTTGACCTTTACATCTTTCCCCCGTCTTGGTGCCCCAGGACAGTTTACCGAGCCATATTATGACCCAAAGGAGGCAAAATCAAGCCATAGTCTGTTCCTTCCGGAAGAGATCACCAACCCGCACGCACGCTTTCCGTACGAAGCTCTGACTACTCTTCACGCGCTTCTTCCATTGACGCTACTTCCAGAACTCTAACAGCGAACATCAGGACTCGACGGGGCTCGAAAGTCTGCATCAACCTGCCCATATTCGTTGATGAGAAGACTCCCCAGCCTTTCATCGACCCGACGATTCCCTGGGATAGGAATATTTACCCTGAAGACCACGGTGCGGTCTATTTCATTCAGTGGAGGAGACGAGCCTGACAACTCGCAGAGGCAAGAGATGGCGCTGCCCTTCCTGATCATATCTACCTCGATGCAATGGGCTTTGGAATGGGATGTTGTTGTCTGCAACTCACCTTCCAAGCTTGCAACGTCTCGGAAGCAAGGCGGATGTACGATGGTCTGATTCCCATTGGCCCCATTCTCGTACGTATACATATCAGAAAACCCGCAAGCGAGCAACTAACTCCTTTGATAGCTAGCTCTTACTGCTGCAAGCCCGATTTGGCGTGGATATCTCGCCGACGTCGACTGTCGCTGGAATGTGATCGCTGGAAGCGTTGACGATCGGACAGAAGAGGAACGTGGCCTGAAGGTACTTCTTCTCTTCTATTGAGCTTGTTGGACGTACTAAATGAAGTGTCAGGCCCTTGATAAGGACCGCTTCCGTATCCCGAAGTCGCGGTATGACAGCGTCGATCTATATCTCTCAGAAGACAAGCGAAATAGACCTGAATATAACGATACCGATGTTCCTATTGACGAGGAAATCTTCGACCGGCTTAGAAAACATGGTGCGCCCGTTGGTGCCCTGCATGAATGCTCACTCACAAGTCTTTAGGAATCGATCCATTGCTTTCGAAGCATGTTGCCCACCTGTTCATCCGAGACCCCATTGTCATCTTCAACGAGACCATTGACCAGGATGATTCGGTTAGCAGCGACCACTTTGAGGTACTAGCTCCCCTGCTCCCATTGCTTCCCTATCTAACGATCTCGGCAGAACCTTCAATCTACCAACTGGCAAACCCTCCGCTTTAAACCTCCGCCCCCAGGTTCGCCCATTGGCTGGAGAGTGGAGTTCAGGAGCATGGAAGTGCAAATTACCGACTTCGAGAACGCTGCACTGTCTGTCTTTGTTGTGTTGCTCTCACGAGCTATCCTTAAATTCGGTCTGAATTTCTACGTCCCCATCTCGAAGGTAGGCACACGTTTCTGTGTTACGACGAAGCCCACTAAAATACCCAACCCACAGGTCGACGAGAACATGGCCAGAGCACAGCGGCGTGACGCCATTAACGAGCACAAATTCTATTTCCGCAAGGACGTATACCCCACACGCAGCAGCAACGCCTCCTCTGGCGCATCTTCGCCAGTGAGCGCCTGCAGCCTGTCCAGCGCTGGTCCCAAGGAAAAGAAGCTGGGCAATTGCTTCGCGCCTCCAGAATTTTCGCAAGAAGCCTTTGTGAATGGACACTCTCTCGAGGACGAGTACGAAGAAATGACCATCAAAGAGATCTTCAATGGAAAGGTGTGCACCGCCATCTTTGCTGTCATGCTCCTTTTAAACGCTTTGGTTAGAGTGACAGATTCCCTGGACTCTTGGGTCTTATTGAAGCATACCTCGACACACTTGAGATGGAGCCGTCTGAGTTGGCAAAGATTGAAGAATATCTTGACCTCGTGCGACGGCGCTCAAATGGTAATGTCAACTTAGGTCCAACCCATGACACACCTTCGCTGATACTGCTTCAGGATCGTTGTTAACTGCGGCAACATGGACGCGTAACTTTGTCCGAAACCACCCTGCATACAAGGGGGACTCGGTTGTCTCGCAGGAGGTCAACTACGATCTCATGGTAGCTATTGATGAGATGTGAGTGACCATACCAAACCTCCAAACAACTGTTCTGACGGCCACGCAGCGAACGAGGGGTGAGGAAGGCACCTGACCTTCTGCCAGCTGGCTATACAGGTGGAGACAAGGATAAAGGATCTTTAGATGGCTTGTAATATAGAGTGCTGTATCATTATTAGTCGAATATATATTTAATCTACCCAGAGACGAGCATGCAGGAAGCGGATCAGAAACAAGCAGGTTGTTCACACGATCTTTTGAGTAGGGAAGCCGGCATTGACCGACGACTTGGGTTCACCGTCACCAGCAAATTCCTCCTCGACCACTTCACAAAATGTCGTCCTTCCGCTTGCTTTCCTCTGTGGCCCGGCGGGCACCATCCTTCGCTCTGGGACGACGTGGTTACGCCGACGTCAGCGACAAGCTCAAGCTGACTTTTGTCCTCCCCCACAAGGTCAGGCGCGCCTCTGTTTTCGTAGCAAACTGGAAACTCAATGGCAGCGGCGAACCCTTGTTTTCTGTTGGCTCTCTAGGCTCTCCTCTCGTCAACAGATGTCGTTCAGGTTAACGTCCCCGCCGAGTCTGGTGACATGGGCATTCTCGCCAACCACGTTCCTTCCATTGAGCCTCTGAAGCCGGGTGTTGTGGAGATTATCGAGTCGTCGGGTACCAAGAAGTTCTTCGGTGCGTACTTTATAAACACTATCAAGCAGGGATGGTTGCTGACCGCGTGAAACGCCTTGCAGTGTCTGGCGGTTTCGCCACCGTGCACCCCAACAACAAGCTGACCATCAACGTTATTGAGGCTGCCCCTCTAGAGGATTTCTCCCTCGAGGTACGATTCCACATTGTCTATGGCAGTATCCTATCATTCAGCACCTGCACAGGCTATCCGTGCCAACCTTGCTGAGGCCTCGAAGGTCGCCTCCGGTAACGGCTCAGAAGAGGTCAAGACTGAGGCCCGAGTTGAGGCTGATGTTTACGAGGCACTCCAGCACGCTCTCGCCAAATAGACAACTAGATAATATTTAGCATATCCTTTGCTTTCTTATACACCATTCGCATCTACTCTCTTGCAGGCCTTCATACGGTTCCGTTCATTGACTCGGGTCCTTTTTCCGTTCTTCCCTGGGAAGGCCTAAGAGGCTCTCATATTTCCCTGACCCACTTTGCCTTCAAGTTCCAAGTCGCTGGACCCCAGTTTAAACACGAGCGCGTCGGGCCCTGAAGCAAAAGCGCGTAGGTATGGGTAAATCGCGTCGCCTGATCAATTTGTAATTTTGTACCAGAGCGGGCGCCTGGGCGGCATCAAATTGGGTTTCCTCCCTCCATTCTCAACACGTAAACGACGTCGGCATATATGACATCTGGCTCAGTGACGCTGAACTCCAGCGTCGACTAGCCCCACCCATGCAACGTCCACCGTCTAATAGGCGGTCTCCACCACCCCAGCTCAAGGCATGCACTGACCTTCTGGATGAAGGCGCTAAGCGCCGGATCTCTCTGTGTTCACCCAGTTACCCTTTTGAGTCCCCAGCGCTGAAGGGACAACGCGAGTATACACTCTGGGAAGTAGCTGGGGATCCTTATATGAGGAGCGCTTCTGTAAGTTCTTTTGGAGACGGTCGTCGCCATTGCCAATGAGCTAATGGCCAACCCTTTAGGCGCTCATAGTCGAAAGCTGGGTTCGCGACACCGTTGTTCCGTACCTGCAGAGCTCTCGCCCTGCCCCGCTGCCAGATTATGCTTGCGGCAAACCCCTCTTGGATGTCTATCATGTCGCTGTTCACCACTACTGGCTGCATGAAATCCGAGGCCAAGATGCCCTCGCTGCCAACATGCTGCACGCATCTCGAAAGATCCTCGAGACGTTTCTGGCTGAGCGAGATCGGTCCACGGCCTATCGTCCTCTCCAACAGCCGCGTGGGCAGTACCGTCATCCCCAGCAAATGTTCACTGGTCCTGCAATGCGACAGACCTCGCAGAAGCGAGATAATCGCGACTGGGATGACCCGAAAGACAGATGCAAAGTGCCGAAACACGAACCCGTGGATGGGCAGGCCTTCAAATATCCACAGCCATTTGATCTTGGACGTACCTCTCCTGGGTCATCCAGCGGCTCCTACGCCTCGTCCGTTTCCTCGTTCCAGAGTTCAACCAGCGCCTCCTGCTTCGACCACTATGGTGATATCGTTAGTCGAGACGCGGCCAGAGGTGAGCACCTGGAGCCGCGTCCCACCCCTCTCTACGACGAACACTGCAAGGGAAATGTAAAGAAGGAAGATCGTCGGCCCAACCTTCGTTGGCCTGATAGCGATCCGACGAAACCCCCCGCGTTCCGCGCGCCCCTGGCGAGATATCCACCCATCTGGTCTCAGGTAAGCCTCTTTTCTCGCCACCGCGATCTTGTAGCTCATGCTGTTAATCCAAGACGCGTCAAGAAGTCTGCGAGAGCTTCGAATGGTTCAGAAGCTATCAAGGAGGAGTTTACTTTATCAATGACATTGCCAAAGGCTACCTTTTGAGCGCCTTTGGCGCTAAGTCGGTGCTTCTGGTTATTGCTGTCTGCGTTTCGACTGACGATTCCATAGGCGGGACGCGTTCCATCATGGAGGCAAACTCATCATCTCGCATGGGTAAGCGCCTATTGCTTCCCTTATATCTACGACCCCGTTAAGCGTCTTACAGTGGCGGTAGAGCAGAGAGCGTGCACTCTGAGAAAGGCAAATATACCCTCAAAGAGGCTGAGGACCAGCAAGCGAGCGATAAATCTGTTCGCGCCTTGATGAAGACCTACAAGGAACGCCGGCCGATTGCATTGATTATTGACGACCGATATCCGCTCTTTCCCCTCGACCTGGCTTCAAAGAACGTCACGTACGTCGTCCTTGGGTTTTATATGATTGTTCATGCTTGGGGTGAGGCTCAACCACTCTCTTCATTGCCTCGATGCTCACACAATGGGATAGCTGAGTACCAAGTCGGAAGTGGTGAAGACAAGAGCATCGTCAAGTTCAAGTTTGCATTCCAATGGTGCGAAGGGCAGGTGCGTTAGTTTGACTGTTGGAGGACCAGACTCTGATGCAATGTAGGGAGAACCTTGGTGGACTTCACCCACCGGAAGTAAGAGCGATTTATAAAAACTTCAGTCGTGGTACTTAATCACGTCACAGTGCCTGCTACGCCACCCGATGGCAGCAAGCTGGAAACAACGCGACCAGGTACGCCCTTTGCCATTTTGGACATGCAAAGCGTGCCTGACACGCTCCGCAGAGAAAGTAGAAGAAGCGGAAGTGGGCCTTCCTTGGTATGAAAACGACACCTCATCCTCTTTCAGAACTAATCGCAGAATAGGAACGGTGCCGACGACGAAACCTCAATGAAGTGCAAGCAATGCCAAGAGTACTCACCTCACGTCTACAAGGTTTCGTGGGCGTGCCTTAATCCTGCATGTGTCGTGTTCTGGCGAATCAAGGGCACAGATATCCGTATGCCAGAAGAGCTGGAATACCAAGTCGACTTTCTCAGCCTTCGTAAACCAACCTATCTACCCATTGGCTATGATTCTCTCCGACCCCCAAGGGTTACGGAGAGAGACGACGGGATCACAACGTCCGTAGCGTTCACCAAGGGGTACCACTGCACTGAATGCGGTCGTCTCTCTTGCAGGTGCGTCGGGTGACGCCTCGCGTTCGGAGCCACCCTAGCTAACGTCCTCCCCAACAAGGACTGAATGGAAACACTGGAAATGCAACACCCCCGGTTGCGAAAAGGTGTACCGCGTTGCACCCAGGATGCATGCAGCAAACGAATTCTGCTTTGCACCAGTCTCGTCCTCGAACAAATTTGACACTGAATGGATCGAAAGGAACTGTGGTAGGATCTTGCCGCCTTGAAGGAAATTTCACCTGCTGACTAGCCACAGGCCTCACGCGGAAGCCTCTGAGAAGCTTTGCGATTGGAACGAAAGGTGCGATTGGTCAGATTCAGACCATCGTCTTGCCGAGGGGAAGGTAAGTGAGGCAATATCGGGTTTGACTGACCTCATGGCTGGTTCTCTAGAGGGTTCTTGCATCACATTCGTTCCAACTCTCCTTCCAGCAAAATCCTGGCAAATGACATCTTCGATCAATATCAGAAAGATGCTAACGAGGGGGACCTCAAATTCCGTCGATGGCCTATGAGAGCTGTAAGGAAATAATGCGCATGCCACTTCGTCATACTAACTCTTTGACCCTAGCATAAATGTTAGTGTAGTTCCAAGGTATGTATGCCGGCGAATAACTGGTTCCGCTAGGTCGTGGAGCTCTTCTCACCAACTACTTCTCGCACAACGGTCAGCCTCGAATCTCTCTTTCGTCTCCTTGTCGCTCACGTCACCCATGGATTTCCAGCTGGCGTTCCCTATCATGTTAGTTCCTCAGGTACTCACTGCCATTCGATGCTCTCTAACGAGCCGTGTAGTACGTGGGCGGGACGGAGAACACAGTTCCGTTCGACGAAGCTCCCGAGTCCGTTCTGCAAGCGCGATCGTTGATCAAGAGTCGGGTGGCCGACTCTCTGAAGAAAGATGTTGACTTCAATGAGGTCCTTACGTGTGTTGATAGCCTTTGTTTTTATTCCGGATTGCTTACCGTTCAGCAGCGCTGCTTACATGGAGAAACAGAAGATGGCTGTAAGTGCTACGATACATTATGCTGGCAGTAGATGGTACCAATGACACCCGTAGTTCCACAGTGACGACGAAAAGGGCCTCGGACCACTCGTCGCAGGCTTGTCTCTGGGCTCGCCCGCCTTCATGCACTTTAAATTGATGAAGAAATACTCCAAGAACGGAGACCATAAGCGAATACTTGCGAGCTTTATCCTGCGACATGTACGCACGCCCTACTTTTGATCCTCCTTCGTAGATTGACACGTTTTCTAGGGAGACGTCATGGTAATGGAAGGGGCTGGTGTGCAAGAATATTATGAGTGCGTATTGTCCACTTGGTTGGGGGCTTTGTTTGACACCGCAGCAGGCATACCGTCGTACCCACCAACTTCAGGATTGCCGCAACAGCACGATTCATCAGCCCTGGATTCGAACATACGCAAGTTAAACCCATCCGCGCCTAAGGCACTTCACATTCCAAATTGGATACCCCTGCACATAACCTTATTTCTTAAATTACAGCTACTGTACATGCATTCTCACTTTTTTGGCCACTAATAAGGTTCCATAGGATATGGAAGAGGACCACCAGGAGCAAGTTTGTAGTAATTGTGGTCACCATATACCTGTCGATGACTCCTTGCACTGCTTGCCTTCGCAACGTTGATAGGGAGCGCGTTTGCCGCTTTCGATGGTTTTCCTTCTGTGCGCGATCGGGCAAGGTAGGGGTTAACCAGACGGGTGTCAGGGACGGCAATACTGGCACGGCCCAACGCGGCTTTGTGCTTCGAATGAAAGGTGAAGAGGTCTGCAATCTGGTGCTCGATGTCCTGCTTCTCCTGCTGCAATCGTTCAAGTTCCTTGGACTGGTTATGGACCTCGCGGCTGAGCTCTTTCCTGAACTGTTCCACGTGTTCTGGGATTGTATTCAAATCAGAACGGTACCGCGCTGCAGAACAAAACCCTTACGGTGCACGTTTATAGCGGTCGCCTCCTTCATGGCCTCGACAAAGCGGAGCCGCTCGCCCTTGATCTCCCCGGAAATTTCTGCGAGATATGAGTTTCAGTATAACCTTGGCAGACATGGGCAAAATGAAAACCCACCGTTACTGAAGGCCCTCAGCATTGCCTCTTGGTTTTGCTTCTGCACTTCCAGCATCCGGACTAGAGTCAGGGAATCTGTGCGCCACATAAGCGTTAGGCGATCGAAGAGGGTGAGTATGACATCATGTAACCCTTACCGATACGCGTTTCAGCACTCAATAATGCAACTAGATCGTTCACCGAAGCCTGCAACGATGCCATGTTCGTGTCTCGGGCTTTCATCCCGAGGACCAGTTGCCGGACGTTGCTTAGAAGATTCGTATTGCCGGGGGCAGCACTTCCGGCTTGAGGCTTCTCTTCGCCTGACATGCTGATGGTAGAAGATGTGACCCCCATTTCGGTGCAGAGGGTGTCGATATTTTCCGCTAGAGCTTGAATTTGAGACGTTCCATTGTTGACGAAAGTCTCCAGCCACTGCTCGTCCAAGCCATGTAGAGTTGAAACAAGGGAAAAGATGGACAAAAAGGGACCAGAGGCACGTTCCGGCGTAAGCGTAGGATGGAGCAGCCGAGGGTGGTTTCAAGGGGTAGAATTTAGCGTCGCCAATCAAACGTCAAATGAAGCACCATGAGATGATGTTCCTGAGTCAGCGAACGCAATCCTTCATTTCAGAGCCGCAGTGTCAGCATACCTTGTTAAGCTCGTTCAGATAGCGCACGCTATCAGCCTGTTGCACTGCCTGCCGTTCACGATGCCCCACATCGTCCTCGAGAATCGAGACGATTGCTGTCACCTGTTGGCCCCAGCAGGGTTAGGTCAGCAAGCGTTCATATCATCTTTCATTTCGCCAAATGAAGGCCCCTGCTAAAAGGCGGCAAGGCGACGTCCAGGCAGCGATGGACCCTCCGAGACGGAGAGTATTATCAAGAACAGTGGAGAAGGAACGAACCTCTTCTCGCAATTCTTGATTCGCAATGCCGACTTCTTCTCGACCGGCACCAACGACAGTCAGCAGCTCCTCCAACTTCTCTCGAAGAGGGATCCATTCAACATCTAAATGGCACGGCGTAATGAGCGATACGATTCTTCTGGAACCGTCTGGTTCTCGCTTGCCTTTCAATCCACGTGTGACGTCATCGCCCTCGACCGTGCCTCCCTTCAGATCCCTTGCAGAGTTCAACTCTGAAATCTTGTCACTCAGCGCAGGAAGCTCTGAGTCCAGATGACCCTTGATCTCTCGCAATAGTTCTCGAACTTCTGTTGCGTCCTGGCCCCCATTTCTTGCCAAGGGTGTGGTCGAGGTCGACGAGCTCCCAGAGCCAGCCCTCTTTAGCGGGATCCGGCTGCCGCCTCCACTCCCCGCACGTTTGACGATGGGTAGTCTTGCTGCATTGTTGTTTTCACGGGAAGACTCTTTGCTGGATTTTCTCTGCTTGTCATCACCGCCACTGGTAGACACGATCCGCCTCTCCATCCTCTCCAATCGCTCCTTGACCTCTTTGAGAATATCGTTGGCGCCACTCAGGCGGTGGTCCAGACCCAGCGCAATCTGGTGAACTGTAGGCTGACCCGAGCTGCTGTTGCCGTCCGCGTGATCTGCGGCGGTTAGAGCACCTCCCAAGACAGACTTGATGCCTCGCACTCCTCGTGCAATTTCCTCCAGCTCGGTGCGTGCGTCCGGAAGCGTAGGATCGTCGCTTGCTGCTGATCGTTTAGGCACCTGTAGTCCTTCGTAAAGTGCCTTCTCCTTCCCCTTCTTGACGTGAATGGCGTTTGAGTCCCGAGCACCTGGCGAAGATGCAGGCGTTGTTGGTGATGTCGAAGCCAGTGCCTCAGCAGCACCAGCAGTAATGCCTGGTGGAAGCTTCTCGTCGACAGTAGCAGGGAGACCAGAAACGAGGGTTGTGCCTTCACGTCTCGTCTCGCCACTCTGCGAGCTAGCAGCAGTGCCTGACCTCGTACGATTCAGACCAAAGACGAGTGGTGATATCCGACTCCTACTATTACCTCCCATCAAATTTGGCGTAGATGAACGACTCAACGAAGATGAATTAGGACTCATAAACCGAGATCTCCGATGTGCATCTGGCGAGCTGAAACCGCTATGGCTTCCGGGTCGACCTAGAGAAACGCTTTCCTGACTTGCGTTCCTCTCGATCGCTGCGAGCCGTTGTTTGACGACGGAGAGAGAGGAGAGGTTGGCCACGCTTGGGCTGGAGTATCGTTTAGGTGCTGTCGTTGGCCGTGGTGTACCCGTACTAGCTGTCGCACCTATTCGAATTGATTGGCAAACCCCATTAAATTCAGATGGATTATGAAGACATACCGGTTGACGATGAATAGATGCTCGTGTACGAGAAAGCAGAGCCTTGAGGCGAGGATACGTTATTCTTGACGCGTAGATGTCGCGTCCCTGAACCTGAGCGCGAACGTGATTGAAGCTGAGGCTGGAGTTTGACAGGCATTGGGAGGTCGGGGATCGAATAGACACTCTTGTCGCTCTTTGTGCTCAAGTTGGCTGTCCGGCTCATCTCGACTGTGGGTTGTGTTCCTTCCGCCTCTGGCTCGTCTGGAGGTGAGGTGTTGAGACTTCCATAAACTCCTGCATGGTCTACGTTTGCCAGTGCAGAGTCGCGAAGATGCGAGGGTGGAAGAGGTGGTAGACTTCGATCTCGTTTGGTGAGGACGGGAGGGATGGCGTCCATACTTGCACCGATGATGGTCGTAGCAGCTGGCGCACTGAGGTGTTTCCCCCGGTATCTCATGCTTAATGGACTAGGCGAACGTGCATCGTCATCACCCTCGTCGTCGGAAGGGAGGTTACTAAACCTCGCCTTCTTCCACCGTACACCTCGAGTTAGCGCTACGCCCTTTCCCGTTCTACCGCGCTCCTCAGCCCCCTTGCTCGATCCAGCAGCCAACACCGCATCCCTACAATCACAACAAGCAACTTTAGATGACGGTGCAGTCGGTGGAGGAAGAAAAGATATTGACCAAAGAACACTAATCCATTTGGCTCGTTCTCGAACGTTGCGTACTGCGAATACTTCTCGTGGTCTACGCTCAAATAGAATTTCAAAGATTTTAAGGTCGTCTAGAGGTGTTCCTTCGCCTCCTCCAATGCCTGAAGGGTCGTCGGGGCGCCAAGAAGAGAAAGCCTGGATGCTTTTGGGATCCAGAGCGTCCGGAGTGATCGAACGGATGTCTGTGCAGCCAACGAGAGATATCTCATGAACGCGAGGAACCATAGAGCTGCTCGTCGCGTCCTCGGCAAACCACGAGACGGTGATCTTGCCGTGGTTGAGCAGGATGCTTGACGTCGTCCAGATAGGGGCACCAGGAGAAGCAGGAATAGGAGAACCAGAGGCAGCAGCAGCGTGTTTGGAGATCAAGTAGATCAACGTTCCACTCTGGCCTCGAGAAGGGGAAGAACCCTCGGCAGATGCAGGAGCAGCAGGCAACAAGGGCAAGTCTTTGTGCAGCTTCGTAGTAGCAGACTTGGACGATGGAGACGGACGTAGAACAGGTTTCAGATCGCCAGAAGTGAACTTGCCCTTTTTCTCTTTGAGCAGGGAGAGGATGTTCCTGAACGAGTGGCGCAGGGGCGATTTGTCCTTGATCTTAGAAGCAGAAGGTGACACGGTTGGCTCGGTATACCGACTAGGTGGCGGAACACGTTTCGGGGAAGGACGAGAAGGAGACAACGAAAAGGTCCGGGTGAGGGGTTTGGCTAGTGCAAAGTCCTCGTATTCCTGAGCTAGAGCTCTAGCACCTTTGGGGGCACTAGCGGTAAGCCCTGCCGCAACCGAGTCGGGATGGTGCGGCGCAAATGGAGAATCGATAGTACCACCTTCTTCCTGATGCCTAGCAGTGGCACTTTGCTGTCTAATAGGGCCACCCATGCCACTGCTGCTCCTCGGAGTGTGAAAACGTTACGTTGGAGTAGGAAAGAAGCACAGATTCGGGGGTGGACGTCGAGTAATAAGCGACTCCTACGGCACACGGGCGCTGGAAGGGGGCGGCCAGATGGTGGAGAGATCTAGAAGGGAGGCGCCCTTTGTGGGGCTCCAATTGCTTTGTGTGAGACGTCGTTATGCGAGACATTTTGGACTTGGTTTCAGACTGTTAGGCCGCAGTGTAATTTCAATGAGACTATATCGAGGTGACTGCGCTCGACAACAGCACCGACGACGACGGCGGGGAAGAGACGACGGAGGGCTGGAATAGACTAGATGACGGTGGGAGAAGTGACGTCATTGCATGTGGGATTTGGAAATTGAGATATTTACTGATAAAGAGGATTAGAATTTCTGCCTTTCTACCACTACAACCACCATGACCATTTCACGTCCATCATCGCCAAAAACTCCCTCGACGCCGCGCTACTCGACGTACTTGAAGCGACATGCGTCGTTCAGCTCACCCAGGGAAATCCCTTTGCCACCCACCCCAGCGTCGGCCATGGCAGACTCGTACTTCAGCCTTGACCGCCAAGAATCCGCATCCGGATCAGACCTCGTGGACCATTGCTCGGCCCATTTTTCCCAGTCATCCTCCCTCCCACCAGACCCTCACATTCCGTTTCATGCCCTCCCAGAACGTCGTCCCCAGATGCAGCCAAAGGACGACCAAAGCACATCCAGCTCGTCGTCGGGCTCATCAGTAGGCTCATCATCCTCGTCCACCCCCTCATCCTCCTCCTCGTACACCTCGGCCGGCAGTTCAACACAACACCGGCAGCAGGAGGAACAAAAATGTCCTGAATCACCAGCGTCATTCACCAGCAATTATTCAGTACCCCTACCAGAACCAGATTATCCCACAGCGATGCGCAGAAGTTCACCGTCAATATCATTTCCTGGCTCATTACAGCCGCCAGAGCCCCCAAGAATACTGGAGAGCGAGCCAGAACCTTCAGAGCGCATCCCGGCCCCCTACGAGTTCTTCCTCAACAGCAGGGGTCCAGCGCCTGCGGATAGTTGGTTGGAGATCGAGACCCTCCGACACGAGTACCGTCTATTCGCTCGTCTTCCCGGCTTTAGTCGGGAGGGTATTACACTCGCCACCAAGCGAAGACGTATTCTTCACCTGGTCGCTGACAAATGGGATAACGGCGGAGGTGAGTTGTAGCCCCATGCCCTCATGGTTGCTCTGTTGACTAATAGCGGTTTAGGTCATTTCGAAAGACGTATATCCTTTGGTTACGACGCAGATCTCGTCCAAGTCAGAGCAGAATTTGACGGGGAGATGTTGAGGGTCTTGATTCCCCGTCGCCAACCAATGTGGTCAAATTCACGGCTTGCTTACTCTGGGCGGGTCTGAGAGAGGCGGTTTTACTCTTTGCTGCGGGTCATCGGTAAGCTTTCCCCCCCACCTTGCGCTTTGGCCTCGCAACACCTTCTCCCCATCCATCACGTCTGCGAGGATCACTTCTTTGGAGCCAGTGCTGGAGCCCTCACACCAACCCATCACAGACGCACCACAACCCTCCGCTGTCCTTGGGAACTGGCCATCTGCCGATCCACCCGGTCGGTTACTGCTTGTGACTGTGCTCGCCCCGCCTCCTAGTACCCTCCTTCATTGCCCCGTCCACCAACAGCACATTCATCGGATTTCTCAGCAATCGTTGTCATGTCATCACTGCATTTTTCCACTCTTACATCGTCATCAACTCAAGCAACTATTATCATCAAGACTCGGCGCTTCGCTTCTATCCTATCGCATGTATCACTTGTATATTTGCTCTGCCTGTTGCTTTGAAGAGGAAGACCTCCTCTCAAGCAAGAGGATCCGACTGACCAGCGAGTCAGCTCTAATTCTAGCTACCTATCCGCTCTCTCTATTTATCTCTATTGCCGTCGGAACCCTGAACCCACCACTTGACAAGACCAACTAGGAAGGTGGATGGCAAGGCCAAGCAAAACAACAGCACACGGAGGCGGTTGGGATCGTTGGAGCGGAAGATTTCCTGTTATCTCAGTTCGGCGGGACGTGGTGGGATGTCATCATCTTGCATGATTTCTTTCCCCGTTCGTTGCAACTGGATGATGACTACCTATCGGCATAGAGATCACGGGTCGATCCAGGCAAAGAGTCGGGTTTTCCTGTTCTGGGCTCATTCTCGACTCGAAAACCCATCCTTTTTTCATCATATACAGAGCGGCTCATACACGCAACCTTGCATCTCGCTTTTCGCCGCGACGAAGTTTTCCCCCTTTCCCCTTGCTTTTCTTGTTGTTATCCCTTCTCATGTTCTTGCGTACGTACACATACAAAGCACTCCCTCATCATTATACTCCATCGCATCCTTACTACATACAGTACTCCTATACCTCTCTCCCTTTTTTTTATACTACTCCTGTAACATCTTGTAATAATACCTACAGTAACGAAAGAATTGGCTTCATGACTCCCCTCCATCTTCCTCGGACGGCATTCAACAAGGTTCTGTCAATAACTGACTCAACTTGTTATACTGGCAGCGTGGTGGAGTTGTTGAGGGCAACTTCGGGATGCTGGAAGCGCCCTGGAAAAGGCAACTTGGTACCTACCAGGTAAGTAATATGGAAAGGCTTTCGCAGACAATTCATTGTGTCTCTTTCTATTCGGTACGGTCGTTTTGCCATCTACATCTCTCGACTCGGGCACTCGAGCCGCGCCTATCGATATCCTATCTGCCCTTCTTATGCGTGCAAGATAGGCAACACAGAGCAAAAAGCTCAAACACCATCGCAAAAGAAGGATGATCGAAGTCTAGATGAATTTCCTATTTCAGAGATCATCGTCATCTATTAGCACAACTATGGCGTCAAGGACGCGTCGGCATTGTCGGTGGGCTTTGCAGGTGGTAACGTGTGCAGATAAGAAAAACTTCACCTCACAGTAACATCGTGTTGTTTTTTCTTTTCATGTTGTATTGAGTTCCTAACGAGAGAGGGCAACTGTGCCACAACCCAGTCGTAATCTTCCGTTCACTTGGGCCATATAGCTAAATGCACGGGTTGCCTCCCGGTGCTCAAACGCAGCAGCTCTACCCCAGCTGACTTGCCAGCTACTCTGGCCAGTCAACCTAGTAGTAGACATAGTATGAAGTGGTGGGAGAAACCATTGCAGCTCTCAGGCTCTCGGTGACCTCCTTCCTCCGAGCGTACGACGTTCCCACCTAGGCATATACGCTTCGGATCCCTCCGATTGGCTCACCCTTCGTCAGGCACAACGGGACCAAAGAAGGAATAAAAATGTGTTTGTGGTTTTGCATGCACGTTTGTTGCTAGCTACAGGTTGCTATGTGCAAGAACCGTGTAGACGCGGAAGGATCTGCATCCGCATGTCTCCCAAGTGACTGACACGCGACGTCC
The DNA here is from genome assembly GCA_020736565.1 of Coprinopsis sp. MPI-PUGE-AT-0042. NCBI lineage: Eukaryota > Fungi > Basidiomycota > Agaricomycetes > Agaricales > Psathyrellaceae > Coprinopsis > Coprinopsis sp. MPI-PUGE-AT-0042. The sequence continues at coordinate 534,604 of JAHBOF010000005.1, read as the reverse complement.
TGCTCCTGCGTGATCTGGAGAACTTCGAGTTAAACACAGAAGTCTGTTGAACGAGCATATTTAGCCTTGCCATATCGTTTAACCTCACTCTCGACTACGTCGTATCGAGTGATTATCGTCATTCCCTCATCATCGCCCTCTAGGAATCAACGTCTCGGCCATTTCCTTTACACTGCGGGTGACAAGAGGTAAAAATACCTGAGGTCTTTCAGCCTTATCACCCTCACTGTCGTTCAAACCCAAACTTTAAACGCTGTGCGACGCGTAGTAGACGCCGGCCAGTCACGTTGTGATCATAAAGACTTTGTGATGAGTATATGATGTCCAGATATCGTCATTAGCAGGTCATTCAGACTGTCGATCGATCGTCCAGGCCATGGTTCTGGTCTTCCTTTGCCTTTGTTGAGCGGGAAGACGAGGCGCAGTAGGCATACGAGTCGGAATTGGATTGGGTTGGGTGAGCGAATTCGATTTGCATCCAACGTATACAAATGGGTATGGCGGCGCGCAAGGCTCCCAACCGATGGCTCTCGCACTTCGCCCGCCTCGTTGGCACGGAAGGTCCACTGTTGTGGTTACAAAGTAGCCGCTATTGGTGCTGATCTACACGTCCTGTCTGGTGAGGTGGGTAATGAAACGACCTCATCGCAACACCTGTTCAAGCCTCGTGGAGGTGAAGAGATGTGAAGAGTGGTTGAATATGTTGCCTCGTCATAGCTTCTGTGACTTGCCCGTTCCCCAGCGCCACATCCGAAGCAAAGAGATCTTCGGTCACTTCATCGATCCGTTCGTCAACATCATGGACACTCTACGCCACAGAAGCAACTGCGGCCTCCTCATTCTCCCACCTTCTCCTTTGTCGTCGGGGCCGAACCTGTCGCTGTCTGGCCAGAAGGAAGAGGATCGGTGGGAGCTGGAGCCGGCGGCGAACCTTGGCCTTTCTTCTGAGCCGAAGCTTCGTCATTCCTCCCTTTGGCCCGCCGCGACGCGGCCAGTGAACCCCACTGCTCACTTTGCTCACTCATCCCCCAAATGTGAAGATCCGGGTGAATGTGAGGAGCATGAGGTCGCTTGATCATGGCTTCGGCCGACGAATAGGTAGGCTGTCTGCCATCTTGGTGACGAGGATGCGCAGATCCAGTCGGCGTCCTGTTGGCTGCATGACGTAGTGGGTCCAGGTCTGCTTGCAGAGACATTGCGCCGTTCTGGCTTCCGTACACAGACCCGCCGTCGAGTTGTGGGCCTTGGCCCTGGGCTCGCATTGGTGGTGGCTTGGACTTGGCTTCCCACTTGCGCTCCTCGACGGGCAACGGTGTCCAGTCATCATCTTGTTGATTATACGTTTCGCTCGTCATCTCTTGTATCCTCGACAGTGCTCTCTTGAAAGCAAATTGTTCATCCTTTCCTGAGAAAATGCTCAGCTCCTCTAGCTGCAGAGCGCCCTTTTTGCTGTCCTTCTTCTCCCCATCAACCGCTTGCGCGATCTCCGTTTGCATCTCAGGCGCGTCATAGTATGAGACGTTTGGACGATAGTATTCTTGCGACTCAGTAACGGATTCCGCGAAGAGGGCGTCGTGGAGAGCTTGTCCAGAGTGAGGCGAATCTGGGAAGAAGATGGATTCCAGAGGGGCAGCGGCGAGACAAACGAGCTTGCAGCGTGACTCGTAGAGGGCGTCAATGAGAGAGATGAAGCGTCTTGCTTGATTCTTGGAGGAGAGGGGAAGGACAGGGATGTCGGTCACGATGACCTGGGAGAAGGTGGAGGCAAGGGTTAGGTAATCGGCTGCCCCGAGCGACTGCAAATAGGATAGTCAGTGAATAGGATATTGCGGCTGGTGCGTGCCCTTACCTCTTCACAAAGCTCAGAGAATTTAAATTTTGCAATGGTACCGTGAGCCCATGGTACGCGTAAGATCCTTCCAAACACCCTTAGTTCCCTGTAGCCCTCACCTACAGAAGCGTCAGAGCAATGAAACACGGATTTTTTTTTGACACGTACCCCCAGGTTGAGTTTTCGTTAGCACTTGAAGATACTGAGTAAAGGCGTCTCTTTGTTCCTGTGTGAACCATGTCTTGCAGCCGAGACCGAACTCCAGTTTCCCCATTTCCTCTCTCCAGTCTCGCTTGACATCAAGCTCGTAGAGAGGACATCTCGCCTTCAATGCTTCCACAAACGGCTCCAACCTCTCCCTCTGAACACCATTTTTGTAGAGGTCGTCTGGAACCTTATTTGAGGTCCCCACAATAACGCCCCCCATCCTCCAGTACCATGACAAGACGTCAGAGAGCAGACCTGCACTAGATACGTCCAGAAGCTGGATTTCGTCGAAGACAAGCAACCAATGGTGTAGAACGAGCCGTTTGGCCACGGTGAACGCAATTGTTGGGTCCGTATATCCTGGATTGAGGAATGGACCAGAGCGTATCCATTTGGAAGGAAGTCCACTTTTTCCAACGAGGTTCCGCCAATGGTCTCTGATGGATCGGTTCCATGGTCCACGGCCCTGGGAGTTGTCCTCCATCCCATTAAGAGACAAGGGGCTGCCGGAAGAGGCATAGTGGGCTTGCATTCGCCGCTGGGTTTCTTCCCAAACGCTGCGATAGATTTCGAGGACGAGCTGGTTGTAATGTTTGCGAGCCTTGTAAGGCGTCGAGACAGTGCTATACCATAGATCGACGATAAAGCTCTTGCCTGACCCTGGCGGTCCTGTTAACAGGAGGCCTTTTGGAGTGTTTAGGGAAGCGATCTCTTCTGCGTGAGTTTTCCGAGTGACGAGGGCCTTGACGTCCCTATCCACAGCCTCTTCCCCTGGAGAAAACTTCCACCATAGCATTTCTTCGCTCGAAGCTATATCGCGGCCAATAAACGTTCCTGTAGGCTGAAAGAACCGAGCAGAGAGGGCGGGTGGAGCATAATCGACCAGCTCCCGCTGCAACTTGCGTAACTAAACGAAAATTCAATTCGAATTCACCATGAATGAACACGACATCCAGCGTACCTGCAAGGCGAGCCTGACTTGGTCTTCGTGGTAGGTGATTTTCCCGAGGGTGACCAGCGTTTGGTACCGATCCAAAACGTCGACCTGGGCCGGGAGATTGCGATTCTGCAAATTTCGCAACGAGCTAGACGCGGTAAGGAACGACTTCCGCAGTCTCGAGCTAACCGACACCACCAGAACGTGTCGAGCCCGAAGTAGGCCAGCTATGGACATTTGCAATTGAATCATTGAGGAATCTCAGGAAGAGTTCAGGGTGCTTCACATATCGGACAAGAGGGAAGATGATGACAGTCGCGGTTTGATGTGGTCCCCTGAGCATGAGCCCAATAGACGCCCTTTCCCATCCGCCATCACCAGGCTTGAATTGACGATCGTAAATAAGCGCCCAGTGCTGTCTGACCGGACAGGCCACAGACTAGTTATGGCTGACGGCTTCCAGCAGGGCTGGTCAGCCCGTCGAAATTCAGACATATATATGGGTAGCGCCTGGCCTATGAAGAAGTTACAGAACGCTTCCGTAGCTCTGTCCACTCCCTTTATTCATTCGATCCTTTGGTCTACGCACTATGCGCTCGTTCTACATTCTCATCCCTACCTTGACCTTGGCCAACATGGGTGCTGCCAGGCCTCACCGCGGTGACAGGCGCCAATTCCATGCAGCTGATTATTCCATGCACAGTCCTCCTGTTGTCCCAGGTACGTGCTCATTATCTGATCCTTCACTCCGACGCTAAAGCGGCGTCGAAGATGGAACTCTCGGTAGACGCGGCCTTTTCAGCTCTGGCGGGTTACTCGGCAGCTTCTTTGGTGGTTCCAGTTCTTCTGCTTCCACCTCCACCGGCAATGCTAGCAACGCCAGCGGCAACAACGACAGTTCCCACCTCTCCTCGATCACTGCCAACTCCAACTCTGCGGAGGCTGGGCCCAACGGCGCTACTGTCGTACTTGGACAAGGCAGCGGTCTAGGAACCACAGATGGCATCCCTCTACTTGGCACTACTGGTGGCAGCAGTCAGCTTGGTAACGGTGCGATTGTATCGTCTGGTGGCTACCAAGCCGGAAAGGATGACGGCGGACTAGACGGCAGTGGGTATCCTGTTGCCCTCCCGCCTGCATACGGTGCTATTCCACCTGTCGCTGGTCCTGCGGGGGCCATCCCGCCTGTGGGTGGTTCAAACGTTCCTATTCCTCCTTTCGGCGGTTCAGCAGGTGCCATCCCACCTGTCGGAGGTGCCCTTGCTCCCGTTGGCGGTACCGGAAGCGCCATTCCAGGTCCAGCAGGCGTTATTCCTCCATTCGGCGGCGTAGGAGGTACCGTCCCACCTCTAGTTGGCTCAGGCATCGCCCTTCCTCCTGTCGGTAGCACAGGAAGTGCTGTTCCTGGTGTTGGCGTGGTGGGGGGTTCTGTACCTCCTTGGAGCGGTTCAGAAAGCGCCAATCCAACTGATGGCAGCGTCGGTGCCCTCCCTTCTTTCGGCGGCCAGGGAGGTATCATCCCACCCATAGGAAGTGTCATTCCTTCCGTCGATGGGTTAGGAAAAGTCATCTCTCCTGTTGGCAGCCCAGGAACAGCTATCCCTAGCGTTGGCGGTGTTATCTCACCTGGCTACGAGGGTGCCATCCCACCTATCGGTGGCCCGGGAGGTGTCATCCCACCCGTAGGTGGTTACGGGGCGTCTGACACAACCAGAGTCGTCGCTCCTTTCGGCGGCGTAGGGGGCGCCGTCCCTGGGTTTGGTGTCACCCCACCTATGAGCGGCTACGGAAGTGCGATTCCCATCGCGTCTAGCTCAGGTGGTGTTGTTCTACCTTCTGGTAGCGCCAATAGTCCTGTCCCTGGTGTCGGAGGCCTTGGCGGTTCGCCTATCAGCAACCTGGATTACGATCTTTCCAAAGATCCCCACTCATTGCCTTTCCAGCCTGACCTAACCTCGAGCTTTGGACAAGCGTTGGATTCAGACCCCCTTCACCTGCCTGTCCCTCTTGTACCCTCCGACAGCATCAACAAGGCTACAGTTATCTCTGATAGCTATGTCATTGGCGTCAGCGACGGTTCCTCGGCCCTCCCCATCTCGCAAGCATTGGGCGGTTTCCCCGCCACTCCCGTCAACGGCCAGGATTTGGGAGGTCTTGCAGGTTCGTCGACAGACGATCACCTCTCGGATCTAGGCAATGTCGTCGTCTCCCCTTTCCTTTCATCGCCAGACGTCAACGGCGGCTTGAACACTGGCGACCTCCCTTCCATTACTCCAGGTAACTCGTCTCCTGTTGGCACCATCGCCGACCCGGGTCTCGTTCCCGACCTCGCCTCTGTCGTTCCCCCATTCGACACCACCATTGGCGGGAAGGAGATGGAAGTCGTCAAGCCCTACAACGACATCGTGCACTCCATCAACCACTATGGAGATGTGAACGACGTGGTTCCTGACCTGAGCAACAGTGTCGCTCCCAACACTCCCGTTATCGACCCTCTTGTTGGCAGCAAAGATGACCAAGGGGTGGTTGAAGGCATCACTGGCAGTGTCCTTCCCCTTGGACAGGCGGGCTCCTTGGGCGACGACGGTGGAGACCTCATCAATAGCTTCCTGCCTACGTCTGGCTTGGGTCCCAGCTATGGTGAAGGCAAAGGCGGTGGTGACCTTCTGGGTGATCTCCTGGGTGGCTCTAGCAAAGAGGGTGATATCCTTGGTGGGCTCGTTCCAGATGGCAAGGAAAACGGAGATCTCCTGGGCGGGCTTATTCCAGGCTCTGGCAAGGGAGACGATAGCCTGGGTGGGCTTGTTCCAGATGGCTCTGGCAAGGGTGACGATATCCTTGATGGACTCGTTCCAGGTGGCTCTGTCAAGGACAAGGGCGATAGCCTAGGTGGACTTTTGGGTGGCTTTGGCAAGGACAACGATACCCTTGGAGGGCTTGTTCCAGATGGCTCTGGCAAGGACGACGATCTCCTTGATGGACTCGTTCCAGGTGGCTCTGGCAAGGACAGCGGAGATCTCCTTGGTGGGCTTCTTCCATACGGTGGCTCGAAAGGCTCTGGCGAATATGGCTCTGAGGAGTACGGCCCAGATGCTCAGGATCCCGAGGGTTATGGCTCGGGTGAATGGGGACTCAACAGCCTAGCTGAAGGCGGTAAAGTCGAAGGGTGGTAGTCTAGAAGTTGGTGGCGTCTGGGGATGCTAATCTTTCGTTCTCTGTTGTACGTGCTTTGGGCTGCTTTAGTTTATGTCCTTCGTTTTTTTAGCCCACATCTTTCTCTGAGTTTAATGTTATGATCTTTTGCCTTTGCTCCTGCTTGATGGCAATGCCCAAGAAGTTGGCCCCAAGATTGCGAGACTTTCAGAAAGATGTATGCACGTTTGCGAAAAGGTTTGCCATTGCGTACTATTCGTCGTCAATGATTGCAGGAATATAAAAAGTCAAAACTCCACCAGCGTCCGCTACTTCACCGATGTAAACGTATAAGATAAGGCAATGGTGGTGACATAGACCTGCAATTCAAAGCGTCGCTTGAGTAATTGATCTTGGGAAGGAAATTGATAAAACCTACAAGCAATAGTCGTCGAGCACACGGAATGCACGTTCAAAAACTTCAAGAAACTCTTGATGCTCACAAGGACGGTATACATTTGCTCTGGGTCCCTCTCCTCATCGTCTTCTCCGCCAAGGGCATGGGTGTCCGGATTCGTGCAGTCGGTCCATTCGGATTGAACCTTGACACCTTCGGTGTTGATAGAAAGTTGTAGACAGCCAGAGTTATTGCCGCGTATCGAGAGAATGTTGGACATGGGTCTCAACCTCTCTACGATGGTACGCAGCTTTTGCAAGGAGGGGAAGAGGACTGTCATCTACATCTGGGTTGAGAGCGTGTAGAAATAGAAAATGCAGCAAAAGACGTACGTTTGGCTGTGGGCACATGGGTTCGACCAGCCTTGCGACGTCGACCGGCTTCATGACATCCACTTTCACGTCGTGTGTAACGCGTACGACGCGTCCAACTCTCGTAACACCATGGATATCGAATGAGAGCATGCCCATGTCATTTTTCTTCACTAGCTTCATAACGACTTCTTCTGTTTCGAAACTTGATGCTGCCGCTGCGCTCATCATGAGCACCGGAAAGTCGAAGAGGGAGATTGTGCTCACCCGCAGGGTTGTTCCCACTTCCACCAGCGGTTGGGTTTGCAGAAGCAGATCTGAGAGCACCAGCCAGAGCTTCAGATGAGACCACCATGGTTATCTCGTTATTGGAGTTGGATTGAATCCTGTAGCCACTGAATAGAGAAGGGACTTTGATCTGCCTAGCAGACTTTGTTGGGCCACGCTTCCTTGCAACAATCAAGGGTCAAGGACGCACGACCAGACTTGAATTCCTCCCTCGTTGGTGTCATTATTACAGATGATGTTCATAGTAGTTTCTGTGAATTTGATGATAAACTTCTTTTGCAGCTTTTCAATTGTCTGTATTAGACCTGAATGGTTGTTAGTTCATGGCCAACCTGCGGCACGACCTACTCACGAAAGAAGGTCGGAACATTGTGGATGGTCGTCCTGAACCGCATCTTTGTTGTTGGGAAGGATTATTGGAAGGTTCAGAGGATATATGCGCGCTTATAAGCGCTCAAGAGGATGTGCAGATCATGGTTTGTGGTCAAGAGCTGAGCGGTGGCGATGACGCGATCCCCTGAGAAATCAGCGCGTTTGATGGCTACGCGACACGCGACTAAGCTCGAACAGCTTGGACCACGACGACCACACGATGGCCAGGGACGCAGTACCACAGACCCCTCGACGTTCAAGACGGTTTCAGCCCCTTGCAACGCCATTCATCAAGAACAGCGCTCCTGCAGGATTTGAATGCACCTGGGACGGCGAGCCAATATGCACTCGACCGTGCAATCCTGAGCTGGACCTTATGCAGGAAGACCTTGACGCCCGGGAGGATGGCGACGAGGACGATGGAAAAGAGCGAGGACCAGAGCAAGAAAAAGAAGAGACCGTATTCTACGCGTCTTTCACTGTCAAAAAGCCGCGACCAAAGCAATACCGTGGCAAGGGCAGCGGAGGTGACGAGGCCAAGGTGTACAAGCCAGGTGACGTTATTCTCATTGAGACAGATGTGCTGTACCGACAGAAGAAGCCACCGAGCGTTGCTGTTATTGTGTCCATGTGGGAGGTCAAGCCAGTGGGAGAGGACGTCAGTGGTGACCCTGACAGAATGCGACTCCGTGTTCATTGGTTCTTGAGGCCTAGCGAGCTGGCTGCTATCAGACAGAAACGTGAACATGCAGAGGTAAGCCCTGGCTCTGTCATAACCCTGAATTGCATGGCTAACATTTGAAGCAAGAACGAAATCTACTATTCTCTCAACTCGACCGATATCCTGGCTCCCAGCGTCATCCTCTCTCATTGCTCGGTGTCCAGTCTTGAATCCCACATCGCGAAGCCGGTGAAGAAGGCCAAAGGCACTGGCGCTAGATACGCAGAAGAGGAGGAAGGAGATGAAAAGTTCTACTGTCGACATGCCATTAACGCAAAGCGGGGTCTTTACTACCGTTTGAACTGGGACAAGCACCATGCGAGCGTGGCTCCGACAGCCTTGGTGGTCCCGGACGAGTCATCTCCCGACCTTAACACATGGGGTCAGGGAACGGAATGGGATGTTGATACTACTGAAGAGGTCAAGCCGTCGCGACCTAAGGATGGGCCGCCACCGAAGAAGCGCGTGAAGCGGGAGCGGAAGGAGGGAGAAGAGCCTCCCAGCGAAAGCGAGGACTCGGGCTCGGATGCCGAGATTGATTCTGAGGAGGAGGATGACGACGAGGGCCTGGAGGCTATTGAAGAAGAGGACGAGGAAGGTGGAGAGGAGCCGGACGACGACGAGATCGGTAATCCCAAGACACCTTCGCGTCGCAAACGAAAACGAGCACAAGCAGCACCCAAGACGCCGCGAAAGACGAAAAAGACTCTCGCTCAACCTACGCCACATTCCAAGGCTGCTATTCGGAAACGAAAGCGACGAGATGATGCTAAAACCCGCAAGAAGGGTGGTTTTGTCATAAGGCCTCCAACTCTGTCGTTCAAGACGGACCTAAGCCACCTTCCAAAGGACCCTTGGCTCAGGGCGATGCACGTACTGCATGTCGGGAATCGTCCAGAAGCTCTGCCTTGTCGAGGGGCTGAATACGACAAGGTCATGCAATGTGTAGGCGACTTGCTCGAGGAAGGAAGCGGAGGATGTGTTTGTACGTTCTTCTCATGTTCTTGTGCTTCCTGCCCATCTGACTTGCTTGTTTGCAGATATCTCCGGAGTCCCAGGAACTGGGAAGACAGCTACAGTCCACACGGTGGTCAAGGAACTCAAACGACTTGCTGAGAACAGTGTAAGTTTCCTCACTCCCTCGAACCTCTGCTGGTATCCTGAGGTATTCGTAGGAACTGAATCCATTCACCTACGTCGAAATCAACGGGCTCCGTATCCCTGAACCCTCGGTTGCGTACAGCCTCTTGTGGGAAGCCATCTCTCAGAACACAAATCCAACCCAGACTAGTAGCGCTCGAGGGGTCAGCGCAAAAGAGAGTCTGAAGGCACTCACTCAGCACTTCCATGGAAGAAACCGCGGGCCAGCCCAGCACGCATAGTAAGCTGTTTCATTATCCTTTCAATCTAATTGCAATCTAACGCAGAGACGCACAGTGTTGTCTTGATGGACGAGCTCGACCAGTTGGTTACAGCCAAGCAGGATGTTATCTACAACTTTTTCAACTGGCCTACGCTGGCGAACAGCAACCTCGTCGTTATCGCTGTGGCCAATACCATGGATCTTCCTGAACGCGTCATGACTGGCAGAGTACGGAGTCGACTTGGTAAGGACCATCTTCTCTCCCCGTGCCTCAAGGGGTCGGATGCTCATGAAGATTTGCCTAGGGATGACACGAATCAACTTCCAGCCATATGAACACGGTCAGCTTCAAGAGATCGTTCTGTCACGTTTAGCTACAGCCAACGAAGGTCTCGAGCCTGATGAAATCCAAGAGGTGCTGAGCAAGGACGCGATAAAGCTTGCTGCTATGCGTATCAGCTCGATTACAGGGGATGCTCGACGCGTGCTCGACGTCTGCAGGTGGGAGAGACTATTTTATCTTCATATGCGTTTGTTGATACTCAATGTCCTTCAGACGTGTCGTTGAGAATGTCAGCGAGAAGAGGATGGTCGGAAAGCCTGCACATGTTACCAAGGTGCTTTCTGTCATGCAGAGCAGTCCTACGGCTGGGTACCTAGCGGACTGCAGTCTGCATGAACGCATCATGCTCGCGTCACTCATCAAGTGTGTCAAACGAGAGGGAGTGGAAGAGATCAAATGGGACGATGTACGAGTTCTTTCTCCACAGTATATCACTTTCAGTGACTGACAGCGACATCTTTTCCAGGTGCAGTACCAACATATGAACTACCTTGGTGCGCTCTCGGGCGTGAACGAGTCCCGTAAACCGACTCTAGCAGAGCTCACGATGGTACTCGAGTCGTTGGTTGCCTCGCGTGCGGTACTGCTCGAAGACGGCGCAGGTGTAGCTCGAAAACCTGAGGGCGAGCGACGTCTGCTGCTAAACATCGAACAGATCGAGGTTGAGCGCGTCCTGAGTGACGTTGGTGGCCCTGTATGGAAGAACGTGCTCAGTACATAGTCTCATCACAGACTTTCCGTCTTCGCCATCTTCTTGAGTTCGTAATCTGGTTTGCTTATTCTCGCTTTGCGCTTTGATTTTTATATATCTAATTGTAGCATACTTCGCATTGTTTTCTTGCTCTCCATCCCATCCGTGCTGCATTCCATTTAAGCGATAACGTCGGAAGGACTCGCTCCACCACATCCCACACTCGCCGGCCCTCCTTGTTTTCCCTCCTGTATCTCTTCCTCACCAGAGTAACTTGCGATCTTCCATTCCAAGGGTTGAGTCATATCAATGCCAGTTTATTGACGCAAAATGCAGATACAAATACAATGGGAGTGCGGAAAACGTGGGTGAACTAAGGGTGGTCAATACAATATTGCCGGGAATAATGCAGGTCGTGAAGATGTATGTACGTAGTGCTACACAAGAAAAAGCGATTGCGTTGTGTGATCCAGCCAACGGAAGAATGTATGTATAAGAGAGTGAAGGGGGTGAATGAGAGAGAAGGTAATGTAGCATGTGCTGGTGGTTGTCTGGTGTCCGAGATCGTAAAGCAGGCTATGTCGTAAAGATGGACATCGTGAATGCAAAGCCGATTAGCGAGAGGAGCCAGTAAAGTAGAAAGCAAGCAATGAAGGAGAGCATCAAATCAAGACTCGTGAACGAAGGATAGTTGGAAGATAGCCAGAGAGGACCTTAGATAGCGACGCCGTTGAAAGGATTCACGCTTTGCCTCTTGTTCATGGGATGAGAAGGGACAACCTCAACCCGATGCTCGTCATCAAAAGGTGACATGAACGGGTTCACATTGGCGCTCTCCTTTGGGCGGGATGTCAGCAGCCTGGAAGTAGGGCTGTCTGCTCGCTCCAGATCCTTTGCGTTCAGCCCGAGCGGCAAGGAAGCGATGCTGCTGGTGCTCATCTGGTCGCTGGGAGCCAGGTTCGTCACCCTCCAGGTGTTGCTTGGGTTGCGTCTAGGAGAGCCGGCGGAAGATTGCGATGAAGGAGCGGGAGGAGGGTAAGGCGCCAAGAATCGTTTGGGGGGTGCTGGGGCGAGCGTCGTGATGCTTTGAGGGTTCGTCTGGTAGCCAGTGTGCAGAGGGATGGGATACGGTGAAGGGATTAGGGGAGGATGAGAGGGGGCGCCGTACGTTGAAACGAAAGGGTCGTCAAGGGATGCTCCAATACCAGAAGCCGTGCTAGGCTTGCGTCTCATGGACGACCCGGTCGAAGCCTCGGGAAGATCCTTCTTGGAGGTCGGGGGTGAAAGGAGCTTCTTGGCTTTGGCCCACGACGACGTCGCTCCCCGAGACTCTTCCTGCTCTCCAGCACGACGTGCAGCAGCCAAGTCAGAAGGAGTGTCCACGATGACCTTCAACTGGGGTTGAGCATCCCAGTAATCTGCGCTCTGCTCGGAATCCTTCTTCTCATGCTCCTTCTTCATGGCCAACTTGGCCCGAATCGCCTTCAACCTCGAGACCTTGCCATCATCTTTCACAGGAGAAACTAGGTTCTCCGCCGATCGATTATGGGGAACCTCTCCTCGCTCTTGCTGAGAATCAGGGGTGTTGGACCTAGGCATCCAGAACGGCTTGAACGCTTCCCGCTTGGGAGAAGGAAGAGGGGTGAACTCTGGCAATTCATCGCCAACAACAGCCAACCCAGGGCTTCCGGTCCGCTTCTCGTTCACGGGCGAGCTCGATGAATCTCTATAAGGGACCGTGAATCCGGCAGGAAGACCGCTCCTATGCTCCCGCTCAAACTTCTGCCTCCGCCTCTTCTCCATAAACGGCATACCGACAGAGTGCCAGAAGAGGACAAAGAGACCCATGAGAACGACGATGCCCCAGATACCGAGGAAGATGGCAAAGGTGACACGTTCCTTCTTGAGAGAGTTGGCGTACGAGTTGACGATACGACCAACGAGCCCTTCAGAGTCGTCCGTTCCACCACCCATAGCAGCGGAAGCGATGGGTGCAGCCGCTTCGTCCACCGACTCGGGAGAGAGCATGAGGGCAGTGTCGTTGACGCGGGGGAACTGGATGTTGAGGTTCTCGTGAAGGAAAGTCAAGGCGTTCTCGACAGCGTCGACCTTGGTTCCAATAATGCACTGGATAAAGTTCCTGGCCACCTCTTCGAGGATGGTGCCGCCAAACACGGTCTGAACGGACCTCTGAACATCATCGTAAAACTCGTTCAGAGTGGTGTTCAAGGGAACGATGGTACCGTCGACCCAGCCAAAGACACCGTCGTTAATGCTGGTCTGGATCACGTCGACCTGAGCATTGACTTCTGCAGCATAGATGCGCGACTGGTTGAGCATGTTGTTGTTGATCGAGTTGGCAATCAAGGCGGTGAAATCCTTCGTCGCCTCGGCTGACCTTTCTTGGTATGACTTGACAAGAGGGGCCATTGCGATAAGTTGAATCTGCACGAGGAGGATACCGAAAAGACCGATCATGAAGCAAGCTGCTGCAGGGCCGTGGAAGATGTAGTTGAAGAACCACTGCATATGGGTGTGAGTTCGAGGTGAGAGTTTCAGAAGGGAGGAGATTTGGTTGGTGATGCGGGTAATGAGGGGATGCTCAGAGTTGGCCTGGAGCATCATGAGATTGTGGTCGTTGAGCACAACCTGGGGTGTAGCAGACAGTGAGCCCTTGGTGTGCATCGTCGGGTCGGTGTTCCAAGCTTGGCGGGTGTACTCGAGGTGGGACTTCATGCAGCGCCACTTGTACCAGGTCAAGAGGCAGTTGAGGCCGATGAGGACAAGGGCAATGACGATGAGGAGAATAACGCCAATCTTTGCAGTCTTGACAATGTCATTTCCAACATCGTCAACGACGGAGAGGTCCATGTCCTGGCAGAAGGCAACGCTATGCTGCTCTGGAACTGGAAGGGTCGAAGAGTTGAAAGAGATGCCGGCGAAGGTATCGTTGATGTCCGCCTTGAGGAGTTCGAAGGGCTTGTTGATGCTGCAGAAAGGGTTAGTACTGTCCCGGATGCAATCACGACTTCACTTACATCTCCTCGAGCTTCTCCTTGATTGTGCTAACAGAAGGAATGGTATCGCTCAGCTTCTCCAATCCCTCTGTGAATTCGGCTGGAAGAGAAACGTTCTCCAAACCATCAAGGTTGGGAATCGGGATTTGAGGAGCCTCGATATCGCTGAAGGGGTTCACTCTGTTGAGACCATCGATAAAGCCTTTGATAACGTTGTTGGCGCTGCCAATGTCTTCTTGAATTCTTGTCCGCAGACCAGAAGTAACAGTGCCAATGAGCTTGTCAATCTATGTTCCGATTAGACGTGAATGACACGATGCAAGGTTTTTACACGCACCTCTTCAACAGCAGCAGTTATCACCGCGAGACCTGCCCTCACAATGAGCTCCAAAAAGCAGAGGAAGATGGACCGGTAGAGGTCAATGATGAAGTTGATGACGGCCTCCATGATAGTGAGGGACATGACCAGGGTGGCCCGTGCAGCTCTGAGAGTGCCGTTCACAGCATCGACAACTTGCTCATTGGAGGCGATGGCCATGTACCGAGGCATGCTGGCTGCAGAGGTTGCAGCCTGTTCAGCAGCCTTGCAGCTGGCAAGGAGATTGGCCTTGGCGCTGGCGATGGTGTCCTGGGACGAGTCGAGGGATGCATGCAGCCTAAACGCGACGAATATAATGGAGAGAATGGGATAAGCCAGCCATGTGAGGGAAAGAAGGTGGGGAAGCTGGAGGTAAGGGGTCAATGTCGTGGACATGTGCCAGGCGTCGTCGTAAGATGGTGGGGGGAAAGACATGCCAGCCGTCGACCAGCAACGATGCAGAAGGTAAGGAAGAGAGAAACGAAGACTGCCGAGCTCGACCACGGGCTAATATCATTATGAATGGCCTTCATTGTCTTTTCCAGTTATTGTTCTCGGCGAACCAAGTATTACGGCAACCGTGTCCAGTTCGCTTGTGGCTGTGCACCTTTATTTGTACACCCTTGTGACCAAAGTGGCAAGCCCATTGTCCCCTCGAGTGCAGATGGAAAATAGATACGATTATCGTGTATCCGAGTAGTATAGTATACTGTCTAATGATCTTACATCTCCTTCAGTTCCCTCTTGATAGATTCCCCGCTATTTCGGCGCTGGGCACGCACCGGTTGCGCTTCAACTGGCTGTGCCAGGACCTCTCGGAGCTTCGCTGTTGCCTGCTTCTGCACCTAACGTGTTCATTTCCGTGTCAGCGCCCACACAATAAAAGAACAAGCAACGAGAAGGAGGAGCTTACCTCGCCAGAAACTGCACGGGTTACCTGGATCAAAGGACCCGTAAGTCCGAGCTGAATGATCATGTATCTGTGGAGATCCGCATGTCAGTTCAATTGTTTTCCGCCCATGCACGTCAGAGCACCAGACGACGGGCCGGCAGCTGGAAGAGAAAACTCACGCAGCAGCAAGAGAGAGCAACAAAAAGGTAAAGTACATCGGGCTTGAGAGGACTGCCATGGCCTCGTTCCAGCCGAGGACGACGAGGACGCCGTACATCCAGTACGGGATCTGAGCGATGCTGGAGACTGTACTCCGCTTCGCCTCAACGAAGTGCGCATCTGCATCCTTGCGGAACTTGTTTGTGAGGTCCAAGCATTTTGTGTCCGATAGCACAGTCAGCGACGATGCGAAATCAAAGTCGTCGTTTGCCATGTCATCATTGTCATCGTCAGGAAGCGCAAACTCGAGGCTAGAGTCGACAGGCTTGATGCGCGAGTATATGGGCACGAGCTCGAGAGTCTAAAGCAGAGTCAGGATACCATTGGAGCTGGAGACATGCAACACGTACCTCATCTTTCGCCTTCCTGAAGGCACCATCGATGTCATCCTCGGGCTTCCACACGCGCGGAATGCCCTCCTCGTCGTATCGGAATCGCTCTTCAAAGTGATTTCTCAATTTTCCGAGCAGGGATTGATCAGAGGTTTGCTCCTCGATCTTTGCACGAAGCACGATCCATGCGCGACGCTTCAACGAGGACAAAGCAGCTTCGTTCTCTTCCTGGGTGCAGTTGAATCCTAACCTCGAGATTAAACACGCTGACCGAAGACGAAAGATAAAACGTACCCTTGGCCTTCGCGAGGTACGTTGATTCTGCCTTGCTGAGAGTATCCTTGAAGACTGTGAGAATCTTGTCCCACATGTCCGGTGCAGGCTTCGTGAGGTGCAACTCGACAGGCTCTGACACGAGTTTCTTGAGGTTGCGCTATCAAGAGGCACCCGGGTTAGCAAAGGCCAACGGCAAATAGAGTATGCTTACCTCGATGAGGTTAATCATCTTCTTTGTCTCATCCTTCCTGCACTGATCAGCCACCGAGCTCACCTCTACCCTCAAAAGCTCGAGTTCCTCTTCCCAGCTAAAGTCGGTGCCCTCAACGACAGCCTCCGACCCTCCTGCAGTAAAGCTATCCTCGCATTTCTTGCTGGCTTTCACCACAACTTCAGCGAAATCGTAGTTGTCACCCTTCAAACCGCTGAGAATCTCCTGCTTGAAGGTGCCCAGACACTGCTTGTGTAGGTTTTTAATTTGCCCGAGGAAGAGGGGCGAGAGGGTGGAGTCGATGACACCAATCAGGTCTGCACGTTTGCGGGCATAGACGCCTTTGTGGTACCGCGAGGCGTCCTTGTCGAAGCGAGCTGTGCAGCGTGGATATGGGTATTGTGAGGATATTAAAGAGCGAGATCCACTTACCAAGCGCTTGGGTCCTCCAGGCGTTCATCATCTTACCGAGCCCCTCCACGACCTTGCCTCCCTCAACGGGTCGCTTCTGTGATTTGGCTTGCTCATTGAATTCAGCAAGGGCCACCGCAGCAATTTCGTCACAACGGAACTGTGCAAGCAGTTCCTGCTGAGTTGGCAGATCAAGGTCCTTGTTGCTCTGGACTTGTTCCTACAGGACGGTTCAGCACTGACACCAAAGCAATGAGTGGTCTTGTTTACCCAAATGTTCTCCATGTAGAAAGCAACACCATCCGCGGGTATCCGTTTGTGGTAGACAGGCTTGAAGAGATAGTTTGGAGAATCCTTGTCTGTGAACCGTGTCCTCAGCTGGTGAACAGCGTCTTCGAACTTCTCGGGCACGAGAATCTTGTGGGGAAGAGCGGTGAATTGCATATCAAAGTAGTCAGAGAGCTTCATCTCTTCGAGTCCAGCAGGCTTGTTTAGGTTGTCCCAAATGCGGTTCAGGTCTTGAGTGATGGTAGCCTGGAGGTTAGCCAGAGGGGTGGTGCCAATGTGATCTCGAATGACGAAGAGAAGGAGAGTGCGACCGCTTGAACCATCTGAGGCTTTCTTTCCGAACAGCCCAAGGTTCACCTCGAACACGGTCTTAAGGAGACCCATATTGGCCCCCTGATACAGGCCAACCTGATGCTCCCATAGGTTGACAATGAGAATCTCAGAGGATGCGAGAGAGAAGAGAGCAGATTTCCTCTCAAAGTCCTGAATAAGGCTTGTAAGTTGTAGTTACTGGTAAGATGAATTAACTCACCTGGTCCTCTCCACGCTCCCGCCCGTCAGTTCCTTCCACGTCCATGACCATCACGCTCATGTTCTGTCCTCGACACATCCAGATACCTGGAGGTCACCTCATTAGTGGAAAGACCACGCGGCGAACATGCAACCTACCCTTGGTAGTCTGCTGCCTTCTTGTTTCGTCCATTACATCGAATGTTGTCCCAAAGAGTCGATTGAGTAGTGTACCTGAATAACGAGGTCAGAACGCCACGTTCACCAGTCCCCAATGAGGCTGGGGGCTCACTTTTCCCAGTGGATTGTGAGCCAAATACAGCGACGAGGTTGTATGAGAATCCTGAGTCCCTTAGACCCCATCGGCTTATTTGCTGGGTGAGCTGTTGTCTGTGGGGATGCGCTCAGTTAGGGGAATGAACAGTTGGTCAAGCATGTCAGGTACGAACGTGAAGTTCTTGTCCTCATCAACAATCTGTATTCTTTCGGTACTAGCATCTATCAGCCACCAATTCAGTAACAGGATTCCCTCTCTAGTCGAAAACCTCGTCTTACCACCATTGACGCCTGGCTGCCCATTTGCCGTGAATGATGCCATGGCGTGTCTGTGTTCAATTCTGTGGGGTATGTGGTCTTCACGCAGTGTCAAACTCGTTCGCCAGAAGGTCTAGCTTTATATCAGAGAGAGAAACCAAGATGGGGGGTATGATAGGCTGAGCCTTATATGTGAGATGGTGGAGGTCGTTGCGAGAGGTTCAACACTCCTCGCCGTCACCAGTTGGCTGCTGCCGGAATGATGATGATGCTCCCACGTGGAGGCCATTCCTCGATACTGCGTACCAACCACCACGACCTCTGCATGCATCCATTCTTCCAGCGATACGCTCTATTCCTATTTACTCGACATGGTTTGCTGCGTCGAGCCGCGCATTTCAAGATGTTGAGCAGCGACAGGGGCGACTAAAGACGCCGCGGCACCAACAACTGGCATTAAAATTGAGTCCTTGGCCTCCGGATGACTTGTTTTGCTGTTCTAGGTTAGGATTCTCTGAACACTTTACCAAATCTATTCTGCACTGCACTGCTTCTCTGCATGTCCAACGGACGAACCGTCGTCAGAATCCTGGCCTAACTTCTTCGAAGTATGCACCCCGAAGTCGGATCAGACCCCACATCGAGCCCCTGAGCACGCTCAATGATGGCCAATTGAATCGCTTTCAACTCTTCTCAATTGCTCAATGACATCTGTAATGGATCAAGGGTACTTTGTTCATTCGCGACAGATATGGAAGCCAAAGCAGCCACAGCTTACCTCTGTCGAAGTGTTCAGACGCAATATTAACCGGAAGCATGGTTTGAAGCTAGGTGCGTCACATTCCGGCCATCTGTTGTTGAAAGCAAAAGGTCTGACAGAGCAGTATGTAGCAAGCTACTTCGACCTTCACAAGTATTCTGTGGAAGACTACGCGTTCTGGCTCGACCTATGGGAGTACCTTGCGATCGTCTCCTCCGTTCCTCCCGACCCTGTGCGTCGCTTACTTTGTCATGCGGCCATCCTCTCATTCCCCTATAGTCGCGTATTGTTGAGCTCAAAAATCTACCTGATGTCCCAAACTGGTTTCCGGGTGCCAGGCTTAACTATGCCGAGAACCTCTTAACAAGGAGGGACGATGGGATTGCTCTCACAGAAGCTGGGGAGAACGGTATACTCACCCATTTCTCATACCGAAACCTCCACGCACGTGTGCAGGAAATTTCAGCCTCGCTGCGAGCCAACGGTTTGCAGGTTGGAGACCGGGTGGCAGGTGGGCTTATTCTCGTATTAGAATGTACTCATACTCATATCTCTTTGCAAGCTATCATCACCAACTCATTCAATGCGATCGCCATCGCACTCGCAGTGGCTAGCGTTGGCGGCATCTTCTCCAGTACCGCTACAGATATGGGAACGCAGGGTATCCTCGACCGCTACAAACAAATCCAGCCCAAATTCATCTTCGCTGAAGTCGAGACCTTCTACGGCGGAAAACGTGTGGACCTGCTGTCCAAAGTAAAGGAAGTCATACTTGACCTGGAGAAGCGCGGCTTGAAGCAAACTATCCTGCTACCAAGCCGACTCTCTGGGAAGGAGATCCACCTAGGCGGTGTTCGAAATACGTATGTGCCGTTTGCAAGGAAGAGACGGTGGCTCACGAACGTTGTACAGTGTTGCGTTGTCGCAGTTTGTGAGAACAGGAGGCAATCAACCTCTCGTATTCGAACAGCTTCCTTTCAACACTCCGCTCTTCATCCTATACAGCTCTGGGACTTCAGGGAAACCCAAATGTATTGTTCACTCCGCGGGGGGTAAAGAGATTCATCCCGTTTACGCGAACTCTAGACTTACCTCGAGACTCAGGGCGTTCTACTTCAGAGCAAGAAGGAGATTGTGCTTGCCTTGGGTGCAGGAAGAGACGACACGTACTTTCAGTACACGACCGTGAGTTTCGGGATATTCATGAGCAAAATTGAACGATTGATCCGTCACAGACTGGATGGATGATGTGGAATTTCATGCTCTCGGGTCTCTCAGTCGGCTGCCGGATCGTCCTGTACGAAGGATCTCCCTTCTACCCAGACGTGAAAGCCTATCTCCGATTTATCCATGACCAAGGGTAAGGCAACCGTCTCCTCCGTCTTACCAATTGCCTGGAACAACCCCCGTACAGCGTGTCCATCTTGGGTACCAGTCCCCGCTTTCTGGCAGAAGTCCAAGGAAGAGGAATTGATCCCCGTGCGTCTTCTTCATCTCACTTACCCGCGGCATATCGCCAATAAGCCATTGCAGTGGGTCTCGGTTCCTTTGAATCATTGAAAGTGTTGGGCTCGACTGGTGCCGTATTGACCCCGCCTATGTTTGAGTGGACACAGAAGGCATTTGGTGGGAAGCTCCACTTGGTTTCTACCAGCGGAGGAACGGATGTCTCTACTGCATGTACGTGATATTTCGCCTGATTTTCTTTCATGTGCTGAGATGCTCGACTTTGTAGTCGTCACGGGGGTACCGTCGCTCCCTGTTTACGCAGGAGGTGCGTAAACTCCGTCCAGACCTCCGCTCGGGGGTTTAACCTCGAAACATCAGAAATCCAAGCAAAGGCCCTTGGCATGAAAGTGGAAGTCTGGGATCCCACTGGAAACAATCTGGAACGCAGCGGCCATCCGGGAGAGTTGGTTTGCACTCGCCCTCATCCATCATTGCCCCTCCGCTTCTAGGGCGATCAGGGGGGACAGAAGTTTACGGATGCATACTTTTCCATGTATCCTGGTGCGGCAATTTCACTCGCAGACCGACAGATCCTAACATTTTGGTCATTGTCAAAGGTGCATGGCGTCAAGGTGACTTCATGGTGGTCAACCCAAAGACAAATGGAATCATGATTCTCGGGAGAAGGTGAGCATTTGCCTACGGCAAGACGTAAACCCACATAACGACAAGGAACCCACCCAATTCTTTCGTTCCAACCCTTTCTCAAGCGACGGCGTTTTGAACCCCAGCGGCATCCGGTTCGGGTCGGCGGAAATATACTCTGTCCTTGAAGCTTTCGCCAACCACATTGATGATTCCTTATGTGTTGGTCAGCGGCGTCCGTCTGATAACGATGAGAAGGTCCTCTTGTTTTTGAAGATGCGAGCCGGGTGTACGTTCACACCAGAGCTTGTGGAGAATATTCGGGCCGCTATCAAGAAGAGTCTAAGCGTGCGGCATGTACCAGCGCACATCTTTGAGGTCGCTGAAATACCAGTAAGCATCTCTCGTCTTGGCTCCGACAGGGAAGGACCCTGACACCTTGCTCTAGTACACCGTCAATGGGAAGAAGATCGAAATCGCCGTCAAGCAGATTGTCTCTGGCTCAAACCTGCAACCCAGCGGAACAGTCGCAAACCCAGACTCGCTCCAACTATACTACAAATACCGTGACCTCGAACGTGTGATTGGGGCGCAGCGTTCGAAACTTTAGCATAGGTGTGGCGAAGGGTAATCGCTGCTGATCTGATAATCAGATATGTTGTTGGATAACTGGGCCGATTGCACGCGCTCAAAAGCATCAATCAGTGGGTGGATCCCTAATCGGGTAACGACCTTTCCACAAATGGGCAGCCCCTGTTATGGCTTGGGTTGTAGTAGGAGCCTGTCATCCAGCCATGCGCTGATTCGTCGGAGAGCGCTCACGGTATTGAGCGGCTCAAGACGCCTTGAGATTGAGACTCGCTTCGAAGGGCTGGACTAGCGCCACGAGGGAACCGTTGCTGTCTCCTACCTGATAAGCCTCACTTCTCCCGCGGGAATAGTAGAACCAAGAATGCGAAGGGCCATTCAGTCGCTCCAATCGCTTGGGTCCTTTAGGGTACCACGCACGGAGGTTCTGCTCGCTCGATCGTATTCAGACCTGGCGAACAATCAAAACGTTTTCTAGAGATAATCAGGATGTGGTAACCCGCGGAGAATGCTCGGGGAGGGGTGCAAGCCTTCAGGCACCAATAATAGAGAATAATTACATACAATATTGCTCGGCGCCTGTCAACTGGTCATAAATGAGTTGGGGCGAGTCTGATAGAGTCTGATGGACTCCTCGTGTCAGGGACATATTCTGCTCGTTCCGTCAACCTTCACGTCACGGTCTCGATGGCCACTAATGATCGAGGGGACAGACCGAGTAGCATGAATGTATCAGCCGCAGAGCAAGAAAGACGATCCTCCAAAGCTGCTTTTCGAGGCCATTGCTGAGCGCAGCCTGGAACGGTTGTGTATTTCCGGCCGCGATGCCGCAGACGCTGAAAGCTGCTCAGGGTCTCTGGTCGGCCATGTCAAATGTCACCGATGTGATGGTGGCGATAAGTTATACATGCTCCCAAAGAATCCCATTTCGGAAGGTGAGGCGCGATCATTACTCTTCAGAAAGCGAGGGATCAGGTTAATTCCACCCCCAGAAACATAATCGTATCCCTACGTGTATACCCTGGACGAGCGTGGACAGTGCGGCCTGGGCTGGATGCACAATGAATGCAGATAAGCTTCAAGATCTCCTAAGATGCAGCCTCACTTCCGTTCCCGTCTCCCTCTCAGGACAGCAGCGGTAAAGAACTGTGGCGGTATTAGGCAAAGGTTAGCTACGGCTGAAACATGTGTTTAAAAGGGACACACCAAGACCAATGGTCATAAACGGTCGGGCGAAGATGTTGGCTTTCATGCTCCGGGTGTTACTATTAGGCTGAGATTGGCTATTGGCGCGCAGTTTGCAATTACACATAAATAAATTACCAGGTGTTCCCATCTGAATTGATCCAAAAGAACGGGCAGTGCGGGCACTGAGGGAGCCATTTATGACACGAGGAAACATGACGAAAGAGATCGTAGAGAAGCATAGCAGCCTCAAAGGGTGAGAGGACGACTCGTGGCATGCAAGTGGATAATGCAAACTAGGTGAGCGCTCAAACGGCATCAGAAGGCCCTCCTTGTCGTACCCAGGATCACCATCGCGACTTCTAGTTCTGCCGCCACGGGTATGGATCACAAGCACTGCTGTAGTCTCGCCCTTGTAACGGAAAGGTAAAAGTAAGCCTTCTGCGGAGTTGGATATCGCTCGCTCGCATGGGCTGTTGGGCGGCGCAAGACGAAGATCGAGGGTCTTGTGCCACGCGAGATGGATACTTGGGCTTCGCGAACGCGAATCGAGAAGATGAAGGCAGATGAATAGCACATACCTGGGGTTCAGGCGCAGCTCCGCCGATTTCTTTCAGTGGATTCCGTCATCTGGGGTGTATGAACATATTCTTATTCATGCCACGCGATGAAAGCCATTGCGTCGGATGCGGAGGTATTACGGCCACGTTTTAGTGGGGGTCCCATGGTTAGCGCGCCCAGAAACCTGAGGAAGCGAACTGAGCCCTCTGGTCGGCTTCACCGGCGAGCTTGTAAGTCACAACGATGCGATTTTACGGTGCTTTGGGGTAACAGAAAGTGCCAGAGAGAGCATTCCATCGCCTCATTATCATTTATCGACGGTATCAAACTGGAGATAAAGCCACGCGAAAGTCTCGCGTGGCAAAAGACATGGTATGTCACTCGAAGATCAATGTTTCGAAAATAGACCTGATTCTGATCGCGCTTGCTTGGGCTGCCTGGAGGTGTTCTGCGAACATTCAGGCGCAAACCCGCGGAGAATGCCCTGTGCATGGTGGCTCAAATGGAAGACCTTTCTGGCAGAGAGGAGGAGAGGAGGGAGAAAGCAACATACAATGCCGGACAACGAGGCAGAATGCCGAAAGGGGACACGGATTGATGGAGATCACATGGGAATCCCAAGATTTGCCAAGCCTTTTCCGTTGGCCCCCCCTTTGTCAAAGGCCATTCAGTGTTTCCTCTTCTCAGCTGTCACCCAACTCTAATTTTCTCCTCATTTTCTGCTCATTTTCTGACATTTTGCTCGCCATGCATCTCTTCGAAGCGATGCGCCGGGGCAACCGCAACAACAACAGCGGCGGCGAAGGGTCCAAGAAGAAGACTGGGTCGGTATCACTGCCCTCGGCCCCCTCCTCACCCTCCGCATCGACGGCCAGGCATCCCCAGAGCAATGGGGGATATGCCTCGTCGTCGTCTTCCCTGGTATCAGAAGGCACCGAGAGTAGCTCATCGCATTCAGGCAACCCGATGCACGGAGTGGGAGGCAGGAATGGCAGAGAAAGCCCAAGAGCACCTCCGTATGTCGCTTCAGCTCACCGCAGTTGTACACAAGGCTCATTGACTGGGACGATGACAGCGTTAGGTCAGGTCGGTCTGAGCGATCCCACACAGTGAGCAGTGTTCGAGAGCGAACAGCTCAGGTTGAGCCATCGCCACGGCAATCGTCCTTAGAGAGGTCGGTCTATGCTCCCCAGCCAGATCTCTACACCCGCAACCTCCTCGAAACCTTCTCTTTCGGCGCTGCGTCTTCGGGGACGCCAGTGGCTCCCTCGATTGATCCTCTCTCAGCTCATGACGACGCAGACTCTGAAGAGTTTGCCTTCAAATCTGACACAACACCCCGTCCATCGGTGGCCGGTCCTTCGTTGCAAAGGCCTCCAGGTCCAGTCCATATGGCCCCTAATGGCTTCCCAATTCACGGTCAGTCGCCTCAGCGGCGGAGAAGAAATTCTAACTCGTCGACCAACACCTTCGGCACTTCCTCTGCCTCTGCATCAGCAACGTCCCTTTCAAGCAACCTCGTTGATTCTAGACGCGGTGGCGGGTCCGTAACGACCCCTCAGACATCCTCTAATGAATATACCTCCGATGATGAAGTATCCGAGCATCGCCATCCCATAAACAACTTCTCCCGCAACTCGCCCACTAGCACGCAGTTCACCTATTCCGATGAAGAGTTCGACGATGATTACGATGATGATCGCTCAGAACCCGAGATCGATGTGAGCTCTGAAATCCACGAGGATTTTGGGCACTTCACGTCGTGGAACCGCACTCGACAGAGCTTTGCTTCGTCCGCGTATTCTAGAAGGCCCAGCCTCGCGGTTCCGATACCAATATCCTCAAGCCCAGGAGTTCGGGACCGAGAAGATAGTATTTTAACCCTTCGCCGGCCCAGTCGAAGTCTAGAAGGCCTCAGGTCAGACAGCCTTGAGCAGTCGAGCTACCAAGCTTCGCAAGAGAATCGTCCGTCACCAGTGTCCCCGACTTCTATGCCCGAGTCTGAAGTCGACTGGCGCGATCTGCGGCGTCGGTCCATCCAACATGAAAGGGATAGGGCAAGAGCAGGGCAGCTTATCCCAGAACCAATTGACAATGGAACGGCTCCTGCCTCTGGTGCTACAGTGACAGGGGCTCCACCACCACCACCTATCCAACCCTCCGTGTTCGAGGGCTTCGATGAAACATGGGCGAATAAAACTGGCGGGATTGTCGACCTCGACTGGGATCTATCGGAAATGCAAGACATTGTCGGCGGCATTCAGGGGCCCTCCAGCAGCAGGGGTGGCCTCCGTAGAGACAGCGCCAGCACAATCAGCTCTGGGCGTCGTCACAGCACGGCATCAACGAGCAGTGACCCATTCACTCGACACTTGAAGCAATCAGGAGGGCAGCACTACGCAGACGAAAGGGCGAAATGGGCGTTTGTCCTGGATCCCAACGGAGGTCAAGATAACCGAAACGGCAGGGAGAGGAGTAGCATCTCCAGCATCTGGGGTGGTGGCGGTCGTCCGAGCTTCAGCTCGTCAAGCATGATCGGCTCGAGTGCGGGCTTCCAAGAGGCTATTGCGCCTTTCGCAGCTACAGAGCGTAAGTGGGGCAGGGACAAACAGAAAGACGCGACTCCCTGGAAGGGCATGGCTCCTGAAGCTGAGGAGTGGTGGTCTTCTGGCACCAACGGGAGGTATAAGGTTGCGCGAAAGAACCAAACCGGTACGTACTTTCCTGCTCGTCGACATCTTTGAGTAGTCGTAACTGATAGGCGTCTACTAGCTGAGGGAAAACCTCCTCAGCAACGCCTCCATATCGTCCACCACCGCAATAATCCGTACTCTCCCAAGTACGACAAAAGCGACGGCCCCAGCATCACGATTCATAAGCACTCAAAAGCCGTCGCCTTCTCCATAAGCCGACACTACCGCCCCAAAGTATCACTCGATGCCCAAGGACGCTCGTCTTCGTCGGCTCATAGTAATCGCATGCCCATTTCTAACATCGACCGGAGGAAGCCATCTCCTATGATCTTGCTCGCCTCTCGCAAAGTCCAGGAAGCCTACACCAGCACCAACACTACCAGGAAACTCGAGAGTCATGGCTTGCTGAACGAGAACGGTCGCCACAGCTCTCGCGATAGAGAGCGATTAGCCAGGATGCAAAAAGAGGAAGATGATCGACGGAAGAGAGAAGCGGAGAGGGAAAGGCAGCGGCAGAAGGAACAGAAGAAACTGGAGAAGAGCAAAGGGAAGGGGAAAGGGAAGGACAAGGGGACGCAGCCGTCCATATCGGATTTGACGGCAGTTGCGAGCAGCTCGGACAGTAGCAATGGCAGTGTTACCACTGACAGTCAGCCAGGTCCGAGCGTAGCTTCCACCAGCCAACTGCCTCAACCTCGCACGAATCGACCTTCGGTCGATCACTCTGTTAGGAGCCAGGATACTGCGTCTTCTGATAGGACCATAACATACCAACGACGGGGCTCTGAGGCTCTCCTAAGCGACGAAGACGACGACTTCAGGCCAAGGGCACCCGCCAGGACACCTCACACGGAGACGTACGCCACTCTCCCACCCGAGGTTCTCGAGAGCCTTGCTCACAACGACAATCATGTTACGAGCCTCTTCGGCTGGACAAAGAAGTCGAGCACCCTCTTCCAGCGACAGCTTCAAACTGCCTACAAGCCCCCGTGGGCCATGTCCCAGCCTCGCTATCATGACAGGAAAGGGATTGTTGAAGACCTCAATACCTCTTTTCAAGATGTCGGACTCCTTCCCGCTGTGGACGAGGTTCGAGCGTCGCAGAAACGGAAGCAACGACATCAAGAAGCTCGAAACATCGCAAAATCCCTTAATCCCCCAGAGCCCGACAACGTCTTCACCAGCTTCCCTTCCGAGTTGCTTTACATGCTCCTCCCTCTGTGGCCCGGCGAGACAGATGCTTCCGCCGAGGCCAAGACACCATTTGCGATACCTCATATCCCCGTCGAAAAACGTCTCTACCTTTTGATTTACTACAGGCCATCTGAATCTCCGCCCCCACCTCAAGACGAGAAGGGCAAGAAAGCCAACAAGAAATCCTCCCGTGCTTCCCCAACCTCGTCCCGCGACTCTGTGAGGGCCGCTGACAAGACCATCTTATTCAAGAAGTTCCACTTCTCGGCCAGGATCGTGACTTACGGCGACATTCAAGGTTCTGGTGTCCGGAGCCCTGATGCGGGCCTTTCTGTCATTGGCTCTTTGAAAGAAGCATACGACACTATGCCTCAGCACCAGCACGTCGATACCGAGTTCACCATGATTGGTTTGTCTCATTCTCGAAACAGGGGTGTAGAGTTCATCCCCGAAGGCCTCGAAAAGCTCGGTCTTGCACATCGCGAGCTCGATCCCAACGCACCCCCGAAGGAGGACGACTCGAACAGCATGTATCCAAAGAGCAGCGAGGAGCAGGAAGAACCTGACACCATTCATGTGCTCACACCCATTGGCCGTGCAGTCGTCGAGATGGCATGGCTTGGTGCCATGGCATTGACTAGCTTCGGCTAAACAAAACGACAGCAATATTGCTTTTACACTCTCATTGGTTTCGTTTCTCACCTCATACGCGCTCGTTAAGGGCGTTCCACCATTCTTTCCTTCTCTCGTCTGCATTCATTACTGCTTCATCGGTGTTGCAATTACGGAGTTTTTGACTACCCCCTCACACCTTCGACTGTATCCATAAATGTGCCTTGATCTGTTCTTTCTTTCGTTCTTCGTCTGAACTGTCCTCTGGTAGCAATTGCTTCCTCCTGTATTTTTACGATACCTCTTCTCATCTTCTCTCGCTCTCGCATATGCCCAGGGGGGTGTCAACCGAACGAGCCGTTGTAACCCACTACCCCTGCCATCAAATTGATGGTGGAAATGGGGTCCTACGCCTAATTTGGGTCAGACCTGATGACACCACCCTTATTTGGTGGCATCAGCCCCTGTTCGTCGCGAACGGGAGAATTTCAAGCAAATGTAAGATGCTGAGAAGGGTTACAAGCCAATGCAGCGGCCCTATAGCCTTCTCTCCCGTGCTTTATGTCTCTCAGTTAATCCAAATATCCTCTCTGAGGTCCACCGTAGCTGCGCCATGCCAAGTCAACCTGTTGTGTAGCTCAGCCTCCCGAGAAGTCATCTCGCAGCGCATGCGGACCAATATTTATGTGATTCAAGACAAATATACAGGATTCACAGGTTATGTGCGACGCAGAACGCCTTTACTTATTCCAAACCTTTAACTGGCCTTAACTGCGCGAGGTTACTCTATGTTAAATAGGTTGAGTCTGGGATAGATACGTATGAGGTTGTGCGTGCGCAGTTAATCATTAGCCATAAGGCATTAAAATGGCGAGTAAAATATCATATTTATTGTATTTAAAAGCTCTATGGGCACCTGGGCATTCTGTTCGATGTTCTTTGTTGACGTCCTTCTGCCTGCAGCGATGAACAGGGGCTGATGCCACCAAATAAGGGTGGTGTCATCAGGTCTGACCCAAATTAGGCGTAGGACCCCATTTCCACCATCAATTTGATGGCAGGGGTAGTGGGTTACAACGGCTCGTTCGGTTGACACCCCCCTGCATATGCCTCAAAAAATGATACATAAATTAAGCCCGAGGCGAACGTTATCTACAGAGACGTATAAGACATATATCACGCCTCTTCTTCCAGGGCATCTTCCTCTTCTACCGATGCTTTCTGAACCTCCATCTTGTCGCCAGCACCCTCTCCTTTTGCTGCCAGTTTTGCGCGTTTATTGGATTTGCGACCCTTGGTCTCTTTGGTGATGTTTTTGGCTGGAGGCCTTAGGTTGGCTGGATCGCGATTTCTGTCACTCTACGTACTACGAACCAGCGTGTCAGGCTCACCATGGATCACAGGCTGCAAATCGTACATCCTGTACAAATGAAAAAACGGCTTGTTCCTTGTCTTTGGCTTCGATCATCAAGTCTGTTCATTCGATTTTAGTCTGCTTCTCTGGTAGACCAAGAGTGAGCTATCCTCACCCATATCGTCCGGGAGGTCAGCTGGGAGATTCTCGCATCGGTCGGCGTGGGCTCTGCGTTCCATGACAGTGACCGCTCCTGGACGAGGTTCGCTTAGATGCTGCTTGGGTTTGATGCCTCGTTTTGCAAAGATGGCGTTGGCTCGCTTGATAATTTCAGAAGGCGGGATTGAAGATGGGAAGAGTGCGTCGTGGTGGTAATCTATGGCATGGTCAGACACGTTGTGAGAACAGAGAAATAGTGCCCGTACCGAAAACAAGGGGCACATCCAGTTCTTCACATACGGGTAGCAGGTCATCAGCGTTGTAGCAGAACTGATTCAAAAAGACAATTAGTTGGGTTATGGGGCGCAAAGGGTGAGAGACTGGCTTGCCTCATCGTTCTCCAAGACTAATCTCGCTCGGACGTTCGGAGGTAGTTTGTTCTGGATGGAATCTTTGATGCGCTCTATAGCAGCTTCCTTGTCATCGTACGTTCCGCCTCCCTGAATTCAAATGTGAGATGAGCCATGGATGGGAGGAGGTAGCAGAACTACACACATGAATGATCATGACACCATCAGGTCCAATGCCCATCAAGTCCAGCATCTCGCAATGGTACTCCAGCTCCCTCACACTTGCCTTGATGACTGCAGGTTTGTTGCTTCCCAGCTGAGTGAACTGGCCAGGATGCGTCGTCAAACGGTGTCCATATTTGTTTGCCAATACCCCCACTTGAGCGAGGAGGTCAGCACAGTAATCGAGCTTGTACCCGTATATTGGGTGTGAAGCGAATGGAAACATCTCAGAGGACAGTCGGAAGAACCTTATATTCTGTAAGGACGTTCGCGGAGGTCAGCTGAAGGGCGAGAGTGTAATTCAAGAGACCGACGTTATCTTCGTTCCATTGGATGACGGTCAACAAGTCCTGAACGTTCTTCCTGCCAAGCTCTTTGACCCACTCCACCCCGTTCTTCTTAATGGTGTCAATGCGACATGTCCTTGAGCAGAATATGGACTCGTCGCTGGGCTTCTTACTCCGAAGGATAGTGTTTAGGCATGCATATCCTAGGGCATGTCAGGCTTGTAAACACGTACGGGCGAATCGAAACACTCACCCAGTCGACCCTTGAAGGTCGTCGTCTTCTTCTCAACCTCTGGAATCACACAAACTGGCTCCTCTTGTACCTTTCGCCTACACTTCTTGGGTGAAGCGACCGTTTCTTCACCTTCTGGTCCGTCGACAGCCTGAGACTTCTTGGGCGACTCGGACACCTTTCGCTTTGCCCTTTTCGCCTTGGGTTTCTGAGGCTCAGATTCACCCTCAAGTTCGTCCTCGGCTGCAGCCTTCTTCGGTGACTGTGAGGCCTTCCGCTTCCTCTTTTGCGCCTTGGGCTTCTGCGATTCCGAGTCCTCATCTCCGGGCTCGAAGTTGTCTGAATCGTTAGCGTCGACCTTTCGTGGTGACTGCGACGCCTTTCTCTTCCCCTTGCGGGTTATGGGTTTCTGAGGCTCGTCAGGTTCGGATAATGGCGAGAGTTCGTCATCTAGAGCAGTCGTCGCGACGACCGTTCCCGTTGTCTGAATAGCTGCAACGCGCGCGCTCCGACGCGTCAACACTGCAGTCGTTGTGGTCGTCTCGACCAAGGCAGCAGCAGGCTTTCTGGGCATCTTTGAGAATGTGAGAGATAGTCGCCGTGTTGAATGGTAGAAGCAGGCACGAAGCATAAAGTGAAGTTTGGTCCATTTCAGTACGCTTTTTGTCAGAGGTGAATGTTGGAGTCGATCAACAGCGGTCAGGGGTGGAGATCGAGCGCCTTTGTTGTGGGGCCATCGCAGAGACTGTCAACCGAGCAACGACGGGCCATGGTCATCACTTCGGTCATGAGAAAAGTCATTTGAGAGCAAAGTTTAGGAACAACAGCATACTATGTAAGTGAGATGAAAACAGCAGACTGAAAGTTCATGCAGCGAGCGCCTGCTGAGTCATAGACCATCTTTGAAACCGCGATAAGCGCCCATAGATTGCGGACCCTAAATCATCGCAGGCCTACTGCGCTGTGCCAAAGGACTGGAAGACAGTCGTCAATTGAACTCTCGCCATCGAACACGGGCCTCATTCTTTCGGGTATTTCAATATGTCTTTTCTGACGTACAGGGGGAAGAAGGCTGGATATCGCATAGATACAGGAGAGGTCCCTTAAAATCAGTCAAAAAGGGATATCCGAGTCAGAGTCCGACCAGGTGGAAAAGAAAGTCGACTCGTTGTCAGAATCCGATGAATCCCCCCCTTCCTCGTCACTCTCCGGAGGCGACTCGTACTCAAAGTCAGAGTCGTCCTCCGAGGCATATTCCCACAAATCTGTACCCTTTAGTATACCTTCTTCATGGCGGATAGTGTACCCCATGAATTCGATTTCAAAGGTATCACCTCGATTTTGAACTGACCAAGGCGGTATGTCAAAAGCAATGTTTGTCAAGCCGCTGAGCTGCATATCCAAAACCCGTGTCCCCTGAAGAGACGGGAATGACTTCGGCTCAATGAGTTTGTGCGGTAATTCTTGCCATCGGTTCCTGGTCTTGACATTGCTTTCAGACCAAGATAACCAAAAGTCAATCCATTGGACCCCAGGGTGCGAGAGTTTTTGCCATTGGTTCCAGTTAAGTACGAGGTGTCGGAGATTAGGGCACAAGCTTGCAAGGTTGATGGGTTCAGATGGTTCGACCATGCCTTCCGTCCCTTCAATAAAGCGGCAGTGCAATTGAAGTTCTTCGAGGAAGCAACCGTGCGTGGTCAACAGAGGCATCGAGACCTCGTTGAACTTGTCCATTGGGAGCCAGGAAAGCCGTAAGATGAGCCGCTTGAGGGACGGTAGAGTCCAGCTCGTAATAGTTAACATAGCACCACTTGGATCTCGTGTAGCAGCGCAGATTTCGAGCTGTTCGAGCTCGGGAAAATCCAGGCTGTTTGCGAAAAGCGGTGAATGGCCCCGCCATTGGGTTTCAGAATCGACAAAGAGAGAGAGGATTCGAAGGCCGGGAAACGCGTTGGGACTGCTAGATGCCGATACCGTCGGAATGGTGGGTAGCAGCCATGCGGTGTGAAGCTCCCGAATGGCATTTCGGAAACGAGGAAGGGTATAGGTACCTGCGAACACGTCGTGGCCAAAGAAGAATCCGGTAAGGTTGGGAAGGTGATCGACAACATCTTGCAGTTTTGTTGAGAAGGATCCCTTCCATTCCTCTGTAGCATAACACCGAATATGCAGGTGCTTGACTAGAGAAGTATTCTCAGACCAGTTTTTGAGGGAGCGGCTGAGAGCCAGAAGTTGAGTGGGTCGTTTGATATCGATATGCTCGTACAAGTATCGCTTGTTCGCACGATACCAGTCCTTGCAAACAGACATAAGAGTTCTTTTACGTTCTGCAACGAGGGATAGGTGACTATTTTCCGCTTGCGGTGCGAAGCAGTCGATGAGATTTGCGGGAATAAAGCTGCGCTCGAATATTTGCTGCCATACTTCTGGGGGAAGTCGAATGCCAGATCTTGTCATGTGCAGAGGCAGGCCCGCTCTCCAACCACAACAGGGGCAGCACTCCGTAGCCTGCGATTGCTCTAGGATTAGTTAAAAAGATCCTGGTACTAGGGGGAGTACACTTGCCTGCTGGCTGTTGTCAACCATCACCTCAAGCATCGGAACCGGACAAAGCTAAACCAGGCCGCAAACCTTGTTCGAAGGACAATGACCACGTGCGACCAGCTTGCACAAACAATGTTTCAAGCATTGATCAAGGCTTGACATGAGGAAGGGGTCTTTGAAACTTGCGTTAAACCGTGCCTCAGTCGAGGTCAATTACGCAAGAAGCGCAGCCCAAGAACAGTTTCATTTGTGTAGCCGAAGTTCTTCGAGGCGAAGACCATGCTTGGATAACAAAGATATCGAGCCTCATTGAACGTTCATGATGAACTGCTCGAGGGACGGTAGAGTCCAGTTGGCGATGCTCGCCAAAGAGAATGAGGCTTCGAAGGTAGGCTATGTAGAACCACGCAGTGAAGGATAACCGTTGATGTTCAGGAGAGCTACAGCGCTAAACATGCTAAACATCAAACTACTACTTCAGTCATTCCTCTGCCTGGGCCGAGTGTCCACGCGTGCATGCCTTGTTCTTCCAGCTGGCGCAAACTTTCTGCGCCTACATCAATGGAAAAAAGGATTCCTCCTGCTCAATGTCGGACCCTGCTTCAAAGAAAGTCGACTCGTTGTCAGAATCTGATGAGTCCTCCTCGCTACTGCTCTCTGACGGTGACTCTGAGTCGGACTCGTAGTCAGAATCGTCAGAGGCATCATCCCATAACCAACTACCCCTTATCATCCCCTCATCCTGGTGGATCGTGTAGCCCATGAAGTTGATTTCAAACGCGTCGCTTTGATCTTGAACCGAATAGGGGGGAAGGTCGAAGGGGACGTTCTTCGAGCTGGTCAACTGTATGTCCAGCATGCGTGTTCCCAAAAGAGACGGGAACATCTTGCTCTGGACAAGCTCGTGTTGTAGGGTTTGCCATCGAGCTATGGTATCGAGGTTGGTCGGAAGCCATGGGAGCCAAATATCGACCCAATGGACATTGTGGTGGGACATTCGTTGCCATTGCTCCCAATGAAGTACGAGATGCCGGAGGTTGGGGCATAACGGGGTAAGGTCGAGAGGTTCAGGTGGTTCATTATTAGTCCTCGTGCAATTGTAGGCAACCTGGAGTTCCTCAACAGTTCGACCGTGCTTAGATAATAAAAGATTCAAGGGTTCGGTGAACAGCACCCAGGGCATCCCAAAGAACGTTATGGTGAGCCGCTTGAGACCTGGTAGGTTCCAGCAGGCAATAATCTTGATATGGTCGGATTCAACCAGGAGGGAGGAGGATAGCTCGAAATGTTCCAGCATGGGAAGTTCCAAGTTGCGTGAAATCTGCGCGGGGAGGAACCACCTGGTAGGCTCCACGGAGAGCGAGAGGCTTTGCAGTCCCCAAAAATTCGCGGTATTGTGATAGCGGGACCCAGGGTCCATCTCCAGAAGCCAAAGGTCCCGTAGGGGCCACGGAGTCTGGAGTTCCTGCATGACATTTTTGAAGCGAGGTAGTTCGTAGGTACCTTCAAGCGCCTCGTTGCTCAGGTAGAATCCAATGAGGTTTGGGAGGCGATCCACGATGTTATGACCTTATGACCTATTACATCACCTATGACATCATATACTACATCACTTACACATGTTTACCATACCTTTTTCATTTCTCTTCATTCCTATCTTTTCATTTCATTCTCATCATCATTTGACCGCTGCGGACTACGCCTCGCTACTTACACACCTTGATACGCATGTTATCCTTGAGGCTTACGCCTCACCTCTACCACGCTCCTCTTACTATATATACTCTACATATCTAGATACCTATTCCTTACTTGGTTCTACTGTATTAACACTACAATCTACCAACTCGAATCTCACCGATTCATATCCCCTTTCAAACCCTACTATATCTGAGACGACTCAGATCTACCAACTTATTCAACTACATCTGGAAGCACCAGATCTAACAATCCTCAACGACCATTAACCCTCATACCTCGTTGTATCGACCTTCACACCGTCTTACACGAGTTTCCAATTCACACGATCCTCGTCTTTGACACAACCGGTCACGAGACACCAATCACTAGTCCCGTGCATAACTACACGTCAGACACGTGACACTCTCTACTTGTCATTTGCATCAACTCTGAGACGCTGCGACTGTAACTCGCTATAAGTCTTAACAGAAGAACCAAGTCCCTAAATCAACTATCCCCGCTATAACGACTAGCAATGGATGACCTTTTTGATCAAATCAACCTCGCCCTCGGAGGCCTCGCTGCCACCATCTCTCCAGCCAACCTCATGGAAAACCTCCGGCTTCCCCTGGCACAAGTAACCAGGTATGCCCTTGTAATGGGTCTCGGGGCCGTCCTATACGCCTCGATCAAAACCCTCATTCCCTACATGAGAAGTGTGTCTGAT
The DNA here is from genome assembly GCA_020736565.1 of Coprinopsis sp. MPI-PUGE-AT-0042. Taxonomy (NCBI): domain Eukaryota; kingdom Fungi; phylum Basidiomycota; class Agaricomycetes; order Agaricales; family Psathyrellaceae; genus Coprinopsis; species Coprinopsis sp. MPI-PUGE-AT-0042. The sequence goes on along the minus strand of JAHBOF010000005.1, from coordinate 499,661 downwards.
AGCATAGGTACCACAATGGGAGAAGACGTAAAGAAGATGACGGACACAGCAGACATCGCCATGAGGGAAATGGCCATAGCCCTCACTGAGATGAACCAGGAAATGAAAGGAATCAAAGAAGGAAGGAAGAAGTCCAAATTAGAAATCCCCAAGCCCAACAAGTTCTCGGGAAAGCCCGATGAAGTAGAACCCTTCCTCCTGGCGTGTAGATCTTACACCCACCACAAAGGAGAAAAGGATCTCGTCACCATCATCATGTTCATCATAGGACTGGTCAATGAAACCGACTCAGACCTCACCAGAAACTGGGCCGCCGAAACCTACCGAACCATGGCAAGCCACGAAAGAGCACAAACAGAAGCAGGAGTACTGGAAAAAGACCTCAAACCCCTGTTCGAATCTTTGGACAAATTCGACGAACACTTCAAAGATTACTTCTGCCTCCTTCCCAGCAAAGAAGTCGCTCAAGCCAAGCTTAAGAAACTCAGGATGGGAGACTCCACATGCCAGCATTTCACTACCCAGTTCAACAGCTACGCGGGTCCCAGTCAGTATGACGAAGAATATCTTCTTACGGCCTACAAAGACGGGCTAAACCAGACCCTCCGAATGAGGGTCCGAACAACCTACCCGGCCCCAACCACCCTCAAGCAGTGGAAGAAGATAGCCGTAGAAATGGATCAGGAATACCGAAAGGAGTTACAGGAGAACAAAGAAAGACAGCCGGTCACCCGCACCATCATCCGAAACGTTCCTACCCCAGTCTCCGCTCCGGAAAAAAAGGATCCAAATGCCATGGAAGTCGATGCTGTTTCTACCACACCCTCCTCCACCAAATCGAAAACAAAATGTTTCCTATGTGAGAAGACCGACCACGTGATGAAGAAATGTCCAAAAGCAACCTGTGGAAATTGTGGAGTAGCCGGACACACCTTCAAAGGCTGTTACACAGACAAATGCCTCAAGTGCGGAAAAGAGGGACACTCTAAAAACAAGTGCGGGAAGACTATTGCGACCGCGTCCACCTCCAAAGTCGAAAACACTGATTAGGAATGGCCGATCTCAGGGTCGATAGAGATCGTGCCACAACTGTGGATTGGGTCGGTAGGATCGACTCATAGAGATTCTATCGTACTACCCATCACCCACCTCGACCAACACCTCACAAAAGCACTTGCGGATACAGGCGCCGACGACCTATTCATCAACCCCCGACTCGTCAAACTCCACGGCCTCCCTATGAAAACCCTCGAACAACCCATCAAGGTCAACAACGTCGACGGAACCCCCAACAAACAAGGATCTATCACCCATCAGGTGGATCTTGAGTTCTCCATCGGCGATCGTGAACAAAAATATTCCTTCTATGTTACCGGATTAGGAAAGTGGGACATGATCCTCGGCATGCCGTGGTTCAAATCCGAAAACCCTCTGATTGATTGGTCCACAAGATCAGTCGAATGGAGAAACCCCACTTCCCCCACTATGCCGCAATACGACAATTCCCTCCTTATGGCTTTCATCAACTCGAAACCCGGAGAATCCCTCAAAGAAAAATGGATCAACGCATGTTATACTGATCCCGAAGAGAAGACTCTCAACATCCATGCCACTTCGTTCGAAGACGAAGAATATGAAATTCCCCTCGAATCCGACATCAAATCCAAAGTCCCCGAGGCTTACCACGACTATCTCCACCTGTTCTCCAAGCGAGCAGCATCGCGATTCCCAGCCAAATCCGAATGGGATCATGCGATCAACCTCAAAGAAGACTTCATGCCGAAATCGTTCCCTGCCTACAACCTCACACCTGGTGAAGATCAATATCTCACGGAGTTCCTCAAAGAGAATCTCGATAAAGGATACATCAGACCATCCAAATCCCCGATGGCATCCCCGATGTTCTTTGTAGCCAAAAAGGATACCACCGAGAAAAGACCCTGTCAAGATTATCGATACCTCAACAACTCGACAGTCAGCGACGCCTACCCACTACCCCTCATCTCCGATATCATGGACCGGGTAGCCGGGAAGAAATACTTCACCAAGCTCGACATCAGGCAAGGATTCAATAACGTTCGCATCAAAGAAGGCGACGAATGGAAGGCCGCGTTCAAAACCCCGAAAGGCCTCTTCGAACCCCTGGTCATGTTCTTTGGACTCAAGAATTCACCTGCCACGTTCCAAAGGATGATGGACCAGATCTTCAAAGAAGAGATCGATGAAAAGCTAGCTAGCATTTACATGGACGACGCACTGGGCGCATCGAAAACCCTAGAACAAGATCGTGCTACCACCCTCCGAATCCTAGAGAAACTCAACAAACACGATCTCTACATCAAACTAGAGAAGTGTGTTTTCGGAGCCACCAAGGTGGAATACCTTGGCATGATCATTGAAGAAGGGAAAATCTCGATGTGCGCTGACAAAGTCAAAGACATGATCGATTGGCCAGCCCCCACCACTCCTACCCATGTCAGGCAATTCCTAGGTCTAGGCAACTTCTACCGGAAATTCATCATGAAATACTCCGACATTGCACGACCCATGAATGAACTCCTTACCAAAGCCAAGGATTTCGTATGGGACGAAGAATGTGATCGCTCTTTCAACATTCTGAAACAGCGATTCTCAGAAGAACCGGTACTACTCATGCCCAACATGGAAAAACCTTTCCAGATCGAATGTGATGCTTCCAAGTACGCATATGGAGCTGTCCTCACCCAGAAAGATGAAGCCAGCAAACGCCACCCTGTCTCCTTCCTGTCCAAAACCTTCACTCCCGTCGAACGAAGATATGAAGTCTATGATCGAGAACTCCTCGCCATCGTGAGGTCCTTACAAGAATGGAGACACTATCTCCAAGGATCTCAGTTCCCAGTCACCATCCTCTCGGACCATAAAAACCTCACATACTACAAATCGGGTCATAAATTAAACGACCGCCAAGCGCGATGGTCGCTCATTCTCTCGGAATACAACTACCAACTCCAGAATACTCCAGGCGCCAAGATGATTCAATCCGATGCACTCTCACGCCGCCCGGACCATGTTCCCGAGAAGGACGAGAATGACGATCCTATTACCCTCCTACCAGCGGAGGTATTCATCAACCTAATCGACTCCGAACTCCAAAAGAAGATCGAAAACGCTACCGGAAAAGATCAGTCTGCGATTGATGCTATGAAACTCCTTGTCGAACAAGGAAACAATGACATGACCTGACACCTTCAAGAATGGACCCTAATTAACAACAAGAACGACAACCCTATGCTCTTCTACAAAAACCGACAATACATTCCAAAAGACACCGAACTCCGACGCGAGATTGTACAACGCTTCCATGACACCGAGACTGCTGGACACCCAGGAGAACTTGAAACATTCCACGCCATCAAACAACATTACTATTGGCCAGGAATGCGGATGTTCATCCAAGCCTACGTCAAAGGCTGTGGACCCTGTCAGCAGTTCAAGATCAACCGACATCCGACAAAAGTCTCACTAATGCCGATTGAAGGAAGTGACTGACCCTTTGGGTATGTCGTCATCGACATGGTCACTGACCTACCACCATCCAACGGCTATGACTCCGTCCTCACCATGGTTGATCATGGACTCACCAAAGGAGTAATCTTTGTCCCCTGCAAAAAGACCATTGACGCAGACGGGGTTGGATTCCTCCTCGTGGACAATCTCTTCAAGCGTTTCGGACTTCCGGATATCATTGGATCTGATCGAGGCCCACAATTCGCCGCAAAAGGCTTCCGCGAAATGCTCCGACTCATCGGCGTCGACTCAAACCTGTCAACCGCTTACCACCCGCAATCACAAGGCGCCATCGAAAGAGTTCACCAAGAACTCGAGGCATATCTGTCGATCTACTGCATCATCAATCAAGATCAGTGGTTCTGCAAATTACCAACCGCGGAATTTGCATACAACAGCCGACGACACGCCGAACGCACACACTCCCCCTTCGAACTCCAGCTAGGATACTCCCCCAAGGGAATCCCCTCCACCTTCTCAAAGACGAAATTTCCCACAGTTAAAGATCGTCTTGAAGCTATGGAAGAAGATCGAAGGGAAGCGGTAGCTGCTCATGAGCTTGCACGTACCAAAATGGCCGAAAGGATTCAAGGATCAAACGCGAGGCCACTCCGAAAAGGACACCAGGTTTGGCTTAGCACCAAAAACATTAAAACCTCCTATACTAAGAAGATAAACGCGAAGCAAGAAGGACCCTTCACCATTACTGAAGTGCTGGGTCCCTACACGTTCCGATTGGATCTACCAGAACACTGGAAAATCCATAACGTCTTCCACATCAATCTCCTCACCCCCTATGTTCAAAATGACACACATGGCCCTAATCACCCAGTTCCAAGCCCGGAACTCATAGACGATGAAGAATATTACTATATCGAAAAGATCATCAAGCACACTGAAACGCGACACACTCCTCCCAGGAGATCCTACCTCGTCGCTTTCAAAGATTTGCCCTTATCAAGCAAACGCTGGATGAAAGAAAGCAAACTCAAATATGCCAAGAAAGAACTAAACGAATACAAGAAGAAACATAAATTAAAATAATTACGAAGATAAGTTTTAACTTAACCGCCTCATAGCTTACATATTATGAATTTAGGTCACCGTTAGACCCAGAAAGATGGAGACACCAAAACCCGAGGCAAACGAGGGTTGGAGAAAGCAACACGAGGATCACACGAGGACAAGACTATATAGAGGCAAAAGACAAACTGGGAGAAATCATCGAACAAATCAGTTCTTTACCAACCATAACCACCACCTCCAACATGTCTTCTGCTCCAGCCACCTCTTTTGGATCTCAATGGTCCCTCACATCCACCGCCCGCCGGGACATCCAAGCCTGGCGAGAGCGACTCCCCGAGGTTGCACCACCTCCTCCCTCTGTCCGCGTCTTCAGCCCCCAACCTGAAGATGTCGAAGAAACCCTCTACCTGCTCAGAAACAACGACCACGCGGGGACCGTCATGGTCCATCTCCAAGAAGATCCACGCCTGTATGCCATGGATCTATGGGGCATTGCCATAGCTCTCAGCTGCGCCCTCCCCTTCCTTAAATGGTTAGTGGGACAAATCGAACACTTCCTCGCCACCGTCCACAATCGTATGACGGCTCGAGAAGATCTTCGACCCATATACGCAGCTGCAGCAGTTCCACCACCAATAGCAACACCTCCACCAGTAACCCGCTATGTCGAAATCCGTCAAAATACGCCTATCCGTTCCCCGACACCCCATCCACGCGCTTCCACACCGCCACCTGCATCTGCCTCAGTGGTAGATGCCTTCCTAGCCACGATACCGTTGAATCGTCAACCATCAACAGACGACGATCCCAACAATTGGCCAATTCCCGCCGTCATCAAACAAGAAGAAAACGAGGTTGAAGAGTTGGATCAGTTGCAGTATCAACCGGCTATCGGCCACGCCACAGATCCGATCGACATCGACGACCTCTTAGCACCTTGGAACGACAACACCCCGGGATGTCGATACAATCCGATCGAAGTTCTTGACGACGACGCAATATGGGGACTCTGGTATACAGGAGAATAGGTAAATTGAGCCAGGAGTCTCAAATCTAGTAGGGGGATAATGTTATGACCTTATGACCTATTACATCACCTATGACATCATATACTACATCACTTACACATGTTTACCATACCTTTTTCATTTCTCTTCATTCCTATCTTTTCATTTCATTCTCATCATCATTTGACCGCTGCGGACTACGCCTCGCTACTTACACACCTTGATACGCATGTTATCCTTGAGGCTTACGCCTCACCTCTACCACGCTCCTCTTACTATATATACTCTACATATCTAGATACCTATTCCTTACTTGGTTCTACTGTATTAACACTACAATCTACCAACTCGAATCTCACCGATTCATATCCCCTTTCAAACCCTACTATATCTGAGACGACTCAGATCTACCAACTTATTCAACTACATCTGGAAGCACCAGATCTAACAATCCTCAACGACCGTTAACCCTCATACCTCGTTGTATCGACCTTCACACCGTCTTACACGAGTTTCCAATTCACACGATCCTCGTCTTTGACACAACCAGTCACGAGACACCAATCACTAGTCCCGTGCATAACTACACGTCAGACACGTGACACTCTCTACTTGTCATTTGCATCAACTCTGAGACGCTGCGACTGTAACTCGCTATAAGTCTTAACACACGACGTCTTGCAACTTTGTCGAGAAACGTTTATTCCACTCCTTTGAAACGTAGCACCGAATATGCAAGCGCTTGACAAGGCCGGCATTCTCGGTACTGGACTTGAGGGAGCGGTTGAGAGCCAGGAGCTGATTGGGCTGGTAGAGATCGATATGTTCGTATAGGTACCACTTGTTTGCACGATTCCATTCCTTGCAGACAGCCATGAGGGTCCTTTTGTGTTCTGCATCAAGAGATAGGCAGCTGTGCTTCCCGTGCGATGCGAAGCAGTCGATGAGATTGGCTGGCATGATGCTTCGCTCAAATATTTGTTGCCATATTTCTGGGGGAAAGCGAGAGCCGGGTCTTGACAAATTCCAAGGTACGAGGGAGTCTTCTGCGGTCTATGCGTGCTCTAGTATCAGCTGGGGATATTAGCCCCAGCGAGAGGACACTTGCCTGATTGCTGTTGTCGACCATGTCTTCCAGAGTGAAAGTTGGGGTTGAGGGTCAAGCTAACCTGATCGCATGCGGCCGTGCTCAGGCAACTTGAACCCCAATGAGAAACGGGATTTATGTTCGCCTGAAAGATGGGGCATCAGGCAACATATCGCTTGCGAGCACGTGGAGCTTGAGTAGAACGCCGGGCGAACGTGATCGTTCACCACCACACGCCCCGGTAAACAGACTTTGTTCTCCGTCAATCAAAGGCATGGCCATGGTTTGGCAAATGTCGCATTGTGAACATGCCACTATTGTATCATGCAGCGTCCAACTTCGATACTCTTTACATACCTTGGTAGGGTTAATCATCGCTGCCTGAACTGCGATCGTCTTCAACAACGGCGACCGGTTCGCTGGGCCATTCCTCATCGAACCCCGACAAAGATTCATCGCTAAAGTCCGACAAAGATTCATCGCTAAAGTCCGACTGCGATTCGTATTCATAGTCAGAGTCGTCTTCGGATATCCATTCGTCCCATCGCAGTCGATTGCCCATCAGCACCCCCTCCTCATGACGCAGGGTGAATCCCAAGAAATTGATCTCATAGGAGTCATTTGCGTCTTGTACAGACCAAGGCGGTATGTCGAAAGGGATATTCCCTAGGCTGGCGAATTGGGCATCGAGGATTCGCACTCGACGCAAAGACGGGAACGACTTCTCTTCGATGAGTTCGTGGCGCAAGGCCTTCCACCGTGTACGAGTGTTGGCATTGCAAGTGAACCATGGGGACCAGATGTCAACCCATTGAACGGTGGGGTGTGATAGTGTGTGCCACGGACGCCAATAAAGCACGAGATGACGGAGATTGGGACACAATCGGGCAAGGTCGACGTCTTCGGGGGCTTTGCGAGGCCGCCGATGCTCCACCGCCAGATAAACGACTTGGAGACGTTCCAGGTGGCGACCGTGCTTGGATAGAAGTAAGGTAGACCCTGTGAGCGGATCATGCGTTGGAAGGCTGCAGCTATACCCTAAGGTAAGAGACAACTGCCGGAGGGATGGTAGGATCCAGCTTGTCACGGTCGTGATAGCGGTAACCGAAATAGAGCGCAACTCGAGACGTTCAAGCTCGGAAAGTTCGAGATTTTCCGGGAAAAGGATGGTCGGCAAAGGCCCAGATACGGGGTTCACCTTCAACAAGAGGCTGCGCAATCTAGAGAAAGACGGAAGGACAGGAGCACTGTGTGGATTGAGTGGGAGTGGCCATTCGACTTGAAGTTCCCGTATGGTGGTGTTTGGGAAGCGAGGAAGACAGCAGCTAATGCCGCTGCCAGTGCTGAGCACCTCATGGTTCAGGGTAAACCCGTGAAGGTTCGGCATGCGGTTAACAACGTTCTGCAAGTCGGCCAGGAAGAAGGACTTCGAGTCCTCTACGATGTAGCACCGGATATGAAAGTGGTTGACGAGGGCACCGTTGTGAGGCCACAGCTCCAGGGACTGGCTGAGGGCCGAGAGTTGGGTCGGTCGTGTGAGATCAACGTGCTCATACAAGTACCTCTTGTTGGCGTCGTACCAGTCTCTGCAGACAGACATGAGGGCAACCTTCTGCTCAATGACGAGAGAAAAGAAGCTCAGGTCTTCTGTGCCCGGCGCGCCACAATCGATGAGGTTGGCAGGTAGGAAGGTACGCTCGAAGATCTGCTGCCAAACTTCCGGAGGAAGCTCAGGCCCAGGTCTCTTCGAGTCCAAAGGCACCTTCCGACTGGAGTCAGGGCAGCCCTCTGTAGCCTGCAACGAAAGTAAGGACACAGTTTCACGACACGTTCACGGTAAGCTTACACTTGCTTCAGGTTCGAGATCAGGCATATTAGGGCAAATGAAATTTGATATATTTATATAGCCCTTAGCAAGCGCGCCCCTGAGACGAGATTGTGCAAGATGGGAATACGTTTGTGAAGAGGAATGTGAGCGGTAAAATCAGAGGCTAGGTTAAAACTCCGACTGAACTCAGCCCAGCTCTTGTTCAGTGATGCGGTATTCGACTCTGTCTCTGACCACGTCCTGCTTTCACCATGTTCTTCATCGTAAGCATTGATATGGCGTAAATGAGTTTTGGTAATTGCTAATGAGAACCTGTACAACCTCCTTGACGCGTCGAATAACCAGAAAGAACTCACACATACCATCCTACTGCACCCATCCTTCTTTGGCCCTCGAATGCTTTCCAACCTGGAGAGCAAGCTTTACGCCGACGTCGAAGGAACATGTTCAGGTCAATTCGGATATATCATTGCTGTGGTTTCAATATTGGACATTGGGAAGGGCATGGTGCTTAGTGGAACTGGTCAGGCAGAATTCATTACGCGCTACCGCGCTATTGTCTTCAAGCCATTCAAGGGCGAAGTTGTGGACGGTGTGGTGAATAACGTGAACAAGGTGCGCTTGCTCTCTGCTCTTGCACGGGACCCAACATGGACGAACGCTTTAGATGGGCTTCTTTGCGGAGGTTGGGCCTCTGCAGGTCTTCGTATCTCAAGCAGTATGCCCGTTTGCTGCAGAGAGACCCCATTACTGCTCACCTGGGTTCTACAGCTTATCCATCCTGACATGAAGTTCGACCCGAATTCAAATCCACCATCGTTTGCTTCGGAAGATCAGGTCAGCTTGAGGTTTCATTAAACTCTTTCACGAGGGTTCATTCTCTATTGTTGCCAGATCATCGAGAAGAATACGAGAGTTCGGCTAAAAATCGTCGGTACGCGTGTAGACGCAACAGAGATCGTAAGTTGTGACCGAGGATACTTGGACAAGTACGCTGAGCAACTTTCTTAGTTTGCTATTGGTACCATAAAAGAGGACCATCTCGGGGTTATCGACTAAGCGCCTATTCCCTTTACCTCTGTTATACCCTTCGATCTCTCCACCAGCCTTTCGGAACCTTCGTACGCGCCTCCGACTAGCGTTCAAGCCTTGCCTCTGTCCTAAGCTGCTTGACGCAAGGGGGCTATCTAGATGCTAGTGTCTGATCAAAACCAAAAGCAACGTCCATCCCTTCCCTGACATAGAGAGATGTTATGTATTCACACAATGCTGGGCGCTAGTTCTTCACGTGCATCTAAATTAGAAGCCTGTGGTTGCCGGGATGAATGTAAGACGCTCCCGGGACAATGCAGTCACAGTTTGCGACATGGCAGGTAAACTGCTCAAATTCTAGACCCTAGTGCAGCCAATCGTGACGTTCAGGGAAGTACTTGACTTGGCCATGTTATAAGATGCTTAGGTTCTTGATTTGGAGTCGAGGTGTCTCTTTGGCCTTCATATTGTGATCTCAGTCGGCCAGAGCTAGTGAAGAAGAGGTGAAGATCCCAAACGCCAACACAGGGGCGAGCCGATATTGCTGACAAATGCCATCAACGGGGACTTCGCAGCGCCACAGCCCACCGAAGCGCTTGGACAAGGACCTCGACGACCTCTTTTCCACTGTATCGCTTGATAAAGCTTGGCCATGAGCTGGGGAGGGTACGTGCCATTATCTCAGGCTAAAGATTGGTACTGACAATTCTGTCGATCAGATTCAAGAAGAGCGTAAGCCGAGCAGGCACAACTGTCAGTATTCATTCCCTGGCCACCACAATCTCCTTCAGTTGGCTCACATCCTGGTACACCACAGCTCCTACAAAAGACTGGACAAATTGAACGGACAGTCGACCGGGAATTTACTGAGGAGGAAGCTAAATACAAGATGTACGTCCCCAGCTTCCTCTGGAATCCGCGATGATATCACAACTTCAGGGGCTGATTTTCGTTTTCCCTCCTTGCTTTCCCAATCACACACTGTGTTCATAAAGATATGAGAAAGAATGTCAGGCGCTACAGAAAGATAGCAAAGCGTACTGGGATGCAATGAAGTGTGCGTGCGCTCTCTGCTATGAGAGATCATTCTAACTTTGGTATTGCGAATTAAGCTATGACCTCGACACAAGCTCGGATAGCAGACACCATCGAGATCTTCTACGGAGCAGCCGACAGAAACTCGGACGGCGGAATGGCAGGGCATGCCTACAAACGTTCTGTGGACGACCTGGATTCCAGCTTTACTCGTGAACTGGTACGCAATACCCTTCCATCTACTCATAGAACCGGGGCTCAAACACCCTTGGTAGGACGTACCATACAGGACAGCCATCTCAGAACCTCTAGGAAAGATGTGCGCCTACTTCCCGGTCGTCAACGAGCACATCGCAAAGCGTGACAAGAAGGTGCAGCTCCCCATCTTCTTGGTATGCGCAGCGGCCCAGATTGACCTGCGACATTCACAGCTCCTAGATTACGATGCAGCACGTAGCAGACTCAAGAAGCTGATTGACAAGCCAAGTGAAGACCCTACCAAGCTTCCACGCGTGCGTTACTCGTTTTCCTCGCCCAATACCCTTTTCGACGAGCGTTGGACCAGGCACAACAAGAGCACGACGAAGCAAAGGAGGTCTTTGAGATACTCAACAACCAATTGATTTCTGAGCTACCACAACTGCTGGATCTGCGGGTGCCCTACTTCGATCCCAGTTTTGAAGCAATGATTCGGATGCAAGCCAAATTTGCAGAGGAGGGGTACGAAAGGCTGAGCGGTGTCCAGAGGTACGATAGACGTCCAAGAAATTATTCCTGCCAAGCTAATCAATGTCATAACCCAGATATTTTGCTGATACCGTGCGCGACGACTACGCTGCCGGCCAGCTCGATGCCCAAGTGGAGGGAGTCCTAGCAGAAATGCGAGAACTTTCGATATGTGGTGGAAATTGATTCTCTTTTTCATCGGACTGTAAAGTAGTGTACACAGAAAGGACAAGAAAGCTTGAATGCGGAACAGAAAAGTGTTGAATAACACGGACAGATTGAACGAAAAGAACGAATTTCAAGGTGACTCGTGGAAAGCTTCAACAGTGAAAGAATTACTGGAATTGCGCCTTACTTTGCTTTAACTTCGTGAACGGTTTACTCGCGGTCATAATCACCGCTGGGAGAGTTTGGTTCCAGACGTGATACAAGGGGACCCTTTCCACCACGACCGCCTCCTCGTCCTCCACCTCCTCGTCCTCCACCACGGCCACCTCGCTTCACCCCTCGAGCCCGGTAGTGATTTGATAGCCGAGACTTGAGGGGCGCTTTATCACTCTGATCGCTGGCTGGGGAGTGGGTGCGGTGGTGAAATTGGTCGTGATCCTGCAACATAGGCTCAGTGGGAGGAGGATCGGCAAGACGGTCCATGAAAGGGACAGGCGCATCAGCGTGCTCGATCCTGTTTGCGAGAGAAGGTCTCGCTCCCGACGAACTTGCTGCGTGATCCACAACTCCAGTATTCCAGCTGCGATACTCGCCAGAGGGATTTCGAGAGCGAGGATTCCTCATGGGAGGTCGTGGAGGCCTGTCGTTCATATCGATATCGTGATCGCCCATAGTCGCGATGGTTCCTCCACTAGACGAGTATGAAAAAGGAGGTTCGTCGTTGTAGCGAGCGCGACGGGGACTGCGTGTCATCGCTGCCGACTCATGTTCATCAAACGACCTCTTCCTCGGGACATGCGTTAAGGCAGGAGAGCGAGAACGAGGGTCTCGACGGTGGTAATGGTCGGTATCGCGCCGAGGAGACGGGCGTCGATTTTCGTATCGGTGAGAGGAGTAATGGTCATTGGAGGGTCGTCCGTATGAGCTATCACCGCTGGATTGCCAAGTATCCCTTTGGCGGCGAATATCGTTGCGAACCTGTGGCCTGCCTCGTGTTGCGTTCTGCTGCCCATTGTACTGCTGCCCAGAGTAGGGAGCGTCGGCAGGACGCTCATAGGACAGCGGACCGGCAGGCCTAGCTGACTCGGCGGAGGCAGGCGCAGCCGGTTGGGCTGAAACGACGACAGGAGCAGGCTGGCTCGCAGATGGAACAACTTGGTTTTGAGCTGGTGCTTGTGGTTGAGAGGCAGCTTTACGGCGAGGCGGCAGAGAGGGAGGATTGTCGTTCGATTCCGAAGTGGAAGCAGCCGAAGGACGACGTGCATGGACGGCAGCAGGGACTTGTTTGGCATGTTGCAACACCGGGGGGACAATTGGAGACGCTTGAGGCTCCGGCTTGACTCTGGATTCGGAAGCCTCCTTGGGTAGGTTCACCTCTGTTGGCTCAACCTTTACGGACGCCAGCTCCTTGAGGCACTCTGCAGAGGACCTTCGTGCGCTGAGCTCCTGAATGAAAGGAACTGTGGGCAAAGTAGGTGAAGGGTGCAGAGAGAGGTTCCCAGCGTCGGAGCCATGATGGTTGACTGTCATCTGGGAGGAGTCGCTAGCTAAAGACTGCTGCGAAGCCCTGCGCATCTTCTCGGCCTGTCGCTTGCTCAGAGTTTTGCCTTGAGTCGAGTCGGTGGGCGAAGGAGGTTGAGCCATGGTAGTTCCCCTGGTCGCTTCTAGCGAGGCATTTGGAGAAGGCAGTGGGGTGGGCATCCCGAGAACTTGCTGAGGGGCCCGAGAAGCATTGATGGCACCAACTGGCTTAGCAGGGAGGCTTGAAGGAATCGGATGAGGGGCAAGGGAAGTTCCCGCAACGCCAGCCTGAGTGTCGTTGGTCATCGGCGAAACCTGTGTTTCAGATTGAGCTGAAGAGGGTGCAGAGTCGGGGTACAAAAAGGATGCGCCAGTGGGAGAGATGGGACTGTTCGACATGCTCTTGTTGTCGTGGCGATCGGGGCCCTGACTGGTGCGAACCTTGAGTGTCTTGCGAAGGGATGCTTCGTGCTGGGCGGTGTCGTTTTTAGATGTAAGCGCCTTGGTGATAGGAGCAGTGCTCGATGAAGATTGGGAGGCATTGGAGTCATTCGCGGCTGGCGAAGCGACGGCCGGGGCGTTGGCAAGAGTCTTCATGTCATTGCTGGGGCGCTGCATGCCTACAGCAGATGCCGACGCGGAAGTCGCAATTTGCTGAGCCTGAGAGCTTGGCCGTTGCAGCACTGTGGACGAGGTCGCTTTTCCTTTGTCAGTCGAAGCCGATCCACCTTCGCCCTGGCCCGACATCCTCAGACGGGATTCCTCCCTCTGCTTCCGCAATCGTTCGCGCTCCGACGCGAGACGTTCGACTTCTTCTTGATGCTTGCGTAGAAGGTCATCCAGGTCTCGTTCCTGCTCCAGGAACTTGGCTTGTTCCTCGTCTTGATAGGCCTGCAACTGCTGCTTCGCAAATGCTTCAACCTTCTCGCGGATGGGTGAGGGCATATGGGCAGGGTAATGAATGGTAGATGAATCACTTTGAGCGTTCGTTTTGATAGCGGGCGGTTGCCTGGTGGCGAGTTCCTTGAAGTGGCGCGCGGCATTGGCAAGCTTATCGTTTTGCTCGCGCAGCGACTGCTGCTTTTGCAACAGCTCCGCATCCTCCTTCTCCTTTGCTTCGACCCACTCCTCGCCTTTGCGAGCGGTCTCCTTCACAGTCCTGTCCCATGCCTGCTTCTTCAGCGCGTTCTCTTTCGAGAGCCGCTCAAGCGCCTCGGTGACTTCGCGGCACTTGACTTCGAGAGAGCCCGCAGAGGCGAGGGAAGCTTGGGCGGCTTCGAGCGACGCTTGAGCGCACTTGAGCGCCTCTTGGGCCGATGCAACGGCCCTGTTGGCAGAGGTAGATACCAATGTCGTTTCCGATGTGAGCGTATGCACCAATTGAGCGATGCCGTCGGGAATGGGAATTTTGAATGCGGTGAGTGAGGAAAAGAGCGAGCGGATAGCGCTCAGCTCTGCGGGAGCCTGATTCGCAGGCGGCGTCTCGGGAACGGTCTGTCCTGCATCTGAGGAAGAAGCGACAGGAGGCGCAGGAGGACCTGGGACAGCATGCGTAGGTGGTTGCTGATCTGCCGCCGAGATATCGGTGGCTGTGGAAGATGCAGATGCAACAGGGGCAGGCAGGGTGAGGGCAGGCAGACCATCGCCTGCAGGCGCAGCGACGGGGGCGCCTTTGCCCAGGTCTATGCGAGAGAGTAAGCTACGAGGCCCAGAGATTCCTGGGTTGGACGCAAAGGCATCCTGCATCTGGACGTCGGCCGCGGGCGCTTGAGGTTCCTCAGGGGCATACATGTCGTCGTCGTCGTCGTCGTCGTCGTTGGCCAGAGACTGGTCTCTGGAGCTCTGGTTCAAGCCTTCTGGAACAGGGTCAAAGCGTGCCAATAGGGCCGGCTGCTTTCCTATGCGGGCAAACGCAAAGCCCTCTATGTTAGGGGGCGGGGCAGATAAGGGCATGGGTGGCACTTGGCCGCCGAGAGCCATCGTGACAAAGAAAAGGTTTGCTAGAGAAAAGACAAAAAGGAGGCTTGGTTAGTACTTATGCTGGTCGGCTCGATGGATTTCGAATCCAGTTGTTGGTTGCGGAGAGGAAGAGTCGATAAGGGTAAAGTCGCGCACTTACGTTGCGGATAAAGCACGGCTGTTTGGCTAGTGCTTCAGAAGCAAGCAAACAAAGAATGGGGGGTTTTCAGTGAGTTTAGTGAAAAGCTAATAGAGTAACAGATGATTTGCAGAAAGCGATAATGAGAGATTTTACAAACGAAAGCGATAGGGATGAGGGGAACAGGATGAAAGGGCAAGCGCCTTTTTGAAGGTTTCACTTTGAATTTGTGCGCCGTTTGGCAACGCTTTGGACTCTTGATCCCCGTCAAAGGGACTTCTTGTGCCTCGACGATCGTCGCTGCCGTTTACCACAAAGTCTTTGACTGCCAATGCAAGCGATTTTCATGTCATTCTTACCTTGAAATATGTCGAGCATCAACGGAGATTACAACCTCAAGGCTTGCTTCAGGCACACATACACGGCAAAGGTCTTCCCGGTGCAAACGCATAGAAGTGGTATGGTCAGCAACGGAGAACTAGCAAAGGCAGCGAGTGTTAGGAATGGGACATCGCGTTTTATTCCGTTCAGACAAGGCGAGTATGCAACATAGAGTTTTAGTCAATTTTCAAATCTTTTGCTCCTTTTTGTCAACTTTTCCTTTGCTGCTGCTGTCCTCCGCGATGCTCCCATAACCGACGACGATGATCGTGAAAAGGCTGTCATCGAACTCGACACCTTGGCCTGCATCTGCATCTGCAAGAAATCCATCTCCTCTGGAAGTTGCTGCTCGTTGTGATCTCGATAACACTCTTCATGCCAATAATCCTCTTTTGTGCGCTGATAATCTTCGGTCGCCTCCATCACCCCGTTGCATCCCAGACAGATCGAGTAGGGGTTACGTTCGACGGCTCGGCTGCCAGAGGTTCGGATAGGAACCTCGGTGAGCGACGCGATGTCGTGGTCCAAGACTGTAACAGCACATCTGTCAGCTCCCTGACTCGTTCCCTAGTTGAAGATCACTTACATTGCACTACCATGGTGTAGAGAAAGGGGAAAGAGGTGAGGCTTATTTTGTACCGGAAAGAAGTGTCACTAAAGAAGCTTTTAGCTACTTTCGAGAGCCGAACCGAGAGATGGAAGCATGCTCACCAGTGTGGAGGATTACTGCGGAATCTCCTACTGCAATTTTTGGAAGCTTGGACTTGGAGTCGGTTTGAGTGGACGTCCGTGACAGGCAGTGCCCTGAAGATGCTTCAGGAACTGTAGTGGTAGGGATGAAGTGAACCAGAAGTAAAGATCATCCCTATAAATGAGGGTTTGGTCTGAAATCCATGTCGCGTCCGTCATTGGCGTGTCACATCAGCGTCATGGGTGCTTGCTGGACGTAATACGACGCGTTTCCAGGGGTCATATGCAAGTGTTTTGAGTGGGGCCTTGGGCATCGCTGGGCTGCAACGGCCTTTGCTCAGTTGTCGAGGATCAAGAATAGGCGGCATGCGAAGATCCTGCCGCAAGGAGAGGGTCTCTGTGTGCGCGAAGAGCCCGCCTCTCTGT
Source organism: Coprinopsis sp. MPI-PUGE-AT-0042 (assembly GCA_020736565.1). NCBI lineage: Eukaryota > Fungi > Basidiomycota > Agaricomycetes > Agaricales > Psathyrellaceae > Coprinopsis > Coprinopsis sp. MPI-PUGE-AT-0042. The sequence goes on along the minus strand of JAHBOF010000005.1, from coordinate 483,087 downwards.
CCCCACCATCCACAGATGCGGCGTGATCAGAGACGGCGATTGGGAGGATCTCGTGCACTATCTAGCATTTCGAAGGCTGTCAGCCCTTTACTTCAAAGGCATCAGAATTGTACAAAGGCCAAAGAGAACAAAGAGGGAATTTGTCAAACAAACGGCTTCTGAGCGGACACGTTCGAATAAGCTCTTTCAGCAGACCAACAGATGACAAGAGAAGCGCATGGATTCTGATTCGACTGAAAGGATCTTCGTCGGTCTTATCAGCACAGCACCCTGCAATGCCTTTCTTCAACCTTGCCCTGGGTAAGTCTAATGCCTCAATGAAGTCCTCCAGGGCTCGTGGCTGGTCACAGGCCAGGACTCTGGCGTTGATCGTGTCTTCTTGGGAACACGAACGGCACCGCACTCGATGCAGGGTCGCGACGATACCTCCATTCTCCAGCACGGCTATCTAGCGATCCATGAGACTATGCGTCATTTGGAGGGTATGTTTCGTCCTTTGCCGAAGTACAGGAACCAGAAACATGCCCCTATCACGGTGCTTTCGCGACCCTGCATCTTGCGGCAACCTACTGAGCCTTATAGAAGAGGCTTCTCTTGCAGGCAGCTCGGCACTTTCTTCCCATCTTATCAAGGTATGTTCAAGTTTGAACTTCGAGATGAAGGGATAATCACAAAGAACTGTGACAAAGAGGAACGAGGAAGCGCACTTGGACTCTTTTGATCGGACTTGCCAAACGCGATTCGCGAAAGAGGGAAACCACCTTTCTTTGCTTCGGATTCGGGACGACAACCGCTTGGACCACCCTCGCTCTACTTATATAAACCTGTTGGCCGGTGGCATCTCTCCCATCGTCCTCTGCCAGCCACTTGCTCCTGATTCAGGTCAGCTCTCCTTTCAAGGGGTCTATTATAATTCAATAGTACTGACGGCTATCAACGGAATTAGGAAACCATTCATAACCTTGCCCAATATAAACTCATCATGCTTGACACTCTCCTCTCAGGCAACGAAGAAATATTTTCCCTTTCTTCCCCAACAAATCCACTTTTCTCCTCGACCTCAAGTGAGTCGCCGTCGTTTTCCCCCTCACCGTCGTCCCCTCATGGTCCGCCTCACAGCTCCCGAGCCAAAGTATTGATCCGGCCCGCTTTCAAGCGCCGGGCGGACTTGACCTGTAAAATCATCCTTGGAGACGATTCAGCTGCTCAAACAACCACCACCGCAGAGCCAGACGAGATGCTTGTAGCGTCCACCTCGACTATCTCCCAGCCACCCAACAAACTCTCACCCCTGCGTGGCACGTTTCGTAAACTGGAGGGACGGATCGAGAAGAAGAGGTCTACACCACCACCGCCCGTAGTAAAATCATCGCCGCCTTCTCGAGCTTCATCCACGTCTTCCAACTCGAGCGTGTACTCGGAAGACATCATCAACTGCCCATGTAATACCCGCAAGAACTATGACTGTAAGAGGTGTCGAATCCTCAGATTGGCGGATAGGTACGTTATTGAAACTGTTTATTCGAGCCAGAAGGGGCTGACAGTTTGGGATAGCTTTTGTAGTCTCGTAGAGATGAGATGCGAGATCCTGAGCCCACCATCTACGCCTACATTACCCTCACCGACACATCTATGAACGCTGAGACTGCATCCCAGCTTTTCCTCCCCAATCAATATCAAAAGTCTGAAACAAGGCGCGTCGCGCCCATTACGCCCAACATGTGCATTTTCTATACACTACCTGCCCTCAAAAGTTGTAATTTATTCATATGTAATCTTATACATCCTACATCTTCGTCTCGTCTCACTCCCGAGGCAATTTTCATTCTCGTTTCTTGCTCGTTTCCGATTTGAATTTCGAGGGAGGCACTGATTGCCGTCATTGCAAATTCACTTCCCACCGCCCTGATTGCCGACAACGGGACGCCATCGACGCGGCAAACATTGCGCACGGCCAGAAATTCAATCCCACCACGAACGACAGGTTTATGTCGGTTTCAACAACCACATAGACAAAATGGCTTCGAGGGCCATAGCCAATAGCTGCAGCAGGCTGCTGGCTCGAACAGGGACGACAGCGAGGACACCCGCGGTGGTGTCGTCTGTAGGCTTCGGACGGTCGGATGTGCTGGAAAGGTATAACGTTATCCGAAGTTTTTTCAGGCAGACGAGCAGGACAGCGGGCAGGGAAGGACCCTTGACGGCGCACCTACTGGGGAGAACACGATGTAACGGCGTTTATGGGTTCACTGGTTATGGAAATAGCTTGCAGGCGCGGACATTCGTCACTTCTGCTGTGTGGAGGAACGAGAGAAAGGAGACAGGTGCGGAGGGGGCCACTGGGAAGAAGTGCGAAGACTGCTCGAAACCATTAGATGGTCAAGCGCAGAGGCTTCCACCTCCTTCAGTACCACAACTTCCACCGGTTGGACCGCCAAAGCAGCTGTACAACCCGGAAGACTATTCACGTTTCTTTCGGCGGTTAGCAGTCTCTCTACCACATCCACATCGACCAACAAAAGAGGAACTGCTGGATGTCGCAACTGGCTTTTGGCAGAGATTCCGAATCCGGTTCAAATGGTTCACTATCAAGTCGTTTCGCAAGTTTAACGCAGACGATATCTCGGCGTTCGTCACTTGGTTTGTGATGAGCCAGACGCTTTGGATTTTGGTTGGAACGTACGTCTCTGCACTTCGTTATCTTTGGCCATAGTCTAACGTCTTGAACAGTACAACGTTCTTCTCCGTCATCTTTGCGATAGCGAACAGCTTGCAACTGCAGCGTACGTCATTTATCTTTTTGCATCGCGTGCCAGCGTAGTTAACATCTCAACAGACTACATCGCCCGTGCATTCAGCCAATACTTTACCGCAGAAACAGGCGTCACCATTATCTTTGAGAATGCCATTGTTCCCAAGTGGAAAGACTCGCGCATCTCGTTCAAGAACGTCTATATCTCTCGTCGACCGGATAGCTTCAACGTCACCCCGGAGAAACGCCGTCATGAACATATGGCGGCTGTGGGATACGATGTGAGCAACCATCCTGCGTATCATCGCGTTGGAGAGGATGAAGATGAGGTGGTGGTGGAGGGCCAACATGTGTCGTTGGAAGATGAGGATACCAACTACACGATGTTTGACTTGACGATTGATTCGGTGGATGTGACGTTGTCACTCTGGAGGTGGTTGGACGGGAAAGGGCTAATTGAGGACGCGGTGGTCAAGGGCGTTCGAGGTCAAATCGGTAAGTTCAGCTTGTTACATTCCTTGCGCCCTGCTGACCTAACCTGCTATAGACCGAAGAAACGTCCTCTTCGATCCGAATAATCCACTCGACCCAGCCATGTTCAGACACAAATCCAACGCTGGCGACTTTGAACTTGACCAACTGCAGCTTGAAGACGTCCTCGTTACCGTATATCAACCAGGCAACTTTAGACCATACCAAGCGTCCATATTCCGAGCTGACATTCGTACTTTCCGCAAACGGTGGATGTTTTACGATTTCCTGTGCGCTGAGAATGTCGTTGGGCAATTCGACAACTGTTTGTTCAGTTTGCATAAGCCGCAGAGCATTGGGAGGACCACAGAGAAGGATTTGGAACATGGAGATTGGGGCATGATGGTGCGTTCACCTTCTCTCTCACTCTTTTTGCTATGCTGTCGCCTGACATCTCTTTGCAGACCCGTATCCGAATTGATGGTGTCCCTATTGACCACCTCCAAAACTCGACAACAGGCGAAGGCCCCATCTCCTGGATAACGTCTGGTAAAGTCGACGCCGTCCTCGACATCAAGTTCCCCCGAGAAGAGGACTCTGTCGCTCTAAACGTCATCCTCGAAGAAATCGCCGACGCCATCTCCACGCAGCTTTCTAACTCGCAGAACCCAGACCCCTCTAGGCGCATACCTGGAACGAGAGAGCTGGCCAAACCTGCCATCAGCCCTCCGACATCTGAGGATACCACAGAGGATGTGAAGAGGAAAGTGGTGATTGATTTGGATTTGCGGTTTAGAGATTTGAAAGCTGCCGTTCCGATTTTTGCCAACGACCTTTCGTATGTCAATAACGCACTCATCAGGCCCATCGTGGCATTTATGAAGTGAGTGTGCTCTTTTGCGAGTTGTGGGAGACCTAACTAATCAATCCCTTCACTTAGTGCTAATCGGACGTTGGTTCCCATCCATTGCAGGATTGTAAAGGACGTCAGTGACTTTGATGGGTCGTGGACGATGTGGGAGACTGGCCTTATGGACGCCATCTCTCTTAATGTACGCTCAAATTCTCCGTGAACCACCTCTCACACTGACTTTCTTCCTGCAGGTTTACGAAGCTATGGCTTACCATGTATCCCAATCTGCCATCAACCGGCAACGAATGAAGGCAGTCAGCTGGTGGAGTTTGCAAGTAACAGCAAACGCCATCGTCACCGCTCTCAAAACCGTTGCCGACCCCGTATCGGCTCAGCTGAAGGAAGTGTACACGGCGTCCCAGACCATGCCTGCTTTGTACAGCGAGTTCCACACCGCAGCTGAAATTTAGACGTCGCCTCTTTGGCCTACCCATTTTTATTTTTTTGTCATGTTTTGCCGCACTTTACATTTGCTTTCGTTGATGGGACTTGATAGTTCAAAAGATGTACAATTACACTACAGTTGGCTGCTTAATTCTGTATCTATCGTAGACACGAATACGGCGACGATCAGGATTCGGAAACAGCGTGTTTGGTGGGAGTGGATACAGAGACCAAGAGAGTTCATCTGAATATGAATTCGTAAAAGGTGCGTTTGCCTTGCAGGTGTCGAGGGGGCTCATTTGCCATAGTCCTTCGTCGTTCTGCAGGGCGAATACGGAGAGGCGAGCGGGAAGGCGAAGAGCTGGAGCGTATGACACGGCGCGTGGCGTTCAAAGGATAGGGTCGGTGCAATGAACGAATAGTAGCCGGATTTACTTCGACAGTCTTGTCTGGGTCCTCCTCTCCTTCGCCGCTCTGCGAAAGCGTCAGACTCTCAATCCCATGTTCGATGTCGAATTCGTTGCTCGACTCGACGTCAGCATCGGCATCGCCTACGAGAGACCAGCTGTCGTCTGTCCGGGTAGGTGAGACCTGGGGTGAAGTTGGAGCATTGGAAGAGCGTTCCGAGATGGAGTCTAGGTTGTTATTAGCGTTGGAGCCCTCAATGTCAGAGTCGAGGTCACGGTCAGACACAAAGTCCGAGTCGATATTGCTCTCAGTTTCGATGTCTGTCACGGAGGAGTAGTCGATATCGGTCGTAGGTGGGGTGTCGAGACCTGCAGGAGCTCTACGGTCTGGACGAGTGACGTTTGGACGGAGGAGGTAGGTGAGGCGGTTGTCGTCGTCGCCTTTGCCTGGTATATTTGTTAGCTTGAGGGTTTATGCACAAGTCCGAGGAAGGAGCTTACTGAAGCTAACGATCTCGTGGTACCTTGCGCAACAATGGACGACATATCGTGCAAATGCGTCGTCTGCGATGCGCCATATGAGTTGGACTGGGGTCCTCGATACTTCTGTAATTGAGGTACTGTTCCCGATAGGAACACCGTCGCCCATGGGTGCGTTTGGGCCAACGACCACGTCAGGTGCAAGCAACGTTCCACCGTCAACGAGCCAGCTGACAATCGCACGTTCGACGTCGACTACGAGGCCTTCTGCTCGACCTCCCTGTCGACGAAGCTCCTTCCTCATTCCTTTGAGGCTCAAGGAGAATCTACCTGCGTTGGCAGAGTTTGGGTCTGCAGGTGGGGGTGTAGCGTGCGTCGGCAGCCTCACTGTGCGAGGGAGGAAAGGCGGAAGAGGCTCTGGGAAGGTTGACTTGGTCTCGGGGTGAGGAACGCCATAGTCCTTTCGACTTGCAGCAACGATGTACGGGTTGCCGACAAAGTGGGCTATTGCAAAGAACGTGATTGGCAAATGTCTATATCAGCAGCAAGAAACGGCAACGAACCGTTATCTTTGCGCCTCACCCAGCGCTTGCCATCATTCTCCTTTCGATTCTTCCTTATCGCGGCTGATGAAGATTTGGGCGTCTTGGAGCGCTTTAGAGGCTCGGTCTCCCCAGTCAAGTGCGCATAACGGCTGTTGAGACCTGGGTTACGCAGGATCGCAGGGAATGAAAGTACAGGGGCTCCCTGGATAGGAATTGCAGCTGGAGGTGCGGTGGTCATAAGCACGGGAGTAAGTGCAGTGTCAGTCATTTCAGCTGTAGGAATAGTGTCGTGAGATATGTTGACAAGAGCCTCACTTGAGCGCTCGAGTTAAAATGGGAGATACTGCCTAAACGGGGCGGTCCCGACGGCGGTGGGAATGACAAGCAGTGTCATGATAAGTCAATTTGATAAGATAAGATTATGTCCGTTGATAAAGAGAGGTTCCGATAGTCCAATGCGAGTGAAGCAAGGCTAATGTCAAGCGAGAGGGGCATGGGTACGTATTGGGCTTTGACGGCCTTGAAAATGAATCCAACCCTCGTAACCCGGACCTAAATCCAAAATGTCCACAGGCGTGGTCTCTTCTGCGTCTGAGTCGACTGGATCGTCAAGCTCAAGGCTCAGACGATCTGTCCAGTCGCTGTCAGCTGACGAAGTATCAGAAAGGTTGGGATCGTCTTCTTCCTCGCCTTCAGTCTCCGCGCTCTTTTCTCGATCCCCTTCGTCAACGTCCTCGCATGCCTTCCTCTCGTTTTCCATCTCCTCGTCTGAACTCTCGTGAATCTCCACCGGTTCATAACGGAGGTCCAGCGCATCCTCCCCGCCTTCGTCTTCGCTCCATGGTTCTTCAGCTTGCCTGACAACGCCATCGGTTGAGCGGACGCAGAGTCGACCGAATTCGAGGTCGAACGAATCGTGGGTAATTTTAAGAGGGAGATCTTGAATATACCGAAGTGACATTGCCAAACGCCGAATGGATAGCAAGTTAGGTAGCCCAGATGACTGGAACTCAGCGAGAGACATGGTGTCTAGCGGGTAGCCATGAAAGTCGCTTTCCATGCCATCGAAGAACCAAACATCAATCCATCGAATGTTCCGATGTACAGGGGGTATGCGTAACCAAGGCTGAAGAGCTAGATGCTCCAGGCTTGGACACAGGTCCACAAGCGCCTGAACATCGAAGCGGTCCCGCCTATCAAAGGAGGATGGAGGGCCTGTCGCTTCGGGTTTGAGGTGAAGGTATCGAAGGCGTTTGCCGTGCTTTTGGAGGAAGGACTTGACTGCGATCGTGTTGCGCATAGCAAGGTTCGACCATTCGGTGTACGTCACAGTGAATTCGATGAGGGAGGGGAGAATCCACTTTTCAAGATGAGGGAATTGTTCTGTTGCGCCATCTTCTATACTTGTCGAGAGGGACCTCAATAGAGGAAAGTCAAGGCTCCGCTGCATGATGCAATGCTCTTGAAAGGATTCCAGTGTGATGGAAAGATGGGTGAGAGTAGAGGCGTGACTGGCTAGGAAATTGTCGAATGTAAGGTGGTACCAAGGAGACTTGCCAAGGTTCTCCCCATAGTGGATAACATTGAGCCTCCGGAGAGGGACGGGGAAGCGATAGCTGTAGGCTATGGGGATGTCCACTGGAGGAACCCTATCCGAGGCCACCATAGCTATATCGACCGCGACGATATTGTGACAATACCGCTCCAATGCATGGTAGACCGCTGTCGAAAGTTTGGCATCGGTCTCTGGATGAGTGATGCAGCACAAGTGGAGCCTTCGAATGAGAAGCCCAAGGGAAGGCTTCTGAGCCAGTGTTTCATACAGCATGAGCATCTGTGCAGGTCTCCTGATGAAGACATCTTCGTAGAGGTACCGCAATCCCACAGCCTGCCATGCTTTACAGACGGATATGAGTCCTTTCTGCTGCCTTAGGGCACACATGTCCAGGGAGTTGGGATTTGGAAGCTCTACTCCTGGTCTGTGAAAGAGCCATGCCGGTGGCACGACGCGGTCAAAGATTTGCTCCAGAACCTCGATCGGAATATTGTCGAACGGTGACTTCACGAGGGCATCCGGTGAGCCCTTCGCCATATTTGTTCAGCAGTTTGCGCGCAATGTCAGTGAAGCTTTCAGGTTCAAGGAGACTTACAGTTGGTTTGGCTTGTTGGAGAAGAACAAAGTGCGCGCTCCTTCAACATCTGACGAAACTAGCATCATCCCACGGACGCGTCGCGTGTCGGGGCGTGCTGCCCCTATCGAAGTCCTGGCGATAAGTCCAGCGTACATTGCTTAGTGCGCTCGGTCCTCGCAATAGCAAACGTAACAAATGTTTTCCTACCAAGTGAACAGTTATCTGCTGCTATCAAAGATCATAATATTAGACTAGGCTAATCCTCCACGAGCGTACACATGTGATTACTTTCCAACCTGATGTTAACGTCCTGTGGCAGATCATTTGAGCTGGCCTGCGACAAACGGAGGGTGAATGTTGCATCGTCCCCCTCTAGACCCATTTTCAGGGTTTCTGGCTCGCCATAGTCTGAACCATCCCAGTCCGATCCCGAATCATCCCTGTTGTCGTAATCTGTGAAGCTGTCATCATCACTGTCGCCTTCGAAAAATGACTCCAACAGAGGACATTCCGCTATTGATACATAGCCGGTGTCACGACGCAGCCGAAGGTTGAAAAACAGGACTGCCGATGCGTCCATGACGGAAGAAGGGGGCAATCCAAATGGCAGTGCATCCAGATGGACGAGAGCCTTGGACAAGACTCGGACTTGCCGCAAGGAGGGCCATTCGTTCGGATTTAGCCACCGAGGCAGAGGCGATAAATCCACAGGGGCCCATAGGTCAACCCATTGAACCCTGTCATGTTGAAGAGCCCATGGAATCAGAAAGTCAGCAGAAGCAACCAAATGCACCAGGCGCGGACATAGGCTCTGCAGGCTAAGTTCTTTGGTCCCTTCAGAAGGTGTGTTGTACCTCCAGACATTGCATCCTTTGGGTATGAGCTGCAACTCCTTTAGTGTTTTCCCATGACGCTCGAGAAATGCAGTTGTTATGCTTCGCACCGCATTCAACGTTGCTCGCCGAAGGTTAGGCATGTACCAGGTGGAGATGCAGGAGAGCCATTGGGGGCACATGGGAATCAGTGTGATTTCCTCGAGCGAAGGTAGTTGCAAGTCCATGAAGGGCTCGCTGCCAGTGGCAAAAGACGTGTCTGCTGAGAGGGAGTACAAGGATAGCTCTCGAAGGCTGGCGAAAATGGAGAGGTCTAAACGCAGAGCGACGGCTAAGTCGAGTGCATTGGTACGGCTCTGGACATCGTAAGGTTCAAGCCGAAGGGTAGATAGGCCGTGCGGGAAGTGGGGTAGCGTGAACGAAGGAGGGAGCTTTGTGGATGGTGCGTATAAAGTGAATGAGATGAGGGCATTGAGGCAGTCTAGGGTGCGTTGGAGAGCCTTCGAGAACGCTCCGGCCCACGGTTCCTGAATGCAGCAGGCGATATGAAGGCCTCTAACCAAGGGCGCATTGCTGGGAGTGCGCTGGACCGATTCCAGGAGGAGAAACAGCTGCGGATGCCGTCTGATGACAACATTCTCATAGAGAAGAGGCTTGATGATCTGGTGCCATGACCTGCAAACCCGCATAAGGATTTTCTTTTGGTTTTTGGCCATGGTGAGAGGCGAGGTCTCGGTATACACGCCGGTATGATCGAGAAGGCAGCGAGGAGGAAGTAGCCTGTCAAAGACCTGCAGCAGGACCTCTGTAGGTAGGGACTCTGCATAACAAGGACGAGAAAATCCATCGGCCTCGTTTGCTCCCACTACCATACACTCGGATTCTTCATCTTCGCCTCTATGGCCTTCTGAATGGTCGAAAATACGAAGATGCTTCTTCAGTGACGTCGAGTGAACGACGCTTTCGACAGGCGGAGTGAGTCCAACCCTTTCCGAGATAGTATCCACAAGAGATATGATCCTCGCATCTTGAAGTAGCCCGGAGTTTTCTTCTTCAAAAAGGGACAACTGCTGGATAATGCCCTCCAGACTGGCTACCAGGCTGGTGACGAGGGTTTTCTGAGCCAAAGTTGGCTCACAGGAGGGAAGTTGACTATGCTGAATACCTCACCATCAATCACAAAACAAAGAATGGCTCGAACGGGGCTATCTAGCTCACCTTTGGCATAGGGTATTGCTTTGGGACGATTTCTAATTAAAGGGCAAGAGAAAAACGCGCATTGCTAATGACCGCCGCAATTAGTCAAGCCCCTATCTTTGCCTTTCACGTGTCGCCGCGTTCTGCAGTTCCTGTTCCTGCTCAGTTCCGCAGCGAAGAACCAATCCGTGTCCCTGCACGGCGCGCGACGCGTCTCAAACTCTACTTTTACTCAATTCTATCTAGAAATCCGCTCTTAGAAATACCATCGCAATATCAAGTGCAAGTGTCTTCAACCCGTCCAACGCGCTTGCCCGAGAGATTGAGCCCTCGAACTGTATATCCTCCTGCATATTCCAGTAAACACCAAGCTAGATTGAGTACTCGAAGAATTCACGTAAGTACTCATACTACTACAGGAATCCTCAAAACCCTTTTAATACCTCGTCGTCGTGTCATGCTCCACCCCTCTAAACCACTAGTCATTGTGTCACGACCATTGCGAGGACGGTCTCGGGATCGAAGTATTAACCAGAGTCAAATGGCTTTGTGAGAGGCGGGGCAATCACCACGATATCCTCAATCATGCATCCGCTAAATAGTAGAGCGATATGTCATGCCCTGCAATCCGTTCAAGTATCTCTGGAGTCACGTCGCTGGAGGTACTTCCATCGGAGGATAAACGGAGGCGAAAGTGCCTGTCCTCCCCTTCCAAAGCTATTATCAGGGTTTCTGGTTCGCCATTGTCTGAACCATCCCAATCCGACGCCGAGCCATCTTCGCTAGAATTGCTTTCGTAACCGGTGTCTTCGCCTTCGCCTTCAAATAAATCGAATAGAGGACACTCTGTGACTGGGGTATAGTGGGGGTGGAAGTGCAGACGCAGATTGAAAAGTCGGGTTTCGGGCGTTTCCAGGACTGACCATGGGGGGTACTTGGAATGCCAGGTCATCCAGATGGGCGAGGGCGTTGGAAAGGATTCGGACATGCCGCAAGGAGGGCCATTCCTCCCTCTTCAACCACTCCGAAAGCATTGGCACATCCCTACCAACCCATGCGTCAACCCACTGCACATTATCATGTCGAAGATCCCATGCATCAAAAACACTGGTGGGGGCAACTAGATGCTCCAAGCGTGGGCATGAAATCTGCAGACATCGTTCATGGGTGTCTTCAGAAAGGAAGTGGTTAACACCCTTCCAGGAACTGCCGAAAAAACTTCCTGGTAGGAGCTGCAGTTCTTTTATCGTTTCTCCATGGTGTTCTAGAAATGGAATTACGATGCTTCGCACGGTACTCAACGTTGCTCGTTGGAGACGAGGCATACGCCAGCTGGCGATGAAGGAGAGCCATCGAGGGCACAGCGCACCATTTTGATCCTTTCGAGCGAAGGTAACTGTAAGTTAAGGAACTTTTCCTCACCCGAGGCGACGTTGTTGCAGGGAGAGATAAAGTACAAGGATAGCTCTCGGAGGTTAGCGAGACTCGAGAGATCCAGACGTAAAGCAACAGCCAGATCGAACGTATTGATTTGATGTATAGCATCGCGCACCTCAGGCACCGTCTATAGACGGTTTCCACGGTGCCTTAGACCACTTATCTCGCAAGGGATTAGTGACCTAAGCAAACTAACCGTATATCCTAATTTGGCCGCGCCCGGTTTGCTAACCGTACACTGGGAGCGGTTCGAACCGTCGTTGCTCAACCGACGACGGTCACCCCGAGACCGTTCACGGTTGGACTGACAATGCGGGCCGCAGCGCCGGGCCATGCGCCACTCTTCCCTCGACCGATGCGAGGGTTTGGGTGCGGCAAATGTAGGCCCATAAACCAAGGTGGAGGCTGAAGCTACCTAAAGTGTTCACAGGGCCAGTATGTGGAGCATCGAGCTAATTACCAGCCCCACGGCTGTGCTATGCTGCCTACACTTTGAATCCTCTGTTTGAGCCATGCTAGCTGCTTGCTATTTGCAAATCCAAAAATCGCAATGTATTCTATTGTTGTATGTATCTGGCGTACCTAAGGGGACATTTGTGCTAGTCGATGGACAATATCTGAAGCTTCCCGCCTTCTTTTCAGACTGCACGTTGGACTTGCGAGTACCCGAGTTGATTCATCAGCTGCTGCCCATGATGGAGGGTCCTGGATTTGATATCCGGATTGTAGACATATGAGAGGTATGATAAGTGCTAGGAAAAGTGAGCAGCTCTTCCTTTTCAGCCGAGCGAGGAAATCCTAAGTGCGACTCCGCCATCACGGTGAACACTGTCGTAGACTCACGAGCCGCACACTTTCATACAGAGTTGCAACAGCTATCCTCACATTAGTTTGCTCACAGAACCAATGAACAGCTGCAAAAAGTGAGACTTGTTTCTTATAAGAAAGAGGTAGGCACTTTTCACAAAACACTTTGACCAGTACGCAGTACGCAATATACAGGCTTTAAGCCATGTCAATGATGATGGGCATTGGTCTGAACCTCGGCGAAAAGTTGAAATTTGTGCATTCCAGTCACGAAAGAACTAGATATAAGGGATACTATGGGCGCTAAAAGTATATTCAATGTTGCTTTAAGCGCTTTTCCTTCGGCGTTGCACCGGATGAGCTCAGATTTCGACTAGCAAAGCCACCACCAATGCGCGCTGTCATGTTTTGAAAGTAGAGATGCCTATGTGTTCAGATAGCATCCAATGACCGCCATACACACCCAGGACATCTTTCAAAACATTCATACATCTAAAGTTTTTGGTTCCTTCGCAGGCGCTTTATTGTACTACAAAACAAGGCAATTCATTCGGGTTATGCCCAGTTGAACGCGATTGGGATCATTGGTTTCGTCTGACTTCGTCTGACCTGGGAGATCATGAGTATCCGTCGAGATAAAAACAGATATCTGTACCTACGCAAAATCAGACCTCAAACATAGAGTTTCTTGCCTCAAAACTCAAGCGACGAATTTCTACAACTTTTCGAAATGTTTTTTGAGCAATAGGGGCTCATTGATCCCATCATTTTGTCGTTCAAACATGCGTCTCCTGCCCCCACTCTACTTATCTACTCCACAGTATCGAGATACTTTAGAAGGTTTGATATCAATGTTGAATTTGAGTGTTAACAGGGGACATTTAGCCGTAGGAACTTAGGAGCTATTGCCATCCGAATTCAAGTGACGAACCCCCGAGTGCCGGCGTGTGTATTAGTACTATTGGCTATCCGTCTATCTATTCATCCATCTATCCATCTATAAGCCGTGCTAATAATAGCCATCTGCCCCCACATCTATTCTCAGAGAACGGATGCAACGAGCGCCATTCCACGCGCCAATCCAGGCTCGTCGTAAGGGCTAACACAACGCGTTATCGGCTTGACGACCACTGGTTCCTTGTACTACCAGATGCTTAAAGTCGTTAGACATGCGAACGTACGTGAATGGCGCTACGCGGCCTGTTGTATATGATTTAAAACATATGGAAAACATACGGAAAACATTCTGACGCCATTGGAATAACATTCCGAATAACATTCCAAGTTAGGCGTTGTTTCTCCGGAAGAAGCAAAGCGTGCCATCGAGAATACCGGAATACGTAGGCAGCTGGCGGAGAAGCGACGTAATGGCTGAAAACCGAAGGGGTGTTTTCCTGCCCGTCCGTCGTGCGGAACGAAAGGGAAGGAAACGGTCTGTGGTTGAACCGTAACCGGTTAAGCGGCTTTCGCACAGATTTGGGTGGGGAGCGACGGTCTCAAATTGGCTGGTTAGGCCACTTACTTCCTGCCAGATAAGTGGCCTAAGGGCACTATAAGGCCCGAAACCGCCATGCCTGAGCTGGCATCGCGAGGGTCAAGCTGGAGCGTGGAAAGGCCGTGCGGGAAACCGGGAAGTTGAAACGATTGAGGGAAAGTTGCGATTGGTGCATGGAAGGTAAATGAGAGGAGGGCATCGAGACAATCGATGGTGCGCTGCAGAGTGTTCGAAAAGGCTCCGGCCCACGGTTCCTGTATGAGGCAGGCAATGTAAAGGTATTTGACAAGAGATGCATTACTGGGGGTGCGCTGGAGCGATTCCAGCAGGAGAAATAGTTGAGGGTGTTGTCTGATGACAACATGTTCGTAGAGGAGGGGCTTGACGATCTGATGCCATGACCAGCAAACTTGCATGAGTGTTTTCTCTTGTCGCTTGGCTATGTTGAAGGGCGAGGTCTCGCAGTAAACCCCCGTATGGTCGATCAGATACTGAGGAGGAATTAACCTGTCAAACACCTGCAGCATAACCTCTGTAGGCAGGGCCTGTGCTGCAGAAGAGGGGGTAGAGATTCCATCGCCCCCATGTTCTCCAGCCCTTTCGGCAATGGCATGCACGAGAGATATAATCCTCGCATCTTGAGGTGGTCTCGGGGTTTCTTCTTTTATAAGAGCCATATGTTCGATGACTCCTTCTAGGCTGGTGACGAGGGTGTTTTGAGCCAGAGTTGGCTCCGACGAGCAGGAGGGCAGTTGACCATGCTGATATCTCGCCGTCAGCCTCAAAGCAGTTAAGTGCCTCGAAGAACGCTTCTCGGCTTACCTCTGACATAATTTATTGCTTCAAGATAGTTTATAGGAATCTCAATGATGAGGGTACATAAAAGAAAAACACGCGTATTGCTGTGGACCACATCTTGTCAAGCCCCTATCTATCCCTTCACGTGTCGCGTTGAGCCTGGGGACACTTCTTGTACTTTGCTTTTGGACACTTGGAATCGGTTCTCGAATTTACCGCCGCAATGTCAAGTGACAGCTTGCCAGTACTCAATCGCGAGCTCCTCACTGTGGTCCTAACAATCCTTGACTCTCTGGACAATGACGAACGTAGGTGCCTCGATCTACGCGACGCGTTTTGAAAGCTGAGATGTCGTTCCTACCAAGTATCCGACCACTCACTTGAGAAGTTGAGTGCGTTATTTCCTCAAGATTTTATCGTCTCGGCACTGGAAATGGTCGACGAAGGAAACGGTGAGTAACGCGTTGACGACTTGAACTCAAGTGCGCAGGCAGACTCAATGCATGCAGTATTGGAATACATCCTTCCATGGGACAATAAAACGGAGTACGAAGTGATAGGCGCTTCAGGCATATACATGGTCCAACTAGATCTTCCGGCTCAAGTCCCTTTTTACTGCTCGTGTCCCGCCTTCACCAACTCGACCCTCTCAGACGGGGACTACGTTATGGTAGGCGTTCGGCGACAAATGTAAAACGAGTAATCGCTGAAGGAGAAACTTTCAGTGCAAACACGTCCTTGCTGCCTTTATCGCCCGCAGGTTATCGACCTGCGTCGAGCGGCCACTGACAGCAGACGAACTACTGGAGGTCATCGAGCGGCAGCATGGCCACAATCACTAACAAGAGACCTTGTTCGACAGAAAAAATCGTGGTATAAGATGGTATCTAATTACAGTAGTTCTAGAGCCTCCTTTCCTCATGTGCACGGTCAAGCAGGGGATCTAGGCGTCACCAGCTCCTCCCCGCCTTGCCTCTGATCAGCCTCGTCTTTCTTTTCCTGGTCAAGCTCTTTGCGAGTCTGTCGTCCAAGGAGGAGGAAGACGCTGACTGCAGCAGTGAGGACCCAAGCGCCGTGGAAGGTCGACGCGCGACGGAGGTTTAGAGGGGGGTTTGCGTCTGGTCCTGCTCGGAGGGCTTGTTGGGCTACGACGAAGTGTCAGAAACGGATGGTCGAAAATGGAGTAGTAACTTACATAGGATCCAAACGACACCCAGAAGATTTCCCGTGAACCACAGAATAGCTGAGCTTGCATCGGGATTGCGAGTGACTTCACAAGCTAGCTCGAGCGCAACTGGAAGCATGGTGACAGAGCTCACGCCGATGATGGTCATGATAACAAAGAGTCCTGCAAGGTTACCACGTTTGACTACGCGGTGGTCAGTTCACGAAGACTATGTAGAAGGAGAAGAGGATACTGACTGGCCCAAATCAAGGAGAACCATCCGACCGCTGTGATAGGCACAAAGACCTTTGTTGTCAACGCAAGATGGTGGGTAAAGACTCGGTCGAAGAGAGGTGCTGTGATGATAGCGGAAACAATGCCAGTAAGCAGCAGACATGCTCCAAAGAAACCAGCCTCATCAGCAGAGTAGCCGAAAGGTTGGACCAGTTGCGCGCTAAGCACTGAGAATGTACTCGTGCTGGAAGTGAATGAGCATGAGGAGTAAGGGTGACCTCTGCAGGGCACTCACGCTGCGACCAAAGTTCCAAAGACCAGGACGATGATAGCATAGTCAATTCGCTCCCGTCCAGTCATAGTCGCCTGAGGTGTAGGCGCCTTTCCAAGCATCGCCAGGAGTAGGTTCTTGAGTCCCAGAGGTGGTTTAGACGCGGCATAAGCTTATCGAGGCGCGTTAGCTCGGGTGTTGTCAGTAAAATTGAGATAAACGTACTTGGGGGAGTAGGAGGAGCCGTTCCAACAAGGAAGATAAATGGCGTCACTGCAGTGCTAAGGATAGCAAGGACTAGAATCTAAAGGAAACCCGATTAGTACCTACTGTATGGGCCGCTTGCTGCACCAATAGACTCACCGACTGCCGCGTGGTGCCAGTCAGCGGACTGATCAGCTGGGCCAGAGCGCCTCCAATTGGGTTTGCTAGAATGGAAGTGAGAAGGCAGCTGTTTGGGAGGTGAGGTGGGGCACCCACAGATCGCGACGACCATGGTCGCCGTTGTGCGCCCCTTCAAGTCGAACCAAGTTTCAGAATACTTGGGCCCTAGGACTTGGTACATCGGTTGAGCAATGGCCGAGAAGACCTGGCCAATGAACATGAGCGCGTAAGCGGACGTAGGCGATAGTGATTTCGCTGTTCCGGCATATCTGATCCATCCTCCCAGAATCAAGGCGATGCCACCAATCTCACACTGAGACGAGTTTTGAGCACTAGTGGGGGTCGCACGACCAGAAAATGAACGTACGCAGCGACGGATGTGCCATTTCGAGACGATATTAGGTATGACCAAGGCTGCTGGAAGGTAGATTAGCGACACGACGATACCGAGCCAGTTGACTTGGTCGAGCGTGAAGCCAAACTCTTCAGCCGCTGAGGTTAACGTGGTTCAGTACGAAAGGACGATGATGGTAGGCAGGAATAGTACACACTGTTATTAGATATAGGCCCAAACCATGCGAATGACATGGCTGCGACGATGTTCAACAGGAACTGGAAGCCAAAATCGCCCCCCATTAGCACCAGTGTTCCCGCATATTATAACGACCACGTACCAGGCCGGTTATACCAGCGAATCTGGCTTTGTAGAGGCGGTAGCCTCCCTCTGGGGGAGCAGAGTCTTCCCGCTGCAACTCCTGGTTTGCAGTGGGCACGTTGACCTCGACGACGTCTACATGCTTCTCAGAATTCCTCGAAAGGCTTGTTTTGGAAACATTCGAGAGAGCCATGCCTGTGCTCTCCACAGAATGCTTCTCTCTGATGACCTGGTCGTTTGACATTGTAGAGTGAGGGGGGAGGGGTCAGAGGGCGAGGTGGCAGGTCAAGACAGCTCTTTGTGGACCATTGACAAGAAGTGAGAAGTGTCAGGACGATTGTGGATACCCAAGGGCATTGGAACCGTAAATGTTCTTGGTAGTTCAGGAGACAGGACGGCGTTTAGGCTCTCGTTTGATGGACAGTTCCATGTGAACATTCCAATCTCAGAGACGCCAAACCATCTTTTCGCATCTTTCTCCCACTTACGACCACCTCAAAAGTTCCTATCTTACGACACCCTTGCATTCGACTTCTGGAACGCAGAGAAATGGCTGATTACTGGGTATCCAAGAAGAAATACTTTTGCAAGTACTGTGATATCTACATTGCAGACGATACACCTTCTCGGCAGCACCATGAAAGCGGGATGCGCCACAAGGGAAACCTGGAGCGGTACATCCGAGGGATATACAAGACTGGGGAGAAGAAAAAGAAAGACTTGGAGGAGGAAAAGCGGGAGATGGCTGCTGTCGAACGGGCTGCAAATGCCGCGTTTGCCCTGGACGTCGGGGCGGGACTAGCCAAAGGCTCGAGTGGGCCTGTGGCGTCCACCTCTGCAGCTGCAGCGGCTACTCGGAAACCACCACCGAAACCGTCCAACCCGTATGCCAACTATACTACGGCAGAACAGCTTGGAATTTCCGATCCAGATGCTGAGCGAATGGCGGCAGAGAGGGCTCTGCGGCAGTCTCAAGGTGTAGCCGGTGACTGGGAGGTTGTCGCTACAGTACCCTCCGCAAGCACATCGCAAACTGCAGAGGCAGAAGATGTGAAGCCAGATGTCGAAGGGGCTCCAACTGCTGGTGAGAAACGACCAGCAGATGACTCGGAGGACCCACACGACTTTAGGCTGCGAAAGAAGCGCTTAAACACAGGCCTCGGCGAAATCTATGACCCTGGTCTCATTCCTATCAAGGTGAAGAAGAGGGAAGAGCCCAAGGCAGAACCTTCACCACCACCACCACCAGAGGCTGCTTCTTCGTCGTCAGAGACTGCTCCATCCCAGCAACTGCCGAAGTGGACGCCTCTGCACCTCAAGCGGCCAGGGGAGTCATCGAACGAACCTGCAAAGCCAGAGCCTTCGGAACCGGTCTTGGACGCACCGCCGCAGGAAGACACTCAAAAACCCACAACGTTAAAGTGGAAGAAATCCACATTTGGCGCTCCAGTCCAGTACACTAAACCCGAGTCCGACACACCACCCGTCAAGACAGAAGGAGAAGCACCAGTGCCTCTCGAGAATGCAGCCGTCAAAGATGAAACGCCCGACGTGTCTCTTCCACCCCCAACAGAAGCCCCAGGACCTGTATTCAAGAAACGGAAAGCGCCAGCCAGCATGGCAGCAAAAGGACGTCGATTCTAATCGTGAAAAAGGTACGCGCTACAAGTACAAGGGTTGTTGGTAGATGATAGATATACAGAGCGTCGAGTAGCAACAATGCCTCATTCTTTGCAAATGGCACAGGGGTTAAGATACACTAGTTAGCGAGGGTATAGCCAGTGGAAAGCGAATCGACAGTGAACAACTTGGTTTAGTTTGGAGGCGGTAGAGTCAGAATCAGAACGCCTGCGTTTCGAGGATCGACCTGACAGGCGACCTTTTGTCTGCGAAACCGATGTCAATACTATGCCTCTGCAGAAATTCAAAGAGAATATACCTTTCCATCGCTGCGGTGATGTGGCCTTTGAGGACTGGCTGTCCATTGGCAGAGTGCAAACCCTTTCCAACGATCACCCGGAGCGTCGAATGTCCTGCTGTGAGAGTCTCTCGCAGAGCCTTCTCTGTCCTCTCAAGAGCTTCAGAAGGACGCAATCCGTGCACATCAATCGTATGTTCTTTCTTGGGATTAAAGTCGTTCAGAGCTAAGCAGCAACGTTTAACCAGCGCACAGCGACTCGAATGCATCAGGCTACTCACAGACAAAGTACCTCCTCGCGGCACTCTTGTGCAATTTCTTGACTTGCTCTTCCAAATCTGCAATCCTCCCCTTGATGATCAACCCATCACTGAACCTCTTCTCCCTCATCGCTTGGTTATAGTCCTGCCGACTCTGCTGCAGATCCTTCTCCGTCTGTCTGGCATCTTGTCGGAGCTTCTCAGCTCTGACTGTAAGCTTGGTCGGCGAGTGGCTGCTCAGGACGCTCTCAGCAGGACTGAGAAGGACTTGAGGATCTACCACGGGGTTTGCTTGGGTGGCAGCGGCAGGGAGAGCGACAGGAGGTGAAGGCATCGAGCCTGGAATCGAGCCTGGTGCGTCCAGATACTCTGCATCTGTCCCAGAGTCGATCGCAGCAAACGCTTGGAACCCTGAAGGCTGTCCAAACGTCCGAGTCTCGCTCTGCGTCGACCGAGCGGGTACAGGCCTGCTATCAAACAGCAACGGCGAAAGTGCGTCAGGCGATTGGAAGGGTGTTCGTAACGGGTCGTCGGAAATCTCGCCTCCGCTGCCTCGCAACTCGACAGGCGGGGTACGCAGTTCGTCTAGGTCGTTAATGTCGCTCATGGGTGAGAGAAGGTCATCTGTGGGTGGAGGGGGTCTGTGCTGGGCTTTCGCTGCAGCGCGGGAACCTCGAGGAGGGGGAGGAGGGCTGAGGTCGGATCCAGTGTCCATAGGGGAGAGCAGCTCGTCTTGGGTTGGAGGAGGTGGGCGTTGGCTGCGTCGGACTTCAGGGGCGGGAGGGCGGATGGTGATTCCTAGACCGCTGACGACGGGTGATAGGGGTTCGTCGGTCGCGTCCGTAGGTGCTCGATGAACCTGTCCTCTTGTATGTCGAGACCCAAATTCAGGACCGCCGCTCAGAGGCGAAAGCAGTGCGATGTCCGAGGTTGATTGTGGATTTCGAGCGTGGCGAGCGCCAAATTCTGGACCTCCACTGAGGGGAGAGAGGAGTTCGCCTCCTTGGAGAGGCTCGTCGAGGTCCCAAATGGGTGTGGGGGCGGAAGAGGTAGGAGTGGGTTGAGGGATGGCGGCCTGCTCTGCGAGTGAGCTTTGGGCTGGCGTCGCTGTTTCCTCGTTATCAGGAATCCTGTTCGACATGGAGAAACCCCGCATGGTAAGGTTAGGCACGGGAAGAGGTGATCCTGGCGTCGCTATTTCGTTGCCTTTCTGTGAAGGTGAAGCAAGCGGGATGACAGTTTCTTGCGTCTCGTCCACCTTTCGAGCGGGTGAAGCTGCTACCGAGGCCGTCCTCACGGAAGTTTGTCGTCGACTGGGAGTCTTCTCGTCAACGGTGGTTATTTCGGGAATCGTCGAAAGACGGTTTGGAGACTCAGAGTCTCGAGTGTTGGCGACATTCTCTGAAGGAACGCTTTTCGGAGGAGTGGGAAGGAGAGGATCGGTTGACGATGAGGACGTAGAGCTGATAGGCCGTGCTGGGTATGCGGTTATGCCGTCAGCAGGTCGGATTGGAGAGAGTTCAAGAGGGTCAATGGCGGCGATGATTGGAGAGGCAGGTTCCAGTTCTGAGCTCTGCAGGAAGGTGCTGGGTGGTGAAGGTGGTCTATGCACGGGAACTTTGGCAACGCGGTTTGAGGCGCGAATTTGTGGAAGCTTGGGAACAATGGGTGTGGGAGTCGTAAGCCGAGCCGAGGAATCTGGTGTTACGGATCGCCTCCGTGAGGCTGTTATTTGGGTGGAAAGTGATCTTGAAGCTCTGGGACGCCGTCGGTCCCTGTCGCGCCTGGAGTAATAGTAGGAGGAAGAGTAGAAGGGCTGAAGCGAGCTCCGGGGAGTCAGCGCTTCCGACGCTGCGAATCCAATTGCAGTCCATATCACTGTCATTACTGTTCTGGAGGGGTCTCCAGAGACAAAATGGTCAATGAGTAGACGCAAGCCAAAGGCCAGGAGGTGGTCCATTTCATTCTCAGACCTGCTGGAGAGCTGATGGACCACAACTCCTTCCCAGCCGCCTACCAGGGCAGGGCTGAACTTGGCGAGAGGGTGTTCGCTTCGCAGGAGGCCGACCCTGAGAGAAAGACCAGCTATGATCGTGAAGGCAAGATCCATGGGGTGTGATCGTCGGAGTCGAAGGGCATTTCAAAGTGGGGGTTTGCAGAGAGTCCAGGTCAAGAGTAAATGAGCAGAAAGATGCCTCGTGTCTAGTAGGACATCTAGAGCGAAGAATGAGATCCACGGGGCGCTGTATGATTCTTCCACACTTACTTGAAATTATAAGAAAAGAGTCTATAGAAGCGTAAGCAGTAAGACCCTGAGCAAAACAAAGCTACTCACAGGTCAATTGTGGTGGAGGAAGAAAAGAGAATACTAGGGCTGCCTCGTGTACGGTCATGTCATCCGATATCGGACTGCAGGGCCAGACAGGGGCTACGCGCGGTCATGTGCTTCCGATGATTGATCCCATCGAACACGCTGGTTCGGATGCACCTCTCAGCCCATTAAGCAGCAGCCTTCCTCAAGACCAGCAAAATGCCGAAGAGAAAGCCTGCACCACGAGTCGGAACTCCCAAGCAGGACGACAACAACGACCAGGGCCAGCCAGTCGACCCTAGCGTACAGCGATACAGTCTGTCTGACGCCCCAGTTCTGCCAGACTTTAGGCAGAACAATGATAATGACCCCTACGACGACATTACGAGGGCTGTAAACCAGCTCTTGGAACGACATTCTGACTCTGGATACGGATCACAGTCAACAACGACAGCAACAACGACCCCAGTATTTGACACGAGACAAATCCAACCGCAGTCTCATGGCACCCCAATGACAGCCCTCTCGAACGCCTCTCAGTCAAGCGTTTCATACCGACCATACCAGCCAGGACAGCATCTAGAACCTATTATCACTGGAGAGACTCTGCAAATTCAAGAGTCGGACATCAGCGCAGCAACATCCAGCGTTGGACAACAACAAGACCCATTTTATGACCCCACCACGCCTATCGCCTCATCAGAGTACACCTATACAGAGGGTTATCATAACCCTTCCCGCGACTCTTACGCCTACACTGAAAGTGACGTTACCTACGCACACTCTGGATCTGAAGTGGACCACTTCAAGCACGACGCAGAGGCCTATGCAACAGGTCTTTCCTCAGGCCTTCACTACCGTCCACCACGTTCCAGATCTCCAACACCAGCACCAGACGATGAGGACTACTACATTGTCGGAAACGAAAGTGTACATTACACAGGCCACGCCGGAGACCCAGAGAAAGTCGCGTTCGGTCAAAGCGATCCGTATCTCGACCACCAAACACACAATATCGTCTACGACCCAGAGCCGGAAACACCAAAGTCAAGCCAGTTCTCCTTGCCCGACTCGACATTGGAGACACGGCACTTTGGTCCTGCACCTACAGGACGCGTCCTTCGACGGCGCAAGACCAAGAAACGCGTCCAGCTCACGAATGGAAATCTAGTGGTCGATCTCAAGGTGCCACCCAAGCTGGTACTGCCACGGAGAGGAGATAATGAAACTATGCGGACGCGTTATACGGCCGTAACATGCGATCCTGACGACTTTGAGAAGAGTGGATTCTTCCTACGGCAGAATGAAACTGGACGGCGAACGGAACTGTTTATTGTGATCACCATGTACAACGTAAGTTCTCCACTCTTATTCTTTTGCGGTGAGCTTTCCTAACCCCACCTACAGGAAGACGAAGTCCTCTTCTGTCGCACACTGTACGGTGTTATGCGCAACATCTCCCACTTGTGTACCCGCAAAAACTCCCAGACATGGGGTCCAAACGCTTGGGAAAAGGTCGTAGTATGCATCGTCGCCGATGGACGAAAGAAAGTACATCCTCGCGTACTCGACTGCCTCACCCTTCTCGGCGTATACCAACCCGGAGACCACATGAAGAACAAGGTCAACAACAAAGAAGTCACCGCCCATCTGTTTGAATATACCACCACCTTTGCCTTGGATCCCAACTTGCATTTCAAGTACCCGGACAAGGGTATCGTGCCGTGTCAGATCATCTTTTGCATGAAGGAGAAGAACCAGAAGAAGATTAACAGCCATCGTTGGTTCTTCAACGCATTTGGGCCTATGCTGCAGGTTCGTCCTCTCCTGTTCCTCAAACGGATCCTGTTCTTACGTCTCATGTATCTCAGCCCAACGTATGCGTGTTGCTAGATGTTGGCACCATGCCAGGAAAGACAAGCATCTACCGACTATGGAAGTCGTTTGATCTCAACTCGAACGTTGGCGGGGCGTGTGGAGAGATTGCAGCTTACAAGGGGAAGAACTGGTCTCTCCTTCTCAACCCCCTCGTCGCAGCACAGAACTTTGAGTACAAGATCAGCTGTATCTTGGACAAGCCCACCGAGTCTCTCTTTGGCTACATTAGCGTCTTGGTATGTGAAATTACTTGCTATAGGGAGTAGCTACTAACCAAGCCTGGTTTGTTTGTAGCCTGGTGCCTTTTCCGCGTACCGATACATTGCTCTCCAGAATGATGAATTCGGTGTGGGTCCACTTGCATCCTACTTCAAGGGAGAAGTCTTGCACGGTCGTGACACCGACATCTTCACGTCGAATATGTGTACGTGGGCACCCATCTGAGCGATTCTGACCTTTACCTGATGCTACTCCATATGCAGACCTTGCAGAAGATCGTATCCTTTGCTTTGAGCTTGTAGCCAAGAAGAACTGTAACTGGTTTGTCGTCCTTCTTTGTCTTCTACCGAGAAACCCGTCTAACTGACTCACTTACAATAGGGTTCTGAAATATGTCAAAGGCGCTATAGGAGAGACCGATGTTCCCGACGCTCTCCCAGAGTTCATCTCCCAGCGTCGTCGATGGCTGAATGGTTCATTCTTCGCCGCCACCTATGCTATCGCACACGCTGGCCAGGTGCTACGGTCCGGCCATAGCATTCCCCGAAAGTTCATGCTGATGGTGGAGACGGTGTACAATGTCATCAACCTGGTTTTCTCTTGGTTTAGCATCGTAAGTGCCAGGCCGCATTTTTTATGCAGAAGGACGAGGATGCTGATTATGGTGCGTCTATCTAGGGCAACTTTTATATCTTCTTTGTAGTCTTGACCACCTCGGTCGAAGATGGAAGCTTTGGACTGCAAGGCATCAGCTACTTCAACACGTTCATCCAGTATATCCTTACTGCTATGGTCATCGGTTGCTTCCTTGTTGCAATGGGCAACAAGCCAAAGGCGTACGTTGTTTTATGAAGGACATCCTACACACTGCTGACCCATACCAACAGAGCGCATGTCAAGTACAAGGCGATAACAATAATCTTTGGTGTGCTAATGGTCTACCTGCTTTTCACCTCGGTCGTCTGCGCAATCCAGGCAACAAAACAGGGTGGCACAGCGAACAGCGTGATGCTGTTCAGTGTCCTCATCACCTTTGGGCGTAAGTCCCTCCCAACTCGCGTCAACCTCAGCCACTGATGAGACCCTCCAGTGTACGCCTTTAGCAGTCTGCTCGCATTCGACCCGTGGCATATGTTCACCAGTTTCATCCCCTACCTTCTCCTCTCCCCCGCCTACATCAACATCCTCAACATTTACGCCTTTGCCAACATTGACGACATTTCCTGGGGCACCAAACAAGATGCTGAACCCGAGACTGACCTCGGTGCGGTCATTCAGGACAAGCAGTCTCAAGTTGACCTCGAGTTTCCCTCGGAGCCTGCGGATGTGGATGGGATCTACGTCGAGTCGTTGGCGAATTTGAGGGATAGGGTGCCAGTGGAGAGTGGCAAGCCGAGGTCCCCTTCGGCGATTTTGGCGGAGAAGGAGCAGGCTGCCAAGGATTATTATGCGGATGTGAGGACGAATGTGTTGTTGGCTTGGGTGCTGTCGAATGTGAGCCCTTTTTCGTTTGTTATGGGCCTGAAGACGTTGGTTGACTTGGGATTCTTAGGGACTGCTCATGTTGATCATCTTCAGTGCGGGAGGAGGAGCTGGCGCGTTTGCTCCTGCTGAGACTATGAACAAGACCAAGGGCTACTTGGTGTTCATACTGGCATTTACGGCGATTACGAATCTCATCGTAAGCTATCTTTATTGCTTTCAAGCAACCTTTGGCTAACCAACTTGGACTTTTGTAGCGGTTCACAGGCTCGACGTTATACCTCCTCGCAAGGCTGATTACTGGTTAATGCTTTACGTTTTCAAACTACTTGCTTCGGAACACATTGCTATCCATTTGCTCTTCTCACTTAGATGTTGTATTTGTATTTGCCTTGCATGGACTTTCTTGGATTATGTGTTGCTAATTTAGGCTGTTTTTGCCTCGTTCACTGTATCTTCCTGCTTCTCAAACGAGATATCCCCTTGCCATTGCTGTTGCTCATCAGACGAGCTTTGATGGGATTAAGCGCCCAGTACGATCACAATTGATGACATTGATTTCAACGACTTACTGGCGTTTGAGAAGCGTCGAGGATCTCAAGAGGGACGGCTGGTTCAAACTGCCAAAGCACGATTATTAAGATAGCATGTATTTGAGCGACGCCACTATCAGGGAGCACCGACAGCCTTTCGCCGTAGGGGCTCAAGCTTACTGTTAGGAATATAAGAATGTTTCCTCTCCGGACTATTTGACGAGTAAGGACTGTGGGGCGGCGAAGACTCTCTGCTTGGGGGTATTTGTGGGAGTGTCGAATGAGAAGCAAGTCCAGGATGACTCCGCAAATTTGTTGCTTCTGTTGAGCGTGACTGGACCGAGTTATTTCGGCTTCGTCGTTGGGGGAGCGGCCGGGGCGCAGATTCTGGAGACGACATGGCTGCTTGGTATCGCTCGTGCACTCTCGCAGCGACAGGGACACGAGGGACAGCCGCTGTATGATGAGAGTTGGAAGATCCCCTTTCCGGCGAGTGATGGTCCCCGGATCTCGGTAGCTGGCTGTGAGAGCTGCTAGGGGCGAAGTGCAGGTTGGGAAGATGATGGCTCTCGTAGTCCATAGTGACCTTTCTCTCCACTGGGCTGTGGTTGGAGAAGCTTGTGGCGTGGTCCAAGGTAAATCCAGGGTCGGGCGTTCGGCTTAGTGGTGGTATTGGAGTTCTCTTCCATGCATATTGCGCCTCGCCGGATTTCCGCTGTCGATGCAGCATAATGGCGATGCCAAGGAAGATGAAAAAGACCAGGCCACCAAAGACGGAACCCAGTATCATAGGAAGCTTGCTGGGCTTTGCTGCAACTTGGGTGTTGCGCACCTCGAGAGGAATGGAACGAGCCGCGAGAAGCTCTTGCTCGTTCCCATTGATTTGAGAAGAGCATTCGTCAACAGTGTACCTACAAAAAAATGAGACGTGGGCATCTTGGATCTATGCAAAATATTCACTCACAAGAAAGAACCAAAGTCTAGTCGATGGTGCGGGGTAGCTCCAGTCGCGAGAACGACCTTGTGTTCTGCATTGTCGAGGCCCACTTTTGCCCATAGAACCGACGGTTGTACGGATTCAGCAAGGAGCTTGTCCTCAGATGTCTCCCCATCAACTGTGAGGCGGGCTGATAATGTCGGTGATTGGGAGGTGGAAGCCAAGTAGTAGACGGCGACCCCTTGATATTCAGGTTAGCAAAGAGACTTCCGACTGTCAGCCAGGCGCTTACCGGTGAATGTGAAGCTCACTGAATGCTCGAAATCTTCTGGTGAGCAATGGGAATGCGACACTGCTCCGCTATTCACAGGCCGCCGTCCTTCGGTGCCACAGAGAGGTGGGTGATACTCCAGAAGTCTGCTGTCTACTGTGACGTTCCTCATCCTTCCCGAATTCGAAGGGGTTCTTCCTCGCAGTGGTGACAAAGTGCTTGAAGGTCGGGAGAAGGAGGAGATGCACCTCTGCAGATGGTGATGAACACAGCCAGGATGGATTCATTCCTGAACTTAGAATATCCCAGAAGACATAATCCTGGGCAAGTGCCAAGCGTAGAGACTATTGATTGAAAGAGCTTGACTGTGGGTATGGGCGGTGGTGCCTATCATTTCATTCAATCCATGATCACTTGCCCGACCTTTAGGCTCAGTTCCCCGCACCATACGTGAGCAGATGGTAAGATACCGCATGGTGACTGTGATCTCATTGACTGTATCTGAATTTAAAACCCCCGTGACCATATGGCTTTTGATGCCAAACGCGTCTTTCCAGATCTCGACGCGGTCACAACTCTCGCACATACAGTACTCACAAATCCCACAAACGCCTGCTATGGCTGAAGAAACTAGTAGCTGCTTGAAGTGCAAAGGTGCGAACGCTACCAAGAAGTGTTCCAGGTGCCGTATTGCAGCGTACTGTGTATGTTTAAGCCCTTTCAACCACTTCGTAACACCTAACCAATGCCCCTAGAATGAAACATGTCAAAGTGACCACTGGAAGACACACAAGACCTCTTGTGTTCCGGAGAATGTCTCAGGGATTGTCATTCGTTGCGAGGGGGAGAGGAGGCGCGGGGTTGGCCCCTTTGAGGTCTTGCAGATCGCTCGGGACCATAAGATCCACACGGAGGGTGTTAAGCCACCACTGCCAAAGCACGTTGGTGTACCATTGGTACTTTACAGGTACTTGATTCCTTCTATTGGGGGGCCGTACGCTAATGCGCGAAGGCATGTTGTTGATCCTGGCATGCCACGCGATGCGAGGTGGGACAACCAGATTGCGACCTACTTGATGATCGAAATGGGATCTGGCTTTGCGCCTTTCGAGTAAGTGTTTACAATAGGTACCACTGTGGCGGGGATGGCTTAACCCATAAACTAGGTTCCAGCAGCAAGTGGGGACGGTGAGTGTTTGAGTATTTATCAATGACGCATGCCACTCATCCTCTGTCATTTGACTAAAGGTCACCGTTATGCGGGCTGACTATAAGCCTCTGACCAAGGAGCAGATCGAGACCATTTGGATGTACCATGATCACGTTCTCGACCTGTTTGGTGACAGCCAGGAAAGTGCCCACGCCGCTATGAACAAGAAGAGATTCCGCAGATTCTGTGAGACCTACAAAGAAGATTGCATCACGAACGGCCGTACCGAATTTGAGGGGTTGGATCTACCCATCTGACCTCAAGCGATACCCATGGTGAATAATCGACTACGACTTCATTGTTTCAGTGTTTCCTCATGTCGAGCAAATTCGTACTCGAAATATCATTTGAATGTAAAGCATCACATTGTATAATACTTCAGCTCTTTGCGTTCAAGCTCGGTGGACCACTACGAGTTCGTCTGTACCGTCTTTCAAGCCAAGGGTGCCCAGGTCGTTGGGGTGGATTCGGGGTGTATGCTCATCCATAATGGACCCAGCTCTGGCTAGACCTTCACTCTTTGTAGGCAATTCAACCTCCTCCTCCTCCTCCTCCTTCGGTGTCGCTTCAGCGTGACTGCTAAGGAACGGGATTTCCACCCCCATCTTTGTCTGCGTGAGGTAGGAATAGCTGGTGATGACCTTTTCTCTACCAGGCTCGCAGATCTTCTCCAGAAGGTCGATGACAAACTTCTGGCAGTTGTTATCGTAGAGGTTATAACCGGGCCGCATATGCTTGATCACCTCTTCGCCTACATAATGAACCATTAACGCAGCCCATGGAAGAAAAGCAATGTGCAACTGACCAGCGTTCATGATAGCTACATCATCATACTTTGTCCAGCCCACTGTGAACTTCTCCCACTTATACGTTGATCCGTCGACTCGACCATTTTGGTAGAGTACGTTGAGATTGATGTCTGCATTCAGTTCATGGAAAACGTCCCCGACCAACACTGCCCAGTGACGCCTTGGATCTGGTGGAGACTCGCGCCCTTCTTGACCAAGGTTATAGACCCCACCTTTTCCTGGGCTAAATACCCCTTCTACGATGGAACCCAGTTGCCCTCCAACAGGATGCGAGTAGATAGAAACAGGACGACTGGATCCACTCGTGCTTCCAGGTCCGGATCCTTCGACCACATTCGACCCCTTGCCAAGGCCCAATGCCTTCTCGACCGCATTTACCAGAGGGCGAAAATCAACGTCGAATAGGGGCTTCTGAGGTTCCATACCGGGAAAGTACGCGACTCCTCCATTACCGATCCTGGAGAACGAAATGTTAGACTTGCCTATTACTGAAATCATCTAAAGCTACCAACTTGGGGAGCAAGTCGAGACTGTGGTTGTAAGGTTAGCGTTGAAAGCACAAGAAATACCGCGTGGCTTACAATCCGAACATAATTAAACAGCGAAGCACAGGAGTTTTGGTCTCGAACTAGGAGAAAGGTGGGCTGAGAGGACATTAGTCACTGTGGTGCGGGCTTTTAAGCATTCCTAGTGCTTAATGCAGTGTGCCCATGTCCCGACCTTGTCAGGTACAGTAACCCTCGCATATGAAGAATGCAAGGTGCCAGCGAAGTCTCATGACCATCCATTGTGCTGTCACGGAAGGTGGAATCGCCGAACTTTGACAAGAAGATTGAATCCCATCCCAGAGGTTTTACGCAATAAAGGGTTTCTGACTGGTATGTGCCGTCTGCCAATGTCTAGAGAGGCGCGAGGACTCTAATTGCCTGAGCTTGGAGGTGGTGTAAGGCAGCATTCGTCATGTCATACGGAAGTCACCTCAAAGTCGGCCAGATAAACGGCCGATAGTATAAGAAAATTCTCACTTCTAAAGATGGGAACTGGAATAGCCGCTCTTTTTCTGGCCAGCTCAGACAACCTCCAGCCGGTGCTTTGAAGAAGGCGAACCCACCCCAGCCGAATAGCTGCTTAGGCTTCCAAGTTCCCACAAGTGGCGTAGGGCCTGAAGGGGTGATTCTTGACCGTTTGGGATCGGTGCACGACTGTCACCAGCCAATAGACATTGCGAAACAGCTGTGTTACATGAGAGAGAGAACCGGCAAAGAGGTTGCCACAATGCTTTGCGATTTCTTGGTGGTTTCCCCCGACTCGGAGAGCAGCGAAGGAGTCTGGGCAGGGGCAATTCTTGAACAGTGGCATTTAATAGAAATAGCAACACACACAAGCACTTTGGAGGAGTCACTTTTCAACACGACGAAATTACTCAGAAACTAGTGTCCTGACCACGAGCGGATGCTATCATTGTCGTCGGAGGAGCCATGCTCAAGCCCCCCATCGTATGTCTGCTTGTCAGAAGAAAAACAGTGAGTACAAACTCATAGGTGGCTCGTGAACGTACCTTTGGTGGGCGTGTTCTCTCTGAAGCAGGCTGACTCCCGCGCAAGGGCGAGATGAAGATTCCTGGGGCGGGTGCGAAGGCAACTTGAGACGCAGTTTGAAGCTCTTCGGTTTGCGAATTGGCTGCGTCTGCTGCTGGAGAAGCGCTTCGCATGCCATGCCTGGGGGATCGTCCAGGAAGTGTTGGGATGAGCCCTGTGCCACCTTCAGGGGCATAAAAGTTGAGATCATCGTCAGCATCCTCGTCAGCATCCTCGGCGGCACTTTCTTCACGAGAGGGGTGTGTGGCCAGTTGCATATAGGGTTGCCAACGAGTTTCATCGTACCGACCAACTTCGGAAAGAGCCTGTACCTTCCTTGGACTAGTGAAGGAGTTCTGAAGGTCCCTTGTAGCAGCATCATAGTCGGATTGGTCTTGAAGCTGGTATATGCTGCTTGTGCATACCGAAGGGGCCACAATTCTATTCCTGTCGAACTTTTCCCATCGAAAGTCGAGCTGTGATGCAGAGTCTTCTTCATATCCCGTATCGGATGCTGGGTTGACATGGGTCGGCTCGCTAGCGCTTGACGGGGAATCTTCCAGCTCAGGGTCAGAGTGTTCGGTGTTGATAATGGAGCTCGCAGGTCCTGGTGTTGCATATATGTAGGACAGCTCATCGAGATCCAAGTCGTCAAGAGGCGCCTGCCAATCATGAGCAGAATAGACATTCTGTTTCCCAGCGGGCGACATGATAGGTATGGGTCTGGATGCTCGCAGGACGGAAGAAGAAGAAAAAGGGCCGGGAGCATGAAACGGCAGAGCGGTGGGCGCGTTCGAAAGCGTGTCAGGTGGAGGAAGAACAGGCTCAGGGGCCATCGGTTCAGCCTCTGGAGCGTGGAACGGGTTGAAGGCAAAAATCGCATCGTTGTCGGGGTCGTCCGCAGAAGGGGCAAGAGGTGCTTGATCGGTTCGTGTTTCACGATGGGACTCTTCATTGCGATAACCTTGAGGCAATAGCAGGCGCAAAGGGTGGTTATGCACCAGGGTTTTAAAAGTCTTCATCAGCCACGCTGGAAGGCTGGTGCAACTGGCACCCTGGTTGATCTCGTCTAGTTATCCAAGGAACATGACACGAAGAGAGATAATACCTGAGCCTCTGAATCCTCGACCACGCTCGAGGAAGAAGCATAACTTTCCTGAGCTTTCGGGCTATGGGTAGTTGCAGAGCTGGATGATTCTCGCGCTGTTTTGCCTAATCTTTTCGTACGCGTTGACTTTGTCCTCTTCAGAGGGGTATCATGAGTGGGTACAACGTTCATCGTTCGAACCATCTCATCGAACTGGTTATTTTTGTTGTGTATTCTCCGTCGCTTACCTGAAGCTTATCAGTCGTCTCCCACATTAGTAAACCTTCGCTGACTTACTGGTGCTTGAGGAGTGATGAAGGCGCTTATCGCGAAGAGAAAGAAAAATATCAGTCTTACAGTTGAGCCGGTTGAAGAAAATTGCTTTCTATCTCATCCATGTCGATTGCTATCCGCCTCTTTGACATTGGAATTGCGAAACTGTGAATTTGTGATGAGGGTTCGGGACAAAAGCAGGCGCGTCGGGACCCCTGTGAAATTGCGAAGGGTTATGACGCAAACATCATTTCGTTTCTGGTTCCGTACCATGTCCCTCGGAATGTATGTAAGCGCTCTCTGGGTAACACAGACAACCCTGGTACTTTCGCCCACCATAATCTTCAAAGGCCTTGACTATACCCGTCTGCGAAGCCATGGCGAAACCGGCGAAGCTAGAGGCGGACACCCTCCCTCTCCCAGCCTTATCGGAAGCACAGGCACGGCAAGATAGTGTCTGCCCGCCGCGACTTCGCAGGGTTTTACTTGCTGCAGCAGCGCTCGCATGTCTATCACTCTGGGATTCATTATTCCCACTGCTCTCCCCGGACTGGGAGCATCACACACATGCGTACCAGGAATTTGTGCAATATGAACCTCCAGGCTTATCTCGAAACCCTGCGTACCTGGTCAAGGCCTACAATGGGGCGGTAGCCTCAGAAAATAGGTTGTGCTCAGAGATAGGTGTTGCTGCTCTCAAGCAAGGGGGGAATGCAGTGGATTCTGCCGTAGCAACAACGTTTTGCATTGGCGTCGTCAATATGTATTCGTACGTTTTCAGGGTTGCTCCCACTGCGATTGTTCACTCAAACACAACTAGGTCTGGGATAGGCGGAGGGGGCTTCATGACTGTGAGGATACCGCCACAGTCTCCCGGTAAATCATCCCAAGTCTACACCATTGATTTCCGGGAGACAGCACCAGCTTTAGCGAACGAGACAATGTTCAAGGACAACCCAAGAGCAGCGCAGATAGGTGGTCTGGCTGTTGGCGTTCCAGCAGAGATTCTCGGTCTGCAAGAAGCACATTCCCGCTGGGGATCCCTTCCGTGGAAGAATCTTGTCCAGCCGAGTATCGAACTTGCTCGTGGCTGGCGAGTGGATACTGAACTTGCTAAGCGCATGAGGGTTAGTCAGTTCCTGACGTTGAAGAGGACAGTGCTGACTTTATCCTGTCAGTGGTACCCGAAGCTCATGCTCGAGAATCCGGATTGGAGCTCAATCTTCGCTCCCGATGGGCGCTTCTTGAACGAAGGCGAGATAATCAGACGGACTAATCTGTCCAGGACCCTGGAGAAGGTCGCTGAACATGGCGCTGATGGCTTTTACAAGGTACCTACTTTTTACGAGTGATGACTGCACTTCTGACCCTGCTTAGGGCGACGTCGCAGAGTCCATACTTCGCAAGATAAACGAGACAGGTGGCATATTAACACAAGACGACTTAAACGATTACAAAGTTATTGTCCGGCCTGCCCTCGAAGGGAGGTACCGTGGACGAAAGATATACACGACCCACGCACCGACTTCTGGTCCAGGTAGGTGGTGTTGGATTTTAGTGAAAGACTCCCAAACTCATTGCCTCCAGTTCTTCTTCACATGTTCAACCTCATTGGAAATTATGATATGAGCGAGCGCAACGGTCTCAATACCCACCGCTTACTAGAAACTATCAAGTTTGGATTCTCCGCGCGGTTAGGAACATCTAAATCATGTTCGTTCGCGAGGGGGGCTAACGTCGCCTTAGAACCAGAATCAGTGACCCCCGGTTCACCAACTCATCAGATCGTATCTCCCAGATTCCAACCAAGGCTTATGCGAAGAAGATTCAAAGCAACCTGACGGACGTAAGTGGCCACCTATTTGGGAGGGACTTTGGCACCAAATAGACAGCTCATGGGACTTCAGGACATGACTCACCCCCCAGAATACTACCAACCAGAGTATGACATTCTTGAAGATCACGGCACGGTACGTCGCCACTGTCGAATAAACTCTTTCGCAGGTACCTCTTACTCACCGTTGACAGAGCCACACATCTATAGTCGATGGATCTGGAATGGCTGTTTCCATCACGTCCACTGTCAACCTCATCTTCGGGAGCCAGGTGCTCGACCCAGTCACTGGCGTGATTTTAAACAATGAAATGGACGACTTCTCCACACCTGGTGTCCCGAATGGCTTCGGCCTGTGGCCTTCCCCATGTAAGGATAGAACTGTGCCCTTTTTATGCAGCGATTGTCTGACGTCTGCCGTGCCAGATAACTACCCTGAACCGGGCAAGAGGCCTCTCTCCTCAACAGCACCAACCATAATTGAACACAAAGATGGTTCTTTCTACGTCGCGATTGGTGGCTCTGGCGGCTCTAGGATCTTCCCCTCCATCTATCAAACGCTATTTAACCTCGACTGGGGTCTGGACGCGAGCCAAGCGGTTGAATATGGTCGTCTACATAACCAACTCTTCCCAATTCTGACGGACGCGGACAATGTGTATCCACCACACTTGCTTGATGAGCTCCGCAGCAGGGGCCATAACATCACGGGTGCGCTTTACTTCATTTCTTTGCTTCATTCATCAATATGCTGAGTGGCGTCTCATTGTGTCCGCAGTTGTCGATGTAAACCGTGTGGCTGCTGTTATTCAACTAGTTTTGCAAGAGGACGGTGTCTACTATGGTAAGTCCGTTCGGGCCAAAATCTCTCGAAGCAAATTTTCTAATTCCTCAAATCAGCGGCCAGCGATTCAAGGAAGAATGGCGTTGCAGCTGGGTATTAACATCGACTTGGGTACCTTGGCTCAATATATAGCCCTAAATGGCTGGATTCAATTGGCGAAGTCTGCTTCTGCACCGTTTCTTGGTATGCTTGTTTTTAGTTAAACTGCACGGTTTCTCCAGGTCGGCTCGGCCGGGCCCTAACGGGCCGTCGTGCCTTCCTTCAGTTAGACTTTCAGATGTCTACGCCAGGCAAAGCGCCTCGCCTACAACGAACTGACAGTATGACAATGGAGATCTGGTGATTGGGAATTGCACCCGGCCCATTTAACTCGCAGGGCGGCAACCCTCGTTACGATTGCTGCCTTAGCAGTAGAAGGCGACAGACTGCATGGCTGTCGAGGTCTGTTGCTCATCTTACCCGGGTGACAGAAGGGTCGGGCTTCTCCCTTTAACCTATTGACAAAGTTTCTCCGTAGGATTCCGAAGGCTGTCCTACACACTGGCAGTTCCTAAGGTCGCCTCCAGCTATCTATTAACCAGACTCTTTGGCCAAATTACCACCAGTCGTCCAGAAATCAAAGCATTTTGAGTACTCTAGCCTTGGGGAGGAAAGTTTAGCCATCAGCAAAAGCCAGCTGGAGGGCTCAAAGACCACAACATGGAGCGATATCCACACTACGTACTAGTAGAAGGCAGACCTCATGATGCACAGGGGCACGGATCCACTGTGCAGGCCAAGTGGTCCTTCTCATCCTGGAAACGAGACTGCATGGCCCAGGCGGCCCGTCATTTCTCTTGCATCGGTCGTTCCTCGCTGATTCAAAGACTTTATGAGCGACAAAATCCCGTCCAGAATCAACAGGTATAAGTAACGTATGGATCACAAAAGAGGAGCAGGGAACCCCTCCCAACTCCTTTGGGCACACCATGAAGCTTTCGATAAATCTTGTTACATTGGCGATCTGCCTGACCTCGGCCTACGCTCAGCAACCTGCATGGGCCCAGTGTGGTGGCACTGGATGGACTGGAGGCACAAGTCTGTCTTGGGCGCTTAATATATGATGGAACCGCTGGCTGATTGTCTCTTCAGCTTGCGTCAGCGGCTACACCTGCGTCAAGGTAAATGACTGGTATTCGCAGTGCACACCAGGAGGTGCAACAACAGTGCCCCCAGTCACTTCGCAGCCGCCAGCAACAACGACTGCGGCTCCTCCAACCTCAACTACCTCTGCTCCAAGCAGTGGATTCGTCAAGACCAGCGGGACGCGTTTCACTCTGGACGGGCAGAAGTATACGCTAGTAGGGTGCGCAGAGTCCAGTATTGCCGGCTATTGGTTGACTGACGCGAAAGGGGTGCAATCCAGCTCCAATTCCTACTGGGTTGGTTTATCCGGCCACAGCGTCGACAATATGAACAAGGCCTTCGCTGATATTGCTTCTGGCGGTGGAACTACGGTTCGCACATGGTGAGTCAAGGCACAATGTTGAATGGTTGTAAACTATTGACGCTCATCGTTCTATGCGAAGGGGATTCAATGAGGTCACTTCTCCCAACGGGATCTATTATCAATCTTGGTCTGGTGGTAAAGCTACCGTCAATACAGGATCCACCGGCCTCCAAAACTTTGGTGCGAATCTCGTGTGTTGTGATGACTGCTGTCGCTTACCTTCAAGGCAACTTTCGCAGACAATGTCGTCGCGGCGGCAAAACGCAATAACATCAAGCTCATCGTGGCATTGTATGTATCTCGCCCATTTTATACGGAGCGTGAGTTGACCTGAAGGTATTATCAGGACCAATAACTGGTAAGCCCGCTTTTTGCAATCTCAGAGGACGCGCCTTGAGTCGCGACAGGGCGGACTATGGTGGCATGGACGTCTATGTGAACCAGATTCTGGGGCAAGGAAAGGGACACGATCTCTTCTACACCGATGCCAGCGTCAAGGCAAGCATCTTTTGGTATGAATGCGCTATTAGCACCTAATATCTCTCCTCTCCTAGACAGCATTCAAGGCCTATATC
This sequence comes from Coprinopsis sp. MPI-PUGE-AT-0042, assembly GCA_020736565.1. Taxonomy (NCBI): domain Eukaryota; kingdom Fungi; phylum Basidiomycota; class Agaricomycetes; order Agaricales; family Psathyrellaceae; genus Coprinopsis; species Coprinopsis sp. MPI-PUGE-AT-0042. The sequence goes on along the minus strand of JAHBOF010000005.1, from coordinate 446,220 downwards.
AAAGCATTCGTGGGGCGGTATGTGAACGAACCGACCATTCTGGGATGGGAACTAGCGAACGAGCCGAGGTGTCGTGGCAGCACAAGGTGTGTAAATGGCCACGCTAAGAAACTTCACTCGATGTCAGGCTCAACTATCATCGATATAACAGCGCCTCCACGGGTACTTGCACACCTGCTACCATCACCGCATGGGCGAAAGAGATTTCCGCCTATATTAAATCTGTTGACACAAACCACCTTGTTGCTCTTGGTGACGAAGGGTTCTTCAATCAACCTGGCTCCCCATTGTATCCTTACCAGTAAGTCACACTGTCTTCCATCGACGACTGCTTTGGAATGTTCATTGCGCTTCCCAGGGGTGGCGAAGGCATCGACTTCGACGCGAATCTCCAGATCAGCACTTTGGATTTTGGCACAGCGCATGTGAGTAGATAAATGGGGCCCTTTACTGGGATAGAAACTAACCTCTTAGCTGATTTCTTCACTAGCTGTACCCGGAGCATTGGGGTCAGGCGAATAACATAACCGCGTTCGGTAATCAGTGGATTCTTGACCACCAGAAGTCTCAAGCTCGCGCTGGAAAGCCTGTCATCTTGGAAGAGTATGGCGTGACCACAGACAAACCTACTGTCTACGGCCAATGGCTTGGAAACATTGAAACCTCGGGACTCGCTGGTGACCTGTACTGGCAAGCTGGCTCCCGACTTCAAACGTAAGTGTTTGTCATCTGAACTGATCGCCCTTTTCTGACTTTGGAAAATGCAGAGGAAATACCCATGACGATGGCTACGCTGTGTATCCTGACCAGCCTGCTTTTACTACCCTTCGCAACCATGCTTCGAAGATGAAAGCCCGTAGCACTTGAGTCCGGGATGAGTCTCTTTATCTATCTTGTAACATATATTGGCACTCGTAAAAAAAATATCCACCATGTACCCAAGCTCTCCTTTATCCATCGTGAAAAACTATGCGCTGGGCATGACAGCTTCAACGAGTCCAGTGCCCTCACTTTGATGTTGTATCAAATCTGATGGCATCAATGACCCGGTCCTCCGCGTTCCGAGAACAACCAGGTCCTCTAAGTTCAACCTCCGAAGCCATTTGAGCTGGAACATGCTTTAGCTCGCAATCGGATTGCATATCCAGTGTTATCAGCTTGAGGTGACACTCCTAATGGCCGCCAGCACCACAGACTGGGATTTGCTCTCTTCTTACGCAGGACTTCTATCGCTGGCAACACTTTCGATATATGCAGGGTCATATAGCGCACTACCAGTGAGCCACGAGCGAGCTCTATGTTTCTCGATCTAAAACCTTGTGCAGAATCCAAAGCCTCAGCCAGACGACGACCCAGAGGATATTCAAGATGACATTGGTGAAAGGATGTCCAAAGAGGACGCATACCTCTTTCCCATTGTCGGTGATGTTCAAGACGAGTCATGGGCACTGGCTTCTAACATTACTGCAGGTCGGGTCGGTTGCGCTTCTCAGTCTGTATCTGATCGTCAAGTATCTGGGAACGACTTGGATTAACTGGATCCTCGGATGGTACTTTTCAATTGCCGGTGTTGGCAGCGTATGGCAGGTATGTGTTGATGCTCAGGCTTTCCAAACCCTTTGGTTATCACAACCCCAAACCTTGCGCAGCCGCATACGAACCCTTGATACAATTCATAAATGGCCACGCGAACTGACACGAAACACCCACGCAGTCTTCTCTTTCTCTGTTGCGCTACATCTATGGAAGTGCCTGGAAGAAGTTTGACAAGGTTACTGTGATTGTCAACAAGGGGCCTTGCGGTATGAGTGATTCCTTCCTCCGAGTCATCTTCTTTCCAACCCTACTTCCTTTCGTCACACTTCACTTTGCTGTCAAGCTAAAGTCTACTCCATTCCAGCACATCCTCCGCTTATTTGAATCTGCTATTTGTCACTTCCTGAGCTTCGCCGCCCTTCACCTCCAGATGGATTTTAGCCGGTTTACTGATATTTCCTTCCATCCATTTAGCCCTTGTGAACATATCCTTCCGGACGCCTTCCTTGTTTCTACTACCGCTTGCCGTGGCGCCCTCTGCAGCATATCACCTCTGGGCCGCTGGTCGGAGATCTATATTCGTCACCGATATCCTCGGGCTCTCTTTCTCTCATAACGCCTTGTCGTTACTCAAACTAGATTCATTCAAAACGGGATCTATACTTCTGTCAGGCCTCTTTCTGTACGATATTTGGTGGGTATTTGGTACTGAAGTCGTAAGTCTTGATTCTCCTCAGAAGCCTTTGGTCACAATGGTTAACGTTTCCTCCCAATTAGATGGTTAAAGTTGCGACCACGCTCGACCTGCCAATTAAGCTCTTATGGCCCAAATCAATGTCGTTCTCCAGCGAACGTGGGTTCACGATGCTTGGGCTGGGCGATGTCGTTATCCCAGGGACGTTCATCGCCTTGGCTCTGCGGTACGACTACGCCCGATACTCAGCAAAGGTAACGAAGGCTTCAAGGAGCAGGAAAGGACGTTCGACGGCGGGTAGGCTAACGTTCAACCAAGCCCCGAAGCCGTACTTCTTTGCGTCTCTCGCTGCATATGTTTGTGGGCTTGCGACCACGATGGTGGTCATGCACGTCTTTAGGAAGGCTCAACCGGCTTTGTTATACTTGAGGTGAGTCCATGGTCCCTTTCTTCCATTCCCGGAGACAGCCAAGCGCCGCCTTGTCAATGTCGTACAAATTGCATTTGGGTCTAGTTGGGACTTCTTCAATAGGCCAGTGTCAGAGAACCCTCCATTGTTCCTTGGCTTGGTGCTCATGGGTTCCAGACCACCCCCTTCGCGCTGATGCCGAGCACGATCCGTCAGGCTGGCGTGACCATAGTGATTGGGGGTTTACAAGATTGTTATTGGAGCCCGAACTTCACGACTGGATTACAAGTGGTGAATTGTGCTGATTCCCCCTTCTAGCCCAGCTTGCATTTTATCCTTCGTGGTCACGGCCACCCTCCGTGGAGAGCTCGCAGAGGTTTGGAGATGGACGGACATACCTCAAGAGGAGGAGCACGCCAGAAGGTTCCACCTGGAGGCGAAAACTAATGATAGTGACACGCCTTTGTCGTCCGCTGGAGAGGAGGTGGGTGAAGGGCGCGATGACGTCGAAAAGCAGGTCAAGGGAACGAGCGAGAATAGAATGACAACTCGCAAACGGGTTGGGCGGCGTTAGCTGGCAAGCGCCCGGCGGGGAAAGACCTCGTTGGCTGGCGGAAGAACATTGGCCAGTCAATGATGGTGCGGAATAGCGACGTGCCTAAACAGTATTCAAGGCTCCGTTTCTCGTACCCTATCCCCCGCGATAAGCTTTCCTATATCGGCCGACTAGCTCCCCAATATCTTCCTCCTCTTCCCATGTCTTGGATTTAGCAGCAGCGGCTTGCGCGGTGGCAAGAAGGGGACAAGTTGTTGAAGAAGTTTGAGTAAAGGGGTTATCTTCAACGCGTAAGTGTCCATTATATAGAGTGTCGGGACATTTACGATAAAGATAAAGAGATAAGGATGATTTGTATTTCGGTCGAATGACGCGTTTCGAGATAAGGGATGTCTTGTACAAGAGTACTCAACTGCCACGATAAGCGATGCGGTCTTCGCATCACGTTGAATGGCCTCGTCTGCATGGCATGAAGTCTAGTATTTGAAACGTTTGTGAGAGCGCAGGTGGTGACGTCGAATGGGCTTGGGTGTTCGCCCCTAGTTGCTGTCCCTGTTGAGGATAGCAATGTCATCGGATGGTGGGTTACTCGGTGTTGCTTGTCTTGCTTGGAAACTACTGTGGCACCCACAAGAGTTGCTCGAACTTTGCAGATGCGCCATAATTCTGCCCAATCGTGCCGCTATTGGACGCATTTGGAAGTGGTTGTGCCTAAAGAGATTATAACCCCTGTCTGCTTCCCAAGGCGTTTACGGGGATCACGACCGTCTCTGGTCAATCAAGTCCAGGTACACAGTCTTTAACACGATAGGTCTGAACAATACCCATGGCACGAGCGGGAATAGATCTAGGAAATCGACCAAAGCAGATTGATGCAGTTAATCCATGTGCTTCTCGAGTTTTTTTATATATCTGTTCCACTGTAGCTGAATGACGCATGGGGGCCTTCCTGGAGGAATATGGCAGCCAGAACAAGCGAAGCCCCATTCCGTATCCCAACCGGCAATGGGTAGAGTTTGCGGGCTACTACTTTTTTTGACTAGCAATGGCGTCAGACAGGAGGTGTTCTCGACCCCGGTGCCGGGACGACTGAATACTGTCCGGTTTCAAACAACCGAGAAAAGAAGAGAACTACGACGGCCGTGTCCTCGCAGGTGTCACTTTAGAACACCCCGTGCCTATCGTCCCTTGGATGCAAATTGATGGAGCCTAAAATTCCTCTGACCACGCGCCGGCCGACAAAGAGTCCGAAGAGATCAAAGAAGACAAAACGCCACTTCACCAGAAGAAATTTCATGGACCTAGAAAGATGCAATGGACTTCGATTCCATACAAGAGACCAGACCGGGGCATCCGCTCCGTAGTTGCGCCAATTACGGTTTGTTCTCATTTGCAACGGGATCTCTAGATTGAGGCTTCCTTTAATGGATCTGAGGGTACCGTGCGCAGAACAAGCCTGGCGAAGTGATTGAGCTTCTTCTGGTGGTACCTGCGAGGGAGTTTGAGCTTCTTTTTGCAATACTTCGACTTTGGAAGCGTTGTCAGGTCGTCTCGTCCGATTTCATATGACTGCGCACTGTCAAATCAAGGCGTTCCGCAAGGATAGCACGACCCCTGCGCCATCGCGCCGGTCGTGCTAGATATATGTTTCTCCTATAGGCCCTGAGCGTCATGAGGCCCTTCTGAGACAACGTAAAGCACCACAGGGTATGGAAGTTCGACTGACAGGCTCACTCTGCAGTCCAGGAGTCCTTCTGCTGGATGACTGACATTCGGTTCAGAGCTGCCTGAAGAGAGCAAAGCAACATGCTGAACGGATCCAGATTGGTGAGAAAACATACGGGAGCGACCGGCAAAAAATATTTTGTAGTGAAATCCAGATTGGTCAAGGGGATCGAGATTCGCCGGGGTAAATAGATCGCGCAAGTATTGGGCTCAATACAGTTTTGGTCTGTGCCTTGACTGTATACTGCTCGGACACTCTGGTGGTATACAGACTGTCGAGCTCGTCTCTTCTCTGCCCTGCACCACCAGCATCCGTCATCGTCGCCATCCCCCAGCTGTCGTCTGGTCTATGGCACACCCGTCGACGACGACAAAGCCCTTCTCTGATTCAAATACCTGGTCCCAGACCGCAAACTCCACCAGCCAACGCCGCAGAGACTTGGGCTCTCGTGCGTCGTCCGCCACAGATTCCCCTGATTCCACCGTCTGGTCACAGAACCAGCCGCTCGCAGTGGTCTCTGAACAACCACCCCAGTCTCAGAACCACAATGGCCAGCCTGACTCATCGCTGAACCTCTCGTCCCTTTCCGATTCAGATTGGAATAGCATTTTTTCGGCTCCCTTGAACCCAAGCATGTTTGCCGCGCTTGCTGCAGGCGGTATCCTTGGGCAGGTGCCAGCACAGAGTCAGCCAACGATGGCAAGGCCGAGCGTTCCTTCCGGTCAGCACCAACGATTTCACAACTCATACAACATGTCTGTGGCCAACCCAGCCCATGTTCAACCACCTTCAACTTCTTGGACCCAACCCCCTGCAATGTACAACAACCGTGTCCACCCTCCTATGAAACAGACAACCCTTCCTCCGAACACGGGGAAATCGAGCAAGTCGAGTTTGAGCAACAGTGAGTTCATGAGTGGACCATTTTTTTTACACAAGCGTCGCCTAATTTGATTTGTTTGCCTTCGCCGCCCAGTGGACAGGCCAACTTCCTTTACGCCTCGGGATGGGTCTGTTCCTCATCCGCCTCACGATGGCTCGTTTGGGAAGCGTAGCTTGCTTCTCAACCACACAAAGCCTGCTCCTAACAGCACCTCCGCATCTGTTCACTACAACCCAACCCTAGTTGCCCCAGGTGAGCGTCCAAGTCAAGGACTATCTCCGTCGCTTTGGATGTCCCCCGCGTCCACCTCCAGTGCACCCTTTCCGGCGTACCAGACGCTGAACCATCCTTCTTCACCATCTATTCTGCCAGATTCACGTCGATCTTCCCACACTCAGTCCCCGATTTCCCCAACCATTTCTGTCACGACCGATTCCAAGTCTGCTCTATTTACGGATCTGTTCTCTGATGATCTCTTTACAACCACCAATGCCACTACATCACCTCAAGCGACGTCCCCCTTCACATCTCCACGTTTGTCTGGTTCCCCCGTCTTTTCCAATTCCCCTGATACCCCTCAGGATCCAGGGGAGATGGCGAAGGAAGACCCACTTGCTACACAAGTGTGGAAGATGTATGCGAGGACGAAAGCTAATCTACCTCATGCTCAGAGGATGGAAAACATCACCTGGAGGATGATGGCGATGGCTCTCAAGACCAAGAAGAGAGAGGAGGCGGAACTGAGTGCTTTACAAGCCAAGCAGCAAGAGCAATCAACAGAGTCTAGTCACCAACGTTCCACATCCCCTGTTCTGCAAGTCTCTGACCCTGAAGAGGGTCAGGGTAATGAACGTGGTCGGAGGATTGACAAGGGCAAAACTCGAGTCCGGGTTGTTGGCTTTGATGGGTCTAATCCGGATGGGTTGGAGGAAGAAGAGTACGTCATTCACACTTCTGTCGCCACAAATGCCGAACCCCTTTTGTTACTTATTCAGTGTTGTACCTATGGACTGGCGAGCCATGAGTCGATCACGTTCGCGCGTCTCCATGGACTGGAGAGCTACAAGTAGATCTCGTTCACGGCCACCGGAGTCCACACACACATTCGACCAGACGATGAACGACATGGCCTCCTCCGGCCATATGGGCTTCCCCTCGTCGGCGCCCAACCCAACACTCGATTTCAAGGATATGCCCAGAGGGAACCTAACGATTCCCGGGCCATCCGTTGGCCGTAGGAGTCCCCTGTCGGGTCCTGTTCATCAGGCCGATTATGGCTATTACGACCACCAATATGAACCACTGCCTTCCGTTTTTGAGAGCACAGAGAGTCGATATGGGCACCACCAACCTGCATACCCTATCGGTAGACACGCAACGCCTGCTTTTAGTTCTGGGTTCAATTCGCCAGCGTTTGCCCCTGCCTCGCTACCATCACACGGTGGCCTCAGTCGACTTTCCCTATCTGGTCAGCTACAACAACAACAAGCCCCACAAGAGCAAGCGCCAGTCCTCCAATTCCCTCGGCACGTGAGGAAGACGAGCTTTGATCACACTGTGACGAAAGATTCCCTCATTACCGGTTCGAAAGGGCGGCATCAAGTCAACGGCAAACCATGGTCTCCTGAAAGCACTGGGATGAAGCGCCCTGCTGACGCAGTCCATTTCGACAGTCTTCTGCGTGCCGATCCATCCAACGTCGATGTCCTCCCACCGGTCAACCATGAAGACGATGTCGCTGCCTCAACTAGCTCCTTCCCAACATCGTCCTTCCAATTCTCTTACCCACCGTACGAGGGCTTATTCGACCTGCCACCCACTGGCTCATCCTCCGACGCTCAAGCTCACCATCACCGTGGATCAATGCTCTCCAGCAATTTGTTTGGGAACGGAATCGCCCACCCCACAAACTCCATGGGCGAGAATGGACTGTCAGCTGCTGCTGCTGCTGCGACGGCTGTTATGGCTGAGGGTTATGCTCAGCTGGAAAACATTCCGGATGGCTTTGTGGATTACAGGAACATGATGGGCATGGTGTACCCCAATGCGGACAACCAGGTCACTTTCAACACTGTGGATCCTACGCAGATCGTCTCTGTCGGTCAGGTCGATCCAGCTGGATTTGCAGCATATCACGCCAGCCCGTCGAGTGACGGCTGGAACGGTCTTAATTCAAGCGCAGCCTCGCCTGAACCATACAACACTTCCAACGCGTCTACCCCACCTTCCAATGAGGGACATTCGTCGAGCAGTAAGGTTCAATCTCAAGTCAAAGGCTCATCCCTACAGCAACCGCGCAAATACATCACAGTCCAGCAAACCGGTCAGAATCTTCAAAGGCGCAAGTCGATGCCTTCCTCGGCTGGTCGTCAATCCAGTGCTGAAGAACGCAGTGCAAGCAGCACTCCAGATTTGATTCCTACTAAGGAGGAATCCCCACCCACCATGGGACCGCCCAAAGTTTTGAGCAAGAGTGAGGATGGCGATGGCCCCCCAACTGTCTGTACCAACTGTCAGACAAGTACGACCCCTCTGTGGAGAAGGGACCCTGAGGGGCAACCGCTTTGTGAGTGTTGACTTAACTTGCATGCGAGCCTTCATAATACTAATGTTGACTCTGGCAGGCAACGCATGCGGCCTGTTCTTTAAGTTACACGGTGTTGTTCGCCCCCTGTCTCTGAAGACAGACATAATCAAGAAGCGGTATGCAGGAGTTTCATTTCCTCCACCGCATTGTATACTCATAGCCATGTAGGAACCGCACTTCAGGTGCTCCAACGACCACCTCTCGCAAGGGCCAAACCTTACCCAAGCTAGCTTCGCATGCTACCCGACCACGTTCGCATTCCAGTTCGTTACTATCAGCGAGTCTCAGTCGCGGGAGTGGAGGGACGCTTTCTACGGGACGAGCAGCTCCCCCAGCGCCCACGGTAGCGGTGGCAGGTGGAACCCTTTCCATGAAGCGCCAGAGACGGACATCTACAGTCCATGTTGTAGGAGGATCGGATTCAGCACAGTAAACTTATGTACATTTTTCATTCTGTATGACTTATCAACTTATGTACCTCCTTTTCTACGAACCATTCTGCTGTGTTTCTATTATTTACCATCATCATGTTGTACTTAGACGTATGGATTTGACTGACAGCTGTGTATTGCGGAAGCCAAATAAATGGCAACTGGTTCCAATTCAGGATTTGGTGATTGAAAGGTTTCTTCCGGTTCTCATAGTTCTCCACAGACGAGAACATTTCTTTTTTGCCCGTCCTGGCTCCCTCAACGCGCCCCGAAGCTGCGTATCTCAGGCCCATTGCGTCCTCAGATGACAGGCGACTCCAGAGACGTATTTCGCGGACGGACATGGACTTTGAGCAGGCGCTCCAGAATGAAGGGACGTTCATGCTGAGGGAAGGGCCCGATGTGAATCAAATGGGAGCTATCGATACTCCGGCCAATTCTCCTGCAAACAAAGGTTATTCAAATTCCACTATCAAGCCCAGTACGCCAGGTTATTCCCGTTCAACACCAATGGCCGCCCCGTCCACACCCAATGTCGTGCCCCCGACTCCGACACCAAACGCTGGGGGAAACTCGTCGTCGGCATCTTCTTCCAGGACCAACATGAACGGAGCGGCCAAACTTGCACCCTCTTCGCCCTCATCGTCTTCTCAGGAGTTGTTCTATGATGCAGAGGATGGGGAGAGACAGACAAACAGACGGTCTCTCTATCGCTCGCCTGGAACCTCGAGCAGTCCTGACCTTGCGACTCTGTTGAGGAAAGCAAAGGAACGGGGAGAACCAGTTAATATACCCCATCACCTCAAGAAGGATAAACGGCGAGAGTCGCCACCGCCTCTGCCGGAAACCAGACCAAGATCATCGACAACAGTTGGCCCGTCTTCTACGCCATCGTCGCCAGCTGCATTGAAGAAACCGAGGGATTTGGACACGAGCACGCGGGGATTCTCCAGGGATAAGGAAGTGGGAACCAAGGTGCGTTTGAATGTACGTTCTCAGATGGTGTGCGCGGTAAGCTAAAGGGGTGACCGATTTCATTCTAGTCCAAGTCTTCAGTGCGTAATTTCTTTGGCAAGATGCTGGGTCAGTCTACTTCAAGGGAACGATCGGTACGCACGCATCTACGCTTGCCTGGGCTCAGGCAGAGGCTGAGGTTGTCTTGAATATTACAGAAAACCGACCTTAGCAATTCCAATGGTTCCAATCCGAGTGGACATCCTTCAGTGTTCACTGCATTCCCTCCGCCAGTGCCGCCGCTACCTTCTCAGCACCGTCAGCCGGTTTCGACCTCACCAATAGCAGATGTGTTCAGTTCGGCTGGCAAACAGTACCTTGATACGAGCAAGCCACTCCCAATGATATCCCCCGAGCACAAGGTTATGCAAAACGACAACACTCCCAAACCGTCGCCCGTATTCGACAAAGGCTCTCTCCCTCCTCTTCCCAAGCCTGAAGTTCCTGACTCGCCAGCTCCACATTCGCCTATCAGCGTCACGACCATCAAGAGGCGAAGCCTCAGCGTTAGCCAGGTTGACCCTAAACCGCCGGCGGCTACCCCAACCCCTAGCCCTTTACCACCACGGTCTACGGACAACCACCGTCTGAAGACTCGTGATTCGCATGATTCCGCTCTGGGTGGAATCTTAGAGGACTTTAGAGGACAACTTTCATCGTTAGACCCCGCCCAGGGTCCGCTGGAGTTGATCGATCCGTGTACCCCTGCACGCCAGGTTGCTTATCGTAAAAAACAAGGTCGGACGTCCGTTTCCTCCTCGTCAACAGGACACACAAGCCACAGTACTCAGCATGAGGCTGTCAGGCCAGCGCCTGCAAGGATGGACACTGGGTCATCCACTACATCATCAATTGCCAGCAAACCCTTCACTGCTGAAGTTGCCGACGTCTTCTCATCCGCTCCCACAACCGTCGTGATCCCCCCTCGCTCCTCGTCCCTCACACCCAGTCGGTCGCCCTTGACGTCTGGAGGCCCTCCCAACTCGCGATACAACAGTACGCGTCTTGGTGTTTCCAATCTTCGATCGCATAGCGGTCCCCCGACCATGCTCTCCCCTCAAGGACGCGACACTAATCGGCTGAGAGTGCTCCACCGTTCCACAGCTTCCAGTTCTGAACCGTCTTTGATTCCTGACCATGAGCCACGCATGTGTAAGTCCTTTTTTGAAACCCACCAATTGGTTCTGCGCTTATTGCAGCGTAGTAAATTCCGTCCGTCGCACATCCCATCAAGATCTTTCATCTAAAAAGGCCAACGATCCTACGTCCCCGAGAATAGGGACTGTCACGCTTTCGCCAGGATCTGAGGAAAATGGAAACCTGGATGCGCGCGGCAAGGAGCTTGCTGCACGCTGTCACGACGAGAACGACGACTTTTTGGCAAAAGAGAAGATCGCAGAATGGCTAGGTGGCCTGTGAGCTTCCCTACTCGCCGAAATGAAAAACATCGATCTAACGATCCCGTAGGGGTGAAATCAATAAAGTGACTCTGCATCATTACATGACCTTTTTCGATTTCACAGGTCTACGTCTTGACATTGCCTTTAGGTATGGATCAAGTTCCTTTCCAGTGGCAGCCCAGTACTGATCGAACGAAGGCGTCTTTGTGGTAAACTCTATCTCAAAGCCGAAACTCAGCAGGTCGATCGTATCTTGGAGGCTTTCAGTCGACGGTATTGGGAATGCAACCCCGGCGGAGTGTATGGCAGCGCAAGTAAGTGATCTTGGAGTATTTACCGCCCAGCAACAGTTCACCTACCCATTCTAGACATCGTCCACGCGGTTTCCTACTCGTTGTTATTGCTCAATACCGACCTTCACGTCGCGGAACTATCGACGAGAATGTCGCGAAACCAATTTGTCCGGAATACAATCTCGGCAATTCAGACCCAAACGAACCCAAGCCCATCCCTATCCTCACCGACCGATCTGGCATACGACGACTGCAGCATGCCTACCACGAGCAGCGGAAGCAGCGAAGGTACAGGTCGCACTAAACGCAGCGACAGTATTACCAGTTGGGACAGTGTGTCGCATGATGCCGTTTCAGCTGCTCTTGCTTCACCGAGTGATGGCACGTCCACCACCGTCTCGAGCAGCGCTGCGTCATTCCAAGGTTCAAACGGACAGGAAACGCCTTCTAATCATGTTTACGGGCGCTCTTGGGAATTGGAAATGGAGGCATTGCTCAAGGTTAGGGATCTCTTCTTTTGGCAGCACCTCTTCCGCTGTTGTTGATGCTTTTAATATTCGTAGGAAATGTATAATGCGATCAAGAGCCAGCAGATCCTTCAACCCCTAGGAAGCGTTGGGAGAGCATCGATGTCTTCATTGAGCCCAGGGGGTGGGGCCGTGCTTCGTAACCGCAGCCTAAGGACAACCCAACCGGACCGGCTGGTGAATCTCAAGAGGGGAAGCATTAGAGGTATTCAATCTATCCTCAGCGCCCAGGCAGGTGCAAGCCCCTATAGCAGCAACAGCAGCATCGAAGGACGTATCAGCCCCTCTCCAAGCTTTGCAACTTCCACTCATGAGGTAACGGGTCCACCCGAGCCAATGTAAAGTTTGGTGTATTGATCATCTTTTCATCATAGCTATACGGCTCAAGTTCGTCGTTCCTGAACCCAACCCTTGGTTTCGCATCGAATCTCTCCCATACGATCATCAGAGAAGCCCAGGAAGACGACGATCGAAGCATTCACAGCGATGACAGTAATTCGACCACTATCAGTATCTCCGACGAGGAGCTTGCGCTGCTGGGTGCACCATGGGCAAAAGAGGGAATGCTTTGTCGCAAACAGTACTGGGAAGCTGCCGGGAAGCGGGCCAAGGACAAGAATTGGCTGGACGTTTTTGTCGTTATTCAACGGGGCGAACTTAATATGTTCGTTTTTGGTGCCAACTCGGGCGGTGGTTCTGGTGCGGTAATGGGAGGAGGAAACTGGCTAGTAAGTGTTCTGTGATATGTTTCTTGGCCTGAAGACTTACTGTATGTCCCCAGAACAATGCGCAGTCGATGGGAAGTGTCCACCTCGCACATTCACTTGCTCATCCACTCCCTCCACCTGGGTACAACAGGCAGCGACCTCACTGCATGGTCCTCACATTAGCCAATGGTGGGGTGTTCTTCTTCCAGGCAGGAACTGAGGAGTTGGTGAACGAGTGGGTGTCGACATGCAACTACTGGGCTGCGAGGACGAGCAAGGAGCCCTTGGCGGGCGGAGTGTCCAACATGGAATACGGCTGGAATCGAGTTGTTGGCTTGAACGGTCAAAGGACATCAGTATCCCAGTCTGAGTCTCAACCGAACTACGACGCGACAGATAGCCTCAGCATGAAGAGTGGCAAGAGCGCTCACAGCAAGTTCAAGTGGCGAGGAGATCCTGGCGGAACCGTTCGAGGGCCTCCTTCTCCGTGGTCAGACAAGGTGTTCATCAACGACTGGAAGCCACCTATGCCTCCTTCCGTGCCTAGCAATCAAGACGAAGAGACGCAGCTTGAGGCGCTACGAAAGCATGTCTCTTCGATGAAGAAAGACCTCGAGCTTCACAACGAATTGCGGGAGGCAATGGCAGTGCTTGTAAGTCTACCTACAAATTGTTCAAATTTTGCATCTGATGCCCTGTCACCCAGTATCAACCAAGGACGCCAAACGCCATGAAGGCCCAGAGCAATTGGGAGAAAAAGTCCCAGCATCTGTTGACCGAGATCGTCAAATACGACTCGTACGTTGACTCGCTTCAAGCAGCGATGACACTGCGGCTTAAAAAGCGTGGAGAAAAAGGTACGCTCATAGCCATATCAAAGTCGTGATGCCAGTTGATAAGGCTCCCTTGATAGCCCTCGAGCGAGCTCTGAACGGTGCTCAATCCGACGATCGACCAACGAAAAACAAAGGCACCAGAGGGATCGAAGAAGAAACGATTGATGAAGAGGTTGAGCCCTTGACGCCAGGACCTGGGCAGCGGTTCAATACATCGACAACCCCCACGCCATCCGACGAATGAAGGCATTAACGCCATACCCTCATCACGACCACAACCCTTGCTTTAACTCTCTACCTCACACAACATGTTCTTTCCTTCTGAATATCCACGTTCATTTGTATACGATTTACGGCCCACTTACATGCAATTCTACGGCCAAATCGGCCTGTGCCATTACCGCTCTTCCTAATGCGCTTCGGGCACTCCTCCTTCCATCGACTCGCCGATTGTTGAGTCGAATATATCCCTTGTTCACATGTACAGCAAAATCTGGTTATACTTTCAATTATTTCTCTCCGGGATCTGTTTTCTGTCCTACTGTTGTTCTTTCCAATCGATCTCCTTCTTTCTGCATTTTACATATTTGATGGGTCTGACTGGCATGAGACAATTGCGCTGCGTCTGCTCATGGTTCCGACAGTGGTCGCCTGGCTATTATCGCGTCCAAGTGCGCCACGCGTGGAGGACCCAAGAACGGAAGGTGGCTCTATCTTCCAATCCTAGTGAGAGAAGGAATTACTCACATAAACCTAGCAATAGCTTTCTAAAGAGAACGGTCGGTCCCGCGATACCCTGTGATATCTCAGCCGCCGGGGTAGGTATAACCAACTTCTTCTGCTTCGAATTGCCTCATACTTGTGGAAGATGTTGAAGAAGCTAGCCTGATGAGGAATTTCAAAGGTTCGTCGCTGAGGTACTAATTAGAATGCGGTTCTTAGATAACTTATCTTTCACGTTCATCTTGCTGAAGCACTCAGGCCCTACCAATCAGCTGTTGAAGATTCACTGAACAGTGAGATGCCCAGTTGCAGCGTCCAAATGTTCTCCGCTGTGATGTGCTCAGTTCCGTCGGCCAATCTCGGTGGGACCAATGAGGCACAGAAGTAGATGCCTCTGGGATAAAAGTAAGTCCCGCTGAATCTTTTTGGCGACCGGTGTTAGTATCTGAACACTTTTTGGCCATCTTGACTCTAGCTTCCTCCGAGGTCTCTTCTAGTATCACATCCCATTCAATCTCTATCTTCTACCGGGTCGGTGGAAAGAAGCAAGCGTTTGTTTTGTCACATAGGGTTGCCTCTCTGGCTACTAAAAGAGAATCGAAAAGTCCCTCGGCGCTAGAGAGATGCGATAGTAGTAGCTGACGAAGGTAGAGATTTTCCGACCTAAGTTTCGTGCCAGGCGGAAGCATTCAGGTTTAGCCGTAGGGCATACATGTCTGATCATATAGTGAGAGGGACCTTGTACATTGAACCTCCTGGTGGATTCTTTGCCTGTATTATATAGCAGCTAACCTTTGATGCCACTCACTTGAAACCGGAAGAACCAGGCAGGTCGGAGTAAGTCACAGTGTCAGTTCATGGGGATGCAAATGACAAGTGCCTATACTATGGTGAAAGGGCGATTATGCATATTTACATTCAGCATATCGAAGAGGGCTAGTTTATCTCAGATATTCATAGACCCTAGGCAGCCTAGTATGCATGCCTGGTTCAGAAGCATGCTTATCACTCGCGTTGAAATGTGCAACAGTCTGTATCTAGCATCTGACATTTTTCTTGACGCTTCCTAAGTCGTGGGTTGGCAAATGCAACGCAGTTCACTTGGAGCAGTCCAAACCGACATACCCCTATACGTATTTCCTGCAATTACAGACATATGGTCCAATATGACTTGTTTAAACTCATTACTGGTGGCGAGGCAGCTGCAATCTCATGCAAACTCCCTGTAAATGGAACCAGCAGGAGTTATGGTCGAGCCCCCTGAAACGGGCTAAGCCCTAACCCGACGAGACGCGACCAGGTTCGGATGCAGTACGGCATCCCCAGCTTCAGCGTCCTCCGTTGACCTCCTCATTTGACATTCAGTTTGCCAGCAAGCAGGCTGCCACTCCTTACTCTACCACCAACATGTCGTCGAAATCGACCAAGGAAGATCCTATGGTTCTTCACACAATCATCAGGTTTTTGGCAGACGTTGCAACAGCTTCGTTCTTCACCGAATTTACAGTCATCGGTGGTGAGAACGTGCCGAAGGATGGTCCTATTATCGTGTATGCCTTCACCTGGTTGGAAGAACACGCTAGCTCACATTTTGTTATGTTTCAATAGGACTGCGACTCACCATAACATGATGTTGGACCCAGTTACGCTTTGTAAGTCACATTACACATCAACCAGCTGCAACAACATGCACTGACGCTGGGTTATAGCCAGTGGCTTCCCACACAGGAGGAAGCTGAATTACTGGAGCAAAGGTCTGACTCCATATCGTTGGTGGTGATCGCTATGCTCATACCTAGTAGCTGGTTTATTCAAGCACCCTGTCATGGCTTGGATCCTCTATTCGTCCGGAAACATCCCAGTCGACCGCAAATCTAGCGACAGACAGAGACTCTTCGACGGCACATTCAAAGCCCTTGCTAAGGGTAAAGCCGTAGCTTTGTTCCCAGAAGGAACTAGCTACACGGAACCACGAATCATGCAGGTCAAAGACGGTGCCGCATGGGCTGCTCTGGAGTACTTCAAGTACAAGGAGTCCCACCCTGAACTTGCAGACCAACCAGACGTGAAGATCGTCCCTGCAGGGATTGTCTACACGAACAAGTCCAAGTACCGCAGTAGAGTGAGCCCTCCTATCCTACGGTAGTGGAACGCGACTTACAGTGCCGGGTTAGGTTGTCATGGAGTATGTGCTACGAATCCTTTGACAGGCCAAGCTTAACACACTTCCGCCCTATCCTAGGTTTGGCAAACCCATTTCAGCAGCAGACTATAAGAAGCAATTCCTTTCTGGTGAGGAAAACGCGCCCCGTGCTGCAGTCAAGGCTCTTTCCCGCCAGCTCGAATCCGAGCTGGTTGAAGCGACTGTTAATGCCCCAGACTGGTATGTAGCTGTAACTCTCTTTCTAGAACACTTGTCCGAATCTAACACTTACCAGGGACACCCTCTACACGGCAAGAATGGCCAGAGATCTGCTTTGGGAATCGGAACAGGACATTAGCCTCGATGACTTTGTCACAGTTTCGCAAACGTAGGCCTCCCATTCCCTCTACAGTAGTTGGGCGCTAATGGTCGATTAGGCTTGTTGATCTTTTCTCCAACCCTGATATCGTTCCTTCTTTCAATCAGGTTCGACGCAACTTGCTGACCTATTATGGTCTTCTCCAATCATCGCACCTCACCAATAGAGTTCTCTCCTCTTTGCCGTTGCCTCGTTCCTTGGATCCCAATACACCCACCACAATCCCCAGCCGTCTCCTTACGTTGCTCATTCTCATCAAAGACACCATCATTGCTCTTGTGCCTCTACCCTTCTTCTTCCTTCCTCTGATCGTCCATTCACCCATTTACTTCATGGGCAGGTTGGGTGCGAGGATGGTCGAAGACGAAGAAGAAACTCAAGCCCAGAACAAGGTTGCATTCGGCTTGCTTTCCTCCCTCCTCATCTACCCGGCTGCCTTCTTTTTCCTTTGGGCGTTGTTCTGGTACACGCCGATTGGCGCCATTCTGTCGGCTTCTATCGTCTACCTCTTTGCTGTATACCACACCAAGATGATTGATGGTGAGTTCTACCCTTGTGACCATAGAAATCAACCTCATGTATCCTCTTTTAGGAAATTACGAACGGTGGGGCAAGCATTTTCGTTTCCATTTCCAGGTTCACTAACTTATTACCCAGGGCAAAGCGAATCGTTGCTGCATGGCGTGTTCTGGTAGGCGTTTGGGTGCCTAAACGTTGGGACCTCTCAATGGGTGCTGTGACCCAATACATGAAGCCCAAGACGCCCCCGCCGAATCCGTGGATCGAGAAGAACAAAGTGGCCGAGGCGAAGAAGGATGAGGCCGCGCAGGAAGAGCGAGAACCTCTCCACAGAACGACGTCACTCACTGACCTCAAGCTGCAAAACGAGCCCCCAGTCAAGAGTCGCGCAGCACGCCGGCCTCCATCCCGGCGACTTGTACGCCACGTTCTTCGAGCGCGCGTTGAAGCCATCAATGCGCTCGCCGGTTTCTTTGACCATCTCCAACACACGGGGGCCTCAGGGTCGGACAAGAAAGTGAAAGCGTCTGTCCACCTGGCCAGGCTTTATGGGGGAACGGTTTCGTCGCCGACCCGATCGCACCACGACGGTGGTAGTACCGACTCGGAACAGGGCTATCGCTCTGTTAAGGAAATCATCTCATTCCTCAAGAACAGAGGAGCGAAGATTCCAACTCTGCGACATGGGCGCTTTGAAGAGGAGTGGGCTGCGAGTAGTGATGCTGAGGGGTATTCCACCACGGAAGAGAAGTTGTAGAAGTAGCTTGGCTTCTCCAGTTCAGAGTTGGGTTCTACTTCGGGTGGCAATTCAGTTCTGTGCGTGTGACGACTCTTTGCCTCACACCCAGCTGCTTACCCATGTCCCGGTGTATTTATAAGTTGCGGGTGCATGTGTTATGTTGGGGTTACATTGGATTACGGGCGCATCGTTGAACCTTCTCCTTTGGTGTTTCTGTGTACTTGTGCTGGGATGGTTGCGATCTTCGTATCTTTCCTCATTTGAATGTATAGCGAGTTTCTTGTCTTGGGTATAGGGTGTGGTAATTTCATAACCATATTCTGATCTGTACGTATACCCAGTACCACTTGGCCTATTGAAAGCAGAAGCCAAATCAGCGATGCATTCGGTGCCAGTGTTCTGTCACCCTCGTGGCTGATGACTGAACTCTATTCGTCTTACGTCGACCCTTTACGAAGCACAACCCGTAATTGGACTTCTAATCCCATATTAGAGAGCGAGATGTAAAGGACCTGGCGTTTCCCTGCCAGTATATAAGATGCTAGTGAATACTAGAACAATGAGGGTGCTGCAGGAAAGGGACGGTGCCTATTGGTTGACAAACCCCAGAAACTAGGCCAGGAACGCATTAAATATCGTACACAATTCGGTAGACTAAGTAGAGACCCATCATTCAGTTTTTTTCTCACAGGCTTCTTTGCGAGTTTCAGGAATCGTTTGCCCAGTCGGCCGTCTCTTCGCCCCTCTGCCACTAACAACCACCATCTCCTCCAGTCGCCCAGAATAAACCGTTTTTCAGATCTGTGGTCAAACCTGAACCCTTAGGTATGTCATCTCGTTTTGTGGGGTAGCTCCTAATGAACCGGTGGTAATCTCTTTTCTTGTTCCCATCTCCAGCAGCCAGGGAGCACAACCACCAGACAACTGGCAGCTCAAAATGCAGCCGCAAGATGACGGTAATAATCCGTTCGTGAGGTCGATGCAACACTTGGAGGACACCTTCTTCACGCAGTTTCCAGACGCCCTAGCCGACGTGATGCGGAAGCAGTGGTTGCTCGAGAACGGCCTGGCTGACCCCCTGATGGACTACACCTATGTCTATGATCCCAATCCAACTACCGAATGCCCGCCACCGCACCCCCAGCCGCCGGTCGCTGACTCTTCGTCTTTGGGATCGTCGTCTCCCGGCAGTGGAGTTAATTACGCTCCTAGAACGGCCAACAGGTTCCCGTTGAACCTGTCCTCTGCTCCTGGAGGAAACTCGGACAATGGCTACTACTATCCCACTGGTGATTCCAGCCACCTCCCTGGTTCTTCTCTGCAGCCTCATGTCCACTCTGCGTCGAGCCTCTCAGACGCACACATGGGCTTCTCGGCGACGCATCAAGCCAACTTTCGTTCGTCAAGCCTTTCTGCAGTATGTTTGCACTTGAACTATCTCAGAGGTTTCAAATACTGATAAACTGATAGGCCTTTATTCCCATCGATGGATACAACAGACCAACTCCTTGGGGTCAAGGGCACGGATCTGACCGACAGAACCAGGAGGAGCAGCCGCAGATCCCCCTTGTTCCCATCGTTCCGTCCAACGACCGTTCTTCCATTCAACAGCACCCAGGGAGCCCATCTTATCATCATCAGGTGAACTCTCCCGCTCGCTCGCCCGGCTGGACCCAGCCGCCCCCGATGGGCTCGTTGAGTGACTCTCCGAGCCGGTCCCAACCTCACCATCATCTAGGTGGTATCACAGTCCCGTCGAATGACCCTGCAAGGCCCCCCCTCTCTCTATCGTATCCTCATCACACGCCCGCTCTCCACCACCACCACCACCAGCGCTACAACTCATCGTCATCTTCGAGCACCCAGTCTTCGTACAGCGCTCCCGCAACCTTACAACAATTCCACATGTCCGGGCCGTCCGCCTCGTACGGTTCCGACGCTTCTTTTAACAGCACTTGGCCCCAAGAAAGCCAGCGATTATCCCTTGCGCCAGGGCCTGAAGACTCCCCTTCACCGTCCGTGTCTGTCGAATCACCCAACTCCAATGACAGCGAGGACCAGCCAGCCGTGACGGTCCAACCAGCGCCGAGTGGTACTCATGTTAACAGTGGTAACAGATCGGCCAAGAAGAATGGCGAGAAGAAGCCTCCTCTTGCATGCCTGTTTTGCCGAGGAAGGAAAATTGCTTGTGGACCACCCGTGCCTGGCGGAGATGATCATACCTGCAAGTGAGTGGTTCTCTAATCTATCAGTATTGGGTTTTGTATTGACAGTTTGGAATCTATCAGCCAATGCCATCGCCGACAATTAAAGTGTGAATACCCTGCCGAGAGTCGGCGAGGGATGAGGAGGAAGAGATCAGTGTCTGATCTCGACGGTGATAGCCCTGAAACCAAACGTTCATCTTCCAAGTCCCAACGAACTCGTCGCTGAGTGGGGCGAACAAGTAGACTCAGCAAACGGCCAGTCAAAGCCCTCTCTCTCTCTCTTCTCCGACTCCATCATACACATCATGTACAGCGCGCGGACCTAGCGTTCTTCCCAATTGTCAATACCCTTCCCTGTTTCCACCGTTCTTGCAACCCCACTTGTCCTTTCCACCGTCCATTTTTTCAAGCTGTATTATTGATACCACTCCGTTGTCATTTGTTCTTTCGCAAGCTTTCCAGGTCTTGAACCCACCCTCTGTTCTCGCTATACCGTTATACCGCTTTCGAGTCACCCTTGGCCCTTCTTGCTATGTTTTTTTGGGGGTCTCATGTTATACCTTTCGACCTTCGTACACAACGAAAAACCCTAGTGTACAATCATAATCGCTCAAGCTAACACCCTCCCTATCAACCACAGTCGCTACCTTACCACTGCCAACATCTTAATCTTGTTGCCTCTTGTACATACCCAAGATATCCATAGCCCAAAAACTCATATGCAAACAGAGGCTTTACACCCGCATATTCTAATATACACTTTCTCAAATTCAACCCTCCAAGCAATCAATATCCAAGAGGTAGGAACAAGGCGATAGGAAAAGTAAGAAGGTGCCAGTGAAACAACTGTCTGCAGGAGAAGGACAAACCGACGACGAATGAAATGTACATGTGAGAAACAAAACCAACCAAACTGCAGGAAAGTGTAGGCTAACGAGACGGTCGACGTGATTAGATGTGAGGTATAGATGACTCCAGGTTTACAGTAGCAAAGCGAGCGAGAGATCATGCGAAAAAGGAAAGCGAAAGGATGCGCGTCGGGTAGCAAACCCTGAAAGCCGGGGACCAAAGGTACAAGTGACCGGCATCAGAAAACAAGAGAACGGAGAGCTAGAACACCGACAGAGAGGGCGAGAATCAGACGGTTTACTTGTCGGATCGGAGGCGACGTCTCTTGGGAGCACTGCCTGACGAAGACGACCCTGCAGCGGCCTGACCTGCCCCACCAGAAGACGACGACTCGTCTGACTCTTCCTGCATAGGGGTCAAATTCGCCCGAACACGCTTTGACCTCCTGGTCGCCGCCTTTTCGGTCGCCTCTGCATTGGCGATCATCTGTTGAGAAGGCTCGGGGACACTACGCACGCCCTCCTCTGCCTGGGAGAGAACCTTGCTCCGGCGTTCCAACGGCCGGTTTCCCTGATGCTCAGATGAGGGTTGGATTTGGAGTGCATGGAAGACGTGGCTCACCCCAGCCTGACCATTTGGTGCAGACACATCAGGGCCGTCGTCCATGTCCGCGTTTGAAGGGTGTCCGATAGGTATATAGTCCTCGTCAGCAAGAGGGGTGTAAGACTGCAGCCAGGGGTGGTCCAGAGCCTCGGTCAAGGTCATGCGGGACGGGGGGTCCTCCTGCAAGAGTGATCGAATGAAATGGACAACTGAAATACAAGAGTGTCAGAGTGGGTAACTGTATAGAGAAAGCCGAGACCACTTTCGACGTACCTTCAGCCGAGAAGCCTCGATTTTGCAGCTGAGACCAGTCAATGGTTCGTTCGACGATCCGAGTACGGATATCTCGCTGAGTTTCGTCTTCAATGAAAGGACTCGAGTTTGTGAGCATCGAGAAGACGATGACGCCGACACTCCAGCTGTCGACTGAGCTATCATAGCCTTCTTGGTTCACTTGCTTGACTACTTCTGGGGCAAGGTAAGAAGGGGTACCGCACATTGTCTAGTACCGAAATTAGGGCTCAAGGCATCAAATGAGTGGCACGGGATACTTACGCGCAGCATTGTCAGACTGTCATGGATCTTGGCCAGGCCAAAGTCGGCGACCTTGACCTTCGGTGGTACGGTCTTGGTGAGAAGGACGTTCTATAGGGTGGCCAGTGAGCACTGTATAACATTAAGATTGGTCACTCAAGCTCACCTCTGGTTTCAAATCACGATGGGCAATTTGATGAGAATGAATGTACTACGGTGACAAGGTGAGCGAACATGGTTAGAAAGGTTTGGGAAGGTGACTTACGGCCAAAGCGAGGCACAGCTGATATGTGATATGTTTCGACTCGTCCTCGGCTTGATATTTGGTTAGAGAAAGGAGATAGTCGAGTAGAATAGCTGTTGCTCACTAAGACCACCACGGCTGAGGATGTACTCCAGCAAATCACCGCCCTCTACGAGTTCCAATACGAGATCTGCGGGGGGGTAAGCAGGTGGGACTACTGGGGAGTATCTGGAAAGCCTTACTGATGTCACTACTTCCTTCTTCCGTAAAGACCTCCTTGAGCTCGCAGATGTTTGGGTGCTTCAGCTTCTCCATGATGGATATCTCGCGAACAACAGCGGCACTGCGTATGCCTCCCGGTTGTTCGAGTTGCTGCTGCGGTGTTCTCTTATCCTTGATCATCTTGACCGCGTACCAGACGCCTGTTGCGCGATTCATGGCCTTCATCACGGTGGCGAAGGAGCCCTTGCCCAGCTCGGAGCTAAGATCGTAGTAGGCATAAAGGCCCGTGGTAGGAGGGCCGACGGCAGTGTGCCTGTAAATGAATCCTGAAACGTAGAAAGAAGGCATTCTTTAGTTCGATCTCATGGGCGGTAGACATGCCACACACGATAATCTTCCATGGGGTTGTCATTCTGAGCGAAGGGGGTACCGAAAGCAATTTCGTTTCCATCCCGCAAGATACGTGTATTGCCTTTGCCGATCTTGTGTCCGTTGATCTGTAGCTACATTTAGCCAGCTGAACGAGGTCATTGCATGAATAAGCGCTCACGAAGGTTCCGTTACTGGACATGTCATGGACGGTGACTGAGCCCTGGCCGTCGGTTCCATCCCACCGAATGAGAGCATGTCTATTGCCTTTCAAGATTCGGAGGTCAATACCATCCTCTTTCGACCCAACTAAACAAAGCTGTTACTCACTGACTTTGAAACCTGGGAAGATGATCTTGTTCTCGGTGGTGTTCCGTCCGACAGTCCAGCAGTGTTGGTTTCTGTACAGGTCTATCCGGACCAAGTGGTTATTAACCGGCTGCATGTACCCCCAGAGATGAGCTGGGTTCGGCGGAGGTTCCTGTGACTGCGAAGCCTGCTGCGTAGACTGTGTCTGGGTCTGGGTTTCTTGATAGTCCTCCTCAGGATCGTTGTAAGCATAAGAGTAGTCCATATGGTGGCTGTCGTAGTCGTCCATCATGGCGGTCAACGAAAGGTCAGAAAGAAATTGGGGGTCAGGGTGAAAGGAGAGATTGGACCCTTTCTATACGGTCGCGTCACAAACAACGCGTCGATGATTATTGATTGCAAACATACGGAGCCGTGTCTAGCCTCTTTGTACTCACCCAGTCATCACTCCTGCAACACGAGGTCTTTCTATATCCTTTGCGGTGGCAGAACTCAGGGTCAAAGAGGAGCAATGTCCGGCGAAAGCGAAAGGATCGTCATAGACCTGTTAGATGGCGGGCTGGTCGGTTTCTTTTTGCAAGGCATCGGCTGCTTTAACTAAAGGTAAAGTGGCAGGGAACATCTCTGGAAGCCACCCTTGGCCAGGACGTACTAGGGCATTCCTTATGGTCGACCAACGCCGTGATCAATCACCCATCGACGTTGGTGCGGACACATGTCGAATTCCTTCGTGCAGGGTCGCGCGTTGTTGAGACAGCTACGTAGGTCCTCGCAATCATTATTGGACTTAGATAAAGTTCATCAAAGCTTGAATACAGGTACCAGGCTTCGATCCGAGGTTTAGTGGCCTCTGGCCTGTCGTCCGATGATGCAAGCCAGGTTATGCTGCAGGCTGTCCGACTCGCGCAGGAAGCGCTTGATGCGTTTGAGGTTCCACCACTGCGATCAAGCGATGGCAAAGCGTCCATTGCTCTTTCATTGGGTCCCTTTGGTGCGACTTTGAGTCCCACCCAGGAGTTCGAGGGCC
This sequence comes from Coprinopsis sp. MPI-PUGE-AT-0042, assembly GCA_020736565.1. NCBI lineage: Eukaryota > Fungi > Basidiomycota > Agaricomycetes > Agaricales > Psathyrellaceae > Coprinopsis > Coprinopsis sp. MPI-PUGE-AT-0042. Next base: position 421,754 of record JAHBOF010000005.1, on the reverse strand, counting down.
ATTACCCTCCCCCATATGGGCCAAGGGGTTGTCAAGAGTCAAAGGAAGGCAATATCCGCAATTTTCATTCCTCAGAAGAGGAAGAAGCTGCAGTGGATGCTCTAGCACAATTTCACCTCGAAAGGTTACTGCTGTACAGCAGCGACCCGACTGTGTGGGAGGCTGTCGAGCATATCGCGTTCGAAACGATCCTTCTTCCACGGGAAGTTACGGCCATTCGGAAAGCCATGCGCCTATTCGAACGCGATCTCTTCAGTCGAGGAAAGAGCCTCACCCAACAATGGTGGATAAGCTTTGTTTGTCCTGACTTGAACAACCCTGGCCTTGGAATTCTAACCGAGGCTGCCCTTTCACCTTCTGAAAGGCCCATTCCAACTGGGATCGGTATAAACTGTACATCGGTCGATGATATCGGACCGCTAGCGCTATCGCTGACACAGGAAGCAACCAAGCACGGAAAGCTGCAGGATCTCACTCTCGTTCTGTACCCCAACGGAGGCAAGTACGATACTGCGACGCAACGCTGGCTGCCTCTTTCCGATGATGCTGCCTTGCAGTGGGCGACGAGGTTCGCCTCCATCCTTCACGAGCAAACGGGTTGGAAGAAGATAATGGCCGGGGGATGCTGTTGTACGGACTACTCATTTATCAACCAGTTGTCCAGACAGATACGAAAATGAAACGCAATCAGTGTTCATTATGCCGCCCCAAAACCAAGAAAAGCACAAGCAAAGGCAAGTATAGAATAATCTATCCGAAAAGTCCATTTTTCCCTCCAAGGATCGACTGCCAGCAGCTGACACCATTCAGCTGTCTGAATACCTCAAAACCTCCCTATCGGGACTGGGCATACGTGGACTTCTCTTCTCCTGCTTGAGTTGCCTCGGAAGGAGTGCCAGTCCGGCAAAGTACAAGAGAGGGAGCAGCTATTTGGAAGTCATGGTGGATTATCAGCTCCGAGGTCGCCTGTCTGCCACATCAAGGGAAAGACTTACCACAACCCAGACATACCACACAATATTGACTCCATTGGCTGCAGACCTACTTGTAACGCGAGGCCACTCGGTCTTGTATCCCGTCCTAGTTTGGAAGAGTGCCAAGGCAATAATGAGCACCCCAAGGATGGCGTGGATGTAGTTTTGGATCGGACGGGGACCACCCTTTCCCCAGCTCTTGGGCTTGAAGAAGTGGATGATAGCGCCTAGAGCCACTTGCAAGATGTAAAGGGCCAGGAGACCGACGCCGACGCGCTGGAAGAATGCCCTCGTCAGAAGAGATTAACTAGGCGTGCCATGGAGGTGAAGTACCTTGTGGGTCGAGCTGATATCACCCCCGCCTCGATTGGAGACAGCGACTTTGCCAAGGATAATTCCAATCACACCCGCCAGTCCACCTATAACCCAAATGGAAGCATGAGAAATGGGGGGGTGCCACTGGCAGTGACAACAACATACCAAGAACGAACTGAATGATCCAGTGGAACTTGAACCACCCCCCAACGAATGTTCGCAGGTACCGTGGGATCAACGCACCAATGGGCAAGAAGATCAAGAATCCAATGCACGAAAGCACACCATGGGCCAAGAACATTCGTTCGTTCGATGTTAGAGGGACCTGGCCACCTGTATCGTTACCAGAGCCAGGGGTCTTCGTCAAATCCAGTGCCATACGGCCCTCGGCGACGTGCTGAACCATCTGTGCACCAGCATCCGACGACGAAGGCCTGGTGCTGCCAAACGCCCAGATAATGTTCTGGTTGGTATCGCTATTCGCCTACGGCAAGGTATCAGAATGCAAACCCACCACTGATAGATATCGCAAATCTTACAGGAATGGTGAACACATATTTCTGGTTCTCTCCCGATGTCTAAGATATGGCAAGAAAGCATAAGAAGGTATGATTGGCGACCAAGCTCGTGGAGAAGCATGGATAGGCTGCGCGGCGGCACGGGGGACGCGGGTATAGGAATGAGTTTGAGAGGATAGTACGTACCACTGACAAAGCCGTTTCAGCTGTGGCTACCCGAGGAGGGTCTGGGACAACGGCAGGCATGGTGTACGAGTTGGCCTGCCGATGAGAGAGCGTCAGAGAGCCATCTTCATTGGCCCACATGATGACCATTGGAGAGCGGGTCATCTGGGTGCCAAATCCCCTGCAGAACGATACCGTCAAGTTCACTTCCAACAAACGGCGGGAGAATACCTACATGGCCATCCAGCCGGGAGTGCCTCGCTGGCTCGTGAGGCTGTCTAGGAGTAAATGAGCGTCTATCGACCAAGACGGCGGTTATAAGAATCACACACACTGAACAGTGCTGCCGTTGACCTGAGCCTCAACACACATGCTCTGAGAAGGGTAAGGACATGGAACGATTGGTTTATAGAGGGCACATACCGAGCTACATTTGCTATCCCCTCGAAGGGTGCTATTGGTGGATGAAGACGAGCTGGTGGTGGATGAAGACGAGTCGGTACTTGATGAAGACGAGTCGTCGCCGCCGCCGCCACCATATTTCGACTGCCTTGCGTACAAGGGATTCTATTTACGAGGACGCATTAGTGATGTTGAGAGCAGCGACGGAATCAACTCACAGCGGCAAGAGCGAGCGGAGCAGCGAGAGACAGACCAGCCAGGAACGTGAGGACTTTCATGTTGCTGGGAGTGCGGCGTTGAGAAATGGGATATTTCTTCCGATTGAAGTCAAGGTATTTAAAGACTACCTGTCAACCTGTTAATTGGAGGTATCACAAGCAAACCCACCATCTATCATTGGCTGGACAAGAGGATGTTATAAGACGTGACGACAACTTGAACTCGATGGGGACATGCTTCATTACTGATCGTGCAAACGGAAAGCAAAGCAGGCAATCACTGCCTCCCAAACTATGCTTCATGCTGTGACCGTAAGTTCTCTCACTCTTCGGAGATCCTGTCTGTTTTGAGAACACGACGGCGTCGAGTTGTGATCTTCGCGTCTCGAACCAGGAATTCGCTGCGGAAACGCGCAGATCTTAAGATCTTGGTAGCATTTCCTCTCACATAAGGTCTACTGCGTGCGAGATGGCAATTACCACACACCAAAGCACAACAGCTCCTGGGCTCGAAGGACAGTCGAAATCCTAAGACACTGCATGGCCCGTCTTGCATCGCATATCCCCTTCCCCCGCAGCTTACCCCCAGATCTGATGACCGGCGCCTGGAGGTCAATCTCATACAATTAGAACAGCCCAGGTCTTGCGCATCAAAGGCTCGAGGTGCTGTGGTACTGCGGAAGTCAGGGAGGCGACAAAAGACTTAGTACTTCCGCCCTAGCGAACGGGGTAGATTACCCGAAGTGTTATGTAAATCAGAACTCGCCTGAGTGAACGTTTGAACATTGAACAAACTAATTTCAGCTTACACCGTGACGGCCTAGAGGCGAAAAATAGATCGATTTGGAATGGGGCTAGCTTCTATACATTCAAGGTGAGGTATATATATGGGCCTGCCCAGACTCAATACTTTCTCTTCTTTCGATGCCGAGGCTCAAACATCGAGCGAGGGTTGGGCGCTGGAAAGGAGCTATATGCCAACCTCGCAAACAGAGAAAAGGAAGTAGCGCCAGTGGCCCAGCGACTGGTATTGGCGCTTTCCCGAGGTTGCCTGAGGTGGATAAGGAGGCTGCACCTTGGATTAACAAACCCCAGTGCAAGCACAGCCAGTCTCAGTCCGACTCGCAGAGGAAACGCTTGATGCGTGTGAGGTTCCACCACTGCGATCAAGCGATGGCAAAGCGTCTACTGCGATTTCATTGGGTCCCTTTGGTGCGACTTTGAGTCCCACCCAGGAGTTTGAGGGCCACTACCCCCATATGGGCCAAGGGGCTATCAAGAGTCAAACGAGGGCAATGTCCGCGATTTTCATTCCTCTGAAGAGGAAGAAGCTGCAGTGGATGCCCTAGCACAATTTCACCTCGAAAGGTTACTGCTGTACAGCAGCGACCCCACCGTCTGGGAGGCTATCGAGCATATCGCGTTCGAAACCGTCCTCCTTCCATGGGAAGTTACGGCCATTCGGAAAGCCATGCGCCTATTCGAACGCGATCTTTTCAGTAGAGGAAAGAGCCATGCCCAACCATGGTGGATTAGCTTTGTTTGTCCAAACTTGGACAACCCTGGCCTTGAGATTCTAACCGAGGCTGCCCTTTCACCTTCTGACATCGGCAAAAAAGTCGCTTCCAGGCCTTCAACCCTGTTGAAGCTCTGCCGAAGGCCTTTTCAGGGGGCACCGGGGCGGGGGATGACTCAAAGCGGTCCCTAGGCAGGGTGGAGGCGTGCTGGAGGGCTTTTAACGCCTGGAAGGTGCTTCCAGGGCTTGTGCCGCCCTTCCAACCGCCTCGCCATCCCTATAAGGAAGGCATGAGGTCTATATTTGGCTACAAGGGTCGATCCGCCCTTCGGCAGAGCTTCGGCACACCGCGAGGATGTCATCAGAGCTCGTACGCGACCTTCTTTACCTACCAAGAGACTCCCCTTCAGAGACACAGGTCAAGAAGCATGGGCGCATCCACCAAAACAACTGCAAAGGTGGTCCGTGCGCGCCTGGCGGACTTTGAACGAAAATGATATAAACCCGACGCGACGCGTCGAGATTCTTTCTTCCTTTCCCCCATCTTTTCCTTTCCTCTCTGTCATCCCGCTCGACGCTTCCCGCTGCTCCTCGACGCCATAACACATCTCCTCGCTGTCCAAGACAGGGATCACCGCCCTTGGCCTCCCTCGTTTCACAGTTTAACCTCGAGCTTCGCATCCACTTCAGTTCCACTGCACGACGCGACGTGACGCGTATTTCGGCTTTGGCGATGCCCGCCTTGCCTGAAATCTTTCTATCTGGCATGTCGGACGGCATAAGCGGTATATCTCAGTCTTAAACCCTTCGACAACGACCTCACCGAGGTTGATCTACAACGATAACAATAATCAAAATCTACCAATCCAGCTCTGTCTACATTATCATCTCCACACCTCTCTCGGGCCTCCATCCACTGCAGCTATCTCACCATTACCATCGACGACCTCACCGTGAACCTTGGCGCGCATTTCGAGTTGGATAACACCGCCTTGGGCCAATGCCACCCTTGCGAGATCTCTTGTTTATGGTGTGTCTTCCATCGGCCAATACTTCTATTCATTGCGAGTCCCTGATGCATGCTCGTTGGTAGGTTCGCTCTTTTCTCGTGTCGTGCAACGGTCAGTGGTCCGATTCTTCCTGATTTTGCTCACATATACCACTGTAGTACCCATCCTCGCCTGTAATAGATTACATTACCTATACAATATATTCATTTTGCTTCTAAATGTTATGAAATTGGTATCGGGGTGTGCTTGGTTGCAAATTTTATCAGTTTTGCGTCTACGTCCAAGGCCTTTTCGCATCTGAGAGGTGGCTGAAGGCCTGCAAACACCTAGAAGGGAACAAGGCCTTGATCCGCCTCCAGGTACTCTCCAGGCCTGGACCTAATCATAGACCTTCAATCTCCTGGGAGGGGTTTCCAGGTCTGCCCAGGTGTGGAGGCCTTGAGAGTACCTTGTCAGGTGTTGTCAGGCCTCGAATCGACTTTTTTGCTGATGTGAAAGCCCCATTCCAGCTGGAATTGGTATAAACTGCACATCGGTCGATGACATCGGACCCTGGCGCAATCGTTGACACATGAAGCAATCAAGTACGCAAAGCTGCAGGATCTCACTCTCATCCTGTACCCCAACAGAGGCAAGTACGATACTGCGATGCAGCGCTGGCTGCCTCTTTCCGATGCTGCTGCTTTCCAATGGGCGAGGAAGTTCGCGTCGATCCTGTACGAACAGAAGGGTTGGAAGAAAATAGTGGCTGGAGGATGCTGTCGTACGGACCATTCATATATCGACCAGTTGTCAAGACAGATAGGAAAATAAAAACTGTGCATTATGACCTAATTCGACATCCAAGACCGAAGAAAAGTACAGAACAAGTATAGTATAACAATCTAACGGAAACAGTCCACATCGCCCTCCAAGAAGAGGCTGCCAGCAGCTCAGACAACATTCAGTCGTCTCAACGTCTCAACTCCTCCCTGCTATCATCGCTAGGTGCGCGTGCGTTTCCCCTCTTCTCCTGCTTGAATTGTCTCGGAAGGAGTGCCAATCCAGCAAAATACAAAACAGGGAGCAACTATTAGGAAGTGATTAGCTCTCAGGTCGCATGTCTATCATGTTGAGGGAAAGACTTACCACAACCCAAACATACCACACAATGTTGACTCCATTGGTTGCAGCCCTACTGGTGACGCGAGGCCACTCAGTCTTGTATCCTGTCCTGGCTTGGAAGAGCGCCAAGGCGATAATGAGAACACCAAGAATGGCGTGAATGTAATTCTGGATCGGACGGCGGCCACCCTTTGTCCAGCTCTTGGGTTTGAAGAAGTGGACGATGGCGCCGAGAGACACTTGCAGGATGTAAAGGACAAGGAGGGTAATACCGACGCGCTAAAAGTGAGCGCTCGTCAGACGGGGAACGATCGGGCATGCTATGGAAGCGAAGTACCTTGTGGGTCGTGTTGGCATGAACCCCACCTCGATTGGAGACACCTACGAACCCAAGGATGATTCCAATCACACCCGCCAATCCACCTATTATCCAAGTGGAACGATAAGGAATGGGCGCGCCACTGACAGCAACAATGACATACCAAGAACGAATTGAACAATCCAGTGGAACTTGAACCACCCGCTAACGAACGTTCGCAGGTACCTTGGAATCAGTGCACCAATGGGCAAGAGGATCAAGAACCCAATGCACGCAAGCACAGCATGGGCCAATAACGTTCGCTCGTTTGATGTAAGAGGAACCTGGTCACCGCCAGTGTTGGTGTCATTGCCAGAGCCTGGGGTCCTTGTCAAATCCAGTGTCATACGGCCCTCGGCGACGTGCTGAACCATCTGTGCGCCGGCATCCGACGACGAAGGCCTGGTGCTGCCAAACGCCCAGATAATGTTCTGGTTGGTATCGCTATTCGCCTACGGCACGGTATCAGCAAATGTATACCCACGACTGATAGATATCACAAATCTTACAGGAATGGTGAACACATATTTTTGGTTATCTCCCGAAGTCTAAGATATGCCAAGAGGATATAATCAGCAAACAAGCTCAATCGAGAAGCACGGATAGCCTCCACGGCGGCACGGGGGACGCGAGTATCGGAATGAGTTTGAGAGGGTGGTACGTACCACTGACAAAGCCGTTTCAGCTGTGGCTACCCGAGGAGGGTCTGGGACAACGGCAGGCATGGTGTACGAATTGGCCTGCCGTTGAGAGAGCGTCAGAGTGCCATCTTCATTGGCCCACATGATAACCATAGGAGAGCGAGTCATCTGGGTGCCAAATCCCCTGCAGAACGATACCGTTAGGTTCATTTCCAGCGGATGGCAGGAGAGGACCTACATGGCCATCCAGCCGGGTGTGCCTCGCTGGCTCGTGAGGCTGTCTAGAAGCAAATGAGCGCCTATTGACCAAGATGGCGGCCAGAAGAATTACATACACTGAACAGTGTCGCCGTTGACCTGAGCCTCAACACACATGCTCTGGGAAGGGTAAGGTCACGAAACTATTGGTTTGTAGAGCGCGCATACCGAGCTACATTTGCTATCCCCTCGAAGGGTGCTATTGTTTGATGAAGACGAGCTGGTGGTGGATGAAGACGAGTCGGTGGTGGATGAAGATGAGTCGTCGTTTGAGTCGTCGTTTGATTCGGACGAGTCGTCGTCATCTGAAGACTGGTAGCCGCCGCCACCGTATTTCGACTGCCTTGCGTACAGTGGATTCTATCACGACCGCGCTCATTAGTGATATTCAGAGCAGCGACGGGACCAACTCACAGCGGCAAGAGCGAGCGAAGCTGAGAGCGACAGACCAGCCAGTAACGTGAGGACTTTCATGTTGCTGGGAGTGTCGTTGAGGAATGGGATGGCACTCCCGATGAAGGCCAGGCATGTATTTAAACTCTGCCTGTCAACCTGTTGATTGGAGTTATCACAACTAAACCCGCCATCTGTTATTGGCTGGACAAGAGGATGTTACGAGACGTGACGACAGGTCGAACTCGATGGAGACATGCTTCATTGCTGATCGAGCAAGTGGAAAGTGAAGGAAGTTCTCGGCGGTCACTGCCTCGCCCAAAGCATCCTTCATGATGACCGGAGGGTGGGGGGATTCTCTCACTCTCAGAAACCCTTTACTGTTTTTGGGAACACGACGTGCAAGCTAGTGTATCGAACTCTATCGAGTCCTGTGCGGTTGTGTGATCTTCGCGCTTGAACTGGGATTAGCCTGCACAAACGCGCAGATCCTAGCCTTGCTGTGTACGAGATTGCAAGGATTTCCTCTTGCCTGAGGTCTTGAGCGTGGGACGCCACAGAGCAGTTACCACACACCAAGTCTCAGCAGCGAACTGGGCGGAGTGTGAGTGGACGATCGACGTACCAAGACGTTGTCATGGCTGAATTGGCCCGACATGCATCGCATATCCTCTTCCCCGCAGCTCACCTCCAGACCTGATGACTGGCGCCCGGAGAATGATCTCAGACAGCTGGAACAGCCTAGGGATTGCGCATCATTATCATCCGACTTGGAATGGCTCAAGGTACTGCGGAAGTCAGGTAGGCCACACAAGATGCACTGCTTCCGTTCTAGCGCGGCGCGGGGAAGACTGCCCGAAATGTCATAAGAAGAACTCGCCTGATTGCACATTGAGGAAAATTAACTTGAATCCCACACAGCCCAGAGGTGAAAACAGATATCGATATCACTTGGGGCTAACTATACATTCATGATGAGATAGATAAGACTCGAGCCCAAAGTCAACACCTTCTCTTCTTCCGATGGCGAGGCTCAGATATCGAGCGAGGGTCGGGGGCAGCAAGAGAGCTATCCGCTAACCTTGCAAGTAGAGAAAAGGAAGCAGCACCAGTGGCCTTCAGCTCTTTTGAACTGAGAAGGCCAGGAACTGGTGTTGGGGCTTTCCTGAGGTTCCCTGAGGCGGGTAACGAGGCAGCACCTTTGATCGACAAACCCTGTAAGCCCTGAGCTGGCGGTGCAGATGGTTTGGAACCTGCTGGTGGCCTTGATTCAGAAGACTGTAAGCGATTCAGCAGAGACCGTCTCGGTTGGTTATCACTGGCGTCCCCTGATTGCTTCCGTTTTGTAGCGAGAGGCCCCTGTGCTGGGACAGAGAGCACACTCCTGTCAATGGAGGCAGGGGTTCGCGAGGGTTGTGCAATAGGTTGTGATGGTGCCGACGGATGGGGATTTGAGGCAGTTGGCTGGCTATTCGCAGTCGCAGATAGGCCTAGCTGCGGAGAAGATAGAACGAGCTGGGTAGGCTGAGTTTTATAGCTTGCAGCATGAAAGGAGCAACCAACCGTGATCATCCTGCGAACCTCTCGTCTCTCTGTAGATGGTTGCAGTTTGTCGAGTGCATTCTGTAACTGGGATATCGCCTGCTCGAGGGCTGGAGGTGCAATCCAGTTCTCCCGTGTCTTCCTCTGGGAGGAACATGAAGCCTAAGCGCGCCTAAAGCTCAACCCACTTACTTGATGACAATTGCGAAGGAGGCCATTGAAAGTGGTGAGCGAGCTGCCGACATATCCGGCAGACAGAAGGACCTAAGCAATAAAAGTTTGGGAAGTCAACCCAAAAGAAAGCTCACCTACCTCGATCAAGAGAGGGGTGGCATCAACAATCTTCCACTGTTCTTGGCGGACTTCAGGGTCGACAGTAGTAGAGCGGTTGCAGAAATCAAGAAGGCCAGCGATACTTCTGATTGCGCGAATCTTTTGTGGGTTGGGAAGTGATTCCAGATGGGCCTTATCCAGCAAAGAACGAGAATAGTACTTGAAGAGGGGCAGCGAAGGGGCGCAATGATTGACCACTAGACTTTGAGCAGTGTCCGTAAATGGGTGGCTAGATGATAGAGAGGGCTTTGAAGCCATTCGGTGCTCAGTCTCGGCCCGGTCCAGAAGGAGCTTCATGATGCGGTCGCCTTTGGGTGAAGCAAGCGTACGGTAGCTGGGAAGCTTCACTATCACGTTCCTCACAACACGCTGAATAGAATCAACGTCGAGTTGAGGGACGAGCTGGAGAGTGTGGTCAAACGGCTGAGCGACGCTGGACAGCGAAAAGCTCACCTCGCACAGACACTCAAACAGAGCGTCCTCAGAAGCACTTCTGGGCTCGATACAACGCGGGATAACTTGCTGTTCAAGAAAGTCGACCACCAGCGTTCGCACTTGTTTTCTCATGGCCGTCTCCTCTTCATCCGCGTCAGGTGCTGTTGGGAGGAGCTGATCGCACAGCACGCCGAAGGTCACTCGAGGTGCCATCGCAATATGGTCGAATAGAGCTTGCTTCACCACTTCGACTTCGGCAGGGTCATCTAGTTTCATCGGATAGGATGGGTTGGGAGATGTTCGAGAGGGAAGGACATGGTAAGGCTGGACGATGGGAAGAGAACTTACCGCTTTGAAGAAGTTGGAACAATACGTCGGTGTTTCGCCTAATGAATTTGCTATCGGCCTTGGAAATGCGCGAGATAGCCCTGTATCCTTCGAGGCGGACCTACAAGGATTAATAAGCGCCCGTGGAGCAGAAGGCAGATATGGCGGCGGACAGATAGTGACTGGTCCTCACAAAGGTCATAGATGGCGTCTATAACCTGTTCCTCAAGGTCGCTAAAGTCGGTGAAGTACAGGTGGATGCTCCGGGCAGCCTGTATCTTGTCTTCCGGGGTTGGGGAATGGGATTGCTGCAGGCAACGCTCTACTTGTCGCCGACGCTACATGAAAGCCCAGGAGTCAGAATTCAGTTTGATCAACCGACGAGAAGGCATATCGGCCCATGTACCAGGATTGTTTTGCTGTCAGAGCGTTGCTTTGCACCCATCAACGCCTCTGCAGATAGCACTTTTCAGTAAGCGCGGAGGCCGTTGCTGCTGACGGACGGACCTTGCACCATCGACTCTGACTCTTTGGTTTCCATATCATGACGGAAATTCATGGAAGCTTCAGGTAGAACTCGTGCAGAGAGCGGTGGGGGACTGAGGGGATGAAAGTCCAAGATAGACCTTGTTTTTCGGCCTGCTTGATTTGGCGCCTGTCAGCCGCTTTCGGTTCTAGCCGGTCCGTCTGCACACGTGGGCGTGTTAACCTAGATAGGGGCGACGCCTGGCTTTACGGAATGACGCTCAAGAGAAGGCAAAAATGGATTCTTCTATTCTATGAAACAGGCACACGACATCCTTTTTACACCAGCACTTAAGCCTTGACGAAGAGGTCAGTGAACTTGTCCACGGGCAACTTGGAGAATTCCTCGGCGTTGGTAACGGTGGATAAGATTCTATCGCACAACAGGTCAGAATTCGATCCCCAAGAATGGTAACAGAAACGTACTTCTCAACGTGGGAGGCCTCAAAGTGCTCTGAGATGTGGCGAACGAATTTGTTCATGAGGAGAGGAGTGCCCTCGGCACGTCGACGCTTGTGGCCAACGGGGGTACTCGATCGCAACCTCTGGGAGAACGGTACCGTCGTTCAAAGTGACTTCCAAAGCGTTGCCAATGGAGCGCTTCTCAGGGCTGTGGTACTCTTCAGAGAACTTGGGTTCTTCAACGCAGAAGATCTTGGCACGGAGCTCGTCGATGCGAGGATCGGAAGCGGCAGCGTCGGTGTAGCTCTCAGAGGTGAGTTCACCAAAGATCAAGGGGTAGGCAACCATGTAACTGATCGCATGGTCGCGGTCGGCAAAGTTGTCGAGAGGACCCTGCTTGTCAATGATACGGATTGCAGCTTCCTGAGTGCGAATGCGAACGCTCTTGATGTCGTTGGAAGTCTTGCCCATAGCCTTGAGCTGCTCATGGAGGATGTGGGCAGCCTCAACGGCGGTTTGGGCGTGGAATTCAGCTGGGAAGGAGATCTTGAAGAGGACGTTCTCCATGATGTAAGAGCCGTAGGGCCTCTGGAACTCGAAGGGCTTGCCCTAGACACAGGTGATTAGGTGCCTGCTTGTTAACACATGAACAACGTCCTTACTTTGAACAAGACATCGTAGAAGCCCCAGGTCTTGGCTGTCAAAACCGAAGGGAGACCCTTCTCACCCTTCTTGACAAGGAGGGCGAGGTTGACGGCACGAGAGCAAGCATCACCAGCAGCCCAGGACTTGCGGGGGCCGGTGTTGGGGGCGTGGCGGTAGGTGCGCAGAGACTGTCCGTCAACCCAAGCTTGAGAGATGGCGTCAATGGTTTGGTCCCGATTGAGGCCGAGAAGCTTCGAGACAACAGCGGTCGACGCGACCTTGACGAGGACAACGTGGTCGAGACCCACTCGGTTGAACGAGTTGAGCAGAGCAAGACCACCCTGAATTTCGTGGGCCTTGATCATGGCCTCCAGGATGTCACGGACAGTAAGGGGGTGTCCCTGGCGGGTAAGGTGATCAGCGACAGCTAGGATAGCTCCCAAGTTGTCCGAAGGATGACCCCCTGATGTACAATCAGCACGCAGTCCCATAACAAGTGTGTTGACCACAACTCACATTCAGCAGCGAGCCAGCAGTCATTGAAATCGAGCCAACGAATGATAGTTCCAATGTTGAAGGCACCTCGAATGGGATCGAGCTGGTAGTTGGTACCAGGGACACGAGTGCCTGCGATCAACACGGTTAGGATCCGAAATTGCAAGTCGCGTCTTTTTTCACTTACCGTTGGGAACGACGGTGCCCTCAACGACAGGACCAAGGACCTTGGTGCACTCGGGGAAGCGTAGAGCCTCAAGACCACAACCAATGGTGTCGATCAAGCAGAGGCGAGCGGTCTCAAAGGCGAGGTCAGACTCGATCTTGTAGTTGTGGACATAGTCCGCAATGTCGACCAAGACCTGGTCGGGCTCTGGGCGAACAGTGGACTCTCCGTGATGAGCAGACATGGTTCGAGAGAAGATACGGCTCGCAGGATTGCCTGCAATCGATAACCGGGCAGCCGGAACGGCGGGGCGTTGGCCTGACTTGATGCTGAGCGAGCGAACGCTGGCTGGTGCTGCTGGTTGCGCCAGGCGCCGACGGACGACTGCAGGGTTGCTTCGGATGACTCTAGACAGCATTTTGGCTGGTCAGAGGTAAAGACTGCCTAGTCTGGTCTGACTATGCAGTTAGCAGAGAGCCAGGGGATGCGAAAGAGGCTGAAATCCTCTCCGCCCGTTTGTATTTACGCGGGACCATCAAGATTACGTACACACCCGGATCTTTCAGTAGGTCCTTGCGGGTCACTCTGGGGTATTAAACAAACCCCACGGGCGCTTATCTCACCAGAAAGAAATTTGACTTTAAATTATCATTGCAACAAATAAAGGGTATCGAGAGGTATCAACGTGAGGCATGAGGGTCCGAGAGGTGTCGTGATGGTTCGTGAAGTGTGACATGAAGAGACGGTTTATCCTTGAATCGAAATGGGCTTCGTAGCTTCGGATGCAGGAGGCGGGGTAACGATATCCAGCATTGACGAAATTGGTCGGGGTTTATCTACCTTCTTTTCGTCAGTGCCGTCTCTGGTCAGAGATGACCGCGATTTCAGCCCCAATGCTGCAGGGTCTGCCTCAGCGGGAGGGTCAGGGAAGTCCCAAGATCGTGGCACCTAGATAGCTCATTAGCCCGACTTCCAGGAACCAGCATTCGTGCTAACACTTACCAGTGCTGCAGGCATCAGCCTTGACCCCATAATCAGATAAATTTTCCTCCGGAAATAGTGCAACTCACCATGTTGCTGCACAAACAACACCCTTTCCTTTATCCTGAGCTTTGATGGACTTGTACTCGAGATCCACAAATTGGGCAATGTATCGAACCAGAGGCAGAATTTCGCGGACACCATTGTTAACAAGGGCCATCGCGGAAAGGAAATTGACAATGGAACCAGTGATGGATTGAACGGTCTAATCCGGGCGTCCAGTAAGCTTCGCACCTAATACGACTCAGCGATTGCTTACCTCCAAGTAATGCAATGTCGGAGGTGGCAGCAGCAACTCCATTCCCCACCAGTCTGTCCATGGGTAAGTTTGGGTACCCTCCCCAACAAACAAAGGGGCTTACAAGTCAAAACCGAAATTCGATCGGTTGGTGGATAAATGCCTTGCGAAAACCCGTGAGGAGGTCTCTACTGGTCGAGCAACGCGTGAGGTACTCACTCCTATGATCAGGCGTAATCATCTGACCAGTGGCATAACCTAAAGCCATGAGCTGAGGCGTGATTTGCTTGACACCATTGAGCACCGTTTCCGCCGTGGGTACGGCCCCTGCAAGAAGCCCCTTGCCGTCTCCTGGTTGTCCCAGTCCAAGGTCAGGAGCAGAGACCAGATCAATGACCCGCATATCCTTCAACACAGCTGCCATTTTGTCGACAGGAGAAGTTGGCGTCGTATCTTGAGCCTGCACATCGACTGCCACGGTATGGAGCTTGGAGAAGTGAAGGGCATCCTCCTCGGCGTCTGGGTGTTCCAAGCACACCGCGTGAATGGGCGCCTCGCAATTCCTGTCACCTCGCCCGACGATTGGAAGCTTGCGAAGCTCTGCTATGACTCTGTTACCACTTGTCGGGTTGGACAGCTGTGATTTGATCTTGTCTACTCGATCTTTAGCCGTAATTGGGGAAACGAGAGGAGACGCCACGCTGGTTTCGCCTGTGATCAAGATCTGGAGCCGCTGAGCGCTTTTCTGTGCCCTTCTGTCTGCCCTGGAGACATGGTGCTTCTGAGGGTTCAAAGGGGCTTCCTGCATGGCCGCTTCGTGAGGAGCAGATGCGGGGATTTCTTTTGGAAGCGCTGGTGGACCCTTGGACCTCGGCGAGGAGATAGCTTGAATAGAAAACCGCCTAACACGTACAGGGGGCTTGGGCGTTGCTGCAGAGATGTCCCCTGTCACCGGTGTGACCTCGACAGAAGTCCTATCCTTGGGTTGCTCTGGAGCAAGGGGAGTACTAGAAGCAGGCTTGGGCTGACTGCTGACATTTCTCGAGAGCGATATAGCCTGGCGGATGGAGATCCTTCGTTTGCGCACAGGTGGAGGCTGGCTTTCGGCAGGCACCACCATGGCTGTAAAAGACTTCAGGTCCTCACTGGCAGCCACCAAGCTCTCGTCGCGCTCCAGCGTCTCTTTCAACACCGTTTCTGTGGCCACCACCGTATCACCATCCTTGGATTGTGTGACCTCCTGGGTGGTGGAAGAAGACCAAAGATACTTCCAAACCATGTTCTTATAGACTCCTAGCTCCGGCGAATTAGCACAGGGTAATCGAAGTATTGAGCTGGGCAACCGACTAGCTAGTGACGCCCCTTCTTCCGATAGATGAAAGCTGGTTTCAATGACCAGATGGGCACTTATGAGCGCCGATGGCCTGGTGGTTGCCGTCAGACGGCAGCGGGACGGAGGCTAGGAGGAAAGTCAGGAGGCACTTTAATGAGACTGACATCAATCATTGATGCAGTGATGTCAGCCTAGGAAACGGAACGGAATGCTTGAAAACCGTCCGCAACGGCATTTAACTCTTAAAAAATGGGGCGAGTCATGTTCTTGCCATGGTACCTCTACCCCAGCCCTTGGTCTCTGCTCTAAGACCGGACGGCCATGACGCTCACCCACTCGAAAGGCTCGCTTGTCCACAGAGCCATATCGTTCACCCATATGCTGGCTAGGTGCGTCAAGGTCAACTCAGAAGCGCTAAGGAATTGTCATGATGACCCGTCACCTTTGATAGACAAGCAAACCCAGTTCTGTTTGCTGTAATAATGGGTGCGATGAATACCATCTCTTGTACCTGCTCCACTGAACCACTTCTCAGGAACCGGGTCTGTGAGCATCCTGTTTTCGGCTTTCCCTTACGGAAAGGATTCGCAAGGCACGATCATTGCCAGCCTGGTCTGGTTCTTTCTAAATCTGTCTTTGTTTTGCACATTCACCGCGCTGTCCATAACAAAGTATTTTGTCTATCCAGACAGATGGACAGCGCTGGTGAGCAACCCTGTCACCAGCCTATATATCGGCGCCTTTCCAATGGGGCAGCTACGCTGCTCACCGTCGCTGTCGAGGTCATCTATGGCTACTATGGGTTTGGAGGAAAGCGCTTCCTCTACACCATATGGGGTCTGTGGTGGGTGGACGTGGCTGTCTCGATTGTTTGCGCGTGGCTTGGGGTTCATAACACCATGTTAGTTTCTTTATTCTCGCCCTGTGATCTGTTGCTCAATACTCTCTAGGTTTGTGAAACACCCATATACCCTTGCCACTATGAATTCCATGTGGTTGCTCCCGGTTGTGACATTAATTGTCGCATCGTCGGCAGGTCAGGTTCTGACAGTGCACCTATTGCCATACTCGCCACAGCATGCCCTCGTCACAGCAGGCTTTTCCGCGTTCATCGTAACGGTAGGGCTATCCCTTGCCCTGATGATTCTCACAATCTATCTCGCTCGGTTGGTCATACATGGACTTCCTCCAACCGGCGCTATCCTCACTGTCTTCCTTCCTCTTGGTCCCGCTGGCCAGGCGGGTTTTTCGATATACCTCCTTGGAGTAAATATGCGAAGGATGCTTCCTTTCGCAGACGCGGGCCATTCTGTCTTCCTGGGTTCGTCATTAATTGGTGAAACCATCTACGCGGTCTGTGTTGCTACCGCCTTCGTCCTCTGGTCCACAGCGACGATGTGGCTCATCTACGGACTGCTTGCACTCAACGCCACGCTACGCAGATCGAGGCCCGGTTTCAAGATGGGGTTCTGGGGTGTGGTGTTTCCAAACGTTCGTCTCCACTTCATTTCTTCGAATTGGTTGCGCTAAGATGAACTTCGCTTCAGGGTGTCTACGCCAACCTTACCCTTAGCTTAGCCGAGGCATTTGACTCAGGTGGGCTCCGCGTCTATGGTGCGATGTACGCTGTCATCGTCATCTGCCTGTGGACTGGGATTGCTCTCCGGTCTATAGTGGCACTCAAGGAAATGTGTGCCATCAAGCCCAAACCAAATGTGGAAACCAAGGGCGAAGAAGAGGGAGAGCAGGAGCTGCCTCCCATTGAAGCCGAGATTCCATGACCTTCACCTTGCTATTATCACAGAATGACATCATTTTTTACATCGGATCTCAGCGAGCGACTCGTCTTGGACTTATCTATGTGGTATATAGTCTCGTTCGCCGGTGTCGCACGGGCCCGGCGATGGCTTCAGACACTCCAGAGGCCAAGTTGCCTAGAAAATCATTGCGACACTGCATACGGCATCTTTTCACTATCATTTACTGCATCCTCCCAAGTGTTGACTCTATCGTTTTCAAGATCCTTTACCCCGGCATGGTTTACCATCAACATGGGCACCGGGACCGTGTCTCTGCTCGCAGCAAGATTTTACTTTGGACGAGGGGGGACCGCCTTAATGGTCATCTCTGGGATTTTCTTCTTCTTAAACCTCGTTCTTTGGTTGATGTTCGTCGCGATTACCATTACGCGTTTCTGCCTATACCCTCGACTTTTCAAAAAGGTCGTATTCAACACCACAGAAAGCCTTTTCGTCGGTGGCATTCCCATCGGCACTGCGACCTTAATTGATGCGGCACTGGTCCTCAATCAGACCTACGGTGTAGGAGGGAAAGGGCTTGTATTCTTCCTATGGGTTTTTTGGTGGATGGTTCTCGTGCTCGCTTTTGGGACAGCATTCGGCATGATATATGTCATGTAAGGTGCCTTTTCCTCAGTGCAGTGACCAAGGCTGATTTGTTGTAGGATGTACACTCCGAACCATATGATTAAAGAAACCACCTCACTTTGGGTTCTTCCTATCATCCCCATGATAGTTGTATCTTCTACAGGAGGAAACTTATCTCAGGCTCTAATAAGCGCCGAAAGATTACCGCTCGCAACCATCACAACCGCTGCCTCTCTTGTCTCCCTCAGTATTGGGATGAGCTTAACGCTTATGTTCACCACCCTTTACTTGACGCGTCTTGTCATCTATGGCCCACCCACAGCCCAAATTGTCGTATCAGGTTTCATCATCACCAGCCCACTCGGAATGGGAGGGTTCTCGCTCCTTACCAACGGAAAGACCTTGACAGACGTCTTCCCGGGGTCAACATTCGAGGATGGGGTGTTTCCTCGTATTGAACTCGCCGGGCAGATTCTGTATGGCCTCTGCTTTGGCTTCGCGTTCATCCTGTGGTCAATGGGGATTTGCTGGTGGCTTCTAGCTGTCTTCACCATCGTTCTCGTCAGGCAGCGTGAATCCATACCATTCACCTTGACATATTGGGGTGCTGTGTTCCCTAATGGAGCATACGCACTGTTAACCATTCAACTGGGGAACGTTACGGGCAGCCTCTTCTTCCACTATCTTGGAGCAGTCTGGTTCTGTGAGTTTGCTTGCTTGCGTCGTTTGAAACCGTGCTGATGCGTTGAATTACAGGTTTGGTCTTGATGCTTTGGCTCAATGCAGCTATACCTACTGTTATCCATACATATGACACGTCCATCTTTCCGGAATCGACCCCCGATCCCGTCAAGCCACCTAGAATTGGCCAGGCGGCACAACATCGAACGAATAGTTATCATGCTACCAATCACGCTCATGCACTTTCATGAACTTGCACACTTTTCTGCTCCGGTATATACCCCCTGTACATATACCCCTGCGACCTAGTCAAATGTTTTGGGATAAAAAGACATCTATTGCTTTCATTGTCCAGACGCGTCCCCATTCGGCAAGTCAGTTCCCCTGAGCGCGCAGCACAGCAGCTGTTGCCAAGTGATGATGGCAGCCTTGAACCGCTTCCACCATCCGGCCTGCATACCCAGCAAGCAGTATTCTTAATGTCAGCGCGGCCTCAAGCCTCCGATTACCAGCCTCTGGGGCAGAACGGTGAAGAAGAGCTCGAGGCTCCCGAAGACAGCAGAGTCGACGCCGGACCATCGACCCGGCACGGTCGACTGCGGTCTGGCGGAGGAGCGAGCGTTGACCTAGCCAAGCTCGATAGTGCGTTCAAGAGGTGAGCCCGTAGTACCATAGAAGATGAAGGTCGAGCTCACACTGCTGGATAGATGGACAGAATCTATTGCGCAGAAAGTCAAGCGCAAGAAGAACAAAGTCCCTAGCCACAGTCAACGGAAGCAAATATGGCGGAGTGTGTTCGAACCTACGATCGCTCCGGTTTCCTCACATAGTCCAGTGAGAAGTGTTCTACCTCAGAGGGGGCTTCCTCGATTAACAGGCGCACTAGATCAAGACTTTGGACCACAAACCACCCATGACCGACGGGGACTTCGACGCGTAGGTCGCGTTATACATCGACCCTTGGCAGGTTGTTGACCTTGTTCACAGGATTGTAGACTCTGTAAAGTCTGCGATTTCAGAAGGCATTCATCCGAAAATGATTACCAAGGGATCATCAGGGTCGTATTTCGCGAGAGCAAAGGTTCAAGGGCGGGTTCAGACAGTTGCGTGAGTTAAGGCTGTAGATTGCGCGGACGAACACTCATCTTCATGGAGAACAGTGTATTCAAGCCCAAAGACGAGGAACCATACGGAAGGCTGAATCCCAAGGCAAGTGCCCATGTTTCCATGACGTATGCCGATGACCTGACCTCTGCCTTCAGACCACAAAGTGGCTGCATCGACAATTTCGCTGGATCATACCATTTGGAAGGGCCTGTTTAATCCCTAATCTCAGGTTTGCTGGGTTTTCTCCAATAGCGTCTATATCTGCTGATGCTACTTTGCAGTTATATATCTGAAGCTGCTGCATCGTTATTGGACACAAGACTGGGACTCCACATCGTTCCACCCACGAAACTGGTATCGTTCTCTAGCCAGGTGAGCTCTTACCTTAATGCGATCGATTCGACACCAACACGTCGCAGGCCTTCTTCTATGACTGGATCGACAGGACTGCGGCGAAGAAGGGCAAGCCCCTGCCAGAGAAGATTGGCAGCATGCAGTATTTCCTGCATGGGTACCAAGGTAAGTACTTGGAGAGGCGCGATTTGCTTTGCCACTGAAACGACTTGCAGATGCTTCTGAGTTTCTGAGGAAACACCCGTGGCCAGGCCGTGCGATCTCTGATACGTTTGACGATTCAACGCATCGTCATGGGAGCATTTCCAAAAGATTTATGAGTGCACTCAAGGTTGTCTGCGGAAAGACAGGGCCAAGCGAAGACGTTTACGACGATACAGACTACGAGGAGGACCAGGCGTTGTACGACGCAACGGAACACTCTGGCGTTCACAGGCCGTTCTACTGGAGCCAGACTTTGCAGGATAATTTCCGCGAAGAACTCGAAAAGTGCGTCCTTGTTCCCTTGGCACGAACCGAGTGGCTGCTTACATTACGCGAATATCAGGCTAGTTATCTTGGGTATGTACCCCGCCAGTGCATTCTGCCTGCTCCAGTGGCTGAATTTGTTTGCTTTCAGACTATCTTATGCTCAACACAGACCGAGGAGCAGACAACTACATGATCAAGTTTTGTGACAGCGATCACGCAAGTACACTTGTCGACGTAGCCCCTTCACGCTCTGTACGATTAGAAATGCCGGTAATGAGTGAGCTGCGACGTGCAGAAGGATCTGGGTCTCAACCAGATGCCTCTAACAGTGGGCCTCATACCTCAACACCAAGGCCTGCGTCGCGGGCATCTGCTGCTTTCAGCGATTGGAAGCGTAGGCCCCATATCCACATCGCAGCAATTGACAACTCCCTCTCCTTCCCACATGAACACCCTCAAGGTTGGCGGTCATATACCTACGGCTGGCTCTTCCTCCCTGTTAGCCTTATCGGCCGACCGTTTAGTGATAAGACTCGAAATCACTTCCTGCCCCTCCTGACATCAAAAACATGGTGGGAGGAGACAACGTTCCAGCTAGAGAAGCTGTTTTCAGTCGATCCAGATTTCCATCCCAAGATGTTTGCTGTACGTCTTCCATCCTGAATCTCGGTTGAAAGTCGCTTACCCTTATCTTTCTCTATCAGCGCCAACTTGCTGTTATCAAGGGTATGTCATAGGGCAGCTTGCACGTTGCTTCATTTCCCTTACCGTTCCTGTAGGCCAAGCTTGGAACATTGTGCAGTCTCTGAAACACGACGTGAGTTGCTTCTTGATGTTGCGGTTGCTTTTCATTAAACTCTACTGCTCTATAGGATGAAGGTTTGCAACGCTTCTCGCATGATATTTGATTGTCTGCTCACTTCTTTCCAGGACCGTTGGAGCTAACACGCCGAATCAAGGTGTTAGTTTGGGATGAAGAGATTGAAGTAGACGGCTTGGACGGCGCAAATGACGAAGATGAGCCGTCATCGCCAGCAATGTCTATCAGTAGTGTTCCTCTTCCGAGACGATCGCGTAGCCAGAGTTATGGCGAGTTCCCACCACCAATGCGTCGGACATCCACAGACGCTTCTGGAGCACCTAGACCTGTGCCGTTTGCAGCCAAGTTCCAGCGGATACACCCTGGAACGACTGGTGTGACAGTTTTGGAACACCTGGAACGGTTGGATGCTGTTGAAGCCAGTCTTCAGCGGCTTGGCGTGGACGATGAGGAGGTTGACATCGGAGTATCTTCCGCTCCTCCTGCACCATCCAGGCGCCCGCACAGCACACATAGCCGACAAGGGTCGAATAGTGTGCATGCACTGTACTCGCCACCAACGAGCCCACGATTGGAACCTGTCCTTGAAGCGTCTCGTTCGCCTTCGGCCTCTGCTTCCGATGGGCCCGACTCGCGGCGCAGTTCCTTGGATGAAGAAGACCTGGTTGCGATGTCAAAGTCTACATCACACGTAGAAGGTGGATATCCTTTCAGCCGTAATATTGGAACA
This sequence comes from Coprinopsis sp. MPI-PUGE-AT-0042, assembly GCA_020736565.1. Lineage (NCBI taxonomy): Eukaryota > Fungi > Basidiomycota > Agaricomycetes > Agaricales > Psathyrellaceae > Coprinopsis > Coprinopsis sp. MPI-PUGE-AT-0042. The sequence continues at coordinate 399,850 of JAHBOF010000005.1, read as the reverse complement.
ATCACCACTGCTGGCCTGGATTGGACAGAGGATGGAGAACCACAGAAACGTGTCATGATAACGGAGGTAAGCGCGTTGTCATTTCCGTTTGGGACATGCTCGCCAGAACTAACCGTGCTTCCTCTTCGATAGCGACTGGAAACGGTCAAGAAAGCTCCTCTTTGCTCTTGTTGGTAGTACACATTGGTCATACATTAAGCACTTGCATCTTATTTAATTTGGGTTATCGCGATGGATAGCAAGGCATGAGGGTGAACGTTCGTTGCCTGGATATTTAATAACAGCAATCGATCACTCTCCTTCGTCCATGAGCCATTGAGCAAAGTCATCCAGTCGCTTCTTTTCTGCTTCATCTCCGTCTCCGTAGTCATCCTTGGCATCGCTGCGTTTGAATCTCTGTTTGCCTGTGAAGAGCTCTGCCACGACTTGGCGACCATCGAAGAATCGCCCGTTCATTCTCTGCAATTAAAGTCAGTCCAGTCACAGTACTTTTGATAGGAGACTCACGAGGATGCACGCCTGGGCGCTTACTGGATCTCGGAATTTGACGGTCATAACGCCTTCTGGTTCCAGCTACATAACCGTCAAAATAGTGTGATCCAAGATAGAGGAGGTCACTCACGTCGTATAGAGTAACGTTTGTGACTTCGCCGAGTGACGAGCATTCGTCTCGAACATCTTCTTTGAGGTCGAGGAGTAGAGAGGCATCCTTCTCGATATCCTCGGGAGCAAACATATGTCTGAGGATCACAACACGGCCCATCCTTGGAGCCGGTGTCTCTTCTTCGTCTGGTTGTGGGCCAAACCCATCGTCAAAGCCCCATTCGTTTAGCTTCCTGAAAGTCTTGTTAGAAAGCCCAATCAACGACCGCGAAGACGATCCATACTTTTGCATCTTTCCTATACGCCTTGTTGCGGCTTTTTTGTCTACCACCTTGCGGGGCTGAGAAACGCCGTTCTTGCTCTCGTTCTTGTGCTTGAAGTCTGCCTGGGCAACGCGCATGACCGAAGAGCCATCTCCCAGTCTCAGCTCGGCTTCGTCCAACATGGTTATTGCGAGTGGTACCGATTCCTCCTTGAAGTAGACGATAAGGGCTTCTCCGCTGAAGGTTCCGTCCTCCTTCGCGTACATTTTGATCTTGTGGTCGCCACTATCGTCTTCTTCGAGCACACCAAACTTTCCAAACCTCTCTGCCAACTCTTCTGCCGTCGCATCCACAGGAAGATTCGTCACATAGATCGCGGTGTTTTTGGATTTACGCTCCCGCTCTTCCTTCTTTCCACGCTTTGTAGACGGTTCTCCAGCGCTATCTGAAGGATCGGTTGCAGCGCCTGTAAAGTTCTCCACCTTGCGCTTTTTGCTTTCGCGTTTCAGGACCGGTGCCGCTGGTGTCTGGCATTGCCCTGTTGGTTAGTTCTGAGCAAATGGGTTCGATAGACAGCTGAAAGCTCGTACCGATTCGTCTACACCCTGCATGGAGTAGGCAGCTTGTTGGCGCTTGACGAGATCTTCATCCAGCTAAGGGTATATGACTCGTTAGCAACACCGATGGCTTAGGTACCATAGCACGTACCACTGGGACCCAAGCACCCTTTGCACTGTCGTACTCGATCTCTGTTCCATCATCTTGCTCCAGTCGCCAGGTATCAGATTCCTTGTTAAAGTAGACCCTTGTGTCGATCAATTCAACTTGAGTATGTTCAACGGTTCGTATCTGAGAGAAAAGGGCAAGACTTACCGCTCGTCGTCTGCGAATGCGGCTGCCTGTGCTTCTGCAGATGAGCCTGCAGCCGCTGCTGGGGGTGGAACTGACATCGTGAGGGTAGAGGATAACGCTCTGGCTCGACTATCGCGAACGTTTCCCGAGTGTTTGCTCCTGTTTACTTAGGCCTTTGAAGCGCCTGTCAAGCGCTCGTGCTAATTGCTGGGTCCCACCCAATGTTGAGGTCCTTCAGTATCGTCCTGAAACATATCCATACCCATTATCGCGTTTTCGCAGTGTCTTTCCTGGCCTTGTTACGCCTAGACACGCAGAGGGTCTGAAAGTTAGGGGCGTAATTGATCGGAGTTCGGTACCGCGCTCGAGTCCCCAACCAATGTGGCGCCTTTGTCATGGAGTCGCCGCCCGACGCAACTTGAACACGACTGTCTATGAGCCTTGCTCGTCCCTTGTCTCTGCTAGCTGCTCGACAACGCGCCCTCTTCAAGAACCCTCTGCTTAAACGGCTGCAATCCTCTGACTCTCGCTTTCTACTTATGGCTTCGACGCGTTCTTCTGCTAGATTGGCTTCCAGGGCTGCTTCCACTTTGGTGGAGGCAGAGACTGAGGTAGTTGCCTCAAAGGGAAAACGCAAAAGCAGTAACGCTGCACCCAAGACGCCTGCTGCGAAGAAGTCCAAGACTACATCCAAGGCGGCAGATGCTGCAACTCCTCAGCCTCGGGCACCTCTGGCAGTCATCTCATCTACCGTTGCTGTATCTGGAACAACAGATACACCTGTTCCAGCTGTGCTGACTTTCGACTTTGAAGAAGCCATGCAGCATCTCATTGATGTAGACTCTCGGTTTCAGGACTTGTTCGACAAGATGCCTTGTAAACCTTTCGAGCATCTTGAACAGCTTCATCCCTTCCGGTAGATGCGCCTTCCTGTACTGTTGGGAGAAACAAAGCTTATACCTCTCTTTCAAATCAGAGCGCTCGCTATATCAATTCTGTACGTGGCTCTGCACCGGAGTATATTCTCGTCGACTAACTTGAGATTCCGTGTTTAGAGGACAACAGATATCATGGCGTGCCGCCCGCTCGATCACCCACAAGTTCATCAGGATGTGGAACCCTGATATCGCTGAAGAAGTCACAGATGAGTACGTATTCTCTTTGGATAACCTGGGCTCGTAACTGGAACCGGTGTAGATCACGAGAGGCTGCTATGAAAGTCTTTCCTTCACCGGAGCAGGTGTCTCAGGCGCAAGTAGCTCAGCTCCGGACTGCTGGTTTGAGTGAAAGGAAGGCCCAGTATAGTACGTCCATTCAAATACCCTGGAACGTGGAAATTCGTTACTGACGATGCTATTCATAGTTCAGGATCTCGCCTCCCGATTCGCGGATGGCAGATTGAGCACTGACAAGTTATTGAAAGCCACCGACGATGAACTGGCCGAGATGCTCATCGACGTCAAGGGGATAGGCAGAGTGAGTTGCACTCTATGAAAACTCGAGGTTGGCCCACTAACTATTGAGTTTAGTGGACAGGTGAATACGATTGAAGCACGCGCTTGAATCGGTGTGACTTAACCTCTTTGGCAGTTGATATGTTTGCCATCTTTTCTTTACACCGCCCAGATATCTTGCCGGTCGGTACGTTAACGTTCCGTCCAATGCAAGGCTGCTCGCTGATAACATGTGCCTCTGTTCAGGAGATCTTGGTGTCCAAAGAGGCATGGCGCGCTGGTTCCTCGCTCTTCACTCTCCTGCCCACCCTTACATGATTTCTCCGGAGAAGGTTGACACATCGACTCCAAGGCTGAGGCAGAAGAAAAATGGCGAGGATGATGCGCTCCCCGTGGTCGGTACGGGGAATAAACAAGAAGGCGATACGGTTGCTATTGATGCGATGGTATCAAGCGCAGACACCTCCCTCCTGCCCCCATCGTTTACGCCTTCGATTGCCAAAACTTTGGAAAAGCCAACGAACACACCTACCCCTCTCCCGGGCGGGATCACTACTTCCCTATTGAAGGGCAGGCTGGGCGGACAGAAGGTCAAGTGAGTTCATTTCAGCCATGAGGGAATAGTTGACGAAGGTCTGACGAGCGTGACATATAGGGGAGCCTTCCTAACCCCACAGGAGATGGCAGATCTTACGGAGAGTTGGAAACCATATCGAAGCCTCGGTGAGTGATTTGCCTTTGATATCTTTTAGCTTGAGATTCCTGACCAGTGCTGCCAAATACGGTCGTCCTCGTAACCTTCCGGGATTGAACCTGATAGGCGTCTATTACATGTGGTCGTTGGCGGAACCAGCGAGCAAGTAAAGCTGCGGGGGGAGGCGAGTGACTCCATACCCTAGGATGTATACCATTCCGTAGACCCCTGTACAAGAGGAGCCCCAACTCAGGGTATTCGTTCTGACTCTGACGGTAGTCCCCATCGGGTGATGTCAGCGCTCAGCGCTAAAAGTGTCATGATCGGAACCAGGATATCGCCTGGTTGCCCTGTAAGGAAACTTCCGGGACGACCTAGGTGTTCCGTTTTGTACGCGGCGCACCGCCCGTCCATGTGCACCCTCTTGCCATCTCCACAGCAGTTCTGGACTCTGTTGTGACATAAACCCAGCATAAAATCCACAGGTACATCATTTTTGTCAAGGTCTCAAAATTTGCTGTCTGTGATTATACCCCTTGACTTTGTCCCACTCACTTTGTTCTACACCCTTCAAGACATCAGTCCAACTCCCGCGACGCGCTTGTCTAGAACGAATCCGGCTTACTCGCGACCGCAGGCTCTCCATTCATAGCACCACAGCCCTAGACGCAGCTACTATGACCGTTAAAAGCCCAGTTGGAGGGTGTTTCCCGCAGTCCAGTTTCCCGGTTTCCTGCCCCGTGTCGTCTGACAGCTCTTCGAACGTGCACCACCTCGAAAGGCGCTCATCGGTTGAAACCGTGGTCGACTCAATAAAGGACCAGCCACCAACAGCCAGCGAGGACCAATCGCTAAAATCGCCCAGATTACCTGCTTCTAGCAATTCTACCGAGGAATCCGCGTTTAATCTCATCGACCGCGTTTTCAAAATAAACAGTTGCCATTCCTGCTCTGCTTCTTCGAGTCCATCACTTCACCCCACCTCATCCCGCGATATGCAGCAGCAGCAACAACAACAGCGGTTCAGACCTCCGCTTGCACGCCGTAAGGCTCTCTTCTCAACGACCAAGCCGTCGTCTCCGTATCCATGTCAAGTGGCGTCTGCGCGCCGGTATTCAACACACTTTCCAGAGGGACACCAGCTCGACGCGCAGTTTGCAGAGGCATACCAGCTACAGGATGAGCTAGGATCTGGCGGATACGGTTTCGTCATGACCGCTCTCGACCGCGAAGACGGTCTCGAGGTAGCGGTCAAGTTCATTATCAAGGACAAGGTGCCAGAACACTGTTGGATTAACGACCCAAACTTTGGCAAGCTCCCAATGGAGGTTGTCCTCCTCAGCTTCGTTGACCATGAAAGCATTGTCAAGTGCTTGGATGTCTTCGAAGACCCCGTTTACTTTTACCTGGTACGTGTCAGTCCCGTTTATCTTTAGCCGCAGCGCTGACAGTGCTGCGCAGGTTCAAGAGCTGCACGGCTCGCCGTGGAATAGATCCCATGGATTCACGCTTGACTGTACTTCAGGTTCAGGGACAACGAATTCAACACCGTCGCTATCGACGCCCTCCCTTTCTCCATCCATATCCGAGACATCCCTTCCCTCTTCACCAAGAACGCCACCCCTAAGCTACCCCCTACTACCCGTTGCGTTTCCAGAAGGCGCATCTCACTCTCCTTCCGGGGATGGCGAAGAAGAGTACTCCATTGAGCAAGCAATGGAGTCCAAGCTAGAAATTACCAAGCGTCCCTCGTACGACCTATTCGAGTGTATCGAGCAATCGGAGCAGAAACGTCTCGCAGAGGAGCAAGCCCGCTATGTGTTTGCACAGGTCGCAGACGCCGTCCACTATCTCAACGCTCTAGGCATCGCACATCGTGACATCAAGGACGAGAACGTTGTGATTGACCACAATCTAAAGGTAAGCACCATGCTATGCTTTGACGTGCGATAAGAAAGAACTGACGGGACTCGATCAGATCAAGATTATCGACTTTGGCAGCGCTACCATCGTTGATCCCTGCCAGCCAAGACCCTACTATGACCTGTTCTACGGCACAGCTGCGTATGCTTCTTCTGAGATTCTTCTCAAGAGAAAGTATAAGGCTGCGCCCGCCGAAGTGTGGACGCTTGGCGTCCTGCTCTCCTATCTTTTGGCTGGCGTATCGCCGTTCCCCACTGTTCGCGATGCAGTGGACGGCAGGATCTTCCTGTCCGAATCCCTGGGACTGAAGCCGTCAGCAAACGCGATGGATTTGCTGCGAATGTGCCTTGATCCCAACCCGAAGACCCGAATTACCATTGAAGGAATCATGCAGCACCCGTGGTTGCACGAAGATCTGTCCGCAGAGTATTCATAGGACCACCAAATATTCCCCTCCCTCGCGCAATCTTTCTCTCCTATCCATCTCTCTCGCTGTGACACCCTTTATTTCACCTGTAGACTATTCTATTCACTCGGACTCGGATCACCCGCATTTGTATAGTAGCAGCATAGCATTCTTGTAGCATCCGCCTCCTCGCTTCTAGCAAGCAGCCTCGTAGTCATTTCCCGTAGTATCTTCAGTTAATTTCTTGGTAGTAGTTGTAGTAGATTTAGTGAGTACGTACTCAATTCGATATCGAGTACGACCCTTTCATCACGGCTCCAGCCAATGAGAACGCAAGAATTGATTTGCTGACATGCCTCCGGTTTCGGCCTCTCCACTCGTCGTTCGCTTCAACGAGCTGAATGCTCACCACAACTTTCCCCTAGGCCGTCATGTCGTTTGCTTTGCGAGCATCTGGTACGGCTCTCCGTCGTCTCTATATGCTCTGGCTCTGACCGTACGTTGCAGTCGTGAACGCTTCGCGCCGAACGGCGTGTCACCGCGCTACCGTTCTCCCTGGTGTGTTTTGAGAGAAACTCGGTGTATTCTTGAGCAATGGCTGATATGGACCACTATTCGACTTAGGCCTTCGCTCATTGCATTCTTCAACACCTACCTCGGCTGAACACCCAACTCCTTACACTGCTATTGCCAAGCAAGGCTCTAACCAGCTTAGCCTGGAAACACCTCAGAACAAAGCTGGTGGGTCGGGAACTTTGCGGAATATAGAAGGAGGCGCTGACAGAGGATTGCAGAATATGTTCTCTCTACTCTTGACAAGGTTGCCAACTGGGCAAGGCAGGGTTCCATGTGGCCCATGACTTTCGGTATGGTTCCGAGCTGAATTACAACTCGAACCCTTCGTTGACCTGGAGCTTCAGGTCTTGCCTGCTGTGCGGTAGAGATGATGCACATGGCTGCCGCTCGTTATGACCAGGATCGTCTTGGTGTCGTTTTCCGTGCTTCTCCTCGACAGAGCGACATCATGATTGTTGCGGGTACCTTGACCAACAAGATGGCACCCGCTCTCCGCAAGGTCTATGACCAGATGCCGGAACCCCGTATGTCATGTCTCGGAGTGAATTGGGAGTTCAGGCACTGACTGTACCACTAGGATGGGTCATTTCTATGGGGTCATGTGCAAACGGAGGTGGCTACTACCACTACTCGTACTCTGTCGTTCGTGGATGTGACCGTAAGTTTGAGGTTGCTCTGCTGGAGGCTCCGTATTGACTTTTTTGTGACAGGTATCGTCCCCGTCGATATCTACGTTCCTGGCTGCCCACCTACAGCTGAGGCCCTGCTGTACGGTATGCTTCAGCTGCAGCGGAAAATGCGACGCAGTCGCAAGGGTGTTCTCTGGTAGGCTCCTTATGATTACAGGGGCTAAATCTTTACTGAACCCTATCCCCTAGGTATCGCAAGTAAACCTTTGGATACCTACTTCTTAACTTTGTAGACGCGGAGTATTATGTATTCGTCGAGCTAGTTTATACTTTTAAGAGTTAGATGTTTCAAAGGAATCTGACTCGACACAGTGAAAGAGGACTGAGAAATTTGATGTCAATGGACCCTGGTGCTTTGCGATCAGAAGACCGCATAATGAATGCTCTATTTGTATTTGGATGGAATTGTACTGAGGCCGTGCTGCTGTTTTCTGTCTACAACGTCTTGCCGTTACGCGTTGTTCATCGTGTCCCACAGCGAGCTCGCCCTAAACCTGCAGTGAGCGACATTCTCGGCACGCCCAGCTCGCTGTCACCTGCTTCTTACGGCACAAGCCTCCGCTTGCAGTGTCACCCTCATGGCGACTACTCTCCAGGTTCTCCGAAACGATGCTGCCCCAAACGCTCACTCCAACCTCTACCCAAGAGCTCTAATGGCTGAACTCGACCTCAAGGACAACCGCTACCCATCTCTCTCGCCCAAACCACGGGGAAACCTGGGCCACAATCCCTCGTCGCTATCCGCCGACATGGCGACCATGGAGCGACGTATGACCAACGACTCACAGCTGGCAAGACGAAGCTACGACCCAACAGCCATGGGCTCACCCTCGAACAGTGAGCAGCCACGACAGCGCTCGGGGGGCTCTCCCAACGGTGCTCGGACGCCTGATGGGAGGCCATCGAGTTCACAACAATCGCAAGATCCGTCGAGGACATCGCTGTCATATGCGCTGCCAGAGAACGCACCGCGCCGGGTGGTCGAGCGGTACAGTCTGGATGAAAACGGAGCTCCTGTCAATGGGCAGCTGGGTCCTGGACGGAATTCGTCATTGGATACACCTACTCGATCGAACACTCCCCAACCGACGAGACCATTGGCCAATGGCACCGAGAATCCGGGAACCTTGTTTGCCAATACCCCCAGGCATCCCGATGTAGCTCTTGCTTCTTCGCCTTCTGCAGGCAGCAACAGCAACGGATTTCCCCCCATCATGCCTCTGTCGGCTTCGCCCAATTATCAGCCCCCGGTTTCATCAAGGAATCGAACGTATCCCCAGCAGCCCACGTACGTTAACCCCTCCAAACCCCCGAATGCCGTCGACGCCGTCTACACTCCCATGCCGCCCCCACAGGAAGAGGTTTGTCTCGAGTGTGCTATGAGAGACCAGGATATGGCAGATGTCGATGTCACGTCACCTGGTGTTTGGGATAGGGCAAGTGACGTGCAGTATGAAGAACTGAAGGAGAGGGAGAAGGAGGACTCGGAGAATGGCCTTACATCCGACCCAAACCGACCTCGTGCAGTTGGTGGTAGGCTCACAGAACAAAATCTCAAAATATGGCTCAGTATTGTACGTTATGGCCTCTTCAACACTCTATCTCCTCTAACACTTTCTTTAGAACCCCAGGGAACCGGCATCCAGGCAGCAGACCCTGAACACCTATGTCAAGGCTCAACGCGCCGTGTTGGAGGCAGAGGCCATGGCCCATACACAAGCTATGCAAGAAGCGAAACGATTGGATAGCAGAATGCGTGATACCTACTCTCAGCTGCGTCGCTCAGCCTACGAACTGGGAAGCGCCCCCGCTCCTACAGATGATAGTGGGGCAGTCCGCATCAAACCTCCTATCTCTCCTGTGGGACAAAACTACACCCACAGTCATACCCGATCGCAATCCCGCGATGTGACTCTACTGGAGAATGGTATGATTGTTGAGACGGTGGATGTTCGTCGGGAAGAGAGGGAGGCGAGGGAGAGGCGACGTAAGGAGGAGAAGAGGGCCCGCAAGTCGTCGAGAAGCTCTGTCTTTGATGCAACGTCCATCATGTCTGGAACAAGTGGAGGACAGCAATATTCGGACACTCTCAGGCCCCATCCGGTCCACTCATCGGCGAGTATGCCCCGCCCTACCAGTGTCTTCACCAATGCTGGCCATGAGAGGCCCGACCTACCGCGAGCTTACTCTCAAGCTTCCTTCTCTGATGTTCACAGCCTTGGTTCGACATCACCAAGGCGCAAGTTCTTTGGCATGCGAAATCTTAGCACAGGTTGGAGAAGTCAAGATAGTCTCGCTCCAAGCTATGCGCCGTCAGGAATGTCGGGCAGTATGATGGATATGCAGTAAGCTTTTCTTCTTCTCGCATCGGTCTCTATTTCCTTGCTGACGTGCGTGATCTAGTGTTGCTCTACAACGGGAAGATCGTCGAAAGACACTCCTGTCGCCCAATGATGGAGGTGCCTCTCGAAGAAGCGTAGCCTGGCCCCTTGAAGATCAGGCCCCGGATCCAGCTATCGCCGCCGCAGAAGAAAAGGCAAAGAAGAAGAAGAGTGGTCTCATCAAGTGGTGGAGAACGGTAACGCGATCGAATAAACCCGACATGCCTAACCCCCGCGAATCCATGTATCAGCCAGATGATGGACTCCCTCTTGCGCCGCCCCCTCCGCTATCGTATCTAGTCGGCAGAAGCTCTCCAGAGGTTCACCTCAATAATCGGAGTGTTTCATCACCGTCAAGTCCTCCCTCCGTCACCACCCCGATGTTTGCCCAAAACATCAACGTGTCACCGCAGAATGGTCAGTCAAGTGGACTTCCTTCGCCCACGTCGGCACGACCTACGCCAAACGGCTTCGAGTCAGAGTCGACCATGGTAAATTACGACGATAGCGGCAAGAAGTCGAATGAATGGCGCCTCCATCCTGCTGCCTCTGAACCTGATTTGCGAGGTCGAGTGATGAACCAAGGCCCAGTTCCTCCTGTGCCAAGTCTACCCAATGGTGCTCGAGTAACTATTACAAAGGCGTCGAGGGAAAAGTCCCTTCCTCCCCTTCCAACGGACGAATCGCCTGCGCTGCCTTCTCCTGGTGACCGACCGCATACCGTGTATAGCTATGATCCTCGCGCTATGCCCCCTGGAACTCGCGCTCCGCACGACTTCCTTCCTCCCCCGTCTTTCCAGAACGACCTCCGACGGCAGTCTTTCAGTGGTATGGGATCCAAACCGAACCTGGCCATCCACACTGCTCCTGCCCCTGATCCTCGTCAATCTCTCAGCCCGCAGTATGACGAGTTTGGATATTCAAGGCGGAGTCTAGGCTTCCTTGGAGATGATTCCCATCGACGGGCGACATCTCCTATTCCTTCGTCGACGACCAAGCGGAAGAGCAAGTTTGGATTCGCTTCTCTGCTCGGTGGGAAGAGCAAAAACAAGGAGCCTGAAAACAACTATCTTACCTTCACCTCCGAGCCCCTTCAAGTGCCGTACGGTGGACAGCCCTTCCCTACAATGGGCGCGAATTACCGCTACGAGGACAACCAAAGTGGCAATGCTCAGGCTACTGGAAGTAGCGGCGACCATCAGCATCAGCAACAACGCCCGACGAGGACGAGCATGCTGGGCAGGAAGCCGTTGAATGAGCTTGTGGCGCAGGATGCAGAGTTTGTGGCGTATCGCTATCCTTCAACGGATCAAAGACTCGACCTTGCCAGGTAACGTTTTAGGGCCCCCTTTGTGTTTGGTTTTCATTCGTTGGATCGGAGACATGTCTTCTTGCCTGTTCATTCAGATTCTTCTCGCTTGTTTCGAATCTTTCTTTGACTTTGGGACCACCCCCTGTCTCTTGCAAAAATTGACTTTGGATCATGCACACCTGTTGTTTCTGGACACCCCCTTTGGTTTCTCGCCTCCATATCAACTATTATCTCTATTCATTCGATTATGTCTTTTGCCATTGTCCTCGCTGTCTCTTCATCCCAAATCATAAAGCTGAACCCCCCAGGACCATGTCTTTCTTTTATAATCGAGTCCTTAGGTCTTGATTCAATTATCCATCTCCCTCCCGTTAGGCCTTTTCATAGCTCGTAATACAGTTTCTATGGCATCACCCATAACAAGTGTTTCCTGTCCTTGCGTGCTCTCCATCCGAAAGAAGTAGTAGGTTTTCCGAGTTTGGTAATCACGAGGCAATTTTGCGCTAAGAGTGGCGTGCCAAGTTTGGCTCTGACAGCTAACAAACGAAGACGACAGGATCTTTATACTCTCTCTTCTTCCCTCACTCTCATCCTCCCAAACGAATCACATTTCAGCCATGGTGAGTCTTGACGCGTGGTCTGGCATCCGCGAAGAGATCTCGCTAACGACGCGTCTCAGGCACCAAGAGGCCTTTCAGCAGAAGAGAAACGCGTCAAGATGCTGGAGATTTTGCATGAGACTGTGAGCTCCTCTCTTCCATTGCTCGGCATTCGTGTTGATTGAGGCTGGCCCCCCAGAAGGACTTTTATCAAGTATGTCCTTCGCCGCATAGATGCATAATGTTTGCTAAATCCTGCGCGGCATGATTCAGCTCAAAGAATTGGAGAAGCTCGGGCCAAAGATGAAGGGCATTGGTATGTATCCACTTTTATTTCATATTCTTGGGCCAAACGCGTCGTCGTGCTTCAGTATCGCAGAGTGTCAAAGAAGTCGTGCAAAGCCTGGTCGACGACGGGCTCGTCCAGATGGACAAAATCGGTTCCTCAAACTGTTCGTGCTTCACTTCTTCCATGCACCGTTGACGTGTTAGGTTGCATGTCCCCTAGTTTTCTGGAGCTTTCCGTCCCAGCGCGGAGCAGCTGTAGGTCTGACTTTCATCTCCATCGCGCCGCTTACAAGCAAAAGCACGCCGATAGCTGCAAGCTCAGCTTCAGAAAGCACAGGAGACAAACGAAGCCCTTGAAGCTCAGGCTTCGGAGCTGAAAGAGTCGATCAGGGCGGAGAACGAAGCAAGGCCTGTTTCTGTATGTTCCTGGTGCTTTCTTTTGATTTATCACGAGCTAATTCCTATAATATTCCAGGAAGAGCGAACGGAGCTCTTGGCAAAATTGGCAGCACTGAAGAAGCAACACGGAAAGTTACAAGATGAATTGGCGGCGTATGGAAATTCGGATCCTGTCAAGGTCGAGCAACTCAAGAGAGCAGTCGTTCTGGGTAAAGAGGCTGCACTTCGCTGGACCGGTGAGTTGTCGAATTCTCACAGAATATATTTGCTGACAAAAGTAACAAAAAAGATAATTACTGCTCGGCCTTCAGCCATTTTACAAGGTTGAACCCCGTAGATCCTGATGAGCTGAGAAGATACTTGGAAGTCGGCGATGACTACGAGGATATTTACTAGTTACTCCGATGATAACAAAAGGAGATGCCATCGCTTTTAAAGGTTAAGCTCAGCTAGTCAGTGTGAATCCAACACAGAAGTTGCGCCATAATATTTCACCTGTGGCGTGCAGACCGAGATTCATCCTCGAAAGCCCCTATTTTCGATTGGAACCGTGACAAGCACGTGTGCGTGAGGCAGATTACCCAAATCAAGTTTGCACTCCCTTCCACGCTTCAAAATCAGACTTGGCTCTGGACGTTGATAGGAAAACACACACAAGGGGAATTCCCAACTCCCGCTCCACGATGTCGCAGAGTCCGACGGTAGCAGGTGCCAATGGTTCAGAACACGCCGCTAAAAGGAGACGCACTGACGCTGGTTCAGTTCCTGTCGTCGCTGGAGAACATTCCCCTGCAGGGATGCAGGGTGCCCATGTGTCTGCATCCGCCCCGACGCACATCCCAAAGCGAGGGGCCCGAGCATGTACCAATTGTCGAAAAGGAAAGAACCGATGTGAAGGAGAGGTACGTCTTTGGTCTCTGCGGTCCCATCCGTCCCGTACTAAACGAGGCCCGCCACCCCGACCCGGCCCGGCTACTAGCCTCCTTGCAAGAGATGTCAAGCGAGCGGTGTTCCTTGCATCTTTGAAAAGCCAGAAAAGAAAAATGTACAGCCTATGGCAGGCCCCAGTGCAGAGTGAGTCGCTCATGGTTTACCCTCAGAGCAGTCAGTCCCTAACTTGTTCCAGAAGACTGCAGAGACTGGAGGGCCAATACATGGTAAGTGGCCTCGAGATGTGCTGCTCTTCAGGGTCGCTAATGATGGCGTAGGCCCTACAGAGCCAGATGATCGGCATGCAGGCCTCTCTGGACAGGATCCTGTCTGCTGTCGCTCCCCATGCAGGTCCTCCACAGCCTGGCATGCCTCCCCATCCTCCCGGTCCCTACCCAGTTCCAGGTATGGAGGGCCAACCTCCACCAGGGGTAGGCGTCGTCCCCGGACAACCACCCCGCGGCGGGTTCGAGATGCAGCCAGCCTCAGCCGCAGCAGCGCCCCCTGTGGACCGTGCGCGTGCTTTCCCGCCCCTTCCTGGCTTTGCCCCACCAGTACGCTACAACTCAGATCCTAATTACCACGAGAATTATCCTTACACTTAGACCGCGTAGCCTCATAAATATGCATCATACGGCATTGTTCCCAGCACAGCTGCTTCTTCCGAGGATGAATCTGAGGACACTTTGCCCCGTGCCACCATCAATGCACCGATCGAAGCTTTGCAGGGGCTGGCCAACGCCGCTGCTGAGGCTGCCCAGGCCGCTCCATCAGCCATCTCGCCAAGGTGAGTTTTCATGTCTCTGGGATATATGTTTACTCACTGCCTTCTCCTAGGGTGAAGAAACGCAAACGTGCAGCAGAGCCCACTCCTAGAAACGCGTTCCCACATGTCGTCGAAAAGGTAGGCTTCCTTCTTCGAATCAAGGCGCTTGTCATGCTGAACACCATCACAGGGCATGGTCTCTGCACAAGAGGCTAGAGATCTCTTCAACATGTTTGTAATTTCCTTGTCGCTCTGTTTTTAGTACTCACCGGTCTTAGCTTCTTCTCGGGGTGCCACCTGTTCATACCCCTCTTCGATCCTTCATACGACACCTATGAGAGCCTATCTGAAAGGAGCCCATGGACCTTCGACGCAATCTTGGCTATCGCAGCCAAGATCCGGAGTGGCAACGGACCTCTCAGTGATACGTTTTACAAATGTCTTGAAGAAGCTCAGGGCATTGCAAGGTCCTCGCTTTTTGGACCCGTCGTTCGCAAAGAAGCAGTTCAAGGTAAAGTCTAACCTTATTCTCTACCCGGATTCGATGAATTGACATGTACCTTTTAATAGGCATGCTCCTCCTCGCTGCTTGGAGCACGAATGGATGGCTACCAAGCGGTCATGCCCTGCGCATGGCCCTCGATCTGGGCCTCCACCGTGCTCTGGACAAGCTTGCGGATGACACAGGCAAGCAGCGCACTGAAGAGGAGGAACGAAACCTCGTTGTCTCTGCGAGGATCTGGCTCTGTCTGTATTGGTTCGATCATCAGTAAGCTTTCCTTTAATATTTCGCGAGAGCTTGGCATTGACTGGATTACAGAATGAGCTTGGGGGCAGGACGCCCTGTCGTCCTGCGAGACGAATCCAGTATTCGACATTGCCGATTGCTGCTGTCACACCCCATGGCATCTGTAACAGATGTGAGATTGGTTGCCCTCGTTGAGATGGTCGCCCAGAAGAGTATGTCCTTTGCCTCAAAGATTTACGTTAAATTGACACCGTCCCGCAGCCCAGATCTTCGAGACCCTCGGACCGCTCAACGGACAAGTCCACCCCCCAACGCTCGCCTTCATTCGACGGGCCAACCAAGCTCTGGACGAATGGTGGACAGACCACGACCAGCTGCACCGCAAGACTATGAGCCAGGCTGGTAGCGCCAGCATGGACGTCTCCCCGATATCCTCCCATGGAGGACTTCCGGTCGACCCTTACTCGACCGGTCCTCACGGTGGCCCATCTCACGGAGGACAAGGGGGTCCTTCCTCCCCAGTTGACAATCAATCCTCGCTCCTGTTGAAACTCCTCGCGGGAGATTTGCACTACGCCAAGCTCTGGCTGGGCTGCCTCGCGCTTCGAGGCGCCAGCTGGGACAAGATGCCGTTTGAACAGCGAGAGCTGGCTTTCCAGGCCAAAGAGGCGGCTAGCAACTGCTTGACGATCTTTTTGAGCTCTTCGGATTATAGGTCGGTCGCCTGTCGGCCGTTGAAGAAACGCAAGGAATCTGATTTGTGTAACAGGGCTTCGCTGAGGTATGCAGTGCATGACAGCCTTGTCACGGCTGCTTTCTCTGGATTGTTCCTGTTGAAAATGGCTAGTCTGTTCCCTCGCGAGGTGGATTTGAATGCGACGACTACCCAAGTCGAACAGATGGCGCAGTTGTTGTCAGACGTGTCGGCCGAGAGGTGAGTTACGCATTGCCTATTCTTCCTTGCCAAATCTAAACGCATGAAACAGGTACGCCTTTACCCTCCGCATCATGCTCGCCAACCTGCGCCGCAAAGTCGGGATGCAAACCGGTGTCATTTTAAGCAACCCAATGCCCATGATGCCGCTCCCTGCCTTTGCAACACAAGAAAACATGGTCGTCCCTCCTCACGCCTACGCGGACCCATCCGTCCCAGCTCCGTTCACAATGGAGGAGCTAGGCTTTACTTGGGCTCAGGAAGGAAGCTATTTCAACTCGGCAGTGATCCCTCCTTGGTTGCAGGAGCAAAGCTTGACGGATTTGGGCCTGCCTGCCAATGGATCAGATGGTATTTTCCTTCAAACCAAAGCCACGAATGGGTGGTCGGGCGATTTTGCGCCGATGCCAGAGGCTTGGTAAAATGTTGACGGTCTAATTATTTATTATTTGCCTGCTCGACCTGGACAGCCCGTTCCTGTGTGTATACGAGTCGACGTCCTCCTGTACTTTTGTAATCCGTAATCCATAACGTCCTGTACTGTTTTGAACAAAAGAATGAAATTATATAAGATAGTGGCTGGTGCTGTCGATACTATACATGCCAGTACTAAGCGAAAGGGGTCTAGTGATGTTCCGTGCAAGCCATTATTTACTCCTCGTCTTCTTCCTCGCTATCTTGATCCTGCAAGAACTTGACCAATGGCTCAGTCGCCTTCAAAAAGTGTTGGCGTCCCTGAGGCTTAGACCCCTTCTGGTACCAGTAGATGATCGCCTGGTCAGTGATGACATCCTTGTTGTATAACACCTTCAAGATCTGCGGGAAGGTCTTCATGATCCTTGTGTCCTCATAGCAGTGCTGCTGAACGATGTTGATCAACGCGACCTGGGATTTGGCGCCAGAGGTAAAGGCTTCGAGGATCGGACAGAACTTGGTCACTTCACGGAGAGCGAGGCCTTCAATCTGGTCTGCACGTGTTCCCCAATCGACGGATTTCATCAAGCCTTGCCAGATGCAGCTAATGACTTCGCTTTCTGGCAGGGGAGATGATTCGAGCAGTGCCTTGATGGAGGAGATCATCTAGGGTGAAAAATGTTTCAATAATCTAACCCAAGACTGGATAGATGAAAGCCAAACTGACCACATCATCGCCCTCTTCCCGTTCCATCAACTCTGCGAGTTCCTTGATGATGCTGTCCTTGATAGCGGCGTACTGCTTCTTGGTCCACCAATCTGCGACCTGCTGAAGACCCTCCTTCTTGAAATGCTCTTCGAGGTTCTTGTTATCCCTCTTGCTAGGCGGGAAGAAGGCAGAGAGGTCCTTGATGCCTCCCTTCTTCAGAGTCGCGGAAAGGTGTTCCATGGGTTGTTCAGCGAGATATGAGCGGAAGATCAGGGTTATGGCGTTGATGGACACGTCTACACGCAGTTGTCAGTAAAAGGATAGATGAGACTGGCTAAAACGCACCGTTTTTAACGAGATGATCCTTGGTCAAGCTTTGCAGGCCGGTGGTGTTGGCCAGGCCAGTCGCCATGAGCAAGCCAATCGCTGTGCAGAGCTTCTGGGTCTGTTCAGCTGGCCATCTGTTGATATACTGAAGAAGCGAGGGCAAGGACGATTCTTCGAGTGGTTTCTGAAGATATTTGTACCTAGATCGCCAACGGTCAGCACGTCGAGCCGAGGTAAAAATTAGGGGAATTGTATACGGACCTCCGGATGAGTTTGTTCAGAACCTCAATGTAGGGCTTTATGTCTTCGGTCTGAGCTGGGGTTTTCGCATTAAGGATTGTAAAGGGAGAGGTTGGTGCGCCGTCGTCGACATAGGCGCCTCCTGGCTGCAGGAGACCGCCGACGAGAATGAGCTCGAAGAGGACCTCTGCATATTTGAGGAATTCAAGGGTTGAGCCTGCTTGGATGAGCTTTGTTGTGTATGCCTCGAAGTCGCCCTGGTCGACTGTTTCAAAATATTTGAAGAGTTGATCTCTGAATACTAGATGATGGCCATTAGAATGGGTTCCAAATAATAAGGAAATGTCATACCTGTGGGTTCGTGCTTAGCCTGGGCCTTTACAGCGCCCTTTCGTGCTTTTATTCTGACCCCCTGCAGCGAAGGCTTTGAAGTCGCTGGTTGCTGAGACATGCACTTGGAGGAGGTTGAAGAAGGAACTAGCAGGAGCACAGCAGCAATTCCCTGATTATCAGCTCAACTCGGCATCTTCCGCCAGCCCTGACATCACTTTTCGCTCTTTTATTGTTGCTCATCCTGCAACCACCATGGCACCAAAGTTCTCGGATTCTCCAAATGCCCGTTCAAAGTCTATATCTACTGCTGAGCATGAGACCAACGGTGTAGGTTTTCTGTTGAAATCTTATCTATTGATCTAATAGTTGTTATCTTAAGGTCCTCAACCGACATTCAGTCAATCACCCCACCCTCCAGGTTGGCATCTCAGAAGACAAGGGGACCAGGCGCACCATGGAAGATGCGCATTCCTTTGTAGTCGATTTCGACTCTATACGCGGTCAGGGATTCTTCGCCGTGTTCGACGGTCATGCCGGGAAACATGCAGCCGAATGGTGTGGAAACCACTTTCATGAGGTACTTGGCCCACAACCTCGACCATTCTCGCGGCGGCTTATCTTGATTTCAGCAATTTCTTCAAGTCTTACACTCGTCTCCGGCAGCGTCAATACCAGACGCTCTCAACAAGACGTTTCATACCGTTGACGGAGAGTTGTCCAAGCACAGCGCCCAGTCCGAGGGCAAGATCCATTCCGGATGCACGGCAGTGACCGCTTTCTTGCGTATTGAAGATGCAGAGGGCAAGCAATCCTTTGTCCCTCCTACTGAATCCTCCGGATCAGCATCCCCTACTGGTTCTGACGGCGACGACCCGATGCTAGGAAGCCCCAAGCCTGACAGCGTCTCCTTTGACCGAGTAGATTCGCTCGACGATACCGCTTCGTCTAAAACGAAAAAGTCAAAGCTCAGCGGTAGCCGTATTCGGAAAGCATTCAAGAACCTAGGCAAATCGACACCCCGATCCAGCTCTCCTGAAGAGGAAGATTTAAGCTCCAGCACCGGAACGGTCGTTATCATCCCCCCTGAGGCCCACCGGCGCGTTCTCTACAGCGCTAACGCCGGTGATGCTCGTGGAGTTCTCTCCAGAGGAGGCAAGGCTGTCCGATTGACCTACGACCACAAGGGATCTGATAGGCAAGAGGCCAAGAGGATCACTGATGCTGGCGGATTCGTGTTGAGTGGTCGTGTCAACGGTGTGCTTGCCGTGACGAGAAGTCTGGGAGATACCTCGATGAAGGAGTTTGTAGTCGGATCTCCTTATACCACTGAGACGGAACTCTGTGATGAAGACGAGTATCTGATCTTGGCTTGCGATGGGGTGAGTCCCTTGGCCCTTCTTGTGCTGTGCTTAGCGCTGACTTGGCCCAATCTAGCTCTGGGATGTTGCTGGTGACCAAGATGCTGTTGACCTCATCCGCGATGTTGACGACGCTCAACAAGCCGCCGACAAGCTTCTCAAGCATGCACTGTCCAACCATACCACTGATAATGTCACCGTCCTTGTCGTCCGGTTCAAACAAGCCGTCAGGAGACCTGCCGATGATACCGTTACTGCCCCTCCTGCCGCTGATTTTGCTGCTTGATCCAGCCCTTCTCGCTTCTCTCTACGTTATACTTTCGGTTTATTTTAGGGGTGGTGAAATCGGTTGTGTGTTCGCTGAACTTTCAGGGCTTTTTACTTATTTATCCAATGCTTCGACATTTTACTATGGACGTTCTTTTTCTCTCTCTTTAAAATTAGCACACGTACTGTACATTATTATTTTAAACCTCTTCTTGTGGTGATGGTAATGAAACAACCATGTGCGTCATGTAATCTCCCGAGCCGCTTCCCTGTTGTCCGATGCGTTGATCAGTGTGCGGCGCAGAGATCATGCCGGTGCAAGCGAGCAAGGGCCAGGCGCTTGTCATTACGTCGTGCAAGAGCAAACTTGGCCCAAGCTAATCTTGGACGCTTGAGCCCAGCTTGAGCCTCGTTGTTTGTTTTCTTCTTACCACCACCATCATCGTCAGACCACAAAGTCTAGTCGCTCGATGTACCAGCCTCCTCAGCAGCCCTATCCAGGGCCCACACCGGCGTACGGCCATTCATACGCGCCGACACCCACATACCCTCCTCAGGGAGATGTCAAGAATCCATACGAGAACGGGCGATTCCAGCCAAAGAAAAAGCTAAATGACCCCATCTTCTTGGTGCTTTTCGTGCTTCAGGTGCGCGTCTCTTCTTTCGCGCCAGGGAGAGTGTTATTGAATGAGAACATGTACAGTTACTTGGTTTTGCAGCAGTTTCTGCTATTGCGTTGAACACATGGATCAAGGAAGGCGGTTTGGGTGGCGGACTGGGCAAACAAAGCAGTGGGCGAACAGGGTCTGCTGTTACCCTGAATAGGTGCGTAAAAGCCATCCCTGAAGGAAAGAAAGATATTGAACGCGAATGGTGTAATAGGCATACGGTTTACCTCCTCCTGCTGGTGACTGCAGTCGCCGTACTACTGTCAGCCATATACCTCATGCTCACGAGAGCCTTTACGAGGATCATCATGCACATCACATTGGTTTTGACGATTCTCTTGAACATGTACGTTTGAAGTTTCTTCATGGTATCTTTGCCTTTGTGTTAATCGGTTCAATCTAAACAGTGGAATCTGCATCTACTACTGGATCACAAAGTACTACTGTACGTACCCTCATCACCTCAATAGGAAAACGGGCGCCTAATCTCACCCCTCTGCAGCCGGAGCGATCATCTTTACCGTCATCGCCATTCTCTCCGTCGTGTCGTACTTTGGCTTCCGGTCCCGTATCCCACTAGCAGCGCTGCTTTTCCAGGTCGTGATGGATATTTCCAAACACCACACGAGCGTGTATGCAGTCGCCTTTGCCGCTCTGTTCATTCAGGCATTGTTGTCGGTGTGGTATGTCTTTACGGTCATTGCGACGTATGCCAAGTGGACACCTAATAGCCCGAGTACGTCTTTTCTTCTTATCTTTAATCGAGGTCGAGAAAGAGGATCTGATTGGCGGTGCTAGGCTGCGCTCAGTCGAATTGCTCGTCTGGGACTGTGGCTGGTCTGATCTTCTCTGAGACGTTCTCGTTCATTTGGACTTCTCAAGTCATCGGAAATATCGCACTGTCGACCTTGGCTGGTGGACCGTACGGTTCTTGGTACTATTTTGGTCCCAGGAGTATGGGAGAGATGGTTCGTCGCTTTACACATGTCTTGCTTTGAAACCAAACTCAAGTTTCTTCTTCTATCAATAGCCCAAACACCCTACCCTCTCTGCCTTCGGACGAGCTTCAACTCTCTCACTTGGATCTATCGCCTTTGGGTCGTTGATTGTCACCATCCTCGAGATGATCAGGTTGATTCTGGATACCATTCGACACAATGCCAGCGCAGAAGGAAATCGTGAGTGAACTATCTTTCATAGATGAACCTGGAAACTGATGTGGATGGACTCGTAGCGGTTGAGGCGCTCCTCGCCTGCTGTGCTTCCTGTATTGTCGGGTGCATTCAGGGCCTCGTCGAGTATTTCAACCGATACGCGTATATCGAGATTGCGCTCTATGGAAAGGCTTATATCCCTGCTGCAAAGGATACTTGGAGGTTGTTTAAAGATCGCGGTATTGACGCGCTTGTTAATGATTCCTTGGTCGGCATGAGTGAGTTAACTTTTCTTCTGTGCTCAAAGAGAAGCTGAACGGGTTCTTGACAGCTTTGATGTGGGGTGCCTACGCCATTGGTCTCCTGTGCTCCCTCTTTGGATATCTGTACCTCAGGAGTGCGTTGCCCCTGTCGCTTCACGAGCTCTCTCAGACTTACATTGCATTTCAGTCACCGCACCGGCATACAACGCAGATGGTGCCTACACCCCTGTCATCTTGCTGTTCTCCTTCTTCATTGGCATGGTTTGCTGTATGTCATCTCTCTTCCGTTCATTGCCAGATGTCAGCAAGCTCACAACATTTGCAGCAAACACGCTTGGCTCCGCGATCGAAGCCGGTGTATCAACGATGTGAGTCTCCCCGCAATCCATGACCACGATGATGACCTCGTTTACTCACTCTCCGCAGCTTTGTTGGGCTCGGAGAAGATCCGGGTGTCTTGGCTATTCGAGCTCCAGAGCTGTTTGGGGTGAGTAGTAATTCAGTTTTGTCTCGATCGAAGCTGAATGCTGACCATCGCGACTCGCGCGGCATTAGATGATTGCGGACCATTATCCTCATGTTGTCCAGGGTGTCCCTAGGTACTAGAAAAGGTTTGACTCGTAACGCCTGCCACCTTTCTGCATGTTCAATGAACTTTGACGAACCCTCTGATTTCTTTGCCATCCTTGCTATACCATAAACGAGTGTCATTAATGCTTCTGAGTCACCGGAATACCACTTCCTTCTTCTTCATTCCATTCTTCGTGGGCTCGACCGCAGCAATCAGTCTATTCTTGCCCGTCTTACCCTTGCACCTTGAACATTTAGGTGCAATGAGGAAGGCACGCGAGTCGGGATGACGTCGAAAACTTCGCAAGACAGCTTGACGTCATGCGCAGGTCTTGTTCATTAGAACCTGGAGGCTGGACAACCTCTCACAGTTTGGTTTGCAACTAACCATCCCTCTCTCTACTTACACAACCGCACGAAATGAGGAAAACAGCCTATGGTCTCGTATTTTTTGGCCTGGGAATCGCATTGACGCTTGTAAGTGGAACGGCGGGTACAACGCACGGATGGATGCTGACGGGTTCTTTATAGAACGCGATTGCCATGAGTCGCACCGACTGGTGAGCTCAAGCGCCACGAGAACGCAAGAGAGGGAGTGCTAAAACGTCTTGTAGGCTCTACGTCAAGACCGTCTCCGACGTCCTACACACTACCATAACCGACTCGTATGGCCTGCACAAAATGTGCGAGTTAACCGTCACCGAAGTTCCCGGACCCGGGGGAGGCGGCAAGGACGAAATCTCATACAGAAACTATGAATGTCGTCCATTCCCCAACTCGGTCAAGGACAAATGTGACGGCAAGAACTCGGGATTCTGCACGACCTGGACCGGTGCTGCATATGTGGACTATGTCAGCGTTGGGTTTGCGGTGGTGGCTTTGGCCAGTGTGCTGTTTGGGGTTAGTACGCGGTCGAGGAGAATGAGGATTTGGAAGGCGCTTGCGGGGTTGGCCGCTGCTCAGAGTAAGTGGTTCTGAGTATAAGGAGTTTGGCGGCTATCTGACTGAACTGCAGCGGCTTCCGCGATTATTACCTTTGCTATGATTACGGACACATGGAGAAGGGAAAGGTATCCTGGCTTCCAACATGCACACGCAGGTATGTTTCGCTAGAGCATTTTACCCTGCTGAAAACAGGTATTGATGGACTGCATCATAGGTCCTGCCTATGTGATGTGCCTGCTTTCCTGGATTATCAGTTTACTCGTGACAATCATGATCATTGTCAATGGCTGGGCAGCTGAGAAAGGGTATCGTTGGGCTGTGGGTAACAGAAGATACGAGCCCATTCGTTAAGCTAAGCGCCGAATGTGAGGCTGGTGGCTGAAAGGGGCGTAGGAAGGGGAGTATATGCATTTGGAGGGATCACGCCCGTTTTGTATTTTGTATCTTGACGTTCTATCTATCTTGTGCTTCTTCCACCACGGCCCGGGCTAGTATACGCTCTCGTCCTTGTATTATATCTTCGATATTCTATAGCCTTCATCGCAACTCTATCAAGTCAAGGTTTGTGTTCCAGAGTGGTTCAGAAAGTCCTGAGCCAAGGAACTTAGTGGAAGTGCACACATCACTCTTAATTCTCGTGATGTATATACCCTTCTTATCGGTTTGCAAGTGCTACGAAGAGTTTCGCAGAAATAATCGAATGTCCTGCCTGTAGCACATTGGAGGAGAATGATGCCCCTATCCTCAGTGAAAGGGGCCGGAGTTTATTTTAGGTCGTCCTCCTTCCTTTCTTGGCTGTAGCGTCCCAACCCCACACACGCGACGAATAACTAGCGAACAGGTGAGAAAGGATGAGTGATAAATCGCTTCCTGTCTAAAGAAGCAGCCGTTACTTGAAACTTCGATACTTTATCTGACACACGTATTGCAGCTTCTATCGGCGTAACCGGCTTTGATTGCTCAACAGTGTGGGTGGAACTGGCACACCAGGTCAGCGTAGACGCACAGAATCCATGTCAGCGACCGATAAAGGCATGAGAGCCTAGGATGTGACCACGCTTGAGTTTGGTCTTTACTCTATGGAGGTGATGTCTTCCCATCAATCCGTTCTCGAGGCAATTCTGCGGCTAGCCACATAACCGCACAGTGGCCTGTAGACACTGAAATGGCACAACTATCGCATGAAATAAGCTTTGAAGGTCAGCGTGCGGACGCAGTGCTACTGAACAGGAGGGTAGAGGTTTCCTAAAATGTCTCAAACTTCTATCGCAATTACGACGTCGATATCACTCTCATCCACCACGCGTGGTGGCCTCGCGCCACAAGATTGGAAGTCTCGAGTGTTGTTATCCAGAAGTCGAGAAGATAGAACGAAGCTCACATGACTCTTCCATCTGAGAGAACAATCGACGGGTTCGTTTTCTACGATTGCATAGGACGCAGGATGTGATAACGATCATCACGTACACCGAGCAGTCTGTAACTCCTTAAGCAGCTCAGACTCTCACTCGCCACCATGTAGATGTCAGCGCTGACTCAACAATTGAAGAAATGTCTTGACGAGGAAGTGATTCTCTCAACACGAGACCAACCAACTGTATAGAGTCGGAACAACAATGTTAACCCCTCCCGTGAAGGACAGATCGGAAAATCAAAAGAAATCTCGAAGCCTTGGTGCCCAGTCTGAATACGACGATGGATTGACAAGTCGATAGCCTCTCCCCCATCTATTGCGGCGCCCGTGCATATTTCCTTGACTGTTATGATATCGTAGAACAGAAAATGCCTCCATGTGAGGAGAACCTCTTGAGACATACCCGTTTCCCTACCCGCCCATCGCATCTTCGCCGACCGTGTGTTACCCTAAACCCACTCGTTTGCAAGACGGAAGAAGGTATGATGTAATGTGCAGCACTGGTGACGTTTTTGGCTCACCATTTCTGCTTCAAAGGCTCTCGCAGCACTATCCGGAGCCCTCAAAGACAACCATCTGGTGGCTCGACGTTGCTGACGACCCTGGGACAAATCATCTGTTTTGAATCAAGCACAGCTCCTGGTATGATGAACACGTTGGATTACTGCTTGGGGATTACTGCTTGGATGTACATAGTCGACAGAGGGCTTACGAACGACTTTCGGCTCTTCCTCGCAACTACGACCGCCCTCCTGGACCTGCTTCCGGCGCTTCTACGGATTCCCCGCATTGCTCGTTTACGAATCTTCTTCCCCGCCTGAAGCTCCTGACCCCGTCTATTCAAAGAAGCCTCCCAAAAGGCCCGATCCCAAGAAGTCTGGTTCTCTAAGCTTATTGGTCTTTAGGTATAAATTCAGAAGCCATGTGCCAAGGAGGGCAGACCCAAGCTCACCATCGTCATGCAGTTGCTACTAGCTGTTGTCTCCGCGCTCGCGTTTCTCTTGCAAATGGCGTCTAGCTCGGCGGTTCCTCGCCAATTGAATTCTGCTGCCTTTGTTCAGACAGATGGCGTTTTCTTCTCGCTCGACGGGTACAGGTACATTCCTGTCGGGTAAGTGTGCGCGATTGGGTACTTCCAATACTCCTCTAACCATCGTTCTGGTTGACAGTGCCAATGCTTATTGGATTGGACTCGCAGGCCTGAGCGACTCCGACATAGACAAGTCTTTCGAGGACATTGCGGCAATGGGTGCAACCACTGTTCGCGTTTGGTCAGTCTACTGCCTCTCCTTTCTTCTGAGTCGGTTACTCAATAGTCTTGCAGGGGCTTCAATGAGATGGAGCTCAGTCACATGAGCTCGAGAGGTATCTACTACAACCTATGGCAAGACAACCAGTCTGTCATCAACTACAGCGAAAGTGGCTTGGGATACTTCGGTAAGCGCCGCAGCCATTGGCTGCGTGGCTTGATACTCATCTCTCCGCAGACCGTGTCATCGCCAGTGCCAAGAGACACAACCTGCGGTTGATCGTTGTCCTGTGAGTGTCCGGCCGTTATCGTTCCGCTCACAATAGCTAAACAGTTTCACCACACGGTTAGAACAACCAACTATGACTCTAACTACGTGTACGGTGGCATCGAGACCTATATCACGCAGGTCCTCGGACGCGATGACTGGCATTTCCACGAAGAGTTCTTCACAAACCCTGCTGTCAAGGTATGTAGTTCTTCCGGCCGCGCGAATACGCCGTTTTGACTCAAGGAAACCTATTAGTCGGCGTACAAGGACTATGTGACTGCCATCGTCAACCGCTACAAGAGCGAGCCAGCAATCTTCTCATGGGAGCTTGGCCATCACTTGAAATGCGCCGTCTCTTGGAAGTAAGCATTGATTCCATTGCTCTATCTTTGGCCTCTTAACTGACACTCCGCTCGTTGTGCTGTTCAGCCCTCAGAACCCCAAGTGCTCTCCAACGGCTCTGACTTCATGGGTTGAGGAGATGTCATCGCACATCAAGTCGATTGACTCCAACCATCTCGTCGCAATTGGTGACGAAGGCTTCTTCAACAGGCCTGACCAGGAGCATTGGACATACAAGTAAGACCTATCTTGCCTCTGCTGGCCATGACTCACCTTTTCCTTTCCAGTGGGCGCGAAGGTGTCGATTTCGACGCCAACCTTCAGTTGTCTTCTATTGACTACGGTACCTTTGCTGTAGGTTTCACTCTTATCGAGTGGCCTTTCCTCCTACTCACGATCCCTTCAGTTCCGTGCCGAGTCTTATGAGATGCCGCTGCACACCGACCAACCCTTGAAGTGGATTGATGAGCACGGACAATCACAACGACGCGCAAGAAAGCCCGTTGTCCTCATTGACATTGGCTCAGAGATCCGCCCCCACTGGCTCGACAAAGTCGTCGAAAGTGGTATCGCTGGAACATTCTATTGGCAAGCTGGAACCGCCAGTATCAAATCGTAAGCCTCTTTTCCGTTGAAAGCCAACGCGACTAATCTTACCATTCTCCCAGAAACATGCCCGGGCGTTTCTGGTTCCCTGACGCCATCTACCCGAACACGGATACCTACAACCTACTCAAGAAGCACGCCGAAGCATTGAAGAAGCGACCTTTCTGAGGCTCTGATTAAAACGTCTTATTTCACTGTATCCATAGTCTCCACGACCCTTGATGAATTTCGTTCATGTACATTAGCTTGGGCTTTCCAATGTGACCAGGTCCTGATTCAATTTCAGAATCACCATACTGACTGAGTGCGTCGTCCAACTTTAGACAAGGGACGCTCGACACTGCAAGCAATGGCATTTCAATGGTCGTATAGATAGAGCCTCTAGATGGTATCAATGGTAAAGGTGCAATGCGAGGAATACATGACTGAAAATGAATTATGAAACATGCTCAATGATAGAATGCCTTTGTTCTGCTTCGACAAACAGTGCATCAAAGGCCTCAGACGCTCCTCCGATGACACCAAACGCAGTCTGTAACGTCTTGCCTAGCCTCTCGAGTTCTTCTGTAACGCCCTTCATCGTAATCGCGTATGCAAAGAATAACAACTGTCGAGATCCACGGATCTCTCGATTCTTCACAACGTCGAGCTGTCGAATCGCAGCAACCTGAGCGGAAGATACGCAAGTCAGATTACTGTGCACAATGTGGACACGTAGAATTACTCACAAGTCTTTGACGAGATTTCTCTGCGGGAGGAAGATAAGGAGGGAGAGGCGCTTTCAGGCGGAAAGCCGATGCAAGTGTGGAAAAGCTGAGGATGATATTTCCGACCATTTCGTGTCGTTCCTTGTTCACGGGGAGGATAAAGTCTTTCCGGACGCTCTGATACCAATGGTTATGAGCACCAAATGCAAATAGACGATAGGGAGGGTGACTGACCGTGTACCATTCTTCCCGTGTAGTGACGCAGCGCATACTGTGCAGTTTATCCAATATTGTCTGAAGACTGGTCAAGATCTCCCGGTAAAGTTGCACAGGGAAGGGTCCCTTCAGCCGAGGCTCATGTTGCGCCTGGGCTAGAAGCGTCTGCATCTCAATCAATTGAATCTGCAAATGCAGCTCCCTGTTCTTAAAGGTCAGCAAAGGCCGATTCGGGAGGAACATGGGGAACACGAACATTGCCATGAACTCGTGAATAGAGTTGTGCAATCTGGTCACACCAGAGTTACTGGGACCTGCAAGAGCAGAGCTCTCGCCTCGTCCGTCTGGTGATTCAGGTTCGGCATGATACTCCGGTGCGAACGAATTGGAGGCGACAAGTCGAGTGTAGAGCCATCCCAGGTTGAGGCAGAAACTGAAACGGAAGGGTCAGAGACCATTGCCATTGCGAGAGGGAGAGTAACTTACTCTCCGAGCGATTTGCTTAGTTCGCCACGGGCTTCTGCAGGCCACCACAGCCTGGAGACAATCGAAGCCCAAAGCACTCCACCTGTCACAGCCAAAGCGCGATCGAAAGCAATGTCCCAGACCCATACATCGTTGCTTCTCAGGTTGTAGCTGCAAGGGTTCGTTTGTACCATGCCGTGGTATTTGGGAAGGAAAGCTCACCAATATAGGCATGTCAAATTGTAGGTCAGCAAGACGAACCGAGTCGCAGCGACGTGCTTTGGTTGGGTCACAGCAAAGTAAAAGCATGGCAGAGAGAAGAAGAATCCAAAGACGCATAGCACGATGGCATTCTCAGGGAAGATGGAATAGATGCAGGCAGCAACAGTGGCGCCGAATCTGTGCTTCGTTCAGCGCCGCCACATTGAGAGATCGTGTCACACGCACAAAGTTCCCATAACTCGCTGGAAGCTGAGCATATTCGTCGCTCCAATAGTGGGGGATATCACGACAAAGGTCTGAAAAAGTTAGCCAGGGGCAGAAAGAATACTCATGAAGCGACGCACCGAAACCAACGCCCAATCTCCTTGATACTCGACGAAGAACGGACGCGTCGTATCAAAGAAAGCTGGTGAAGCCAGAAGCGCGATAGCAATTCCAGCCTTCATGGCGTATTTGACATTGCGTAACTTGAATACTTTGCTGAGTTCCCAGATGCTGTACTTGACTCTGCCCCATAGCGAGAGTTGGCTGCGGGAGGGCGTTTGTAGGGTATCTGGAGCGTGTGGGCGGACTTTCGGGAAGAAGGAATGTGCGATTCGATGTTGAGGGACGATGTACGCTGCAAGCAGAGAAAGCGTTTGAGCATCACGAAGTCGAGGAAGGGCTATTGCACTCACATAAGCTACGCCGAAGTCCTCTACCCTGAGCCGTAGGTTTCTTCAACCAAATCCGGAACAGAAGGAAGCGACGCATGATTGAAGAGTACAGTCGATAGAAGAAGGACCCTTGCATCAGTTTCTTCCGTTCGAAGAGGTAGATACGTTGCATCGCATCGATAAGCGACACCAGTTCGCCAGCAAACTCTTGTAATGTGAAGATGAAGCTGAGAATATCCATCAGATATTCAAGCTCCCCAATGACGGTAAGAGGCACTCACAAGTACACCAAAAAGACATGCTCATTATCTTCATCCGTCAAGAGACGGTTCTCAGAAACGGCGTTGGAGGGCGAAGGGGAGGTAGCTCGAAAAGCAAAGCCTTGTGGGACCGCGCCTTTGCGATAGAGTCTAAGCAAGGCATGATTGGATGTACTTTCGAAAGCAAATAGAGCTCGCTCGATGCCTTCTGCCATATCAGCGAAGTCCTGGGGTTCCATGAGATCATCAGGCGTCAAGGTCTTATTCTTCACTTCGGAGAATTCTGACTTGAGCCGGTCCAGTGTCGACGTGCAGGCGGTCTGTAGGACAAGGTGTGAGATTGTTAGGTGCTATAAGAGCAAGGGTGATTGAAACATACAGTTAAAGCTTTCAAGGGTGGACCCAGCTCATCCACCAAGTCACCAAACATCTCCGCGGCAGCGTGCAAGATTTCGCTTTCATCATCTTCCACCGCTTTAGCCTTTCCAGGAGAAGTGAACCGCCTCCGTATTCCAGCTTTGGTAAGCTCTTGCTGAAGCCTCGTACTACTCCTCAATCCATTCAAATGCTGGGCGAGCCTGTTCATACTGTCCACCGCGTCTTCATACCCACGATGACTCGCATATTCACCTCGAATCATGCTTGCGCCTTTAGAAGCCCCATCATCCCCCTCAATATTAAAGTCTCGATAGATCCACTCGCTCTGCGCTTCGCCGAGGATCTTCTTGAGCGTCGTAAAGCTATTCTGGTGGTTCTCGACCGCCTGATGAAGCTGCGCCACGTTGTGATAAGGGGCGTCGTCGTCATCGTTGTCGAGGAGAAACACGTTCGTGAGTCTTGATAGGAGGGTGGAGAAGGAGTCGAGGGTTTTGACCATGTTGGCTTGGAGGTTGACAGTGGCGCTTTGGGGCCAAATGAAGAAGCAGACGAGGTTGGCGATTGCGGAGCCCGTGAGGACGATGGCTGCTACTTGGAGCAGTGTGGCGAAACCTCCTTCTTTGACTATCCTGTAGTTTGCGTAAGCGCCTGTGAGAACTGCTGTAGGATAACTTACACAACGAAGATGATAATGGCCATCATACTGCATGCTACAATCATCTTGGAGTCAACGACAGTCAATAATACGGTTTTGATGCAATCTTACCAGTATTGAACGAAGGGTTACTCTAATCATGGTGAGTGGTGATGCAAATCTTGACAGTGTGCTCCACGTACCAAACAGACTTTCATGAACGCGATAGTTGCCATACTGATGCCCACCCAGGATAAGACGATCACGTCGGCCAGCCAGTCCAACCCATTCTTCTCCTCTATCCACCAATACATGCCCATAGAGCCAAGACAGACAAAGGCGGCGTAGAGGAGTCCCAGGAGGCAGAAGAGGTCGGCTTCAATCATGCCGCCCATAGTCTTTGCGGGATTGTAGTAGACAGCACTTGAGACGTCCGGGCCATTAGAAGCGTTGGAGGGTTAAAGGCAGAGATTCTTACATAGTTGCAATCATATGCCCACTCGGAAGAGGGGTGTGTTTCCCTGGGCCGTACGATATGAGGTCACTAACCAGGCCTGAGAGTGTCGGATTAAATGTGAAGAGTGATGCAACACCGTATGCAATTGCACATTTCAAGATGTTGCGGTGGGCGATAGAGAACACTGGTAAGAAAGGAAACCATCGGCGCGTGGGCCGAGGAGGCTTGGGTGCCTGTGTTGGAGGCGGCACCTCAGGAGGTGGGTTGAGAGGTGCATTCTCCTCTGCAGAGTGCACGGAATCATAGTCGGGGGTGTCAGAAATAAAGGGATCTTCTGTGAGAGTGCGCTGTAGAGATGGCCTCGAAGAAGCTGTAGACTCCGGCACAGGTGGAATGGTCAACTGACTGGCAGTGGCTCTAAGGTTGAAGTAGGACGACCCTTTGTGCGTGGGCGCTGAACGGGGTGTAGGGGTTGGCAGCTGCCCCTCGTTCTCCATTAACTGGCTGAACAGGGTCCATTGCTGGTCAGGATCATTCCTCCGTGAGGGTGGATACTCGTCGTTCCTCCTCCGCATTCCAAGAGGCGTAGAGACATTGCGAAACCCGACGCGTCCATCTGGCGTCGAGGGGTTCACGGAAGACGATAAGCCGTACTCCGAGTGCAGAGGTGCAGGAGAGCCATAGAGCATGCTGCCTTCCTGGAATCTAGGCTCCTCATCGTCCTGTCGACCTGTGGGTATGGATATTGGCCGACTCATGGTAGCCGTGGTCGTCGCGCCTCCTGAGCGCACCAATTCAAAAGATGACGAGGTGATGCCAGCATCTCCGCATGACTGCACCGCCCCAAACGATCATGGCTGGCCAAACATGGGTGTCCTGGTCATCGTAGCGCACAACGAAAGGGATCGCACATAGCAGCGAGCTTGAGCATAATTTTGATTGCATGCGGACTGGGCTCGACGTCTAGGGCCGACGAGAAGCAACATTCTAAGCCCCTAACCCTGTTCGCAGAAATGATGGACCGTGGGAACCGCGGCACGGACGGCCGTCGAGCTGTATAGCTCTATCGGCAACTTCCATCAACGTCCGCGACCAATCCCAAATCCGACGACGACGAAGACGACCTCAAGACATCGGCATGGGTAAGTTATGCTTGCTCGTCGTGCGACACAGCGACGACGACGCTGATCTGTTGGGCAGGTATCTCTCGTACTTCCCGGCACAAGCGCTCGGCAACCGGTGCTCAACGCGCCCACTACCGCAAGAAGCGAAAGTTCGAGCTCGGCCGTCAACCCGCCAACACCAAGCTCGGTGCTAAGCGTGTGCACTCTGTTCGCACTCGTGGAGGAAATGTCAAGTACCGTGCTCTGCGATTGGAGACTGGAAACTATGCTTGGGGATCAGAGCACGTTACCCGCAAAACTAGGATTATCGGTGTGGTATGTCGTATTTTTGTAGAGCTGATCTTTGCAGCTGAATTCAATTTCAAGGCCTACAATGCATCCAACAACGAGCTTGTCCGAACAAACACACTCGTAAAGGGCTGCATTATCCAGATCGATGCTACTCCTTTCCGTCAGTGGTATGAAGCCCACGTGAGTCGCCATCCCAGGGAACAGAAAAATCAGCACCTGACAGCCTCGTAGTACGCTCAACCCGTTACGAAAAAGGGCAAGTCCACTATCCCCACCGACGCTGAGCCCAAGAAACTCTCCAACCACGCCCAGCGCAGCTTGGATGAGAAGAAGAAAGAGTCCAAGATCGACCCTCTCCTCGAGAGTCAGTTCGCTGCTGGTCGTCTCTATGCCTCGATCTCCAGTAGGCCTGGTCAGTCAGGCCGTGCCGATGGCTACATTCTTGAGGGCAAGGAGCTCGAGGTACCTCTTTCTCCCTATCCATCAGAGCAACACATACTCATCAACTTCGCAGTTCTACCTCAGGAAGTTGAGGGCTGGCAAGCACAAGTAGTTTCATCCTGTACTTTTCCATTCTCAATACGATCACGCATGACCTCAAACCAAGCCATTTCATGTGTATGAGATTGCCTTTGATCTCAGGCGTTGTCCATCATCCAAAACTCGTCCCGTCTCAGCACATGTATAACACACTCTGGACCAAATTAATTCAAAAGCTACTTGATAACGACAGACAGCAAAAGTCAATGTGCATAGAGTGGTTATTTAACCGCATAAGAGGATGAGCAGATATCACCGCTGCCTCCGCTTCTTCTTCTTCAATAAGTCGGCCTCTTCCACTTTCCTCTGACAGACTGGACATCTGCCCGACACATCTGTAAGCCAGGGATCGATGCAAGTTTGCTATCTCAATGTCAGCAAACGTATCGGCAGGGCATAGTAGACGCTTACATGGAACACATGTCCACATGCTAGCAGTCGCAGCGGCTGGGCACCCTCTCCCGAATCCTCCAATCTCAGCTGCTCAGGGTCAAGTCCGCTAGTCGATCGGGACGGAGCAGCGGCAGGCGGGCTCGTGGGTACGCTCGCCTCACCTCCCGCAGCCTCGTCCTTTCTCTTTGGTGGCTCAAAGTCCATCAAACAGATCGCACACGCGGCGCGGTTACCTTCAAGCACGACAAAGGGATGCTCGCCCTTTTCATATTGGTCCTCCCAACTGTCACCCTTTTCTGGATCGACATTCGCAGCACCTGCGTTGCCCTCACCTTCTTCGTCAATTGACTTGGGTTTACGTTTGAAGAACCTGAATCTGCGGCTTCGTTTGGCAGGCTCAGCGACAGCTGATGCTTGTGTCTGCTCTTTCTGAGGGGCAGGCGGGTATTGATGCGGGGGCGCGCTTTCAGCAATGTCTGCTTCCTTGGGCTCTGCCTTGGACGCCGCTGCTGATTCAGGAGTAGTATCCGATGAAGACGTTGGGGGAGGCGGGATGTACATGACAAGCGGTAAGCGGTCGACGTTGGATTTGGACAGCTTTCCGACATCTGGCTTGATCATGTGCGGGTTCTGTGCTGGACGACGACCAATGCACAGGAGCAAGATATTCCAAAAGATCTGTTGGAGGTCAGTGTTAGCAGTTGCAGCTTGTCTGAATCAGATGTATCGTTGACTTACGAAAAGGATAGGAGCCACAATGAGAACGATGAAGCCAAGAACAACGACTTCCAATAGCATAAGATACATGATGCAGAGACATCCAAAGACGAGCCACCACAAATGGGGTGCGGCATGGCGACATGTTGAGAGCGAGGTGTATTCCAGGATATGAGCCGTGAGGAACCAACTGAGAGTAATCAGAGAACAAAATAGGGTCAATCTATTTCAAGAAACGACATCATTAGCGCTCAACAACCAACTGCTGTGAAAGATTGATGGATATCACCTTGAATAGAGTAGCGTGTAGGGTAAATTAATTGGTGGTTCGTTTGCATTCTGGTCATTGTTCGCTTCATATGGGTTGGTAGGCGGTTGGGGGAAGAGGCCACCAGTAGCGGGAACATGAGGTGTGCCTGGGGCCGCTGCGGGCGTTCCCCCGCTCTCGGCTGTAGCTTGACTATCTTGCCGTTGTTGTAATATGGCAGCTCTGGATCGATTATAAGTATCGCTCTACAAGGATCCGTGTCCTCATACACACCTTGCTTGACCCCGCTTGTAATCCCAATATTCCAACCCTGTTACAAGTATCGCTCGACCCGCCCATAGACATGCCCAGATACCGAGAGGCCTATCACAGGCTTCCCATTCCGTCCGGTTGGGCATAACAGGACTCTTCCATATCGTCCCTGATAACGATACCAGAACCACGATTGTTGTGACCTAGTATGCGCTAGATGAGCCTAGACGACCACCCACAAGGAGCATTGCATACCTGAGTGATACCCCATGCTACATGTTGCACGACCTGCACCTGCGTCTTCCTTGACTGAGATGCATTATTACCATATCCCAAAAACCCAAACAATCGTTGAACTAGAGTCCCATTGTTATTGTTACTAGTACCTCCTGTCTGTGGGCGGGGAGGCGTCGGCGTCGTTGGCGTAGCTGGTGGTGGTGGTGATGGGGGAACTGGTGGAGCATTGGTCACCGTCGCTGACGATCCTTCCATAAAGTTGCTGTTACTATTCAGATTGCTCCCGCTAGCCTTGAGCGTGCTAGCGTCTTCCGTGCTCCTCGAAGTGGGAAGGATAGAGGTGGTGGACGCTACACCTTCAAGACCGCTTGTCGCCGTCAGAGAAGCTAGAGGATGGAGTACATTATCCAGCGTGGCGCTGCTGCTTGGCCCTCCTCCTCCTGCCGAGTTGGTGCTCTGCCGAGCGATGACCACGTCATTGGCGGATCTTGTTCTACGTACTGAAGAGTGCCCGTCTGTGCTTGCGCTAGCCATGAAGGGCTACTGGACGTCCAGAAGCAAGAGATGGTGAATCAGGTGGGCCTCAAGCTTGTATAGTGCGGGGGTATCAGTTGTTTGGACCTTTGCGGGGTACTTCTGCGGGGATTTAAGTTTGAGCTAGACAAGTTTGTTGTTCAGCCTAGACTTGAATGTAAGCGCCCATGGGCAAATGAGAGCAGCGGTCTTGTTGCTCGCGAGGATACCGGAGGGGATGGATGGTTGTGGTTGATTCCCAAGAATGGGACAAGATGATTATAAGCCGAAATCCAAGGCTCTGGCTTGCAGGCGCGTCCCATCGGCGCTGATCGTCACAATTCACCCTCTCATCGCTAGTGCGGAAGGCTGTACAAACTCTCGTTGACATTATTCAAAGCATGGGATAGATACAATGACTAAAGAAGTCTAGTGTTTACAAATTACAAAATGTGTGAATGAGGGTATGATGTGAGGGCTCGTAAGCGATTGTTCATGGACCGTGTGCGTGTACAAATGGTATCCCTATGCCTGTTTAGATGCTCGAACCTTTAGCCAGATGGGTGTGAGCGCTTGCGATACAGTGGTAGCGGCTAAATCGATATTCCAATTAGTTCTTGTCCTCTCACAGCCCATCGGAGATGAACCACTTACCGACTTCGACAAAGTCTCTTTCCGATGCGTCTAAGATTGCTTTGAATAGGTTGCGGCTCCTCCATCTGTCGGGGTGGAACCGGCGATGGCTCTTTTCCACCACACTCGCGTACTCTTGCGTCCGGTAATACGTCTTGAGCACGTCGAAGAATTCTTCTACCGATGACCAGTCGACATCCTCGGGTGAGAACTGTGAAGGGTGGAGGAGTGTCGGCCAGGGGATATCTTCCACTGCGAGAGGGTTGGTCTCTGAGAACCGAGTTATGTCGAAATAGTCGTTGTTTTCCATGAACCTCTCAACCGCTCGGCGAGAACTCCATCCACCTGAATTCCATCGAGCCCTTCTAGCTTCGCGTTCCCTCGATGCCCTTGCCCTAGCCTCTTCTCGTTCCTGTGCCTCTTTCCGTTGCCTCTCTTCCTCTTCGCGCTGTTGTCTCCTCTGCTTCTCTTGTTCCACTCGCCGTCGTTCGTCTTCAGCACGTTGCTTGGCCTCAGCTTTCCGCCTCTTCGACTCTTCTTCAGCCTGTTCATGAGCCGCCCTTTCCTTCGCTGCTGCATCCCACATCGGTCGATCTGCTTCGAGTTCCTGCAATTTTCTCCTAGATTCTGCAATAGCTGCCTCTCTCGCTGCTTCTTCTGGATCTACAAAGGTCTGCGATGACGACGCCGACGAGCCACCATCGAAGGAGGCATCTAGACACATATGAAGCCCGGTCAACCAATGAAGACGAAAGGATAATGGGGTCACATACGTTTCTTTGCCTCTGCTGCAGCGGCTATCAGGTCTGCCAGTACCTGACGCTCACGGGCGATCGACTTTGCCACATTATATTCTTCCCAACGCTTCTTCTTCTCTCCTTCCCTATCCCTCTTCTTCGGTCTTCTTGGACGCAAGGTATTCGGAGAAATTGCTTCTTCATCTGAGCTCTCTTCTTGAACACGCGCACGAGCTCGCTTCGTAGCACGATTATCTCCCTCGTATCGATTGGGTTCTGCTGGAGGGTCCTCTTCGACGATGACCTGTGATATATCCATTGGCGCAAAAGTGGGCTCTGATGCAGTGGTTAGTTACTGCCGTCGACATAGACGATGTTTGCGTACCTCTTCGTGGTTTACTCTCTGGTGGCATGCTCTGGGTTCGGAAGGTAGGTTCCCGGTGTAGTGATTCATTCGTTTGGGATGGAGGCTTCATTGCATGCACCTTCTTTCGTGGACTTTGGTGAGGTTTGAACCGCTTGCCCGGTGCAGGTTTCGTGTAATGCTCGTCGGTGATCATCTGTGCCACCTCGTCCTCTTCGTTATCGGAATTGAGGTCGCTGACACTCATCATCATGATATGTGGTTTCTTGGACGGTCCCTCAGAAGGACTGATATCGCCATTATTCGAACGAGTCCGTTTTCGTCCTGCGTTCTCTACCTCTGGTTTTTCTGGGGTCTTGGGGCTTATACATGTCATTGAAGGGTATGCTCTGACGACGCAGTCATAGTTCGGGTCCAGCTTGTAGATTTCCCATTGTTCCTGTGGACAATTGACCAATTGCCTCGTTCCGTTTCTATTCCTCGCGTCAGCAGTAGTCCGCCGCATGAGCCAACATCTTGACTTACACGTTGAATAGTTCTATCACCCTAGGCCACAGACCCTCATCCGTAACACCCTCAAGTCTTGCCTTGGGTATAAACTTCCAGGAACAGTTCCCGTTGGGAAAGATCTCCAGAACGACGCGCCGAGGCTTGCTAAAGCCATGCTCGTCAAGTGTAAGCCTCGCCATGTTTATGACCTCTCCCTCTCCGCCAGCAGTTTTAGGGTCATGCGTGGCAAACAGCAGTGTCGCGTTGGGGTGGCGCAGGATACGCGCTCGCTGGGACGGGTCCAGTGCACCTGGCTGCGTTCCATATTGCCTGAGGTCAATGGGAGCATTGCTGAAGCCGTTCATGGCAGCGACACACGCGCTGATTCGGTGGTATGAGCGTCTGTTTCACGAGGCAGGAAGGGTGGAGGACATGTATGTTGGCGCCAAAGAATGATGGTGACGGATTGGGATGAAAGAGCGGCCCGTGAGACCTGCCATCAATGTCAGAATTTGCCCATCGTTGCGACTCGGAAGTACACTTGAGGAACAAGAAACGCTGGACGCCGTCTTTACCATGGACGCAACATCTCTCGGGGAAACAGTTTCTTCAGTGTTGTTTATGGGGCTGCGTTTACAGTACCAACGGATATGGGGCATCGGAGTTGCAGCAGCGTATTGAACAAGGAGGCCATTGTAATTTTAACGCGAATTGGGGCGGGAAGGATGGAGATTATTGACGAGCTTGATAGGAGTAAAGAGGGGAGTTATAAGAGTTTAAGGTGCACCAGAAACTGTTTCTGTGAGGGCAGCACAGTGTTATGAGAGCAGCGGTAGTTCTTCCAGTCCGTCCCTTGTTAGTCCACCTCATCGGATCTAGCATGACAGTAAGTCTATGCTAGTGGTGCGGGCAATGAGTGTAAAACATACGGATTTCGAGCTGATTTCTTAGGGCACCATGGTCTGCAGTAGAGCTTCATATCAGGCCCAAGCAGGGAGCTTGATTTGATGTCGATATATAGCACGAAGGGATCATGATCTCCTCCCAACTGCTGATAAGCTCTTCTATCGCTTCGTCGAGGCTTGGAGGCTTGGGACCCGTCCAACGGCTGGCCATGCCTTTCATAATCCCAGCGATGATTTTGGCATAAGGAGAAAGAGGGTTTTGAGTTTGCCTCCTGAAAAAGTGCCCGCGCTGGGGCTAAGCTTTGTGCCTTCAAGCTACGAGGAGAAAGGATATGAACGTATTGAAGGTTTGAACTCTTTGTTGCCTTGAGTGATGGACCTTTTCACATCATTCTGTCGTGGTGAGAGGTGGGGGGGCTGAGGTTCTGCACAGAATTTACGGCAAGTACTTATACGACTTTCTTCTCAGTCATCCAAGAAAAGTGACCAGCGACGGGCAAGAGATGTTTAGGTGGTGACATCTCCAGAAAGGCGAAAAGCTGCACCAGCAAGGCTCTAAACTTAACATTGAAGGACACACGTCTATTAGGCAATACTCGACGCCATGTCACTGTCAGTCAGCTCATTAAAACTTGTAAGTATACAGTGCGCGATATCCCGGACGAAGGCTTCAGAAGAGCGAATATCAACCATTATGTGCTTCGATTCTCTGAGCAGATACTCGACTCAGCTGAAAGAGGAAGTGTTTAGCCCCTGACATAAGATTGATGGTGAAACACTGCCCCACATCCAATTATTACGACTCTATCTCTCGCGAGTCAACACAAGTCCCTTCGACTCCCTCAAGCGAGTCATTTCATTTCTTCAACCAGCTTTTATACAGTGGACCAGCTGCCAGTTCATACACTATGGCAGCAGCAACACTTCGATCCTTTCAGAACGAAATCGACGAAATCCATACCCGCGAGGTAGCCAGACAGCGAGCAACGGGAGCAGCAGCAGTCGACAAGGACAAAGAAAACAAGATGCCCAAAGGCAAGGCCAAGGACGAGTCAATACCTGCGTCCAAACCGGACGCTCCGGTCGCTGAGGAGGAGCAGACGAATATGCAAGAGGTCGAGGATCGGATATTGGTCTGTACTCCCGGCCGGTGATCATCATGACTCAAGTGGTGTTTGCTAACATTACTTCAGGGTCTTCTTCTTTCGAAAACCCCTGCAGATCATGATGCTGCGCGAGACCAAATAGCTGCTCTAATAACCCGAGCGAATGGCGAGTATGTCATTCGAATAGGCGAGCGGCCTCCCCGGAACGAGTTGTTTACGGAGGAGCTCAATGACTCAATACCTGGTTGGACCGGGACCCCCAGGACATTCGATGAGATTGAAAAGTTAATACAGGAGCTCAAGACGACAGTGGAGGAAGTCGGTGGCAAGGTATACCTCACCGCCTCGAACGTTTAACTCAAATTTACCTTCTGTGCCACAGGCTCTAGTCCTATTCGAAGTCAAAGAGGGACATCCTCGAGCAGCAGTCCTACTGCGTCTACCCCCTCCAAACGTCTCCCTAACTCCCGAGGTCCGATGTGCAGTCGTCGGGAACGTCGACAGTGGCAAGTCCACAACCCTAGGTGTCCTGACTCGCGGAGTTCTGGATGATGGTCGAGGTCGCGCACGAGTTGGTCTTTTCCGACACAAACATGAGCTTGAGACAGGCCGTACCTCTAGCGTGGGCATGGAAATTCTTGGGTTCGCCCCCTCTGGAAACCCAATATTGCCCAATGTCCCTGCAACAGGCGATCTGGACGCTATGCGTCGTGAGAAGCTCGGATGGGAGGAGATCTCCCTGCAGGCTGCAAAGATCGTCTCTTTCATTGGTATGCGCCCCAGTCATCTTGCAAGCAAACCGCTCCCTTACGTATGACAGACCTGGCTGGACACGAGAAATACTTGAAGACCACGCTCTATGGGCTCACCTCTGGCGCTCCCTCATGCGTTATCTTGATAGTCGGAGCCAATGCTGGGCTAATAGGAATGTCGAAAGAGCATCTCGCAATCGCACTTGCACTAAGTGTCCCCGTGGTTGTCTGCATAACCAAGGTGCGTTCCGTCGCGGTCCCCACCATCTACCACTGACCTTGGCCTCCAGGTTGATATGACGCCTCCCAATGTATTAGCGGAGACCATCAAGCAAGTTGTCAAGATCTTGAAGAGCCCTGGGTGCAGGAAGACCCCCGTATTCGTCAAGTCTGTGGAGACTGCAGTCGAAATTGCCACCTCGTTCGGATCCGACAAGTTAGTTGCCTCGACCCTCTTCTTCATCCTATAACTATCCTGACTCTATCGGTACTCTAGAATCTGTCCAATATTCCAGCTGTCCAATGTCACTGGCCAGGGCCTCGACTTTGTTCGAACCTTCCTGAACTTGCTTCCCTCCAGTGAGGGTGACAAGGACAAGTTCGCCATCGACCAGCCCCTCGAGTTCTCGATAACTGAAGTCTGGTCTGTTCCCTATGTCGGCACGGTCGTCAATGGGATCATCAACTCTGGAAGCGTCAAGGCAGGCGACGCCGTCATGCTTGGTCCCGACTCGAATGGGAACTACCAGACCACGGTAGTCAAGAGCATGCAGCGGAAACGGTGCGTTACCGGATTTTGATATGTTTCCAACACAGGATCTGACTGAGAGTGCAGAGCGAACGTGACTTCTGCAGATGCAGGACAGTGTGTCTCACTAGCTTTGAAGCGGATACGTCGGTCTGCTGTTCGCAAAGGCATGGTCCTGGTGAACAAGTCTGACGCTCCGCCGCGAGCGGTTCGTCAGTTCGAAGGACAGGTCTTGATTCTGTAGTATGTCTCTTTCCGACCTTTCCTGATGACAGGAGCCTGATGGAGGGTTCCAGTCACAATACCACATTACAGAAGAACTACCAGGCGATGCTTCACTGCGGGGTATGTCTCTTTACGTCTTATCCCAGGTCTTCGGGTGCGACTTACCTTCCTTTAGGCTGTTCGTCAGACCGTGCGAATAAT
Source organism: Coprinopsis sp. MPI-PUGE-AT-0042 (assembly GCA_020736565.1). Lineage (NCBI taxonomy): Eukaryota > Fungi > Basidiomycota > Agaricomycetes > Agaricales > Psathyrellaceae > Coprinopsis > Coprinopsis sp. MPI-PUGE-AT-0042. Next base: position 358,413 of record JAHBOF010000005.1, on the reverse strand, counting down.
AGAGATGGACCACCCCCAGGGTATCCTTCGTACAGGGGACCGTGCCACTGTCCAGTTCGAGTTCATCTCCCACCCCGAGTTCGTCAAGGAGGGAATGAAGCTGTTATTCCGTGAGGGAAAGACCAAGGTTCGATCCTTTTCCCTTGTACTTCAGAGCATGTGACTGAGCTACGCATATTTCTAGGGCCTTGGTGTGATAACACGAGTAATGTAACAACTGGGGTTTTCAACCTTTCTGATCCTTGCGAGCACCAATTTGCAGGGCCCTGCTTCTCGATCCTATTCATTGGGACACCAAGCAGGTGTCCCACTCTCTGTATGTATTTCTAAGTGTATCACTATCATGATGTCGTTCTTGTGCACTTCTACCAGCGTGTTTTCTCTGCCAACTCTCCTTCTATTCCAATTTGGTCTGATGACTCTCAGTTGGGCTGGGGCTACTGATTTCTCCTGAGCCTGGCTCAGGATTGTTCAGCTCAGCCCGTTCTCCCTTTCGTTTCCAGCCACTCTGCAATAGCGACCATTCCTCGACTCGTAATCCCGCCGATGGCGAAGAATCCGTCGAGAAGCTCAAGGCGCTCGTCAACGTTGCGGCAGAGCAAGAAGGCAGACTCGGACTTGTGGTCGGAGTCACATGTAAGTCACCGACCGTGCTCTTATAGTTGGTTTGCCTATCCTCCCCTTTCGTAGTCTGGATACGACGAGACACCGTATCCATCGCATAACCGGTCAAGCCTGTTGTCGATGTCGCAGTCTGGAAACGTAAGCCCCATTACCGCTTTTCGATTTAGCTGACTTGAGGATATCTGAACCTGCTATTAGTATCTGTTGACATTCGACCCACGACACTGGAAGCTGGAGCATGACCTCTACGACTCGGATGATGATTTCTTCACTAGTGCAGAGCCCGGCCGTGGTCCGTTTACTTGGAACCCTCTGTCTTTGCGAGGGCTCGGAAATGTCGTCACCCTGACACTTCTGCTCTCTGGCTTGGTTGCTCTCTTGTATGTTTGTTCGCCTATCTAACCGGCGAGGCATGGCGCGCTGACGATGAGGATGCGCGAGTAGCGTTGGATACCCTGTCATATCTGCTATTACTCGCCAGCCCCTCTCCAATCTTGGTGGGTACAATCTTGGAGGAATCAACGCGACTGGCCAAGTACGCTTCGTTCTTCCACCTCTTCCTGAGAAACCAGCCAGAACTACCATGTAGGTTCCAGATATGATTGGACTTCACTCCCTCATCGACAAGGATACGCCCAAATCTGCGTATACCAGGCCTTCTTGGAACGACAACTCTGTCGAGATGCAACTGGTCTTTTCCGATGAGTTTAATGTGGACAACCGGTCGTTCTACCCTGGCGATGATCCTTTCTGGGAAGCGGAGGATATGCATTACTGGGTGCGCTTCCTCTTGCCACCGGTCTCGTATAGAAGATGTTGATGGCAGACATAGGCGACTGGCAACCTTGAGTGGTATGACCCTGCAGCTGTCACTACGCGTGGTGGTTCTCTTGTTATAACTCTCAGGGAGAAGGCGACGCATAACTTGAACTACGAGAGTGGGCTTTTGTCTTCTTGGTGAGCGGCTTTTAGCGTCGGTCGCTTCATCGATGTCAATCCCCTCGTTAGGAACAAGTTCTGCTTTACAGGAGGATACATTGAGACATCTGTCATGCTTCCTGGAGCAAACAACATTCTTGGTCTTTGGCCAGCCATCTGGACTATGGGGAATCTTGGGAGGGCAGGATACGGCGCGACTCTCGAAGGAGTGGTAGGTTCAGCGCAGTCTTCCTGTCGTCCCCCACTCACCTACTGCTCCAGTGGCCCTACTCTTACGACAGCTGCGACGTTGGGACCGTCTCCAATCAGACCATCAACGGGCGTCCAGCTGCAGCGACCGAGAACGGAGCAGCACAGAACGGAGCGCTGTCGTTTCTCCCTGGCCAAAGGCTATCTCGTTGTACGTGCGATGGGGAGGCTCACCCTGGACCGAAGCATGCGGACGGGACGTTTGTTGGGCGCTCTGCACCTGAAATAGACATCTTTGAAGCCGAGGTACTTCTCCACGTCCCTCATATGTCATGACAATTGAGCAGACATCTCGCACTAGATCGATCAAAGTACTTTGGTTCCAGGAGTGTCGCAGTCGGCTCAGTGGGCACCGTTTGATGACGGTTATCACTGGGATTCGACGCCACAGAACATGATCGTGGCGAATCCAGACGTTTCCCAACTCAACTCATTCATCGGAGGAACAACGCAGCAGTCAACTTCCGTTGTCACGCAGACAAATCCTAATTGCTACGAGAGGGACAGAGGATGCTATTCGGTGTACGGTTTCGAGGTAACTTCCTTTCGGTGCTTTGTATCCAATCAGCTGATAAAGTCCCAATCAAGTATCGACCTGGCTTTGACAATGCTGTAAAGGATTTTCTGCTGCCTATTCCGAGTCTTGGTCGCTGAATCAAACTCAAGTACATCACTTGGATATCCAATGGCATCGCGTCTTGGACACTTCGAGAGCCAGGCGTTGGCCCGAATCCAACCGTTCAGATATCAGCGAGGCCAGTCTCACAAGAACCGATGGTAGGCACTGCGCTCCGTATCCGGCATGTCCTAATTACACCGTTCCCCAGTACATCATTATGAATCTGGGAATGTCGACCAGCTTCTCGCCAGTGGACCTCGCGCATCTTCCTTTCCCGGCTCAGATGAAGGTTGACTATGTCAGAGTATATCAGCCGGCGAGCGCCATCAACGTTGGCTGTAATCCCAAAGATTTTCCTACGAAAGCTTACATCGACCAGTAAGCCTCTCTTTTCGTGTCCTCACCGTGCACCTCTGACCCTTCCATCTGAAAGACACATCGAAGCGTATACCAATCCAAACCTTACCACCTGGGTGGACGATTACCACCAGCCATGGCCAAAGAACTCTCTCGTAGACCACTGCTGAAAATGCTTAGTTTTATTTGGTAGGATGCGCAATAGCTACAAACGTTGACTAGCAAAGGCAAGGAAGGTGCATGGTGATCGAAGTGCAACTTCTGCCTGATGGAGCCCCGTTTCCGCTCCCTTGCAAGAAGACATCGTAGAACTTGCTATCGCTCGTCGAGCAAGCCCAGTAGTTCAGCTGGCGGGGGTTCTTCGTGACGATGGCATCACCTTCGAGTCCCCAGTTGGTTGTAGTCGCAGTGGTGCCAAAGGACAAGGGCTTGTACGCGGCACCAGTGTCGTCTGCGTTAAGATAGAGCTTCTGGCCGTTTGACTGGTTGAGAGTGATTGTGCCATTGATGGTGAATCTCCCAGAACTACTCTCAGGGCCTAGCCTGGGCACACCACCTACAGAGCGTGGTAAGGATGTGCATATCTACAGGCGAGGCGTGTGACGCTCACCGTTGTTCTGCAAGTAGAAGTGATACACTGGGCTGGTAACACCCCGAATCTGCGAGCCTGTGGGTGCAGGGCCGACGACGGTTGAGGATGGAGGCTGTACGACAGTGCTTGAAGGAGGCAAACTTGTCACGGGGGGTTGGGTCGTAACAGGAGGCTGGGTTGTGACAGGTGGTGCAGATCCTGGTACGCATTGGGAGTACCCTGTCAGAACGTTAGCCGCGACGATTTCACGAGCTCTTTAGGGCTGGCAGCGCACATTCATTGGTTACGGTACACACATAACCTTGGACGCAAGTAGTCGCGCCAGTCCTGTGAGACGATGAGACCCTTCGCATGCATGTGGGTAGCCAAGTATGTGGACGCACCAGCCATTTCCTCCACACTGTCCCCAGGCTGGCGACTGCGCTGAGACCAGCTTGGCCGACAACGCAAGCAAAAAAGGTGCTAAGATGGTAGCCCGCATCATGGATGTGCGTTCTGCGTCAGAGAGAAATACACATCTTTATTGTCAAGATATAGTTGCGGTAAAACGCCGCAGGGAGTTTGCCCGACGAGGAACATGTTCGGATACACTGGCGCTTCGGAATTACCGACCTCAACAGATGACCTCAAGAGCGAACCACTCGGCTTCAACACTGGGTACCTGAACGCATTCACGGGAAGGAATAAATATAGAACAGCGTTCTCCGAGGCTGCCAATTTCGCAGTAGATTGTTTATTGGAGGCGTTAACACCACGCCCGCGACCTTGAAATAGAAAGGGGGCGGGAGACGAAGCCAAAAGTACGGTATTCAATCATGAACTAATTGATAGGCACTGTCGGCGCTGGGTCTTCTGTAGTGGAAGTAGGCTTGGGATTGGGAATGCATTGCCAGTAATACTCTGAAAACCGGGTGTCTGGTCAGCATAAGAAAGACGCAGAACGTCAGACCGACTAACGTGGGCAACAAGGGTAGGGATTGTTGCAAAAGTACCCTTCAGTGCAGACAGCGTCGACTGGTCTGAAAGGATTCAAGCACTCATAAGCATGTGCTGTGCCAGTACGAAGAATGATGGGACCTACGCTCCAGTTCCGCCACACTGTCCCCAACCTGGGATTATAGTAACGGCGGAAACCGAGAGAGCTGAAATCACTAATGCGAGCGAAGATACTACTAGCCCGAGATGCATGGCTAAAGAGCGTACAGTTGAGGTCTGGACGTTCACTGTCTTTTCAGCGACGTTTATATATGAGCGCAGGATTCAATTACCTTGGATGGTGTTCGGAACTGAGCTGTGTCCTTGAAGCCCGTAGCGATAATGCGGACCGGTGCAACCTGCATTGAAAGGGAGGGCAATAGAGCAAGCCGAAACCGCTCTCAAAAATACGGAAGGGGTTAACTTGAGTCACTTGCATTCAGCTGCGATTGCCTTCTAAGTTCTAAAAGCAGGGGAATTCGAATGGCAAAGAGCACGAGCCGGTATTCAATACCCAAGCATGTATCCTTCCTTAGGCGACTCGAAGGAATGCTAATCATTTACAAGCTTTACAATAACGTCAAATCCTCGATTCATTGACATTGCAAACACTCTGGCATATGGCTCGCGATACGGTGATACATCCTACAAATGGGAACTAATTTAAACTATGTTGTTCACTGTGACTTCGCACCGCCTACTTGCTGGGGGTGGGCGCTGGAGATTCCTCGTCGGGAATACAGTGCCAGTAGAATGCTTGAGAGGCGAGCCATCGATTAGCTACGCAATATATCAGGAACAAAGCAACGCACTTGGGCAGCAAGGATAATGATTTTTGCAGTACCATCCCTCAGGGCAGAAAGCATCAGCTGGACTAACATGATGAGGCTGGAGGTCAGCTTGCGCTTAGACTCGTTCAGATAAACGATCCTACTAACATTCCTAGTCCGCCACATTGTCCCCAAGGCAGGACGGCGGTTTGAGCAGAAACCAAGAGAGCCGAGCTGGCTAGGACGAGCGAGGCAAAGAGTCCTGAGAAGTGCATGACCGTAGAATGCGTCTGCTTGACGTTTGTAGAGCCCTCAGTCAAAGCCTTTATACCTACTGAGTCGCCGCACTTGGATTATACTCGGAAGATAGATCTGTCCCTGAAGCCCGTAACATCCATATTTGATATTGACCGCGTCGAAAGAAAGAACTGAAAGGGCTGATAAGGGACACAGAAAACCTGAATCGAGGCAATCGTTTTCCATGAGAAGTGATTCTTTGCCTTCCTTGATGCCAGAACTATCATTCATATTGACGGCTCAGGTCACGTAGACAGCTTGAAAATACATGCGTCCTCAAAGGGCGTTGCTTGAAGATGATCAAAGGGGCATAGCTTCGAAGGTATCGCAAAAACATGAGGGGATATGGTGATCTAATAAATGGACGGCACTCAATCGTCCTTCCTTGGCCGCCACTTTCGCTGACCTGGCCTGCCATCCGATACGGTGGAAGACGAAGGGCCAGAGCCTAGAGACGTCTTTCTTGGCCCTTTGTCATGACCATTTGCCAAAGTGGAGGAATAATTCCGGCGAGGGCCTGCAAGAAAATCAGGTTTACGTGGAACGAATGAGAGAAGGGCTCTTACAGCTAGGCATCGCTTGCCGCGAAGCCCTTGTAGAGGGGCTGTCCTTGCCTCCCGCGCTAGTGCGGGCACCCGATGAAGAAGGGGCAGCCTGGCCGCGAACGCTCGGTGAGCCGTATCCGTGAGGGTAGCGAGATCTACGAGGAGGCGTGTCTCGTTCTAAAGCCGAAGGGTCTTCCTCCGCGACAGACGCCAGTTTCCTCTGGAGGAGGCGAGTCAACGGAACGGACTTCAAATGCGACTCCTGATCCGAGAGCTTGCGTCGGTGGGGAGGTCTACGGTCAACTAAGTGTTTATTCGAAACTCCGGGTTGCGTTGGTTTCGCTGTGGGCGAGGGGGATAGTGGCAAGCCTTGCTGAGGCCTGCCACCGTAGTGCGGCGCAGGCTGAGCTGGCTGATACTTCTGCAAGGGCAACTGAATCGGTCGGTCTTTGATATGGAGGCTCTCCTCAACGGAACCGTACGGTTGAAGGGTTGGCCTAGAGGCGATACGCAAGCCGGAGCCAGCAGCCTTTGAGAAAGGTTCTTCTGCCCTAGGAGGATGATAGCTGAAGAGTCCAAGACTGTGCCCAGATTCCACAGAAGCCACGCCGATATCGGGAGTGTAAGGCGTACCAGGAGTATCGGAAAACTGTGGAGTCCACTGAGCCGAAGAGACCGTCAGCGGGGGCGTCAAGAAGGTCGGACTATTGTAGTCTTGCGTTGACAATTCAGCTCCATTCTGAAGACGCGGCTGGTCGATAGAAACAGGTAGATCAAAGGCGTTGTGATTTTTGAAAGCGTATAGCGTTGCACTAGGGTTTGTCTGCCCATGACCCAGTTGGGAAAGTTGGCGCTGCCTCGCTCTCGAGTAGTCGGAATCGTTGTCTAGGCGAAAGCCGCTTAGAACCCCAGGAAGGTCACCAGTGGTTAGCCTAGAGTGCAACTGGAGAGGCGCCTCTTGCTGGGCCGAAACTGAGTGAGCAGTGGCTTGTTCACCGGATAACCTGCGTTGTTGAGACAGTTGAAGCAACGCGAGTTGTTCCCTCCCAGCTTGGATAGCCCCCACGGACGCTCCCACTTCCACAAGGCGTGTATGACTGAAGGCGGAGGTCATGGCACTCAAATCGCTGTTGCACTGTGCCTGAGAGGGAGCGGTCACGACCACTTCCGTCGCCTTCTGTGGTCTGGTTCTGACCACTGAAGGGGCCTCGTCGAGCCCCCAAATCATTTTCGACGGTTGCTCTCCCTCTATGACAGTACCTTCCGCACCGCTGTTCCCTAATTTCAGTCAAGGTCTATAGCCGAACGATTTGCTGCACTCACGACGGGCACCGGGCATAAGGAAGTGATAGTGGGCCATGCAATGCTGGTATGGGCTTTGGCGGCGAGTCGGGCCAGTTGGTCCAGCCTGTAACCGCCTTCGTTAGTAGGTTTATCAGTTGAAGGGGAATGACTTACGCTGGATCTTATCTGGAGAAGGCGTCCTCAGAACGCCTATCCGGTCATTCGTATCGACACCTTGCGAGATGATAGAATCGCCCAGGCTGCTTTCAACAGAAACGCGCGAGGTAAAAGAAAAATCGCCGCTCAAGTCATCGATAGTCTCCAAGGATGGATCATGCAGGAAGCTAGGCAAGGAGACCACGCGAGGCTGCACGAGAAGCGGACGTTCAGGAATACGGGTTTCGGGCAAGGAGACGATCCGGTTTGAGTTTGGGCGTGGCGAGAAGGGATAGCTTGGAAGGGAGGGGACTCGGCCGTGACCTAGACCAGCCATTGGGCGGGAGACAACTGGAGTTGGGACACAGGGATATCGCGTAGTTTGTAGGGCGTGCTGGGCGTGACAGAGACAAGTACACGACGCGGTGACCGGGAGATAGATGGAATCCCGAGACGTTGCTGGCAAAGCTGCAGCAGGCGAGGCACATTCGGTCTGAACGGACTGCTCGACACGGCGGGCTTGCTGTGACGCCATTCTGCGTAAGGGTGTCGACGGTAAGCTGGCGAAAGAGCTCAACTTATCAATGCCCTGCGGAGTTCGAATCACGTCGCCCTAGTGGTATCAGAGGAAAGCCGATCACAAATGCAATATACCAAAATAAAATACCAATAAATTACATCGAGTCCACTACGCTTTGGCCTTTTCAGCTTTGTTGAAGAAGCTCGAAAGCTTGGCCATGCCGGTGGTGTTTGCCTTCTTGAGTTGTTCGACACCATGCGATCCTTTTGCTTTTCTCTTCTTGTCTGTTTCAGCCTTGGTCGCGCCGCCCTTTTTACCAGCGTTAGTGGCGCTTTTGAGGGGTGCTTGCTCTTGCATCTGTTGAAGGAGATAGGTGTCCAGCTCAGCAAAGCTGTCATATCATGTCAGTGCATGGCTAAGAAATGGAAACTGCGTGACTAACTCATACGAAGCTAGCAGGTCTTTCTTCGTTGCGGGGGGCAAGTACTGAGAGATCATATCGACTGCTGCTTTCGTTCGTGCCACTGGAGAAACGCAGGTGAGGCGAGGACGCAAGACATGTACGGAGCACATACGCGCGAGCAACCTCTCTCTTCCATCGTCCATCAATTCGTCTTTGGCCAAGTTGCGAACAACGGTTCGAGATTGGCCAAGTGTTTTTGAGGCCTCGATCCGTGACACTTTCGTCCTCAAGTATAGTTTGATCTTGTTGGAGGAATGTCGATAGACTGTTGTTTCAGGGCCGAAATCTGGGATGGATGAGCAGGCGACGCAAACTATATCCTCATGACCGTACCTTTAACATCACAAACGAGCCGAAGGGAACGCAAAATGCAAGGAAGGCCCCAGAGAGTATTCAAGCTCCGTTTCAGGGCAGCTGCCTCAGAGTCCTCTGCTAACTGATCCATTCTTTTGGTGATTTCTTCAAAGAGATCATCAGCTGTACGAAAGACGTCTGTCTGCAAACGATTGTCAGCCCCTGTTGAGGTGCCAGCACATGCTAACATACCTGTCCAGCCTCAAGCAGTCTGAGGAGCAGGAAAGCAGGATCGATAGGAGTCATCATGACCAGACGTCCATCTAGCGTAGAGAGTCAACTAAATGTCAGCGCAGCGACGTTAACGTGCAAACACACCCTCGATAACTTCTTCCTTCAAGAACCACGAACGTCCATTCGGTGGCGACACTGCTTGCACTTCGAGTATACTGTCATTAGAAGGAAGGAAGAGCGACAAGCAGCCTTCTCTGCTATCAGCACCATTGCTATTAACAACCATTGACCACGCACCTGTTCTGGGATGGGGAAGGGACAAGAATTGCACGCCATTGCTGGCTCCAGACAGCTGGGCAGAAAGGGTATCGATGATATCTAGAACCTTTCAGCCACTAATGTTGAAACATACATACTCAAGACATACCCTGGGGGAGAATGGCGAACGTCGTGGCCATCGTGGTGAGTGAACAAGGTCAACAGCGCGATCGACATTGTGGACGCGTTGTTTGGGTCACATCTAGTGGCTGTGTCGGTGTCGGCTGGGCGGGTCAAGCTTCCATCAATTTGCAGTGCGAGATGACAAGCTGCGGACCGTAGCGAAGTTGCCGCTTGTTTTCGTCCATGAGCACGTCTGGCCTCGAGCCATGATCCTGCTCGATGCTAGAGACCAGCATAGTATACACAAGGACGACGACAGATTTTACGGCTCAACAGTCCGGCTGCCAGAGCAGGCTGCAGCAGCCAGGGGCACCGACTCTGTCTCTTTACCCGACTACGATACCTCAGAGGAGCAGCACAAGGTCTGGCAACACCCTCAAGCTCCACAATCATGGCGGCCCTCAAAGACATTCTGGAGGGCCGCCTGTAGTGCTCTAGCAGTCTATATTGTCTTGTCGGTGGCGATATGCACTCCATTCGTCGTGAAATCGGTTCGTGCGCCGTCATTTCTATCAAGGAGTTCAACTCATGTCCTCCAAGATGCGCAAGAAGGGCTTTTTCGACGGCATGGATCCTGCCAATTCCAAATACGGCTCTTTGCTTCAGACTCTCTCAGATGGTCCTTCTGGCGACTCAAGAAGAACCTGGGATTTCAGCAATATCACCTGCCAGAAACTCCCTGCTGAATTGTTTTCCAGCTCAAGTGTCACTTCAGGAGGAAAGACATACTACAGCACAACGTATGTTGACTTCTTTTATTTCCCTTCGTATCTGATCTCCTTTCAGTCTGCAATACGATACCTTACCAATAGCTTCTCACATTCGATCCAATATCACCCGAGGCGACACACTCCCTGGCCAATTCGATGCTTCTCTTACCGTAGACGTCGCGAATGACGTCCAAGAAAAACTCTTGAAATACCAAGTGATAGTCAACACAACAAGAGCCTCGCCTCTGGAATTCACGACCCTCTGCTTTTCAGACCAACCGGATCACCATGGCCTCAGCATATTCGTGAGTCATAACCGCAACAGAAGAAAGAGACATACTTACCGTCCTCTACAGCCCGCTGTGCCGTACACTGGAGACGAGGAGCTTTCAATACATATCCGTCTGACTGTTCCTCGAGACAAACCGTTACGGTCCTTTACCACATACCTACCCGATTTTACCCAAATCATTGGAGATGTCCAAGCCAGATGTCTTCTCGTAGAAGGGGCAAACAAGCCCATAACCTTCCAGGTGAGAGCTCTCTACTACTTACATCGCGCAACCCTGAAACTTACCATTCGCAGTCTCCTCGATTAGGAGACATTACCGTTCACAACATTCTGGCGCCTGTTCAGGGGTATCTCAACGTCTCAAACACACTTAACTTGAGCGTAATCAAAGGGTGAGTCTTCAGTCTGTGGCCAAGGAGCTTCGCTCATGAACTTGCAGCTCTATCGACACTGACATTGTCATGTATACACCCCCTTGGAACCAGGATGGGCCGGCTGTCACTATTGACGCGATTCAAAGGTCAGCTACCGCCTAGATGTAACCCGCGCCAATTAACTAACTCGTGCACAGCCCTGTCACCGTCAACCTTGTATTGGATAGCATGACATATTTGCCTACATTCGTGGCGGATATTCGAAGCACAAATGGATCCATCGACGTGGATGTGACCAAAACGCCGTCCACATTTGGACCCGCTCTGGCACTCAACATACAGAACGCCATGGCTGATACATTTGTCAAGGTCGCAGACGATCTGAATGGATGGTACGATGTGGAGAGTCTTATGGGGTCTGTTGAGGTCGACGACTTTTCCGGCACCAACCAGCTAAGCCCGGAATATACCTCCGCTGAGAAGGCGGTTGGCCTATTTGAGAAACCTAGCCGCAATCCCATGTTCACCAGTCGTGGGCAATTCAAGATTCGCTCTTCGTTTGGACCAGCTTCGCTAGCATTCACCAAGCATTCATAGCAATATTTATCAGTTGTATTTGTACAGTCCATACAATATACCATTCAGCGACACTTTCGTTTCGCTAATCCCGAGATGAACGGACAATACATAGAGTTGATTGTATACCTCGATGTCTGAAAAGGAAACCAAGAATGACGCCAAACCGCCACTCTTTTGCGTATTTCAGCTTGTCAGGTACCGTTGGACATAAAGTTCAGGCTTGGAACTGACCCTCTCGTCCACAGCTGCTGCCGAGTGAATGAGTCCGGTGCTCCTTGGTCTGTTCTATTAATCAGACGATGCCCTAACCGTCGGTCTCTCGAGATGGCGTGATCATGAATCATGCATGAGCAAGCACTTCCTTTGCAAAAGGAAAAGGTTATTAAAGCAAAGGAAAATGTTGTCCAGGGTACCAAACTATTCCTCCCTCGCCCCTCTTTTTACCCTAAAATACCTCAACGACCTTCAAGATGGTTAACAGTCCTCATGGTGGTGTCTTGAAGGTGATTGATTCTCTTCGTCGATCTATGACGACACAGCTAATTGGTTCTTTAGGATTTGGTAGCCCGAGACGAACCCATCTCCGCCAAGCTGAGAGAAGAGTCTTCTACTCTTCCTGGCCTAACCCTCACTGAGGTAGGCGAACCGAGATTGTTGACAGGACGTGGAACTCACCAACGTTCAGCGCCAATTGTGCGATCTTGAGCTTATCATCAATGGTGGCTTCAGTCCCCTAGAAGGCTTCCTGAACGAGAAGGATTACCAGAAGTGAGTGAATATGCCAAGACTGCCACGCATGGTGCTAACGGAGATCACAGCGTTGTGGAAGACCTGAGACTGGCGGACGGAACGTTGTTCCCAATCCCCGTCAACCTCGATGTGTCTGTCGAAGACGTCGAGAGGCTGAAGATTGTCCCCGGTGCCCGCATTGCCCTCCGGGATCCTCGAGATGACCAGGCTCTTGCCATCATCACTGTTGAGGATATCTACCAACCAGACCGGGTCAAGGAGGCCGTCAACGTCTTTGGTGCTGACGATCCTGCCCACCCCGCTGTTGCGTACCTCCGCCACAGCGTCAAGGACTACTACATTGGAGGAAAGGTGCAAGCTATTCAAGCACCAACACACTTTGACTATGTCGCTCTTCGATGTGAGGCCCCTTGCTTTTCTTATGTCACATTCTGACACTGACATGAACCCTAGTCACCCCTGCTGAGCTTCGCTCGCACTTCAAAAAGCTTGCCTGGAGGAAGGTCGTCGCTTTCCAAACTCGCAACCCCATGCACAGAGCCCACCGAGAGCTCACCGTTCGTGCTGCCCGCCAGCGCCAGGCCAACGTTCTCATCCACCCTGTCGTCGGCCTCACAAAGCCAGGCGACGTCGACCACTACACCCGTGTGCGTGTGTACGAGGCCATCATGAAGAAGTACCCCCAACGGCCTAGGCCACCTCGCCCTTCTGCCTCTGGCCATGCGCATGGCTGGACCTCGTGAGGCCGTCTGGCACGCTATCATCCGGAAGAACTACGGTGCTACCCACTTTATCGTCGGGCGTGACCATGCTGGACCTGGAAAGAACTCAAAGGGAGTGGACTTCTATGGACCATATGATGCTCAGGACTTGGTCATCAAGTACCATGATGAGTTGCAAATCGAAATGGTGCCGTTCCAGATGATGACCTATCTCCCTGCAACGGACGAGTACCAGCCCATAGACGAAGTTCCCAAGGGCGTCCAGACCCTCGACATCTCAGGTACCGAGCTCAGAAGGCGCCTAAAGACCGGTGCACCCATTCCCGATTGGTTCTCTTACGAGTGAGTTTTATGCCTGTTCAAGTAGTTTGGGTTACAGTCACTGACAAAGCCACAGGGAGGTCGTCAAAGTGCTCCGAGAAAGCTACCCACCACGAAACAAGCAAGGCATCGTCCTTTTCCTAGTCGGCCTTCATAACTCTGGCAAAGACACCATCGCCCGTGCTCTCCAAACCACCTTCTACCAACAAGGTGGCCGATCCGTCTCACTCCTCCTAGGTGAAGCCGTCCGACAAGAACTCTCGGCCGAGCTTGGGTTCGCTCCAGAAGACCGACACAGGAACCTGCAGAGAATCGCATTCGTTGCTTCAGAGTTGACCCGTTCAGGTGCCGCTGTGATCGCCACCCCTACTGCTCCCTACGAGCGGTCAAGAGAGGCAGCAAAGAACGCCATCCTTGCCAATGGCGGATCTGGAGCCAACTTCTTCCTGGTCCATGTCAACACTCCTATCGAATATTGCGAGAAGACTGACAGGAGGGGTCTGTACGCCAAGGCACGAGCAGGAGAGATCACTGGTTTTACTGGTGTAGACGATCCCTATGAGACGCCCTCCAAGGCTGATCTTACTGTCGATGTTTCCAAGCAGACGATTCCTGAGATTGTTCACAGCATAGTGCTCCTCCTGGAAACTAATGGATTACTCTAGACATACCCTTATTCCTTGCTTTCGGACTTATCTTTATATCTTTACTTTCAACCTGTACCATAGACGATTCGACTCGAACAATGAAGTGCGCCATTTGAGTGCCTACAAACCAAGTAGTTAGCAATGCAGCAAGCCACGCGTCAATAAAGAGATGATAAGGTAGATGGTATAATAAATACGGCCTCTGGTGAATATGTAGTTTACAGTTCATCGTATACGGTCATCCCAGGTCCTCGATCCTTCCCTGACGGCCGGAAGACAGTGCTCAGAACCCGTATGATTCGCCAGAATTGCCTGACAAAGACGTTGATGCAGTCGACTGTGCTTAGTTTGCATACAGTCAACCAAGACTTGATTTGCTCTGTCACTTGATCCACAAAACTGGTTGGAAGGTCTTCGCCAACATGCGGTGATGCCCGGGGCACGGGCTGGGAAGTAGATGTCAGTAGGTTCAAGTCATCCAGGGAGGGAACATACTACAGTAGAGGCTGTGGCTTCAGCTTTTGCGACCAGTGAATGGGATGCATCAGCGTCGAGATCACGCCACATTTGCCTGAAGTCGTCAACGGCCTTCAAACTCTCGCTAAATCGGTAAAGAGTATTCATCATCGCGACGATTTCTGTTCGTTGGAGGAGCTGCGAGTGAGGCTGAAGTGCAGTCTCGTCGAGCTCGAAGAGGACTTTGAGTGCTGTGGCAACGCCCATTGTCTGGACTTTACCCCAGAGGCGACACTTGTCGCAGCCGACGCAATCCATGATGCGAGTAACATTACGGAAATGAGTCTTGAATTCCTCTTTCAGGACCTAGTGTATAAGTCAGCATTGCCTGTGGATGAGGTCGATGTCAAAGACTGACATTCGCATTCTCGCCTCTGAACAAGACACCCTCGTCAAACCTGCCAGCTGCCTTTGAGATATCCGTGATTTTCTTGAGGTGGTCAAGTGTGCTAACGTCGTCTTCGTGGTTGCCTGTTGCACAGTAGTCGTAGGCTTCCAAGTAGGGAGTGAGCCGGGATACAGCGCGGAGCATGAGAATGGTGTTGAAGTAGATGTACTTGAGGCGCTCTGGGTGTGATGCGACGCGGTCGATAAAGCACTGCAGATTTGGTCCCTGGTTGATGAGTTAGCATAAGTCGAGCATGAGGGCACGAGGACGGGGACACACCCATTCTCCTGTAGTTTGGTTGAGCCATTCATGGCAAATGTGGGTCGAAATGGATGTGTGTAGTCCTTGATCGTGTAAGTTCGGAGTGATTAATACCCAGAATGGATGGGGCAGCCATACCTGAGATGACCTTGTAGTATACCCTCTTCTCCAGACAATGTGTATCGGGCTCTGGTTTGTCTGCGTGAAGGGCTTCGATCATAGTGTCAGGCAGTGACACGGGCGCGGCAGCTTTTCCAGTCATGAGATTCAGCTCTGATAGGCCAAAGCAGTTTTCTTCATAGATGGTACGCCATACACGCCTGGCATCCTTTCCTGAATATCCGGTGTACCGTTCGGGAATTTTTTGCAGATCATAGTAGTCGCCCTCTGGAAAACAAGAGTCAAAACGTAGTCGGGATAATGAAACAGCGAGGGCATACCGGTATGATCATCGAGGAAGCAGAAGTCAGCGTCACGATAGTAGCAGCCAGGTAATGAGTGGCGCTATGGTGTAATGGTGAATTAAAGGCCAGCCAAGGGCAATGGAGCAGCTAACCAAGTCGCGAGAGGAAGGGTCAACCTCGCTAAGCGCTTTTGCCCGCCATTTCTCCGGGATTTCACTCTGACCAAAGGATGTTGAGAGATGTCGTATCAGAGGTAGTAAATGATGCTCACCTCGTCTACCGTTGTGATGGCGCATCCTGGATTATTGCACGAGCCAAAGTCATCCCAGAACGGGCACTCCCTGTATAGATCAGCCTAAAAGTGGAAATTGTAAGTCATTTGAGCGATAGTGCAGCCGGATTCACTGATACCTGGAAGTACCGGAAGAAGGGTGTCTTCACTAGATTCGATAGGTTGCTGAATAGGTCATCATTCAGACTTTCGATGGTCTCATAGTCGCAGAGTGTGGTTTCGATGGGCCCGGTCAACTTTCTCCGACTTGAGTGACGTTAAACAGGGAATCAACAGATCGCACGTACCACAGGCCTTTCACACTCTGTCTTTGCAGGCTGGTGTTCCAATACAGCCTGAACCTGGCCCGTCCTGAGCAGACTGTCCCCGAGGAAATTGTTGCTCGCGGACGCTGACCAACCATACAGTTGGAAGATAAGAGCGACTTGGAGTGCACGACAGGTCAGAAAAGACCTCATATTGCACTTGGATGTCCGGTTTTCAGAACCAGATAGATGAGGAAAGGATGGTGGTCGAGGACAAGAATTCAGCCGACAGAGTTCCACGTCCGTGCGACGTATGCCATTAGCGCCTGGTTATAAATATCCACGTGGCGTCAGCAACATCCGCCTCGGTCGCGACTGAATAATACGTTTCATCCTTTCTCCTCGCTGTTTACTTGACCGTTCACGATACCTGGACTTGATGAGAGTCGGCTAGACGGTCTAGGGGCGAGCTCAGGGCGCCTATATCTCATAAATGTCGTCGACCCAGAACTGTGGTAACAAGCCAGGCCATCCATCTCGGTGACCTCATGACCTCGACCAATCTAGGTGGACTTCTTGATAGATTCTTGGCTGATTCTTGGGCTGCAAACCGACTATACAGCAAATGATCTAGAGCTATGGTCACGAAGGCTCTCGGATTATGCGGAATTGCCTTGATCTAGCGTATTTTCTCATGAGCGGGCTGAACGAAATGTTCAACTGTGCTCTTGATCCACATAAATGCTGCGATGACTCTCGCACTCGCTCCCTTATCTTTGCATTTGCACACGAGTCCCCAGCGAGAACCGTGGATTTACTGTATGCGGTCGCATATCGCACGGTTATCAATGGCGCAAACGATCATCTCTAGCTCTGCACTGAGGTGAGAACAAGCTTCCTTGCTATAGGTCAAGAGACTGACGGTTTCTATCTTAAGAACAGCGGTGACCTTGCTATTGCCACCTCCATGTCCTTTCTTCTTTCTTAAACCCCATGCTCTCCTTCGATGGCTACTGCTATTCTACCAGCGTATGACCTACCACCTCAATATTCTAGCTCTCCTCAGCCAGACGAAACCACCGTTGCTCACAATCGACGGCAAGGTCTGCGAAACACCGATGGGCGCTTTACCAGGCGATGGGGCGACATAACTCTCGTTCTCAAAGAGCAAGATAACGATGCCCGCTTCCCTGTGTATTCGCGCGGAGGGCATGTTGACGGGGAGATTGGGTTCAGTGGCCAGACTGAACTCGTTGAAGTTACAGTGAAGGTGTGTACATAACATGTGGGAAGCCGTCTAAGATCTCATCTGGCATTAACAGCTTTACGGCCAAATGTGCCTGATGGCCACAGACTGTGGGTCTACCACTAGTGTATTGGTGTCGGACTGCCGCACCCTATGGACAAAAGACGGGAACAAGAAATGCCCTTCCATTCTGCCTTTCAGTCTGCGTTTCCCGCAAACGTTCAAGGATGAGAAGGGCAAGGGCTGGAAGCTGCCCCCTTCCTTCGACTCCGAATTCAATGGTGGCCCGGCGATGCGGGCAAAGTGTATGTATGCGCTCACTATCTCTGTGACTAGGATGAAACGGTATGCGTTGGCCTCGTGGATGAGTTCCAGAATGTTCGTCTTTCAATTCTGTTATCGTTACGAGCTTAATTGACCTGCGAATGGGCTACCTATTTTAGGCACAGTACAACACTTGATTATCGGCCTCGTACACGTCCACCTCGCCCGATTGTCATGCTCGAGTCTATCTTTGATTCGATAAAGCCCGTACCAGAGGAATGGCGGCAATATATCTTGAAGATGGAACCTCGGTCAGGATCAAATACGAAGCCAATTGAGTGTCATGTCAGTTGTCAAAATGTCTGTTTGACCTGCCCTTCCGCTCAGTCTTTGTTTGACAGTTCCTTCTGCCGTCTGTGCAGTCTTATTCTGTTTCGGACACCGTTCCCTTCCACATCCAGCTACGTGGACCGCTGGCGTCTCTTAGCGAGATAGTCCCTCCTCAGAGCCCACTTCTAGACCCAAACACCGCCGAGGCCACCACGAGTGCTGGTTTGGATCTGGGCTCCGACGGTCCTCATCCAGTACGCGTCTACATAGCGCGACAGGTCCACATCCAAGTTAAAGGAATTACGCGGTCCCGGACGTACACTGTTGGAACGGCAAAAATATGGCCGATTCCTCCGGTCATCATGCACGAGGAGGAAGATTTGCAAGGAGAGTCTGAAGAGGAGCTGTGCCTTGATTGGCAGGGGAAATTGAAGTGTTGTGACGACGCGGTCAAGGCAAGCTTCTCCGCTGGAAATTTGACAGTCAAGGTGAGATTTGAATCAAGGATCCACGTTGAAAAGAAGGCTCACTGCATTGAAGGACTATGTTGTTCTTTCCTTGTCGCCCTCCAATAGCCGCCCATCATTCCTGGCCCCTGTCCAATTGACGCAGCCCATCAGGTTGGTGACTGATTCCTGGATGGACCTGGACTCGCACCCTCAGGATATGTAATATATACCTCTGTGCCCTCGCCCCTGAAGGGACCTAGGAGGGACCCTTATTTCCGAGCTCTCTCTTGTACTATCTGCCGAGAATGACAGGCACCACGTTGGTTCCGCCTGTAGAAGCTTGTACCTGGAAGATAACGGGATGGCAAGCGGAAGGAGGCGAATGTTCGGCGTGCGGAGATTGGAAGATAGTTCGAAGATCTGTTACGGCAGTCATCTTTTTGGCTGATGAGGGTGAGTTCCACGGGGATTTGAATATAAGAGGCAGCATTTGAGAGTTCTTATGGAACATGCCGCAAGCACGTTTGTGCTCCGATAGCAGTCAAACTTCCGTCGTGCTGGGTATAAAGAGACAGGAAGGCGCGAGATATTCCGTCAAGCTTCGTTCCTCTCATCTTAGAGCCTGCGAGCGCATCGACGAGGAACCTCAGCCGCCACTTCCGACTTTTGATCACAGACGTCATTCCCGCCGTCTCCGATTCTATACTCACGCGCCAGCACATCTATTTTACTTTACCACGACGACCACTTCCCCCATACAAAAGTAAGTGGCGCGCCAGATTTCTTATCGTTTTTACCATCTCTGACCTCTTACCAGCACAATGTCTGCCTCACTCATGCCCCGCAACGACCCCCGTGCTAGGGGTACCAGTCACATCGACTTCAAGACAGCCACCACTGGTGTCGCTGCTAAGTCGATGAGGAACGAGATCTCTCGTCTCGTGTCCACCGTCGAGGACCCTGCTACCAAGAAAGTGAGTCCCTCGTTATCCGACGCGATGAGCTCAGATCCCTGACATCGAGCCCCAAAGGCCTTCGACACCGAGATGCAGTCCTTCTTCTATCTCTTCACCCGTTATCTCGCTGAACGCGCTCAGAGTGTAGAGCTGTGAGCTTATCTTTCATCGACATCCCCGATCGTGTTTCTGACAGCGTCGATCTTAGTGATTGGGAACGCATCAAGTCTCCTGCTGACGACCAGGTTATCCCCTATGCCAGACTCCCTGAGCCCTTCAGACACCAAGAACCTCAACAAGCTTGCTGTCCTAAAGGTCAATGGTGGTCTTGGAACCTCCATGGGCATGACTGGAGCCAAGAGTGCTCTCGAAGTCAAGAATGACATGACTTTCCTCGACCTGACTGTCCGACAGATCGAGCATCTCAACACAACTAACCGTGTTGATGTTCCCCTTATCCTCATGACCTCCTTTAACACCCACGACGATACCCTTCGCATCATCAAGAAGTATGCTAACCAGCAGCTTCGCATCACCACCTTCAACCAGTCTCGATACCCCCGAATTTTCAAGGAGACCCTCCTTCCCTGCCCCAAGAGCGTCAACGATGACAAGAAGCACTGGTACCCTCCTGGTCACGGTGACTTGTTCAATGCTCTGATGCACTCTGGTGTCCTTGATCAGCTACTCGCTGAGGGCAAGGAATATCTCTTTGTCTCCAACTCTGATAACTTGGGTGCCGTGTACGTTCTCGACTGTCTCACATTCACGCTAGCACTCACCACCCTGTTTCAGTGTCGACGAAAAGATCCTCCAACACATGATCGATACCGATGCCGAGTTCCTGATGGAAGTGACCGACAAGACGAAGGCGGACGTTAAGGTGTGTATTGTAGGCCACGCGGCATCATCACATACTCATTAAACTTTTTAGGGTGGAACCCTCATTGGTCCGTGGTAGATCGATAAGCTCACATGAATGGTGTCGCTGACCTTTTTGCAGATTACGAAGGGTCTATTCGTCTACTCGAAATTGCTCAGGTTCCTTCTGAGCACGTCGAGGACTTCAAGTCTGGTACGCCTAGCAGTTGATTGTGCTTGATCACGTCCTGATGCACGTTCTTCCAGTTCGCAAGTTCAAGATCTTCAACACCAACAACTTGTGGCTCAACCTCAAGGGTGCGATCATCTTTTCCTTGTGGCGTCGTCATAATTGTTTATCCCTCGTCATTATCTCTAGCGCTCAAGCGTGTGATGGAAACCGAGGGCCTCGAACTTGATATCATCATCAACCCGAAGGTCAATGACGATGGCCACGCTGTCATCCAGCTCGAGACTGCTGCCGGTGCTGCCATCAAGCACTTCAAGAACGCCCATGGTGTCAACGTTCCTCGAAACCGTTTCTTGCCAGTGAAGAGTTGCTCAGACTTGTTGCTCATCAAGAGTGACATCTACTCGTTGCAGCATGGTCAACTCGTTATCAACCCCCAGAGGATGTTCGAGACCACTCCTGTGATCAAGCTTGGTGACCACTTTAAGAAGATCCAGCAGTTCCAGAAGAGGTTCAAGAAGATCCCCAAGATCATTGAACTCGACCATTTGACGGTGACTGGCGATGTCTACTTCGGTCGCAACGTGACCCTTCGTGGTACCGTCATTGGTGAGCGCTCTTCTGCGATAGAAACTTCTTAGGAATTAACGCCTCACCCTTTCCAGTCGTGGCTAACGAAGGCCAGAGCATCCATATTCCCGATGGATGTATCCTTGAAAACAGGTTGCTGTCTGGTAACCTCAACATGATTGTAAGATTTTCAATCTCTACAATCTGCCCCACTCTGATGCCGAATCTTCTAGGAATTGTAATGGGCTTTTGGGGCGGATAGCGAGAAAGGGAATTCATTACATATTACTCTCTTCCGATATAATCATCACTTGCTTTGCATATCTCTTCGTCGTTTGATATTGATGTCGCGTACGACTCGGACTTCTTTGTTACCCCTATTACTAGATGAGCCAAATTGATCTCGGAACCACCGCACGTCACTCTCACCTCTTGCCTTACGACCCACATTCATGGTATGACAAGTCCTTGAGTTCATCCAGGCACAGGAACTCTCTGAGCAAACGTGCGCTAGTATGGCGCGCTCGGGTGTGACACAAACCCTAGAGTCTCTAATCGGACCACCGTCTGAACTCATCTCCGTGTCTGCCTTTTTGACAGGTGGCACCCCAATCCCACCCGCCATTGCCGCAGCGCGTAGCGCATGGCGAAGCCTTCTACCCGATGAGAGGGCACTGGCTGAGGCTAGTTGCAGGTGTGTTTTGATTCAGGTGGAATGCCCCCCAGGTTGGTAAATCGTGCCAGCGTTACAGATATCAAACTAGAGCTAGAGACGACTTGGGATGATCCGAGTTTGGCAATCTACCTGGCTGGGCAACATGATTCGTCTGTTAACACCCTCTTCTCGGCGAATCTGAAAGCCAAACGTGCCTCAAAGAAGGCCGCATTGTCTGAAGCCGAGGTTCTCCCCGAGGAAGTGGTGCAATTGCAGAAAGAGCTCGAAAGGGTTCAGCTGAAGTCATGGAGGTGAGCCGCGTCGATCCATTGGGCACATGATGGATAGGGCTAAAATGACTCGTAGAACCGATCCCGCTGCCTCGCTCTTCGTAAGGCCGCCTAGAAACCAGGATTGGAATACTTTGTATCACCCGGTAAGTGCTACACGCTGTCTTTGACTCAAGTTGCTTAGACTAGCACTCTTCAGACTCCTTCTAACCAGCGGATCTCTTTGACGGAGTCAGAGGAGGGCTCAGAAGCGATCCTGACCCTCTCAATATATAACAAGGTTCCCTGGGGACCCAGCTATGTCACTCGGGTATGCCAGCAAGTGTATGTATCAAGCCAAAACCTAAGCAACGTCTACGATGCCCTTCCTTGCGTATTCAAGGCTGAGAGCCAAGTCGAGGCCAGCGGGGGTACTTTGGATGGAGTGAAGAGAGGGTGTGCTATCGGCATCGAGGGTGTTGTATATGGAACCGATGCGTCCTTGGCCCAGTAAGGTGGTCCTTCCTTTCGAAGAAGCATAAATGACTCAAACTATTCCCTTTTCCCAGACAGGTTGTCTCTCATTCGCGAGCGAGGAATCCCAGCGCGGATACCAGTTTAACAGCAGGCCAGGTACCACTACATCAAGTCAGACTCGCGTCGTTATCGATACGTCTACACAAGCCGTACACAATACTACACCGTGGTAATTGTGAGCACTTTATTGTGTTTGAACAGATCAGGTACAGCCTTTGCTATTGTTTATTGCTGCCTTGTCTGACCGACGAATTGCTCCTTCTCATCGTTTACTTCGGGCTGAAAGGCTTCGTCACCCCACAGATCCACTATCTGGCTACCCGCAACTTCTTCAGGTAACACCTCCTCTACCGGCTCTGTGCCGAGCCTGTAAGAAGGTACCCGCGGTGTGGTCGATTGCCGGAGATGTGAGACTAGGCGAAAGTCCTTGTCTCCTGTGCAAACCATGCTGGGAGAACATGGGAGTTCCTTCAGATACGGCTGACCGTAGTGAGGTTAACGCCGTCGCCTTACCATTCCTGCCGAGTACAGTCTGAAAAGTGCTGTGCATAGTGACTCGATACTGCGCATATAAAATCTGGTTACTAGGCTTAAAAGCTATTTTCACCTGAAGCCCCTATTGCCAGTTTGATTTCCGCTGCGCGTCGGTGATTTGCCAAGCGCTCGTCTCTTTGTCTCGAACCACAACGTTCAGTCGCAACCGTTCTGGGATTTTCATATCCTGGAAGGCTTCTTTCGCTGCGTGAACGTTGTAGTTCGACAGCATTATTCAGCAGAACAGGTGTCTGTCTGCCGCCTGCAGACAATCGTGATTTGAACCCCAGCTCGTGCCCGATCACATTCATCCCTCCTCCACCCTTCATCCCGCCCATCATCCAAGAGCTATCTCGGACGATCTCAAAAGATCATGTTGAGTATTCCCAGACCTCAGAGGGTCAATGTCAGGACGAATGCGTTTGAGGTCACTCGGTAAGTCGCCTTTGTGGGCAAGACGAGCCGGCAATGACCAGTTGCTACTAGTCTGCCGAGTGTGGTTGTTGTGCAATATCAAAGTAAGTTACTTGGCCATCTTAAGTCGCTCTGTGTGTCCTAACGGTTTCCAGTCAGTACGTTGGCTTAGGCACCTACATCTGGCGACCAAGAGCTTACGACTTGCCGCGAATGCGAACTAGCCTTTGAGCCCGTATTGAAAGGAGCAGCGATAGAAAGACGACAGAGGTACATGGAACATTTGCAGATCGGTTGCGCTCCCGAGCTCTTTCCGCAACGAATGATGTACGACGGAGGGGCTGTTGGGTTTACCACTCATGATGTTGCCGGCCTCATTGGTCCTCAGAGGGTTGTAGGTGGCGAACAACAACCATTCGAGTCCTGCTGCTAATCGGCGAGCCCCAAGTTTTACATCAAGCTTAACATCAATGGGCAACTGAGCCCCAACGATTTCAATCCCAACGCTAAAGAACGAGACCCCTGCATCAAGATCACCTTCCAGCGAACCGTTTCTGTTCCAATTCGCCCTGAGTCTGTCGCCTTGCGTCGTTGTGGCTGTATTGTTGGGCTTATACTTTATCAATACCAGGGATATCGCGAAGATTTATCGAGGCGACCTTGAAGCGCAGACCCGAAGCGAAGCGCTCACCAATCTCCTCCAGCTGATCATTCGTCAAGGCACAAACAAGTGAGGCGTTCTGTGCTCTCAGACTGGTGCTATGAACGGGACATCTCACCTCTCCATATCAGCCGTTTTGTAACTCGTGGAAAGGCTTACTACGATATGGAACCCAAGAACATGAAATCTCTCGAGGGAGGGCTCGAGCTGCGTCGCGGAATCTGGCAGTGAGTGATCCAATCTCTTATCGAGTGGTGTTTCACACTAGATCACCTCTTTTAGCTCCGCACGACCCGCCGACAATCGTCTAATCCTCATGATTGACACAGTGTCGACAGCATTGTACGGCCCGTGTATCTTTGCACTCACAGGCTTGTACTCACGTATTCCTTTAGTTACCCGGGTGGCAAATTGGCGGATGTCATGGGAAACTTCCTGAGGGAGAGAGACATCTGGAGGATCTCGAAAGGGAGCCGAAACTGGCCCAAAATGGTCAAGTACTTCACCAGGCTGCGGGTCAAGAGTACTGTGCCTGCGAAGGCCAAGAATTTCACCAAAACCATCAAAGGGTTTGAACCAGAGGGAGGCCTTTTCAAGTTCAACTACCATGGAGACTTCATCACTGTTCAGGTGCAACAAGTAGAACTTGCCTTCGAGTCGTGCACTCACAATGGCTTTCCAGGAATACTATTGGACTGCATACCAAGTCAGGGTGCAGCATCCAAAGGCGCCTGGTGTCGTCCTACAAATCAGGGGAGACTTCAAATCTGTTGTTCCACTAGAGTTTGTGGAACTTTTGCCGGAGCAAATCTTCAAACAGAAAATTCCAGAGGACCTTACAAAGGAGATGGTCCGGTTTTCTTCTGTCAGACCTGGGGAACGTTCTGCGCAGATCATGGCTGCGGTGGGCACCTCCCCTCGATTTCCCAGGCGCTTCACTGACTATGTGTCCATGACCAGGCTAAGGTGTATCGTCAGCAAGAGAACATGGCTGCCGTGAACATGAGCGTGAGCGAAAACCCTCTCGTTGTCCCCGGTAACTTCTATCCTGCACCAACGCTCCTATACGGCGATCGTACCGAGGTTCGTCTTGGTCCTATGCTAATGAATATCGCTGAATCTTGATATTAGCCGGGCCCGAGGGACGGTAAATGGAACGTCGTAGACCGCAAGTTCATAATGCCAACAGGCCTGGCATTCTGGGGGATCGTCAACTGCGCGCCGCTTGAAGTTCACGGTAGACAGCTGGACGATCTGATACAAATGCTTAGGCGCTGCTGCCAAAGTCATGGTAAGTCTCGAAACCATAGTTCGTTCAGGACGTGGGGACTAACTATATGTAGGAATGGGTAAGTGTCTTAGAATGTGCGGGTTGATTCAATTGCCTGAAAATTGCAACACAGGATGCAGCCCGCCTGCCCCTGTCCAAAACTGTCCTGGAGGTTCAGGACTTTCTCAGGTATGTTGAGCATTGCGCCAATTTGGCCCAACGATAGTTTATCGCGGTGACAGGCCCTAGATCGTGTCCTTCATCAAATCCTGAACGGCGACCCGGGAAAAAGAGAGAAAAGCGTCATCCTCGTTATCCTTCCCAACAGCGCCGCAGACTTGCGGGCGTCTGTCAAGTTCTGGGGTGATATTCAAACAGGTACGCCAGAGTTGATTCATGGCAGACAGGTGAGAGAGCTTATCGGATGCCACAGGTGTGCAGACCCAGTGCCTTCGCTCCCAAGGCAACAGAGGCATCAAAACCGGCGACCAATACGTCAACAATCTCCTCCTCAAGTACGTCTTACCGTCCTTTCAGTCGTCGTTTTCTCATCTACGACAGGATCAATGCCCGCTTTGGTGGTATCAATTTTGTTGTGGGATCATCGCCAACGTTTATCCACCTGCACACTCCTCTCCCAAGTCCTCAGAACCCCAAACCCGAAATCACAGGGGGTAATACGATCATTTTTGGTACCGCGCATCTATCCTCCCCATCCCATAAATCGCTCACACTAGTGTAGGAGCCGATGTTAGCCATCCTGGTCCAGGGGTTTTTAGCAAGCCGTCGGTGACTAGTATTGTCTTCTCAACGGATAAACATGGAACAAAGTACGCTGCCATTACGGAAATCCAGGATCCTCGCGTCGAGCGCATCACCCAACTCGGCCCAATGGTCTTTCGAGCATTGAAGCGCTATGCGTTGTGCATTCAAGGACCCCCCATCAACATCATATTCTATCGCGATGGACTGTCTGAGGGTGAATATGATACCACCGCGAAGGCTGAGATGGGGGACATAGAAGGCAGGTTTTCAATACTTGCCGTGTTTGATTGCTAATTAGGATCTTGCAGTGGCTATCAACAAATTCATGGCTTCCGAAAAGGGGTATAGCGAACCCAATGCTCCACCACGTCCCAAGCTAACTTATATCGTGGTCGGAAAGAGGTTGCCACTCATCGCTGTTCTTGACATTTTGTGGACATTGACTTTTTCTTGTCATTCAGGCATCATGCGCTCCTCTTCCCCGCCGCAGCCCCTGGAGCGCGTGACATGTGAGAATCACCTAATTAACCGGCATCCCTCTTTCTGACAGCTCCCTTAGACTCGACGATGGGAAGGGAAATTGTAAAGGAGGCGTCGCGGTTCATGAAGGCATCACTCAGCCGTATCGATACATTGCCGATTTCTATCTTCAATCTCATGCCGCAATCCAAGGAAGTAAGTCTTAACAGTTGCCAATCTACACAAATGGTTGATGTGTACACTTCAAAGCCTCCAGATCCAGCCATTACGTTGTGCTCAGGGATGACATTTTCAGCCGGTGGGGTAATCAGCGCATCGAAGCGTGAGTTAGATTGGTCACTATAGACTTCGTAAATTCTGACTGCAGGGCTTATCTTCAAAGGCTGGAAGAATACTCCTATGCACTCTGCCACATGTACGCCAAAGCGACGCGGACTGTGTCTATCCCAGCTCCGGTGTACTGTAAGCCTGTTCAAGTCCTCTGGTGCGACGATTCCACTTACCTCTGCCTTCTTTTTCCAGATGCCGACGTACGTGAATTGGGGCTCTCCCTGAGGAGAATATACTGACGCGCTGTTTAGCTTGTTTGCCAGCGTGGCGCCTTCCATGTTAACCCCAACGCCGGTTCGTTCAATTTTGAGGACGACTCTGCTGCTTCAGCGACTGGTTCCGCCAAGGAGCAGAGGAAGGCTTTCGACCTGTCGGGATGGCAAGCTGTCTTCCAGCCTGTCAACAACGATATTAAGAATAGGATGTACTACTTGTAGAGGAACATTGTATACTACAGAAGAGACGTTTCATGTAACGCTTAATGATGTATTTCCTCCTTACCCATACTTCAGGTGCCAGTGTTTGGCATGTTTGATCAAACGCGGTGGTTCCGTTCTTTGTCTCATCCATGTCGGTCCTCTCATCCTCGACCACAAAGCTCACAGATTCTCTTGAGCAATACGACGATGTTACAGCTTGGATCAACGATGAACTCAATGCCCAGGACGAGAACGGAAATATATCGAATCCCAGCGATGCAGACCTGACAAAACTCGACCAGTACATCACCCAGTTGTTGACAACGCTCGATATTGCCTGCGAAGATACCTCTGCACAGCTGGAGAGAATCATCGACGATGTATCTCGGGGTATCCCTCGCCTTGCGTATGATCTCCATTTCATGAAGGATGGTGCCTTGACGCTACAGTCCTCGCTGGTGGAGGTCCTGAAGAAATCGAAGGATGCGGTTCCTCCAGAAACGAGCGAAGCGCTGGATAATCTTCATCAGTTGGACCTTATGAAGGGACGCATGGAGGCTGCTCGAGAGGTGCTGCAGGAGGCAGAGAGTTGGAGTACACTGGAGATGGAGGTTACGGCGCTTATTGCGGAGCGCAGTTATGCCAAAGCTGCAGAGCGCCTATCAGAAGCGAGCAAGAGTATGGTCGTTTTCCAAAACACCCCGGAATACGATCCACGTCGGGCGCTTATGGTCAATTTGCAGAATCAATTGGAGGCATCTCTGAGCTCTGCTCTTGTCTCTGCTATCAACTCGCAGGACGTCACGGCCTGCAAGGAATACTTCTCCATCTTCTCGACCATCCAACGCGAATCAGAGTTCCGCAACTACTACAATGCTGCACGCCGTGCCTCTGTCATTCATTTGTGGCAGAGCGCAAACCTGACGGACTGCGACACGAGCGAAAAGTCTACAACAGGTTCTCAACAGTCTTTCGCAGAGTTTCTTCCCCGTTTCTACTCAGCGTTCCTTGCCCTCCTGAACGCAGAGCGTAGCCCCATCTCATCGATATTCCCAGATCCTTTGGCCACTCTATCCCAATTCATTTCTTCGACCATCTCAGCCCTTCAACCCACTTTCTCCCAACGGTTATCGTCCTACGTG
This sequence comes from Coprinopsis sp. MPI-PUGE-AT-0042, assembly GCA_020736565.1. Lineage (NCBI taxonomy): Eukaryota > Fungi > Basidiomycota > Agaricomycetes > Agaricales > Psathyrellaceae > Coprinopsis > Coprinopsis sp. MPI-PUGE-AT-0042. Next base: position 330,211 of record JAHBOF010000005.1, on the reverse strand, counting down.
AACCATCACGGAGAGGGATCTCTCCCACACTTGATCACCGTGCTGCGCGCAACGGAAGAGTTTGGCACGGGTGTTTGGAAGGTCATGGAGAAGCTTCAGGACAGCGATGCATCGAAGCCGAGGGTGGCATCCCCTACGATGGAAAGGCCATCGGGGCACCGACGGCGTTCGAGCCGTATGTCAATATCATGGCGACCTGGCCAACCGAGGCCCGCTGCGCTATCGTTTGGGGGAAGAAGTTCCGGCTCAGAGCATATTGAATGGGACCAGGAGCTATTCCAGCCGTTCCTTGACCTTCAAGTGGACTATGCCTCCCTGGAGCGGAAATTCTTGGACTTCAGTTTCGTGGAGATCATCTCGAATGATTCGAGGGATAGCAACCAGGAGCAGGACAAGGCACGCTTGTTCAGGGAGCGCGCAGTCGACATTGTAGGGGTAGCTGAAGGAAGTGCTGCCAGGTGCAAGAGCTTCACCCATGGGTATGGGTCAGTGGGTCTTGTTCAAGCGGTTGATGGATTCTTTGCCGCATTTGTGGATACCTGGACGGCAGAACTTGCTGGCCAACCGTCTGGCTCCCAATCCTACGGCTTTTCTGCGACGGAGTTGGACCTGGCAGATCTCGACTACTCCGCCAAAGATTGGTCCCAGATCCAGCTCATGCTTCATATGCTGGGCTCAGGAAGAGTGGTGTTGGATCGTTTCAATACTTTCGAAACGAAGCTGCGGTCCTTTCTAGCACAGATCGGGTCGTCATTCAGACAAGCACAGGTGGACCCTCTGAACTTCAACCTGGCTGCGACTAAAGGAGAGACACAACTCCTCGAGCAATCAACCCTCAACTCGCTAGAGTTGTTCTCCTTACTATCGAGCACAGATGACACCGCCTACCGCGAGACTCCATTGACCGCTCCTCTATCCGCCACACCATTAACAGCCACGTTTCGTCAACCTCAACAGCCACCAGTCCCCGAAGCCCTGTTTGTACAAACCCGCAAAGCACTGTCGAATTTCGCCCAGACGTGCCAGATCACGATGCAAAACACCGTTCTGTCACCTCTCCATCACCACCTGTCGACATATGCGTACCTTGCGATCTGGTCAACGAGGGAAGACCCGCAAAGTGCACTGGCAGCCGACTTGAATATCCCGACCTTCTCCTTGTCTCCCAGTGAGACAGTGCAGAGAGTGGCAGAGGGTTTGCTCAATCTACCTCGACTGTTTGAGGTCTACGCAGATGATGACGCCCTTGGGTTCTCGCTGCAGACCCTTCCTCATGTTGACCCTGAGCTACTCAAAGCCGCAGAGCAACATCTCGAACCTCAACCCAGTGGTCCTGGACATCACAGAAGGGCGTCAATATCCTTTGCGAAGCCGACGCCCATCGACCCTGAAGTCGTCTCTTCAGCATGGCTCGTGTCTCTTGGTCATACATTCCTTGAACATCTCACCTCGGACATTTTGCCTTTGGTGACCCCGCTGACTTCCGCGGGAGCTGCGCAACTGTCGTCAGATTTGGAATACCTTACCAACATCGTGAGGGCGCTGAACGTTGAGAGCGAAGTGTTGGACAAGTGGAGGCAGGCAGCTGGTGCCAGTGAGAAGGAGGTGAAGAAGGAGATTCAACAAAATTCGGCGGATCCAGTCTTAATAAAAGTTGCCCGAGCGAGAGGCTGGAACTGATGCACATATGTACTACATCCACTACACATACAACAGAATCCATTTACATTGCTTTTCTACTGTGTGGTCGAGTGCCCCTATCTCAGATTGGCTTAGTAATCGACAGCCTTGCAGTGAAACGGCTTTCTTCCTTACAGCCAATATTGACCATGGCCTCTGCGACAGGTGAGTTTCAGTCAAGGCTGTTGGAACACATTACTGATGCTTGCCAGCAACTAAGCTCTCGAGGGAAGAGTTCCGGAGGCAGAAGGACCTTGAGGCAGCCCGAAAGGCTGGTACCGCCCCTGCAGCTCTCGATGAAGAGGGCAAGCCTATCAACCCTCATATTCCTCGTGCGTCTCTCAAGTCTGTCTGAGTGCATCCTTGCTCACCGACATACAGAATATATTTCACAGGCTCCATGGTATCTTGATACTGGTGCACCTTCACTGAGCCATCAACGTCGACCAGAGCACGATGAAGTCAAGCCCAGGCTCGACAACTGGTATGACCGAGGGGCGAAGGCAGGACCGGCAGCAAAGAAGTACCGGAAGGGTGCTTGCGAGAACTGTGGCGCTATAACGCACAAGGCAAAGGATTGTCTGGAGCGACCACGGAAGAAGGGAGCAAAGTGGACAAACAAAGACATCCAGGCGGACGAGGTCATTCAAGACGTGGCAGCTGGATACGATGCCAAACGCGACAGATGGAACGGCTACGACCCCTCAGAGTACAAGAGCGTGTACGATGAATATGCGGCGGTTGAGGCAGCACGGCAGAAGCTGAGGGAGGACGAGATTGACAACCAAACTACGACGGATCTGGCGGCTGTGAGAAAGGTGGCCAAGGCAAGCAAGGCGGAGAAGAAGAGTGACCCTGACTTTGGGTCGAGTGATGAAGAGGATGAGGACGAAGACAAGTATGCCGATGCTGCAGATGCTGTGGGTCAGAAAATGGATGCAAAGACTCGAATCACAGTTCGAAATCTGCGTATTCGAGAAGACACGGCCAAGTATCTGATCAACTTGGACCCGGAGAGTGCATACTACGACCCAAAGACTCGCTCCATGCGTGACGCTCCGCTCAAGAACGTTCCGGCTGAAGAGGTGAGTTTCTAGCACCTTTGAGTCATCCGTCCAATACTGAACGAAAACAGGCCAAATTCGCTGGAGACAACTTCTTCCGATTCTCTGGTGAAGCAGAGGAGGTTCAAAAACTACAACTCTTTGCATGGCAAGCAGCTGCTCGTGGAAACGACGTCCACCTGACTGCCAACCCCACGGCGGGAGAGCTTCTGCACCATGAATTCAAGGAGAAGAAGGAGCAACTCAAAGATACGACCAAGACTAGCATCCTGGCCAGATACGGTGGCGCCGAGTACCTTGAGGCCGCTCCCAAAGAACTCCGCCAGGGCCAGACGGAGAACTATGTCGAATATTCACGGACTGGTCAGATCATCAAAGGCAAGGAACGGGCGAAGGCCAAATCAAAGTATCCGGAAGACGGTAAGATCGCACATCTCTCTCGTTTACATCGTTCTCATTTCTTTCCAGTCTACATCAATAACCACACCGCTGTCTGGGGTTCCTGGTACGATCGGGAAACCGGAAACTGGGGCTACGCATGCTGTCATTCGTTCCTTCACATCTCGTACTGTGCTGGACTGGCTGGTATCCAAGCTGTCCAAGAATCAAGCGCACAGCAACTGCTTGGCACAGGTTCCGCTAGTAAAGCAGAATCATCGTCTTCATCCAAGAAGGAAGAGGAGCCTCCAGAGAAAGCAACCAAGATCGAGCAGAATTTCTCCAAGAAACGGGTTGGAGAGGGGGATGTAGTAATCGATCAGGACAAGCTAGCGAGGGCATTAAAAGAGGAGAAGAAGAGGAAGGCAAAGGGAGGGCACGACGAAGATGATCGGCAGGGCAAGAAGTCCAAAAGCACGGTCGAGAGCTCAACGCACGAGGTTACCGAAGAGGAGATGGGTGAGTACCTGTGCGTCGGGTTTGATTTGGCGGTTATACTGACAACGATCTTCAGAGGCGTGGCGGATGTCGCGGCGGATGGCCGCAGACCCTATGGCGAACTATGTCGACCAGGAGGACTAAGAGCGCCTTGCTGGGAACCAGCCACCGACTTGTGCGTACTATCATTCTCCCTTGTTATCACTACATGTACCTGGACTACTGTAATGTTTCACCGAAAGTTCCTTTGCGTAAACTGCGGAGTCGACTCAATGAGGGCACTACTTCTGTTGAGATCAAGACGCTAGTTACTCCTCCCCTGTTTCTTCGGAAGTTGCGACATCCGGGCGGTCAAACACCCGACCCGACGGATTCATCCCAGCGAGCGCATGTCCGGACGAGCCAGGCGTCAACAATATCTCGAGTACGTCTTCTTCTTTACGTTGTTGAGCACATTGTCAGCGAGGTAAGGGTATTCACCACCGGCTAATCAGCAAATCCACCTAAAATCCTACTAATCACGTTCGCAGAAATGACCAAGAACACTCAGAATCACAGTGTGATGAACGCCATCAAGCCGCTCGGGCGGTTTTGTGGATTTCAAAGCGCTCAGGAAGCCGCGGCTGGACAAAGTTCGTATAAGAAGCCCCCTTAACAAGGTATAGCACCCCATTATCTCCTTACCCAATTCTTCCAATGGCCCCCACCGTCCGCCCCTTCAAGATCGATGTCGACGACGAGACATTGAACTGGATCAACGACCGCGTCAAGACAACGCGAGTCATCCCCGACCTTCAACATAAACCAGGCGACGCCTGGGAGGATGGGACTCCCAGCAAAGACGTGGAAGAACTCAAGAAGTACTGGGTTGAGGAGTACGATTGGAGGAAAGTCGAAAAGAACTTGAACGACACCTACAACATGTTCAAGGTCGAGCTTGAGGAAGGCGATGAGGTCATTGACCTACACTTCGTCCACCAAAGAAGCGCAAAGCCAAATGCGATTCCGTTGCTCTTTGCCCATGGCTGGCCAGGGAACTTCACCGAGGTGTGTATCGTGACTTCCCTTCGTCGAGCACCATACTGATAGAGCATTAGGTCGAGAAAATTCTGCATCTTAACACTCCCTGGAATTTGGCTGTGCCTGCCTTCCACATTATCGTGCCCAGCATTCCTGGTTTCGGATTCTCATCATGCCCCAAAAAGGTTAGAAGGTCTTCTCCATTATCTTCCTGACGCAGCTCCTGACTCCGTTGTGATAGGCGCCGGGAATGTCGGTTCCCCAGATTGCCCGCCTCTACCACAAGCTCATGTTGACCTTGGGGTACAAGCACTACGTCGGACAGGGAGGCGACTGGGGTAGTCTCATCCTCCGTTCAATGGCCTTGCAACACCCCGAGGCTATGGTCGGCTTGCACATCAACTTCCCCGTCGCTCCCCCTCCCAAAGTCACCAAGAACCCTATCGGACTGCTCTACCTTGCCATGGGCTGGTTGACTGAGGAAGAAAAACGCCAAGGCGAGCGCTTCCGGTGGTTCCAGAAGGACAACGGATACTCCAAAATCCAGGGAACGAGACCCCAAACCATCTCTCATGCACTCTCCGACTCTCCCATTGGAATGCTCGCTTGGATCAGGGAGAAGCTGTTCATGGGCAGCGAGGACTATTACGACTGGGACAAGGAGCTGATGATCACCTGGACTATGATTTACCTCCTGTCGCACAGCTCTGGCCACGCGAGGATATACAAGGCTGCTACCGACAGCCTCGTTCCTGAGGTCCTCGAGAAGAAGATCTCAGGGGAAGTCGCGCTTGGTATCAGCATGTTCCCCAAGGATGTCGCTTTCATGACGAGGTGGTGGGCAGAGGCAGTTATCGCAGACAAGGTCACCTTCTGGAGGGTCCACGATAAGGGCGGACACTTCCCTTCAGTCGAGGTCCCTGCTTTGTTGACGATGGACTTGACCGAGTTTGTGCAGTTCCAAATCCCTGAGGAGAGGAAGAAGCTGCTATATGGGCAATGATTGATATTACTGTAGATTATCTGTATGGTTTCGGTTAGACGGTATTGTAGTGTAACATTAGTTGGATAGTGTAAAATGGAAGGCTTTCTGAGCAAGTGCTAGCTGTGGGAAGTCACTCGTGGGATGAGGGTGATGCAAGATGATCGACGATTCGAATTTCATGAGTGCCCGTAACCTGATCATATGGAGTGGCGATTACGAGTCTTCCTGTCATGGAATGAATGGGACGTCCTGGAACCGAACCCATTCGTTGCTGCATTTTGTGGTCTTGGTCAGGGTAACGACCGAGGAGGGACTGTGGAAGTTGTGCTTCACGAGGAGCAGTGGCGCGTCTGTGCTCTCCTTTCCTATAGCAGTAAACAAGAAGGCGGTTGGGGTTTGGTGAAGAAGGTTTCCCTCCAGAAATTCGGCCAGGACTCTTGCCTCTCAAAAGGGGGGTCCGACCGGCCGCAGGGATTTGAGGCCCGAAGCGATAAGCAGAAAGGCAAGGCGTTAGACGGCTGTAGGACCGTTTCGCCTGGAATGCCTGCTTTTCGCTCACGGTGTACTCTCCCCAGGGGCCTGTGCTCTGCTCGTCAAGGATAGCGTCAAACATGCGCAAGAAACTCTCTTCTCCCCTCTTTGCGAGCCAGTCAGAGCTCCAAAGAAGCTTCGGGGTTTTGAATCCATGTGGGACGGTGAGAAGGCTGAATTGTTGTTCGTCTGCGTCTTGAACATGGAATTTGGGAATGTTGAAGGTGTACGTGAATTGTGCACGATCACAGGTAATGACGATGTTGCCGATGATTGAAATCTGAAATATTCTTCAGCAAGAGGCGATGGCGACACAACCATCATCTCGAACCTCTGTAATCGGGGCATGGCGAACAGAAATGCCATACAAAGCTAGTGACTTGACCGGTTGGGATATGCAGTGAGCTATCAGCACACGGTTACTTTCCGGCATCACAAAGGCAACGTAGTCGTACGACTGCGCTACCAATCCAGGTTCGTGGTCGAGCATTACAGATCCTAGCTCTCGAAATTCTGGATGCGCAAGTTTCGTTTGTGTTTGCATGCCGCGAGCCCTAGACTTTCTCTGCGGGATTATAAACGCTACTATCCTCCCACTGGGGCAGGGGTTTCAGCAACTCAGCTAACGAACGCCAAGACGCTCATGGTTCTGCTCAATTTCATCAAATGCGAGTCGGACCAATATCAATCGAGATTGAACTTGGACTCACACTTCCACCACCAAAAACCAGAGATGCCCAAGTTTCTCATCCATTTCGCCCAAGTTCACAACGATTTCCGAATACCTGAGCTCCAGTCTATCTCAGAACTTCATGGCTTTGGCTTCAGTCTTTGCCACAACAGCGAAGGTCATGGGAGTGACCCACAACGGCCATTCATGGTCATCGAATTAGACGCAGAAGTTCACGCGAGGACACTAGCTCGGAGATGTGTGCTTGTAAAGTGAGTGCTATTGCAAACTATACGTTTGCTTTTCCTGAAGACTTTGATACAGAGCTGTCTACGAGTACTATGGCCAAGGATCTTCATATGAAGAACTTCATGCCGCCAATCGCTCGGAGGAGACTCGCAAAAAATGGGAGGGGTTTATCCCCGACACCAGCTTCCGATTCCTCGTCACAGCCTACAACCACAAAATACCCCAGAAGCGACAAAAGGCTGTCATTGAGAACTTTGCCTACATGGGTCTGCTCGGGAAGATCGACATGAAGAATCCTCAGGAGACCTTTACTTGCTTTGAAGAATGTATGTGAGTGTTTCTGCAGTTGATCGTGGGGATATACTCGTTTGCTCCATCATGATTGACTTACCGAATAGATAGACAACGAAGAACGACGGAATGCGCCACGAGAAAAGCATGAAGGAGATGGTGACTTCAGACAAGTTTACTTTGGTCGGCTGGTACGTCCCTCTTTCGTTCAAGGTATATCCTTCATTAATGAATCTCTCCTGCAGCTGGAAGAAGGCTCTGCACGTCCATTGGTAGGCGTTTTTGATGTCAAGAAGCGCAAGTACTATGGGAATACGAGCATGGAAGCCGAAGTTTCACTGCTGATGGCCAACCAAACCAAGGTTCGCCGGATCTCTTGCAGGTCTATTTAGATCGCCCTGACATTTTCAAGGCTTCCCCAGGAAAACTCATGTACGATCCTTTCATGGGTACCGGCAGCATGGCCTACGTACGCCCTTTCTATCTCCTTTACACCACACACATCGTCCTCACATAGTATCCCAGCCTATAGCCCACTTTGGCGCACTCGTTTTTGGCTCAGATATTGATGGCCGACAAATGCGCGGTAAAGGTAGCATGTCCTCTGAACCAGGCGTCATGCGTGCTGCAAAACAGTACAACGTCGACCATCGAATCCTGGATCTCGCCACCTTTGATCTGACGAACAACCCGTGGAGGACTGGAGGGTTGTTTGATGCGATTATCACTGACCCTCCGTATGGGGTGCGTGCGGGCGCAAAGAGGTTGGGCAGGAAAAGGGAGCTGTCTGATAGACAGAAGGAACTGTGCAAGCAGCATCGAGAGAGCCCGCATCCGTATGTCTCCTCCCTGCGCCTCGATTGTCTAGTAAGTTGCTGAGCAGAATGCAGAGATGACACCCCATACATCCCTCCAACAAAGCCCTACGAACTCTCAGATCTGGTCGAAGATCTCGTCGTCTTTGCACGATACATGCTCAAGCCAAACGGTCGTCTCGTGTTCTTCTTGCCAACTGTCAACGACGAATACGAAGAAGTCGACATTCACACCATGCTCTGCGAAGGAATGGAGGTGATCGCCAATTCGCTACAAGACTTTGGTAGCTGGGGAAGACGGGTGCGACTCTCGTACACCCTTGGTGTATTACAAGGCTAATCGTATCATTGCAGCTTATCACGATCAAGAGAAAGACAACGCAGGACTATCCGCCTCCTGTTTTCGCGCAAAAAGAGATCAAGAGTTCAGTAAACGAGGATGGCAAAGGATCCGTGAAACATGTCCCGGCACATAAGGATTTCCGCGAGAAGTACTTCCAGGGCTTTAACAAGGAGTTGAAGCAGGCTCGCGATGCTCATCATCAAAGGCCAGACTCGGATGTCGAGCCACAGGGCGCTCCAGCTTGATGAATTTGGACTTGGATATGTTATCATTTTGCGTGTATTTTTGAAAATGAAACATGTTCATACGCAATGACTACAAGACATATTCTACGTTGACCATAAGCAACGAATAAGACTCGGACGATATTAGGTAGGTAAGCTACGAGGCTGTGGAGAAAAAACAAAGATCTCAACACAGGCAATATAAAGACTCTAGGTAGTGTCTGCTGTAAATAAGCAATAATGTACAACGTGAAACGAGGCAAATAATCTCAAGCATGGGATGGATACATAACCCAAATATGCTATCCTGTAGGTGTCCTACTTCTTGCGGTCGTAGAACTGTTCAGGAGGGATCGCCTTGGTCTTTGCGCTCGCACCCTTGGCAGACGCACCATTGACACTGGCGTTCCCGTTGGCAGCAACGGCATCCAACGACTCGTTTGGTAGCCGATACTTGTCTTCAGTGCTCCTCCACTCCATAAGATCAGCAAAGTCTTTGAGACCCTTGACCAACTCCTTCATCGCGGCCTCCTCATGATCCTTCTCAGAGGACTTGACCGATCCTTCCTCCGCATCGTCGTCCAACCCATACTCGGCGGCCACCCACTCCGCAAGGAGCTTGATATCTTCGGGCTGGGCAAAGGTATACCAGCGTTCTTTGGTCGAGTCGTCCTTCTCTGCGCCATCCACGTCCATCGCATCCTCATCAGCATTCAAGCAAAACGCTTCTTTGCCTTCCGGGATGCGACCCCACACCAATACCATCCAGCTATATTCGACGAGTTCGTCTCTCTCCTCTGCCTTGACGATCCGACCCTTCTTCTTGAGCTTCATCTTGGAAGAGACACCCCGCTCCCGGATGGTGTGCAACATGTCGATGTATTCAGTGGCAGCTTCGCGTTCTGCGTGACCTGGTGAGAGGATGTGGTACACCCGTCCGTCAGGGTCGGTACCGAGGGGCGTGTAGCGCAGCAAAGACTCGGATTGGAGAAGGGATGGGCATTGGTCAAGAGTGGTGAGAATGTCTTTATGCAGCTTCTTTGCAGCTTGGAACTATAATCACTTATGCATTAGAGTTGGATGGACCACGGTGAGAGAGACAAACGTACCCTGGCTTTATCCTTCGTCTTGTCCTTCTCCTTCATACTCTCCCGCTCCTTCCTTACGGCCTCCCACCGCTCGTTCTCGCCCTTTACGCACTCCCTAACCTTGCGCGTAAGCTCCTTGGGGTTCTTCAATCCTTCGTCCATGTCTGACTTCATATTCTCCAACCCTAGGCCGAGGACAAAGTCGATCAAAGACAGAATGGTAGGAACCATCTGGCTCGAGCTCATGATTGCCACCGAGTTGCCAGTGGTAGCCGTAGCAGAGGTCATTCCTCTCGTCGCACGTCGACCTTGTTCGAGAGCGGCCAAGACGACCAACGACAGCGCCTTGGGTTCTTCAAGAAGAACAGCGGATTCCTCGTCCTCATCGTCCGAGAGCTCAGTGAGGGAAGACGTAGTTGAAACGTCATCGCGGATGACCTTGGGAGGTCTGTAAGATGTCGAAGCGACACCAGCATTGATCGTGCTCTGCCAGTCCTGCAGCGCGCTCCAGATCTTGGTGAGGTGCAAACCGACGGGTTTCAGCGCTTTGATAGCGGTCTGGGAAGCATGAGCGATCCTGTTGTCGCTTGCGGTTGCGCAGAGCCCGAGTAGGGAGCTGATGACAGATTTGACGCAGGCGTCGTTGACCCATGCGAGTCCATCCAACTCTTCGACGCCATGAAGCGCTTTACCGTTCCCGTTCAGCTGTTCGAGCTCTTCCAGCTGAGCTTTGGGTGCTGGAGCCTCGCTGAGGTGATTGAAGCGCAACAGGAACTCGCGAGTGTATATGCGCTCTTCCAGCTCTGACTGTGAGAGTGCAGATGCAGTTCGGGTCCATTTCACCGGTTCAACAGTCTTGGTCTTGCGTGGCTTTGGTTTTGCGCGTGGCTTCTCAGCCTTCTTCTCTGGGACCTTTGGTTCTGCTTTTGTTGTCTTCTTGGGCTCTTTCTTGGGTGCGGAGGCTGTCTCGCCTGAAGCAGATTTTTTGATGGCCATGTTGCTAGAAATTTGCGCGTCAGTTGATGGAAGAGGCTGTGAGCGGGTGACGTACCCAAGTGGTTCAAGGCCTTTGTCCTTGCGACACCGAGGGCAGTTGCACTCGTCCTTGCACTTGTAGCAGCTGAGAGAGATTGTCAGCCAAGGGCCTCTGGGCGAGAGTCGAGTGGACGCACTGAAAATAAAAGCCGGCGTCTGTGAGATGTCCGTCTAGCTTCTTCTTGTTCCGCCTCAGCTCGTCGATATCTTCGCCATACCTGTTTTTGAGACAGGGCTTGCAGAACCTTTGGACGCATCGCTTCTGCTTGATCGATTTGGTCTTGCCAACCTCGCGTTCTTCAATAAAAGTACAATGAATAGTGACTGCCATTCACGCTAGGTCAGTGTCAAAGCGTCTCGGAGCTGTGGGCCACTCACTTGCTAAATCGCGCTTCTTACAGCACTGGTGACAGTAGGTGAAGCCGTTCGGGAACTCCGCAGTAGCCTTGGAGAGGTCAATCTCAATGGGACCTGCTCTAGAAGGCGAATTGAGTTGGCTCGGTTTGAAAGGCGCGCTGGTAGATCCAGCGTTGGACGCCGCCCTAGCCCGTTTGGCCGACGCAGCGTCTATGGGCTCGTCTTGATCTGTGTCAGAGAGCTTTCGCTTGACCGAAGGAGTACCAGACGACGAGGAAGAAGGCATGGCTGGCTGTCGTATGAGAGGTGTGTTCTCGTTATGTTTGAGTGACACGTGTGGGGAAGCAGCACTGAAAGATTGATAGCAGTCCTTGTCAAACGGGGGGATCTGGACGTAGACGCTCGAGTTGCGCCGGGAATGAGCTACTATGGTCGTCGTGGTCGTCTTGGTCGTCGTGGACATGCTCGAGCTCGTTGTTGCCAACAGCGATGACGACGCGAGCAGAATGGATGAATATGTCCGAAAACAACTTTCTGCTTCGCGTGATGAGCTCCTATAAACCATTACGCGTGGGCACGTGATGTAATATTCGCACGCTCCGGAGGGAAAGTTTCAAGGGGCCGTTTGGCTGTCATACGCCTGCCAGCGCCTTGCCCCGCTTTTTGGTTCCTTCCGTCGTCTCTCCTCCTTATTCCATTCTTCTAATATTATAAAATGGCCAGCGCTGACCACACCCGCGATCCCTGGTACGTCCTCTGCTTGTTCAGCAGTGGCCAGCTCACCAACCTGTTTACAGCCCATGGGTCATCCTCAACGACTTCGGAGGTGCTTTCTCAATGGGTGCGGTCGGTGGTGCAATCTGGTACGGTATCAAGGGTGCAAGGAACTCACCACGAGTGCGTACCATCCATCTCTCACCCATAACCGTCTAACGTCGTACAGGGAGAGCGATTCCCCGGTGCCATCTCATCAATAAAAGCCCGTGCACCAGTGACGGGTGGAAACTTTGGTATCTGGGGTGGCATGTTCTCAACATTCGACTGTGCCGTCAAGGGGTACCGACAAAAGGAGGACGCTTGGAACGCTATTATTTCTGGTTTCATGACTGGTGGTTGTCTTGCTCTGCGAAGTACGTCGGGTCGCGTCATCACTTGTCTTGGCCTTGGGCTGACATATACTAGGTGGGCCAAAATCTGCATTGGGTTCCGCGGTGGCTTGTGGTATTCTTCTGGGTGTGTTCGAGGGTGTTGGTGTCCTCATTGGACGGGTGTTCAGCGAAGGCCAGCGGCCGCCCATGGCGCCTCGTAAGTTGCTCTCCTCTTTCGCCGCGTATGCCGCTCACATCTATCCCAGTACCACCACAAGCAGCGCCAGCAGCATGAACACTTTCAACCTTCTGTATTTTATTAGACGGATTCGGCTTGCACCAATCACCCCCATTCACTACCATGTCCAGCGTAAAGTGACACGACGTGGCAACCTCGCCCTGCACATGATACTCGTCCGCATAGGCTCAGAGTCTATGCATCATTTACAGCTATACTTATTGCTTTCGCTAATTCATAGGCTAATCGTGGAACAGAATGATATGATGATTTCCATGCCAAAGTTCCGGTCGTATGAAATATGCAAGATTCCAGTGCTACATCGAAGTTTACAGTGTGCAAAAATCAGCCATAGAATCGCTTTCGGAAACCGTCAATATCTTTCAGGTCGCAAAGCATTGCAAGATCCGCCCTCTGCATGTGCAAGCAGGTCGTCTTGAGGCTATCCCAAAGTGCATTCGAGACGACGCCTTTCTTGTCATCGGTGCTGTCCATGGTGGATTCGCTATCCTGGAGTAGCAGGGCATCAAGAATATGTTGAGCCGCCTCTTCGTACCTCTGCAAACCCAAAGCATCAATTCAATGGTCCAGAGGATAAGAGGGCAAACTCACCCTGAGGTTGATGCAAGAAATGCCCAGATTGAAGCGAGCCCGGATGTACGTCGGGTTCAGCTCCAAAGCCCGATAATAGTACTGCAACGCTTCCTCCGCTCGTCCGCTATTCGCCATTGTCGCACCAACGCGGTTATACAAAAGCCAATCCTACGCAAGCACATTAGCTTCCGGTGTTCACCAAGCAAAACAGAAATGTACACACCTCAGGTCGAACAGCAAGCGCCGTCCTAAAACAATCCTGCGCTTTTTCATACTCTTCATTCGTATTCAAAAGCACCGCAAGCGCAATCTGGATATCTGCATCCACCTCTCCAGCACCACTACCCAAATCACTCCTCGCCATCGCGATCAAACACTCTATAAGCCTCGCAAACCTCTCATGGTTCGTTATCCCTTCCTCTCTTTGCACATGTGAGGCTTTGAACGCCTCCACGGCGCCTGCGTACGTCTCGTTCCGATTCACCCATTCCGAGATGGCGTCGTATGTACCTTGGCGGTTGCCATCGTTGGTATACGAGATGCCTAGAGCAAGCCAGGCGGGGAGGTGTGTGGGGTCGAGCTCGACGGCGCGTTGGAGTGCAGAGAGGGCTTTGTGTTCCCGCTCGTTCTCTTGTTGACGCACGCCGAGTTCGTACCAGAGTCCGGCGTTGGTCGTGTCTCTCTGGACGGCTGCCTCGAGCTCCAAAATGCTCTGCGAAGGACCGTCAGTTCTACCGATGTAAAGGGAAGTAAGGTAGAAGCGCACCTCGAACACGGACTGCCTGCCATTATGCATCTCATGCTGCCTCGTCCTCGAGCTCTCTCCAAGCAAGTACGGATTGCTCGCCTGGAACTGATAATTGTTCACCTGCTTGATACCCGTCGTCGTAGCCTCGAACCTATCCCAATCTTCCTGGAGCCTGTCCCACCCAGCTCTCTCCTCTGACATAGCAGCTCCCCTCGGCACGTCGAATCGTGCTTTATCAGACTGATTCCAATACCTCGCGTACTCCTCGTTCTCTTCTCGGAAATAAGCATCGTTGGCGTCTTCCTCCATTCTCCCTTCACCACTTTGCTGTTGTTGTTGCTGGATGGTCTGCCTCATCGTCGAGGTACTCGGAATCGGGTCAAACGCCCTGCCTTTGCCCTTGACATCCGGATTCGCAGCAGAAGACGTGCGCGTCCCGTCACTCTCCACCATCTGGTTTCCCTCGACGATGACTTCGCCATCCCGAAGTTGCCTCATCAGCCCCAGAAACTGACTCTTTTGGAACTTGGGGTTTTGCTCGTGTCGGACGTGGTCGAGGAGCATACCGGCTGTTTTGGCTAGGTCGTCACCTTCGAAACGTTTTTGTTCGGCTATCTGTTGTTGCTGCTGTTGTTGTTGGACGAGAGGTTCGGAGGCGAGGTTGAGGTCGAGTGCGCTGAATTCCTTGTCCCATGAGATGCCTATTCTGAAATTAGATGGGAATAACAAATTGGAGGAAGAGAACGTACGTTTACTGGTGGTTGTCATACCCTGCGCTTGAGACTGCGTTTGCATCTGAGGCATGAACCCAGGCACCTGGTTCATAGAGTTCATCCTGAATGCAGACATTCCAGGGTTCCAGCCCTGTTGCATCCCCATCTGAGGAGCATGCGCAGGCACGTTATGTTGCTGCTGCTGGACTTGCTGGACTTGCTGTTGCTGTGAAGCCTTTTGCATGGGTGCATGAAGAGCATCCATCGGTCCAGCAGCAGACATCATAAAGTCGGCTGCCCATCCGGCCGGAGCATTCGCTTGCTGGATGGATGGCCCATGCAGGGACGGTTGCTGCTGAATCGGAAGGGCCTGGTGTAGTGCAGATAGATCGAAATGGGAGTCTGAGTGGTTGGAGAGCTGTCCGGGACCACTGGTGGTGGCTGAGAAGAACCGGGCAGCGTCTTGGTCAGCTGTCGATGGTCCTGCTTGTTGGGATCTAAAGCTCTGCTCATGTCTATGAGTTAAGGTCCTCCACATCTAAAAGAGATATTCAGCGCACCTCTCGAGAGGATCCAGCACGTCCGGCACCGTAGAAGTCCTAGATTGATTTGTGAGCTTCTGGTACTCAAAGTCAAAGGAAAGGAACTTTCGCACCTGTTGAGCTCCTCGATCCTGCTCAAATCGTTTAGACAGATTCTGAAGGGGGTTTGAAGGACCACAGTCTGTGCCTCCAACTAGCATAGGCAACGCCATCGTGGCTTTAGAGGATTGTAATGGTCGAGGTCAGAGGTTGCTTAAAGAGCCTTGCATCCGGAAGAGGAATGATCGCCGAATTGGTTTTCACGTGTTCAATTCCGTTGATGCCCCTAATTCCGTGCTTTCCTCCTGCCTGCAGAGCACATCGAGCTGCAAAGGTAGCAGGAGAAAGGACTGCCTGCGGAAATTATCGGAAAATCCAGTCCTCGGTATGCTCTATCGCAGGATGGTCGCTTATTCCGGTTCATAAGGAAGGGTGGTGTGAAGCTCTGTATGAAGGGGGTTTGCCCAAGATGAAACTTCTGGTAGTAAAACGCTGTTGAATACTGGCCATGGACCTCATGTAGCGTACTGCACATGTAGCATCGCAAGAGTCATGAAGATTTCAAGAAGGACCAGAAGTGAGCAAGGTATTGTCCTGATGTACCCGAAAGGCGCTGCAAGAAGCTCGTTGAGTATCAAAAGGCCTTGAGGTTTGATCAGATTGCGTCCTTTACAGGGCCAAATCCGCAAGGCGTGTCTCCTTGGGCATGCACAAGCCTCATGTTGCTGAGCAGCAAAAGACCCAATTCGAGAGGAAGAGGTGCATTTGTATTTTATAGCCTTGCTATAGCCCTCATTTTTTAACAAAGGATCGAGCACAGCTCTTGTTTGGAAAGCTGAGGGTTGGAGCCCTAACCCCATCTGGCGTGAGGCGGTGCGCGTCGTTTGCCTGCTTCCTGTCTTTCCAACCACGATCTTCCCTCAAGCCAAATCGTCCTTGAAAACTCTTGAAATCACCACCAATATTGTCTAAAGGTCGTCTGAAATAACGCCATTTTCAGCGATATAATTGAGGTCAGTATGTTGCGATTTACCGATGAGTGTTCCCGAGCAGTAGGCTGACAGGCTCCGGTGCAGGCTGTGCAGCTTTAAGCGCCCTCAATATACACCAGCTTGATCTGGCCTACAGTACATATATCAGAGCACAGAAACTACAGCTGAACACAAAAAGACTGTATCCACAACAACCATGTCACCTGCACCCGAGACAAAGCAGCCATCGGCCTCTCCAAAGCCTCAAGAGTCGCCTGCGCTGCCACCACCACCAGACCAACAACACCACATGGGTCCTCCTCCAGAAGCCATGGCACGTCTCCAGTACGCACCCCCACCACCGCACATGTTTGCCGCAGTGGGTGGTCCCATCCCCCAGGGCATCCCAACAGAGGGGCCAGCAACGCACCCAGACGGTCCTCCACGCGATTACGGCCGTTTTGGGCCTCCACCTCCTCACATGCCTTTCCCGCCTCACCTCCCACCCCCGCCACACATGCAGCCTTCCACTTCAGCTGGTCCGTCTCAGATGTCGCCACCGCCCGGTCACCCGGGAGGCCCACCCATGCACGCCCCTCCTCCTCCCCCACCACCTCCAGGCTCAAACCAACACAAACGCAGCCCAAAGTCGTCCTCTGATCTGTTCCTCGCGCCGAATGCTGCAGAGCTCTACAATCACGCCCAAGGCATGGGCATGAGTCAACCCGTTCCTGGCCAAGACGGTGCCATGTCCGGTCCGGGCGCTAACCATTATCCCTCGGCTGGAAATGGCGTTCCTCGTCTTCCTCCTATTCTCCAGGTGGAGAAACAGCAAGTCACGACGTCTGCGACCCAAATCGCGAGCGCGAGTCGAAGGAGGAACGAGGCTCACTTCCAGTGTCCTGTGCCCGGATGTGGGAGCACGTTCACGAGGAGGTTCAATCTTCGAGGTACGCCTTTGTGTCGCGACTAGTACAGAACGAAAGAGACTAACCTTTTTGTAGGCCATTTGAGATCTCACACGGAGGAACGCCCGTATGTCTGTGAATGGCCTGGATGCAAGAAGGGTTTTGCTCGTCAACACGATTGCAAGTGGGTCATGTTTTCCTCGCCCTTTTTGTATCACTCGCTTAACCCCTGTTCTTCTCTGCAGACGTCATCAGGCACTTCATACAGCCAAGGCACAAACCAACATCTGCCTGGGCTGCAAGAAGACGTTTAGTCGCCTGGATGCTCTAAACGTACGTCACCTCGATCGTTTCCCTGCTTCTCTCGCTGATCCTCACGTGTGCCTGTCTTTTTGCCTCTTATCACAATAGCGACATCGTGAGTCTAAATGTGCCACTAAGAACCCCGTCTTCCCTGGCTAACCACTCCTCTTCCAGTCCGATCCGATGGTGGTGCAGAATGCCGACCCCACAACCCCAAGTTTGCGCAAATGGCTGCGGACGACGAGAGGCTTCGACAAGCACAGGCTTTAGCAGCTGCTACAGCTCTGTCTCAGGCTGCCGCTCACGCTGAGCAAGTACAGCAAGAACAAGCCCAGCAACAGCAACAGCACATGATGGCCCCTCCGCATCACCCGGGCATGCCCCCTCAGATGCTTCCTCCGCCTCATCACGCAGCAGGCATGCCACCTATGCCTGGTCCAGCTTCCATGGAACCCAACCCCATTCCTGCTTCTCAATAGCGGCTTCACCACTTGACCCTTCCTTCGTCCTTATGTTCAACCTCCCTAAATCCCCCCTCGTACTTTATCCTTCATACCTTTCGACAACGAGCGCTTTCCCCTTCACTTTGACGATGCTGTGTAATAATGGTTTTTTTTTTCATTCGTTTTATCCCTTTCCTTCAAGTTTACCTTTTTAAGGATTCCTCTATTCTAATCGTCCCTTTTGAGGTCAAAGTTTTGTGTGGTGTGTAAACGAACCGTTACCTCGAATATTCTCCGTGTAATACTTAGAGAGATGTTTTCAGAAATCGAAAGGACTCTTTTTTGTCGCATATCCTCGATCAAATTATCATCCGTGGCGCAAGCCTCTCTTCAGTCCTCCTCCGCCATCCCCTGTATTGTGGGGTCACAAATTTTGCGTTCTTCAAGTTCTCCGTCTTCTCTGCTATAATGCGTGCTTCTCTTCGGACACACGTTTCGCGATGCCTTCCCTTCATCATCTCACGCTCACTTCTTTTGAGCGCCTCGTCATTGAGCGCCTAATGCATTACGCCTGCCTCTACGTCAACCTTGCAACGGATTTTGGCTCCCTATCCTCTGGCGCTTACGACCCTGCATGGAACTAAACTCTTTCTGGAAGCTCTTTACACAAATGCGACAAGAAATAGCTACATGGGATCCACCACTCCCCTTGACATTCCATGAATGTTAAGAAGATGACATCGGTTTGAACGTCATGCTGCCTCTCTTCGGACACCTACAAAAAGGCCACCTCGACCAACTCTAAACTCTAACGATTCATACTCTTTCATAAACCCTACTGTCAACAACACAACTACAACAACCTCAAGATGTCGCCGTCTAGCCGCAACATCGCCATCACCTCAACAGACGGGCACACTGGCCATCTCATCGCAGAGCTCCTCCTCACCGACGACCAATTCCGCAAGAAATTCACCAACCTCGCATGCATCACTCTCAACCCCACCGCCGAACGTAACAAGGCGCTCGAAAAACTCGGAGCCGTCATCGTCCCCCACATCCCAGGCGACACCAAATCGTTGCTCAAAGCAATGAAAGCGTCCAAGATTGATACCGTCTGTCTCATCCCTCCTGCCGTTGACAACAAGTTGGAGATTTCAAAGGAGCTGTTGGAGGTGGCGAAAGAGGGCGATGTGCCGAATAGTTTGTTGATTTCGAGTGCGGGGTGTGACCTTGCGGACCCTAAAAAGGAGCCTAGGTTGAGAGAGTTTATTGAGATTGAGAGTTTGTTCATGGAGCCTAAAGGTGACAAGGACACCAAGGCGGGCTTATGTCCCGTTGTCATTCGGTGAGTCCCCATCCCTCCTTCTCTGCTTGTTCATATTTCTAACACGTTCGAATAGCGCTGGCTTTTACGCAGAGAACATCCTCCTCTACAACGAACAAGCCAAGCGATCCGGCAAGCTCCCCATCCCTCTCGGCCAAAACCATAAATTTGCACCTGTCGCTCTTGGGGACATTGCCAACCTCGCAGCGCACGTCCTCACTGGTACGGGTCCACACGGGTTCAGCGACGAACACCGTGGTCAGATCATGATCGCCACTGGCCCTTTGCTACTCGCAGGTACAGACCTCGCCAACGTCGCCTCTGAAAGCCTGGGCACGTCCATGGAGTACGAGGACATCTCAGAGGAAGAGGCAAAGCAGCTGTTGGATGAGAGTGCGGCGGCGGATTCCGAAGGCATTTCGGATTCGGAAAAACAGATCTTGTTGGAGTATTATCGCCTTGTGAGGGAGGGCAAGACGAATTATGTGGCGACGACAGCGTTCAAGTATGTTACGGGGGAGAAGCCGACGGAGCCGGAAGAGTTTTTCCATTTATATGAAGGAGAGTTCAAGCCCAAGAGGAGGAGGAAGAACTAGTAGGTGTATGGGCTTCGGAATTAACCTCGTGCAGATTAAACTATACATTCGAATGACATTGCATCTCATCAACGAGATTGGTCTGAATTACTTGTTACCGTAAGTCATTACACAGCACCAGAAACTGTAGTAAAGGGTGTAATGCTGTTACAAAACATCCATTACTTCTGCCCGAAGAGATGTGCATCTTGCAAACGCCGACGCTGCATCAGCTCAGTCTCCGTGATGGTCTGCCCGGCTAAGCGTGTCGTCGCCGTTTTTTCAGACACCGCAGCTACAGCCGCATCACTATTCACCTTCCCAGTATTGGCACCCAAAGAAGGGCCACTTGATGAAGGGCTTGGAACAATCGTATCCGAACTTTCCGAGGACGCCAGCTCGCTAAACTTCGCTGCGCCAGCAACACCAGGGGGCTCGCCCGCGAGAGAACTACGCCTTGATTGATCTTGAAGGCGTTTGGGAACGAGGGTGATGGCGGAATCATCTGTTTCCGTCTCTGTTTCTGACGCATTTTGCTGTTGTTGCTCTGACCTGGTAGGATCTGTGATGCGTTTCGTGGGAGACGGAGCTTGTGTAGTGGTCGCTGGGCCTTTGCCTTTGCTGGGGCCTGAAGATGGCGCAGGCCTATGGCGGACAAATGAATCATCTATCCACTCCGCTAGGTCCTCGATGACCTACGAGAAAGACAAGAGCTATCAGCAAATGATTTCCGCAAACATCAGCTCACTTACCGCCTTGGCCTCGCTCATGAGCGTAGGCATCTGAAGGTAGCCATGACTCCAATCTGAAAACAAAACCATCTGTACCCAATCTGCCTCCGTCTCAGTAGCCAGCTTGTCCCTTTCTCGCTTCAACTCTGCCGTCGTCTTGCCCCCCTCCGTCATGATATCGGGCATAGGCGCGGACGTCGACATGCGAAGGCTCTCTCCGAATCGCGCACTCTTTCCCGAAAGTTTGAGGTCGAGTGCCATCTTGCGTGCTCGCTTGGCCTCGCGAACCCGACCGGCGAAGATGACGGTATCATCTACAAAAGGGTCTTTCTCCCCGCATTGCAGAAGGAGAGGAGGAAATTGGGCGAGGATATTATCTGGCGTTAACAGTGGTGAGATGTGGTAGTCCGTTTCGAAGTTGGGGTTGCGGTGCGGGCCGATGTAGAGAATGGCCATTGCTCGCATCTGGACGTTGACTATCAGCAACGCAGTTGATATCGACGAGACAATGGGGACGTACCATACTGGGGGAAATGATACGATCCTGGAAATAGCCCGTTCGGCTTGTCATGGTCAAGCGAGTTCCAATCGGCTCGTGTTTGCTCTCCAGGGCTGGCTGTATCACGTCCTTGCCAGTCCCGAACGTCTGCATGGCTTTCACGTCAGCCTCAGCGACAGCCACCAGCATCTCCAGCTGTTGTCTTTCCAACGCAGACTTGCTGCGCGGGACGACACTATCACCGGTGGGATACTTGTACTTGACACGCGCGCTAATGGGTCGGTCCTCTTCGCGATAACGGTTAAAGTCGTCATCTTCGTCCTCGCTTTCAGCATCTCCAAGAGTACCTTCATCACCCGTTGAAGATCGACTTGGTGCAAGCTGAGGAGGGAGATGGTACTTTGAGTTTCTCCCGGTAGGCTTGGAGGACGTGTCCTCTTCGCCACCGCTGGCGAAACCCCGCAACGCGTCTTTCCAACTCGACTTGCGCTTGATTTTCTTCCTGCGGCTGAACGGCGCATTGTCTCGGACCATACTCAACGGTGACTATATATAAAAATCAGAATCGCATGGATCCATGATCTTGATAAATGACACATACCACATGCTTTAAATGATCTTTCTGCGCAGCCAGCTCTCGGAGACCAGGCAGGTTCCCACTGGACTGCTCAGACCGCAGAACACGAAGGTTGTCGGGTGACATCCACGAGGTGAAGTTGAAGTCCAGAGCGGGATAGCTAAGGACGACCGCGACAGGGAGAGGGAGTACGATCGGCCTTGGGATCATCTGGCTTCTCGCCTCTATGATCTTGATGACGACGTTCACTGCAAGAGCGCCGCCTCTGACCTGACATTAGCAAGGGGTGGAGATGTTAGAGGGGAAGACATACGCTGAGTCCCCGTGCATGATGACACTGAGGCTGAGGCCGCTCATACCAATGAGGACTCCATCTGAGACGCAATGAGACTAAGAATCTAGCAAAACATGGGTCGACACTCACTAGACTCGACAAGGACACGATACGTATCGAAGGCCTCGTCAATTGCGAACGGGTATGGGTCTGAGGAATCGGTTTAGACAATGTAAATGGAGCGAGAAGAGCGGACGCTTACATTCTGGAGCCTTTCCATAGTCAATGGAAAGAATTGGTCTCCTGGATGTGACTGCCCACATTGTCAAACGTTCCTCATGGTGCTCTGGGGTCATGGCCACAAAGCCACCTCCAGGATAGTCTAGAATGAGCTCCGTCTGCCTGCATAGCTCTTCCTCCGGAGGTGCAAAGAAGAGCCAAGCAGTGATGGGCCGCTCGTATGAAGAAGAATTAGGTCGAGGTAGGAGGATCTTTCTCCGTACCCCGAGACGCGGTAGGCGTAGGTGCGTGATGAGTCGTAAATATGGGTTCGTAGTCTTCTCCCAGGTCGTTCGTAACATTTCTACAGTGGGCACTGCGCGGAACTTGCGGAGCTAGGCATGGGAGCGACGCGTTAGGGTTGGACAGATTCAGTCATGAAGTCACATACCTTCTCATCTGCTTCTTGTGCAAAAATAATGTAATATATCGTGAACACGATGGACGCAATGTCCCTGACCCATTTAGGGCGGATGGACATTGCAGTCGCGAAGCCAGCGTCTAGACCTGTAGCGAGCCATGTTGCGCGGTAATATGACGCAGAGTACTGGAGGCGGGCTGAGTTAGGGGCTTTAATAGGGGCTCAAGTATGCCTACCAAACG
This sequence comes from Coprinopsis sp. MPI-PUGE-AT-0042, assembly GCA_020736565.1. NCBI lineage: Eukaryota > Fungi > Basidiomycota > Agaricomycetes > Agaricales > Psathyrellaceae > Coprinopsis > Coprinopsis sp. MPI-PUGE-AT-0042. Next base: position 307,531 of record JAHBOF010000005.1, on the reverse strand, counting down.
TGCCAATGGTTCCGGAGCTGCCCATGCATGAATGTCAGGTCCATGTGAGGATTCAAAGGCAAATGTGCGCACCTGTTACTCCCAGAATATGATCAAGATTCCGCAGGGCATAAACGGTCGTCAAAGTACTGAGTATAATCTGCCATGGTGTGAAGCGCTCTGATGCCCAGTCAGTCTCATCCCAGATTGCTCATGATAGTGCCATGATCACGTACGGAGTGCTCTATTGACGCGAGGTAGTAGAAGCAGACGTGGTGGACCTGAGCCGCCCCTAATGATTCTCCATAACCAAAAGAGAATGACCAAGAAAACCTGGGTTAATAGAAGGACCTCAGTGCTCAATTCGGGGTTCGGCTGTACAGAGTTTATGGCTGACCTGAGTCCGTTTCCAGGACGGGTTAGGACGACCTGCGAGGTGGTCTATCATTGGTGTTGGTGGTTCCAATTCAAGTGCTAATCATGATAAGTTGAAAGGACACGGGTGGACCGCCCGCAAAACCTTTAAATAACGAGCTGGAATGGCAGAGAGCAGAGCAACTGCATGTGATTCCCCTCCATCAGCCATTGACCACAGACAGACCTTAACCCTAGCCACAGCAATTTCCTTGACATTTCTGCCCCTGTCCAAAATTATCTCGACGACCATGGCCCTCGTTTCCATTCGTACAAACGACGACAAGATTGAAATCGTCGACCAGCTTCTGTTACCCCATATCACCAAGTTTGTAGAGGTCAACTCTGTAGAGGATGCCCATGAAGCTATCAAGTCCATGAAGGTCAGTATTGGTGACGTTTGGCTTTGACAGTCTCATCAACGTTCTTTAGATTCGCGGAGCACCCGCAATCGCATCCCTGGCATCACTGTCACTAGCCCAGCATCTCACAAGGGCCTCCAGACAGACCCCACCACCAGATTTTCTGTCTTCGAGCCAGGGGGTCAAGGAGCATGTCGAGAAGCTTCTCGACTACCTCTTCACCTCCCGTCCCACCGCCGTCAACCTCGGCAATGCAATCAAGAGGCTAAAAGAGCTCATTGACTCGCGGATTGCCGCAAAGCAGGATCCAAAGGCACTGGTGGAGGCTATCATTGCAGACTCAAAACTCATCGCGGATGAGGACGTCGGCAGAAACAAGGCCATGGCGAAATGGGGTGGTGATTGGCTCATTGACAGAGTCAAGCCTTCGTCACCCAAGAGCCTGAACCTGTTGACCGTCTGCAACACAGGATCACTGGCCACTTCAGTACGTGGCTTGCGTTCTTCAGTCCGTGATTTCTCTCTGACTTGGGTTAGGGATACGGAACTGCTCTCGGTCTCATCACCTACCTGCACGAAGTAGGCCAGCTCAACAAGGCTCACTTCACGCAAACCACCCCTTATCACCAAGGTTCGCGGCTGACCGCTCTGGAGCTCAAGACCCTCCAGATTCCCTCCGTGATGATCTGCGACAATATGGTTGGCTCGCTATTCCAGCATCACGACATCCACGCCGTTGGTGAGTTCTAATTTTGCAAGAGTGCTTCTTCCTCACCCGCTGATTCGCGTATTCAAAATAGTGGTCGGTGCCGACCGTATCGCAAAGAATGGAGATACAGCCAACAAGATTGGAACATACAACGCAGCTGTCATTGCAGCACGACACAAAATCCCCTTCATCGTCGTTGCACCAATAACCACGGTCGACCTTTCCACCGCAAGTGGGGACCAGATCCCCATCGAGCAACGACCTCCCTTGGAGGCTTGCCTTGTCCGTGGTGCCATCTACCCACCAGCAAAGGAGGGGGAGATTGAGCAGGCGCAAGTGATGATCACTCCGATGGGTCTGGAGGGTGTCTACAACCCGAGCTTCGACGTTACGCCTGCAGAATTGATTACTGCGATCGTGACGGAGAAGGGTGTTGCTGTGAAGCAGGATGGAGCAGCTGGCTTCGACCTCACCTCGATCGTATAAGGTAAAAGGAATATCTGACTTATTGAGGATCTGTATCATATCTACTCTAGCACATACCACAGTCGCCGACTCACGAATGCACGACTTTCGGAGATTGAAACGCGCCAATTAAAGAATTAGGGGCTCAACTGCCAGAATTTGGAAACCCGTGCTTTGATCGATCAAGAACGCGATAGGGACCTTTTGCAGACAATTGCAGCGGCAGGGCGTACGTCACACGTAGACCTCCCAACCCGTTTGTCTTTCTTCCAGGCAAGCCCAAGAACCCGCATTTCTGTTCCGGAAGGATCTCGTCAAGTCTAGGCTTGTATTTCAACAAGACAAGTGAGGCGGGAAGAGCCTCTACATGATATCACACCTCTCGTTCATTCACTTCCCAGTTTTCGCGCTTTTTTGTACTCGATGGAAGTCCCTGAATCGCCTCTGTCGCCAACCTACGGAGGTCGCTTTCCCTTGACCGCCTATGTCGCGGTTCATGCAGGCGCAGGCGTGCACCAACCTTCCACAGAGAAGCAAGTCAAGTTTGTCATGAAAGAGTGCGTACCACACATCGAATTCATTCACCCTTGGGCGTAAAATGTTGTTAGGGCTTGCATCAAGGCTTTAAACCTGAGTTCCACAAACAAAGATCCAGACAGCTCGCGCTGTACGGCGCTTGACATGGCTGAATCTGCTATTCAGCTGCTTGAAGACAACCCATATCTCAATGCTGGTACGTCCCATTGGCATTCAAAATATGAATGCGCCACATCTTTCGCGTAGGGCTTGGCTCGAATCTAACACTAGACGGTACGGTCGAATGCGACGCTGCGATCATGGAGGGAGCGTCTATGGGCTTTGGTAGCGTCGGTGCTGCTTCAGGTTGGTTGGAGATTTACCCCCTTCTCTGGGTCATGATGCTGAAGCACAATTTCCAAAGAAATACGAAACCCGATAACTGTAGCCAAGGAAATCTTGGAATATTCGAAGATGAAGGACAAGTTGGGCCGTGTACCCCCATTGTACGTCTTCGTATCTCGTGGAGGCCTTCGAATGCGATCTTCCTGATGACGCCGTCTTGTCACCCATAGGACACTTGTATCAGCTGGAGCAACCTCATTTGCCCGTTCGCAAGGCTTGACTACAATACTGCCTGTGTCTCTGGTCACACCAGACGCCCAGCGTCAGTGGAAGAAATGGAAAGAACGGCTCGAGTCTTCCTCTGCCGACGCGACCAATGGCGCGTTAACAGAAGAAGAGCAAGCAGAGATGCACGGGACACAGGATACAGTCGGAGCAGTTGCTTGGGATCCTCTCACCGGGGGCGCAGCAGGTGTATCAAGTGGCGGTTTGCTGCTAAAGTGGCCGGGCCGTGTTGGAGAGGTTCGTTTCTAGGCTTTGCGCCATCGTGGATGTTGGCTCAACAATTTTGTGCACAGGCTGCGGTCTATGGAGCCGGTTGCTGGGCTCAACAAGACATTGTGGCAGGGCAAGATATAGGCGTTGCTTGCAGTGTCTCTGGTATGTAGCGCACATTGACGAAGAAAAAATGCTGACTTGACTTCAGGGACAGGCGAACTGATCATTCGAGCGCAGCTCGCTCGATCAATTGGCGAACAAGTCCTCAGCGCCATGAAGATGCGAGCAGAAGACTCTGAAGTGATTCCGTCAAGCGGAAAAGACCAAGATGAAGACCACTCATTGGATCAATTTCTTGAAGACGACGACGAAGAGTGTTTGCTCGAAGACGACCCACTGGATACGCACTCCATCCTGCAACGAATACTGGAACGGGAGTTCTGGCGTGAGTGTGTTTCAAGAAAAGGATATAGCATTGATTATGAAACCTCGTAATATAACAGAGCCCTATCAAAAAGAAGGAGAACTCAGCCCTAGCACAGGGCTAGTATTATTGACAGCAGAACCAAGTGAAGATGGAACGACGTCAGGTGAGGAGCGAGCCACCGTTCTTTGTGACCAGCATTAAAAATGAATGGGACCAGTCCGACTATGGTGTGCATTCACCACGCCTAGCATGGCCATAGGCTACGGGTCTCCAAAGCACCCAAAACCAAAGGTGGGTTGACAGAAAAGAAATCCTTCGAACGGAGAAAAACTTATCTGACTTTTGGGCAGGCCGTGATACTAAGACATCCAGATGCTAGTAGCACCCGCGATGGCGAGAAACCCAGGATCTACATCACGTCGATTCCACTTTAGACCGAAGGATGGTGCAAGGTCTAGCACCGGAAACAACACTACGCCACAGGGGAGCCAAGAGCAACAAGTCGTTCGAGTTAGGTTCCATTCGGCTTGCCGTTGCGCTGCATGTTGATAGCACCACTGTGCGGAAGACCAGCAGCGCTAGGGGCTCGGACAGGTCCTCCAGCTCCGGGAGGGAACCCATCGCCTGGCCGAGGTGGCTGCTGAGATTGCGTCCGACGCACGAATGAGGGTGTGCGACTGTGCGCTGGGGTTGGTCCTCTGGGCGGTGTTGTTGCATTAGAAGGAGGCACAGACGAGTCGCGAGGCGAGTGTGCGTTTGCTGGAGCGTGGAGAGAGCGTAGCCGCAGGTAGGTCTTGGACGGGAACTTTGTCCTGAAAAGCAGAGCTTAAGAATGCACCAAGACCAAAGCTATCACAGAGGGCTTACCTGCAGGTGCTACATACCGGATTGGGCTTGCAGAAGACTGAAGGGATGAGATGCAGACAGTTTGGACAAGGATGAAACTTACTAGATAAGCAAACAGAACAGACATAGCCAATATCAACGATATTTTTATGGCAGAAACAAGCAGCACGGAAGTCGATCCGGTCCAAAGTTGGGACAGATAAGATTTTGCGTATGGACGGCGGAGGAAGGAAGGCCATCTAGGGCTAGGATAAGCAATGAGCGCGAGGAACCGAGGGGATGACGCACAGTAAGGTACTGTAGAAGAGCATCGCGGCGTTCTGGAAGCAGATAGGATCCGCCAGTAAGGTGGGCTGCCTGCTGGAGGAAGACAGTTTCGCCCCCATAGATTTGGCACGCATCGATGGTCACTTTCTACTGGCAGGTTAGGACTGGGAGGATTGGAAGGTCGAGCCACATACAAGTTTCTGCGCCGAGAAGATGGAATTCATGATGGAGATGTACGACGTCGACTGGTCCGGCGAAACTGAGAGAATGAGGATGCGAGGGTCAACCTGCGGCTGGAACAGCCTGGGACCCTTTAACCGTAACTGGGGTGGTCGTGATACGGTTTACGTCTGTGATCTATGGATGAATGGCTCAGAACTTGCGTGAATGACGGGCGAACTTACAGCATAGGGCCTTGGTCAATGCACCGACGAGGGCACAGGGCACTGTCAACGTGCATTCAGAGGCTGATAAGGACGCCAATCATGTGCCAACACACCTTCTTCTTCATCGTGAGAGTCGTCCAGACCGTCGAGTTCGGCACCAATACGAGTGACGAGGGTGGTGTCTAGTAGCTTGAGCGGCGGATACGAGTTGGCGTCGACGGTGATGGAGGCCGATTCGAGCTGGTCAGTTGAGGCGTACAGCATGACACTGGATGATGGCGATGATAATCAGCTCGAAGGACGCCATGCAGCAAGGAGCCTCCCCTCGCTACAGACCTTTTGCCAGGAAAGGCGCCAAAGACGGCGAGCATGTTTTCATGCATGCTGGCGACATGGGCGTTGAGGAAGGCGATGAGCTGTGGCATAAAGGCATTGAGGGATAGAGGCTGGACATCGTTGGCCGCACGGTGCCATTGGGCGGGAGAAAGGTCGAGGACGACGGCGAGCAATGTTCCGTGGTCGTTCATGGCGGGGGAAAGGACGACGAGCAAGAGAAATTTAGGCCGAAGAGTAATGGTCCGATGACACGGACGTTGTACTCAATGGGCTTTTGGGACGAATGATGTCCTGTGATGGCAAGAACGGGCCAGTTCAGAGTAAAAATTATTGTGAGAGAGTCACGAGCGCCGGTGTCGAAGGCCCTTCCGGCGTTGGCCGTGGCGACGACGATGCGCGTGTGAATTATCGTTGTTGGCGATGCCTGGCGCCCTGGGCCGTCTTCCTTGCCTCCCCACCATCATCAACCAGCCATGTCCTCGTCCTCCTCCACCCATAATGGCCACCTCGGCATCGTCTATGACAGCGACGACGACATGCAGGTCGACTCGGGCGATGAGTCCGCCAAGCATCAACTCGATGTCGATGCTGACGGGTCCGTCGACGAGGACGGTCTCTCCCCACCACATTCCATGGCGCAGCAGCCGTTTCCAATAAACGGCGGCCATACGTCACGCGTTTACTCGGTAAGTCGCCATGTCTAATACCCCGCATACATGCACTCTGAACGCGTTTTGCGCAGGACGACGACGACTCGGTATGTGCGCCCCTCTATGTTGATTGATGCCAGGCCTTACCGCATGCACTAGGGTTATGACGACCCCGCCGAGGACGATGACGATGACGGCACCTATGCAGACGAAGAATATTCGTCCGCCAAGAAGCGCTCAGTCAAGAAGAAGAAGAAGCGTCCGACGCCGACGGCGCCTTCCGTTCGACCTAAAGGTGAGCCAACGTTGCCCAGTCCCGCTCAATGCCTAATCTGTGTTCCCGCCCCCAGCACCAGTGCGTCGAGGGTCCTCCTCAGATTCCGACTCAGAATACGGCTCTCGGTCTCATAAGAAGAAGAAGAAATCGCGTGGATCCTTGGACGAAGTCCGCGTTTCGAGTAGAGGCGTCAAGATCCCCAACTATGTGGACGACGTGCCCGATTTTGAGAAGCTTGAGGAGGAAGAGACTGGCGCAACGTCATATTTCGTTGACCCCAACTACACCTATCAGGAAGAGGATGAGATTGAAGCAGTACTGGGCCATTGTCGGGACGAGGGGCGCGAAGAGGACCCAGAAGATTTGTGGTTCGAGAATGTGGTACGTCCGTTTGCCTATCGCCCGCCTCCTCGCTTTTCAACGTTGCTTGCAGAGGTTCCATATCAAGTGGAAAGGTTTCTCCCATCTGCACAACACCGACGAGACCTACGAATTCTTGAAGCGTTTCAAGGGTCTCAAGCGCGTCGATAATTACATCAAGGCATACAAGCAATGGAAATCAAGGGTGGATTCTGCCGACGTTTCAAGTGAAGAGAAGGAGTCGTTGCTGCTGGAGAAGGAGAGGGAAAAGGAGGAGCTGGAGATGTTCCGAATCGTCGAGCGGGTTGTCAGTCATCGCGATATAGGTGCCGACATGGAATACTTCTGCAAATGGCAAGGCCTCAATTACGAACACTGCACATGGGAAGCCCAGAAAGATATCAACCCCATTGGCAAGGAGCAGATTGCCGCCTACAGGCAGCGTGAAGCGGAAGCCAAATTCCCCTACAAGAGCCAGCAGTATTCAAGACATAACCGGCCGAAATTCAAGAAGATTGAACAAGATCCGGAATACATTCGTTCGACAGGTGGATCCCTGAAGGACTTCCAGCTGACCGGCCTTAACTGGCTCGCGTACATCTGGAGTAAGGGCGATAACGGTATCCTGGCGGATGAGATGGGTCTGGGCAAGGTAAGCTCCAGATTCACCATGTTGATCAACTGTTAATCGCGTCGCAGACTGTCCAAACCGTATCTTTCCTGTCGTATCTGTTCCATGAAATGCACCAATACGGTCCTTTCCTCGTGATCGTCCCTCTCTCGACGATCACCGCCTGGCAATCACAATTCGCGCATTGGGCTCCGGACATGAACGTGGTGTGCTATATTGGTACCGCTGCATCTCGCGAAGTCATCCGGACATACGAATTCGGATCGTCACCGAAGAAAACCAAGATGAACGTCTTGCTGACAACGTATGAATTAACTTTGAGGGACGCGAAGGAACTAGGCGAGATTAAGTGGCAGGCACTTGCAGTTGACGAGGTGCGGCCCTTCGTCGATCTTTGATGTGACGCGGCTAATAACCTTCATTTCCAGGCGCATCGCCTGAAAAACTCCGAGAGCCAGCTGTATGAGGCCCTTCGGTCGTTCTCCGCGCAATCGAAGCTGCTCATCACAGGAACGCCACTTCAGAACAATGTCAAAGGTACAAATGTTCCTCGCACCCTCTTTGTCTCGTACTTACGGTTCCCCAGAGTTGCTCTCCTTGATGCACTTCCTGATGCCCGAGAAATGCAAGTATTTCCTTTACATTCCGCTGTTCACCAAACTAATTCCCGCCCAGTCGCCCTCACAAACGAATTCGATCTCAACGATGCTGACCACGAACAGAAGATCAAGGAACTTCACGAACAGCTCGAGGCACTCATGCTGAGGCGCTTGAAGCGCGATGTTTTGACCTCGCTACCAACGAAGAGCGAGCGTATTCTTCGTGTGGAAATGAGTGCTCTACAAACGCACTTCTACAAGAACATTTTGACGAAGGTAAGATCGGCATTATCCACCGTCTTTGACTTCAAGCTCATGGCGTATCAGAACTTCGCAGGCCTCGTCAAGAGTGCGAACGGGAACAACAACATCAGCTTGCTCAACATCGGTAAGTCTAATCCTGACATCGATTGATATGCTTGCTCATGTCATACCAGCCATGGAACTGAAGAAGGCGGCCAACCACCCTTACCTCTTTGACGGAGCTGAAGCCCGCACTGACAGCAACGAGGAGACGCTCAAGGGCTTGGTCATGTCCAGTGGAAAGATGGTTCTGCTTGACAAGCTCCTCCAGCGTCTCCGTCACGATGGGCACCGAGTTCTCATTTTCAGTCAGATGGTCAGGATGCTTGACATCCTCAGTGACTACATGTCCCTCCGTGGGTACCAGCATCAACGATTGGACGGAATGGTCAGTTCCGAACTGCGCAAGAAAGCCATCGCCCATTTCAACGCTGAGAACTCCCCCGATTTTGCCTTCCTTTTGTCAACCCGGGCTGGAGGGCTTGGTATCAATCTGGAAACTGCTGATACCGTCATTATCTTTGATGTGCGTTGCTTTTCTCTTCGATCTCTCCATCCCTTCCTCACTGCCTATTATAGAGCGACTGGAATCCGCAGAATGACCTGCAGGCGATGGCCCGCGCCCATCGTATTGGCCAGAAATCCCATGTCAGCGTATACCGTTTCGTGAGCAAGGATACGATGGAGGAGGACGTTCTCGAGCGTGCAAAGAAGAAGATGGTTCTTGAGTATGCAAGTGCGTATCAGATCTCCGAGTACAGGGCCATGGCTGCGTGCTGACAGACCCACAGTCATAAACCAGATGGATACGTCGCAGGCGCATTTAAGCTCAAAGTCTGGAGCCCCGCGGGACATTACTAAGCCAGAGACACTCAGCAAGGACGAGCTGACGGCCGTTTTGAAATATGGCGCGCAAAAGATGTACGTCTTCGTTATACTCCTTCACTCAGCAATCTAACATCGGATCCCAGGTTCGACAAGAACGATACCGAGCAAAGCCAGAAGCTCGCCGAACTGGATTTGGACGACATTCTAAAGCACGCCGAAGACCACGAAACGCAAACCGGGGGCGATGGCGGTGCATCGCTCGGTGGTGAAGGTTTCTTGTCCACGTTTGCTGCTGTCAGCGATGTGAAGAACGACATGAACTGGGAGGACATCATTCCTCTCGAGGAGCGACGGAAGGTTGAGAAGGCGGACGAGGATGACAAACTAAAGGCAGAGGATTTGGCTGCTCACGAGTCTCGCGAGCGGAAGCGAAGCCATGCACCTGTCTCCTATGAAGGTATGGACATCGATCAGGCACCACCGCCTTCAGCACCGAAGAAGCCCAAGGCCGCTATTCAACGGAAGTCTGCAAGTCAGAAGGCGATGGAACTCAAGGAGCGCGATGTCCGTGTCCTGATCAGAAGTCTGCAAAGGTGGGGTGACATTCGCCAACGGTATGACACCATCGTAAGTTCTACATCGTACTCCTTTGTAGGCGGCGCTGACTGGTGTCTAGGTCACCGAAGCCAAGCTGCAAGATAAGAACAAGGGGATGTTGCTCGATGTTGCAGACGATATCATCGAGATCTGCACGCAGGCTGTCAAAGAGGACCATGAGATCAAGCGAGCAAAGATATCGGCTGGCGAAACGCTGAGTAATGCGCAGAAGAGCAAGGCTGTTCTTGTCACCTGCCGTGGCGTCAACAACATCAACGCTGAAACCGTCCTGTCCCGCCACCACGACCTACGAATCCTCTATCAGATTCTATCTGAACTCGATGATCCATACAGCTGGGTCATTCCTGTCGACAACATCCGACCCACACTCAACTGGTCAGGACGCTGGGGAACCCAGGACGACTCGATGTTGCTCGTCGGTGCCTTCATCTACGGCTTCGGTAACTGGGAAGCAATGGCCAAAGATTCAAAGCTCAACCTCGACGGCAAGTTCTTCCTGGAAGAGGGCAAGAAGGGTGAAGACGCGGCCAGTCGACCGATACCCAACGCGATCCACCTGGTCCGAAGAGGAGACTATCTACTTGGCATCCTGCGGGAACATGAGGAGAAAATACGTTCGTATGAGAGTTCCTTGAAGAATAAAGGGCTGAAAACTTCGACCTCTCCCCCACCGATAGTGCCTCAAGCGTCGACTTCATCGTATTCCAGCTCTGCGGCGAAGAGGAGAGCGGAAAGTGAGGCAATGGCAACGATCGATGATGGCTCCTCGAAGAAACGCAAGCGAAGACCGACGCCCACTTTTACTGACTCCTCTTCTTCTGACGAATGGTATGTTTTCCCTGGCCATTGATGCGTGCAGCATTTCCTGATTACCTTTGCCAGCCCTTCCATGGACGAAACCGCGACTAAGGAAGAACTGAGACCTGTGAAAAAGCAACTGGTATGTGTGACTTTAATTCGCTCTCAGGCTACACTGATCTGGTCTGTAGAAAAATCTGAAGCTGTCAGGCGAAGACATGCCCCGAGACGATAAGGTTGCCATCCTCAAGGATTCTCTCGCTGCCATCGGTCGTCGTATTGAGCTCGTCCTTGCTCAGAAGCAAGCCGCGGGCGAAAACACAGAACGATGGCGTCGTCATCTTTGGACGTACGCACCCCCGTTTTCTTCTGTTTGTTCCAGGCTCACGTCCATTTGCAGATTCGTCACACTCTTCTGGCCAAAGAAAGTGAAAGCTACCAAGCTGGAAGAGATCCACGCTAAGATGGTTATGAAGGAGTCTGGGCCTCGGACATCCACTGGATACGCATCGACGAGCGAAAGCAACAAGAAGCCTCGCATCATGGCCAGCAGCAGCAAATCGAACGGAGCATCTTCCACGGCTGGGCGATCCAACGGAAAGCATCGATGAGTCAAGTCTCAGACTCCTTCTCTCTCCTTCTCTCCTCTCATACCACTTCTTGGATTGCTTTGCGTCGCCTTCTACTCCCCGTGTTCATGTGTTTTACCCCTCTTTATTCCTTTCGCCCTTCAACCATGTCCCTTACCCGTTTCTTTCTCATTACTCTACGATGACATTCCAATTCCAACCCTTGTATTACGCATAGCAAGCTCCTTTTTCACCAATTCTCCTCGCACACACTTTGTATTACAACGAATGACTTGAATCACTGTATAGTCCGTATATTATGAAGACAACCAAGTTCCCTGCACGGAATTCTCCTTTCTCTCCAGCTTGGGTGGCTCGGTATTCCCACGATCGCCAAGCACAATCAATGACCTGCATGAAAGTGAAACCACCAAATACATAGAAGGCATTCTTCAACTCGGACTTGTGCTCGTCGTTATCAAATGGTGAGCTATTCAACTTCCTCTTGCTCTGGTGACCTTTTCTCATTCGCTGCAATGATCTGAGGCTATTGCTGAAGCAAGGTTACCACCAAATTTAAGCAGGATTCCACCAGAACTTCAATCTAAGGTCCTTGGATACCTGGAATGGGACGATATACTCAACCTTAGACAGGTATGGAAGCCAATCATGTTCGGCTGTCTTTTTAACATTACGTACCAGGTTTCGAAGTACCTTTACAATGTCTCGAGGGCACGGAGCATCTGGCTGCAGTTGTTCAAGCGTTACTCTATCGCAATTTTCCCCAAGCCGTTCCCTTTGCCTCGTCCGCTACAATACTGCAGCGCCGACACGCTAGAATCTCTTATCCGCGGTTACCTATTGTCATTGCAGCGTCCCCCACAGCGGGTAGTTCGCTGTCGACACTTCACCGCTCCCCACCTCGTTTGGTACTTCCACATGCTGCCTGGGGGTCAATGGGTGCTGCTTGTGAACCGGGATGGCTCCCTCTCGTTTGTCGACTTTTCCAGTGAAGACCTCACGGCATCTCCTCTCACGCCCTCGCCTTGGAAGAAGATTGCGGCCGAGCTGGACGTCACTTATTCCGTCGATGTCAAGGACGACAGCGAAACACTTACTTTCAATGTGGCGCTGGCTCTGCGGGAGGATAAAGGTCCAGGCAGACAGAGACAGGAGGTCTATATCTGGTCGGTCGGCGTTGAGTTTGACGAGAACTACAATGCACTTGGGCTCTCTGCAACGTTGCTCTCGACCTTTCCCGAGGATCCTTATCACGAACTACGTCGCTGCTCGCTTCGCGGAAACTTCGTCGCCTACCAGTTAGACGATACCGTTTTTGTTGTTGATTGGCGAAAGGCTAGTGGCACCAGCCAAAGGTTTCCGAGACGAGTATTCTACCGATACCTCGGGGTTCGTACATCGCCTCCCTCTTGCAGTAGTTGCATCGACTGACGGTACCAAAGGATTACTACGTAGTATCGGAACGGTGGCTTCTCGTCCATTTCAATGGCGATACAAAGCTCTTAGACATCACGAGCGCGCCCATTTTTTGGACTTCGTCGCTATTCGAGTCCCCCGGCAAACAGCTCATCTGCGTAGGGCAGTGGAAATCATCACTTGTTCGCTTACATTGGCCGTGGCTCAAGCGCTATTCCAAGCAAGGCAACGATGTTTTCATACTCCCCACACGCAATGAACATCAAGCCTTGTTGATACCACAATCTCAGGCACAAGACGCAATGCCCACGCCGAGTCTTCTGCCATTAGGAGCCACTGGAAAACACTCGAAACCTTGCATACCAACAGGGCTCTCCTTCGACTACAGGGTCTCAGTTTTGGATCACAGGCTTCACTTTCGTAAACTGCCCTGGTTTGGAACACACGATACTCAACCTGACCACATTGTTGACCTCGGCCTTCTTCAAGAGTTCTCTGCACTCCACTGTGCATTGTATGTTGATGTGATACCAACGCGTGTACTATTAGGTGACTGGCGCAGTGAGTGCGTCTTTCTAGAACTAGTGTAGCAGGACATGTTGGCCGCCTAATTCTACTGCTTGTCTTTCACCAAAGACTCGCTAATGGTGAGGTTCTCAAAACCTTCGGTGAGTGATCCAGACCTTGCAAACTCGCCAGCAAACTCGGCGGTGTCGGTTGTGAGCTACGACGAACATCAGACCGAATCCCAGACAATGAAAGCAGCTGTGCACTCACCCAAATGAATAGGGGCTTCATGATCCTTTTAACATCTTCTTTGATGTACTCCACGGACATGCTGCCTAGATCCTGGATAACGGGGAAGGGGAGCGGAGTGTTGTTGTAGTAGGCATTGTAACCATCTTTTCCAGTTTTCTTCGAAAGCGTCCCAAAGGACCACTGAGCACCAGTTGTTAGCGACCAGTTGGCTGCTGTGAGGCCTGTAGGCAATTCAGTACAGAATGCTCTACGAGACCAGTCTAGCACTCACCCAAGGATCTCCATCTAGTAGAAGAAGGAATATATTAGTAGCGGAAATTTTCGGCTAGTCGGGGGGTTTCTTACACTGCTGCTGCTTCTCCAATCACCTGGGCGAGGTGATTGTTAAGGAGGCTAAAGTCCTTCTGCGCCTTCTTTGCTTCAATCACAAGGTACCCTCTTAGTTTCATATCACCGCCCCCAGACCTCCTGAGAGCGTCCTTGAGTTGTACCATGTTGGACACCGGGTTCTTTCCTAAGACAATGGCGTCAGTAACATCCGCACTGGCAGTATTTCAACCGACGCATACCCGAGATGTCCAGGTGATTACCTGGCCTAAACATAACAAAATAGTCCGCAAAACCGGTTATTATGGTGATTTTACCATCTGCCTCGATATTGACACGAATGCCTTTCTTGGGGGTGAGGAATATTTCAGGGTAAACAGTCGCGACTGTGCCTTCAGACCCTTCGTTCAACATCCTGTCAACGGAACCGCAAATCCGTCAACCAGCGTCCGTGCACGGGCCTCCTTCTTTGTCAACGTTGAATAAATGGCGTCAGTCATCTCTATTTACAAAGAGACAGAGGCGGCTCACAGGGGACTCCGCACCGTGCAAGACCGATACGAGATGGATGGCCATTGCCGGTGTTTCTCCTTCCTTGATGAAAAACGCTACATAGGGGTGATCTTAGACATGCACCTGGACGACCGTTGACAGAGCACGGTCCATTCCTGTCCGCCATAGCGGCATACGAGAGAGCAGAAAGGGTAGCGATGACGGCGATCTTCATGCTTGCGTATGAGTGCTACTATGCTCTAGTGTCTTCAAAAGCGCAGACTCTTATACACGACTGTGTCCACAACAGAGCACAACAGTCATTTCTGCGAACCAAGAAGATGCGCATATCCACAGGGTCCACTCGGAGATATGGACTTTGACAGGGCTTGGAGTGCGACAGCAAGGTTTTGACAGAACTGGGAGAAAGGCTCTCAATGTTCGATGCCCTTCTGTCTCATTGACAAGCATCGAGAGTGCAGAGTGTGGTGCTGTGGGGATAAGAGGTCAGCTTAGCATCCGGTCTTCCATTTCATAATTCTGTCTCACTCCGTGCTTCACTGAGCCTTATCCAGGCTATTTCTCAGGTATCTCTTCCAACTGCCATGTCTCCTAACATTCATAGATCTAGCATGGCGTCGTGCGATCCCGTCCCTATCCCGGGAAATCCTGCCATCGCGTTCCTTCTGCCTGTTTCCTCCTTTTGATTCTCTACGACTATACTTCTGTATTTTGAAGCAATATCAAAATCAACATGATGATCGCCCCTAGTTCAAGCAGTCTGCCCTCGATGGCAGCACCGTCTTCCCGTGCGAGCCTGTGGAAAGTCCGACTCGGGCCGGGTTTTGTCCCTGTCGGGGTCACTGCATGAGGGCCTATGGCCTTGAGAAAGAGATCTAGGTGCCCTTTCAGATATAGCCCATCAAAATAAGCCCATTACTGAGTGCGCGGCAACTCATGTGGGACAGAGGCTTGGGGTGAGCCCATGGTATCGAAAGCACGGAAGGTATAATTAGGCTCTCTCATGCCCTATATGTTCTACGAGGCTTCTCCTTTCTCATACTTTAGCAGCTGGAGCATACACAGCAATCTAGCCCTGCGATGGCGACGTCGACCCTGTGACTAAACTTATGTTTGGCAGCACCTGACAGAGGATGAGCCTGGGCAGTATCCTAAGGCAAGGCTCAGTCAAGACCAATGTAACGACGGAACGAGATAATTAAGCCGAAGTTCAAATGCTTACCCGCCAAAGACGTAGTTCCACATGTGATGACAGATTGGCATTTGCCACCTGGGCAATTCTTGATGCAGCATTGCACGTTGGCTGGGTCGTTCGAACAGAAGCCTGGGTAGGACACGCCTCCTCCGTTCCTGCATTCTGTTGTTGTAAGACAAGCGCCTGGGGACCCCAAGTTGATGTAACATGGTCCATTCAGTACGCCGTACACCATGGTTGCATACGAGAGAGTGGAGAAGATAGCGATGAGACCAACTTTCATGGTGAATGATTGGCGCTGCAATGCTTATTGCCTCTTCGCTCGAGTGCAAGCTCTTATACACAGCAAGTCAGGACGTACACTCTGCTCTACATCTGGCACAGGGTGTCTACAATACACCGAGTTGAACCACTCCACTTGTCAACATATTCTATGGTTCTATTAGGGTACAGGACGGGTATTTTAGTGTCCCCTGATCTCTGTATTCGATCATACCAGCAGATAGAAACATCCTCCAAATATTACTCAACTCCTTGTCGACGCGTCTCTGGCACCTATAGGCGTAGAGAATATATGGCATCAAACGTAGGATTCCCTAGGATCACCGCGACATATATATGTACTCGAGCTATTGTTAATTGGATATATTTTGAAATTCATCTTGAACGATGACGGTCGACATGCATAGCGCGTGAGCTCACGGCAACTCTCCCGCGCATAAAATTTCTAGCTATACTGACAGCATTTGACAGATTCAGGACCTGGGCAATAGTCTGCATGATCTTTGGTAAGAAGTCCAGTGGAACAAAGTAAATGTCAAGTTAATTGCTTACTCGCCAGCTTTTTCCCCGGGCACAACGAGACGGGGCGGCAGATTCCGTTTGGGCAGCGCTTGACGCAACATTTTACGTTGGCTGGGTCGTTCGGACAGTAACCCGACCAATACTCTCCACCTCCCGCGGTACAGTCAGTGGTCGAGAGGCAGACGCCTGGAACAATGGGTGCTGGTGCTGAGCCGACGTAACATGCCCCGTTCAGTGCGCCGGTCACTACAGTTGCGCAAACGAGAGTTGAAAGGGTAGCAATGAAGGCGAGCTTCATGTTTGAGTATTGAAGCGACAACGTCTTAACCTCTTGAAATTAAGGCGTACCTGTGCTCTTATATACAGAAAAGCCCGAACGAACACTCCACACTGGGCCCATAACTTTTACAGCTGTCAGTCCTGTGACTGCAAAGACACAAAATGATGTGTTAGTAAAGTCCCCTGGAAGGACTCAAGCTTTGACAAGACTGGGAATGCAGAAGCAACCCTTCACCCCATCTGCGAAGGCGTGTGTAATGTCTTGGTACATGCACTATCCCACTTGTGACTTGTCAAGTCGTAGCATGACAGCTCTATGATGATGTCTAAGTGGTGTCTCCAACGATAGTAATCTCCGGGGTCAATGATTCCTGCCTCAACCTGCCCAGCTGATACTTGGAACTTGTTCACGCTAGACGGGCTTGTGCAAGACTCCATCATGTACATGGAAATTACACTCAAAAGGTGATGTAAACGGCATCGGTGCAGCTGCAAGGGCCATTTACCTGATGATTTACCCGCTTTCGAATCCATCTTGTGAAGCTCTTCATCTCGTTAAATGAGATTGAACGCGTAAGTATACCTGATGGGGGTCGATTCAATGATTGACGAGGGTATCCCCGGCGCCAGTGAGCAATATTAGTTACCTGGACCCAGTGCTGCTATTTGGATTCACTTCAAAAGTTAACAGGTGCATACTGCTGAAGGGATCAGAGCGATGCGCGGGAAAGGTGGCGCCACGTGCAGTTAGAGTCCGAGTCGCGCGGATACGTCAGTTGAACCTGTACCTCTTTCTTCGACGACTATCATTTCGACGACCTTTTTATGTCTTGAAATGCCATGCCAATACCCACAGCACCTGCTCTTCTCATCGGGATAGGTGCCCGCATCCTCATCGATATCGCCAACAGGGCAAACACTGGCCAACTACCCCGGCTACATGACACCATCCTCGTCGGCGTCTGGCAAGGTGTCGCTCTCCAGTTCGCTGGAAAGAACGTCGTAGCACTGGCTATCATTGGCTTGAGTATTCTGGTCAAAATTGTCACAGATTTCAGCACAATACCTGATGCTACAAGGGCTATCGCGACAATTGTCGGGGTCGCACTCGGCATGGTTGGGACGGACTTGCTTTCGAGCTTTGTAGATCAAGCTTTCGAAGCGGAGCAAGGAAGCTCAAGCAAGGGGAGGTCCTCGTCCAGCAGGAAGCATGTTTCAAGCCATGGGCATCACCGGGAGTTGAAACGGCAGCCGTCATCTCGACCACTACCTCGTACAGAACCACGAGAACGGCTCGTCCAATGGCATGCGAGTGTGCAAGGGGGCAGCGTCACCACCGAGCCCCTTCAGTCTTCCGACATCACCTCTGTGGATGGGATCATCAGCCAAAAAGCGAGGAATATGACGCCGCTGGAGCAGGAGATTGCTGCTCTTCGGGCCAAGGCTTCGCTAGCGGACAGCGAAAGGAGACGGTGTCGGGAGGAAAGAAAGTGGGCCCAGTCGCAGGGCAATGAGGAGCTTGCGGGAGAGCTCAAGGCCAACTACAAGCGGTTTAAAGCTCTGATGGAAGAGTGCCATAAGGAGGCAGATGCGAAGCTGTTGGAAAGTGAGGCCAATGTTTGACTTCTGATTGCTTCCTTGTACTGACCGGCCGTTTGAATAGGTGCCAAAGTTAAAAATAGCTACGAGTATCGAGATAACCCAAATTTCAGTACACGACAACAACCTTCTTCCTCTCGTCCCCAGCCTTCAGTACCTTCGCATCTACGGAGCGAGCTGGCACGCACTCTACGCAATCCTCGCTTACCGCCCTTGTCGACATCGTCGTCCTCTGCTGCCCCCGAGCGACCGCCTCCTCCACATCGAACTCGCAAAGTATCAGCGTCAAAACCATCTCCTCGCAATCCGAAGAAATAACTTCGGAGCCCATTTGTATATCTTCTCGCTTAGACAGCCTCGAGTCACTGCGTCACCACCACCTCGCTGTATCCCTTCTACATGTATTCAAACCAGCTTCTGCCTCACCTTCTTTCAACTCTTTCTTGCGCTCAAGTGGGCACGGTAACAGACAGTGATGCCGTAGAGTCAGGGTAGGTTGTCCTCTGGGCCTTCTAAGCTGGCTGCAACTAGTGCACGACGCTTATAATTGGATGGGCTGTACTTGGCCAGGAGGGGCGACGAAGAACAGGAAACGAGAGCATGATGGGGTTTGAAATGTCTATGCGGAACTCCGCTCGGCTGCCTTGGACAGGACTTTGAACATTTGCATGCTCGTGCGTCCGCTCTGCAACCGCAGGAAAAAACAAGGGGTATGGTCGGGCTTTCTTGTATTGGATATGGTCCAAACAGGAGCGCCATTTTGATGCATACCTGCGAGGGCGCACGCTCTGAATGCGGAGTTTGGGTGAACATATTCGAAAAGACCACCCTGGACGTGGCCTTTGAACGGAACTAGCAGCACAGTATGATTCTTTGCAATGTGCATGAGTCGTTCCGTCGGTTTGACTTAGATGAAATCTCTGTAGTGTGAGGTTCTATTCGGGTATGGGGCGTATATGTGAGAGACCTTTGTTAAAGATAACTGTGTTCACAAGGCCCCCTTCGGTGATTTAGGCGTTGACGGGCAGGGAGAACTTCAAAGCAGCCGCATTCAGTTTGAGCGTTTATAGTGTCAATTTCCTAGCATGGAAGGTGCTAGCTGGGAGGTCCCTCGGGGGTCCAGAGCTGGTACGTGAATGAGATCCCTGTGCTCACCAAGTCTAACCCACTGGCACAGTCTATGAGATGATTGTGAACACAGCGTCGGGACTCTGTCGTTGTTGGCTTCGCTTTGTGGCGCTGGTTCACCCAAAAGGGATGCGTTGCGGCTCCATGTGGCGCAAGATAATTGTCCGAATCAGAGTTGAGGTATAAGAGCCGCCATAACATAGTTGCGAGAAAATCGCTTACTTCTCTTGACTCCATGCTCCGCAGCCAGGTGATCGATACTACCAACTTTGTGTAGGAACAACTTATTAAAAATCATCAGCGATAGTCGGACAGGATGGCAACTAACCTGTCTCAGTGAATGTTTCGAGAAGATCCAGAAAATCTAGAGCAAGATCCTTGCTGATTGACACTCAGCCACTCCAGAATAATGGCAGGTAGTGCGAAAAGCATTGCAAAAGCAGGACTCTATGGTGAAAGCACTGCATGACCCCTCCACTTAGATCAGGCGTAGTGAAAGTTTGGAATAGTTCCATATAGTGTCGTGCACGATTTTGTCAGCTGAGAAACTCGAATTTGAATGATAAACTTCGGAGATCATTCAGAACTCTTCTTATATCCCACAGAGCGGAAAGCAACGCTGTTAGGCTGATTAATATCATGGGGCGACGCCGCGCACTGCAGCATTTTCTGCTCCCAGCTCTAGACGCCCCATGTTGCTGAATGGACCTCGTGCGCTTGGGTAGCTCTTCTTAGGAAATAGAAATGCATCTAGATACCCATCGCGTAGCTTCCATACTGATAAAGGTAATAGAGCGATCCCGCAAACCGCAGAGCATCAAGATGACCTCCCATTCCTGTTGAAACCATATCAATGAATGGACTTCCTGGATATACCTATTCCGATACTCTTGTCACAGGAACCCAGCGCATGAGCTCTGTGGACGCAATGCGGAGTACCCACCCACATCCAGGTATATAAGAGCCTGCGTCCTTGCAGGAACACTTCAACACACCGGAGCTTCATACCCAAACATGAAATTCGCTCTCATCGTCACGCTCTCTGCTCTCTCGTACGGTGCCACAATGGTATCCGGCGCACTCTACGGCCCATGCTACGTCGGCGTTACCCCGGGCGCCTGCCTCGAGATCGGCGAATGCAACAGCGGAGGCGGCGTGGTCCACACAGGCTACTGCCCCAACGATCCGGCTGGCATCAAATGCTGCACCAAGAGTTGCCCAGGTGGTACCTGCCGCCCTGTCTCAAATTGTGCAGGAAAGACCAAGACGGGTAAGCTTTTGATCCTGTTGACTTGCTCCTGTCGGCTGTTTACTGAACCATATACAGGCTATTGCCCAGGTCCCGCCTCTGTCAAGTGCTGCGTCTCCTAATCGTATCATCGCGCACCTTGCGAAGGAGAGCATATACGTGAAAGCAAGTTGCTGTGTCTTTTGCGACCCATAAATATTACAAAAAAAGGCTATCTGCAACATGTACAATACGAAAACCCCGATCATAACCCCCTTTTCACTCCAAGGACCTAGGGCCAAGCGTTCGAGGTCATTCACTCTCTGACACAGCGATTTCAACCACAAGCCTACCCCTAGCGTTTGCTTCTACAGTTAAGGGGTGCAACGAACTCTTCCAACCTCACCATTGCGGCTTCAGAGCAGCGTGGTGCGCCTGGAATGCGTCCCGAGTCGGAGTGTCGGTTTGCGCCTTGCGCTGCCCCGCATGGAAAGGCGATGTCGCCTTCGACAGGAGGAAATAGAGATCAACGATCATTCTATTTATTTCATCGAGAAGAAAAACTCTGCGATCGAAGGGGTCAGGGGTCTATTTCTACGAGAGCGAATGAATCAAGCGATAGCAAGAATGACAGCGTGCAATACATAAATTATCCGGTTACCAGCCCACGTCTCCTCCGTCGTAAGGTTCAACAGTAACGCCTCGCTCACCCTTCACTTTCACTAGTTTGTAACGGTGTAGCGCGTAGACTTCGTATGAGAGGGCGGCTAAACGCATCGCCTTGATATGATGTGGACGAGAATTGGCAGCGGAAGCGTGTTTCCGGCTTTGCCAGATGCAAGTAGCTAGATTCATCCCTGTGCGTGGATTTGGGAGGCCATACCAGTACATTATGAGCTGGGGAAAAGACACTGGTCAGCCAATATGAGCAATTAGTAACGAGTATGAAGGCTGCTTACTCCTCCGTTAGACACGGCTTCCTCATGTGCCAGCCGGTCTGCTTCGTACAAGGCTAAGAACGAAGAGGAGGTAAGCCCATGGATATATTTTCGTGCTTAACAACAACACGTACGTTCGCCGTCACTTCCGGCTTTTCTCTGGCTTCGGAATGCAACGCAGTACCATTCGCGCTCATCCTCTTCTGGCAGCTCCAGTTCGTCCCAATTGAAAGCCTGGTCATACGGGACCTCAGCATATTCGCTCGTTACAGGCTGGAAGTGATGTAGTGCTTTATGGAGTGACAGAGAGGCTGGATCAATGTCTGGTAGACGTGTAGCAGTGATCAGGGGTGCGTTATTCGATGTTGTGGCATCATGGCGAGGAAAGCGCTCGGGTAGGGAGGAGAGGAGTGGAGGGAGATAGAGAACAGGGACAGAGGGTTCTGCGAGGTTAAATGATGGAAGCTTATGTGGATCCCTGTCGTGGTCATGTAGGACATGATTATTTTCTCCCTTTTGTGGTTTGCCCGAGGACGCGACGAGCTCTGATGGATGGGGAGGATGCGAATATGTGGCAGTAGGCATCGTTTGAAGCAGAAGGGAAGGAAAGTAGACCCAGGAGTTATTATTGAGTAACATCAATACCAGCCATTATAAACCCACGGCGGAAGCATAGTGGATTCTGCGCGATTGTGCAGTACGGAGCGGCAATTGCGACATGCGCACGAATACGATCGAAATTCAGCCGCGCCGAGGGGTAATTTCATATAAGCGTGCAAGATGGCACCATTGGAACCACGTCTTGTCCATCCGCTCCGTTAGGATTACCCATGCGCGAACTCAAAAGCTATTCAGTTTTTGGTCCTCGAACTGGCTCATACATGACCGAGCGGCAAAGACTGCAAGGACACACCACCCGAAGCCATCAATTGATGACTAAGCCGCGCCGTCCCGACTGCCAATCGTTGAGCTCGAGTTCGTCTTCACCGTCACAATGGCCAGCAAGAGGGCCGCAGAGTCAACACTTTACCATGTCTCGTCCAAGGGCTTCTGGAAGCAGCTCAGTGAGTGCGAAATTTCTACTGCTAGCAGGCTTCAGCTGACCAGGTCATGAACTTCCGCAGGGGATGCCATTGTCGTAAACCCAGAAATTTCGACTGGTTTGCCATTGCCCACCGAGCACCGTTTCCCCCCTCCAGCATCGCGCCCGGAGATATACAACACCCCTGCTACCAAAGGTATGTCATCCGGTGAAACGCCAGGCGCATTAGTCTAACGCTAGTGCAGCATCCGACCCGGCTCAGAATCCGTACTGGAAGAGGGATGTTCGCCGGTCCTACCCCCAGCTTTCGGTTGTGACCCAGCCAGAGCTTTCTCAACTTTTGATTGAGCATTCATCTGCACCCAGGTAGGTTCCTCGAGGAAGAGTAGTCGCGTTCATTCCTAACATACGTCCGTAGCGTTGCTGCACCGGGTGAATCAGCCAGTGTACCTGCAAAGGCACAGAACGTCGACCTTGCACAAGCTATCGCTACCGTGACCAAATCGAACAAGGTCTACACAGAGGCCAAGCTCCCTCCTGCCCTGCCGACGCCTTACGCGAGATGGAAGCCTCAACTCTCGCCTCCAGCGCCTCATACCCCATACAGCTACTGGCCTATGGACCTCTACCACTAACCCGCTTGTCAGACGGCTGCGTAGACACTAGAGATGGATAATTCTACCTTTGATTTGATTTTTCAACTTGCTGCTTTGTGCCTGACTATCCCTCAATCCTCTCGAAGGCCATTCAAACCAAAGACCATTCAGCAGCAACAGGCAGGTGGTGCATTGAGAGTGACCAACGCGGCTACGGGACATGAGCTACAAGCGAGTGGCTACCGAAAAAAAGAAAAGAAAAACCGAAACAACTATGGCTACAAATTTGAGTGTTGGCTACTAAAGGGCGCTACTACTACTAATGATGGCGATTGGCGTAACTAATTGCTACAAACTAGGTAGAATAGACCGTCCATGTAATCGTCCGTAAGTCGTAAAAACCCTGTGTCCGAAGAGTCCGTATCTCGACAGCTATCAATGTAGGGCTACTAGAAATGCTAGTCATGAGAAGGTTCGTAGAGAGAAGTGGTGAGGCCTATTGTCCGTGAATAGGGTGAAAGGTCCGTCAGGAGTCCGTCTGTCGTGAAAAAGAGGTTAAGGAGTGTGAAGGATTATAACTAGCAGAAGAAGGCAAACGATTGCATCTGGATAAATGCGCAGAGTCCACGTTTCCTGTAAAGTAAAAGCAAAATGAAGCACAAAGATTAAAGGGGAGTAAGTGGCCAAGGGAAAGCACGAAAGTGAGTGTCTGTTTGGTCAGGCGCAACGAGAGAGAGAAAAACCATTGGGTCGAGAAAGGGCAACGGATGGGTGACGAGCTTAAGCCAACCGTTTCCCGACCCTGGACAAAGCAGGAGCTGGGAGGGAGACGGTTAATATTTTTGAGACAAGAACTAACGGTGGAACCATACCAATAGCAGGGAAGTGGGCCTTGAACTTGGACATCGCAAAGTACAGGATCGTGAGCTCGCCGATCAAGTCTGAGGCGTCGCTCATGGGCCACGCACGCTGGAGAGCGTCAAGGCGTGCCATGGTGTTGTCAGCGACCCAAGACCAGCAAGG
Organism: Coprinopsis sp. MPI-PUGE-AT-0042; assembly: GCA_020736565.1. NCBI lineage: Eukaryota > Fungi > Basidiomycota > Agaricomycetes > Agaricales > Psathyrellaceae > Coprinopsis > Coprinopsis sp. MPI-PUGE-AT-0042. The sequence continues at coordinate 283,480 of JAHBOF010000005.1, read as the reverse complement.
CTTGAAGGAATGACAGTCAGCGGACTGTCTACGAAGAGGCACAGACAACTCACCCCAATGATGGGATCCAAGTACACGAAGTCCCGGTCATGGATGAAGCTGATGAGGGAAATGCAGGCATGAGCAGCCTGTTCACATTTCTCAACAGAGACCGGGTTCTCAGCGATGAAAGGGCGGTGCAAGCGCATGAGAGCAGCATGAGCCATGGTATGGGCAACAATCGCGTGGTGCTTCTCCTCTGGTGAGATAGCTTCCAGCTGATCGACCTGATGGACAGTCGAGAGGAAGATGGCGATGATGCGTTCGAGGTTGTTGATTCCGTCAATGAGGTACGACGGGATCTTCATACCTGCAAATCTTGTGATGAGGGAGACACAGGAAGGGATACACAGAGAGACTTACCGGGCTGATGTTGAGAGCCAAGACGGTCAGCCTCTGAAAAGAGAGCAGAGGCTTTGGCTCTCAAAGCTGCAGTGCTGAAGCCTTCAGCTGACATGGATCCTGCAAGGAATGATCGAATCGTGGCATTCTGGCTGGAAGCGACACGGGGGGCCTGCGAGAGTGAGAGATGTGGAACAATAAATTACAATGGTTAATATACAAATTAGACTTCTTTACATACCATCTTGTATTCTGCATCGTCTTCTGGCCAAGGGCAAATGATCGTGCTCTTAGACTCAGGCCCATCAGAGATGAGGGCCTTCTTCTGCAGAACGACCGACCAGGTCTTGTCTACATTGTAAACTTGCCAGAACGTCAAGATACGCTCATGGGACTTTCCCTCTGATTCCATGCAGTCGGCTTGCTTGCCGAGACCGATCTGCTCTGCCAATGCAGCTGCGGCGCTTGCGTGGTAACTGCCTTCAAGTAGGCGCCCGTTGGAGAGGAAGTAGGTCGCAAGCAGGCAGGACGCTCGGATAACATCAAGGCTCTGTCCAACTCGCAGAGCATCTGGAATAGCCTCAAGGGATCTTTGAAGGTAGAATTCCTCTTGTTGACTCAGTGGCTCTGGTCGGGAAACGAAGCATGCCCAGAGATAGACGGCATTCATGAGAGCAGGGTGATAATGCTCTGATCCTGAGCGAAGGCTGCTGCGCAAGGAGTCGGTATCAATCTCCAAGCCTGCTTGACGGCTGTGGGGTGCGAAGATGTCCAGCCTGGAGAACAGATGAGAATGCGTTGCAGATACGGCGGTGCAAAAAGCTTACAAGATCATGGCGAGATCTTCGGAAGGCGAGAAGGGGGACTGCCTCTCATCGAAGAAGATGTCAGGCATCAGAGAGCCATTGAGAGGCGAATGGGAAGGCTATAGCAATGGATCAGTACCAGTAAGGCGGCAAGAGCGGCACACTAGGCTCACCTGCAATTGCGACCATGATCCGGATGGGGAAGCCGAGGACTCGTGGGGGAACGCAGACATGTACGAGCTGTCTGGAGAGTCGAAGGAGGACGGGGAGCCAGAGCCAGAGAAGGAAAGATCTCCGGGATGGGGATCGAACAGCATAACGGAAGCTGCTGGGAGGCCACTTGGGCTCTCCAATTCCTTCACTCTCTGCTCGAGGTTTGCAATGGTCTCCTTGAGAATTTGAGTCCTGGTCTTGCCCTTGCCATCGTCGTATTCGCAGCAGTCTCCCTTCTTTGCTCGGGTGCATTGCTGGCAAGCTGGTTTCACGCCATCACATTTCTTGACTTTGAGTCAGCATCCGTATGGTCTGGTGACGTCGAATCAAGGTACTCACCATCTTCCTCTTCCTGAAACGTGAACAAATCATCAACGCCGTGTTAGCCGTGGTCAATGTATTGTTCGAAGAAAAGTCACTGACCTGCAACGGAGACACGCTTTGCCTCTTTGCAAGGCATTTGGAGCGGGAACTACTGCTCTGTCATATGGTTTGTTGGCCATGATTAACGGCACCTTCTAGAGTACGCAATTGTGAGTGTTGGGAGGGGTTCACAGGTGGGTTAGCTGGGTCTGGATTGGTTGTTGTGTTGCGAATCTACGACTGTGAATTATTGAGGGTGGTATTGCGAACGCCCGAGGCCACTTAGAACGAGGAGAAGAAAAAAAGAAAGAAAGAAAAAAGAAATAGAGAACGACGAAGAGGGAAAGAGTTGGATCAGCGTTACTGGGAGTGCCGCTCATGATATACCAAGCACCGTGCCGGCAGAAAGGCGGACACAGCCCCAAGAATAGGTTATGTCCTTTCGGGCTGTCTAGATTGATGGAAAATCGGATTTAGCAATGATTTGGGCCCTAACGGACGAAGTCCCGGCGAGATGCCCAACCGAAACTATCATCCACCTCGAGTGATGCGCTCAAAAGCTCTCGGTGCCCGAGAAACTCGTTGAAAGGCTTATTCGCGCGCAACGCAAGACGATACAAGGCAGCCGACAAGCCGCCAGACTAGTGTAGGGACGCTGAGTAAAATGTGCCGTAGGCGCTGCGGGACTGGTCACAAACCCAGGTCGCTATGCTATCAAGGGTCAGCAGAAGAGAAGCCCATAGTCAGCCTGGAACGGGCCCTTGCCGGAATCGAGAATTAAATCTTTTAGTGAATGTCCGGCGTCCTGGTGTAGAGTCCGGTGACGGTTTGAAACGTTGACTTCTTCTCTTTCACAACACGGTCTGCAATGCCCGTTGTTTACACTCATCATCCACTGCCTCATCAACGACTGAGTCGGACAAAGACACATCTTCTGACATGACCACGAGACTCGTAGAAGCGTCGGAGAAACGATGCAAACGACGAACCTTCGGCTGAGGGAGGCACAAGGCGTGCCCGGACATAACAAGCGCCCATGGCGGGAAGGGATGGACGGAGCTCTGCCGCCTACACATAAGGGAACCCAGACCCTGATTGGCCATTGGCATACGGTCAACAGTGTTGTGGGTATCAGGTGTACCATGGTGTTGCTACTAGACGAACCCGACATTCTCGCTTCCCCAAAGCCCGCCAGGGCGCTCCAAAAGCTGTTGAAGAGCGAGGCAACCAATTGCGTTGGAAAGGCACATAAAACAAACCAAGAGCAACAGATCGTCAGGACAACAATGGGGAAGTGTTGGCCAATCCTCAAACACCCAATGAATCTCAAACAAAAAGCCTAAAGAATTTGTCTTTTTCAAGCATGGCGACGAGTGAGATTCAAGTTTCCGATGCAACGGTTTCTGATTCCATTGCCACGATGAAAACAATCAAGAGACCCACATGAGCGAGAAAGAAATAGAGAGTGGATGAGATGACCAAGATGAGATATTAAAGAACATGGACGTCGGGAAAGAGGAATGTGAATGGGCCCAACTCAGAAAGCATTATTCGACCTATCACTCGTCTGGCTCGCCGAAGAGTTGGCATGTGCCCGGAAATGGTTGGTCGGTGTCGGACCGTAGGCAGAATCATTGGCATGCCCTGGCGTCGTCGATCTGTGTTGATCAAACTGCAGATCAGCGGCAGCCAAAACGCGCCGTTCCTTCGCGTGCGCCTGTCGTACGTAGGCGTATCGCTGAAAATGATTCAGGCTCTGCAGGAACAGCACCCCAACCTTGTTGAAGAGACTGCGGTCAGATTTGGGTGCACTAGTGGTACAGATCTGGAAAAGATCAACTCACGGAATAGTTGCGCAGTTGATTGAGCAGATCAACTGTTGCATCTCGAACTTGCTCAAGGGGATGGAAAAGTCCGAAGGCTATTGACGTAAGACCACTCCCTAGAGGTAGACAAGACAAGAGCTAAATGGTCGTGAGTACCACAGAATCAGCCGATCGGAGACTCGTACCTCAACCACCTGGTCATAGGTCTTCACACTCTCCGACAGTGCCTTCGCGATCGCCAGCGCTTCGGAATCACTCATGTTCTTCGCATACCGGAATCGCATGAGCTGATGAACGAGATCGAACCCCTTGACGGAACAAGCCGCTCGATACTTTGCATAATCCTGTAAACGCGAAGTCAATCTTCTCTCCTTGCCTGTCGGAGACAAGGCCGCACATACCATCACGAGGTACTGATAGCTGTTCGTCTTGCGCCAAGCATCAATACGATGCGCATTCGATGCTAGCTCTTTGAAGCATGCAGTCTCATCTTGAAACGCCAAACCGCTACCCAACTGGGGTCCTTTTCCAGGCACATCCGTGAAAGATGTGGTGGTGAAACCAAACTTGGTTGATCCCGACGTTTCTTCTTCATATCGCGAAGCAAGGCGAACGAAACGGAGTACGTATTCCGTAAATCGCGTCCGCACCAAGGTCTCGCCAAAATGGTCTTCAATGGCAGTCCGGATCTGCAAAAACAACGAAATTAGTTTTGACAGAAAGCAATGAGTCGGCAGTGTGGAATGGAAAGCTCACGTCTTCGATGAAAATCTTGTCAGCATTATTTTCCCTGAAGGCGGAGTCTTTGCCTTCCTTCGCTAACCTCGCAATCTCTTCCTCACTCCCGACTGAAGACTCGGGTTTCAAGGTTCCGGCGCGAGTAATAAAGGGGGCTGGGAGACCAGTTATGGACGACACGGGGCACGTCAAATGGATGTCTTTTGCAACCATGACGTTCCCTGTGCTGATATCTAGCAGGAGGTCCCACTGTTTCGAAGACTCGAAGATGGGGTTGGTTACCCCTGCGATGTAGGCGGGCCTATGTCGAAAGTTTTGAGTTTAGAAGCATACACTACAAGATGGCCACTTACACAGACTCCCAATCATCTCGGTTCCGCAGGTTGGCGTAGGGGAAGGCTCGCTCAATGAAACCTCTAAGGACAGTTCCGCATCCCGACCCAAGAGCACAAGCCGCGAGCACAAAGCTAGAAACTTCCCCAGCGGGCCGCTTGTGTCCGAGAAAGATGATACGCTTCCCTGTCACCAAGGCGTTGAAGAGAAGGATGATAGGATGCGTTTGTGGTCCGCATGTGTGGAGATGTGGGTGTTGCGGCCCCGACACTTGTTGCGGACTTGAAAAGACCTTGATGAGCGTAATAAGCGAGTACTACCAAATTCCGTTAGTGTAAGCAACGTCCTTAAATAGCACCAGACCAACTGAACACTCACATCCCCCACTTCCTCTGGAAACGTGGCCAAAGGCATCTTGATAGGCAGTTGGTGATCCTTATACGCAACCGTCGTGTGGAAGAAATGGGTATCCTTGACGACATTTGCACGACCGTCAAAGCCGTGCTGGACGTGAGATGGTGGTTTGGGTGGTAGTTCCTTGGTGGCAAGGTGAGAAGAGGAGGAAGACCCATCGAGAGAACGCCGGGGTTGCGAGGATCCAGCTAGAGTTGTGCTTCCCCCATGCGAAGTGACACTGCTTGATTCAGCACCGTTGGTGCCTTCCTTGCCCACGAGGTCCAGCCCACTTTCGTCCCCGACCCAGACCGCACTGCCGCCTAACGAGAAGGAGGAATCTGAAGGCGATTCCCTCGATGGCTGACTCTGCAGACCCGAAGGTGCGTAAGTGTTGTTGTGGTTGTTGCTACTGCCGTTCTCGTCGTTATACCGATGTCCGTTCTCTTTACGTTTATCTTGCTGCTGCTGCTGTCCCCCTTGTTCTCGTCGGCGCATCAGTAGCCCATCTTCGAAACTGGAATACGAATCTGTCGAGTTGGTCGATCTGTGTGCGTATGCCTTAGTGCTCTGGGGGAAGGATGGACCTTGTTGCTGCGAGGCGAGATTCGCAAACTTCTCCACAAAGATATCTTTCCGCTCCGAGGCCCGCATAACGAGTTTCTCGCTACGACTCAAAACCGGAGCGACAGAGAGGTCGATCGCGTTTACGGCGTCGAAGAGGCGTGCGAGACAATCTTGGGATGGTTCTGCAAAGTAGTCATCCAGAGCCATCAGCAGTAGAGGCTATAAAAGGCCAGCTGTTAACAATAACTTCAAAACTGCCAACAGGGGCCCGCCAACTCACCTTGAATATTTGAATGAACGGATGGCTGGTGCAGATGGCCAAAGCCATAACCTTTGCTCCTCTATTCCAATCAACATTCGCTCCTTTAACAGAACCCCAAGGTAGCTCACCGATCCCAAGTCTTGTCATGCTTCGTCCTGACCAAATTCAAAACGCACATCAAGTCCTGCTTCTTCCCCGGCTGTCCCTCCCCTGTTCCTGCTCCATCCACCGGCAAGTCAATCGACCTCGTTTCAGGCGTGTCCAAGGCGAGAACAGGCGATATCGTGTTGAACGATGTCTGATTCAAGAAGAATATTGTCCAGTCGATTTCGTGAGCCTCTGCACCATCTGGTAACATCGACATGGCGAGGATACTGGCAATCGTTGAGGGATATTTCAGTATGTATCCCTGCGAGCGTAGCCACCTTGAGCTGACCTTTCATCGACACCGAGTGGTTGAGGGAACTGATATTTCAGCTGTGCCCCCTCAAAGATGTGGAATTCAGCAAGCAGGACAAAAGAACAGTGGTTGCCATTGATGCCCATGGAATTAATGGTTCAGGTAAAAGCCTAAAGAAGAAGCAAGTCTAGAAGTCGTCCTAGAGGGTGGTAATGAATTGTCGTGAATGTATGCTGCGCGAGACCGTCATTCGCGACAGGGGGAAGTGGTGGTGGTGGTGGTCGGCGCGTTCGAGCTCGAGATTGAGCTTCTGCATTGCGCCTTCCCCATTGGGCGGCTGGCTGTATTTGGTTGATGCCCCTGACCCCAAGCTCGCTGGGCGCTTAATTGTTTGGCTCTCTGGACTGCACCTGTATGCTGAGGCGTGCATGGGAACAGTACAAGCCAGAGGGAATATATCTTATCCCTTTTTGACAGGAAATTACCCTCTTTGGTAGCCTTTAGGCACGATAGCAGCACCGGCTCGTTGTTGTTAGTGAACTGCTTCGTTGGAGCACCACTATACCACTGCCAGAAGGAAAGCCGAGATCCAAGCATATTATTCCAAGTTATACACAAGCAGAATGCATATGATGCAATTAGGGAAGGAAAATGTCCAGATATTCCACAATGTAATTTGGTTCGAAGCGGGGAAACAGTAGCATGATACAACATAGATCCAAACGACGCTACAGGTATGTTGTCCGTTGTTCTATGAAAGAGATCACTCGAAAGGGTTCGTCCTCCCAGCCTGTAAATGGATATAATCAGCGTTACATCTTGGAGACCCACGGTGCGACACACCTGATGATCCCCTCCTCTATCCCTCCCCTCTCCACACCCACACAACCACTCATGCCACCACCTCGTCGGCTTTACGTCCCCCGCAACCTCCTCCTCCTCTTCTCTTGATCTCGGCTCCGGACTTGGTGAATCCAACGGCGGCGGTGGCGTAATTGGCGGTGGCAAACCAAGCGGTAGCGCAGGCGGCGGTTGTCTCGTCGTCATCGCTGTCCCTGTCCCAGCACCACCATCAAACGTCCCATTCCTCGGCGTCAACGGTACCAAAGCAGACGTCTGCGACTCCTCCTGCATGATCGCCTGAGTAGAAGGCACATTCAACGTTGACGTATTCGGTAGGGGGTCAGCAAACGGAGAATTCACCACCACCGCTTGAACCTCCAACGGATTAAACGGGTCATCCTCCAGATGCTGCACAACCGTCGCATCCGATGCCGAACGTGAACGCGAAGGTGAAGGCGTCGGACTAGCCGGTATAGCCGTCAACGGCAGCACATCACTGTCATCCTGCGTAGGCAGCCTTGCATGTACACCCAAGCTCGGGTCTCCCGAGATCGAGTTTGACTTGCGGTTTCCCCCACTTTTGCTAGATGTGGAATTGGACGAGGTATGAGAACGGCCGCCTGAGAGGAGGAGTGTGGCTCTTCGGGAGACGTTGTCGACGAGTGAAGGCGATGCAGAGGACGATGCAGTAGACGACATGCGTGCTGTTTTTCGTCGTTGTAGTTCAGCTGCTTCCCATCTCTTTAATGTCTACCACCAATGTAACGCGATGAGCATTCTTTTTCGTCTTCTCCACAATCAACCAACCGAAGAAACACACCTCTTGCACTCGACGCGACTCCTCTTCTTCGTCGTTGGTTGGAGGATACGATGAATGTACAGGACTCTCCACAAGCTCTGTAGTCTCCCCAAACCCATCCGAAAGATCTCTCTCTTTTCCTTTACTGCCCCGCTTGCCCCCTGCCGCGCCTGAGGGATCCCATAGTGGAGTTCGACTGATATCTGCTTCTTCAGAGGGCTCTATCGGTATTATCGCAGGCTTTGCCATCCCCGCAGTCGAGTGGTTGGAGTCCGAGTCTAGTTCCGTTGAGGATGGATCCAAGAAAGGTACAGCCCAGAGAGTTGAAGTCGATGATGCACTTGCAAAGCATTTCTAAATTCGCACCGCATAACCGCGCATTAGTCATTATTTTCACGATCATCATGGCAACAACCAAGAGCCAAGTTCTCAAAAGGTGATAAAAACTAAGCTATATGGTGAATGGTCCATGCAACATGCTGTATGTAGTGAGGGGGTATTCAAAAAAAGTGCCAACTGAATGTCTATAGTTGAGATAAGATAATAGAGGAACATCTCTCTCGAAATCACAAGCGATTATCCGTCTTCTTCTGCGAATAATCGTCAAAGTCAGAGCTATCATCCCCGACATAATTCCTCAAACCGGAGGACTTTGTCGTCCCACCACCAGCCTGGAAAATAGGCGTGCTCGACTCGTCCGAAAGCTCTCGTCCACCATAAATGGTGCTCCGCGGGCTGTTGCCATTAGGCAAAGACAAAATCGAGGTCCGCGCAGCCTCACGCATCTGCATGAGGTTCTGATGGAACGCATTCTGTTCGCGCCAGTATTGCAGACGCTTCTCTCGCTCCTCGTCACGCTGCTTTCGGTGGGCGAGATACAGGCCTGATAGGGTCCCTCCCATGCCTAATAGTCTCTTGTGTGAGCCAAACGAACAATGCCAAAGGGATTAGGCAGCTCACCTCCAAAGATACCGATGGCTACCAGGACGTAGGCCCAGATACCGAACTTGTGAGGGGTGGCGGCAGCGACGCCGCATACACCAGAGGCGGCGCAGTTCATGGAATCACATCTTGTGGCGTATGAGGATCCGAAGTACGAGAGTTAGAGCAAGGAGAAACTCACTCTTTATCGGCCGTGCATTGTTCGCCTAGTTGCTTGTTTCTCAGACACTTTCTAGTAGGACCATCGCAGTAGAGGCCTCCAAGGCAATTACCACTGTGTACGAAACTTTAGAAGGGAATTTTGAGGAGCGTGTAAACGTGACGTACCGAGAGACGATGTTGATGAATTCACCCTCTAATCCGTACGCGATGTATGGTGTGTTTTCAATAACACAGTCTTGTCCTTCCTCGACGTTGGCCCACCTGAAGATGACTGATAAGTTTCAATACAGGGGGACTAGGAGGGGACTCACATGCAGACGTTGTTAAGACACACAGAGCCGTTAACGTTAAGCCCTCGGCCAGTGGTGTCAGCTAGCTCTGCAAAGTTGGGGGGTGGTTCGCATTGGTCTGCATTTCCTATAAGCCTCATCACCCTTGTAGGATATCTTTCAAAGCGTACCATCCCGATTGAGCTGGCAAGGGCTCCCAACAGGCAGCAAGGTCTGACACCCACTCCCCTCATCTGGGCAAAACTGACCCCTCGGACACTTGTCTGGGAAAGTCCTACCAGGCGAGAAGCCAAAGGGATACTCGTCCCTGCGACACCTCCTGCGTACACAGCGATCCTCCTCCTCTGAACAAAAGGTGACTGAATTGCATTCGTCCCAGTACTGATAGGTGCCGACTTGCAGACGGTTGTTGCTGACGGAACAGGCGTCGTTTTCCTCGAGGACGCCTGCGTAGACTAGGGATGATAAGAGAAGGAGCGTGGGGGTTAACAGATGCTTCATCATCTGTGCAAAAGAAGAAAGTGGAAGAGAAGGAGAGAGACAACGATGTCGTTTGCCGAGATGAATCCAAGGTGCCAAGATCGACGTCCAGCTCAACACCGACAAACAACCACAGAAATGACGCCGCTTTTGATTTTAGACCATGCACCCTCCCGAGTATCGAATCGCCTGGATATTGGCCTGGATTGTGCTCAATGGGCTCTCGGGATGAGCAGTATTTAAAGATCCGCACTGTCTTTGTGCCTTTACGGAATTTGTACGAGATTCTCTCACTGCCTAAGGTAGAACCGATTCACGATCCACTACGTCACGTGACAGGCGCGCGGAAGGCGCAGAGATTCTTCAAAACCTACTGCCACTTGCGTTTCTTCACCGAATATCCTCTGGGAGTGCTCAAACCACAGCCATCGTATGCAGAAAAAAGATGATGGAATTATATTTTTGAATTTCGTTCTTGCGCACCAGATCTTGACAGGAGTAGCGGTAACATGGGTGATGAGTCCTTGGGAAGGCATAAATCAACCTGCAAGCTGAATATTCAAAATCTAATTCCACCAAATTCTTTATGGAGATGAATATTTCAAGCTAGCACTCTTCATCGGGCTATAGAAGTAGGCTTGCAGGTGGCAGTAGGTTTTGAAGAATCTCTGCGCCTTCCGCGCGCCTGTCACGTGACGTAGTGGATCGTGAATCGGTTCTACCTTACCTTTCGCAGATCGCAGCTCTTCCAGTCATTTATGAATTCGTTGAATTGGATCGAACTCGAGCTTGAGCATCTTATACACCATAGGTCAAGCACACAGCACTGGTCGGGTTAGTTTCACTCCTCAAATGTGAGGAGAAACGAGCTTCACGGTAGGTGTGCGTTCCGGGACGATAGCAATTCATTTATTTCGACAACACAATCCATTCTACTCGTGTTACCGTACCACACACATATTCCAGTTATCCTCAGTATCCTGGCAAATTTCAGCCTCCTCTCCCCTATCCCCCAACTAAATGACATCAATATATCCCGCCCATCAAACGCGTTCACGGGGTTCCCTTGCCGACTTCCGCTCTCTCTCTGTCTCTTCTGCCTCTCTTCCGCCTCTATTGTGACTCTCCATCTGATCCACACCAACACGTTCCAGGTGGCTTCCAGGTGACTTGCCAAACGCGCCTCGTGGCCCAAGTGCCACCCACAGCGTTCCTGTTCACCGCTTTGCCTAGCCTCGTGTTGGTACAAGAACAAAGGATCAGCTTTGAGTGGCTTGCTTTGATCCCTCCTTAAGCCCTGCATTCGAGTCTATAACACCATACCCAGCATAACCCTCGAACACTCGTCAAGTCTTCGGATCTACTCTTGAGCGCTATGGGCTTCTTAAGCATCCTCAAAGCCATCTACCACGCCGTCTGCGGAAGCAGTTCAGCGGATGATAAACCCTCGCAAGGATATCCTGGGCAAGCACACCACCCACACCAACAGCAAGGACACCAACAACAAGGTTATCCTTCTCCCCACCACCAACCTCAGCCACACAAACCACCTGCTTCGCAGCCGCAGAGACCCAGTAAAAGGCCCCAGAAACCCTATGTGGTCAGTTCTGCTCTTTGTCCGATCCTTGTCTTGAGATCGGGCGCTTAACTTTACCCTCTCCCTCCTCCTCCTCCCGTCCCTCTTGTACCACTCCCTTGGAACCATGTCACTGCCCACATACCTAGAACGACAACGAAGTCAACACCGCCAACGAGCACTACCGCTCCCTCCGCGCCAAAGCCAACCAAGAAGGCGATGCCATGGCTAGATGCTTCCAACAAGGAAGCGAAGCCTACTCTCGAGGCGAAGGTGGGCTTGCCAAGGAGATGTCCAACAAGGGCAAGGAACATCAGAGGAAGATGGACGAGTATAACAAGCAGGCTAGTGATTGGATCTTCAAGGGTGTGTACCTTCGTTTCGTTTATGGAGATCATGTCACTGACCTTTACATATCATATCACAGCAAACAACCTCGTGAGAACCCCATCTCCCTCTACCTCCACATTTAACTCTGTATTAACCCGGTGAACAGGATAGCGGACCAGGTGAGATCGACCTACACGGTCTCTACGTGAAAGAAGCCATCGCGCGTACCGAAGAAGCACTCCAAACCGCCAAACGGAACGGAGACACAGAAGTCAAGTTGATCGTCGGTGAGCTAGCTTTCTTATTTCACACCCTATCTAAGTTTTTCGTTTGCCGGCTTGCTTCTTTCATTGAGTTCCTCGATAATCGTATTGCCCCCTTGGGCCTTCTTCTCTTATCGTTCCTTCCTTTTTCGCACTTCTTCTCTTATCATCAGAGATCCGGACTGCTCGAGTGTGCCTGCCTGACTGCCTGTTGCCCGGCAGGCTGGCGGGTTGCAGGACATTTTATTCTCCTTGTATACACTCGAACGTTCGTTCGTCGCCGAGTATGCATTGTCTGGCCAAAGGCCAACGTTCGAGAGATGCATTGCAGCCACTGATTCATTGCTGACTACCTTTGGCTACCTAGGTAAAGGCCTCCATTCCACCAGCGGTGCCAAAATCAAGCCAGCGGTCGAAAACCTAATGAAGAAGTGAGTTTCCCCTTCTACCTTTCCTTACCCACGCAATGCAACGCGTTCGGCGCGTGTTGAGTGGTGCAACCCTCTTCTACCAAAGGAAGCTGATTCATTCATCTCCCTTATCTACATCAGTAAATCCCCCGATCACTTTTTCCACCCGAGCGAGTGGAAAAAGTGCAAAAAAGTGGTTGAAAGTGCATCAAAGTGCTGAAGTGGGCAAGTCCGAAAAGACAGGTCCCCTTTTCAGAAAAGTGATGCAGGATATCTGTCAGGAAAGTCGTAAAAAGCCCGAAAAGTGACAGAAAGTGCGAAAAAGTGCGAAAGCTCGATGTGCCGGCCACAGCTCATCGCTCCTCCCCCTCACTGCAGATGTAAAAAGCGCAATGTGAGGCTAGAAGTAGATAATTAATGAGCTAGAGACTGCTGAAAACTCGTTTGGAGGAACATAACAGTATTCCTCGCATCTCTTTCAGCGCCCGGGAATGGAAAGATCAAGTCTCTCGTGGCAGGCAACAGAGACATCGACTGCGGCATTTATGATAGGCGAACAGAATTCATGTAACCCGAGAGGTTTTGGACTTCTCCAAGAGACATTATCTGTGGTTTAGCCTTCAAAATATGGCAGAACGACGAGGAGAGGTGAAATACAATGTCGGCGCAAGCGTCACTTTTCCACTGCCAACTTGCCGACTTGCCGACAGTCAAAAAGCCCGAAAAGTACACAAGTGATCGGGGGATTTACTGATGTATAGGTATCAGCTGGACGCAGAGCTCGACCCCCACAACGCCGGCGTGTTGGTCGTGCGTCTGGAAGGTGGTGCTGGCCGTCCTCGTTCGCACATGGGTGCAGACGAGATCACACGCAGACTGGAACGGAGTAATGAAGACGGATGTACCATTATGTAGTCGATACACGAATAGTTACAGCTTTGCACAATTTGAAGAAGAAAAAGGGGCATACAATGAGTACGTGATTGAAGAAAGGAAATAAAAGCCAAGTTCCGGATATACGACAAGTCATGATGCTGATGAAAAACGGATGCATGAAATGTACCTAACCAAACATGTTGTTCAATCATATTTCGAGGCCAACGAGGACAAAGGCAGGATCAACTTTGAAGGGCGGAGCAGTGACGACCGTTCCCCCGACGTACATCAGGGAGTGAAGGAGGCCACCAAGGTTGGGCGAAGATCGCTCCAAAGCTATAACGAGGGCGTTGCAGCCAAGACTTTCGTCAGCCAGGTCAAGCAAGGCAACGATACTAAAGGGCGTAACCGTCAATATTGACCAAGAAGGATGCAATCGGCAGGAACTCACCTCTCACGGAGGCTAACGGCGGCAGCCCGTTTGCCATCTACGTAGAGCGTCTTGGGTTTTCCAGGGAGCTCGAGGACGACACCGTCGAAATCCGCACCGAGGTTGGGCGCAGAGATGGCGACACGCTTGGCAAAGGGCAAAGCCTTCAACCCATTTTGGGGAAAGATGGTCATCAGGAAATCGAGGGCGTCCTCTTCGTCTGGGAGAGTGGAGCATTCGCTGCCGCTGCTGCTAGAGCTAGAGCTGCTGCAGTCGCTGCCACCATCGGGTGTCAAGGGTGGAGTGGAGAGGTTGGGGTCGATCCTGCCGCGAGGAAGAGGGATAGAACGAGGGCCGGAGGAGATGGGGGTCTTATGAGCAACGGGTGAGTTGTTGTTGGTGAATGAAGGAGACTTGGAAGTGTTGAATGAAGATGATAATGAATGATGTGCGTAAGCTGACGACGCCAGACTGTCTCTCACACAGTCTGACGACCCTCGGTCGGGAGGGCATTTAGCTTTGGGGGTGTCAAAAACGCCACTGTCAGAGATATCAGTGATCAGCGCAAGAAAAGTGCAAGAGAGAATGACTCACCCCAGGCCCTCCGGAGAACGTAGTAGAGTAATAGTACACATCGTTCATGCCCTGAAGGTGGCATACCGCAAGCACATCGGACCCGTTGTCAAAGGAAGTGGCCCCATCCCCAACGGCTTGACGGCCGTTGCTGCAACCTCTATGAGCCATTTTTCCACCAAGGAGAAGGTAAAAACTGGACATACGCGGGGCAAAGACTAGATTGGGGATTTATAAAATTCGACATGGTAGACAACGACATGAGGTGCTGCCAACTTGTTTGCTTGGACTGTGAGGTTTGGAGACGTTGCTGTTGAGGGTGGGGAGACAAGGTGTGCACGGTGTGCAGTTGGTGCAGTGAAGATGAGGGTGAAGAGCAAGCTGGGGGGTGTGGCGGTGTGGGCAGCTGATTCATTCTCCGTCGGTCACAGCCCGTGCCAAGGAAATCGCCGCCTAGACCGTTGCAGTCCATTGCCAGTGGAATTGAGTAGGAAAAGAATAGAATAGAACGTTCATGGTCCCTTTAATGTACAGGAGGATCGGTACGTAAATGACGCATCCAGGTTGGTGTACCAGGGAGCAGGAGCCAGGACATCAAAGTCCCTGCCCTGACCTTTCGGAAAGGAGAAAGCTTCGGATCCTGACGGAGGCTTACCGAGAGAATAGAAACCTATTTGGTCTAAGAGGCCGTGTCAGTAGATGTGAGTACCCGGTATGTTCGCCGTATCACATTGAAGGGGATTCCAGCCCTCATCCCCATCCTTAGCATTTGGTAGTGGAGCACCCAGGTTCTCCACACCCTTGAGCCCTTCTCCTTGTCACATTGGTCTCGAGCGGTCTTGTGAATTCCATCACTCCTTCGTTGTGGGGTAAGAAGAGGAGCAAGAACATCCCTCGAAGCGCCAAGGACGGATGACGCGTGACTAGATTTGATGGGCCAGGCACGGGCGCTTATCCACTTCAAAATATCACGGGCTGAAGCTGCACATTCACAGGTCCTGCATACAGATAGGATGGTTAAGACTGCATTGTAATTCTTTGCTTATTTATGCGCTCAGAAGGGGCAGCTGGAGCCTGGGATCAACGAGGTGCAACTAATTAGAGAGGTGAACGTTAGTACACGCACATAATCGGTCTATGGGCAAGTCAAAACTTACGTTCCACCGACCCCGACGACGAAAGGACTGCAGCAGACATCCAAAACATTGCTGCAGCGATGTTGAGGGGTTAGACCGCCTGTGTGCCAATGATATATTCAAAAAAAGAGGGGAGGAGGATGATCCAACATACAGTGTTCAACTGCCTGGCGAGCCTCCAGAGAAGAGCCCAACGCGGAGGCGGCGAAGGCGAAGAAGAGGTTAGCGTAGATTGTGAGTTTCATGTTGACTGGTTAGACTGTTGGCTGGAGGCGATTAGGGAAGAACAGGGAAATCCCTTGTGCTGTCCTTTCAGCGTTGGAGGTTTCAGCCTTTATAAGGTGATATGGTCTACCTTGAGCAGATCTGAAGCATACCGGTCTCGTAAAACCTCGTCTCCCAAGGCTAACAATTAGGGATACTTTCCTTCACCTTACGTCGCATGGAATGATATACATCTTGTAATATCCACACTGCGTTCCTCGGTTGTTACCTAGGGAAAGGAACCACTTTGAACTTATCTTCGACTTCCGCGGACCATTGAGGGGAGCTCTAAGCATAAGAGACAGTATTTACAGAAGACGATTTCGTTTTGATTTCGTCAGGTAAGGAATGCCCTTGAGACCTGTGAGGACCTGAGGACCCCCCAATAGGGGCTACTTGTCTTTGCTTTATCGCGAGGCTGCTGACGCGCCTAGCTGTTCAAAGCAAATGTTGAAACCTCTTCATGGTGAGGAGATCCAGAGTGATAGATTAGATGAAAATGGGACTCTATCTAGAGTCTCCGCAATAAATCGAGCGGCTTCCATCCGCCTAATTGACGCCCATCCTCGTATTTAAAGTTCAAATCAAACAACAATTTAGCATCAGCCGCGGTTACCAGGAAGCAGGAGGGAGCATCAATTAAAGCCCTTATCCTTCAGAAAGGAGAATAGATTTCGGGTCTTCGTTGGGTGAATCCACTCAGGCTTTCCAGAACTTTACGGTTCGCCAGGACATGCAGCACACGGTATGTTAGCCCTGGCATATTGAAGGGGAATAGCCCCTCATACCATCCCAGCTAGTCCTTGCTGGTGGAGCTTGGGGCTTCTCCACGCCCCTTTTTCGGTTGGAAAGTCGCATCGGTCTCGAGCGTTCTTGTGGCTCCTTCGTTGTGGGTAAGGAGAGGAGCACGAACGTCCTCGAAGCGCCAAGGACGCATGACGCGGGACTAAATTTGATGGGCCAGGCACGAGCGCTTAACCACTTCAAGGCATCCAAGTTGAAGGCATTACATTGGTAGGCACTGCATACAAACAAGACGGTCATGACAGCATTATAAATTCGACGCTTGCTTATGTGCTCAGAAAGTGCAGCTGAAGCCTGGGGCCAATGTGGTGCAGCTATCCGAGAGGTGAATGTTAGCACACGCACATACATAGGGCAAGTCAAAACTTACGTTCCACCAACGCCGACGATGAAAGGACCACAGCAGGTGTCCGAAGGGTTCGAGCAGCGATGCTGAGGGGTGAGACCGGCCTGGGTACCAAAGGTCATTAATAATTCGCAGAAGTGGGAAGGGGAAGTTCCAACGTACAGTGCTCAACTGCCTGGCGAGCCTCCATAGGAGAGGCCAAAGCCGAGGCGGCAAAGGCGAAGACGACGCTAGCGAGGATTGTGAACTTCATGTTGGCTTGTTGGACTGTAGGCTGAAAGCAAGTGGGGAAGAATGCACTGGCCTTTCAGCGCTGAAGGTCTCAGCCTTTTATACGACGAGAGTGGCCCACCTTGAGCGGACCTGAGTGCTTAGCATTACAGATGGGGCATACCAGTCTCGTAAAACATTGCCTCCCAAGGCTAACGATTGGGGATGCTGGATTTGAACTTACGTCGCGGGGAATGGTATACATCTTGGAATATCCACCTCACGATGCATTCCTCGATTGTTACCTGGGAAAAGGAACCAGTCTGAGTTTGTCTTCCACCTTCCGCGGACCATTGAGGCGAGCTTTGAACGTAAGAAACAGTCTATACAGAAGACATTTCGTTTTGATTTCGTTAGCACATGCGGTTCTGTGCAATCTATGACATCCCTCGAGGCGTACATGAGTTCGATCGGCAGCCTCGGTGAGAAGACGATTTGTGTTTCATGAGACAAAAGGCTCAGGAGTCATGGTGAAACTCTCGGCACTTGCTTGCAGGCAACGTTTCTGTAGTACGAAATGAGTCCAGTGGAGCCTTTCCAGTATACCCGCTCTGGCTTAGTGAAGACGACGTCCAGAAAGATGCATGGCAATGACCTCACTTCAGCGCTCGCTTTATAAAAGGGACATCGGTGGCCGGCCTGATGTTGAGGGCGTTTCAGGTTGTTATTCTGCCCGCTTCAGTCCGATATGTACAAGTAAAGCTCAAGCAATAACGGGGAGTTCCAGGAGGCAACTTCTTGCATCTATTTAGACATCAAGCTTTAGCCTTGCCAAGATGAAAGTCAGGACTCCAACGATGAATAGGCCGCAGCAGCTGTAAGAAGAATCAGGGTGGATATGGGTGATAGAGTGTACCTGCTGATCATCTGTAACATTCTCGGGAGCCTAAGTACGAGAACAGCTTACAATGGTAATCTTCACGGGCTTCAAGGGGTGTGCTCGCCACTGGCGGCGGCAAAGACGGAAAGAATGCACCGAGATAAAGGGCGACTTTCATGGTGTGAATCAATTACTGTGGGGCTTCCCGGCAGAAAATCAATTCAACTTATAGAAAGGGAGCCAACGGATGAAGAAATCTGAGTGTGCAGCGCACACCTCTGCTTTTAGTAGTTTCATAAGACCATGGGAGCGAGGGAGACTGGGTGTGGAAATAATGGGTGTTAAGCATCACCATTGCCGGACCCCTAAATAATACATAGCAGGGATACAGAAGAGGGCCGTGCTCTTGGCACCTTTCGGTCTGCCTACCTACGAGCCTCAATAAGAGCAAGATGATTAGCCTTGCGTTGGGATCCAAAGCAAATGCAGAAGCATCTTCATGGTTGCGAGATCCAAGTGATAGAAAATTAATTGGGATTTAACCAGCGTTCCAAGGGTCTTGGGTAGAGGTTCTGCAATAAATCGAGCAGTTTCCTTCACTGATTGACGCCCATCGCGTCTGTTTGTTCGAACCAAACAAAGAAGCATCAGACGCTCTCCACTCAACTGAACCGTTTTCCGTCCATTTCGACGTCTCTTTTCGCTCTGTGAGTGCTATTTCCCCTCTGTACGTGCGGAATGCTGGCCCAACGATGTCCGAAGACGCTGTGGCAAAAATCCGCATCTTCACGGACAGATTTGGGTTGGATGGTTTTGGAGGCGTTGCGATGACTGACGATGCCGACAGATACTAAAAAATGGCTGATTCTGCACGCGGACGGGGAGGCTTCGGCCGTGGTCGTGGCGATAGAGGAAGGGGTCGCAGAGGTCCCCGACGAGGTGGCCGCAAGGACGAGGACAAGGAATGGTGATTATCGGTGGTTCGTGCAGGAATTTAGCCCAGGAGCTGATCGTGTCGCAGGGTCCCCGTCACCAAGCTCGGTCGTCTCGTGAAGGATGGAAAGATCAAGTCGATGGAGGAGATCTACCTCTTCTCTCTTCCCGTCAAGGAGTACCAGATCATCGATTTCTTCCTCCCCAAACTCAAGGATGAAGTCATGAAGATCATGCCCGTCCAGAAGCAAACCCGTGCTGGTCAGCGTACCCGTTTCAAGGCTTTCGTCGCCATCGGCGACTTTGATGGCCATGTCGGTCTCGGTGTCAAGTGCGCAAAGGAAGTCGCAACCGCCATTCGTGGCGCTATCATCCTCGCCAAGCTCTCAGTCATCCCTGTTCGCAGAGGTTACTGGGGTGCTGCCCTCGGTCAACCCCATACTGTGCCCTCAAAAGTCAGTGGAAAGGTTGGGTCGGTCATGTGCCGTCTCATCCCGGCACCCCGTGGAACTGGTCTCGTCGCTGCTCCCGCCTCGCAGCGTCTGCTGCAATTGGCTGGCGTAGAGGATTGCTATACGCAATCCAAGGGTTCCACTGCTACCATGGGTAACTTCTTGAAAGCTACCTTTGCTGCCGTGAGTAATACGCACTTGGCCAGCAATCTTGTTCTGAAACCCGTTTCCAGATCACCAAAACATACGCTTTCCTCACCCCAGACCTCTGGCGGGAGATCCCTGTATCCAAATTCCCTTACGACGAGCACGCCGCTCACCTCCAGCTGGCTGCCAAGAAGGTGTACTAAATTTCTGGATTTCTGTAGTTTCTCGCATTTCTGTATCTTTCCACGTGCATACAACGCCTTTTGCTCATCGATCATCGTTTTTGGCTCTATGAGCTAATTTAGGGAGTGCGATTACTGAATGCGTAATACCGCCAAAACGTGACTTTAGAGAGAGAAGGCCGTTAAATCATCCGCCTTATACATCTGACCACCGACAGCCATGAATACACTGGCAGTCTCTGGAACCTCAAGGCGACAAAGCGTTTCTCGCTGTTGTCCAGCAAATCGCTCAACAACCTCCAGAGCGATCCCGCAGAGCTCGTGGCGTTGCAGAAGGCGGCGAGGCGTGCGCAGAGGGTCGTGCCAGGCCCTGCAGGTGCTAGTACGATTATCTCGCCTAGCGGGTACGTCGTGCCATTCAATCGAGCCTCACGCATGCTAACAGTCCATAGCAATGACGCTGGTCCTCTGGTATCCTTTGACCACGCCGCCACGATGTTCATAGAGTCCAACAGAAACAGCATCGTCGAGCCCATGTCCAGCGCCAGAAACTCCCGCCTACTGTCTATCGACTTGGCTTTGAACGGCGATCCCCTACGCCCGAACCAGGCATGATATCGCGCAAGAACTCCTGCTACGCCGAACGCACGCACGCCGACGATATCCAGCCCGAGCTCGACGCCGCTCACCCTTTCCTTTCCGATGCATATAGCCATTACTCGGATACCTCCTCCCTCCAGGGCCTAATGGGCTTTGCCTCTGAGTTCCCTCAGCCCCCTTCGTTGAGCCCCGCGTACGCCGCATGCAGAGTGCGCCTTGGCTCAAGAAGGACGAGTACGAATTTCCCGCCTCCGCCACCGCACCAGGAGGCCTTGTGATTCCAAGCCCATGCGCGAGGACCATATGGGCCTGTGTATACAGATGGCACGCATACGCAGCGAAGTGACGACACGAGCTCCTACACCTCCTCTGCGCTATCACAAACAGCGAGGGTCCGAGGCACCACCTTTTCCAGCAACCCCATCCGCGGCTGAATCGCGCATGGGAGGTGCCAATGGCGGAGCCGACCAACGAGCCTCTTGGGCGATGCGAAGCAATCGCAAGACCTGGACGACAGACGATCTGCTGTGTGGTCCCTATCTCAGAGGACACATCCCGGTGCATCCAGCGACCCCGCTCCAGACCGTCGGGTCTCTACCCACCTCGAAAACAGACGGTACACGCTTTGCATCGAACCAGACAGGCTGTCATCGTCGAGAAGCCCAGGTTCGTCCGAAAGGTCGCCAGTATGCAAGGACGATCCAAGGATCTTCCTCCCCCCTCTTCCACTGATAAATCAAGCCAGAGGCCGATCCAGAAGATCAGGTCGCTTCGACTCTTTCCCTCGGGCTCCAAGCAAGATCTTGGCAAGTTCAATCAGGCGATCTAGGGAGGGCAAACAACGTAGCTGGCTGGCCAGCTTTTCGCGGTCATCGCACAAACAAGGATCGTCCAGCATGGATTATAGCATGACGACTTCGAAGATGAAGAGCCTCAAGGGGAGCCCATCCGCGCGCCGCCTACTAGGACACCCTATCCGTCCGTCGCTCCAGGATGTGAGCTCAAGTCTGCACAGGAGCAAGACGACCAAAGACAGGACGCAACGTTCTTCCCAGAATCAAAGGAGCCGCAACCGCGATTCGGTTTGGCTTTCCGGGCTGGGCTCGATTTTTACTCTACCGCCGCAGCTATAGCGCCGATTGTCCAGAACGAGGCTTCCAAGATGGACGGGGGTATAGATGGAACCGCGGCCCTGAAGCAGGAGGAGGGGGGCGTGATGATGGGATAGACTCTGCTTCTCATGACAAGAAGAGGAATTCCCATTTGAAGGACCGGGAACGTCGTACTCGACGAGCGGCTGCAAAGTCTCATGGAAACCTCTGACACGCTTGAAGCGTCAGAATCGTTCATCAATATCTGTGAATGACAGGGCGGCTTGAGAAACGCTGGGAGTCGGGCGAGCGTCGGGGCTGGTATTGGGCTGGGCGATACTAGTAGCGGCGCGTCTGGGCGCGTCTCTGTTTCTGCAGAGAAACCTGGGTTGGAGAGGAGGAAGCGGGTTCAGACGCTGCTTGCGCGGGCGAGTGTTGGGTTTTTGGAGTGGGGTAAGAGCTTGGCTGGGAGGAGACATCAGTCTCCTTGAAGTTATTTTCCGACTTGACCTCCGTTTAGATGGCAGTTTCGGACCCGGGAAGGACTGACAGTACATACAGACTTCTCCATGACAATGGTTTCCAATTTGTATTGTTTGTGTTAATTATGGTGTAGAGTATAATGTACAAAATGAATTCGATACAATACATAGATTGTAGCATAGGTATGTAGTGTATGGGGTTTCCGTAGGCGTAGTTGAATGTACAGAGATGCTGGTTTCCACGGCAATAGGGAGAGATGCAGGAGGTATAGATGCGGTGGTTGTCGCGAGCATGCGCGACGTGAGGCGTAAAGTAGGGTAGAGGAAAGCAAGCAGAAAGGCGAAAGCAGGGGATTAGATGCCAACGAGAAGATAGTTTTGGCGAGGTATTTGCTCCTCTTTCGACAATTCTTTCAGGCGAACGATCCACGATCGTCGACTCGGGCATCCATCAAGTCGATGGGCGATGTAAAGTTTAGCACCTAGCCGCCGTATAACATTAGATCGAAGACACCAAGGAGAACACGAGTAAAGACTGACGTATGGATGGAGCTGAGAAGAGCATCTCGAGCTCTGGTGCCGTTCGTGATGGGCCGAACTCTCGACACGGGACGTTGTTCTTGAAACTGTCGACTTGCCGTTCCGATGGTGAATGAACGGACCATCGGAGTGCCGACGAAGTGATGGTAGAAGCTATCGCTGGATGGTCGTGGTCTTCCTCCCAGACTGTATCATCTGACTTGGTCCCACTCCCGCGACTCCTTGGTGGCTGCGAAATGGAATGTTGGATGGGATGCTGTTGGGCTTGCAACTGTCTCTGCGAGCGCTGCTCATCCTGTCTCGATTGTACTCTCGAAACCGTGTGCTTGCTCAGGCTCACCCCCATACTTTCCACATCAGAGTCGTCGTACCCCAAGGATTCTTCATCCTCTTCTCCGGTATCGGCTGACTGCCGTGGCGGACGCGGCCGTTGAATGGAGTGGCCAGCATCGTCATAAAGTATGCCATCCTGGTCCTCTGCTGGGAATTGAAAGTCCCTGTGAAGCGTACCCGAGGTCGGCCTGGCTGGGTAGCCAAGGACCGACATTGGATTCGAAGTCCCTCGGTCGTGCCGGTGGTGGTCGTGATAATAAGTTTCGGTGGCTGGTTTAGAAGCTTCAGGAGAGATGACTCGGGCGCGGTAACCCGACTCTTGGGCTACGGATCGAGGGAAGAATATCTGGCAAGGGGGAAGGGGTCAGTCGACCGTTTTCCACTCGTCTTGTCCGAGGGGACTTACGAGAAGGGTAATCCCAGAGGAAATAAAGCAGCCAATTCCTCCCAGCATCAGAAGGAACTCTGGTTGTGGCGTGATGAGCGGAGAGTATACAAAAGTGCGGAAAAATAGGCATACCAATGCGAACTAAAGGGAACGTTGGGTCGGTATTGGGTTAATGAGGGAACGTGGGACTCACTGGCTGGTTAGGATAGGAAAGGCGCCTGGACCCCGTCAACGCCAATTAGAAGGAGGGGGATCGTGTAGAAGAACCGAAAAGTGACGCGAATACACTGTGGTGGCAAAATAGCCCAAACTTTGACAAGACAGAGGGACGAGTGGTGGCGCGCACGTTGAGTTCGTAGAAGTTGTCAGCCTAACAACGACGTCTGGATCGGCCCCTGCTGCCTTGACATAGTCCAGGAACGCCGGGAATCGGAAGAGAACATAGAGAAAGCAGACTGTGGTAATGAAGCTGCTAGTGATCCTACGAGGAAATCCAAGGAAGGCCCTGTAAACATTTGAGCGAGGGAACAATTAGTCGGTGATAGGTTCGAAACATACCGAATTGACTTCGTGGCGAGTAATGATTGTCGTGACTGGCAAGCCGACGATCGCTATCAAGCTTCCTGCAACCAGGCATTAGTATGAATCGGGTTGGATGATTAAATATAAGTGCTCACCAAGGTACCATGTCCTATACTCCCAGCTATGAAACCAGTCTCGTTTACCTGGTCCTTGATGGAGCAGGAACAACCAAAAGGTAAGTTCTGAAAAAGGGAGTTGAGTGGTGGTAGCAGGCGGCAAATAATATTTATGGCCACCTTCTAAATGTGTCACGCTTCCAAGCCATTAGCGTAAGTCGGGCATGGGGGGATTGTGGGGGGTACGTACATTTCGAGCGACCAAGCAACGCTCAATACGAAAAACAAAGGGAGGATGTATCGGTGGTGTTCTGGTGACCAAGCATCGAAAGGGCGTGGAACGACGACTGCATCCTTTAATGAGCCATTGTCCAAGGAGGGAAAGAAGACTGAATTGAGAACACACTTCGATTCTTCACGATGATGAACCCTATCCCAAGACGATTCCCAGTTAGTCAGACTTCCTTTCTGTGAAACCTGAGGTAGCGCACCTTCTGAGAACTTGAGCTTGGTCATAGTGCACTAAAGGCAACCAATATGGACAGTGTCGATAGGTAGGAATACCTAGGCCAAGTTCAGTACCCTGCGGCTTTCATTCCGTCTGCGACCCACCAACGCACGTCATGACTCGCTTGAAAGCTCCTGGTTGTCGTCCTGAATCCCATCTGAGGCAGTTGAACCGGTCATAGAGCCAGAGATGGAGGATGAGAAAGACAAGAAACTGGTTGCAAAAGCGCCGTTAGTCCTTCCACGCGGAGGCTAAAAGGGGCTTCGGCTATTGGCCAGAGACGCACGATACATGAGAGAACAGCCCAGAGCAAGTAGGCGGTAGGAGATCCTGTGCTCATATAATGCTACGAAAGTTGGGGATGGCGTTGGGAAGCCAGTTTTGATGAGTGGTGGTTGGAGACAAGAGCCAAGATGCAAACTAGACTTTTCGCTCAGAAACTGTCCCAGCTCGATTCAATGGGACAGCCGGCATCTTCCCTGGGACATGTCATCCTTTTGGGGCTAAGCGCTGAATCAATCATTCTCATCACGAAGTCTACTGCTTTCCCTCACAACCCAGCCCAACCAAAGCAGCTCACAAAACCCTCAGCTCAGGGCGAGAGCCTCGGGTCGAGTGGATAATCAGCGCGCAAAATTGCTCTCGAACCCCACTGGTCGGAGGAAGTATCCTATGGTCTTCTCAGGGCCGTCCTTGTAAGAAGGTCAAGGGCGGATTGGCGTTGCTCAAAAGAAGGTTCTTAGCGGAATGTCCAAGCTATCGGATCTTGTCATTCGGAGTCGAGGATTGAATTGGAACAATTGCCTCCAGGGAATTTCTGGCTTCTCAATCTGGGGTAAATTGACTGGTATAATAATACTGCTCAGGCTGTGAAGCCCGTCTGAGGCTGGCCCAAAACACTCTGCCTCGAGAGATGCAGCAGAAACCTGCTCCGCAACTGTTCGCTTCGCGTCTTGGGCGTGCTCAACTTCGCACGATGCCGTCCGAAGAGTAGTTTCGAGGCTAAGCGCAGATACCCGATTGACACGGGTACATGCCCTCGTTCATGGTCAGGAGTGGGGGACCACATGTCATCCCCGACACCTAGAGAGGAATGTCAGCTCAAGCCTATCACCAATTAAGCGCTAAGTGGCGCACGTTGTATTCAGTTTAATCCTCGTCCTCCTCGCTCCTCGCCCTCGTCTGAATCGTTGTCGAAAAAGTCATCATCCGCGATGTCATTTGCTGTCTCTTTTTTCTGTGCCTTGGAGCTCGAGGCGCTTTTGCTCTTTGCCTGAGACGGAAATTGAGTCTTGGAAGGTGTGAGGTGCGTCGATCTGAAGCTCAGGTTCCGACGGAAGGTCTTTCTTCATCATACTCTCTCGAACCCATGACCGAACCTCTTCCCTATCCTTATTCGTTTTATCTGACTCGGCTTCCGATACCTTTGCTGGTGCTTCACCGTTTCGAACCTCTGGCGGAAATAGCGATATGTATTTCTTGGCTTTTGGGTAATGCTTTACTGCAATGTCAGACGAGGGCAGATGAAAGGCTACAGGGACTTCACCAAGATGTAGTTTAGATTACACGCTCCTCTAGTCAGCTGGGCTGCTAGCTCCTCCTTCTCTGAACCCTCTGCCGATTGCATGCGCTTCTTGATTTGGGTCAACTTCCGCGTAACCTTTTCCGTTCTGTCGTACATGAGCCAAGAAGCGAGAGTACCACAGATGGGTACTTACCGAAAGAACTTGACTTTGTGATATCGAACGGCCATGGCTCGTTCCTTCTCTGCGTGTTCAGCCTGCTCCAGCTCTGCCTCTAGTGCCTTTATCCGGCGCTCCGTCTCCACTCGCTTGTCTGCAGCCAGTTTATCCTGAGGTGCGCGTGAGTAACGAGTACAGTCAAAGGTAGGCCAATTGACCTTTGCTAGCAGCCTCCTTGCCTGCCGCAGGGCACCCTTGATCTTCTGCTTGCCTGGAATCGCAGTTGCTTTTGGCTGGTGGTGATGCAGCTTTTTGCCTGGGCCTTGCTTGCCCTTGCGTTTTGACGTCGATGGCTCCCCTTCCTTGACATTATCTTTGGTCCTTACAGGCGCCATGTCGAGTCGGTGAGGGTTGAAGGAGAAAAGGATCGGCGCCTATTATTTTGTTCGTCGCGTTTTGATTTTCGATCAAAATTCAAATCATCCCGGCTTCGCTCAGTCCCCTCCATCTTATCTCGGTCGAAAAAGTCATGAGGAACCTCTCATTGATTGCCTCAGGATTATACGTCTTTCAGCTATGCGAATACAAATTGGACCGCTACCACCGCTCTCGATCTTGACGAGGGTATCCTTACGCAGCGTCAGAGACCAAGAACTTGGATGGGGAGGTCGACGTAGAACTGTGGAAGGTCGGCACAAAGAGACCCTCTGACAAACGATGAAGTCCAAGTGTGCAGTAGTTTCTGAGAGATGAGAGTATAGCAATGTGCTGACGGATCCTCTGTTACGATAGGAATCGCCTATGATGACAGCAACGTTCTCTTCGACCGCATCTTCAGGCCCTGCCCAAGCACCGCAGACTGTCTCGCTGCGAGTGGTAGCAGAGACAACGGCAGGCTGTGGTGGTCATGGGCGGTGGAGACATTGTTGTGGTATCAATAGACGACGAGGGGTCCTCCGGTGCGTCTTTGTCTTTCGGTTCATTCGTGCCTGGCTTACTAGGTTTGTAGACTGAAGTAGAGGGAACCTTTGAAACGGGAATCTCTGCTGCGTCTTGGAGTCCCGATGACTCACTCCTTGCCATTGTAACTGGTGCTTAATCTCTACCTGGGTGTTACTGTTGTCTATGCTGACATGTTTATCGCAGGCGAGAAGAAACTGATACTCATGACCTCGTCATTCGACGTTTTGTCTGAAGGTCCTCTCCAGCCTCAGGAGTTCGGAGAAGGCAAGCTCTTCCAGTCCCTCTGCAATCATCCGACCCTGATGAAGCATTCGTAGATGCACCGATCAACGTTGGCTGGGGCTCGAAACAAAACACAGTTCCACGGCTCGTTGGGTAAAACAGCAGCCCAAGCACCAACAAACGTGAAAGTTGGTTCCTCGCCAGACGAGGATAACGCTCCCCGGATCAGCTGGAGAGGTGATGGTACCTACTTCGTGGTCTCGTCACTTGCAAACGCCGACGAGCATGGGCTTAGACGAAGGACACTGCGAGTCTATGACCGCAACGGAACTCTTCAGTCTACATCTGAGGCAGTTCCCGGACTCGAACACACATCTGGCTTGGAAACCCTCTGGCAGCTTGATTGCGGCGACACAGAGGTTTGGAGGCTTTGACGGTGCAGGTGCCGGAAAGGAGGGGAAAGCACGATGTCGTCTTCTTTGAGAGGAATGGACTACGGCATGGAGAGTTTACAGCTGCATCTCGATACCTTCCTCCCAAAAACTGGGCGCAACCTCAGATCCTACTCTGCGATGGGGCTACAGAATACGAGAGCTGTTGTGGAATTCAGACTCCAGCATACTTGCTATCTGGGCGGAGACAACGCTTGGGGATATTGTCCAGTTGTGGACGATAGGCAATTACCATTGGTTAGCCAGCCAAGTCGTCCACTAAGGGAGAAACTGATCCAATATCAGGTATCTCAAGCACGAGATTGTGGTGCCTACCTCTTCTCCCTCCGTGCCAGGCCGGTTTACGACGGTGCAGTGGCATCCGGAGTCTCCCTTTCACCTGATACTAACAACACCTGGTACGTCGCTCTTACAGAACTGCGATGCAAGTCTCTCTAATTACTTCCTGATAGGTGAAATCCTTCAACGGCACTATGAACTAGAGACCTTTGTCTCTCCATCTCAGCAACCCAATGATTCGGGGCTCGTCGCCGTTTTGGATGGCCGTAAGCTCTTTGATGCTTCATGGATGAGCTTTTTCTAACATTTACCCAGCCAAGGTTCTCCTCACACCCTTCCGCACACAAAACGTCCCACCTCCCATGTCGTCCCACCAACTCCATATCAATATCTCAGCCCTTGCAAATGGCTCGCCGTACAAAACCAAGGTCCCAATTCATGTGGCATTCTCAAGGGCTGGCGACGGCATGGCCCTGCTATGGGAAGACGGATACTCGCAGCTATGGTCACTGAATACCCGCCTAGGACCAGGACCTGGGAAGGTCATGAACCCGGAAATGATTTGGGAGGGAAATCTCCCGAGTTCAAGTGGTGCACAATGGCGACAGGCCACCCTTCATCAAGAGGAAGAAGCAAAGTCATGGTCGATCGGTGTGGTAGGAACTCTCCGCTCTGCTGAGGTCGACTCCTTTGCCACTTTTGGTCTCGAAGATGCCAAAGTGGAAGGCTCGCGCGTTGCTCCGCTGTCTTCTCGGAACTGCAGAATTGCAGGAAGCGCATGGCCACCGTACTATGAGACTCCTGAGGGAAAGATTTTCCGACGTAGGTGCTTTCAACTGTTGTTGTTGGTGAGGACGAGGCTAACAATTTGTTCTTTAGACCATGAAAATGAAGAGCAGCTTGTTGCGGCTTTCCCTCAGTTCTGCGCACATGCACAGGTTGTCTCTCTGGACCACGAGGACTTGCCTGTGACCGGTATTCCTTGGTCTCGCAAAAGCAGGGAAACTCTACATCTCTTCCAGGTCCTGATTCTTACAGGATCCTCGCCTCCAACGTCAACTCTTTTACCATCGCGTCAGGCTTTGTCGTGTTTACCTCCACAGCTCACGAGTCGAGATACGCACCTCTAGTCGAGCTCCTCAAGTTGCTGGAGACCTCTGAAGATGACACTTCTAGCAGGAGATCACTGAGAAATGGGTGGACAGGAAACTCGAGCGTGGATCCAGGATCGTTGTTGCCGTTCCAAGTAATATGGCTTTGGTTCTGCAGATGCCCAGAGGGAATTTGGAGACGATCAACCCACGTCCTCTGGTCATGCAGGTTGTCAAGCAAGATCTTGATACGTGAGTCTGGTCAGTTAATCTGTAAAGCGTAACTGACACCTTGATTTCACCTAGTTCAAGTTACCGGAAAGCGTTCATGGCCTGTCGAAAGCACAGGGATCGACTTCAGCGAAATCGTTAATCACAACGAGGAGGCGTTCCTCAAGGGCATCCCTCTCTTCGTAGATCAAATCCCTGAGGTGGATCATCTTGGCGTCTTCCTGACACTCATTGGGTCAGTCATTTGTCGACTTGCATTCGAGCCTTTCATTAACCTGGGTGACAGGCGTGGTACCAACTCCCCAGAGACGGTGGCCAAGGTCTGCGATGCTATCAGGCAAGAGCTTGAGAGGCGTGGATCTCAAACATAACATCAATGCCATTCTGACTGCGCACGTCGTCAAGAGTCCGCCAGACTATGCAGCTGCCCTCAATGAGCTCCACCGGCTTCGAGGTTAGTTACAGTCAACATCTTTCCCAACGATGGTAAAAGGCTGACAGGGCCAATTGTTTCAACAGAAACTGATCCCAGCGTTGTTGAAGAAGCTGTCAAGTATGTCATCTTCCTCGTCGATGCCGAACGTCTGTTCGACATTGCACTGGGAATGTATGATTTCTCCCTGGTGTTAATGATCGCTCAGCATGCTCAAAAGGTACCATCTCTGCTTCTTTCATTATGCAAAGATCTACTGTCTAAATCACAGTCTCCCAGGACCCCCGCGAATATCTTCCATTCCTTCGTGAACTTCGTTCGTTGGACAAGTACTATCAAAGATTCCGCATCGATGATCACTTGAAACGATATGAAAGCGCGTTGAAGAACCTCGCAGAGGCCGGACCTGAGCGTTTCCCAGAGGCGATGCAGTATATCGAAAGGCATAATCTCTACGAAGTTGCCCTGAAGATCTGGAGAGGAACTGATCGCTACAGTGCCATTCTGGAATTGTACGGTGACTGGCTGTACGAGAGGAAGGAACTCGCGCAGGCTGCTTCAGGTGCGTGCAAGAAGAATCTCTCGGGTATGGTCTCATCTGACACCCGTTGTGTAGCGTTCCTGGAGGCGAACAAACCCCAGAAGGCTATGGTTGCTTTCGAACGAAATCTGCAGTGGCAGGAGTTATTTGATCTGGCACTGTCTAGCCAGACGTCTGACGAAGGCCTTGTCGAGATGGCCTATCGAGTGGCGGAAGACTTGTCATCCAAGAAACGGCATGCAGAAGCTGGTCGTGTTTTACTAGACTATGCTAAGGATTTCAAGGGAGCCGTTTCTGCTTTTAGCACTGGAAACGACTTTTCCGAGGCTCGGCGTGTGGTAAGCCCTCGAGGCCTCTTTCAAGCACTCTCTTTATGCTGATATTCGCATAGACCAACTTCTACAAGAGGCCCGAGTTGCTGGAAGAGATCATCCACCCTGCTGCGCTCGACAGTTGCGCGCAGATCTCGGAGGATCTCAACGAGATGAGGGAGCAGCTCCGAAAGCAGAGGAACAGGATCAAGGAGCTCCGGATACGAAAGATCGAAGAGCCGGACGCGTTCTACGGAACGGAAGATGTGGTTATGCAAAACATCGATGCCATGACCGATGTGTCTATGGCTCCGACAACGTTCACCAGATACACTGTTGCACCTTCGACGGCTGCTTCAAGAACTACCAAGTAAGCAGCTTGCCTTAGCTCACCCGTGCTATCTGCTGACGGACGTGTAGAAAGAGCTCTAGGTCCAAGCGAAAGGCGGAGAGGAAGGTCAGCTCCGGACGGAAGGGAACGGTGGATGAAGAAGAGTACATCCTCAAGTCTCTTGTAAAGCTAACGGGTCGTTTCACATCAAGTCGCGGTGCGTCTTTTGCCAACCCGCATTCCACGTTTTTCATTCTAAAGGGGATCCGGTACTAGATGACGCCCGGAGACTATTACCTCATCTTTACCAATTCACAGAAGAGCACCGGGAACAGGGACGAGATCTGCAGCTTGACGTCAATAGCTTCGAGACGGAGCTTAAAGAAGCTCTCGAAGAGGTCTGGACGAGATCTGACGAGGAGGGCAATCCTGCTACCGATACATGGGCCACGAGAATGGCAGAAGTCGAGAAGAACAGGCAGATGAACCCTCTCGATCGTGTTTCGAAGCCAGATGTGAAGGGGGACAAGTGGAAGATCGATCTTTATGAGATTTGATAAATTTGTTTGACAAGTTGTCTTTCATGTAACTTTCTTTTTTGTTCGAGCTCAGTGATAGTAGGGCATTATTATTGTGGTGCTCATTTCTTGTTTGCCGAGGCGTTTGAAGGGATTGCAAGCGACGGGACCGTCGCAAGGAGGCTTTATCCGGACACCCCGACAACCACGCCATTTTCACTCGATCAAGCCGATCGGATGTCCGGCTGTTGTAGCTCTGAGCGTTCTACGAGGCAGTTGGACGCGTTTGTTGACCTCAAAGTTTACCCATTAGACGCTTGACAGTTGGTAAATCTTTTAAGCCAACCTTTGATATGATTTCGAAACGCGTCTGTGCAAGTTTGAGCACAGGTTTACTATTACTGTTAGTGACTGATGTTTACCGGCTACTGTAATTGATTGATCTTGATTTAGCTTTCGAGTACAGCCCACAAGGAAAGGCCCAGGTTATTTGAGCGCTGCATCACATAACCCTTGGACCTTGCCTCCCACCTGCTTTGGCTCGACCTACACATCCCTTCCCTCCCTTGCTTTGATACTGCTGCTTCATCATCTTACCTGCTATCTAGTAGTCGCCACTCTTGAAAAGGTCGCTATTCGGTTGCTATGGCCGCTCGACAGCACTCGGCAACATCACTTTCACGATATGCTACTGCTCGTACAGCAGACCAAGATCCCTTCAATGGGAGCCAGTCTAGGGACTATTGCAACTCGTTCTGGGGTACGGGAGACGATGGTCCAAATATCCTGTTTGCGAGGATGCGCGGGGCATCCAAGACGACGGATGAGCTTGTGAACTTTTGGAACGAGAGGTGAGTCGGCGGTGATTTGCTCCGGGGCAGCTTCTTTCAAATGGGCTCTTCTGGATGTATGCTCATTGGCGAACGCTCTTCATAGGGCTTTGATCGAGGAAGAGTATGCATTCAAGCTGGCCAAGCTGGCCAAGGCGCCTATCGGCGCAGACGAGATTGGGTGCGTTTGCAGTGAAGCTTGTGCGCGGAATGACTCACTCAGACTCCATCGCTCATCCCTGCAGTGAACTTCGAACAAGTCTGGACACCCTCCGACTGGAAACGGAGAAGCAAGCAGAGAACCATGCCGAACTCGCTCGCCAGATCCGAGAAGAGCTTGAGGCGCCGACGGCTCAATTCCACGCAAAACAAGTGAACCATCGACGGAACCAACAAGCCGTTGTCGAGAAAAAGTTCAAGGCAAAGCAGACCCAGGAAGCATACGTTGCAAAAGCAAAAGAAAAATACGATGCGGATTGTGTTAGGATCAACTCGTATTCTCAGCAATCGGGTTACATGACTGGGAAGGATCTTGATAGGATCACGATGAAGCTGCAGAGGGCTCGACAGACCGTCGAGGCAAACGAGAAGGATTTGGCTGGGTTTACAAAGTCGCTTGTGGAAGTTTTGCCAGAGTGGGAGGCAGAGTGGAAGAATTTCTGTGACTCTTGTCAGGATCTGGAGGAGGAGCGGCTGGATTTCATGAAGGATGTGATCTGGGCTTATGCCAACGATATATCAACAGTTTGCGTTGCTGATGATTCGGTGAGCTTGGGCATCTTCTATTTGTCGGGTATCCTTAACCGGGTTTCTAGTCGTGCGAGCACATACGAACAGCGCTGGATCAGCTGGATCCCGTGGCAGACGTTGAGAACTTCGTTAATGAGTATGGGACAGGGAACCAAATCCTCCAACCTTCCGATTTCGTGCCCTTCAGCAGCGGTTCGCATAACCCCGCATCAGCCCCAGCACCCAAAATCCGAGTTGCCAACTTTGTCCGCATCTCGAACAGACCGCCTGTGGCTTATGTGGACGATGCTAGTCAAGCTCAAGCTCCTGCCCAGCCAGCACCTCCATTGCAACCTCTCCCAGTGGCCGGGCACGTGCCCAACGGTGCCAATTCTGTAGCCCCTGCGCCCGGAGTGCATCATAGTACCTCGTCTCAATCTACCAACAGGCCTGCGACGAATGGACAACATCCTAATTCCAGTATCCACACTTCCCCTCCGCCTACACACCCACCTTCTGTTCCACCTCCTGCTCCCCCGACTCCCAAGCCCCCGCAGACGCCCCGGAACAATCGGGTCTCGCAGCCTTTGCCGTTGGCACCGACGGGCGAACATTCTGCTGCTCCGCCTCTTCCTACTAACCAGCATCACCGTGATATGCAACCATCGCGCGAGCATCAACCTCAGAATCCTGGCCAAGGTCCTGGAGGCTCTTCCACCAATCATATTCTCTTCTATGGTGAGTATCTTTTTGATCGTACCTGAGCAGCTGATCTCTGACCTCTTACAGTGAAAGCGCTGTACGATTACACAGCAACGATCGAGGAAGAGTTTGACTTTCAGGCGGGAGATGTCATTGCAGTGACTGCTACACCGGACGACGGCTGGTGGAGTGGTGAGCTACTTGACGAGAACAGAAGGGTGGAAGGAAGACATGTTTTCCCTAGCAATTTCGTGTGCTTGTTCTAATTACTGATCTTTCTGACATGTCAGCATATTTATCCGTTAGAGTCTTACTTCCTCGTCCTTGTTGGGTATGGGGCGGGGTCCCTTGTTGTATGTATGTAGTCGTTGGATACCAAACCTATGTTGTAAACCAATTGAATCTTTTCAGCCAGCGGCTTCTGCGCACCTCGTGCTGGGTACTTCGGTGATTGACTTCTGCCTTCGGGTGGTATTGACCATTGAAATGCGGGGCTGAGGGTGAGGTCTCAGTGCCTGTCTCAAGCATTAAAACGATTTAAACGGACATAGACGGTCCGGCCTCTTTCTCAATTCGCTTTGCGAGCATGCGTAAAGACGAGAAAAGGCAATATTGGTGCGATAGGGGCGTCCGGCGCGTCGGAACTTTTTGATGCCATTACGTCGAAGCCTGTTCTGTTCAAATTCGTTGGTGACGAGCGTTCCTTGTTGTTGTCCACAATGGTCCTCATAAAAAGGAACTGACGACTAGACGACGACTGCTTGTTCTCTGAATGCTTTAACGACAGTCTATCCTGGGCTTTAACCTGTTCTCTCTTCCTATCATCACGGCCAACACGACAACACGCGCTTGCTTCATATAGTTCCTTGCCTCGAGGCAGACAACTTGTGCCACCCTGATCCCGCGGAAACTCCATTTATTCAACTCCCTTTCCAGATGACTACGTTGCTGCAGACACGCAGGCGCACCCGCCGCTCGACTCAGGTGGCGCCCGCTGAGCCTCATGCCCTCCAGAGGCGCGCCTCGGCGCGCTTTCATCCTCTATCCCAGTCCCATGTTTTCGGACTAGTGGATCTGGAAAACGAGTACCGCGGTGGTGCCACCGCTACTGCAACTGCTGGCGGTAGTGACGTGCTGCATCACGGGTACCAGGCATCCACCCCGAAGACCCAGCGTCTTCAGTTACAAGGCTACACAATTGAAGGCGGTTGGACAATCGGACCTGACGGACGCGCGACTTACGTTGAGCACGGGAGAATAGAGGAAGTTCACGACGACGACGAAGGACACGAAAACAACAAGAACGCAGACGACGACGACAACAGCGATGATAGTGACGACAACGACGAAGACGACGATATTATTGACGAAGAACACAATAGTTTCTTCATAAACCCGATGAATGAACTACAAGATTTTGACATGACAACACCACGACTTTTGTCAAGCTTATCACATTCCAACCTGGCCCTGAGGCCTTTCCGAGCCGAAGGTACCGGAAATGGAATAAATGGGTTTGAGATCACTGAACCATTGCCCCCTTCTGCAACACCACCACCATGTCCCCCTCGTCTTCGTAGGATCAGACCTCAACTCTTTCCTTCAGCACCCTCTAGTGCGATCGGTATCATGGGTCCTCAACTCCCTTCATCTTCCGCTCAGGTAGCACCAACCAAGCTGCTGCCGCCCGTGGCAAACGGCCATGCCATTCCTTTCATGATCACAACCAACATTCCCGACGTCCCCTCCACCTCCAACAGCAAGTCTGCAAATCGAACAAAGGCACCTTCGCCGGTCAAGCCTCAGCAACCTCCTCAAAAGAAGATGCTGGACATCGCGACCGAGGTCGCACTCTTAGACGAAAACTCGGATCTGCTCGTGACAGTGTTTAGAGACATGCAGATTCTGCACACGGTACGCCGCCCACACCAAGGAACGTGTTGATGAAACTGAGCAGTTTATACCATAGCTGTTCTTTGCGCAAAGTCCTGTGGAGAATTATACTGAACACATCAACTGCTGTACAGCAATAGAAGAACCAGTGAACCGAATCATAGAGGTGTTGAACACGCGCCGGAGACTTGGGGAGGAAGAGTGGAACGTAAAGACGGAGAGGTGGCATCAACAGTACGCTCAGCGTCTGTACTCTCTACGGCGGTATGTTTGTTTTTCCGGCTACAGAAGAAGCGCTGATGAAAATATCTAATCTTCTTCTGGGGTTGATGCTGATAGAACGCTCACTCGCCTACGCAACGTCCGAATGACGTTGGAAAGACCGTTGGAGAGACGCCGTATGAAGCCGCATCATATTACCCTTGCGGTTGAGAAGCTCAAACACCACCATGCCAAGCTTGAAGACCTGGCATTTAAATTTGTGGTGAGTTCCTATTGCTCCTTTCTATTCAATCCTCCTTCCTTCTTTGCGTCATCCGTTCCCTCAGCCACTGATCGTACCTTTATTTATCCACCTATTCAGGCGTCCTTTGAGCGGCTCCGCGTGCGACATATCCATTGGCTCCTTGTTCAGGCGCACGAGCAAGCCAAACGAAGAAAAGAGGCAAGGAAGTTGGACGAGGCTTCCTTTGAGCAGGCGTGGTATGAAGATAAAACTATTCGAGAAGGTTTGAGAAACGAATTTTATGAGGCTCAGGAACATCGGACTAGAATGAAGCAGAACAGACGGTTATGAGCGCTTTCTTTTTCCTCTTCTTTGGCTTTCTTTCTTTATTTTGGTGCATAACATTAATGATCTCCTCTTCCTCTCTTTTTGGGCTTGCGTCTATGCTCTATGTAACATCATCATGAACTCCTCCCTACACTCTCTTTGCTATTCTAGTTTTTATTACGCTGTGCTTCCGCTTTCCAGCTGTCTCTTTCATGGACTCTAGCTATCTTATCGCTACTGTAGACCCAATTGAAACGAACATGGCTTCTTTTACGGCTTACTAGCCCCGTCGTTCCCATCCCCTTCCCGTCAACGCGTCGCGTCGATGTCGCGGTGTTGTGACCTCGAGCTGCTAACCACATTTTCCCAGGCTCTTAAATAATCAATTGAATAATTGTGATGTTAGCAGAGAGCGCCAAGCCAAGAGCAACTCTGACCGAACGATCAATTGACTTTGGTCTATACTCTCATCCTACTTCATTCCACTACTGTCTTCTATCAAACGGCTCGTATAATTCACAATGTCGACAGCACATAGGCCAACATGGGACCCTGCCCAAGCCAAGGATTCGAAAGCCGGCTCGAGGCAGTTCTCGGTGAGGGATATGGCTGCTCATACGAAGCTCAAGTTTCGGTGAGTACTTGGTTATTCTTGGGAAAGTCATATATCTGATTGTTTTCTATGATCGCTTTACTCTCTCTGTCTCTTCCTTTCTGTCTGTCTTGCTCTCTTGCCACCATCTACCGGCCATTCCTTTTCGAATCCTCGAACAACCACTCGGCTCCCACTCACTGGGCATGTATAAAGTCAAGTAGGCCAAACCTCGGCCTCCGAAGTCTCCAAAAGAGACCTACGCGCCGAGCTCCTCGCAGCGGAACGCGAAGCCGTGAACAAGAAGCGCAAAGCAGAGGGTAAACCTCCCCTTCCCGAGTTGGAAGCGTCGAAACCGGTGGGAGCTATCACCAATGGTGGTTCTAGTATAGCGGAGGGAGGAGCAGAGGCAGGGGAGGAAAGCAACAAGAGACGGAAGCTGCTGCAGGAGGCGCTTGAGTTGGATAAGGATGACGATGATGAGGAGAGTGGGAGTGAGGGTGAGGGCAAGGAGAAAAAGGCCGACAAAGGCAAGGGGAAAGCCAAGGATGAGGACCAAAATATGAGGTGCGTTTTCATGCCTATGCTTCGCCCCGCTCGTGTGCCACTTGCGTCTCCATAACCCCCATTCATTGCACCACATGCGCTGCAGCCACTGACCTCCCACATTCTTACAGCGAGGAAGAAGAGGATTCAGACGAAGATGACGATGACGACGACGAAGACGAAACTGACGCTCTCGTTCGCGAGCTTGAGAAAATCCGACGAGAACGTGCAGAGGAAAAGGCTCGACAAGAGGCCGAAGCCAACGCGTCCAACACGGCAGCGCGGGAGGCAGACATTGCGACGTCGAATCCTCTACTGAACTTGGCGGCTGCTCTAGGGCAGAACCCGGCAGGACTGAACACGACGAAGCCGGGGACGTTCCAGGTGAAGAAGCGGTGGGATGATGGTGCGTCTCTGTCGCTTTCGTTGCACTCGTATCATGGTTGACGAGTGCACATTCCGCAGACTTGATTTTCAAGAACCAGGCGATGAACGACAAGAAGGGAGGAGAGTTTGTGAACGATCTGCTAAGGACAGAATTCCACAAGTGCGTCTTAGCTCATCCCTGTGTGATCTGTCGTGTTGACCTTGGCTGCGCCGCACAGGAAATTCATGTCAAAGTTTATCAAGGTACGAACCACCAACTTCGTTGGACTAGCAACAACGCTAATAACCCTTGCAGTGATCGTCATACCCGCCATGTTGTATATCTATCCATTCTACGCAGGTACCCATCCAATACATCCCCAGGCTCCCGCTTGGCCCTTTACACTTTCCCGTGCCCTAGCTTCGATCCCAAGTCCAACCTGGCGTAGCCCACTCTGGCATCTCCGTCCCGAAAGCCCCCAGACTCGTCGTGTACTTTCGGGCATGCAAAAATATGTACAACTACTCTGGCTTAGGGTCTGGATGAAGAGGGAGGTAACATTCTGGGCAATATAGGTTCTCCTGGATCGTCTGTGTAACCGCTTGGGCCTTTTCGTCTGTTTCCACCCCTGTGCCTTCTGGTGAAGCCGAAGAGGCCGTGTGAGAAGCGTCCGCAGCAGCTTTCGCCAGAGCGTTGAGATCAGGACTTGGTGCCGCCTCTGCAACTTTTTGAATGATTTCTTGTTCTGTGAACTGGGGCGGGTTGTAGGTTACGTCTTCGTTCAGGAGGCGCTCTTCCTTCGGCTGGTGTCGGTGCCGGAGAAGGTGAGGCAGCCTCGTTTCCGTTGCCGCTGTTCGACTCTTGCGCCACAGTTGGCCTCGCATCACTTGTCTCGCTTGATCGTTCGCCTGCAATGCCAGCTGCGGTTACTGAATTCTCGGTTTGGGCTCCTGGCGGCCCTCGACTGGGCCTGACCATTAGTTTGGCCTTGCCGCCTCGTTTGCGACGGTTGGGGAGGGGAGGGGGTGTGACTATCAGAACACCAAGGGAGATGATGAAGAACGTGCAGGGTAGTAGTTCTGGTGCAGGTAGTGGGGAGTTTCACGTATACAAGGCAGCGAGGCGGAGGGAATACGAGCGGTTGAAGCTTTTGGAGGAGAGTTCGAAGGTGTGTATAAGTTGTTTGACTATGGCTTTCCTTCGCTGTATCTTCATCTGGGGCTCTTGAACTGTGCATGTGTGCAGTGAACCCATAAACACTCATTTTCCGTGGCCTTGTTCGTCCCATTCCTCCACACCTGCGCTATACCCTCGTCGCAACGTTCATTTATTCCCGCCCTCCTATCCCAGCTGGGATACAGGCCGACAGATACTCTCCTCTTCTTCCCCCACTGTCATCCTCTTCATTATCCTCTTCACCCACACGCATTCCATGCTTATGCTTTTACTAATCTATTCCTTTCCTTTCCCTCCAGGAACAAGAAACAACAGAATTCGAACGCAAACGGAAAGAAATCGACTTTCAATTCGACGCCAAAACAGCCAAGAATCGTGCAAAGCGTCAAAGTAAGGAACGTGCACGTGAAGCCGTCAAGTCTGGTAACCAGAATGGCAATGCTGGAGCGGAGGGTGCAGGCATGCTCGTGCCATCTCTTCTGCATCTACCATCGACCTTACGCTCTCGCTCAATCCTTGATAGGCCCTGTTCAGTGGCTTCAGATCCAAAAGTTGCTCAACTACTGTTTATCGGGTGATGCGTGACTGCAGAAGGCTCTCCGCACTACATGTTTTAATGTACATGTCCCGAGTTCCGTCAATGCCGCAATGTGGACCCTTGATTGTCGATCCATGATTCCATGGACGCTTGTTTGTGCTCGAATTTGACCGTTGTGATGCCGTTTTCGGTGCTTGCCGATCACATGTTGAAACCCTACGCCCACCATCTTCATCGTGTTGGTATCGTCTTGCGACCCAATCGTACTGCACAGGATCTGAATCCTTTGAATTTGTGGTTCATTTCTCCCTGCAGAAATGACATCCTTGGCTAAGTGGACAAGGAGGCTTGCTGGGGGTGACATTATCGTTCACTTTGAAAGGCCATTGACACTGCTTTCTCGTCAGCCGCCGCCCTACCTGTTTCCTCTCTGTCCTCTGCTGAAATCAGGTTCCGCTGTTGT
The DNA here is from genome assembly GCA_020736565.1 of Coprinopsis sp. MPI-PUGE-AT-0042. Lineage (NCBI taxonomy): Eukaryota > Fungi > Basidiomycota > Agaricomycetes > Agaricales > Psathyrellaceae > Coprinopsis > Coprinopsis sp. MPI-PUGE-AT-0042. The sequence goes on along the minus strand of JAHBOF010000005.1, from coordinate 243,628 downwards.
CTGTCTGCTACTGTCTTTTCATGTGGAATCCGCTCAGTGGCACTCTGCGCAGCGCAGAATGATCACGGCGCTGATACCGCGAGAAGTGGCGCTCTGAGATGGTCGTTGAGCAGTCAAAAGGTGAGTGCACCCTCACTCTTGCAAGCTGCGCCCTTTCCACTCGTCCTGACTCTCTTACTTTGCTCTAGGCTCGGTGTCAAGCTGAGGAGGGATTGTTGTACGGACGGCATGATTCAGAACGATATCGACAGCGCGGACGTTATGCCCGAGGACTCAGGAAAGCCCAGTTACTTTACTATTGGTCCTGTGACGTCCAATCAGCTTTGCTGTTGTCCTGCCATACATCTACCGATGGTCAAAGGCGCCGTACCCTGGCTTTGCGGTGCCTTGCATTGCGCTATGAACCGTCTGGGGCCTGGCAGATGCAACAATAGCGTTTTCTTGTTGGTTCTCGGTGTCGACGTTTCACTCAAACGTAAGGGGCTGCATAAAGGCGCAGGTCTGTCCACCGTCTCGCTGAGACATGCCCTTGCTTTCATCAACGTTGATCTCAACCCCAACATCGCGGGGACAGACTCGAGGTATATCTCACCTTGTTACGATCTAGCCCGCTTTACTGATGCCTCATCCTTACAAAGCCTTGACGCTTCGGCTTTCGAGCTTGAGTTTGGGCTTGATGGGTGCTTCTGCCAGTTGGGATCAACGCCACGCTCATCTGGCTTTGGGTGAAGAATAGATCCTGGAATGCAAGGCGCGTTACCACGGCCTGTCGACCATGCCAAGGCAACCCGTCCCAGTCGTCGATGGTAGCTTGCCTTTGGAGGCAACCGCGTACAGGTTGATGAGTTGCCATCCTAACTTCCGACACACACTGATAGCGCCGTTTACGCGAAATCTATCAAACAAGGTCCTTCGCCAACCTTCGTTGGGTGAGAAAGGCTAAAACTGTGCTCTTATCAATGCTCATCGCTAAAAAACAAAAACAGATTTCAGCTCGGGATACCGGCCAATCGCCTATCAATCCTTGTGCGTATGGGTTGGGTCACATTTTGGCTTCGGAGTCATAAAAAACATGGGAGGTCTGGCGTAAACCGAGCTCCCAGACTAACGTCGCTCACATGTGCGTTCGGGAGTTGATCTAGGCTTCTGCAAAGCAAATCATAGGCGACTGGCAGCACCCTTGAGCCGTCTGGGCAAGGCAGAGCGGTTTGAGCGGAGTCTCTGCACCAGACTCGACCCCCGAGGGCACAAGGTCTGTTATTGCACTATGCGATTGGGTTCGGGTATTGACGCGGCTCAGCGCTCATAGAGCCTCTTGTTCAATGTAACACCTTTAATTCGAACCCTGTGCTCTTTCCGACGTCCACGAAATCCTCGACGGTTACCAGGACTTTGTGGATAATGTCGGTTGACACTTTCCACTAGTAGGCGTATCCCATCATCTGGAGGCTGTCATACGCCGCCCATGAAGGATGTTCACTGGCGTGATTTACACGCCCTTCCCCCTTTGCTCACTCGGTTTCGAGGTGCACCGTCGGGAACGACGTAACGTGCGGGTCTCTGGGCCGGGACCCAAGACTTGTGGTCCTGCCTCTTTTTCGGGACGAGAAGGTGTGCATCGAGCGTGTTGCCTCGCACGTCTAGATGGGTATTAATGAAAAATTTCCCCCCGTTTGAAGGGTCCCTTTTTGGGAACTGCAGCAAGCACAGATTTCCGCGGGGCGTCGGGGTGTGGTCGAGGCCGTGAGCTCAACACAGGCGCGCTGTCCATAGATGCAAATTTGCTCACGCTCGCTCAAGGACCGTCTTAGCATCGAGAGGACCTCAGCATCCAAAATATCTGCCCCATCCGGAGGTAAACGACATTCCCTGCCTAGCTGCCTGAAACCGTTCCTGCCATGAGAGGCTCTCATTGCTCACGAAGGCGCCTATCGATTAACTGGATTAACAGCACTAGACTTCGGACCTCAACAACCTTAAGGCAGGCTATTCAGTCTACTTCATTTGCGCAACGTTGACCCATGCATTATGACCCAGCAAGGGACATTGATAAGTGGGTGCTGCGCATGGACCAGATTATGGGGTCCATACACACCCTCGAACGGTGGGGTGTTGACAAGGATACTGATGCAAGGCGCTCCAGTCCTCCCATTGAAGTCGACATCCGAGGAATCGACCAAGCTGGCTCTACGATGGAGCGCGAAAGAAGCCGTTGGTGCGGTCAGGGGCGTATGAAATGTGAGTAATGACATTGTCCTCAGACCCGCTTAACAAGGCCGGAAGGCTTCCGGCAGGCGCCATGTAGTTGCTCTGGGACTCGGCAGAAAGTCCAACCAACCGGGATCAATGTTTATGGTTCGTGGTTCGTGGTTCGCGGTTCGCAATTCTCAAATGGCCCGTGTGGCCTACCTAACGTGATAATAAGAGCCCGTAGTCGTTGTTCAGCAGCCTGGATGCAAGTTCTCGGTGCAATAAATCATGAATAAATGTGAGATTTACTTCATAACCAGAGAACCTTCCTCGAAACTATGAATGAATGGTTAATCATGTTCGGCACCTAATCCCTCCATCTCTACAGGAATACCCTTGTCTCTTTCAGCTGCTTCCCCCCTACATTATTACCAAGTTCACGAGAAGGCCGTTTGGGATCTCATAGCAGTGATACATGTTACCAGCCCTTTAACGCTATCAGCTCGACTTACATTGATATTCGCTCAAACGGATGACGATCTTCAAAACAGAAATAGTGTTCCAACTTCCTTTGAAAAGTCTATCGGGAGTTTATTGTCGCTGATGTGGGAGACGGGATATGATAAATGCTGGTTAGGTGGCTTTCCCCATCAACCTTTTCTAGTCACTCGCATTCTTAGATCGTCTACCCACTCGCTTTGAAGATCGCGGCAGAGTGACTTCAAGCGGGTTCGTACTTGCGAGCTAGGGTCACTTACCAGAAACGGACGCCTTTCTCACTGCGAACCAAAAACGCGAACCGCGAACCTGGTTTGCAAACCTTCTTTCTCATTGGTTGGACGTCCTCGGACTCGGAGAGCTAACCGTCGAACGGCGGAAATGCGCACCTGCCCATCCACCAGCCGCTGTTGACTTTCGTGGCGTGATCTCCGACCGCTAGCAATCTAGCCCTTCCACATTGCGGTCTTGAGCCACCCTCCGAGGCTTTATGTCCCTTTGGCCCAATTTGACCAAGTCCCTTTGTGACGAGGTACGGCACCTAAGCTTAAAATATTTGCCCTATCCTCACCTAGATTGTGAAACAGACGGCGACGCCCTTGCTGGAATACACGAGTGCATGTGAGTGATTCATCTGGAAAAGGGAAATATATTTGCGCCCAACGGAGAAGAACACACCTGCGCCTGTGGAAGTCGATGTGGGTAAAATGGAGACAGCACGATACGGTCAAGGGTTGAGGGCAAGCTTGTCCACTTCTTCGTGTGCGCCGGTAAATGAGCGGTTTCAAGTGCCTGCAACGTGCCTTCAAGTTGGAACTCGCTTCTGTATAGCGTCTATATTCCTTGTTATCTCGTAGTCAGATTCAGCACAACTCCGGAATGAGGCCACACGAGGCCGTTTACATGGGTCGGAGAACGTTGTGTGTTCATGAGCTCCGTGCGCAAAGATGTAGGGCTGGTAGTCTGCCAGCTTTCTTCGGGATACCTCGGGGAAAGGAGGCACATGTCAGCTCAGATGGAAAAATCGCAAAGTACCCAGTTAATAGATTATAGAATTTGTTATCTCTTCCCTTTCTATACTGCGACCACTGCCAGCCAGCTGTGCAAGGGTGCAACCGTGACGGGCGGACTTATGGGGGCCAAACGAGAAGTTGCCCTCCAACGTTTCTTGAATATTTCTGTGCACTGCAAAATCAAATCTGAGTGCATGGCTGAGGTGCTAAGTCTCTTCATTCATATAGTCTTGCGTAATCTTCTGAGTTGACCCTTTGTTGCCTCGAGGAATGGCTACACGCAGAGCCAGGAATCGTGTTCAAAACATGCTGCCGACTTACTAGATCGATTTTGGGTCCATTGGAATGGTTTCAGCTGGATGAGCATCTGCCTAGTTGCTTCTCTATTTGTCGGACACAGGAAGAAAGAGGGCCCGAGTATAAACAGTGGCCAGTAATGCCAGGCACAGAACCAAAATTCTCCTTCAGTTCTGTCGAGTCGTCCGCCAGCCCTTCACAAACATTTGAAACAGGTGGGCGACATCTTGATATACTATTCCAGAGCTTCACTGATCACCATTGTGTAGACTGAGGACCACCAGAAAGATTAGAAGCGGTTCAGTCACTATGCCCCCTTCCACACACGCAGAGTCTTCCAAGGCACATCCACGGGACCACATATTGACCTCTACTATGCTCAACACAACGGAATTGGAGACAGCCTCTGCGGGTGGTGTCGATCCCAGCTATGCTCAGAACTTCGGAAGCCAGAGTTGGTTCGCACTAGTCTTAACGTCAATCCTGACAAGCTTGGCCAGTACCCAGCGAGTCGTCGAGCAGTACGCGGGCTTGCATCAACGTCTTGGAGAAGTGCCCCAAACGCAGGGTCAGCCACCTTCTTCATCGGAGGCCAACCAACGACCATCCTCACCGGCGGACTCCTCACCAGATCCCATCAGCCCACTGGGTGCCAGCGCAGGAGCCCACTCGCATCCATTCGTAGCGACCTTTTGCAACGTGTCTCAGGTGACTGCAGCAGGAGCCACGTTTAATACAGGACAAACCGTCACGGTTTCTATCAACCACTCACATGGCGTAGGGTCAGCTCCTCCAACCCAATCAATGTGATCCGTGGAGGCGCCAGATTAACGAGGGCGTGCAAAGGGTTGGGTTAGGGAGTGCCCATCATGGACGACGATAGACATGTATACTTGTAATTCTGCACCAGTATCTATTATTAAATTTTACGACTGCCCAGCACCACTTCCAATAGACGCTGGCTAAGATTGAGGTCGAACAGAAGTAGCACAGGGGCTTGCCTGAAAGTTGATGGTATAGGGACTGACGAATCACTAAGGCAGAGCAGAAGGGCCAGCGGGTCGTGTTCGTCGTTCTGAGTGCTTGGTCTGGTATCCTTGAATCTGCCGTCGGTTACCCCCCATCGATTACTGACGTGTCTCGAGAACAGCAAAAACCCGAGGGGTTAGTCCTTTGTGTCCGAATTGTCTTTCTCTCACCACATATCTTATTAGTAAGAAACGTGACTTCTCGACTCATCGTGGGCGAGAACAACGACTAATGGATGCTTTGTAGCAATGACACAGGAGAGGCGCACTCTGAAGTTCCCAAGATCGCGTCTGGTCATAACCCCACGACTTAGGGCCCGCACAGGCTCGAATCGCTCGCCAAAACAGCCCCACATCTCCTTGTGCGCTCTGAAGCCCCAAACACCTCGAGGCAGACTTGACTCCGTCTCATCAAGCTGAGAGCGTGTTGGCGACATTTCCCCGAGTCGGAATGGAATGCACGAGGCAGGCAACGTTTTCACCACACCCTCAAGGTTCATTTCCATATCTCCTAAGTCTCCCAGGTCCTAAATATGAGCCAACGTTATTACCTTGAATATACCGCTCCCCGAAATACAATAGATCTCATGAAACAGACCCAGTCGTGGTTTTACCTTTCCCCGACCAGTGCGAAGCATCTGGAACGAAGGCCAATGGGATGGACCTCGTTCGCTCATCTGGCGGATGGAATTGTGGATTCCTTAGATTGCAAATACCGTCGACGTATTTCAGGTCCTTTGAATTGAGAGATAACCTACCCGACGCCGTGTAGGCGCATCAGAGGGTTGATAGTGTTGTCGATGGAAGACCCAGAGAACGTCTGCCGAAACCAAGAACCATGATCATGAGCCTCAGCTTGCTTCGCACGAGGTAAAAGGAGCAGTCACATATTCGAGAGTCGCGAAGACGCTGGTCACGCCAGCGCCTGCTTTCAGGAGGAGATAGCGAACGAGTGCCGTAGATCCTGTCGTTCGACATAGAATGGAAAGGATGTAAATTGATATGGTGCCAAAGGAGCCTACGCACAGACGCGTCTCGCGCAACCTATTGAGCTTTCAAAAAGCGCTTAGTCAAAGCTACTGTTGCATTGACGTGCAGCAAGGTCAATTACTGAAGACAACATAGTGAGTAAGCATAAATAAAGATCACTGGCCGATTGTCGCAGACTTTGGCGTGAACATCAGGTCTCTAGACACGGAGTTCCCTCCTGCGCTCTGCTACAACGCTCTCTGCAATGACTCAATTGCACATTATTCGCTAGGATCATCCGACAACTTGAATTGGATGGGGATTGATAGTGATGTTAATGTGTTGCGCGGCATAGAATGTGCCACCAGATACGTTGGCCTGGGCGATTGAGCCTTGGAGTGACGCGATTGTGGAGGGACTAGTAAACGAGGTTGTTGTGGTAGTAGCCGGCGAGTGACCTCGGGCCAGAGGACGATATTCCCTGTCCTCTCTTGCTCGTCCGGTACGCCTTGAGCACAGGGACGCGACTGTGGGCCATACGACCATCGTGAAATAGGACCACCAATCTTTGCCCATGTCTTCATGTTCCTGGCACTGCTGCTCGCCAGCGTCGACAGCTCTTCCTTCACTTTCGACTCTATCTCCTGTCGAAGCCGTGGCTGGGACCGCGCTGGGGCACTCTGCCACGTACTGTCTCGGTTGGGTGCTATGAGATGGGGAAGCGGTTTCCGGATTCAAATCCTGTTGAATCGAAGTCGCCGCCCCTGTGGCCAGTATTTGGTCCTCTGTTGTGACGGGTCGGGATGCAGCAGCCTGTTGATCACTGGAGGAGACATATTCTGGCTGCATCGGGGGATCGAGAGGGGATTCAGAAGCAAGCCATGACATCGCCCGCTGGCACAAGGCAAGTGATGCGGGTACATAGGACGAGGGGCTTGGTTTGTTGGGTGGCATCTCGAGACGACGTGGGACATTGTCAGCTTCACAATTATAGGACCGGCAGGTAATAAAAAGATTACTTACTACGAGCTGCAGTGCTGTGTTGACGACGGCAATAGCGAAGGGGGTCAGGGTGGAAGTGTTGTTTGGGTAATCAAGGTTATCCCCTGCCACGCTATAAGTACTTTCCTTCGCCTATAATATCCCCGAGTAACCGTAACTGGTATTAACCCCATCTCTCTCATGAGGCGTTATGCCGGGCCCAGGATCCAGGAGGCGAAGGCAGCGTACATGAGAGTGTCGTAAGACCCGAGCTCTGCCGGAAGACGCGAGCGCCTGTATTGAGCAACGAGGGAGGCTACCATGTCTCTAGTCACTTTCTGCACCCACGTGTAGCTAATTGTTTGCTTGAAACAAGGGTGGTAAGGAGCGTGCAGGTAACTCGTGAGGCTTCATGGGTTCGACTCGGGGTCTTTATTGACTGTTCTCCATGAGCCAGATTCCACTTCCCAACAGGGGGTTAGCGCGACACCTTGCGACAGCCTTCATTTGCACCACAGAGCAAATTCTCTATTTCCAGGCAAGAATGTAGCTAGCGCGAATTGCTTTCCGTGCTAGAGCCAAGGAAACGTGCTCCATGCACGCTCAGGACGTTCAAGAAAACCGGGCTCGTAATTCAAAGAGATTCTTGACAGTAGTTGTATATCCACACACTTGATAATTTTCGAAAGGAGTCTCAAACCTCCCAATGGGCTCTCGATTTGCTCTCCTGCGCCCAACCTGTGAAGTAAAGGTGCACCTACGTGATTGTACCGCGGCCGTGCCGGCACAAGGTGCCTGCCAACCCTCATACGGCGGCCAAGGGCTACCCTTGTGCACGTCCACTTGCGGCGATTGAGTAACAGACGCACGAAGTCCCCTAGAGCGGTGAACGATATTCTCATACCGAAGGGTTAGTGCGAGAGCCAATAGGTGAGAGTTAGTGTTAGTAACGACCGCTAATATGAAGGTAGAAAGGGTAGGAAAGTCACATTCGGTACATGAACACGTTGCAAAAGACACTGTCGCAGTATCGCTCTGGCCAGCATTAGTCCTGCCATGGAGGTGTGCCATTTTCTACTCTAGGAATCCGATTTGGTGGCTAGCCAAGCCCACGAGTATCGTGGCCCTTGTCAACATACAGTTGCGACTGTTACCTCGATGTGAACTGTTTCACCTGTCGAAAGGGAGAGTGACTCTCTCTGAAGTGGCCAAAGTAGGCGAGATTGAATTCATTTCCCTTTTTAGAAATCACAACACAACCAGCGAGACTCGCTCTCGGGGGTCGTGCAGAAGTATGCTTCATATACAAGGCTTACGGGATTCGGAGTAGGATGATGTATGAGTGGTGGATCACGTTTCAAGGGTCTTGCAGAAGCGTTGCAAGCTTAATTGTTGTCAGTATAGATGGGGTGACTGGCAAAAGTGGAAATAGAATCCATTTGATCATGGGAATCCCTTATTGAACTTGGCGGCTGCTCTGGGGCAGAACCCGGCAGGGCTCCGACGTTCCAGGTGAAGAAGCGGTGGGATGATGGTGCGTTTCACTCGGTTTTGTCTTACCTTGTAGTCGTTGATGGGGAGGACGCGGCAGACTTGATCTTCAAGAACCAAGCGATGAATGATAAGCAGGGAGGAGAGTTCGTGAACGACCTGCTAAGGACAGAATTGCACAAGTACGTTTCTGTTAACCTCCATGTTTCACTGGTGCTTACCTTGGCCGCGCCACATAGGGAGTTCAAGTCAAAGTTTATCAAGGTACAAACCACCAACTTCATTGGACTAGCAACAATGCTAACGACCCTTGTAGCGATCACTATACCCGTCATGTTGTATATCTATCCTATTCTATACGGGGACCCACGCAATACATCTCCCAGGCTCCCACCTGGCCCTTGACAGTCTCTCGTGCCCTAGCTCTGGTCCCAAGACCACCCTGGCGTAGCCCATTCCGGCATCTCCGTCTCGAAAGCCCCTAGACTCGTCGTGTACTTTCTGGCGTGCAAAAAGATGTACAACTTTTCCGGCCTGGGATCTGGATGAAGAGGGAGGTAACATTCCGGGCAATACAGGTTCTCCTGGATCGTTTGTTGTGACCGCTTGGGCCTTTTCGTCTGCTTCCGCGCCCGTACCTTGCGTTGAAATTGAAGAGGAGGTGAGAGAAGCGTCCACAGCGGCTTTGGCCAGAGCGTTGAGATCAGGACTTGGTGCTGCCTCGGCGACTTTTTGAATGATCTCTTGTTCGGTGAACTGGGGCGGGTTGTAGGTTACGTCTTCGCTTAGAGGCGCTCTGCCTTCGGCTGGTGTCGTGCCGGGGAAGGTGAGGCAGCCTCGTTCCCGTTGCTGCTGATCGACTCTTGCGCCACACTTGTCCTCGCATCACTTGTTCCGCTCGAGTTTGCACCCTCTGCGGCTGCTAAGCTTTCGGTTTGAGCGCCTGGTGGCCCTCGGCTGGGCCTGATCATTAGCTTGGCCTTTCCGCCTCGTTTTCTGCGGTTGGGGAGGGGAGGAGGCGTGACTACTAGATGGTGTGGGTTGAGAGCGCCTTTGACGCGGAAAACGACATCCCGCCAACGCGACCAGTCCTCGTCTTCGTCCTGTCAAAGGTTCGTGAATTTAAGTTGTCCGATCAGAGAGAAGGGATGGCGCTGAGACATGAGGGTGAAGGAGGGAAGCATTGAAAACAAGACAGTGCACAGGCGACGAGAAGCGATGGAGAACACGCGAAAATGAATACAGAACGTACCTTCATATTCCTCAACCGCGTAATCACACCCACTGCCTCAGCAGACAGAGGCACAGGGGAGCCATCCCGATATCCTCCCCCGTTTCTCTAGGCAATAGTTTAGGTTTCCCCCTTCTCCTCCTTTTATCATCCAGTCTGGGCCGCCAGCGCCTGCGCCACCTTCGGCACTACGCATCGATTCCTAGACCAGCCAACGACAGTTTATATCGCAGTTGCTTCGCCAGTCGACGTTGAATCCCCTGTGCTTGTGGGTGAAGGTGGGGAGGGGGGCGGGGCAGGTGCGGATCGTTCGTCTGAAGGTGTGGTATCGACCCCAGCCTTACCCATTGACGCGCCCCAGATACGTTGTTCAGAGTAGACGGGGTCGTTGGCTATGGGATGGCCGAGGAATTGGAGGTGGACGCGTAGTTGGTGGGCTGGGAGGGCAGAGGTGTGGGTGAGTTGTGAATTCTTCAAACGTCAGGGAGAGGGAAAAGTATCTCAGGAGGGGAGAAGGATGGAAAGGAGGAAAGAGAATGGAGGACGGGAGAGAACGAAAAGAAGTAACGAAAGTAGGAGAAGAAAAAGAAACACGTACATCGCCCAGTATGTGGTTCGCACCTCACAACACTACTATCCGTCCCTTCATCATAGAATAGCCTCGTAAAGACCGTCAAGGCTGGTTTACCCTCTGGATGGACAATGTTGAGACCCATTTGGCGGTCAACAGTGAGGAGGGGTTCTGAGCACGTTACAGGCTCTCTATATGGTTTTGAGGTCGACCTTGGCGGGTTTCCGAGAAGAAAACGCAAGGGCACGCACTCTGGAAACTTCCCCCTGACTCTCGCGATATACTCCTTTTTCACGGTGGCCTTTTGTGAACTCGTCTGTGAGCTCTCGGGCCGTGCAGGAGAAGTAGGGATGATCATCAGACCCGAGGTGAGTCTGTCGAGTCTGTTCGCCGCTGGGTAGACTAGTTAGCGTCATTTGATGGTGGGAAGGGAAGTGGCAAGGGGGAAGGAAGGAGAAGAAGGCTCACGATAACACTTTGGAATTCCAAAATCGTTGACGAGGATTTCGATGAGTGTGTTTTTGTAGTATCGTCCTGAGGCGTGTACTGGCTGTGTGCACGTGACATAAGAGGATACGATGGTTGTGTTTGTCAAGAAGTAGACAGCAACAGAGAAACGACAGGCAAGTGGGACGGGAGAGGCGACAGCTCGTTAGAAAAATCAAGGCGAAGGGGCTCTAGGCACTCACAATCGACCCTGGTTTGTCAACGACTATGAATTCACGCTCTGCGTCTGTTTGAAGGATACGAACGGGCGTAGAGGGTTACAGGTGGTTCGTGTCTATGGAACGACGTTTCTATTTTTGGCGTGTCAGCGTCGGGACGAAAGTGACAGGGAAGAAGAGGGCAAGGTCGAGGAGGGTGTAGAGCTGGCCGGACGAAGTAGTAGAAGGGATCGAGAAATCGAGAAGAAAGAACGCACTCAACTCGGTCTCCATCTCGTAGAATCGTGGTGGGTGACGCGATCTCGCCATTTACAGTCGTACGCCTGATTCGAGCGCGTATCTCTATTTCATTGACAGCCGAGAGAGGAGCAAGAAGCACGTCATATGGAAATCTAGACGAAAGGACAAGAAGAGACGCACATAGTATTCCATGCTCCGATCTCTGAATTCCGTCGAGACGACTTCGAGCATTCGCGGCCTATCCATCTCATCTTTGTCATGGTGGTGTAGGGTACCAGTACGGTGCGATCTTCTTGAGCCCAGGAGGTGCTGGGACCTGGGAAAGTACGATTTAGCATGACAGACTGCCAGAAAAGTGTATGACTACTGCTACGCACCTCCTTGGGTTTTGTGAAATCAAACTCGCCCGACATGAGTGTCGACCTGATTAAAGAGAAGAGGTTATGTTTAAACTGTTCCGCTGGCGAGAGTGGGATGAGGTTGAGATGGCGCTTGGTAGACCGGTTGATAGCTGTACGTTCCGAGGTTATGGGCGGAATGGTGGCAGACGTCGTAGGTTTCAGGATGGGTGTTGGAATTCCTGGATGGGAAGAGATGGTGGACCAGTCAATTGCTGGTGTGGGTGAGCTATGAGGAATTGGTGGTGGCACAGGAAGAGGAGAAGGGTGGAAGGGGTGGAAAAGGTTAGAGGTAGCGCGAGATAGTGCAGGCCGTTTGAGGTTGGGTTCAGTGCATGGAAGAAAGAGGTGGCGGTGGGACGAAGGATCATGCAAAGGAAAGCCGTGACCCTCTTATACGAATTCTAAATAAAGCTACCCGCAGTCAATTCAATGACATATTCATGAACATGCAAAGGGTTAATTGGCTTACCGGTCCAATAGAGTAAACTGCAAGGCGTGCCAGCAAGACGAGAAAGCGCTCAAGGAATAAAGTGGCGGCTAACCGGGCCGGCTTTCCCATCAGTCAAACGAGGCACCGAATGTTGTTCGCGCTCTCACCACGACCACCACGCACCATGGCCTCAGCATCACCAGTCCAGGTCCCAGCACCTCCAATGCATGGCCCTTCTGCAGAGGGTGGAACAGGTTCACAAGCAATGCTCTAACCCCACTCGACAAACAACGAAACCAACTCTCCAAACTATTCAAGGACCCTACGAAAGCAGCTTATATCCCAGCTCACCCAAGGAAAAGTTCGATCAGAGCACCGAGGGAGATGATGAAGAATGTTCAGGGGTAGTAGTGCTGGGGCTGGCAGTGGGGAATTGTCATGTGTACAAGGCGGCAAGACGGAGGGAATATGAGCGGTTGAAGCTTTTGGAGGAAGGAGAGTTTGAAGGTGTGTATAGCTGTTTGACTATGACTGTATCTTCATTTGGAGGTTCTGGAACTCTGCCTTTGTGCAGTGAGCTCGAATACCCACCTTCCGTTGCCCTGTTCGTCCCATCCCTTCACACTTGTGCTATTCCACAGTCGCAACATCCATCTATTCGTACCGCCTATCCCAGCGGGGATACAGGACGACCGACACTCTCCTCTTCTTCTTCCTCGACTACCAGTCCTCTTCATTACCCCCCTTTACATACACGCAGTCCATCCTGATAGCTTTACTAACATATTCCTTTCCTTTCCCTCCAGGAACAAGAAACAGCAGAATTTGAGCGCAAACGAAAAGAAATTGACTCGCAATTCGATGCCAAAACAGCCAGAACCGTGCAAAGCGGCAAAAGAAGAAGGAGCGTGCCCGTGAGCCGTCAAGTCTGGTAACCCCAACGCTGGGTGAGGAGGGGTGCAGGGACGTCAACAGGAGGGGAGGGGAAGCGCCGATGAAGCCAATAAAGAAAGAGGAGGCTGGTGAATGGGAAAGAGATGGTATTCAAGAGACCGGGCGAGGAGAGTGATAGTGATGATGGGAAGACGACGAAGGAAGGAGGGGGCAGAGGACGATGCACCTGGGCCGAAGCCTCCAACGGCAGTGGAAGAGCCAGTGGCTGTCAAGGTTGTGGAACGCCGAGAATAACGATCATCGAAGATGATTTCTAGAACGCTTGGTACCCTGACGGTATGGTATGGTGTGTAGGACGTACATTTGGTTGGTTTGACCAGTAATACCTCATAGGTTCGCGATAATGGGACAACTCGATGCTTGTACCACTATGCTCTCGCATTCTCTGCCCCCTAACGGTTGATCCTGGCCTGTCCTTTGTCCTCCTGTGGCAAGGTGAGCGGGGAACGACAGTGCCGAGGGGCTTCGATCACCGCCACACCTAGTGCGTTTGCTCGTGATCCGAGCTGCCGCCTGGGGACATTGGCTCAAGGTTTCTCCTCTCTGGCCTGACTATTGGGTGTGTGCGAGCTTCCTCTGATACCAATTGGCGTTGTGTGGGTCTGGTGTCTCGCGGCTTCCTCATGGCCACCTTGCGAACCGCAGATTGGCCAGGTATGCCATTGACCTCGCGCCGTTCCCCTGTCCTCTCCCCGGTTCTCCTACCACTCTTCATCCCTGCCATCGACTGAAACCCGCGTTTCGTTTGCCCCACACGACTACGAGCAGGATCCTAACCAATTCTACACCATTCTCTTGCCATACCCAAAGTTGTGGCTGTGCTTGAGGCGGGGCTTTCCTGCGGCTGATTGGTTGATTCCATGTGCAAGCTGAGCGCTCGCCATGATTCAGGTAAGTTAACTGCTCCGCTTCGAGTTGCGTCCAGCGCCCAGCGCAGACGTGCACCGAGAAACTTCAGGTGCTGATTATACTCGTGCAAAGGTCCACCGATTCACAACCAAATTCATGAAAATGATCGTCGCAATTTATGAAGAACATTTCAAGATGATCTCGAGGTCGTTCCGCGAACGTATTACGCTTGTTGCCATAACTTTTTGCTGGCTGTCTGTCTACCTTTCCGGTTAGCCGAGGGTGACATTTCATGCCAGTGAAGTGCCAAGAATGACATGTTTGCAAGTCACCGAGGACATTAGCCTTGATTGATTTGCGGTGATATTCGCTGGCTGGAAGGGCTTTGCTGCTATCCATTGACCTGCAAGGACGTGGATTCTCACTACATTGCTTTGGCAGGCTCTTTAGTTCCTCTTGTCGAATAATCTGGCACTTCACATAACGGTCCGGGGGTGCACGTGCACTGAGGTCCAGTTCCGAGTCGCGCTCGGAATGTGCATCTGAATGATCTGATGATCTTGTTGGTTGTTCTTTAGAACTGATGCCAATGATCAATCTGCAGAGTTGAACGTTGAAATCCTACACCCACGATCTTCGTCGTACCAATGTCTGTTCTCCAACCCAATCTACACGAGAACAAGATACTTTCTGGGATACGGAGGCTTTGAAGAAATGGAATATGCTCTCGGGCGCTACTTCCTGCGTCAATCACACCCTGGCGGACGCGATACGAAGCCCTGTCAAGGGCTAATTATACCCATAAGCCGATGCAATCTCTCCCGCTAGCTGCAGCTCCAGACCATGCTCCCTCCCGCATCCATCTTCTCGCAGCTACTCTCTAGGCCGCTCAGGATTATCTTTTCAGCAGGCCGCTGATTCGAAGAGGGATGGAGTGAGTTGGTCTAATTCCTCCTACTCCGATCCAGTCGATGTCAAACCGGGAAGATCCTATAAGGGTCGTTGGCGTCGATACCATCTGACAGGTTGTCGGTCACTACGCTGGTCTTCTCGCCAAGAAACCCCATCTGCTCGTGGGTGTCGGATCCCAAGACTACGATCCAGGAGACTTGCGTGGAGTGTCGAAGATGGAGAAATTGTACTCCCTGACCAAAACTCTAAGTGCCCCGCCCCTCGGCCATACGAGAGGGAGGGTAGATTGCAACTGTACCGCTGTCTTGCAGACGCGCTATTGACGCTGAAAATGACCCACCAGGATGGAGCTCTTTCTCAGCTTCTCACGATCCAGTTGGCTTTTCTGATGCCTCATCCTCATAGCTTTGAATTTAAGAAGTTTCTGCCCTCGAGCTTGACTTTGAAACTAGTGGCTCGGCCTCTGCCATTTGCGATTCGTGCCAGTATACATTCTGGAACGAAATATATGCTGCGATTCCCACGGGCTGTCGGTTGGGCATGGCGGCGCTTCTCCGCCCTCAATGGCTTTTGAGTCTGCTTATGGAGAGATCCATCTTCTCTGCTATGGGCGAGTCGTGCTCCCATCGCCGACAACCCTTCGTCTACGTGAAAAGGGTTCACAAACGGTACTTCCTACCTGCGTTCATCAACGAGAATTAGTAATTCTTGGCTCTAGGGGCCTTCGACAACTCCTGAGTCGTCAGGCCGGACCATTGACCAGTTTCTCCCCTGTTCCTCGGCGTCTGAAGCACGTATAGAAGCACAGATCTGAAATGTTTAGCGTAGTCGAGCTTAAATGGAGTATAGAGGCAGGGTTTTCAATAAGTGTCGCTCACATGTCTGTCAGCGTTGCTGATGAATTGATGAAGGCTTTCAGGGAAGCAAGTCATGCGCAGATTGACAGCATTTCCAAGCCGACTAGGCCACGCATAGCGTTTTGAGCGGAGGTTGCCTCAGCTTCAGAATCGAGTACAAGGTTTGTTGTAGCCGAATGTTCCTTGGTTCAGGTTCTGACGCGTTTCATAGGTCCGCTGCTGCGCTTTTAATTCGAGCCTCGTGTTCTTTTTGAACAGCCCGCAAAAGCCTCGACTGTTTCCAGAGCTTTTTTTGCGATGACCTTTTATGCTTTCCTGTCGGTCCATCCGGTAACATGAAGGACAGTTTACCCATACAGGTAGACTCATTGACTTCAATTTCGGGTAGTGCTCTTGCAACGAGCCACGTAGGACCTCCATGACCTGGGACATAAGACATGTGATTATGCCTTCGAAAGGGCATATCTCCTCGCATATGGAGATGGATGTTAATGAAAAGCTGGCGTCCCATCTTCTGAACGTAATTCGAACCCTCATTTTCCTTCAGATTTTCTTGGGAGCTGTGTAAATTACAGCTAGCAGAAGGCAATCCGGTATTGACCGGACGCTTAGAGAGTGAGTTCAAGGTTACCGCTCTGTCTGTGGATGCCTCCTTACCCTCTTCGTAGATAGCCCCAGGATTTCCAGGACTACACCGATTCACAGGCTTTCTGTTTACGTTGAATCGAATTCTCTGCCTGGTACCCGCATGCAATCGTTCCAAGCGTAAACATTCTTTTATCCCGAACGATAGCGCATATCGATGGGCCATATCAGCTTCCGAAGGTATCAACCCCGAGTCATGTCGTACTTTCGACCCCTTTCATACTATGCTATGCAATATCTGGGAAGCGACGGCTATTGACCGAGGCTAGCTATGGACCAGATTCTGGGACATCACACCCTTAACGACGGGCGCTGAGAAGCACTGATTGAGAATGCTCCCATTGGCTGGTGAAATGTCGACATCTGAGGAATTGGCCAAGTACGACGTGAGCACCGTAGAAGACACCGGCAGTCTGCGAAGGGGTGTACGAGAGGGTGATGTATGTCAGTCAGCTCGCTGGACAAAGCCTGGTACTAACAGCCATCATAGGGGAGACTTCAAGAAGCTAAGGATATGCTACCGCTTGCCCACCGGCGGGTCGTTTCCCTTTTATCCGGCGCTCTCTTCGATCGTTGGCAATCCAGCCCTTTCAAGCTTTCCTGTTCAACTTGAAATTTTACCCACCGTCCGCGGCGTTCCAGGCCAGGATTTTCTACAGGATGGGGCATCTACGTCTAAAATATCCCTTGCCCTCATCTGACATTGCGACACAGGCAACTACACCCCTGATGGATCACACCTGCAAGGAGAGAACTGCAATAGATCCACGGAAGAAAGGCATGTAGTCGTGCTTAAGACGGGGAAAGTAATACGATCCAGGTTGACGAGACGCTGGCGGATTTTTCGAATACGCAAATGAACTATGCCAGATGTCTGCAATCCACCTTGGAGCTTGCCTGTGCATGTATCAGGTGCTATCATGCAGGGTAGTTGCGTGTCTGTTACGAAATCTCTCATCGTCCCATCTCGAACTTCATACTGACAGCTGTGAAAAAGATGCACAGCTCGCAATCGGATTCATTGCGCGATCTTGAATGAGGGAACATGAGGAATCAGGATTTCCGCATCGGTTGACAGGCTTGCGTACTTATTGGTTCTATTCGCAAAAGATTCCTGGCACAGGTAGTTTGCCGGATTCTATTGGGACAGTAACCCTACTGAGAACTACTTACCTTAGGCGAAGGGGCGCACTCCCCTCTAGGTGGGCAATTTTTGGGAAGCATCCAGGGGATTTTTTTTTTTGCCAATTCTCCCTTCCTTGCTACCTTCACGATCACTGCATCAGTATTTCTACCGATCACTTTCGGCCTTTTCCGACTTTCTCACTTCCGGCAAGTCGGCAAGTGGAAAGTGGAGAAAGAGGAGATGCGCTCTTGCTAGAAGAGGGCTTTTCGTAGTTCCTGAGTCTCGTTCTGGCTGTTAAAGATTGCTGAACGTCATGTAGGGTGTATATATTTGTATATACCATATTCAAACTACCACTAAAATGGTCATCGATGTAAATGTACGAATGAAAGACTCGAGTGAATGGGTGTTCTACAACTTTGCTCGGACAGCGTCCCTGAGGCAACCACTGGCCCGCAGGAGGCCTCTAGAATCCGCATCCTTGCTCTATGTTTCGTAAATAGGCTTGCTTCAAGAGCCTGTGCTGTGCCTAGTTGAACATTCTGAAAGGGAAGGGTGCTTCACCGCACAACCAAGCACCTTTCGGCACCTTTCGGCACCTTCGCCACTTTTTATTATTTCCCATGTACAATATGTTTGTATCACTTTCTCGAAAAGGGTACCTGTCTTTCGGACTTTCCATCTTTGGCACTTTTCGCCACTTTTAGGCCCTTTTTGGCACTTTTTCCACTTGGGCAAGTGGGAAAAGTGATCCGTAGGTTTACTGATGCTGGCGTCGCCCTCCAGTGTCGCGTCTGCTCGTCAATGGGGGCTTGATCTCACTGGCAGCGGGGTTCGGCAACAGCCATTTTGTGTTTAGATATGCCAAATAGCCATGTCTATCATTGTTCACGGATCTGAATACCCTAGCTTAACTCGTTGTATATAAACATTTCGTTACGCCCTCACACCCTTATGCTGGTACCCGCACGGAAGCAGCCTGGGCTGGAGAGGTTGATTGGATCGTAGGTGCGTTACCAAACGTGATGTTCTGTCCTGTTGTGACTATGGAGCCATTTGCATTGACATAGCCCACGTTGCAAAAGGCCGCCACGTTTGGATGCGGCTGGGGTTTAGCACTAGTACCCGCCGCGTACTCAGGCGTCGGTGATGGGCCCATCGGATTTGGCTTGGAAGAGCTCTCCGTTTGGGATGGCTGGTGGTTATCACCCGACGGTGATGGTGGGAAGCCCTGTAATTCAGGAGTTGCCGCAAAATGTGGGTGCAAGCCCACATACTGCTCAAGGAGCTGTTTGGCGTTGAAGAGGCTTGTCACGATAAGCGACATGAATACTGCCAACCAGTCCTTGTTTCCAAGGTGTTGCGCAGATTCTGCATTGAGACCCTCCGCAGCTGCTTTCCCCACCATTGCAAGCAACAGAGAGACAAAGTCGTACCTGGTAGCTGCCTGGGGCGCAACAGCCGGTAAATCTCTGAGTGGGCTCGGTGGAGGGGAAGCTAGTTGTGCCGCGGAATGCTCTGTGGGTGTGGAGGTGGGCATAGTAGCTGCGAGGTAGTACTGGCCTCGAAGGAACAAGTGAAGGTGATTGCAGTGTGCAGCTTTCCTGGCCACTGCTTTATACTGAGGTTTCGGTCCTTCCCGACCAATAACGATGCAACGAGGCGCCGACTGAACGGACGTCCTATACCATTCCGGGATACAAGCTCTGATGTTTCGAACACGATGTTAGAGATATGGGTTGGGCCGATTCAAATGAAGTCAATAACTCCTCGCTAGCTCATGGCCGTGCTATACTATGCAATAAAACAGTGACTTTCGGAAGACCACGCAAGTAATCATATAATGGGGCTAGCCCTCAACCGTACCCTGAAACTCAAATGGATCCAGCTTCAGCTCTTGCAGCGCACAAAGGCTACGTTCGAGGGACCTTTTCGTTTGTCCCCTCGATCCCACCCATTCCGGTGATTACACTCTAAAGAATAACCGGATGAAGGAGGCAATACGGATTTGGGCCCGGCGGAGTTATAGTGCCAACTTAATTGATTGCCGAAGAGAATCTCAGAGGTCCTCGATAGGTCCTCGATGAGTCCTCATTACCGAACTGTTCTTTTCTTGTCACAAAGTATATCATTTAAAGGCTGGCGAGCGCTCTGGATTGACACCATGAAGGATGCACAACGATTAGTGGGGCGAAGCTAGAAAGGAAGGGAACCCTTGAGAATTTCCCAAACTGCGTCCGGTTTCAGTCCATTACGAGTTATGGCTCGCCACACGCCATCCCCTCACGTTTAATCGTGCGCTTTTGGGTTCGTACCAAGTCCAGGCAGCTGAATTGAAAGCCGTTTCATTCAACAAACACTCCTTGGGCGCAGGGTGGTGGCCCCTCACCGAGTCGGATAGGGATGTCCCCATGAGGGCAACGCAGCACATAGACCTCACCCTTCCCATTGCATCGATATATCGTCCGGTTCATCAAGAAGTTTTCTTCCTTCGATTATACCGCACCCCAAAGTATAGCAAACCGCACGAAACGGTCTGACCTGGATGAATCGACCTTGCCATAACCCACAAGGTCATATGCCACTGAATTCTGTCAATGGCACGAAGCATCCCGCTTGCATCGATATGAAAGGCCAAACGGATACGTCACCGACTGTCGCCCTTAGCCCATCCGGAAAACGGCCAAGAAGATCCCTACAATGGCCAAAGATAATCAAAGTATTGCAGGACCCTTGAATAAGGGGAAGACGTACCTGAAACGGTGTACGTGCACCAGCGATCGAGGGCGTTGCCGAATAAAAGAGCTAGAAAGCCCTCTATTGGACGAAGGAAGTATGCTCGTGAGCCTAAACAGCCTTCGCGTTAGGTGAGCGAGGAAGGATGATATACTTGAGAGTTGCCCTGATTACGCAACCCCTACTATCGGTTGGAAACAATGGCGAGCATAAAGGCGACGCAGAGGACGTCGATCCCGTGTTGCGAACGAGATAATGAGGATGAAGGACAGTTCTGGGTTCTGGAACCACAAGGCAACGCCATAAGTCATTTTAAAAAGCTTGGTGTCCCGGACTATTGGAAGTTGTATGAAGGAAGGCGTCAATGAGTCACAGTAATGAGATCACCAGGCAAGAAATATTGCTCACTGGTTGTGGTAGATTCCAAGCAGAAGATGAGGATGGAAGGGCACAAGCTGATCTGTGTTGTCCATGGTTCGGCTAGTCACAAATTGATTCCGAACAGGTCAGAAAACCGCTAGACTTACGGGCGAACGGGATAAGGGCTGGTTGCCGTCCAGCAGTTTCGGGCTGAAAACGAAACCCAAGAACTGGTCGCCTGAGCGAACGTACCGGCCTGAGTGCAGAAGTGCTGCGAACAATCGCCGTCAATCACTGGATATTGCTACGCCGCGTTCAAGCCGCCTACAGGCTGTCAGAGCCCCTAGCCGCCACGACTATGCTCGAAATCGATATTGACCAGTTAAAAACCGTGACATTCGATCAGTCAGGGCTACAAACACACTATTCACAGTTTCGAACCAGGTTTTTGCCACATCCAATGAATCTAATGCACAAGCTCAGGGCGCCCATCTGTCAGAGTTTTCGAGACGACGAACCTGTGTCTGCCTATCCGGTCTAGGTGCGTGGGTGCAATACATGTGGTGTCGAGTCGTGATACACTGGGTTGGTCTAGATGTTGATTGCTTGCCGGTAGAGCGTCCACCACTCGCGTGTGCCTGGCTTGAGCCTTCGAAAATGACCAGCCTGAGTCCCCCTACCTGGTGAACCAAATGGATGGGGAGCGGAAGGTGCGAAGGGATTCATAAGTTGAGCTCTGAACCCGTTCGGGTATCCCGCTGGTGGCGGTGGAAGGTTGCTGGCTGGTGCCAGATGATGACGGCCCCACCCGATGCCGAGAGGGAACATTCTTGGAACCGGATGTGGAAATGCAAGGGATTCTGGTTTTGTTCCCAGTGTGATCCGTCCATCGTTCTTGTCCCATATGTCGGAAGGTGCACGAGCGGCCTCCAGCCGACCCCCGTTGATCCCTTCTGGACGTAGTGGTCGTCCGCCGTACCTCGAGCATCTTTAGCGCCTCCCACGCCATCTCGCTTTGACGGTCTCTGCTTATCTCCCCCCATTCTGGATATGGCCCCTATCATGCGGGGCATGAGACCCAGGGCTATCAGTTGACACAACGGGCATTCTGGACACTCGTCTCTTGGATGATCTCTGGCAGGAATCACGTCTGGTCTGCTGCTCCTTGAATCGCCAGGATGGGCCGAGTCGGGTGGCGAGTTGTTCGAGTGCGATGTGGGAAATCGGCCGTGGACGGGAAGGGGATTTGAAGGCAGGCAAGGCGAGTTGTATATGTGTGACAACCCCTAGACAATCGTTAGTATCATCAATCGTACTGTTACATCAATCGAAACCTCATACCTACTAAAGCATGAGATGAAGTCCCAAACTGTGGCGCGCTCGACCCGGCACGTCTTCTGGGATGGGCGCGTCCATTGTTCTGGTATGGAACGGCGCTGGAAAGATACGACGAGGTAGATTTGAGGAGCCTTCGCTGGGCGCACCAATGGGCAGGTAGGCAAGTCTTGATGAGAGAGGACGGCAGGACTTGAAGGGAGGGAAGCCTTTGAAGCGCACCCTTCTGTCGGCCGCCGTGTGTTGTGGGCTTCCCGTCAGAGTCCCAATGCCACAAAGCGTTTCCCCCTGATTGCGAAGATAGGCGTCCAGAGAGCGACATAGAAAAGCGATAACGCCCGTCGAAGTCGACAGAGCAGCACAAGTGGTGCCATCCACCTACGATAGTCTATCGAGCCGGCAAGGGTGGTGGAAATGATCATAGAATCTGGGCCAAGCATCAGCGGCACGCAAAGACCCAAGCCAAATAAACTGCTCGCCTACCTTTGCCTCACTCTCTCGCCTCATCTTGCCAAATTCTAGGCTGAGTACCAGCTTTCCTGCGTGTAGCATGATACCAAGTGACGTTTGCTGGCGCCTTGCCGGCTGGTGATACGCTCTATGGCGCGAAGCATCCACGAGGAGGGACATCCGTGCAAGCCACCGAGGGACCTTGCTTAGTAGGGTGCCAATGAATATTCCTACGATTGGGTCAGAGAAGTCAGGATGCTGAGTTTGGTTATGGAGAACGTACCCGAGGCATCGGAGGATCGAAAACGTTGACATAGAAGGCGTAAGTGAGCCTCCGTCGAAGCGAAGGAGAGTATAAGCGGGAGTCTTATCTGGCCTCTCACCAGAAACATGCGCCAGGGTAACCAACTCGGAAGTTGCAAAGGGGTGGATCGTGCCGCCGCCCATCCTTGACAACTCGTAGAGGCGATGCGGATGTCCGTTCCGCTTCGCGACATGAGCTCGAGGAAGGGCCGCTAATACCCAAAGTGTGACTATCGGACTTTTACGGGCATTGAAATGCCTTTGCACCAGCCGTAGACGGGTGGTAGGCGGATGACGACGACGAATGGTGGTTCGCGCAGAAGAACGTCTGCATTCTTACCCGGTAAGCGTGCTGTGAGATCAGGTCCAACAGAGGTGATAAGGGAGGTGTATAGAGAATGTGTGTGGGATCGACAAGGTCAAGGTTAAGGACAGAGGGAAAGTCGCTTGATGACCAACAGTCTGATCCGGGATGGACGGATGCCCCGCTGCTTTTGCGTTTCCGTCGATCCAATCTTGCTTCAGGTCTACAATGAGGCTCGCCACGATGACTCCTTTCTGCAGCGAGTACCGTGAACGTGCATGAACTCGATTCTCACCTTCTCATTGTCAACCTCCATCGGTTCATTCCGCAAGGACGACAACATCACTACCTGGTCTAACTAACCCCTCCTTTGCTTACGCACAGGAGCAAGCAGCGGCAGAATTCAGACACAAGCGAACAGGTATCGCCTCTTATTTGGACGCCGAAACATTCAAAAGCCACGCAATGTCCATCTTCATTGGAGCCTTGGGATTGTGCTGTCGTGTCGTGAAGCCCACCTCGTTGACCTTGTTTCGTGTCTCCCCCCCTTCCACACCCCACGTCGGCTGTCTTCCGTTCACATTCCTACCTTTCCTCTGGAGATGCAGACACCCGTATAGCTCCTTCTCTACCACGCCCCTTATCACTATTCTCTCCATTTATGTTTCCTCCACAGTCATGCTATTGCTGACGCCCACCCGTCGCTCCCTACAGTAACAAGAAACAGCAGAATTCAAGTGCAAACGCAAACAATTCGACTCGCAATTCGACGCCAAAACAGCCAAGGGCGGCGCAAAACATCAAAAGAAGAAGGAGCGTGCACGCGAAGCCGTCAAGTCTGGTAGCCCTAGCGATGGAGAGGAGGGTGCAGGGACGTCAACAGAAGGGAAGGACAGGTCCCAGTAAACCGATCCAAGAAGAGGTCGTTGGTGAATTGGTCTTCAAGAGGCCGGATGAGGAGAGTCACAGTGGGGATGGGGAGGACGGCGAAGGAAGGGGGGCAGAGGACAATGCACCTGGGCAGAAGCCTCCAACAGTAGTGGAAGAGCCGGTAGCTGTCAAGATTGTGGAGACGCCGAGAATAACGATCATCGAAGATGATTTCTAGGGCACTTGTTCTTGTGACGGTATGATATGCTGTGTAGGATGTACATTTGGTTGGTTTGACCAGTAATACCTCATAGGTTCGCGATAATGGACAACTCGATGCTTGTACCACTATGCTCTACCATGGTCTGCCACCCCAACGGTTGGTCCTGGCCTATTCTTTCTTGAGCTGCCTCGTGGCGACATTCGCTCCAGATTTGTCCTCTTTTTCCTTGCTGTGACCGTTGGGTGTCCTACCCTCTTCTCACACCATTGTGGGTCTAGTGCCTGGCTTCCGCGACGACCTGGTGACCTATGCAATGGCAAGTATAACGCCGGCCTCGCACCATCTCCTCGCACTCTCCTTGGTTCTCCTCGCACTCTTCCTCGCTACCATCGACTCAATCGCGGTTGGTTTACCACACAGATTCCTTGATAATGATTTGAATCCTCGCCAATCTTGCACCGCTGTCTTGTCCTCTCTCCGACCTATAGAGGTGGCTGTGCTCGTGGGTGGCCTTTCCGAAATTCAATTTGAACGCTGAGCGGTGAACACCATTCAGGTAAGTTGCTTCGAGTTGCGTCCAATGCTCGGCGCAGGACCCGCACCGAGAAACCTTCAGGTGCTGATACATGTATTTTGTCACAAAGGTTCCGCTATCCATAACAGGTTCAAGACCTGATCGTCGCCGGGTTATGAATGAACAGCCCAAATTCAGTCAGGCTCCAGGGCTTTCCGCAACATATTAAGCTTGCTGCCACACGTTGGCTTTCCGGTTTCCGGTAGCTATTTAAGGTGACGTCCCATGGTCCTTAACCAGTGAATTGCCGAAAATGACGTGTTCATGTGAAGGCCATGGTGATCTGCAGCAACATTCGCAGCAAAGGCGCCTTTCGCCTCTGTCCATCAACCAACAAGGACAGTGGCTCCCGGCTGCATTGACTTGACAGGGCCCATACCTCTTCTTGTTGAATTATATGTGGTTTCAAATACCTTCTAGGAGTGCATGTGCAAGGTCTAGTTCCGAGTCGCGTTCAAGGTGAAACGTGCGCCTCTGATGAGTTTCGTCTGCCGTTCTTTAAAACCGACGATCCGCGGAGTTGAATGTTGAAACCCTACGCCCACTAAGTATCTTTGTCGGACTGGTGGCCTTTCCGTAACCCAATTGACGCGCACTGATACTTTCTGGGATCCGGAGGCTTCGACAAAGTGGACCATGCTCTCGTGCGCTCCTTCCTACGTTAACACCACCCTGGCGGAGGCGATCAGAACCTCCGTTGAGGGCTAATTATCAACGTTGATGCTCACAAGCCGATACAATCTCTCTTGCTAGCCGCAGCTTCAGGCCATGACCTCTCCTGCACTTGTCTTCTCGCATCATTCTCCACTTGCTAGGCTACTTGGGGACTGTCTGTTCATCAGAGCGCTGATTCGAAGATGGATAGGGTTGTGTTAGGGTGAGTAGACCCTTATTCCTGCAATGTGCCATACATTAGTTGGTCTGATTCCTCGTACTCCCATCCAAACGTGATGTCAACTCGTGAAGATCTTCCTGTGAGGTCGTCGGAATCAAAACCATCTGACAAGATATCGACCACCAGACTATTTGTTCACCAAGAAAGCCAAACCACTCTTGATATCGGATCCCGAGGCTATGGTACATGGACCAAACGAGCTCAGTGGAGTGTCGAAGATGAAGTACTGGCAACCTCTCACCAAACGTGTCCGCATTTCGGTTACACGGAAGGGAGCACGTGGTGCGACTGTGCCCACTGCTTTTGCCGACGCGCCACAAATCTTTGGCTGTCGTCAACGCTGATCGACCACAAAGTTGCAGAGGCAGGCTCGAGGTATGTCACAGCTTGGCAAGATCCAGCTAGCTTTGCTGATATCTCACCCTTAAAAGCTATTTTTCTTGTTACTTTTACGACATTGCGGCCTTTGAACCTGAGTTGAAGCTCAGCGGCCCAGCGTCTGCCATTCGCGAATGAAGCCACGCTTGTGCAGCTCTGGATACATTCTGGGTTGCAATGTATGCTACGGCCACCACAGACTGTCGCCGGGCGCGGCGTTTCTCTGTCCTCGATGGCTTCTCAGCTGCTACTGGTACCACTTCGGCCACTTTAAAAGTACCAAAAATGGTACTTCGAACCTACCTCCATCAATTAGAGTGACTGAACCTTGGATCTGGAACGATTGCCAACTCCTCGTTCTTTGGGCTAAACTGTCGACCAATATCTCACCAGCCTCTGGGCCTCTGGATTACATACAGGATCTCAGATGTGAAGGGTCGGCATCGGCGGGTGTAAACAGGCTACAGACACAGGGCCTTAGACCAGCGTCTCTCAGGTGCGTGGAGCTGATGAAGTGCTTTCGGGGGAAGCGACGGTTGACAGCACTTTGAAGCCGCCTAGAGACAAGACACGGCGTTTAGAGCGGCGGTCGTCTGCATCAAAATGGTGTAAAAGGTCTGTCGCAGCAGAACATTCCTTGGTTTTAAGTTCTGATGCATCCATAGACTCACTCCAACGCCCTTGATTTGAGCCTTATGCTCCTTTCGAATAGCCCGCAAAAGCCTCGAGGACTCCCGAATCTTTATTGGTGACGACCTTTCCCCCATACAGACGGACCTATTCACCCATCTCCTTCCGCCCACACAGCTTCAAGTAGCGCTCTTGCAGCAACGCACTGGATCTTTGCATGTAGGACCCTGGGATCTACGACTCTTGATTCTGTTTCCTTCCAAGCAAGTAGATGTATGTCAACGAAATCGGGTCCCATTCTCTAAACATTATCAGAACCCTCATCGCCTCATATCTTCTTGGGAGCTGTTCAAGGACAGCTTGCAGAAGCCTATCGGGTGTGGACCAAACAGTAAGCTCAACGCTGCCGTGCTGTCCGTGAAGGCTTCCTTATGATCGTTCATAGACAGGTTCAGCATTTCAAGGACTTCCATGCAAGATCTGGGAAGCAATAGCTATTGGCCGGTGCTCGGTATGTACCAGATTCTGGGCCTTTACACCCTTGGACGACGGACTCTGACAGGCACTGAACGCTCCCATTGACCGGTGGAATGTCGGCATCTGAGGAATTGGCCAAGCACTATGTGAGCGCCATCGAAGACACCGGCAGTCTGCGAAGGGGTATACGAGATGGTGATGTATGTCAACAGTAACCCCGCTGGACAAAGCCAGGCACCAAAAAAGGTACCATATATGGGACTTCAAGAAGCCCACCGTTGACAAGGATGTGCTACTGCTTAAGCGCTCGCCGACCGGCGGTCGTTTCCCTGTTCTCCGGCGCTGTCTTAGACGGTTGGCAATCCAACCTTCCGAAGCTCTCCCTGTTCGACTTAAATTTTTACTCATCGTCCGGGGCGTTTCAGACCAGAGTTCTGTACAAGGCGGGACGTCTAAACTCAATATATCCCTTGCCCTTGTCTGACGTCTCGTCACAGACAACAACATCACTTCGGTACCAAACGTACCACAGGTAAAGAACTGCAACGGAGCAAAGGAAGGAACACATGAAGGCAAGGAAAGTTAAATGCGACCCAGGACGGGCTGGCCGGTCTTTCGAATATGCAGGTGAACAATGCCAAACGTCCGCAATACGCCTTGAACCCTGGGTAGTATGCCGCCAGTACTACATATCACGCAGGTTAGTCACATGTTTTGTGCGAAAATATCATGTAGTGTGACACCCTTACACAACTCAGGTGAACAAAGATCCACGGTTCGCACACAGATTCATCACAAATTATGAATGAAGCAACATTCCGACTTCCACGGGTATGAGAACCCTCTTCTTCCTCGGTTCTGCTCTCGAGAACTTCTGGTGACAATGGTTTGATGGATTTTGTCGAGGTACCACCCCAGGGAACAGTGGCGCAGCCTGAGGTCCCCCTGGCAAAAATGGCGAAGCGACTGGTCAAAGGACTTTTTCTGTCAAATTTCTTTTCCTAAGGAATGCGCAACCTCGGAGTCGAGCTCTGAGGCCTGGTGACTGCATATGCCTTTGCGACATTGGTCATGCACCACGATCTTCAATTTTGGTCAGATTTCACCAAACGAAGCGCTCTGATACCTTTCTGGGTCTGTCTCGTCAGAACGGGCTGGTGACACCCCTTCGCTACTAGTTTGTCAATACTAGCTGGCTTCCATTGCTATCGGGGACCGAATACAGACACAGGCGCCGCAAGCATCTACTATCGTTGTTCATGATCTCGAATTCCCCCTTGCCCACGCTGTCATTTCTCTGGCGCCTTCACATCTCAGGCTGCGGAAGCAGGCTGCGCTGGTGGAGTTGGCCCTACGGCAACCGCGCTAGCACCAAACATGATGGTGTGTCCTGTGGTAATTGCGGTGCTGGTGGCATGAACCTCGTGCACGTTCCAAAACGTTGTAATGGGCGGAGGTGCACCACTGGCACTCGTTGCATACACCAGAGGAGTCGATGGGCTAACAGGATCCGATGTGGAAGAGCTCGTCGTTGGGGACGGCTGGTTGCTGCCGTCTGATGACGAGGAAGGCTGACCCTGCGGGTTGGCCAGCGCTGCCTGACGAGGGTGCAAGCCCGCGCACTGCTCGAGGAGCTGCAGGACATTGGCCAAGCTCGCGAGAATCGGCGCCATGAGTACTGCCAACCAACCCTCGGGCCTCACTACTTGCATTGCATTGACGATAGCATTGTGTCTGGTAGTTGCCTGGGACGTGACTACCCGTATGCCACTCGGTGGACTCGATAGAGGGGATAGTGGAGGGGTTGACGGAGGGGTTATTGGAGTTTCTCCGGAAGTCTCTGCATGTGTGGGGGGTGGGCATAATAAATGTGAGGTCACTGGTCGACGGCGGTCGTAATGGATTTCTTTATCTACGGAACTGGTCATCAGGGAAAGCACAAGGTATATTACGGGTGCTACTCACTGTTTTTATGAAAAATGGGTGGAGGGTTCAAAGCTGTATGCCCCTGTTTTTTTGGCGCCTCCCTCTATATATACAGAACGAGGCCTTCCAAAAAGATGCGGCAAGACTACTCCATTCCGCTAAAACTCTATCAAGAATACACCCCGGCGGGGACTGCTGCTGCTTCTGGAAACAACGCACAAGATATGAAAGTCGATCGAGACCAAATCACGAAAGGGTGTGACAACCGACACCGATCTAGATCTTGGGCGCTTGTCAGCCTTAATACATATGCCTGTGTTTTAATGTGAGCCAATAGAACGGCGACACATTGAGAAGGTCACGCGAGGGTTCATGCGAGTGAAGAGGCTCATCCTCAATACCGTGCACTGACTTCCCATATGGATGTTGGCCCTTGCAGTGCACGGACACCAGGATACACTTGAGAGTCACCTTCACGTTCGCCCATTAAGCCCATCCATTGTCACGGTATCCCTGTAAGGAATCTTGTAGGAAATCTTGAGATAAGGAGGCAATACTGCTGCGGATCCGAAATGGGTGATTCATGGCCAAAAGTGATCTCAGAGGTCCTCGTGTGCAAGCTATGTCCCAAAGCATATCAGTCAAGGCTGGGTGGATGCTCTGTATTTAATCTGGCTCCAGGGGGTTCACCTCACCCGAGTACAGCGTTAAATGGGCGCTTGAACCAGGAAGGAATAGAAGAAGCACACCCGTGAGAATTTTCATAGTTGCATCTCGTTTTGGACCCTCGAGGCTTAAGGCTTGCGTCCGCAATCACTTCAATTTCATTTGTGCGTTCCAGGGCTCGTATTAGGTCAAGGCGGCGGAATTGAAGCCTTTTCATCTCGAAACATCCTTCGAACGCTCCTCCGAGTCGGATGGTACGACGAAGTTATGAGGCTAAGCAGCATCTAGGCTCACCCTTCCATTATCGAACCCGGCTAACAAGTGGCAGACGCTCGCTATTGCCCAAGACGCTGCGTGCACATTAAACCGCATACATCCTTTAGATGTACAGCAGCATCTGCAGTTTGATATTTTAACCCGTCTGGCAATGATCGACATTGCGAGGGGGAAAGTAGAACGGGATGAAGAAGATTGTATTTCTGGTAATGAACGGGGGCAGAAGATAGCAACAAGAATCCAAATGATCGTGTGCCAAAAGAAGGACAAGCCGAATGATCCTGGCCCGACGACTTGCGGGATGTGTCCGTAATCGCTGACAAAACGCATAGGCTGCTGGGAAAGGCACTTACTCGTCTGGTAATGGGTGAAACGATTGAAAAGAGGAGAGATTGACTCATGAAACGCTGAATTGTCACTAGACAGGGAGTGGGACTGAGTCCAAATCATTCCAACAAATCTGGCTTGGGGGGCATCCAAGAATACCATCACACGAAGAAGGAAGATCAACAAACGCGGAGGAAAAGAGGAAGGTGATTGGAATTTGGCCTGGATTCAGCATGCAGCTTAACCGGTGACGTGGACCAGTACCGAGTCCATGGTGAACTGGTGCACTTATAAGGAAAGTCTGCAATATCAGAGAAGGGGAAACCTTGCGAAGAAGAGCGTCCGAATCGATTGAAAGTGACATTAAGGGCAAAGAAGGAGAAGACAATGCCTGTGGGGGCGTGTCTATACAGTGCGGAGAACTCAAACAATATCAGAGCGCCCCAGGAAGACGAGAACGAGGAAGACAGCCATCATTCTAGAAGGCCACTTTCCATCAAGGTGGCTCCATGATTTACATGGAGCACGGTTGAGAAATACGGGCTCGGTTCCCTAAACCCAACCACTTTCAGCAGTGGGAAGGTTCATTTCCATCTCTTCCGATTATCCAGGCTCTCGCATCAATGAAATTTCTTCCCTCGATTGTACCGCACCGCAAAGGACAATTGACCGTATGAAACGGACTGAAGTCGAGTATTCTACCTTCACAACAACCATAGATCATATGCCACTGAGTTCTGCTTATGACACGAAGCACCCCGTCTACATCTGTATTAAGAACCCAAGGGTATACGTCACCAGACGTCGTTGTTCGCTCATCTAGGGAATGGCCACGAAGATCCCTACGATACAAAAGAGAGTCAAGGTAATATGCACCTAAACTCTATGTTGAGGCGAAGGAAAGTATGATCCTGAATCTGAACATGCTTTGCATCCAGGTAAAACAAGGAAGAGCGACATACTTGGGAGTGTCCCTAATCACACTGACCCCTATTCCCGGAAGGAAGAAATGGCCGAGCACAAATGCGACGCTTTAGACATCAACCCCGCGTTGCCACACGAGGCAAGGAGGATTTAGACAGATCTAGCTTCGGAGCCAACAAGTCAACACGATACATTCATTCAGGAAGAAGCTGGTGTGCCTAACTACCACATTGGTATGAAGGCCGGGATTGATTCACGAGGGAGGTAGTACTGCTCGGTGCTTGCCTTGGATGGAAAAAACAAAGCAGAAGGGAAGGGTACCGGTGGAAGGACCAGCTGATCTGCATCACGAAATAGGACGACCGGTGGAAATATATGTAGGCAGCTGGGGCTCTTTCCAAGGGTGATGCGAAATTGCGAATGGCAGGGGCGAATGGGATGAGGTCTGGGTGTGCGCCCCGCAGCCTCAAAGGCGCTTCACCAGCACTTACCATGACATCGATCCAGGCGAGGGCGCACCAAACAAAGACGATTGCAGAGATGGAGTGGACCTGGGCCATTCGCCCACTGAAATACGGACTGATGGAAGGCGGATGGCGATATTGAGGAGTTAAAACGTCATATATGTTGATTGTTTGGCCCAGGTAGAATGTTCAAGTGCTCGCATGCGCCTGAGTGCTTCATCCCTAATGAACCAAATGGATAGGGAGCGTAACTTGCGAAAGGACTCGTAAGTTGAACTCTGAACCGGTTGAGGTATCCACGTTGGTGGTGATGGAAGGCTGCTGGCTAGCGCTAGATGGCGACGGGACCACCGATCTTGGAGGTGACATCATTGGACGTGGATATGGATGCGCGCGAGGACCCTGGCTCTGTCCCTGGTCTGTTTTCGTCCGTCGGTCACGTCCTAAGCGGCGGAAGGTGTGCACAAGCGCCTTCAGCTAACTCCATCGGCCCTTTCCGACGTTGTGGTTGTCTCGCCGCGCTTCGAGCAGCTTCAATGCCTCCACGTCGCTCGCTTCGAGGATCCCTGCTTGATCAGGCGACCGTTCCCTCACAGTTCGGTCATCCCGAAGATGGCAAACCTCTCCCCCATTCTGGATGTAACCACTGCCATCCGGGGGGTGAAAACCCAGGGCCATGTGCTGACGCGACAGGCATTCTGGGTATTCATTTCTTGGATGATCTCCGGCGGGAATCATGCCTGGCCTGTTACTCCTTGAACTTCCAGGATGGGCCGACGTCAGGCGGGGGGCTGAGCCCTGTTGAGCTGTGCCTCAGGGACCCTTGAGCTACGACGTTGCGAAATTGGGGGTGGATGAGAAGGACGAGTGTTGGACATGAAGGCAGGCAAGGCGAGTTGTATATGCGTGGCACTCCTAGACGATCGTTTAGTACTACTGTCATACTGGTATTCCAATCGAAACCTCATACCTACCAAAGTATCAGATGAAGTCCTAGATGCGACGTGCTAGACGCCGATGGCAGGTCTTCTGGGATGGGCCTGTCGGATGTTGTGGTATGGAACGGTGCGGGAAAGATACGACCAGGGAGACTTGGCAGCCTTCGAGTAACGCCCGCCGAAGTGGAGAGAGCAACGCAGGTGGTCCTATTCACCTATGATACTCCGTTGAGCTGAAGATGCTTGGTTCGAGGACAAACAACGTACCTGAGACGATATATGTGCACCAGGGAATCCAAAGCGGCAGCATCGGGGGCTTAAGCGAGGCTCTGTCGGGGCAAGGCAAAGTATGAGCGTGAGCCTTATGTAGCTTTGCACCAGGTAAACGCGTCAGGTTGGCTAGCTCGACGGTTGCAAGGGGACTGATCATGCCACCGCTCGCCATTGCTCGCTGGTTGGGGCGATGCGGACGTCATTTCCGCGCTCCGACATGAGCTTGGGGAGGCTACATTGCCACAGCGTGATTTTCAAGCTTCTGCAAGTGCGCGAAGGATGGCCGTAGGATTGAAGTAGGTTGGCATCTGGATTGGTAGTATGCAGTTGACGATTACGGATGGTGGTCTGCGCAGAGGAGCATCTCGACACTCGAAGCTCTAGCTTCTGACCCAGCTGGCGATGACGTCGAGTATGCCAAAGCCAGGGAAGCAGAAGGAAGCGACAGCAGATCCGGCTAATGTGCGTTGACCTTGATGTTTGTTAGGACTGGTTGAAGTCTATTGCACATGAGGCGCCGATGTGGTTGAAGTGGACGCCACGATATCTACTTGGATGTTGTTAGTATCGCATATCGAGAGATGAGTGCAAGTGAAAGATCGAACTAGGGGTGTACAACATAGAAGCGATTCACGTACCATCCGGGTGGGCGTCTCAACTTCGAGTCCAAGGCACACCCTACTACCATGTTCCCCTCCTACACTCCCGGCGAGACTCCGCTTAGAATGATGCACCAGCCCAAGCAGACATCAGTTAGGGATGTTCACAGAGTTTTGGCGCGCCTGCCTGCCATAGCTGTGAATTGTAGGGCGCCGATGACGATGGGAATGGTCTTCAGCGCAGGATAGGATCTCGAGGCTGCAATCGGTAGCCCATCGAGAGCTGTGAGACCAGCCAGCCAGCGAGAGAGGTGATGCTAGGCTGATAAGGGCAGATTTGCAAAATGTGTGTATAGGAACGACAGGGGCAAGGTCAAGTTTAGGGTGACGGTCAACGGAAGGTGGCCCGCTGATCCCGGATACTGATGCACGCGTTGCCAAACAAACCTCATCAAATCCAATTGCTTTCAAGTTCGAACTTCATTGACACCCACCTGTACGCGCTACTCTGCAGCTCCCAACCCATGGACAAACGATCATGAGTTCGAAATCGAGATTGCCGAGTTGAAACCGTGAGTACTGATAAACACCTGGACTACAAATACAAAATTAATAGAACAAATCTGTAGCCTGCTACTCCTAACAGTTCACAGGCAACACTAAGCTCGTTCATCCATCTGGCAGAGTATTTGGAACGACGAACCTGCGGCTGCCTACCCAGAGGTCCGTGAGTGTAGTCCCCAGTCAGGTCGGTGCGGAGCCGTGGTTAACATAGTAGATGTTGATCGTTTGCCCCGCGTAGAACGTCCCACCATTCACATGCGCCTGGTTCAAACCTCCAAACACGGCGGAGGGGGTGTTGATATGCCCTTCAACACCAACCTGAGTGGATCCTCCTTGATGAACTATATGCAAGGGGGGCGGAAGGTAGGAAGGGACTTGTGAACCGGTTGGAGTGTTCCCGCTACCACTAGTGGAAGGTTGCTGGCTAGCGCCAGACGCCGGTGGGACGACTAATGTCGGAGGGGATGTCCTTTGACGTCGATGTGGAGGTGCGAAGGGCCTCCGGCCTTGTTCCTGGTCTGCTCTCATCCGTCGGTCACGCAGGACGCGTCGGAAGATTTGTACGAGAGCCTTCAGCCATGACCATTGACCTCTACCCCGAGGCCCCGCTTGATCGGGTGATGGCTCCAATCTGGTCGGCACATCCCGATCACGATGTATCTCGCCATCAACTTCTCCATTCTGGATGCTGCCCCTATCCTTGGGCGCCAATATTATCTTCGAGAGGCCGTTGTGTATGGACTGTCGACGCGAAAGGCACTCTGGGCGGTCGTCTCTTGGAGGGTTTCCGGCAGGGATAAGGTGAGAGCCGCTGCTCCTTGTACCGGAAGGATGGTCTGGCGCCGGGTGGTGGGTTGCATCCATTTGGTTGTCGTTCTGGGGGTTTCTCTCCGGCTGAAACCTTTCGGATTGGGACATGGGTGGGAGGGCTGGAGCTCGATACATGGAGGCTGAGAGGTTTTGTGTCCTGGGCGACACCTCCGGGTAGTCGTTAATACCGCTGCTACCTTGATTATCCTAGTTGTAGATCTCTTACCCGCTATATGACAAGATGAGGACCAAGATGCGGCGTGCTCAAGTCCAATGGCAATTTCCAATATAGAACAAAGGAGAGGTGGATAGCAAGACGGCGCCTTTATGGTTGAGCCTTTATGGTTGAGCCGAGGTAGTCAAGGTTGTAGAGGGAGAGGAGGAAGGTAGGTGTGAACGGTAAAATGTGAGGGAGGTTGTGTCAACAGCGTCAGATTCGGATCAGGGCACATCCTATGGTTGTGGGAGGATTTCTACTCAATTCTGAGTTGTGGCTGAGCAGGAGCCCTT
Source organism: Coprinopsis sp. MPI-PUGE-AT-0042 (assembly GCA_020736565.1). Taxonomy (NCBI): domain Eukaryota; kingdom Fungi; phylum Basidiomycota; class Agaricomycetes; order Agaricales; family Psathyrellaceae; genus Coprinopsis; species Coprinopsis sp. MPI-PUGE-AT-0042. The sequence goes on along the minus strand of JAHBOF010000005.1, from coordinate 208,468 downwards.
TACCGCGATTGCCGCGCCAAGCACCGGAATATTACGGCCCGTCGACCTGAGCACTTCGAGGCCCTGAGCCTTCAAAGATGTAAAAAGAGAAGTACCACGCACTCCCCCGCCACGGCGAAGAATCTACGACGCTCTCCCGAGTCAACAAGGCTGCTGCCCTGAATATGATAGGGAGCTTATGCTAAACACTAGCAGACCATATAGGACCTGGCGCCAAAGATTTACTCGCCGACACTGGCGTTTCCCCTTTCCTCCAATCCCTTCCAGATTTTGAACCGATCCTCAGCTTTTACTTCAACTCATTCACTAAAGTAATAAGCGACCAACCCGCCAACATGCGCTAATGACGATCTTTTATCGGCAGGAGACAGTATTCATGCCGAGGACGACACGGTAGAGGCCAACGACGTTGCGATATGAGGTTGAGGATGTTATGAGCCGGGGCCGACACTATAGAATTAACCTTCGTTGCACTAACACAGGGACTAAGACGAGATGTCTGTGATGCGATTGTAATCGCCAGGGAAGAGATGCCGCTCACCACTAATAGTAGAGGTACAGGACCAAGAAGAAGAAGTGACCCATCTAATCCGAGATAGTTGGCACCCATATTGGTTTGTAGTACCTCTTATCGAGAGGTCCGCAGGAGGGCTATCGGAGTTTCGACGTCCAAATTTGGTGTCCATTAACAAGCGCAGCGCACACGAGGCCTCCAGCCTTGACAGTGTTACCAGCGTCCACATGTAAACCATAAACCCCTTTTCGCCATACCAAATTCGAATCCAGACTAATGTAACAGCCACCATGCAAGGTTAGACCTTTAGTCAGTGTGTACCTAATTAGTGAGATGTGGCCAACGACCATGGCGATGGAACCCTGGAAGTGCGGACTGCGAGACTAGCCCACTGTACACCGAAAAATACCTGATAATCACAAGAGCAACTGCGCAGAAACGTGCAGAAGAACGACGATGATCGTACGCTTGAGGGTGTTGTAGATCCCAGATTGATGGATGCCATCCTGATGCCGAAGCCACACTCGCCATCAATCCAATCTTGCTTTCAGACTTCATCGACGCCTACCGACACTCACTCGTGTGTCTTAGCGTCTAAAGTGGCTGGCTTCAGCGACCAACCGAGCCAGTGGGCGACCGTGAGCCCAGCTCATTTGCCTTCCGCGGCTCTCTCCTCTATTCCCTCGACTATCCTGCCGTTCTCATGTCGACTCTCATTACTCATTGCTTACAGCGATGAATGACAACAACGTTCTCCTCCTTCACCACCACCATCACTATCCTCTTTCCACAAACGATCTCTTGAACCCCCTCCTCTGGTCAGGTGGCGGATAATAGTTCAGTGCTGCATTGCCACATATGGAAAGGCTATCTTGCTTTCGAAAGCAATCCTACTAAGTCTCTCCTTGAGATATCAGATGTGAACTGTAAAAGGGAGTGTTGAAGCTCTTGGAGGATAGATGGGAGGTATGTCTCGACTGTTTGACTCGGCCTTCCCCTTTTTGTACATTTATCTAGGGCTCTGGGAGTCTGTCTCCGTAGAGTGAATCCATGCAAGCTCACCTTCCGCCACCCTGCTCGCTCACCCCTTCACATCCTGCGCTATCCTCCCATTGCGACTTTCATCTATTCCCGCCCTCCTATTGCAGCTGGGATAAAGGACGGCGGCTACTCCTCTCCTCCTCTCTTTCCATCGCTATCACCACCACCGTTGTCATCACCTTTCTCGCCCACACGCATCAATCCTCGTACTCTTACTGACCCTCCCTTTTGCAACAGGAAGAAGAACCAGCAGAATGCAAACCCAAATGAGATAAAATCGACTTGCAATTCGATGATAAAATATCCAAAAACTGTGCAAACCATCAGAAAAAGGAGCGTGCCTGTGAAGCCGTCAAGTCTGACACTAAAGGTGAAGAGGAGGGCGGTAACAGCCAGGGGAGTGGAATGGTCAAGTCAGCCGATAAAGAGTCGGAGACTGGTGAACGGGGAGGTGCTGGTCCTCAAGAAACCAGGGGAGGGGGGCGATAGTGAGGATGGAGAAAGGAACGGGAAGACGAAGAGGGGCCAGGGCCGAAACCTCCTGCATAGTGAAGGAGCCGGTAGCTGTGAGGATTACGGACACGCCGAGGATAACTGTCATCAAGGATGATTTCTAGGCGATTGGGCTTAATTATCGCTCTGTCAGTGACGTGTGTACTGTTTTTTCTTTTTCTTTGGCCGTTGGTGGGCCAACTGGGTGCACCATAATGACATGATCTTTTGGGTATCATAGGCGCGCATTTCCTGAATGCTTTCGTTGTCACATATAAACGGAAATGCAGTCCTTTCGCACTCCTTGTTCCCCCATGTGGCTTCACAGTCTCGTCTTTCACGCCGTCAATGACATGCTCTCAGTGGGAGCCAGAAATCGTCGACTCTTGGCGCACTGGGGCTTACCAGTGCCTGTATACCCCTTGCAACACATTCTTACACTCGACCCAAACTGTCTGCAAGTCTGTATCTGTACCTGTTCATGGTTCCCCCCGGCTGTCCGTGTGGTCGTGCATTCCCCTTGCAGAGTCAGAGCACCACTGCAGTGACTGCGTTACGGACCAAATTTCTTGTGGTCACCTGGGGCCTCAGCATTGAGCGTCTTCTTTCACCCGCTTTCCCTCGCCGCCGACGCCTTTCCGACGCCTTCACCCTCATTTGGACGACGGCGCGAGAATTGCTACCAGACCCTTCAGTGACTCGTCGGCTAGCTCGAGCTAATTAACGGCCTCAATGGGCTGGCAACAACGAATTTTGAAACAAATCTAAAAGCGAGAAGGGTGCACTCTATTATCAGAGATATGTTAGTGCTGATCATGGCGACCCCTGATCCGCCACGACGATCGACAGCAGAGGCCACGCTAGTGAGTGTTTCGTCGCTCGATCAGAAACATGATGTGCAAAGGGTTTCAAGCTTCAACTCGCATGAAACACCTCGTGGTGCATGGCAGCCCAAAGCTTTGCGATTGGCCCAGCTCAGTTTGTTTGGGGCTAGGCGTTAAAGAGGGCCCCAGCCCTTGCTGAAGCCAATGTATAGGATGCAAGCTGGTCCCGCATTGACCCGCAGATATCCAGAGCTAGCCCAGCTTAGCAGGCGTACGGCGGGGGAAAGCGAAAACACTGGCCACAGTCAGAGATCCAGACGGAGATGAGGGCCCCTCGCCGCGAAATAACACACCATCAATATAACACGTTTGAAAAGACCGTGGGCTGCAGCGATAGTCGGTATCAATCTCCCTCTCGGCGTTCGCACATAGAGCGCAGTTAGTCGGTTCCTGTGTGCATCTATTTTTGCCCACCTTGCGTACCTGACGTCCTCGAGGCTGAACGGCGAACGCGGACCCTTCCCCACTAGGTCATTTTGACCAAATTGAAACGATAATACATAATATTTTCTCCCATGGTTCAGGGGACCGGTGATGGGAACAGAACCATTGGATGGCTCCTCATGGGAAGCGTTGCTGGCCTACGGAAAGCTAATTCGACGGCTCCTGATGCGCCGCCGCCGTGGACTAAGTATTAGCGACCTATCCATGTCTCACAGACCTCTTACATACAGGTCCCGCATTCCTTAATATTCTAACCCCTTCCATTGTCCCCAGCGATGTATAAAAAGAGGAGCCCCTTTGCGCTACCATCCGTCACTTGCGCTGCGTCCAGCATCCATCCCCAAGATGGTTCTTGACGCAGTATTCCTGATCCTTCTGGTGAGTGTTGCTATCATCGCTCTTCTCCCAGTCGCCGTTTGCTGCCTTTTCCTGTTTCGTCGTAATGGCGAACGCGACTTTCACTTAGAGGTCAACTGCCCAGGGACAACGAGATTAAATCTGAGGGATATCTCCGACGCGAATGTAGACCGCGATGTCGGGCTACCTACTCCCTGGGCCCATGAAGGACATTTTGTGAGTTTATCTTTGACATTGTCGCCCATACTATATCTAACGTCCTTTGATAGCGTTATACGACGCGTCAACGCTGTGAGCCGACTGAGCCTCAGTGCTTCTCCACGAAGTAGGTTGTGAAATAGGTTTAACACTGCTCAAGAGTGTCTTCACGCTTGCTCATACACTTTCGAAGGGCTGCGAAGGGCTGCGAGCGCAAAGGTCGTGATGGTCCCCCGCCTCGCCGAGCAAAGCAGGATTAATATTTTCTGGACAAGAGCCCGTGAGGCAAAGGAAGAACAGAGACGGCCTAACGACATCAGCCCGCTGCCGTGTCTGTCAGATGGATCGAAATGGGGTGATTACTCCCAACGCTGGACGCTAGAGGGTACTGCTGGACAGGCTCATTCGCCTCCATCAACCTTGATACGCCGGCCGCTCTGTTGTCTTGCCATTATATTTTTGTGTCCCTAATGCAACACTCGCGTTCCATATCATCATTGTTTTTGTAGAAGTCTTCTGCCGGAGTACCTGATCGAAAGGGAGCTGGTTCAAGGAGGAGTGACATACACGAAAGCGACCCTGAAAATATCGACCTCCATGATCGGTAAGAAATGGCGGAGCACAAAGGTGACGCGGTAGTTTCGCGGTACACGTTGTGATACAACGTGAAGATGGCACCTGCCTAGACAGATCTGAGCCCAACGAGCCAATGCGATGGATTCATCTAACAAGGTTGGTTATGAGGAAAAGGTTAGTGATGATTTACCATGGAAGAAATATTGCTCACCAGCCGTGGTAAACACGAAGCAGAGGCTAAGGACGGAAGGGTAAGCTGATCTGCATCACGTCGACCACTCACTCGTACCATACGTCCCACTCTACGGCTCTCAGTCCATCAGCCACACGACTATGAGCTCGAAATCGATATTTCCGAATTAAATAAAAACCCAAGTATTGATACAACCCGTGCAACAAATACATTATTCGCGATTCGAAATTAGGGGCCCGCCTCATCTAACGAATCTGAGGGGAAACTGCTTAAACTTGTTCGTCCATCTGGTAGAGTATCCGAAACGACGAACCTGCGATTCCCTAGCCGGGGGTGTGCGAGCGCAATCCGTGCGGTGTCGAGCTGCAGCATACTGGGTTGACGTAGCACCCGTTGATCGTTCGCCTTGCGAAGAACGTCCCACTCCATGTGCTTGGTTTAAAGGCTAAAGGAGTACCGATATCATGACGCTCGACACCAGCCTGAGAAGATCCTTCTTGAGGAACGAAGTCGATGAGGAGCTGAAGCTGCGAGAAGACGCGTGCGCTGAACTTGAAACCGGTTTGAGTGCTGCTAGAAGAATGCTGCTGACCAGCACCAGGTGACGATGGGACCACCGATGATGGAGGGCACATACTAGGACGTGGATGTGGCAGCACGAGAGAACTCTTGGCTTTGTTCCAATCTGCTCTTGTCCGTTCGCCATGTCCTGCGCGTTGGAAGGTGTGCACAAGAACCTTCAGCCAACCCCATCGACCCTCTCCGACGACGTGGTCGTCTCCCTGCCCTCATGCATCTTCGATGCCTCCACGTCACCCGCTCTGACGGTCCCTGCTTGATCAGGCGACTGTTCCCCCATAGTTCGGTCATCCCCCCTCCTCCCCCTATTCTGAATGGTTCGTCTTGCGGGTGGTCCCCGGCAGGAATCATGCCTGACCTGTTACTCCTTGAACTGCCAGGATGTTCCGCCGTCAGGTGAGCTAGATGCGGCTGAGCTGTGTCTCGAGGACCTTCGAGCTGCGACATTGCGAAATTGGCCATGGATGAGAAGGAAGGGTGTCGGATATGAAGGCAGTTAAGGTGAAATCCATATGCGTGACACTCCTAGACGATCGTTTAGTATCATTGCTGTACTGTCGTTCCAATCGAAACATCATACCTACCAGGGTATAAGATGAAGTCCAAGATATGGCGCACTCGAGGCGGATGGCAGGTCTTCTGGGGTGGGCGTCCGTTATTCTTGCGTGCAACGGTGCGGGAAAGATACAACGAGGAAGATTTGAGGAGGCTTAGAGTGATGCCCACGGAAGTCGAGAGAGCAACGCGAGTGGTCCTATCCATCTACGATACTCCGTCAAGTCGGCAAGGTGGTGTAAAACGGTCTGGGAATCGATGGGAACACGCAGAGAGCTAAGCCTGTTAGTTGCACGGCTCCCTCGTCTAACCCGGTCCAGTTCTGAGCTGATCACCAGCGTTTCAGCCATATGGCATGAAATGCACGGTGCCAAGTAACGATTGCTTGCGGATTGCCTGCGCTGATACGGTTTATAGTGCAGAGCACCCGCAAGGACATTCGGGATAGCCACCGGGAGATGTTGTTCGCTTGTCAGGACGATGTCAACAAGTATGCCTAAGATGAGTTTAGAGACCTGAAGATGCTTGGGCTGAGAACGAACAGCTTACCTGATTCAGAGACAACGCTTGTGCACCAGTAAGCCTCCGCCAAAGCGAAGGAGAGTGTGATTGTGAGCCTTACCCGGCTTGGTACCAGATAAACGCGCCAGAGCGGTCAACTCGAAAGTTGCAAAGCGACTGATCATGCCGCCGCCCACTCGTGGTAGGTAGTGGAGGCGACGCGGACGTCATTTCCGCGCTGCGACATGAGGTGTATCACCAAAGTGTAATTGCCGGACCTATGCAAGTGCGCGAAGGAATGCCAGTTGAACGTTGAAGTACTTAGGTCTGCGTCTGCCGAAGTCGTGAATTGGTAGCAAGCGGATGACGATCGGGGATAGTGGTCCGCGTAGATGAACGTCTCGATTCTAGCCCAGCCATCGAGGATTGTGCGATCAGCCAAGCTGTCCACCAGAGAAACGAAATTGGGGGTGAGAAGGAGGTGCAGAGAAAGCGTGTGCATAGGCTTGGTGATGGCGAAAGGACAACGGCCAAGTAAGCCAGGCTCGTGTGACGATGCCAACAGTCCGATCCCGGATTGATGCATGTCATGTTTCCCGCCAAACGCAACTTTCGCGCTTGGAGCCACTGCGGCTGGCGACAGTGACTACTAGCTGCAGCGACCAAAATTCTAGCTAAAAGATCGAACTTCGCCTTCTCGATTCCCTTCCCTGCCCGATCCTTCTCATTTCGACTCTCACCTAGCTCTCACTGCGACTGGCAGCGATGAAGGACGAAAACATCCTCCTAATCTAGTCTCACCATCCGCTTCACCCATATGCTCCCTGGCCTCGATGCTCTTATCAACACCCTCCAGCATTTGGAGCTCTGGGACATTGCCCCCATGTACCAACCCATGAACTCCTGCTTTGGGTTATCTTGCTCACCCCACACTCTACGGTATTTTCCCATCGTGCCTTTCATTTCCTCCCACCCCTCCTGTTCAAACCAGATATAGGGCAATACATACGCCCCTCCTCTTCCCCCTCCTCTTCCATGACCACCACCCAGTCCATCCTCATGCCCTGACTGAGCCGCTCTTTCCCTTCCTGGTGAGGAAGGGAACAGCAAAATTCAAACGCAAATGAAAAGAGGTTAACTCCGACTCCGACGCCAAACAATCAAGAACCACGCGACACGGCAAAGGAGGAGAAACGCCGATCGAACTGATCAAAAAAAGAGCGGGTTGGTAAACGGAAGGGAGCTGGTAATCGAGAGGCTGGGTGAGGAGAGTGATAGCGAGGATGGAGAAGGAGACGGTAAAGGGAGACAGGACAAGGAGGATGGGTCAGGGCCGAAGTTTCCAACGGTGGTGGAAGAACCGGTTGCTGCTATGAAGCTTGTAGAGACGCTGATAAAACCCATTCACGAAGATGATATCGGGGGGATTAGCCTGAACTATTGCGGCGCCAATGGCATGTGTCCTGTTTCTTTTGTCGATCCAACTGAGTAGCCCTTGGGCCCAGCAAACCTCCCTGGAAACCATCCCAGACTTAGTAACATGCTCTCAGCGGAGACCAAAAGTCGTTGATTCTAGTGTCGCTCCAATTCTGGGCTATGACTCCCAAGTTCGATGAGCGCCCTTGGTAAATCCACACTCGAACGGAGATGTGCAGACCGCTGATCGCCCGCAACACCTCCCCTTGAAACACATTTTACATCACGCGCCAGCCGTTCTTAGCTTTCTCTTTATGTCTATGCTCATGTCGTCCTTGCATGAAGGTGCAGGCAGAGCCACGCTCCGCGACGCTTCGAGTCCGAGTCGGTTACCCGCACCAATTAGCGACCCGGGCCTCGACAGGCTAATTGTGCTCTAATTGCACCGAAAACGAGACCTGAATGTCACGGGCATCCACTTCATCTCGGTTTTCCCAGCCTTTGACAGTGTCACTAGCCAGAAGTGATGGAAACTATGCCAATTGAAGCAACCCGTCAACAGCGTTAAGCTTTCTACAAGGTGCACGCTTTATGGGACGTCATCTCCAGATCGTTCCATGTATGGGTCCTTGTTCCCACCCACCGATCTGCAAAGTATAAAAGCTGTAGCTCGTTATCATCTCCGTCCAGGACATTCGAGCTGCCCTCAAGAGTCTACCACCATGACTCTTGTTGTGGCATCCCTACTTGCTTTACTCATCGTAGCCATCCTATTACTCGCCCTGGCACTTTTGTCCCGCCCACTGCGGTGCTGCCCTCGGACATGCAAGTTGGACGGCATGTTTTCTTTCAAAGCAAGAAAGCAATGGGCACCCCTCTTTGGAGAAGAAACAATCGCGATAACAGATGCCACCGACTCGTCAGCGACCCGAAACATTCGTTCCCCCGTCCCTTGGGGGATCGGCGACATTGTATGTCAACTTCCTTTGTCAAGCACGACCAGCCTGCATCTAACCCTCCATGCTTTCCAGACCTATAACACCAGTCGCGGCGTTGGCCGTGTCAACGAAAGAGTTGAAGAGGAACATGTGAGCCTTTTTGATTCTCTCAGAGCCCCATAATTACTTACATGTGCCCTCGTCCAGGGCAATGGCTTCAGTATGGACGGCTACAGGCATGGCACGATTACGCGTCGTGGGCACCTCTAGCGTTGGGATATCACAAGGGTTTTGCCACACCCGTGATATCTCTTAGACCTTCTCCCGTCTCCAAATAAAAATAAAAATAGGACGCCCGTGTCTTTCTGTCAATTCATGTAGAGTACAACCACGATTCAGTGGTAATAATGTGTGAACGCTGAATGGTGTTCGATTGCTGATTTAATGGAATAAATGTACCCGTGCACCTGCGGAAATAGCTTCGAAATCTGACGTTGGATCTCTGAGGTATGTCAGGGACAGACGATCGAGCCCAGACATCTGGCGCCTGTCATGTGAGTCGGAGTTTCAACCGCATTCCAACCATAGGCGCTCGCATGACGACATCGTCCTTGCAAGAACTGGAGGTCATCAGCCCTTTGCGTTGAAATATACATGACATCTGGAACCCTTTGGGCATTTCTATTGCTCCTGGTCTATATGGCACTTACTGCTACTGACCAATGGCAAGTCTGGCATGACCCTGTGCTTCCACCTTCAATGGCAACATCAGGGGTCCGGTATCGTCGTGGTGTGATTTGGGATGATTTTATAACTAAATATCAACTATCGCAGGAGCTACCATATACGGCATTATGATAATAGCCTTGGGAAGTTAAAATAACGCTAGGTAGCTGTGGCCAAGGTGCACCACCCAGCCACTGTACGCCATCAATACAATCAATTGTGAGTTGAGCAGGGCTTGGCCATGCCTATCCTCATGTCAATGGTGACCAAAGATCGCAGGCTGTGTACAATGATCAAGTATGTCGTAAAGGTACCCGTCATCAAATGTCGCTGTACATATCTTGCATTATGGCGCGCGGTGGGTTTTGGCACCTCCGAAACCCCGACAAGGATGGCCTGTCTTCACCACCAATAACGTACGTCGTAGGCTCATAGCTTACGGGGTACATTGTCAACACTACAATCTTGCTGCTGCAGATAGCTTCTGAGGTCATTGGCCATAACAACCACTTCGTCATGCGTGAGAGAACCTCTCCGTAAGACGAGCATTGGCTATCGCAATCGTCTCGAACAGGCTTTCCCATTCATGCCGCAAGTCCAACATTGTGCGGCACCGTCGTTCTGCTGACTGAGATCACTCCCCAGCCACTCCGGTAACCTGTCTCATTAGTATCATAAGTCTCTCATTGTGCAGACCCATCGTCCGGTCGATAAGGTGTCACCTCGCCGCCATCCCGGGAACCCTTCTCATGTGCATCATAACTCTCTCGTTGTGCAGGTGAGTCGCTCTGTTTTTGAGGGTCAACTCCGCCATTGAGACAGTGCAGATCAGTGTTGGGCGTAGCTCCTAGGCTGACCAGTGTGCAGTCGTAGGATACAAATGCAGCAGGATGACACCGTTGGTGACGGCAGTTCTCTTGGAATAAGGTGCATTCAGTCTTAGTTGGGGTCCATCAGCCTATTATTAGATTGTACAGGTACGAGCATATCGGATGTCTACACTAAATGAACCGAGATCGGTTGAACTAGAAGATCGATCAGGCACACGGCTGAACACCTACGCCGGTGCTGCCTGCACCCGAGCCAGATTAGCTGCTTGCTCGGCGTCCTTCTTCATTTGCTCCCTTCGCTGCCGAAGTAACGCGAGCGCGGATTTCTCGGGTACGACCCGTTGGACATCCTTGGTGAACGCGGGGAAAACTGGTTCTAGCCAGATGGTCAGCACGGCGGATCACATAGGTAAAAGCTCTGACCATACTTGTTCCACCACTCTACAAGACTATCAGCCTCCTTCTGCTCCTCCGGGTCTTCAAGGAATTCTATAATTGAGTTATAAAAGGTTTCTGAGTCCATCTCTTCATCCGCACGTGAAAAGGTCTGCGTTGACGATAGCGCAAATCGAACCTTGGAAAATCGCAATTCATCAGGTCCAAAATCAAGCACACTGTAGCGCCAAATCGTTGCCTGCGTTGCCACATACGCAATAGAAGCTTTCGTGACAGAGTTCATGTTATGGAGACGAGCGTTTCCAGCTCGGGTCGCAGTTCTGTCTCCATCAACAGAGCTCGGTGACAAAAAGATATGTTTAAAAGCCTACGACAAGATTAGAATAGAGCAAAAGACCAGAAACCAAGAGAACCCGAACCTTGATTAGAAGCTGATTTCTCAGAAGACCCTTCCAAGGGTCGCTGGGGTCGCAGGTTTCGTTCTCATACATGCAGTGAGGCCACTGCGTGCCTGAGACCACCATTTCGTGGTTCCGTAGGCGCTCCCGCTGACTGAAAGTAATGGTGAGCCGGGAAATAAGAAAGTAGAGTCAGAATGCTCACGCTGTGTCGTCCCAGTCTACACCTACAGGACACAGCAGTCTGCCAGTAATGTCGTGCTCAAACCCTCGACCAGCCTTGGCGTTGCGCCGTAAAGGAGGATTCACCAACTTGCCTTCAGTGATCCAGTCGATGATGACGGGTTTGAGGCCTTTTGTATCGTCAGAACGAGCACTATTCACCCCTGCTTGGATCTGGAAATAGCCCAGTGAGGTTCGATCCATGCCGTTTGCATCAAATTTGGAGCACGTACCTCAGTGCAAATCAGCTCGATGTCTGTCCCAGCAGTCTTCAAGAGCTCTTCAAGACCCGGAACGATGTTCAGCAATTGCCGATAGACCCTATATTCTTTACGTGCTCTGGTAAATGCTTTAATGACAGCCGGGAAGGGATGATGGCAGTAGTAGCTCACCGAGCACTGTCAGGGCGTTTGTGAGTCCCAGCATCCATAGACATTCCACTCACAATGAGAGGCTGAAGGTTGGTGAAAGCGAATACAGTTCTACCAAAATGTCTGCCATGGCGACGAAAGGCACTAGCCTTTGCCCTACTCGGACAGTTCAGTTTCAGAGGAGAGGAGCACCGCATAGTGAGCACACATACGGTTTTTTTCTGGGTGCGGACTGCAGGCCATGGGGACGTTTCCGTTTCCGCGAACTGTGGATGGTGTCTTCAGTACCATAGCGAGGGCTTGGAGAAGAGGAACGAGATGAAGAATGGGTAGCAGTCTGAGTCCGAATCAGACGAAGGGGGTCGGGATCGTGGTCGAGAGGGCATCCTTGAGAACGAAGGGGTGCGGGAAGGTACATAAATCCCATAGCTAACTTATAGGTCGCTCAACCGGGACCTTTTGCGTGGCGGTATTACACTTGATTAAACCTGTCTTCCATTGAACATGCCAGTGCCAAACGATTCCGTCTACACGATCGAGATTGGCGTCGGTTCTGACATACTGTACGACACAATCTGTAACACAAATGAATGCCGGTCCTTTAGTGGCGCAAGGTGCAAGCCAGGTCGCCGGAAATGAGGTGCCTTATTTCGCCTTGTTCGGGAGCATCACCAGCGGCAAAACAAAGTCGAAGCCTCAGCCGAACACTGCGAAAGTGTTAGCACAGCAGAAAACCCCATTCAGACAATGGAAGCAACGTCTTACACACTGTGAGTGGGATACCAGGTCCTCAGACCATATTCCCTACGGAGCAGCCGGTGCTCGTGTTCAGGATGCAAGGTGCTCAAATCATTATATTCCCTATGGTGCAGCCAGTGCTGGTGTTCGACAAGTTGTTGTTGAGGAGCAGCAGTGCCATGGCGCTGCAACCTTTCGCTAATGACACCTTGTGCAGCTGACCTTGCTGAGGTTAGAAAAATGGGAGCTGGAAGGGCTGGGTGGGTGAGTAGAATAGAGAGCCGACGCTCTGTACAACCACGACAGGCAACAAGGTCGCAAAAGTGAGTGTCCCGTTCCTCGGGGGCAATGCAACGGCTCACCGTCGCACATTGGATATGCGTAGAGCCAGGTGGCGATGGTGTGGCAGGTGCTGTCCTCATGGGAAGAGCTTGAGCTGCTGGACGAGGTGGTGGAGGCAAGTGGTTGCGTCCTGACTGCCATAGACCTGAGGGTAGGATAACAAGGCAATTCCATCTTGTGAATAATGTCTGATAGAATGGAAACAGACAGAGAAGAGTCTATAAGAGTGAAAGAAGGATGAGAAGATACACAAATGTCCGAAGAAAGCCATCCATAATTTCCGATCGAAATCAATTTGCCGGGTGAGGGTTCGTTCAAGACCGAAGAATCTCCTGGCTTCTACCCACCGTTCCTCACCCGAATACAGCACGCTGATGCAATTCATCCAGCTCTTCTTCCACAAAATCTTCATCGTCAAGAAACTGCGGGAGGTTTTCATGACTGTTGGCTTGATGCTCGTCATCCAATAACTCCTCCTCTGCTTCTAGAATAACATTCGGATCATCCTGTTCGATATAGATGCTGACTTGTTCACTGTTGGTTCGCTGGAAGTCGAATCCTTGCTCAGTAGAGGGTCGAGCACCTTCGCTGTCCCCACCTTCGCTAGCGGCTGAGCTGTGGTCATTGCCACTGCGGCTTGGGCCAGCCTGTGAGCCAGGCAGGGAAGTACTGTCGACCACGGCACCGTGGTTGCTGGTAGTGGTAGTGCCATTTTCATGGGAGTAAAGGTGTCCAACACCCAAGCCCCAGTGGAAGCGCATAAGCATGTCTCGATCAACAAACCTGCAAAGAATTAGCTCAATGGGTAAGAGATGAACATTTTGATAAACGTTACCTGTTGACTAGGTACTGCTTCCAATCACGAGAGCTCTGTGCACACAGAGAAACACTCTTGCTAGGCTTAGCTGGTCCCTGTGAGAAACGAGGAAGGATATGAGAAGCTCGAAGAACTTCAGAAGGGTCAACAAAGCCAAAGCTTTGAGAATCATTGAGGGGAGCAAACTCAAGGACGTCCAGCCTCTTGGAAAGCCATGTTTTCTCTCCCTCCAATGGTCGGAACCATCGTACCCAGAGAAAGTCAAAGCGCTCCCAGTGGTCGATACTCCCTCCTTGTCCAGAAAGCATGGCGTTCACATGGAAGATACCAAGCACCCGTCCGTGCAAGAAGTGATGGTTGTCCTTCTCCTTGTCATCTGGGGATTGCGCTCGAAGAAGCATGATGTCGCGGCGGTCAGTGGCTGGGTTGACAATGTCGTGGTCTTGACGAATGTCGTATGTGGTGTAGTTGAGGTACAAGAGTTTATGCCGAAAAATGCGCTGCCCTTGCAAGACAATGTTCGAGGCCTCCAAGGGTGCCGCTGGATCATTTTCTTCATTTGAAACCTCTCCTTGTGCCTGTGATAAACGGTGCTTGATGCGTGGAAGTAGATGGCCCTTCAACTTTGAGACAAAGTTCTGGCCCATGGCTTGAGGTTAGCACTGCAGACTACACGATAAGACGAGACTTACCTTTGCCGCTGGGTCTTCACGATGGCTTTCCATGAAACGCCCAAGGTAGACAGGAGAGTGCTGGGATTTTCCGATAAAGTAGCGACCTGTGGGGACTGATGGAAGAGCACCTTCATCATCATCTGGAAGAAGCAGCTTTCGAAGCCGGCTGAGTCTCTTTTGCCGCATCTGGATTTTGGAAAGCTGTTTTGCTACATCTCTCTTGCTTGTACGGCGGTAGTTTGACTTGGGAAATCTGTGGTATAGTTCGCTCTAAACGGGTGATTAGGGACGACTTCTCACATGTATTTGCAACTTACCACTTGAGTCGAATAAGAGTCAGTTGTTCCGAACATTAAGATGCTGTTGACGACATCTCCTAAGGAGTGGTAGGTGTATGTGCTGAGGGACAATGATTTCAGGGAGTTTCCCTGATTCTATAGACACATTTTCAGATCCTTTGCTGAAGACAGGGTGTTCCCATTCATACCTTTCGTAGCGGCCTTGTCCATTGCGGCGAGGGTACCTGCAGGTTGGCCTAGGGGAGTATAAATGAGACTGTATTCGGTGCTGATCAGGATCAAAGCAACTTACCTGGAGGTGAAGGGTTCTCGTCTGCTGGCAATTCCTTCTCCTTCCCTTTCTTCTTCCGCTTATTTTGAAAAGTGTCGGAAACAGAGCTTGCTTTCTTTCTCTTGGCTCCACTTGAGCGTTCTTTGGGTAGAGGTTGGGCCAGCGGGGGTATTATAAGTGTGAGAGGTGCTGGCTGACTCCTTCCTGCCTGAGCAGGTGTTGGTACTGGCTCCATTGCCTCGCCATCCACTACCACTTCTCCTTGCTTTTTTTTCGGGGCCTTCCTTCGCTGGCGGGTGGCATATTCCTTGTCCAGCTCCACTGTTCCGTACTTGCGACAGGTCTTCTTTTCGAAGGTGCGAACATCCTCACCGAGTGCGTGCGTCCATGTCTTCAGAAGATCAAGCGTGTAGTCAGAATGCATCCTGAGCTTCGCAAGACCGTGCCAGTAGGAGAGGGAAAAGAGTAGATTCATCGCCCGTTTGTTGTGAGATCTTGGGAGTAAGCCTTCGAAGGCAGCAAAAGAGCACTTATGTGGTGTTGAGATTTCACATCGCTGCTTGCCAAGAAGAAGGATACACACCTGGAGGATGTCCTCATAATCACGAGCAGCAAGCTGCTTAGCTTCTGAAACATTGTTGGAGAATTTACGAATGGTATCTGTTCCAAATGTTGGTATTTGGCGAAACCTAGAGATTATGAACTCAGCCACTGCATAGCAGTCAATATGAAGTAGCGAACCGCTCATCGAAAGCATTTGTCATCTTGATTTCTTGCAGAAGCCGCATTAGGTGTAGAAAGATAGCCTTCCATACACCCAGCTCGAACTCGTGGAGGATGTCCTGTTGCAAAAATAGTGAAAACGTCGAATCCAAAGGGGCCAAGATTCTTGGCAAATGCATTCTGAAAGGACGTCAGTTGGGAGAATAGGTTCGTTGCTAGTAGGTCACTCACTTCGGTTGGGACGAGAGAGTGGCTGGTCAGAGTCCTGTGGACATCTGCAGATGCAATGCTTGCGTGGTCGAGGTAGAGGGCTTCTCGAGCTTTGCGCACATCATATCGCCAGGCAGGGTTATCGGAGCGAGCAAGCTTGACCCTGTTCTTCTGGTCGTTGACCTTTCCCATATCTCTGGCATTATGGAGAGGGATTAGGCACCGAGGGCATGGGCAGGTGCCCTTTTGTCGTAAAGTTGCAATAAGAACCCTAGGTTATTAAGTCAGATAGAGGTTCTCATAGAGCAGCATGCCAATAGAATGGCTTACTTCTCGGGGTAGTCCGCAGAATAGGTGAAAATTCGTGGATAAAATCTCCGTTCAAGGCCATCCATCCACTTCATGACAATTCCATGTTGGTATGCCTCTCGAAACAAAGCATCCAAGAGAACATTCCATTGAGCATGGAATAGCTCACGTTTGCAGTGTGTAAGAAGAGGAGCAAGGCGGTACTTTGGCCAGGCGTCACCAGCCTTCTGAAGTACCCAGTCTTTGAAGTCGTCCTTGAGCTACAGCAACCCAGTCAGCACTCCGTCTATAGAAAAACGCCAAGCACTATGCTCACCTCTTCAAAATATGCAACTTGCTCCCCCATCTTGAGGCTAGGTTTGCAACGGTCGTATTTGGATTCATTCCCGCAGAAGAAGTAAAGTGGCCATACAGCAGTTGTTCCAAACTGTGCAAGCTGGCTCTTGTCTGAGCCAAACATAACAGCGATGACATGGCGAGGGCGGGTGCACCCAGGCTCTGGAGGGGACTCCTAAAAGTGATTCAGCTTCAGACAAGGAGAGACGAATGGTGAAGTGTAGCAAACCTGGAGGCTCTGGTGCGCTTCTGCAAATGCAGAGGATGAATACATCTCCCCATGAAGCCTAGCCTCGGGCATATTGGGCGACGGTTGCCAGCGAAGCTCATAGGGGAGCAGGTGGAAGTGCTCTTGAGTCGCCAGGCTGGACAGCTTCTCCCTGATCACATCCACCAAAGGTCGATGGTAGAAGTTCTTGATGCTGTACGGGTGGGTTCCAGGACTAGCAGATGCCGAGTCTAGAGGGACATCGATGAAGACTTTGCGACACTTCCAGGAGGTGTCTGAGAACCAGACCCCTAGGTCTTCACCATCTAACTGAATCTGTGCAGCGTCTTCATTCGATATGCCTAGAAGGGCGTAGACCTTTCTCCAATTTGTGTTTCGGATGTCGGCGGCTTGAAAGTCATCACTCCCGATGATGTCAACCAAGGCCTGGAATGACCGCACCGACTTTCCAGAGCCCTCCTTCCAATACCACTCTGCTAGTCGCAGTGCGCATGCGCTGGGAAGGAGAGCATCTAAAAGGGCCCTGTTAAGACCCTCAGATTGTTGCGCGTCCACAGTGGCAAGGTTGGCTTCAACAAGGTCGGTGCCGTCGACAAACCCCTCAGGATCAATGTAGTGAGGGTCGAAGAATGTGTAGTGCTTGTAAACCCCGAACGCATTTTTGGCAGTGGAAAAGGCAGTGGGATCGCTATCCGTTGCAGGCTCTGTTGGTAAGGAGGGTGTGGAGTGAACTGCTGGATTCAGAGGTGGGGGTGGAAGGGACGGCTGATTGCCTTGTGCAACCAAGTTCTGAGTCTTTAGAAGAAGAGCCGCCCTAGCCTTGATGCGAAAGCCACGCCCTCTAGGAGACTCTGGTGGAGTTGGAGTTGGCTGCTAGAGCGACCCGAGCGTGTCAAAGTACAGCTTGGTGGGCTCAAACAAAAGGTGCTCACCCTGGCAGGACTTGGAGGATCAACTGAAACGTTGGCCAGACCACCACTGGTCTGGCTGTTGACCTTCAGCATGGTCAGTAAACTGCTTTCAAGAAGGCGTTAGATAGAACATGACTTACAAGAGTTTGAGAGCCCTCAGCACCAGTGTCATCCACGTCCAGGTGTGTCACCCATTCAGCCATTTTTGAAGCCTTCTTGGATCTTCTTTTCCTTGGCTGTGATGCAGCTAGACTAGCCTGAGCCTGGGTTAATGCATCCTTGGCCTTGCTGCACTTTTTAATGTGGCCCGTTAATCCATTTGCTTGGCTGAACGAGCGGCCGCATCCTTCGCAGCTGAGGTCTGGCATTGAGCAGGTGTGCAGACCAAAGAAGGACTGGGATAGCTAATGTTTCAGTCAGTCTTAGCTTGCAGGGATTTTATAGGATGCCTACAAAAGGTGTTGATGCTGCTTCTTGGCTGTGGTAGGCGGGGGACGTCCAGTATGCGCAAGTTCGGAAGCAGAGGCGCTGGTAACTCGAATCGCAGTAGGCATTTCCAAAGCATGAGGGCTGCAGCCGCTCTGATCGCAGTGTAAACCCCGTCAAGCAGGAGGGAATCCGTCCCAGGTGGTGCCGAGGGTTAGCCTCGCAGATTGGCAGTTCTTCGGAGCATTGCAGCTCCGGAATCTGGGTTTTCAACTGCCCGAAATCTTTCCTGTAGCTGCCAGACCAGATACTACGGTGTAATGTAGTCAATGTTCCAGGACTCTCATCTGAGATGGCAGCGGTAGAGATGCAGAAGCACGTGGGAACCATCTGGCCGTTCGTGCCAGGTACAACTTGAAATTCAAAGTCCGTATCCTGCCTACAGGAAATGGGAGTCGCACAGCAGTTTTTGAAGCAAGCAATTAGGCATTTATACTAGTCTAGAGGATCTACAAGGTAAATAAAAGTACTCTAACACAACTGGTGCCCCATATGGTGGTCGCATACAAAATTCTGGCAAAAGGTACAGATGAGGTGTCAGACTGGGTCGTCATCCTGGGAGGGGTGCAGAAGCAATGTACAGGACCCAGGTCCAAAGCGTACGTTGAGAGAGGGGAGTGCAGGCATGGTCCCAGCAGGCGAGGCTGGCCTACTTGTACAGTCGGTCCACCACCTCTGAGTAGTCCAGAGTGGTTGCCTTTCCTTCCCCCTTGCCTCCTGCAGGGAGTCGGAGTTTGTCTCAGAAGACTGGAACATGGAGGCCTGGTTGAAAAATACCAAGCTTCCTCTGCCTGATGAACGGTCTGTGCCGTTTGTAATGTCTGTGCTGTTTTCTCGACTGGGTTTGACCCGCCCAATGGTCTGCACCACTCGAATCTCTGCAGAAGTCATCAGAAGGGCCCACATTATGAATGTCGTTATGCTTACGATCAATGTCCACATTGAAGTGGTGGAACAAGCAGGAAGGGTATAGAAGCGGCACCCATGGGGGGAGCTTGATGATGACGCCCATCTCCCACACCACCAGCCAGGTGTATTTGGTATGGTCAAAATCATGCCCTTCCCAGTATCTGTTAGCGCCAAAGGAGTGGAAGAAAAAGCAGGAAGTGCACCTGGGATAACAAATGCCATTACGATACAAACACCAATGATGTTTTTCGAATCCGAATGGGGTTTGCAGTGGACTCTTTTCTGACCGGGAAAATACCCATTAATGCAAAACTGGAAGAACAGTCCAAAGTGGGCTTCAATCTTGTGCCTCTCTCTGTTCCATTGAATACAGGCTTTGTACCGTTCTGCGACCTTGGGAAAGTATAGCCTGACAAGCCATGACATCCATCCTCTAAAAGAAAACTGGTCAGCTTTCTTCGTGTGGTTCAAAGCTGTACTCACACAAAGTTCTGGAATACTTTTAGCTTGAACAATTCCTCACACTCGGCACAGTGGTCTTTGTGCCACAGAGTGATCGAAGGCACCTCAAGAAGAGCTGTAAGCTTTGTGACCATGAGCCTAAGCAGCGGCGTACCTTGCCATAGGAACGGTGGTACCCCATAATCCCACCAAAGTGATCCCCTCTTGCACTGTTTGCACAGTCCAGCTATGCCTGGGGGTCATTCAGAGTAGAGCTGAGCAGCTTTTGAAAGGCTACGACCAGCTCGTCCTTCTCTGAGGAGCTGAGGAACAGGCAGGGCGGAGCTCGCACCACCACTATGCGATCCTCACAGTCCAGCAGGACAAGAGGAACCTTAGAGCCCCTAGAACTTAGGGTCAGTGTTTATCGCGGAGGAGAAGAGCCAAAAAAACAGCATACTCGGTAAATGGGAGCTTTGTGAACTCCGGCAGGTGCCTTTCCCACATGTCACTCTCAGGGGTCGCCATGGCCTTCCTGACCTCTGCACACCATACAGGGTTGTGGCGAAGACCAGACCAACCAGTCGACGAGTGTGATGAGTTGCTGACCATGCTAAATGTGTCTGAGCGATGGAGCTCCCCGTGTTGGAGAATGCGCTGCCGAAGGGAAAACAGCTGCTGGCCACGAGGATCTTTGGTATACTTGCTGGCCTCTTTCGCTCGCCTTCCTCCCCTATGGCTGTTCTTTTGCCTCGAGTCTGTGGTAGGCTGGAGAGGGGTGAGCGCAGGGAGTGGGGAAGAGTTGGAGTGCAATGGAGATGGAGTAGAGTTGGCAGACGGCAGGGACAGAGGAGAGTTGGGAGATGGCGGCGGCAGAGTAAAGTTGGAAGGTAGCGACGACAGGATAGAGCTGGGAGATGGCGAGGCCAGAGTGGTGTTGGGGTGTGACGAGGGTGGAGCAAAGCTGGAGTACGATGGGGGCAGCATAGAGTTTTGGTCTGGTTGATGCCGCGGGGTGTTCCCTAAGCGCAAGGCGAGGAGGTTCGCTCTCTTCGCAACCCTACAGGAACAAATCAGCCATAGGTCTGAGAAACTCAAGCAGCAACGCACTTCTTCTTCCTACGTCTTGGCCGAGGTGGTAGCGACTCTGCTGAGTCTGCACTTGCCAAACTGACAGCTAGGGGCTGAGAGCTTGAAGCGTCGCTTGAAAGCAGCGGAGTCTGCTGAGAGCTTGAAGCGTCACTTGAAAGCAGCGGAGTCTGCTGAGAGCTTGAAGCGTCACTTGAAAGCAGCGGAGCCTGCTGAGCCTTCGAAGCATTCGTGCGCCTGCCAAAAGATTAGAGATGGCCAGCCGAGACACTGGAGGAGACCAACATACATCCACTTGATACTGGGCGTCTCAAGCACCCGAACCGACCCCAGCGCCTGTTTGGCTCCGCCTGCCTTCTTCCCGAGCGATGACTTTGGTCGCTTTGGTCTCTTCTTTTTTGCCTTGCCTGTCGAGTCCTCGAGAGGGCCGCAAGAGACATCTTCTGAGACCTCGAGAGGGCTGCAAGAGACATCTTCTGGGGCCTCGAGGGTGTCCTGGATGTCGCCGCACAGGTCTCCGAGAAACACCTCAGAAGCAGGCGTCTCCTCATGAAGCTCGCTGCGAAGCTCGGCTTCGTAGTCAGCGACTAACTCCCGAACCGCATACCCAGACTGCAGCACCTGGATCTCCTGGTTGGAAATCAGTGGGTGGACGGACGGCGCATGGAAACTCGCCCTGCTCACCATGCGATAGAACAGCAGCGAGCACTCGTCTCTGGCGTGCAAAGCCAAGGTTTGCAGTGCCTGAAGTGGCCGACAGGGTGTCGGGAGCAGCAGTACCAAGAACGAAACTGCGAGACGGAGTGCTCACGCACAAAGCCTGCACGGAGGTAAGTCGACGGGGACGGAATAGAAGAGCGTGGTGGAGGCAGAGGGGAGAGAAGCTCATAGCATCCGAGCCTGAGAGACTGCCGATCGACTTACCGCGTGGATTGCAGGCCTGCCTCGCGTTGGCAAGCAGACTGGCAAAGAAGCACGAGGCGCGTTTGGCGGTTCCGCGTAACAAGCACGAGGCAGAAGGACAGGAGGACGAGGACAGGCGGTGCTTTTTCGATCAAACACTTCGAAGAGCTCAGTGGCTACACCGAGGCCCAATGCGAGGGGTACCCGCACTCTAAGCCTTCGAAATGATAGCACTGTGCTCAAAGAAGCGGCGTTTCATGGCTACCGAAAGAGACTGGAGGGAGGGCGCGCTGGCACAGCGTGCCTACTTTAGCCTATACGTCAGCGTATTGTGTGCAGCCAAATCTGGACCCGATCCTGCCGAATTTGGCCAACCCGGTGCGCCAGGGCCCAAGATCGTAAACTTAGCAGCCGGGATCTCGCCTATGCCTTATTTGGTGGTGCGGGGAGACAATTCCAAGTTGTTTATGGCTTTGGCTGTTGCATTAAAATATACAACGGGAACCAGCATCAAACAGTACGAAATAGTTGCTAGCCACTAGCTTTACTGCTGCCTCGACTCGAGAAGCTGCAGCAGAATTACGCGGTTTTTTATGTCGCTTTACTCCCTATCGAGATATGAGTCGTCCCAAAAACGGCCTGTGTGGCCCCAGACAGCACCTCCTACACTCCCTCCGTCGATTCGACGACGAGCAGCTCGGTCGTCTGATCCCCATCCGTTGCTTCCATGGTTGGAGATTTCGAAATAGCGGACTCCGCACCACTATCCGTCGCCCCATTGTCGATCGTCGCCTTCTTCACCAGCGAGCATGGGCGTGTTCATCCCGTTGCTGGTCGAGGTGATGAATGCGGACCCTCCGAATCCTGAACCTCCTGTCGAGCGTAATCTGGGTGGGTTTTTTGGGGGGGAGGTTGGCAATGATCTTGGCAGCAACGTCTTGAGCCTTTGGAAGGGCAACAGCACTCGTTGCATACTCTGGTGAGTTCCAAGAATATCTGGCCCACGTAGCGTTCCATTTTAACCAACGCGGCTGCTACAGCTGGAATAGGCACTTCGATGCCGACCCATGGTCAGAGTTCGCCATGCACCTCGCCAATGTATCGAGCAAGGCTTTGAATCGTTTGCGTTTGCACGAGACGGTGCAGGGGGTGCCAATGTCGAGCATGGCGTCGGCCGGTGTGTAGTCGGCAGGAGGAGGCTCTTCGAAGAGGGGGAGAGCGGGGAGAGGAGGTGAGGCGACCCGTTCCCGGACGGTGGAATGTTGGGATTCGTTTGATTTGGAGGCCTTGCGACTTGTGATCGTGTCGACGGATCCTCGCTTGCGCATGGTGGCCACACTCGATGCTGATGCTGAGCCCATCGTCTTATGCTCTGCCTCCGTCTTGGATGTCGAGGTGGTCGAGGTGGTCAAGGTGGTTGCAGTCGATGCGAGTGACACGAGGGGGACCGTCGGTGACGAAGGAAGGTCTTCGTTGGCTGTACGAGCAGGAGAGGATGCAGTTGAGCTCGGCATCGAAGCTGGTTTCTTCGTCTCGGGCACAGTTAGTTTGGGAAGCGGAGCAGCTGGACTTGATGTGGTCTTCTTGGCTTGTGTTGCCCCACCCACTGTACTCTTCTTCCCAGCTAGACTCGCCATCGACGCTTTGGAACGCAACGTCGTTGTGCTGGGCTTGGGATTTGACGGGGAAACAGTCGGCGAAACAGGCGAGACGGGCATTCTTTGGCAGGTCCACCAGGTGCGAGCTTTGTAAGATCGAGAGGAGGGACTGGAGGAGCCTTTTCTCTCCGCCCAACAGGACTTTGAGCGTTGCTAGCCGCAGAGGAGATGCTCAGCGCAGAAACTTTGCGCACCCACGGAGGAGCAGCATCGCTGACGACAGCTCCACCGGTAGGAGCAGAGGTCTCGCGTCCTCGTGCGGGAATGGCGACGGATTTGGTCGTACTAGTGCTTGCGGCTGAGACTGTGCTTGCTCTGCTCGTCTTGCGTGATCGAGGGAGACCGCCCGGCGAGAGGCCACTAGCAACGATGGGCGTGGTTGGTGTACCGAGTGAACCTCCTGCGCTGGCGGTTCGGAACGCCATATCAGTTGATTCTGTCACGCTCGAGTTGGTGCTGACAGCTGACATTGGATGTCCTGCTCCAGTGGTGTTGGTGGATGCCGTTGACAGTCTGGAATTGGGACGAGAAGAGAGCGTGCTCCTGGACGTCGTTGACACGCCCGACAAGGTCGTTCGAGAAGAAGCCGTAGTGCGCGATTGAGACGTCGCCGTTGTCGCATTCGTTCGAACACTCCCTCTCGAGTTCGGATGCGTATGAACGGGGGATTTGTTGATCGAACTCGAGACGGCTGAGCCACCACTCGCCTTTCTGGCACCCGAGTTGGTCTGGACACTACGAATGGAAGAGGCGGAGGAACGGGGTCGATTGGTAGTGCTTGTCGTTCCTCGAGAAGTGACGCCGGCCAGGGACGCTCGAGCAACGAGTGTCTTCTTGCCTGGCGCTGAGAGACTGGCGTTGGAGAGGGTGGTTCGTCTGGAGACGGCTGGGGATCGTCTTCCTGCGACTTCTTTGCCTTTTCCACCTTTGGCTTGTCCGCCTCTCGCAGTCGTACCCGCCGTCGAGTCGGAAGCTGCGTCTTCATCATCGTCATCCTTTCCATCGTCCGCTTTATCTGAACCGTCATCCTCTTCGTCGTGAGCCAGAAGGTCGTCGTCGTATTCTGCGGCTGCACGAGCTAAGTCAGCATCTTGAGGTGTCAACTTGGAATCAGGTCGTTCTCGCTCCCTCTCCCGCTTCTCGGCCTCCTTCATCCGCGTTCTCGTACTCGCCGCGATCTGCTTGGCAGGTGAATCCACTTCGTCATCACCTCCTGTCTGACTGCTGGTAACGGATGAAGAAGCCACGGATCGACTGAGGACGGAGGAGCTGACGGATGCAGAAGATAAACCCGTCGTGGTTCGTTCGCGTCGTCGAGAAGTGCCAACGGTGCTTGCACTCTCGTACGTCGCTGTACTCCTCGTTGACACGCTGCTCCTGACGGAGCTCGTTACACTCTCGGTACCCTTCCTTCGTGGGTTCATCGAAGGTGTAAGCGACGAGGTGTAGGAAGCTGATGATCCACCTTCCCTGGTTCGCGTAGGACGGTTGGAGGAAGGTGTACCGGTGTTCCGAGTAAGGAGCGAGACACGCATGGAGGACGCTGCGTCGCTGTCTGCGTCGATACGGGATGTGTGAGGATGTTGAGAGACGGGACGGAGGTGCTTTGAACGGGCAGAGGTGTTGTGGTGTAGGTTGGGTGAGTTTGAGCGGGGTGCGGAGGAGGAGGGTTTGGGGTTTGGGTTGAAGAGGTCTTCGAGGGGGACTTCAATATCTGAAAGAGCGTGAGTACAGAGTAGAGATGGGGAACTGGTGGCTTACAATTGCTGGTTTCTTTGAGAGCCCACCCTTCCAAAGCGTCGAATCCCCCTTCTTGACGAATTCCAATCCATCGCTTGCCAATCCATCTTAAGAGTTCGAGTCGAGTCGATTCCACGGTCGTACGGATGGGCGACGTGGCAGAGAGGAGAGGTGCGTTCTCCTCGTTTGGATGAGGACGAAGTAGAATAGAGGAAACCAACGTCTGTAAAAAAGATGTTAGTTCAAGAGAACGAAAGGAACATTCAAGGACACGAACCTGATAAACGCTCGCAGCCCAAGGCTCCTTGACACCTCGTAGAACCGCATTCATCGCCCACTCGACCTTTTCCCCATCTTCAAATCCCAGTCCATCACCTGAAATCCATCAGTTGAGGTTCATAATGGGAAAAGACTTCGATCAACAACTCACTCTCCATAATTTCCATCCACTCGTCCCTCGCAAAACACTCTTCGCTCTCTTTGCAGAGCAACTCGTCGATCCCTTTACGCGCCGAAAAGATGTTTTCGCGAACGGTATCGCCCCATGGTTCAATGACCGGTCCCAATTTGGCCAATGCATGTTCTGCAGCCCAGAGGAGCGCCCAGACGTTCACTGGTGTTGTCCGTTTACTCAACCCTTTTAAAAGACTATCCCGGAGTTTAGGATTCAGACTCGCAAATTCACTCGTACACCAGCCTTCTCTGAAGAGACCTACGAGTGCTCGTCGACTTCCTCGTTCAAGGTGGACGTTCTTGACGTCTTCTTGCAGAGAGAATTCGAGCACGCGAGGAACACGACGTGCACATTGTCGACAACGACATCCTCCAACGCCCCATCGACCTTGAGTGAGTTTTTCGTATTCGGCAAAGGGGAGAAAGGCGTGAAAGAGCCCGTGGAGCATTTCGTGGGCGATTCGGGCTTGGATTTCGTCTGTGAGGGATTGGAGGGAGAGGTACGCTGATGAGCGGAGGATGGCGAATGCGGTTGAGAGGTCGAATGTGCGGTGTGAAAAGATGAGGGTGCCGGTGTAGATGAAGCCGAGGGTAAAGTGCAGCGAGGCGGGTGTGAAGGGTGGAGAGGGGAGTGTGAGGGTGGGTGGTTCGCCGTTGGTGCCCTGAGTCAGGGCTTTGGAGAATGAGCCGAGAAGGGCGTCGTGAAAGTAGGGTGAACGAGATGCGAGCATGAATCGGTGAGAGGAAAAGATGGCGGTGGTGTTTTCGTGTGTTCCAGAGGAAGAAGAAAAGTTGCCCGTGAGCGCGATGTGGACGTCCGAGTAGAGACGGCTTCGCCACATGAAGACGAGGTCTTTGCGGAGCTTGTCGATTCGAAGTTCTTCTGCGTCGATGCCTAGTTCACTGGCGGATTCGCGAGAGCCTTCGCGTGTGCCATCCGTCATGAATCCTGCGTGTTCGCTCGAGTCAAAGAGAAATTCAAAAGCTTCGCCGAAACCTTGACCGGTGTAAAGATACTCTAGCTCGTTTGAGAAGAGTGCCGAATTGATCGAGGTTGATATACGTAGCAGCGAGGATAGGGATTGTTGCTGATTTGATGGGTGCATGGAGTTTGGGGTTGCGGTACGGTACGGGGAGGGTGAAGGTGTGCGTATCGATCCAACTTCGTGGTGTAGGCTTGCGCCGAGGGAGAGGGATGATTCTGCTCGATACCGAGGGTCGTCGTCGCCGTGGTCTTCAGAGGTCCCGTGAAAGTCTTCTGAGGAATAGGGGAGTGGGGAAGGCGATGCACTTATGCCGTTTACTCGAAAGTAACGGGATTGGAAGGATGGTGGTGCTCGTGCGTAGACAATAGCTGAGGAATATTTAGTTCCAATAGGCGAGAAAACTTGAGAATAAACGCACCTTTGTGACCCCAAACTTCGTCAGCCTTTCGATTGGCCATGATCGTTTTCCTCCTATCTTCATCCTCTCTATGTCCATGACTCGACCCGTACCCATTCACATGGCTGACGTCGAATCCTCCTCCTCCAGCTCCTATGCCCATGAACCCTCTCGTGTCGTCATCGTCCACCATCATCCCTTCCTCCTCGTTTGAGAGTTCCCAGACGACATCCGGAAACCGTTCTTTGGCGTCTTTGAACAGAGATTGGAGGTCAGCTTGCCATTGGGTTGTCGAATTCTTGATAGATTCTTGGAGAGAGGGTGGGGAGGCTGCTGCCAGTGTTGCGGCGACGGCTCGGGACATGATGAGCAATGGTGGTCGTTAGGTGGTATGAGGGTATATGTGGTATCTGGTTGCAAAAACCTAGTGAATCAGGATGAAAGATAAGGCATTCAGTAAGAGAACGACGAGCACAACGACAGAGGTTGAACGAGGAACTTGAGCTTAAAGGAACTGGACTAACCAACGACGTAAATCTGCGAGCTGCTTGACTCTTGCTCTGCGATGACGTTCCTCTTGTATCTGCTCTGTTTCGGAGTAAGAAATAAGAAGAAGAAAAAAAAGTCTAAAATGACATAACAAGTCAACCCTTTGCACGTTGTTACCATGCACCATTAGGGTACACACCTCAGTCTCCTCGTACGATAAGTTCCAGCACAACTCTTCCAGTGCTTGACTCTTTCAAACACACCGGCGCCAAAAAGTCCAAGGAGCCTGTGTGGAGTCAGGTACCGGCGAACCGAGCAACCAGAGTCGAGAACGAAAAAAACTGGCGCAGAGGATGGACGTAGAGAGGAACTGAGAAACAGTTGATTGGCTGACGCCCGTTTCCAACGCCACGAGGCTGGCATGCGCTTTTGCCTTTTTTTTGAGGTATCAACGTGGAATCTAGACGTCCTCTCTCCCTTTCCCGCTTCTCAGCTTCTTTCATCCGCGTTCTTGTACTCGCCGCAATCTGCTTGGCTGGTGAATCCACTTCGCCATCGCCTCCTGTTTGACTGCTGGTAACGGAGGAAGAAGCCGCGGATCGACTGAGGACGGATGAGCTGACTGAGGCGGATGATAAACCGGTTGCTGTTCGTTCGCGTCGCCTCGAAGCGCCGACGGTGCTGGCACTTTCGTACGTCGCTGTACTCCTCGTTGACATGCTGCTTTGGACAGAGCTCGTCACACTCTCTGTACCCTTTCTTCGTAGGTTCATGGCAGGTGTAAGCGACGAGGTGTAGGAAGCTGATGATCCACCTTCCCTGGTTCGTGTAGGGTGGTCGGGAAGGTGTACCGGTGTTACGACTGAGCAAGGAGACGCGCATCGATGAGGCAGCGTCGCTATCTGCGTCGATGCAGGATGTATGAGGATGTTGAGAGGCAGGTCGGAGGTGCTTTGAACGGGCAGAGGCGTTGTGATTCAAGTTGGGTGAGTTTGAGCGAGGCGCGGAGGAGGGTTTGGGGTTCGGGTTGAAGAGGTCTTCAAGGGGGACTTCGATGTCTGGAAGAATGTGAGTAGAGAGTAAAGATGGGGGATGGGCTGACTTACGATCGCTGATTTCTTTTAAAGCCCACCCTTCCAACACGTCGAAGCCTCCTTCTTGACGAATACCGATCCATCGCTTTCCAATCCACCGCAAAAGCTCCAGTCGAGTTGACTCGACGGTCGTACGAATAGGCGAGGTTGCTGAGAGCAGAGGCGCATTTTCTTCGTTTGGGTGAGGGCGAAGGAGGATGGACAAGACCAGCGTCTGGAAGATGTGAGTTAGAGAACGAAGGCAAGTGCAAGGACGCAAACCTGATAAACGCTGGCAGCCCACGGTTCCTTGACACCCCGTAGAACGGCATTCATCGCCCACTCGACCTTTTCAGCATCTTCAAATCCTAGTCCGTCACCTGAAAATTCATCAGTTGAGATTCATAACGAGAAAAATTACGCTCACTCACCCTCCACAGGTGTTCAAATCTCCCAGCCGAATCTTCTTCACCGACTGCACAACACTGTTGGTCTTTTCATCTCTCGTTACGCGTATCTTGTCTCCGCGTAGCCTTCTATCACCGTTGGACATGTCATTCGAGGCGTCGGCGTAGAAGGTGTCAATCAGGTAGAGACGCGAGTATTCGACGGGTGAAGCAGGATGGGAGGGTGAATCTGAGGATGTCTTTAGGTTGTTCAAGAGTTGGTTATAGTGCCTGTGTTGTGTGACGGACATGTTGGATTCGAACCGTACGTCTAGGGCGTCTGGCTGAAGCACTACATTTCTGTTTTCAGCTTTCGTCTAGCAAGATAAAGGATGAAACTCACCACTTTCCACTAGGACAGGTACGTGGATTCGAGCACCCGACCGCGGTTCTCGTAAAACGCCAACTTTAGCCTCTACTTCGACCAATCCTCCGAGATGTTCTGGTCTGGTGACGATCATGTGGTGTACGAAGTCTGCAATCTCCTTGATAAACTCGTCTAGTGGCTCGACGCCGAGGATGGAGAGTGAGAGTGGTGGAAGGTCGGATGCGGAGGCGTCTGCTCGTGAAGTTGAGGCCATATTGGTGTTCCCGTTTGCGCTAGCGTTGCTACAGGTTGCTGTAGTTGAACGGGGATGAGGAAAGGATTGAGAGCGCTGATGACTAGGTTTGGAGGATGCTGCTGGTTGGCTGCTCTCCGACTCTGGCTCTGGTGGAAAGACTGGATAACTTGGACGCGGCTGGTGTGGAAGCGCCGGTTGCTGCTGCTGTAACTGATGCTCGTGCTCTGCTGAGCTCTGGAGTAGAGGCTCTGGTTCGCGGTGGTAGATCGGTGTCGGACAGTCGTGGTGGTAAAGGAAAGCGGCTGGCGGTGTTTGGCGGCTTGATGATGATGGCAGCGGCGGCGGAGGAGGCTCGAGTGATGACATTGGAGGTGAATGCAATTCTGGCAGCCTTTCACCACCAGACATCATCCTCGTTGGTGTTGTCTGCGGTGAGCTGGATAGTCGTATGGCATCGAATGTCTGGCAAACTCCATCACTTCGTCCACTTGTTCGTCGAGCAGTCGATGGCCAGTGCCAACGATTCGCTCGACCTGCGAGTGTGGTGGAAGGTAGACATCGGGAGGAGGACCATAGGTAGTAGGAAAATGTTGGGTGGCTGTCACGTCGACTGAAACTTTGCGTCGTCGTGTCGAAGACTGTGCTCCCGATTCTCTGCGTTTCCGTTTCAAAGGAGGGGGAGGAGGAGAGGGCTCTGCTATCGTCAGCCTCCTGCTTCCTTGGTCGACGTAGACGATTGCGTTGGAAGTCGTCACGTCAAACAAGCCATTCCAAAAAGTCGTGGATACTGTGAGTTGGCGCAAAGTCAGCGCCTACGCCATGTCGAGGGACACATTTTCGAGCCGAAGGAAGGCATTGAAAAGAACAAGCAAACACACCTCTTCAGCATAGCGTAAAAAGTCGCCCCTTTCACCCCAGGAAAGCACAGTGTAAACGAGTTGGACTCAATGTGGTCTTCAAGTCCTCGACCTGCGCCGCACCACCCACTGTACGCTTCTTCTCAGCCAGGCTTGTCGTCGGAACTTTGAAGCGAAGCACTGTTATGCTTGGCTTTGGCTTCGAAGTAGAAGCAGTCGGCGAAACAGGCGAGACGAGCGTCCGTTTCGTGGGCCTACTATGTGGGAGTTTTGCCGGATTGAGCGTGCTAAAGACTTTATGGACTCGTAGGGTTGCAGCACCGCTGACGACAGCTCCGCCCGTAGGAGCAGAGGTCTTACGTCGTCGTGCGGGGATGGCAACGAATTTGGTCGTACTGGCGCTTGTGGTCGGGGCTGTGCTCGCTGCGACCTTCTTGCGTGATTGAGGAAGACCGCCGATGGGCGAGAGGCCGCTAGAGACGACGGGTGTGGTAGGGTACTGAGAGAACCTCCTGCGCTGGGGTTCGGAAAGTCATGTCGGTTGATTCTGTCGTGCTCGAGTCGGTGCTGACAGTTGACACGGACGCCCTGCAACACCGGTGTTGGTGGATGTCACTTATAATCGAGAGTTCGGACGAGAAGAGAGCGTGCTCCTCGAAGTTGTCGATATAGCAGGCAAGATCGCTTGAGACAAAGCTGTAGCGCGCAATTGGGACACCTCCGTCGTCGTATTCGTTCGAACACTTCTTCTCGAGTTTGGACAGGTGTGAGTGGGGGATTTGTTGGTCGAGCTCGAGACGGCTGAACCAGCCCTAGCCTTCCTAGCACCCGAGTTGGTTTGAACACTACGAATGGGAGAAGTGGAGGATCGAGGTCGGTTGGTGGTGCTCGTCGTTCCTCGAGAGGTGACAGTGGCGAGAGAAGCTCGAGCGACGAGCGTCTTCTTGCCTGGCGCGGAGAGGCTGGCATTAGAGAGGGTGGTTCATCGAGAGATGGCAGGGGATTGTCTTCCTGCGATTTCTTTGCCTTTTCCGCCATTGGCTTGTGCACCTCTGGTAGTCGTACCCGCCGTCGAGTCGGAAGCTGCGTCTTCGTCACTATCCTTCCATCATCTGCCTTGTCCAAGCCATCATCCTCTTCGTCGTATTCTGCAGCTGCACGAGCCAGATCGGCATCTTGAGCTATCAGCTTGGACCTGGACGTTGTGTCTCCCGCCCCCGCGGCTTGGCCTCTTTCATCCGCGTTCTCGTACTCGCCGCAACCTGCTTGGCTGGCGAATTGACTTTGTCGTCCCCTTCTTTTTGATTGCTGCTGACGGATGAAGAGGCCACGGATCGACTGAGGACGGAGAAGCTGACTGAGGCGGAGGATAGACCGGTTACGGTCTGCTCGCATCGTCGAGAAGCGCTGACAGTACTAGTGCTTTTGTACGCTGCTGTGCTCCTCGTGCTCATGCTGGTCCTCACAGAACTTGTCACGCTTTCTGCACGCTTTCCTCGTTGGTTCATCGAAGGCGTCAACGAAGGCGTATACAAAGCAGATGGTCCTCCTTCTCTTGTTCGTGTAGGACGGCTGGAGGAGGGTGTACCGGTGTTATGAGTGAGCAGGGAAACACGCATGGAGGATGCAGCATCGCTGTCTGTGTCGATGCGGGATGTGTGAGGGTGCTGAGAGACGGGTCGGCGGTGCTTTGACCATTGAGAGGTGTTGTGGTGTAGGCTGAGCGGGTTGGAGCGAGGTGCGGAGGAGGGCTTGGGGTTTGGGTCGAAGAGATCTTCAAGGGGGACTTCAATATCTGAAAGAGCGTGAGTACAGAGTAGAGATGGGGAACTGGTGGCTTACAATTGCTGGTTTCTTTGAGAGCCCATCCTTCCAAAGCGTCGAAGCCTCCGTCTTGACAAATACTGATCCATCGCTTTCCAATCCACCTCAAAAGCCAAGTCAAGTTGATTCGACGGTCATACGAACGGGTGAGGTTGCTGAGAGGAGCAGCGCATTCTCTTCATTGTGGTGCAGATGAAGGAGAGTAGACGTGAACAGGGTCTGCAAATATGTTAAATAGAGCGAATCATGAACGTACAAGGATACGAACCTGATAGACGCTCGCAGTCAAGGCTCTTTGATTCCTCGCAGAACCACATTCATCGCCCACTCGACCTTTTCGCCATCTTTGAATCCCATCCCGTCACCTACACGTTCGTTAGCCAATCATCATAGAAGAACAAGAGCCACTCACTCTCCATGACCTCCATCCACTTATCCCTTGCAAAACACTCTTCGTTCTTCTTACACAACAACTTGTCGATCCCTTTGAGTCGGTCTGATGTGCAGAGAACCGCGGTTGTGGGCCTAGTGAATCCTAGAGGAAGGCAACAGCTCCCATCGCCAGACTGAGGTCATGAAAGTGTTCTCGGCACAAAGCAAGATCGGGGGTCGTTGCATGGGGGTCGCAGAATAGATACGAGTCTACGTTTCGCGCACGACGAATTCATCACGTGTGACATTTGATTGCATCAAACATGGGCGCTTGCACCGTAGAACCAGTCTAACATCCTGAAGCTGGGACTAAGATAATCATATTGTAACGTATGTCAACATGTTACACGAACTGGGATAGAACACAAAGCATAGTGAGCAGCGGTTGGAAGGTACTTCAAAGAGGGTTCAAGCCACCAATGTGCGTAGACATAAAGAGAGTATAAACAGAGAAAAATGTATAAGAGATAGAGCCTAGTAAGGAAGATTACGTAGAGAATGGAGTTTGGTCAAATTGAGCTGAAAATGAGAAATGTTCAAGGAGAAGAAAGAGTCGAAAGATAAGGAGCTTGAAATCTATAGGAAAAGATGTGAAATCGAAATCTAGGAAAAGAAGGGAGTCAAATTTTTACGGGAGGAAGAGCAGTCGAAGTCTAGGGAAAGAGGGAGAATAAAATGTGCAAAAGGAAGAGAATTTGATATCTAAAGAAGTAGTGGACCGGGACAAGACAAGACAAGACGGTGCGAGATGCATGATCGACGAAACAGAGACAGCAGCAGTTGAATGCCAACTGTTGGCGCATTGCGCAAAAAAAACTAGGAAGGAGGATGGAGTTAAATGCTCACTTGTACCTTGGGCAGACATGCTCGTCTACCTTTCGGCGCCAGAAGATCCGATCGCAGTCGTCGCATCTGACAAAAACGTCTTTGAATTGCGAGACAGCAATGCCGATGACATTGTTGTGGCTGGACAGGTAGCGGTTGAGGCTGAAGTCCTTCTCGTTGATAGCTGCAAATGCAAGCTTGTCACAGAAATGGCTAGAGAGGTGGAGTGAATAGAGGCATTTATGGCATTTGCGGCATTTATGCAGAATATTTGCAAGCTCCTTTTCGGTGATACCTGGCCCAGGGTTGGCAACGTTGAAGAGAAGGGTCACCGGGTGGTTCACAGGATCAAAGATCTTGATGGATTTGGCCAGGGAATTTCCAAGTGGCTTCTCTACTCACACCGTTAATAAGGGGGTAGTTTGGGGAGAAAACTATAGCATACCTCTGAAAGGGGCACGCCCACCAGTAACACTCCGAGTTGTATGGTTTGCAGCCTGAGGCGATTCGGGCTCCTCCGAGGAGCTTCCAATGCTAATGTGACTGGGTGTATCCCACCCTGCACTTGCCGCCTGAGAAGAGGCCATGAAGGAAGGCACAGGTCCAAGGGAAGAATGATCCTCCCTGAAGCGACTGGGCTCATGGTTGTGTTCTGATTTGAGGTAATTAGGCCAAGAAGTAAGGAGGTAACACTATTCGCTCACCAGTAACAATATCCGAATGAGGGCTTGGTGGGCGTGGCATCCGATCAAGGGATTCTACTGACTAGTTAGTAAGTAGGAGGGCATGAGTTCAAAGCCAACATACCAATCATACTTTCGACTGATCCCATCTCAACCTCGTCGCTAGCACTGTCGTCCAGGCCGACGCTGAAATCACCATCTGCGTCAACTGGTTCTTGGGGGGGGAGTGGTGAAGCTGTTTGACGAGTTGGCTGAGGACGACGAATTATCCGAGTCGACGATCTCGTAACCAGGCACCTGATGTGGTGGACGCGGGACTGATGGCTCCGACTCGGTGGTGGAACCCGAGCTGAAAGCATCCAGGTCGGACTGTGTCATCCAGCCCGTCGTTTGCCCGAAGGAAGTGACCTGCACAAGCGCAGCATCAAAGGGGCTTGCCAGCTTTGGCGCGCTACGAAGCTCAGGCTCTGAACAAATTTATCAGCATGATTCGAGGCAAGGAGGCACAAGAGGAATGGTACGCACGTTTTCCCCTCCTGATTTCAGCACGAGCATGGGGAGAGAGCGTAGGCAAGGAAGCGGTGGATTCAGACCCTCCAATCTGACCCTGAGTGTTATTCAAAGCACCAAATTGAGGGGTGGGAGACGGAGGGTCAACATATTCGAGACTGCCTGAACGTGGTGATCGCGGATCCCCAAAGCCGAATGTGGCAGGCTCCCAGTTGCCAACAGGAGCACTAGGAAGCTGGCTATCAGCAGCAAAGGGGTGACTGCCTTCAGCAAGATGGGGGAGTGAGTATGAAGTGGAGGCTATGGTCTTCTGACCCTTCCGGAGGGGGGTGAAGAAGGCCTCAGCAGATGCTGCCGGAGGAGCTGGTGCAATGACGATCCTTGAAATAGGGAGAAGTACACCATTTCTTTGGGTCCCTTCAGAGGCAGAGCGACGGAGAGTGAACGGCGTGGAAAGAACTGCATTTCCAGAGGATAAGAAACGCCTCTGGGTTCTACGCTCAACCACAGGTTGGCGGGGAGTGGTGTTAGAAGCACGGTGCTTGTTGGACGACATAGTGGGAGAGATGTGCAGAGAGGAGCTGGCAGAAGGAAAAAGACTTAGAGCGGTGGTGCTGATGGAAAGCAAAAAATGCTGGCCTTTATATAGCAGAGGTCGGGGAAGTGTTGGGGTTTCTTGTCAAAGCTTAGTCATAGCATTGGATGAAAGCTAAGTAGTTGAGCAGGCAAATATCTGCGTATGCCGGTGAGCTCCAGTCCCGGCACGCAAGAGCCAAAAAGAGCAAAGTCGTTCGAGACCTCCCATAACGAAACAAGTCCTGGAAGCATTTGCGGAAACAGGGACAGGGTTACAGTAGTTACGAGCCATGGATCGGGACATGATGTTGTGCAAGCACATTTGAGCTGTCAGATGCATCCCGGGACAAGATGCTGGCTGAATTTGGAAGTGATACGCGCCTGCAAACTCCTACCCTGAGTTCACTGCAATTGAAACTTCGGGTCCTGCGCTAGAGCGCTTCTCAATGCTGTAACTGCTTCTGTTTGATTGGCAAAACCTTGCTTATTTTACTTTTCTCCCACCAGAGTTACCTCAGCGCTGTGGATACGTGGGACCCTACTTACGCTGCTCAAGAAAGGACCCTCACTCAGTCCGCACAGGTGTTCATTCTGCATTATCCTCATGAACTGTTTCCATCCCGGCTTATATTGGATGTAGATCAGGCTCAGCTGTGAAATGTTCTCTGCAGAGGGAAGGTGCACTATGCAGTGAGTACTAAGTTTGGCATGGCGACAACCTTTTGCACCGAACAACAACCCCGGAAGCGAGTTATGCAGTATATAATTTCGGAAGCATTGAGTGGCATGAGTGCTTACATCTGAAGACTTTCGTGATTTACAGCACCGACAGCCTTCACGTTCCCATCCATTCCTACCTCCCCACGCTAGCAATGCACCCTTTGAGCTTCGTATGTTCCGAGAGAATACCCAATTTATTGCCAGATTCCTTGGTGGGACACATAACACCTTTTGTACAGCGTAGAGCTATGTTTAGAATATCACCTGTCAAATTAGCCCTTGCTCTTGCCATTACTTTGTCCTAGTGACGATCACGGGTAACTACAGGTATGAAGGTGACCCATACCTGTACCTGTGCTGTAGCCTGGCCGTTAACTCATGGGTTTTGCATCCAGGGCAAGCCCAATAACGCATCAAACAGATGGATTGAGTGAGCTATGAGCTGAGTGATGAAATCACCCATAACTTGTGTAAGGAGTCTCATTCGTCTGAGGACGGAACGAGACCCTTCGCCCTCGGCCGACATACCCGATTTGGGTGTGACACTTCCTAATTGAGTTTGGCACCTCCTCGCCAAGCTCGCATATTTCTTCTACCTGTCTCCCTCCCTTCTGCCTGTCAGCATCTTCATTTATCCTTCTCTTTTTTCTCTTCAGCCTCGTCGGTACCTACAATAACTGGACAATCATACGATATCTCCGCCAATTAAGGTACAACTCAGTAGAGTAGCTCCTATCAGATATCTACCTACGCATTTAGGCCTGTGCTTGCCTCCTGGCTTGGAGGTTCCCTCCCCAGCAGGTTTTCCCTCTAACTACATACCAATACTGCTCTCTTTCCACCAGTATCAAGCTTGCTATCACCCTCGTTTGAGCTTCTGAATTCGCAGAAGTCTCAACTCGTTCTATTCTTGGCTTGTCTGCTCCGCTTCGCCAAGAAGCCTCGTTTATGCTTGTTACGGCACAGGACATCGTTGTCCTCGGTGCACCCTCGTTCATCTCTGAGTCGTCTCGTCCGTTATCATCACTATCTCCTCCATGTTCCGTTCCTCCGCTTCATATTCCATTCCCATCCTTCTAAGTTCCGGCAGCCTTGCCAATCAGGTGATCGAGCACCTCCCTTCAAACATCCGAAGGCTGAGATCAGCTTCACAAGCGCCGAGTTCTCTTCACTCGTCTAAATCTCACCCGTTTTGGAAGTTTTTGGGCGCGTTTTGTGGGGCGCGGGTATGGGAACTACCGACCCATACACATAGGTGCGCCTCCCGACCCGCCAACACTACTTGGTCCAGCTGTGTCTCTGAGTTCCTTGTAAGGCTTGGATTCAAGAGCACATGGCAACTCGGATGGAGACGCTGCTTTGGTGCTTTGTAGTCGCACCTCTCATCTCAAATCAGAACCGGAATATACAGAGACATATGTATATATATATATATATGTTTATAATCTAATCTAGAGTAAGATGGTTAATACAACAGGAGGGGTCGCTGTACTTATGATTCTAAGGTAGGTAGCGATGCGTAGAGCCCGTTAAGGCAAACAGGAGGCTTCTGCAACCGAATTGCGATTGCCATCCGAAGTAAAGTTTTCTGCTGAAACTGGGGTGGTGAACACACAGACATTGTTTCCTTCAGCCCGATGAGCCCTGGCTAATTGTCGTTTCTTTTGGTCCTCAACCCGGCTTTGGTGTCGACGAACACCCACTTGATGAGCCGGTGATCCTACAGCAGGCGGGGAATAGTCACAGGTTGCGCCAGCTTTCAAGCAAGGACTAGGACTGAATTAGCAAAGTGCACCTCAGTTGAGGTTGTCCTAAAAAATGTACTCACAAGCAGGGTGCCTCGTTTGCCATGGAGCTGGGATCCTGGATGCAGCGAACCTTCTTCACCTTGCAAAACTGACAAGCAGTTCGTTTAGGCAATCTTCCTGACGACTCAGGGTGGAGTTTCCTGGGCTTCTTAGTCTGGCAAACGTCAAGTCTCGAAGTGGGATTCGGGGGAGATTGTTTCCGCTTTCGAACTAAATGGCACTCTTTTTGGGTGCGGGCGGTGGGAGGATGAACCAGACCAGCGTTTGCAATCGAGGGAAGAGGGGAGCTTGCCGGTGATGGAGCAGGAAGATCAGTTGTTAGAGAAGAAGTTAATGTAGGAAGCAGTTGGGGATGAGTTGAGGGAGGCCCGGGAGGAAGAGTCTCATGAGAACCTTTGTTGATGATCGCTGAAATCTAGTTCGTTGAGTCAAGGGAGATCGGAAAGAGAAATGTAGCAGGCGTACTGGATGGATACAATACTCTGAATTGCCGACTGGCGCTGTGACAGCGCCTGAGTCGCTGATACCCTGGGGGCGGTGTCTGAGAATTGTGCGCATATCGGTTCTGGGGCGCTTGTGCTCAGATCAACGTTGTTTGTGCATATCTTGCTAGATATAGGTCAGAAGGTTTCAAGGAGAGGTCATTGGATATCCCATGGTGGAGGTCCAAACGTAGTGTGAAGACAGGGCTGGTTGGCAGTGTGCAAGATGTTGACCTCCGAATCCGACCTTGTTCGGAGTCCTGTCAGCCCGAGGACGAAGGGAAGTTGGCTGCAGTCGCGCCGAAATATGTAGCTTGGACCTGGCATCGTATCCGAATGTACAACCTCACTGCTCTGTGCCAAAAAGATATGGAGAGCAAGAGAGCGAGAAGACGAGAATTAAGGAGCGATACTGGAGGTGCTCTGTGGTGGTGTTGGTGGCACTGCCCCTTTCGTTGTACATGTTTTTTCTAGGAGCAACGCGTTTTGATTCGATAAGCTAAAAGGACCTCGCACTTGGTCTCTTTGCACCGACTTTTTCTTTGTCTGCACCGCCCGAACCTCTGCCGCCGGTCTACAGACGGACGGATATTGCCAACTCACCTTCCATACGTCCACTAGTTAGCAGCCGGGTACAACTCTGCTCCAAATAAAATCCATAGTTTGCTTTACCTAGTACAGCTATTTTGAATGCGACTTGAAGGCGATGGCTTTCAGGCTGTGGTGCATCTGCTGCAGACCAGGGCACGGGGACAACGAAGGAGGCACCAGTAATGGCCTTTATTCAGAGTAAAATGAGGACAGATCCCCAGTGAAGATGACCAGTGGTCATCACATGGTCAGATCCCCAGTACAGATGACCAGTGGTCGTCGTGTGGTCATGACTGCCCGAACGGCAGCGCCATGAACGGAGCCCGCCTAGATCCTGGCATGTTGCTGTGGGATAGTCATCTGCGCATCTAGCGGATGAGTATCGACGAAGGTTCGGCCAGCCCGAGAAGTAAGCTGATATCTTGACCCCAGCATGATCGGAGATATCTTCTAGGCGGGTGGTTGAGCAGGGGTTGGCCGTTCGGTTGCCAGTGGGCCAATTCTGCCTTGTCGCTGATAGCGCCCTCTTCAGGACCTAAATATATGTTATCAGTGACGTTAGCGCGGTCAGAGGACCTCTATAAGACGGGCCTTCCCAGTAACTGGTAACAATGTGGTAATCATTGACTATATAATGTCAGGGCGGGAGAGGCCGATCGATCCCATCGGGTCATACCGCGCCGCGTAGTGGCCCCTGATGAGGCGGTGAGCTCGAAGGAGCAAGGTCGGGGTGAGGAAGCAGGTACATGGGCCACCACCGTTGAATCGTCTGCTCGGCCTGTGATGTCCGAGAGCTTGCATCCGCGAACAGATCAGGTACGTCGTATATTGAAGGCGCTGCTATGATTAATCTATTGGATGATATTAGAGGTATAGATCTAGACCTCGGTTAGAACGAGTGAGATGCACAACGACAAATGCGACGCACCTAATTAAACCTCTTCCTTTGGCTCTGTATGTTCTCCGTCGTCTCTCAACAA
This sequence comes from Coprinopsis sp. MPI-PUGE-AT-0042, assembly GCA_020736565.1. Taxonomy (NCBI): domain Eukaryota; kingdom Fungi; phylum Basidiomycota; class Agaricomycetes; order Agaricales; family Psathyrellaceae; genus Coprinopsis; species Coprinopsis sp. MPI-PUGE-AT-0042. Next base: position 169,057 of record JAHBOF010000005.1, on the reverse strand, counting down.
AGAGAGCAAAGTTGGGTCTCTCGTAGGAATCACAGCCGATCCTCCAGTCCCCATCGTTGTCGTCGCTGTTTTCTTTCTTCTCCAACTTTCCACCTTCCTTCCCTCCCACAGCTGGCCACACAAGAGTCCCAGGAACAGGCGCCGGCAGACCGATCCACCAAACAGGCCACCTCCTCACATTATTCGTCGCCATCGCCACGGCACCCATAACTGTACTCGTCAACAGCACCATCCACACATAATCCCATCCAGCGCTCTTACTCGGTCATCCAAGATTGGAATGAGCGCTGTGGCGCCCGCAGGTGGATGGGAGGTGCCTGTCATTTGCATGAGGACAGTAGCTGTTGCTGTGGATAGTGAGGAAGCGAGGAACTGGAAAGATGTGACGCGGTCAGGAGGGCGTAGGAGGAAGACCTTGGATAGGTGCCGGAGAGGACGTGGCCGCCTATGAGTGCGCAGGGTTGAGCGAGAGGGCTGTCGAGGACACCATAGATCAAGAATGCCAATGCTACCTGCATGACGATTTCAGTCGTGTTCATCGAGCGGGAGATCAGAGAGAGGAGAGGCGCACATAGGAAGCGATGCGAGGAGGAACACCCTTGTTGGCAAAGTACGAGCTTCGGGTGAACATGACATGCAGAATGGCAAATCAAGGAAACTATGAGGCTCCAGATCCAGATGATGTGGTTTGGCAGGGGAGGAACGGGAGACGCCCTGTAGCCGAACCATTGACTGAACGCTGCTGGGAGACGCGACAAGGCATCTGCGTCGGTGTCATTCCTCTAGGTCGAGCTGACTTTGCTTAGTCTGAGAGATATAGGAAAGAGAGAGGGGTGTTCCATGAAACCAGAGTGAGAGATGGTCGACGTTCAGGACATAGATGTAGAATTGGTTCATAATCATAGCGTTGATGCGGGATGGCCCCCAACTTCCAGTGGCGATTTGATCCCAGCCACTAGTCCGTGCTCGCAAGCCCCGAGCGCGTCGTCTAGCGCTTGCCCCCAAACTCCTTTACATGACTTCAATCAATTACAGGCGACAGCGTAAACATACCATTACTATCTGCCTACCACGCGTCTCGCTTTGCGTCATGCGGTTCCTGCCACCTCTATCTCAATCACAGTCCCGGTCAAGCTAGGAGATGAAGGAGCAATGGCCTATTGGTAAGGCACCAGACGCCTTGTCATGTTGAAGCAATAAAACAAATATGGTCTGGGGAAGTAGGTTCGAGCCCTACTCGTGTCAATATCTGTGGACTCGAGCTTTTATCGAATTTCTTCACCTTTCCAATGGGTGAAAGACCTGGGATTATGATTTAGGGCGTCATAACGGCGAGGCTATGTACGATATGTTCTTGCGCAGTCAGACATGTAGATACTAGACATAAGTGAAGGCTGCGTCGAAGTGCTCAGTGGGTATAAAGCACAAGATTCCATCCACTACTGAAACACAAGTCTTGTTGGAAAACACGGATATATTCTTGACGTGAGGAGTTGGTGAGGAGAGTAAATTACGGATAGTGATATCACTCATTCGACTTGGATGTAATTTGCTCAATGACTCACCAGGCCAGCTCGAAAACGGTTTCCCAATCCATTCAACCACTGCTCTTATTGGTTCAACGAACATCAGCATCAAGCAGACAATCATGCTTGAGAAACACCTGCTGGGCGCCATCCCTTCGAGAACGGGCAGCCTTTCCCAGGATGGTACAGCAATGAACAGGAGTTGAACCCGATAAGCCAAAGGTATAGTGCTAACATTGACATAGGGTACAACGGTCTAATTGCCAGTGGAGCACATACGCCATTTCACCTGTGGCGCTCCTGGAGGCGAGTTCGAGTCTCGTCTGTATCCCCTGCCGCATAATTGGATAAGGTAATGTTTTTTCTTCCTTCTCTTCTCCGAGACCCATCTTTTCCTCCAGCGCTGATACACTGTTGAATGGCAATTGGTGCAGTTTCGAATCCTGCTAATGTCACTAACAGGTATGTTCCAACAGTTTTGAACCGAGTTTACCTTGAATCGCTGCTGTCTAGACATTACGGAGCGGCGACGTCAATCAGTGGTATTGTTGGAAGGCTGGAAGCAACCGAACGCATACGGCAAGCCCCTTGCGGGTAGCATGGCTTTCAGCCTGGTTCAGGTTCGAATCCTGCTCGCATCATGGATTCCTGGAGTGATAGTATCTTTTGTTCTTCTATAAAACGATTAAGGTTACACCCGGGTCTGTATCATCATCAAACCTCGTTCGAAAAATTATTGACCTTAGGTCAAAGAAGCTGACTGCTGCTATGCCCGTGCGACGGACGCTCCAGGGTTCGATTGGGCAGGAACAGGTCACCTGCCAATCCACCACACCGGCCACCTTCTACTCACAGTATTTGTCCCATCGCCACACGCCCGCGGTCATGCTCGTCAACAGCACAACCTCTCACTCTATCGTCCAATATTTGAATGAGAGCCAGAGCGCCTGCTGAAGGATGAGAGGTACCCGTCATTTGCACGAGGACGATCGCGTTGGCTGTGGATAGTAACGAGGCGAGAAATTGGAGAGATGTGCAGCGATCCGGAGGGAGGAGGACGAGCTTTGAGATGACAGTGCCGAGGATGGTGTAGGGGAAGTGGCCGCCTATCAGTGCGCGAGGTTGAGAGAGGGGGGCGTCAAGAAACGCCGTAAATGAGTACTGCGGAGGCTCCCTGTACAATTGTTTCAGTACTTTTCGTGGACCAGGTCTTGGACATGGACGCACATACGACGCGATGAGAGGCGGAACGCCCATGTCGACAAAGTACGAGCTTCGGGTGAACATGATCTGTCCAATGGCGAATCTGCCGAAGGAGCCAATGAGGCTCCGGATCCAGATGATGTAGTTTAGTTGAGGAGGCACAAGCGACGTTCTGTATCTGAACCATCGACTAAATTGAGCCATGCTGGGAGACGCGACAAGGTGTTTTAGGTTGGCTACATCGTTGGCATTGTCCTATATCACATTGAGCTGGGAGGCAGAGGAAGGACAGGGAGCGATCGATGAAAACCAGGGGGAGGGGTGGTGGACATTAAGGACATGGTTGTAATTGGGAACCCACGCCAGATTGAAGAGCTCAAGCGTAATGGCAATTTGATATATGATGCGTCGACCACCATTATTTGCACCAGGGAGGCTTCGACACCACGTTCTCCCTCGCGAGCATTGCTGGACATCCCCAAGAAACCTCGCCACCTCCAATTTGTATGCAGCGAATCTCCGTTTCCCAGCCCATTACATCAACCCAGAATTCCGTTCACAATTGAGAACGCGAATGCGAATGGGGTTTCTCACTGCAAAACGTGGTCGCCCGTTTGATCTCACAAGTACTCGGATTGTTCAGCTTGTTATAAGCAACCAGATAGGAGGTAAAAATCAATGAAAGGTCACCATAGCCATTCCTCATTGACACGAACGGGATTCGAACCTGCTTAATCAGAACCACTGTACCGCCTGTAGAGTCTCCACTGGCAGCTCGGCCATCGTGACTTAAAAACTCAAGTGGCCGGCTATTTCCTCGACTAGTTGTAAGTGGTCCTGGAGCCTGGTTCTCGCACGGAAGAACAAAGAAGAAGTAAAAACCAATCTGTAAGTGCACAACACTATGCGCCGAAGAGGCCAAGGATGGGGAACGCTCGTCATATCTCAATGTACTGGAGCCTGCAAGCGACTATTAATTAAACAATATTTTACACAATCATAATCTTTGAGGAGCAACACCAGCAGTATTCGAACCTACGTACCCCAATAGCTTTGCTCAACGCCTACAAATCTGGCTTGGCCATTGCGTCTTGGATGGTACTGCATATATTTCCGAGTCACCGCTTAAGCTCACTACTGACATCCGACAGGTAAGAAATGGTACAGTACAATCTGAGATCCGAGAAGCAACAAGTCTCCCTTTCAAAGAAAAAAAAAACTACAAATGCAGCATGCTTAACCCGATATTCACAGAGACGTGCAGGAGTCGAACCTGATCTAAGATGACCACTTGGCCATCGCGCCCTTCTGCAAGAGCACACTTGCAATCCCTTCAACATGCTTTGCTTAAGAACCCTTGACGCTGATCTTTCATCTTTGACAGATACAGTTGAGAATCTCGAAGTCTAGGGAGACGCGGTAATCTGACGGTAACATGCTAGATGAACCATCATCAGAGGCGTCAAGCACCCGTTTATTCAAGACGAAGTAGGTTCGACTCCTACTCGCGCTGCTTCGATCTGGTCAATACGCTTTTAATGCTTTGATAGTACGTCAGGTCACTATATGCTACATGCATCCTGCCTTGTTCATAAGTGTAGGGGCTGAGGATTTTAAGGCTTGAAAAGCTCCAGCGTGGACGAAATACATCATTGGCAGCAACAAAATCTACATTCGCCCTGGAGTGAATGACACGAGCAGGAATCGAACCTGCATGAACAAGGCGCATATTCAATTGCCTGCTTCACGGAAAACCAGCCTATTGCCTTGAACCGCTCGGCCATTGTGTCTCTGCTAGACCCTATTCACACTTAGTGAAGGCCGTAAATACCAGGAGCAGGAAATGTCGCGTTTTTAGGGTCACTGTCAAAGAAGATTACCAAGAAGATTAACCAAGGACTGAAAGTCCCGAACTGGCGATGCCCCTGTGAATATTCTTGTCAATTTCTCCTTTATCAGTAGCAAATATACACGTAGAAAGGAACTGTTCATCTTGATAACAACAGAGTACACGTCGGAAGCAGTGGACACGTGCAGTATTCAGACCATATGTGTCAAAACAGCTTATATTGGCTTCATTACAGCTTGTGAATCCCCTATTACTTATTCTACCCTTGTTAGCATACTGACCCAAAGGTAAGTGGGTAACGAGACCGCGAGGGGAAAGGCATTGGCGACTCATGGGAAGGGCCGAGCCACATCAAATGTCTCCCAATCTCTGAACTATTCCTTCTTCTCCTATTGTAGCCAATATACCAACGGCTTAGAGTGGTCCTTCCACCATAAACGCCCAAAGCTGACCATACAGCGCTCTGCCAAAAAAAAATCGATTTCGAATCACACTGATGCAATGATCATTGAACACAGGAGTCGAACCTGAGAAGCCTCTTGCAGATGGATCAGAGCCCGTGAGCTTATCGTTACTGCTTGGCTATTGCGCCTTAATATCGCAATACATATTCATCCAGACCGTTTGTTGCTGCTGAGCGGCTAGAACTTCAATGGAGATCAATGCCTCAACAAGCAGGCGAGGCCGACCCGATTTACCCTCGATTTATCCGCCTTGTGAGCCATGTCGAGTACAGCGCCACTGGAGCGTATGCAAGACACCATAACCCACGTTGGGAGATATGCAAGACTTGCTGGAGACCCGTCACCTGACCCATGTTCGAACCCTGGAGGAAAGGATACGAGACTCGAGGAGGATAGAAATAGAGCATTAGATGGACATAGCAGAGCACTTGCAGTGCTTCCCAGACAACAGGTAGACAAATGAGCGAAGGGGCAGTGATGAGCAGAGCGTCGAATTGAGCCAAGGAGGCCAGATTCAGACACAATCGAAAGATAGGCACTTTTCAGCCCTCGCGGATCATTAATCATTAACCTTTGTAAAATAAACGATTTGGTCCTTCTGAGCCCAAGACATGAACAAGACGCATTAGCTCAAGAGGATACCATAAGATAGTACCTCCCCATGACGTACTGGCTATCCACGAATTGGCGCAAGTTCGAGTCCTGCCGTGTCGCATGTCGCCCTCACAATCTATCCAGCGTAGTTTTTCTTTGTCGATCGAAGCACAAAAGAGTAGGAAACGCAAGTGATGCAGCCACGCAAGCCTCCCCGGTGGGTTTGAATAGGTGGGACATACTCATCAGAGACAAAAAAACGGTGGCCAACCGGAAAAGGCAGCGACGTACGTGGATTTTTGAGTGGTGCGAATCTCGGAGAAGCAACAGTACAATGGGAAGTGTTGATCTGGACTACCGCCGTCGAATGGTGCTCGACCTGGAGGTGGAGTTCGGCGAGGCGGTTTCGAAAGAACCGCGATGTCCGAGAGCATGGGTCAGCAAATAGAGCAGTTACGTCTTATATTCGAAAGAGTCGCTATCATCGGCCTATCATTAAGTAGTATTTGAGGTCTACATCTAAAAAAAACATTGAGAAACCGCGAGACACACCTATCACACTTCCAGGCATTTTGAGGGGTCGTAATGACGCCATTCTTCTATGCCATGTCGAGACTACTTATTCTGAGAGATACAAGGAGGACTGAGAGCGATCAATGGAGCCAGAGTGAGAGATGGTCGATGCTGAGAACGTCGCTGCAGAATTGGCTGAAGCGGCGATTCCATGTTGATCGGCCCCTATTCTATACGCGAGAGCGCGTCGCCTACCATTGGGGCAAACTCCTTAAATTGGGTAGAGTCAATTCCAGGCGACAGTCAGAACTCGACTTATGCAACGCAAGAATCCTCAATTTTATCATAACTGCACACCACTACTATCTGCCTGCCGCGTGTCTCGCCGTGTGTCATGCATTCCCGCCACTCCTATCGCGGCTTTTTTCACGCCACGCTAAGATGATGACGCGATGGCCTATCGGTAAGGTACCAGAAACCATTATCAAAGTGGTAGGATAGACGTTTGTCTGGAGAAGTAGGTTCAAGTCCTACTCGTGTTGATGCCAGTTCTCCTGAAATGTTTTTAGCAAATTCCTGCACCATTCCAAGTATTGACAGACCTGGGATATAGCGTCATAATAATTAGCCCGGAAAAGTCCAGTCGAAGCAATTCTTTGATGTAACTTGACCTTCCCGTTACTGCCTAGTAAATGCACCTTTGCAATAGAAGGCCACCTGTGTCCGCCCAAATAGCTCCAAAGCTATAGGCAGGCATTGACAGCTCTAAGACGCCAAATCCATTTCGGCTCAAGGAAGCACACCTATTTTTGAGGATTATGGGCCCAAGAGAATACATCCGTCTCCCCACGGTGCCGGGTGTAGCAACAAGTGGTGCGGGTTCGAGTCATGCTAATGTCACTTGTAGGTCACTTCTGCGAGGTTTTTATCAACTTTAGCTTCACTCGCTGCAGTCTATAATAGACGTAGCCGAACACATTGAACCCAATTGTACGAGGCCTCAGACGAGCCTAGAGAGGTGAAAGGCCGGTGTCAAGCTTGGATGTCAGCCCAAATTTTACAAATACAACCTCTACTGCAAAGTAAAAATCGATATGAAAGTTGACCTGGGCGATATACCTTCAACGCCCACCATCAATCAGTGGCATCGTAGAATGGCGTTTGGGCTAGAAGGAACCAACTCACGTCGACCTAGCATTTGGACCAAAGACGATTCGCCATATTACAGGTCAGGGAGAAAGACATACCGAAAGCCTCCTCCCCCGCATATCTTTAGCCTCTGTAGAGCACACGAATTTGAATTGGGGGACCCATGAACAGGACGCGTTAGCTCAAGGGGGTACGACAGCATATTACGTCTCCCGTATTGGGTATCCACCAATTAGCGCAGGTTCGATCCCTGTCGTGTCGCATACACCGTGAAACTCCTGACGGTGGTCAAGGAAGTAGCTGGCGCCGTACTTGTTCGCGCGCAAGTACGCGCAAGTACGTACTTTGGCCCCTATTCAAGCTACTTTTACCGTACCCGTACCCGTAGCCTGCAAGTACATCACAGTACAGTACAGTACATCTGAGTACTTGCAGACAAAATTCTAGTACTGGGCCAGTATAAAGTAGAATTAAGTATGCTGTGTATGGTGATTGTGTGCTGTAGTCTGTAGTTTGCTCGATGGTAAGTCAAGTCGATGGGCGCGTCGGACTTCTAAGGTTCGAATGGAAGCTGCAACGCGCGGGCACGTGTTCAATGTCAGCGTTCCTTTCTCTCAACGTCGAACGTTGAGCTGGCGACCTGAATGGTAAACAAGGGCTTTCTACGTTTCTCTGGCATACTCTCTTCATGCTGCATTGGCGACATACTGTCTGGATACTTGTTTCGCGGCTCGGTCTTGCTGCTTCTTCAGGATTCGGGAGATCTTGCTGGTCTACATGGTGTACGCCCTCTGAGCTCTGTTTCTTGTCTTGTATGGACCCTGGATCTGGATTTACTCGCTGCTGTCTTCCCTGTATCTTTTAATATGGATAACGCACCTCAGGCCTTCAACACTTTGGCGGTCTTTGCTGTCAAAGTTTGTAGCTAACTGCCTCAACTTGTGAGGTACATGATGTCCCTGTGCTCAATTCCTAGTAAGTGTCTATTTGAAGGATGTTTATGCGTATCCCTTCAGCAGAATACATCCGTTTGGAGCTTCCAGCACCCCTGAGTCATTTTACTTCCGCTTTCCTCACGTGCTCAAGCCGGAGACATGAACAATCGTCGGTTTTCTCTCTGCTGAACATAACCTCGAGTTGGCGCACAATGTTTCGGCGACTGAAGGGCTTTCTTCGAGGCCTTTTAGGGCAGAGTTCATCAAGTACTGGTGAGGAAGAATCATCGGACTCAGATGGGTCACCTCGACGCCGTTCAAGAAAAGCCCGCAAGAAGAAAAGACATGACACTTCCTCGGAGCTGTATGGTCCTGCACGTTCTCTGCCATGGCCATATCCACCATATCCACCATACCCACCAGGTATTTGCCACCTTCTTCTTAATAGCATTCTGACTTAGAGATGTATAGTGCTGCACACTCACGGATATCAGTATCGATATGCTCCATTCCCTCCTCAAAGCCAGAGCGAAACAACTGGAATGCCTCCGCCTCAATTCCACCCGCCGATGTATCACTACCCATACACTCAACCTCCGTCTCATACTGCACATCCCCGCCCAGTTGGGTAAGTTCAATCCATGAACATTCTGATGGTCTTTCTTTTTATATCTATTGAATCTAGGAATCATGCCTCGGCACGGAGGGAGGGCGTAGGTGAAGGGAGAACTGTACTTGAAGCACCTTATCGAGCAAAGCGAGGTCCAGGAAAGGGGAAGAAGAGAGCAAGGATACCATTAGGGTCAGATGAGGATGGTACGTGCCTCCCGGGTGTTGGTTCTCATTGGACTCTCTAAGCTAATCGTGACCCTGGCTAGACGTATACAGCGCAACTGACACCGAATCCTCTGACGGTTCAGTCAAGACAAGCAATTCCGACACCAAACCAACGAATCTGGATGCGAAATACTATCCTCAGGGATCGGTTTTTCGACGATGCTTGCTTTCGGAGAAGGCTTCCGTCGCGCCACAGAGAAATAAATGGGCATGGCGGAACTATGGCTTTAGAACTCGACATGGGGGCAAGGTCGGAACCAACAAGTGCTTGGGAGCGATCATCTGTACCAATCCGACATGTACATCGCTGATACGACCGAAGATCCACACCCGGGACAGCCAGAAGAGCAAGAATTGCCCACTAACCACATGTCAGGCTCCTCTTCAGCTTGTGGACTGCGACGCAAGATCATATTACTGGCAGGAGAAGGACGAGAAACAACGAGTTTGGTTTGTCTGGGAGCACGAGGGCGAGCACCTTCATCCTCGCCCTTCTGAAGGTCGTGGGCTCATGGTTGATGAAGAGGAGGCTGTTTCAAAAGAGGTTGAAAGGAACGCTGGTGCAACTGTTCATCAATTTCGAACAGGGACTGCAGCTCCTCGTTCTAAACCCCTCCATGAGATCGCACCCAGCCTGGCTAGCCCTCAGAAGGCGCAGTATCACGTCAAGAAAAGCCAAGAAGCCCTTGGAATCCTCAATCCTGCGGAGAAGGGTGCTTTTGGAGTTCTCGAAACGCTATCAAAGCTAAACGACGACTTCCGTGACTTCCTGGTCAAGTCCGATTTTGTATCGGCGACGTACTTGATGTTTCAGACACAGTACATGCGGGATCTTTTAGTCCAGACGGTGAACGATTGGGGAAGGGAAGACACAGAGAAGAGCGGGAGGCACGGCTTTGTTACGGATGCAAGTCACAAGTTTTTTCGCCACGGAAAACTGCAAGTGACGTGCGTCTGGAACGTTGTTGTCAGGGCATGGGTCCCTGTACTTCTTACTTGGACACGAAAGGTTGACGAGGCACACCTCAAGCCTCACTTCGAGCACATTGCTAATCAAGTGGTTGATGTCCTGGATAGGGAAGGTCTTGAATTCAAGAGCGAGTATCTTGTCCATGTACGTGACTTCGACCTCTTCTCTCCTCTATATAGGCTGAATGATACTTCCAGGTTATGGACTTCTCGCAGGCACAACAGAATGCGCATGCAGAAGCGTATGTCTGTGCTAGGGTGAAGCATTTTGGAGATGCGTTTAAGCATCTCAGTCCCACCGTTCAGGAGGCCCAGCAGAAGGCCTGGCGCGATGAAGCACTCGAGGCACAGCGAGGTTGTCGAGTTCACTTTACTCGATCGGCGTTGCGAATCGAAAGCACGCATGCCCTTGTCAAGCCTGAAGACCAACAAAAGTTTCGAGGCCTTACCTACCGCCTTCTCGATACGGACGATGAGACAAGGTTCAAGGAAAGCTGTGACGAGTTGCTCCGCTGCTTCCCAACCATTGATGCTTGGCTTCGTTGGTGGCTTCAGCCCAAGATCGCATGCATGGCTTTTCGTTCCAAATCGAAGATGGCGGAAGATATACGTTCAATGGTGCCTGAGACGTCGAACCCAGTCGAGCACCAGCATTCGCTCCTCAACCATGCTGTTGGAACCCAAAACGATCTCTTCGAGGGGATAGGCAAGCTTTTCAAGCATATCAATGAGCTGGAGGCACAGCATCGTGCTGTACGAGGTAAGGGCTGACACTGGCCACCGTCCATCATAGACGGTTTTCATCACTGACACCCGTTTTAGATGGTCATATGGCTGCCCAAAAGCCTCGTGAACGCTCAAAGAGGAAACACCAAAACCACGAAGACAACGATGGTCGGGCTCCTGATACAATGGAGCGTCTGGCAAGCACTAAAGAGTCGGCTCCTAGTCATCTGGCACCCATTCCACGAAATGCACTCTACGCTTATCGCTGGAACGACTGCAACTCTTGCTACTGGGATAATAGTCTTGAGCTTTGGTTCCGTGCGTTTATATGCTGGAGTGAGGCCGAAAAGGCAGCATTTCGACATTCTTTGCCCTCCGATTCTTTCCTGGCCTTCCTATGCGGCCACTTCACCCGTCGAGAAAAGCTCATTGAAAATCCAAAATCATCAAAGCGCTCTATCATAACAGAGTTCTCCTTGGGTCAAACGATGACAGAGTCATGCATCTGCGACAAATGGGGACTTGCTCTCAGACGCGAGTTTGCAAGTGTCGACATCTGGTATAACAGGGCAATGACAGTACGTGTGTTGCCTTAAATGTTAGAAGACAGGACTTGACATCTTTTTAGGACGGGGCTCCTCCACAGTCGGCTATGGCGCACTTCTCAATTCAGCATCTGGTGAATCATCGGTGCTCAGCTGGCCATATGTCTTCAAGGATGCTGCCAGACTTTTATGCCGTTCACTGCATCCATATGCCTTACATTGAGGCTCTTTCTCAGTCTGAGGCAGTGCCATCAATTCCCATCGACCTCTACTTTTCGCGGTGGGTGCCCATGGTTGGCACCCTTCCTCTTCATGGACTTCATACCGCCGAGGCATGTTCTCACACTGCGTGTAACAGCACGGCTACGCTTGCGGACATGATCATTTCATGGCCGAAGATTCTCTCTATTTCCCTCCAAATTACGGGGTTCCGCTCTCCCCCAACCCTTGGAGATGTTGTAGAGATCAAAGATCTGGATGGCTCGTGTATCACCTATGAGCTTGTTGGCCGTGTACTCCATCAAGGCCAACACTTCACGTCGCAAATCAGGTATCTTGGGCGAACTTTCAATTACAACGATATTCTACCATTACAATCCCGCATTCCAAATGCCTTACCAACTCTCCGTGAAATCAGCAATCCCCATCTTTTTCAGGAGCCTCATAACAACACCCCATTGTATGTGTATGTTCGGACATCCAAAAAGATTACTTGTTGATCTTATCTTACGTAGATTAGATTCGACTCGCGACTCTCGCGACTATCCGACTCGGACTATCTCCGACTCGGACTCTCCTAGATATATTCTTATGAGGCTATGCGATATCTACAGTATTCGTCATTCTATCATCTATATGACTCATACTGACTCATACGATTACTCGTCACACATGTGAGTGCTTATTCAGTCCTTAGATAGCTCTATTATTAGTACGCTCATTTATGTATATAAGGACGCTCGTAGCTACCTCAATCTCTATCACTTTAACCTACCAGTTAAGCCTACAAGCTACTCGGTAAGACATCTACTCGCTAGTCGCAGTAGTGTTCTTCAGGTTATGAGCCCCGAAGCTCAGTAGATGCGCTGTAATGGCTGCTCTACATACTTGGTTGGCGCTGTAATGGCTGCCTCCATAGACTGCTACAAGTCTGCGCTTAATCGCTGCGACTATGCACGTCTAACCAAGTGGCTGATAGGCCGAACCTATGCCTTTACTCTGCGCTGTTATGGCAGCAGAGATCTGCGCTGTAATGGCCGCAGAATGGGGCAAAGAACGCGCTGTTAAGGCTGCTTTCTTTGATCTGTGATATACGTTGCTGACGATATTTGTTTTGACAGATCTCAACAATCAACAGAATGTCTTCTAACAACGCTCACAACAGTATCCCCATGCTCGATGGAACCAATTACTTGGAATGGGCCATGCGTGCGGAGCAATATCTCCAAATGCAACGTCTGGGCTCCTACATCGATAGTACTCGTCCAGAGGGTGCTGCTTCAGATGCCACTGCGGCGGAAAAGCTAGCTCAGGAAGAGGTAATCGATAAATGGGACAAGGACGATGACCAGGCCATGGGAGCCCTTCTCCTTCGTATCAACAGAAATGTCTGCGCCCAAGTTGCGGGCAAAAATACGACGATGGCGTTATGGGATGCTCTCAAGGAACTTTACGGAAGTCCGGGCAACGCCGCGATCTTCGCGGACTTCTCTCGAGCAATCAAGTTCCACATCGGGACTGGAGATCCTCGTCCTGCGATCGCTGAGCTCCAGAACTACCTGGGCCGACTTGCTACGAACAACGTCTCTATCGACTCGTTCATCGAGGCGATGATATTGATCAGTAGCCTTCCTACCAAGTACGACAACACCGTCGCCATCCTTCTTAACAACAACAAGAAGGATCTCTCCTTCGAGGTCGTCATTAAAGCCATCACGGCTGAGTACGATCGCGTCGCCAACCCGGCTACCCTCAACAAGTTCACTGGCATCAAGAGGAAAGGGGGAAACCCTAACTTCCGCCAGCAGCAACAGGGGCAGCAGAAGGATTCCGGCAACTCGGGTAACCAAAACCCGGGTTCTTCCCAGTCCAAAGGGAAGAAGCGCGGATCCAAGGGTGGTAACAAGAAGAAGGAGAAGGAAAGGAAGTCGCAAGGTCACTCCCATATGGTTCAGGCCGCCTTCTTAGGCGACCATCTCATCTCTCCCGCTCCTCAGGAGCAGATGCCTCCTCAGGCCAAGGTCTCGATCCTCTCATTTGTGAAGACCGGACCTTCTATCGTTCAACGTCCAGTTGATCTCACTCCATCTACCCATCTCCCGGCCTCGGCTGCTAAAGCCAAGGTCGCTCCGTCCACGGAAACCTCGTGCTATCCCGACGTGGAACGCGCCAGGAAGAACTGCGGTAAGCTCGATCTACCAAAAACCGCCCGCAACCTCAAATCTTTCGAGGAAGCGGATAAGCGGAAGCGAGCACTTATTGACCACATCAGTTCTCCCAGGCCTCCCAAACGTCAAAGATCGCTCGAGCCCATCGAACAGGCTGAGGTGCATGAGGCCAGCTCGCCTCTGCACCGACTCCCATCTCCCCCACTGGCACACAGTGGATCTGGAGAAGGGGTCGACGTTCCCCAACCAACCATGGTGTGTCAATCTGGACTGCCTATGGAAGGGGACGGCTCACAAGCACTGGACGGACTCTCTGACACCGATGCCTTGGGGGAAGACGACGACAGCGTCTCCCTCGGCGACGAAGGCGAGGACCCCTCGCTATTCGGCGCCCCCAAGACGGTCTGGGAGAGGATCCGAGATGGAGAACTGGAGGACCCGCTCCACCCCGATGACGAAGTCTCCGACTGGGGCTCCGACGACGGGATGGGAGGCGAATATCCAGATCATGATGGATCAGATCGCGTTCCAGATGCAAAACCATCCGTCTACCTACCGGACTGGGACGCTCTGAGGACTGGTCACTTCGACGACGACAAGTACGTCCCCTCTATTCCTATCAGGAAACACTTGGCTAACTCGTTGCCTCCACAGTCTCTTCAACTAGATATGAATGACTTGGACGATGATGTTTACCTAGAGTACTGCTGCGCAATATACTCTCTTGTTTCGATGCATGATTCGTCAAACATCTCCAAGTGTAAAAATGCGCAATGCGCCTCCTGTAAGAAATTTGAGACATTCATACATTGGATGATGGACTCTGGGGCATCAATGCATGTTACCCCCCTCGAAAGAGGACTTGTTCGACTACAAAGTCGTTAAGAACAGTCCTTCGGTTAACACCGCTTCCAAGGGTACTACCCTGTCCATAAAAGGAATTGGAAAGCTTCGAGTAATTCACACCATCAAAGGTGCTGATGGTAACGAAAGAGACGTTGAATCTATCATCGAACCAGTATATCACATACCCAACCTATCGACTCGACTGTTCTCTACAGGAACATTCTTGAGTCAACCCAAAACTACTCTTTGGGGCGATTCCCTATCCATGGGTATCAACGATCCTGATGGGAGAAATCTCATTAAGGGTCATCCACTTCATCCGGACAACACGATTTATTGGGTATCTGTAAAGAACCCCAACGGATCGCCGATAGAAGTGCAGAAGGTCTCTGGACCACCTGTCGATTACGAGGTCATGCATAAACGCTTTGGTCATCCATCGCGGGAAGTGCTCAAACGAGCCAAAAAGCATACCACGAACTTCCCACCTATGGTGGAAATTCCCAAACATGAACCTTTGTGCCGCGGTTGCGCTCAAGGGAAGATGACGCTTGAGCCGTTCCCGGCTTCAAGCAAGCGTGCGAAGCGCCGATTCCAGAAGATCCATTCGGATCTGAAAGAATTCTCCGTCGAGTCATACCACAAATTCAAACATTTCATCTCCTTCTTTGATGATTGTACGAGTCGTGGATCGTGTGTCCTTCTTCGTCAGAAGAGTGGATCAATCCAAGCGATCAAAGACTTCGTTACCATGGTTGAGACAATATACCATGAGAAAATCGAAGAATGGCAGGTGGATGGTGGTGGAGAATTCATCAACGAAGAACTCATAGCATTCTTCAAATCAAAAGGAATCAAACTATCGATCAGCGCTCCGTATATGCATCAGCAGAACGGACGCGCTGAGCGCTTCAATCGCACTATCATGGAGAAGGCTGAGTCAATGCATCACGACGCTTGCCTACCTCCATCATGGTGGGAATTTTCCGTTCTATACGCCGTTTACGTGTATAACCGGACGCCACTCAAGCGTCTTGGTTGGACTACTCCACACGAGGCTGTAGAAGGAGAAGCTCCGGACGTCTCTAAATTAAGAGTCTTCGGATGTGGTGCCTGGGTGTATATTCCCAAGGAACAACGATCTAATAAGCTCCTTCCACGGTCGGAGTATATGATCTTTCTAGGATTCCCGGAAGGCATGAAGGCGTATCTCTTCATGAGATCGCCAAGGAATGTTCTATTCAAGGCGACTACTGCTCGCTTTGATGAACTTCACTTCCCAAGGTGTCCTGATGCGAAAGCACCTCAAGACCAACCACGAGTTGAAGACTACCCACCTTCCTCGTTTGGCAATGATGGACCTCCATCTGAAGATGAAGATGATGATGGCGATGATGATTTCCTTCCTCGTCCATCAAACTCCCAAACCCCTCAAAGAGGTAGCGGTCCTGATCGTGCCGACGATCGGAACGCTGGTGAACAACCAGCTGACCAGCACCCGCCGAACCCTGCGCCGGGAAACGCTCCTGGTGATGAACCAAGGAGATCTGCGCGGAATCGGACCCAAACCAAGTCTCAGCCTGGCGATGTCTACGGAAATAAAACTCCGACAGAAAAGCATCAGACGGATCGGAGAAAAGCACTTGATAAAGATGACAGACGGCCATCTGGATCTAATCAAGGTGCTGCAAGCAAGGAAAAAGGTGTTCCCGCGCCGAAACCTGCTACTCCTGTGTCCGAAAGTGAATCTGATTCGACTTTTGACATACCTGAGGACTTAGAACGCTTGACGCGTGAAAGGGGAGTTAATTTTATGCATTTCCTGCTTTCAAAAGCGGTTTTGCCTTCAGTTCCTTCTGTCGATAGCGCTCCACACGAGTGGACGTTTAAAGACATCTTGCGGATGCCACCGCAGGAGAAGAAAGGATGGATCGATGCTTGCAAAGATGAGTTAAAGGCACTCTCTGAACGCAATGTATTCGAAATGGTTGATCTTCCCAAAGGTCGCAAAGCGATTACCAATCGCTGGGTATTCGATGTCAAATCTGACGGTCGTAAACGCGCCCGACTTGTTGCCAAGGGTTTCCAAGAAATCGAAGGCATTGACTACAACGAGATTTTCTCACCGGTGGTTCGTTTCGAATCAGTCCGAACCATGTTAGCCCTCACGGCTCTCAAGGATTGGCACATCACCGGGGTCGATGTCAAGACTGCATTCCTCTATGGGAAACTAGATGAGGAGATTTATATGCGTCAACCCGAAGGCTTTGTCATGAAGGGCAAAGAGCACAAGGTGTACCGGCTCCTTCGTGCTATCTATGGTCTGAAGCAAGCATCCCGTGCATGGTACATGGAACTTGCAAAGTCAATGAAGATTCTTGGCTTCAAACGACTATCGACCGATACCGGGATCTTCATCCTTCAGGATGAACATGGTGGCTTTGTCATCATGATTGCCTACGTCGATGATCTCATCTTCGCGGGTCCTAACAAGAGACTTGTTAATGCCAAGAAAGAGGCGTTCAAGCTCAAGTGGGAATGTCGAGACTTCGAAAATCCAACCGAGTTCTTACGAATGAGGATCAGACGTGACGGACAAAATATCCGTCTGGACCAGTCTGCCTATCTTGGCACGGTCCTGGAACGTTTTGATATGAAGGATTGCCGACCGGCACCTACACCTATGGTTGAGGGTTATAGGCCCCTCGAACATACTGGACCTGTCGATACGAAACAACGCCACTACTTCCAGTCGATCATTGGATCTCTGCTCTACTTAATGCTGGGCACTCGTCCAGACATCGCCTACGCTGTTGTCAAGCTGTCTCAATTCGCAGCTAATCCTTCCGAGGAACACATCAGCAAGGCAAAGTACATATGCAGATATCTCCGAGGAACTATGGACTACGCTCTGGTTCTTGATGGCGCATCCCAAAATGGATTGATCGCCTACTCGGACTCTGATCACGCCGCAGATCTGGTTGCACGCCGATCTACGACTGGAAACATGGTGATGCTGGCAAATGCTAGCATTAGCTGGATTTCACATGCTCAAAAGACTGTTGCTAATTCCTCCACCGAAGCTGAATACATGGCTGTGTCTGACTGTAGTCGACAGGTGATGTGGTTCAAGCACATGTTCAAAGAGCTTGGCATGCCGATCATCGTGCCAATCCCTATTTGTTCTGACAACAACGGTGCAATCTTCATTAGCAACAATCCTATTCAGGAGCGTCGCATGAAACATATCGATGTCAAGTTTCACTACATCCGTGAACTCATCGAAAATGGAGACATCGAAGTCTTGCGAGTTGACACCAACGACAACATCGCCGATATCTTCACCAAACCGTTGGGACGTGTGAAGTTTGAACACTTCAGGGGATTACTAGGACTTGAGTTCTACTCGTCTTAGTCCAATGAGTACACTCGTTAGGAGATGCACTCATTGAGGGGGAGTGTTGATCTTATCTTACGTAGATTAGATTCGACTCGCGACTCTCGCGACTATCCGACTCGGACTATCTCCGACTCGGACTCTCCTAGATATATTCTTATGAGGCTATGCGATATCTACAGTATTCGTCATTCTATCATCTATACGACTCATACTGACTCATACGATTACTCGTCACACATGTGAGTGCTTATTCAGTCCTTAGATAGCTCTATTATTAGTACGCTCATTTATGTATATAAGGACGCTCGTAGCTACCTCAATCTCTATCACTTTAACCTACCAGTTAAGCCTACAAGCTACTCGGTAAGACATCTACTCGCTAGTCGCAGTAGTGTTCTTCATTACTGTGAGTCATTGTGTCTTGTTCTCTCTATAATCGCGAATTCAACACTGATCATCCTGTACCAGACTCGGCGTCTCAGCAGGGACATTGCTCAGGACTACGAACTAATCAAACGAACCCAGGCTACATTCATAGAGCTTACAGGTACCACAGCTGGGAATAAGGCTGTTGTTTTGGCACCACAGCTTCCTCCAACAGGTGCAGCAGAGGATACCGCGATGTCAGCAGTCATATCTGCTCCACCCAAACACATCACTATTTCTGACAGCACAGCTAATCCTATGCTGCCTGATGATATGGCACCTCCTCCCCCCATACCCTCTTGTACTCCTGGCTCTGATACCTGGTGTGGTGTCGAGGACACTGAGCGCGAACGTATCTCGCTTGATACATTTTCTGACGATGTTTACTTTGTTCGCTGTTCGCTGTGCAACAACGTCTACCACTTCGGCTGTGTTCGAGACACATTCCCACCCGATCACGACCCTGGATATGGCACCACACGGGAGGAGGCAAAACTTGAGCGCTCATGGTGCTGTAGGAGCTGCATTGAGCAGTTGCCATCCAGGTGGGATGGACTTGTGTATGTTTCTAATGTATCTTCTACAGTGAGATTTGTTTGACACCTTTCTTAGGATGAATCAGTTTATACTAATCAACGCTCAAGCGTTTAGCTCGGGACGTCCTTGCTACTTCCCAGCAGAGATCCTTCAGCGGAGAGGAAGTGTGGTAACACTTCGTTGGTCCTTATACAATGAATACCCAGAGGACCTACCACCTCCTCAAAGCGAGACGTTCCGTCTGACGGCCTCTGAGTGCTACGCCGCCAGATTCCGAGACACCACATCATATTTTGTTTCGGTAAGTTTGGAATTTTGTCAGAATACCTAAAGCGTGCTAACATACATCGAGGATGCTATGGGTGGCTTACGATGCCCTGTAGCGTTCTATGAAGAGGCTGTTGACATGTGTCGATACCAGCAGGAGGACATGACGAACACGTTACGTGGCTCTGTTCCATCGATTGAAAGCATTATTCTTGGCAAGCAGGGGATCGTGCATCCCATTGCGAAGATGTGGGACACATGGATTCGGAAAGGGAATGCTGCGATCGGCTTTCCTAACCAATTCCGTTTCCCATTGTTTCCAGCTGATCTTGGTCTGAAGGAGCACTTCCAGTACCAGATCGAGCGTACCATTCGCCATGAATTCGGAGCGGACGAGGAAGAGTTGGTTCGCGCACAGGGTATTGGTTCAGTCTTGTTTTGTGTGGTTATGGCACGAGTTGCACTCGGTTGTAGCCCCTGTCACGACCTCCAGGTCTTCTACCTTGCTTATGCGGGTAACGAAACACTTCCTTGGGCCAAATCGATCGGAGATCGCACAGCTGCGAAGGGGGTCCTCCATCGCGCTCCCTCCCAGTTGGAGCAAGCAAACCAAGCTTCCTTCACCCCACCATGCAACACCCGAAGCCTCCAGTATAACGGTAATGGGCGCCTGAAACTGCGACCAGATTCTAGTCTGCCCAATCCAACCTATGCCAACCTTCCGATTAGCGTGCTCAAAGAGGATGGATCTTCATTTCATTTTGCTACCGTTAAGCAATCCGGTCTGGGCAACCCCATCTCACTTTCCCCAAATACTACATCTCAGCCACCTGGGCCACGTCCAAGACCTCGACCACTCGGGAAGCGGGTGACCCCTCCTGATGGGTACCGCATCCTGGAGCTTCCCAGAACGGATGACGGCGACGCATCTGGTGATCACTTGGATTCAAGAAAACGCTCGACTCCTCCTTCTCCCTCCACACAGGATATGCCAGCCAGCAAAAAGAAGTGTACGTACAAGCCTCAAGAAAAA
Organism: Coprinopsis sp. MPI-PUGE-AT-0042; assembly: GCA_020736565.1. Taxonomy (NCBI): domain Eukaryota; kingdom Fungi; phylum Basidiomycota; class Agaricomycetes; order Agaricales; family Psathyrellaceae; genus Coprinopsis; species Coprinopsis sp. MPI-PUGE-AT-0042. The sequence goes on along the minus strand of JAHBOF010000005.1, from coordinate 148,851 downwards.
CCAAACACCATCGGGCTCCGTCGAAGTAAAAGGGGCGCGAATTCAAACAATTCCGATCTGCCCACATAAACCACCGACCGCTTCTACTCATCCTTAACATTCAAAAGTACATATCATAATGTGCCCTCTATTTTTATTTAGCTGCTATATGTATCTTTTCACATTCATAATAATCATTTTTCAACCGTATTCCGATGGCTTTGGTGAACTTATACTACTAGGCTGCTTAAACTGTCATCCACGAACCCCCTCTAGGCTCTTGAACGCCAGATTCTGAAGAAGGCCAGTAAGGATTTCAATTGGTTCTGGTTTCTAAGGAAATGTAAATGCATAGAATTACACTTCGGAGACTTTCAATTCAGAATACATCAACACTTTGCTTTGCGCATGTCTCAGTCGAAAGCAGTTGCAGAGCTCGTTGGCCTTAATTGCGAGCCAGGCTCCATGAGAGCTGCGGGTCGGAGGGTAGATTGATTGTACTTTTGACCTACTGGAATGCTCTTACGCTGTACTGGAGCATACTGGCACTGTACTGGCATGTACTTGCACTGTACTGGCATGTACTTGCACTGTACTGGCATGTACTTGCACTGTACTGGCATGTACTTGCACTGTACTGGCGCGTACTTGCACTGTACTTGCACTGTACTTGCGTATACTTGCAGGCTACTGGCATGTACTGGTACAGTACTGTAACGTACTTGCGGGGTACTGGCAAGTATTGGTACAGTATGTGAGCTTACTTGCAGCTTGAGAGGCATGTACTAGTGGCATAGAGACGCCTCCTGGTACAGTATTATTGGCCCACAGTCACAAAGTGGGATCTTGTATCGCTTGACGCTTACGGACCGAGTGCAAAGCCCAGACATGCATGGGCACTTTCTTTGTGAAATATATGTTTCTCTGAGTGCTCAATGAGTAGATAAATATTTCTACTCTCCTGGGTTGAAAGTAAGCGCATCCGTTAGAGCCTCTGAATTCCATCTTCTGGAGACACTGCGTCAACCAGTGATATGGACATCAAGATGCCATTCACGTAAGTAAACTCAAATTTTCTTCATAATCGAGAAGAAAGTGATAGAGATGAACTGAAACTTCAAATAGAATTTCTTAGGAGCTCAGCGTTCAAAGCCAATTCCACTATCCTTTGCCCATATTCCAATCCCGGGTATCGGGACCCCATTGGCTCGAACGTGGTGTTATTAGTAGTCCGCACCTCCTGTCTCTCACGCCAGGCTCATTATAACCTTCGTTACGCTCCCATTTCACTCTCAGATATGCTACATGTTGATCTTCTGACCTAATTATTTTCACTCTTGCACTGAAATCGGATTCGCGCTACTGGACTCCCAACGTTACAACACTTTGCAAGGCTGTCCTTTATATGGCAAGAAACTCATTCAAGATCATTTCCCATTCAATTTCCGTATTCCAGATCTACTCTTTGCCTTACAGTATATGCCCAGTGGTTGGCTGGTAGGACGAAGTACGGTCGCCAGTACCTTGGCGTGGGAAAACAGTACCTCGAAAGTACTTGCAGGCCCAAGTACCGTATTTCCAGCTACTTCCCTGGCACTCACTCCTGACGGGTAGTTTTTGTTTGTAGGGAGAAGGACACAAGTGCACGAAACGCAAATGGGGACGAGGTACGACAAGGGATAGTGTCATGGTCCCTCCTCGCAAGTCTGTAGGTAAGACACACCTGTCCGAGAGACGAAAGGGTTGCGAGGAGAAAACGGCGACAGAGGTCGTGGACTTTGGAGTAGGCGGCGAGCTCGGAGGAGCAAGGTCGGGATGAGGAGGCGGGTACATGGACAGCGACCGTTGAATCGTCTGTTCAGCCTGTGACGTCCAAGAGTTTGCATCAGCGAATAGAGCAGGTACGTCGTATATTCAAGGGGTCGCTATGATTAACCAATTGGATGACATTAGAGGTATAGATCTAGACCTCGGTTAGAACGAGTGAGATGCACGACGACAAATGCGACGCACCTAATTAAACCTCTTCCTTTGGCTCTGTATGTTCTCCGTCGTCTCTCAACGAAGAGAGCAAAGTTGGGTCTCTCGCAGGAGTCACAGCCGATCCTCCAGTCCCCATCGTCGTCGGCGCTCCCCCCTTCCCCAGCTTTCCACCCTCCTTCCCTCCTGAAGCCGTCTGAACCAGCGTTTCAAGGACGGGCGCCGGCGGACCAATCCACCAAACCGGCTGGCCATCTCCTACTCACATTATTTGTCCCCATTTCCGCAACGCCCATAATCGTACTCGACAACAACACCATCCATACATACTCCCATCCTAGTGCTCGCACTCAATCGTCCAATAGTATAGGATTGAGCGCCGTAGCGCCTGCAGGTGGATGGCTTGTTCCTGTCGTTTGCATGAGGACGATGGCCGTTGCTGTTGATAAAGATGATGCAAGGAACTGCAGAGAGACAAAACGTTCGGGAGGGAGGAGGAGGAAGAGTTTTGAGACGGCGGTGCGAAAGATGGCGGAGGGGAGGTGTCCACCTATGAGTGCGCGGGGTTGGGCGAGGGGGTCGTCGAGGACGCCGTATATGAGTACTGATGCGGCTCCTTTAAAACGGTTTCAGTGCTTTTCAAGAGGCTAAAAATGGCGAGAGAGATGCACGTAGGAAGCGACGAGAGGTGGAACACCTTTGTCGACAAAATACGAGCCTCGCATGAGCATGATTTGCACGATGGAAAGACCGCCAAAGGAGCCTATGAAGCTCTAGATCAAGGCGATTGAGTTTGGCTGGGGAGGGACGGGAGACGTCCTGTACCCAAACCATCGGCTGAACTAAGCTGAGAGACACGACAGGGCATTTTGGGTAGGTCGTGTTGTTGGCATCCTTCTATGTCGTATCGTGAACGCTTAGTCTGAGAGATGCAGGGAGGACATAGAGAAATCCATGAAACCAGAGTGAGAGATCGTGGAGGTCAAGCACATGCGGTACATATTGAAGAGTTGGTTTGTAATTGCGATTTGATGTTTGATGCGCGGTCGTCCATTCCGATTTTGTACAATGACAAGCGTCGACGGCACGTTCTCCGTCGCCAGCGTTCCTCGTCATCCCCAAGGAACCTCGCTATCCGCAATGGGTGTGTAGCAAATCTCATGTTGGCAAATAGCGGGATAAACCGAAAATTCCGTAGGCGATATCGATGACCAATGTAAATGATGCACTGCAAAAATTCCGTGCTTGGCCGTTTTATCCTACAAGTACCAGGATGGTGCAGCTTATTGTAGGAAACCAAATGGAAGGTAAAAATCATGGGCTATTGCAGCATTCCAGGATTAACACGAGCAGGACTCGAACCTGCCCAATCAGAGCAGCCGTAGGGTCTGTAGAGTCTCCAGCTCAGCCATCGTGTCCTGCTCGCTAACTTCTTGAGATGCTCCTAGTAGTCCAGAAGTCTGGTGCTTGCATGGACTATGTGATGGCAAGGACGAATTAACCCGCAACTAGATAGCACACAGCGCGACACGTCGACAAGACGCCATCGATGAGGCAAGCTCCTCATATTGCGATGTACTATTACCTGCAAGCAACTATTGATAAAAATATGCAATATTAGAGTCGTGATGATAGAAGAACGACGTTGGAGCGACGCACGTAGGATTCGAACCTATGCACATCAATATACCTGCTCAGTGTTCACAAATCTGCTTCGCGGTTGCGTCTGGGACATCTCAAGACCGGCTGCATATTCCTCCGAGTCTAACTATTAAGCCAAGGGAGGATATAGTCTCGTACAGCACTCGCCCAGTCCCAAGCTCTGAGGCTATCAGCGTCGCCGCTTTGTGTAGGTAGATGTAAATCATATGCAATCAAAAATATGAATGCTCTGAGGAACACATTCAGGGATATCAAGCAGTCGAACATGGTTCCAGGCATTCTGCTGACCGCTTGGCCGGTGTGCCTTGCTGTATGAACGCAATTCCAATCCCCGAAGCATATGGCGACATCCAGAGTCTCCGTTATGCACTACGCAAGCGCCCTTGACGATGATTTTCCCTACAGAGAAGAGTAAACAGGCGCGAGATGAACGGTAATTCCAATTCTCGCTGGGGATGAACCATCGCCACGGACATCGAACCCCTCTCAGTCGTGCCACATTAGGTTCGATTCGTACTCATGTCGCTCCAAGTTCGTTCGGTGACGATCTTTTGCTACCACCTCACCTCATCTTAGTTTATGCACGCCCCGACATTAGTGATAATCTTAAGGGCTGTGGATTTCAACGCTCAAAGATCTCAAGCGTGACCGGAATACATCATTAATAACAGCAAAATCTACATCTGCCCCGGAGGAAACGACACGAGCAGGGATTGAACCTGCATGAACAAGACTCAAATTCCTTTCAATGACCGGAGGTAATGCAGCCTGTCATAAAATAAGGTCTATGATCTTTAAATATTGCCAGGGCAGCCTGACAAATCGATTTGGATTCAAATGTGATTTAATTACAATGCGGATTTGAATTCAAATTTAATCTAAATTAAGTAAAAATTCTATCATTATCTATAGGGATGAGAGGGTGTGCCAGGTATACTCTGCCTGGGCTATTCAAATTCGCTTTCAAAGTGATATTCAAATAGGATTTAAACCACGGTATTCAAATGATTTCAAATTAAATTCAAAGCCATATTTAAAGTCAATTTAAATCGGAAAGCAGACATGTAGATTTAAATCAAATTCAGAGGAGTGGATTGAAATCCGAATTCAAATCAATATAATCAAATCAATTTAAATATATTACATGTTACTCAAATCCAAATCCGTGTTTCTATAAATACAGTTGCAAGTTGGACTTGAAGTCCATGGCGCGTCAAAAGACTCTCAACAGAGAGTTCGAGTACTGGCCTTTGCCAATCCCACACGCTGAGGTGCCAATTCAGTGGAGGGAAAGGCAAAAGACAGTAAGGTCATCCATCGTGAAACCCCCAGCCTTATATCCCCATCATGCTTTGGCATTATTTGGCTTACACCAACAATCACGCATGACTGAGCAAGGGGCTTTGCCACATATATGCAAATAAAGCCAGCGGATAAAAGGGTTGAGCCTTCAACTCTTTCAAATGACTTCCCTTCCCGCCCCCTTGCTAATTGCCACCTAGCAAGGGGATGTCCATGGTTGGGAGGTGGACTTCGGAACGTACGCCCGCTTTCCGAGTCTTTAAATAGTTTTCGGATTGACTTGTGTAAATTAAATTAAGATTGATTCAAATATATTTGATTGTGATCTAAATCAAATTTGAATCGCGATTTGAAGCGTGCGAGCTGGCAGGCGCCTATGCCTCCAAAAGTTGCTTGTATACATAAAAGATTCGCATTGTCTTCAAATACATTCAATTAACATCTTAAATTGAGTTTAAATCACGTTCAAATGTGCTTCAAACCACTATTTGAACAATATTTGAGTCGAATTTGAATCCAAATCAATTTGTCAGGTCACCCTGGCAATATTTAAAGATCACAGACCGGTTCACGGGCCTGTCGCCTTGACCATTCGGCCATCGTGTCTCTGCCATGATCTATTGACGCTGAATGAACACCCTGAACACCAGTGTCGCATTTTTAGGATGCGGAGGGAGATTACGCAGAATTAAACCCAAGATTAGAGAGGACCCATCGGAGACTACGCTGGACGCGCAGTATTCAAACCCTATGTACAAATCACCTTAATTGTGGCTCGTCCATCACGTCCTACTTGTTTGAACCTTATAACCTACTGGATCGAAGGGAGGTGGGAAACGGCACGGAGCGGAAAGACGTTGGCCACTCATGGGAAGGGGTGAGCCGCATCAAGTGGCTCCCAACCGCCGCACGATCCCTTTCTTCTTCCCTTGTAGCCAATATATCAATAGCCTAGATTTGTCTTTTCGCCGTCCCACACCGAAGCTGACTGCACAGTGCGCTGCCAAAAACCCCTTTCAATGACTTCGATGCAATGAACCCAGGAGTCGAACCTCAGAAGCCTCCTGCAGCCTATGGAATGGAACCCGTGGGTTTATCGTATCTGCTTGGATATTCAAGTTGCGTCCTATTATGCTGATACACCGTTCAGACAAAGCCTTAGTGTTGCTAGTGAGTGATTAGAGACTATTGATGCCTCGCAAAAAACTCGAGGCCTACCCGAGTGACTCTGATCTATCCATTTTATTAGTCCCTATCTATATAACGCCATGCCGCTGATCACCCTTGTGATGTATCTAGAGTTTATTGCATGGACCTAGACTCGTAAGGTGAACAGACACGATAGTCAAACAGTAAGACACCAGATGATCCCACATAAGCCTACTTCTGGGCAAAGTAGGTTCAATTCCTACTCGTGTCATATATAGTCAGACAGCCCCCAAGCTTTTGTCACATTTTGCTTGGTTCACTGCCCCTTTGCGGCCTCCTTTAAGTAATTTTACGCATGGGCTGCCAAAGGGATATAAGTGCAAATTAGAAGGGGAATGATAACTCGTGCTTTCAATGGCTTGCACAAGAAGGGTCCGAAAGTAGACACATGTCCACCTCACCATATTTGCACGAATCCTACTTCCCCGTCTCCAGCGGTGCTCGCGATCCCTGAGGGGTATTGTTATCTGTGATACTCGAGCAAGGGTGCTCACCAAAGGCTGTCCATGATAGGTATGGATATCATCGGCGATACTGGCCGTGAAAGCTCGTGTTGTCCATGAGCTCGACGGAGGCATATCGTTTATAGCTCGTATGCAGCCGGGCAGAGAAAAAAAAAAGTAGATACAGTTGCCTCTAAATAGACACGATTCTAGGTAGCGAGTTCGCTTCTCCGTGATGCCACTCATGGCTTCCCGTGGATTTCATTTTACGAAGATTTAGATTCAGTTTCTTCATTTGCCAGCCATGAAGGCGACAGTTGGACTTGCTGCAGTTGCTGTGGAACACATGATCTGGAACAGCTTTAGCTTTCACGATACAGCAGCATCCTGGTATGATGGTGCAACAAGCATGCTCCCGGTTATTGGTGCGGGTTTGAACCCAGCGCTATCATCGTATACAAGAAAGATTGGTTCATATTTCCCTCTTCTCAGACTTTTTCCCCTATGTTCTTCCTCCAACAGGGATTCGAGGAGTGCTGTCGATGTTATTGATGTCCTCTCGCTTCACTTCTAGCCGCTCCACCTTGCCAGCACTCTATCTCAATGTGTGTATCAGTCATGGGAATCGTTATAAGAGATGCTGGTTCCCTGGGAACGCCGAACCAGCTCTGCGTGGGATCGTTTCAGCTCACGAGTTCGATTCTCGTTAAAATTCTGCATAAGGTGGGCTCCGAGAGTTTTTTCTCCCCTTGCTTTTTTGTGAATCGCCTCAGAAACCGTGGAGTACAAGAAAGGAGCTCAAATACTCTGCACAAGCAATCGACCAAGGGGATGTGTGCAAGCGCCAGCCTGAGGAGTAAACAAGAGGACCTGCGTTGCGTTGATCAATTTAACTGGCGTCGCCCTCTGGACACCATAGTGCAAGAGGAGTGTACGGGAGCACTAATGCGTACATACCGGCTTGGTTCAGGTTCGAATCCTGTTCAAGTCGTAAACGGAGTGCTTTCGATTCCTTACGACCTTGATTTTACCTCAACTTGCTCACCGACAACATGAAGAGACTCTGAGATGAGAGGGCTCGAAATAGAGAGGAGACTTACCCAATATATACACAGCATATTTTATCTCAAGATGGAAACGACTTTGAGCCCAATTTATCTGAATTGCGAACCAATGTCGACCCTCGACACCGCGCTTCAATTTCATGGTGTAAGAAACGCTAGGTGGGCAGAAGGTATAGATGCCCTCATGCTTTGGAGCTTCAAAGAATCTGGGGTTGAGTTGACAAATTCAATCGATTTCGCACTTCAGATATCAACTGACTTGATTGGTCTTTTTGAGCACCATACTTAAAGAGCTTATGCGGTCCTTCATGCCAATACTGCTAATCGGGCTTGAAGATGGACGGGTCGGTGGTTCAATTGGAGCGTAGGCCCAGCTCCGCGTGCATTCATTTGAGTTCACAAGTTCGATTCTCAGTGAAAACCCTCATGGAAATTTTCGGTACAGTTTTTTCTTCCGTTGTTTATACTTTTCCGTACACCGCCTCCGATTTCGTCAGACGCTCAAGAGATCCGAGGAATCCCCATGTTCTAGCGAGAGTAGCAGAGACAAGCCCATGCTGCGGAATGAGAATCAAGATCGTGATCAATGAAGAGGAAGGACTGCGACGAGAGCCGACGAGAGCCAACAAGAGCCGACGAGAGCCGCTGGCGTTGACTCGACCAACACAATCAACGTTGTCATCCTGATTCCCGACACCATGGTGTAATAAGAGGACGCGACGGTGCTAAATGCGCCAATTGACACAAGTTCGAGTCCGGCTCGTGTCGTAGAATCTCAGGACCCTCTTTTTACAGGGAGAGGAACTCACATACAGACGATGCCAACCAGAGAAGTTGGAACGTACTTGACTAGGTCAACGTACATCGTCTGCAGGGCACCATAGTCCATGAGATATATGGGATCTACTTGCAATTCGTCACTTGGAGCAGGTTTGAACCCTGCTCGTGCCATGAGGAGGTCGTGACTAGGGTGAAATTGATTTCGACTCATTTTTATTACTTAAACTTTGTCTGCGTCCTTCCCTTTCCAGATGAGATGGTATTGGGGTGAAACACGAGCGAAAGAGAATCGAAGAGACGGGAGGAAGATCAGAATGGAAAAATAGATAGGGAGAGAAGAACGCCCGCACCCATATACAAGAGTAGGATGAACGGAGCACCAAACGAAAAGCCGAGTATATGAGGGCAGATGTAATGCAAAGGGGGTGGTCCCCAGCCTTTGGAAATGTTTCTACTTACTCTGCTGAGTAAATGCGGTCGAAGCACTAACGCAAAAGGTGAGAGCAGCAGTACCCGGCTTTGACGTACATAACGAGTATCCAGCAATCGGCGCGGGTTCGATTCCCGCTGTGTCATATAATATCACTATGAATTGTGGAGTTTTTACAACAATGAATGTCGCAGGGGTACATACGTGCCGATCTAGAGTGATTTTAATGAGGTGAAACACGCTAGCCCGAGAAGGAGAGGGGTCACAAACAGGAATCAGGGTCGATGGACGTGAGTTTTGAAGTGGTCCCAAGCTTGGAGGAACCAGGACGGGGAAGTGACGATAAGACGGACAGTGTTCGAACTCTATGTGAAACGGGAGGTCAAGGCCTTCCAGTCTGGTCGACGGTTGCCAACGAAATTCCAAACCATGGACTCACAGATAGCTGGAAAGGAAGTCTATTCAACGTAATCGCTATCATCATTTTAACGGATCCTATAAGAGGTATACTCTAAAACTGGATTAGAAAGACGCGATGTGGAAGGAAGGACGTCGCGCACCTATTACACTTCCTCCTTCGCCACGGCACGTTCCCCCTCGTCTCTCATCGACGAAAGCAGCGTCGGGTCCCTCGCAGGCGTTACTGCGGATCCTCCAGTCCCCATCGTTGTCTCTACTCCTCCTCCTTTCTCCACCGAGTCCTTCTCCAGCTTCAAGCCTTCCTTTTCTTCGGACGTCGGCCAATCCAGTGTCCCAGGAACCGGTACCGGCGGACCAATCCACTACACCGGCCACCCCCTACTCACATTATTCGTCGCCATCCCCACCAAACCCATAACCGTGCTCGTCAACAACAACACCACCCATACATAATCCCATCCCAGCGCTCGCACTCGATGATCCAGGATCGGGATGAGCGATGCAGCGCCTGCTGGAGGGTGGGAGGTGCCTGTCATCTGCATGAGGACGACGGCGGTTTCAGTCAAGACTCAATAATGACGAGGCGAGGAATTGGAGCGAGATAAAACGGTCGTGAGGAAGGAGGATGAATAGTTTGCATATGGCTGGTGCCGAGGATGGCAGAGAGGGACGTGTCCGCTGATGAGTGAGCGGGTTTGGGCGAGAGGCCGTCGATTACGCCGTACTTATACCAAGACTGCTGACGCTCCCTATACCAAGATGTCAGCCCTTCTCATCGAGCAGGAGAGGAAATGGACGCTGCACATAGGAAGCAATGAGAGGCGGAATGTCCTTGTCGACAAAGTAAGAGCTTCTGGTCTACACAATTGCGAGTCCGCCAAAGGAGCCAATGAAGATCCAGATCCAGATGATATAGTTTGTCAGGGGAGGTACAGGAGACGCTCTGTAGCTGACCTTTCGGCTAAGCCACGATGGGAGACGCGACAAAGCGACTTGGGTCGGTTTGCGTCGTTGGCATTCTGCTATGCCGCGTCGAGGTTGCTCATTCTTATGGATGCAAGAAGGAGAGAGAGAGCGATCCAAGAGAACCAGAGTGAGAGATGGTGGAGGTTAAGAAGATAGCTGGAATTTGAAACCTGCGATTTGGAAGAGTTGGTTCGCAATTGCCTGATGCGCGATCGTCCACCGCTATTTGCGCTCAGGAGCCTTCGACGCCACGTTCTCCTTCGTCAGCGTTGCTTGACATACCCAACGAACCTTGCTAATTGTGTTTGTACGAGGGATTCTTCGAGACCAGGCTCTCCTGTTACCAGTGCTACCCATCATCCCCAGCAAACCTCGCTACCTGTGATACGTGTGTAGCAAGTCTCACTTTACCGAATGACTGGCTAAACCGAGCATTCGGTCGGCGACATCGATGAAAAATGGAAATGGGGTTCCCAGTGCCCTGCAAAATTCCGCGCTTCGCCGTTCAGTACCCGGACAGTGTAGCTTAGTATAGGAAAGCAAATAGGAGGTAAAAATCAACTGAGGGTCGGAATATTCCCTGATTAACACGAGCGGGATTCGAACCTGTCTAATCAGAGAAACCTTGCGCTCTGTAGAGTCTCTGGCTCGGCCATTATGTCCTGCTCGATATCTCCTTGAGATGCTCCTAGTAGTCCTGGAGTCCGGTGCCCGGATGGACTATGTCATGGAAAGGACGAATTAACATGTAACCAGACAGGGCACGGCGGGAAGTGTCGACAAGAGTCCATCGACGAGACAAGCACCTCATATTGCACTGTACTATTATCTGCAAGCAATTATTGATAAAAAAAGTTAGTATTAAAATCGTGATGATAGAAGAACGTCGTTGGAGCGACGCACGTAGGATTCGAACCTATGCACATCAATAGACTTGTTCAGCGCCCACAAATCTGCTTCACCATTCTGTCTCGGGCGTCTCAAGATGGGCTGCGTATTGAAGCAAGGGAGTGACATCGTCTCGGCAAATCATCCACCCAGCCCCAGCTTTATAGGCTATCAGCGTCACTCTGTGTAAGTGGGTTTGAATCAAATGCAGTCAAAAATCATGAACATTTTGAGCAACACATCCCAGGGATCCTCAGAAGTCGAACCTGGTTCCAGGCATTCCGCTGACCGCTTGGCCAGCGCACCTTGCTGGATAAAGACACGACTGGTCTCACCAACACATGTCGACACCAGTTAGTGTCATGTGTTACTCAAGTACCCTTGACGCTTATCTTCGTTCCTTAGACTTTCTAGGAGACGCAATAGCCTTATGGTAGGCCGCCACATGAACCATCGCCAAGGGCATCAAACCCTTGTTCGGTCGAGACAGAGTAGGTTTGACTCTTACTAGCGTCAGTGACTCCATATCGCTGCGATACGACAAATGCATTTTTAATACTTTCTTACCACCTCATCTCATTTTATCGTGTACGGATACCTCCTTATTCATAGGCCTAACAGCTGTGGATTTCAAGGCTCAAAAATCTCTAGCGTTAACGAAGCACGTCACAGCAAAACAAAATAAAATACAAATATATCCTCGAATAAACGACACGAGCAGGAATTGAATCCGGTCTTGGGCTTTGACCATTTTGCCATCGTGTCTATTGCACTAGTTATTCACCTTTGGAAAAGGATGGAAGGACATGCATGCATTACCATTGCGCTGCGTGCACCCCGCTAGTCGTTTTGAGCCTCAAGGATACTGGATGGGCAGAGAGAAATCAAGGGAAAACATTGAAGAAGAACTGACCCACAGTGGCAATCGGATGCCTGATGCTTGACTGTATAGCCTCAGTAGTTACACCAAACCGCTTTTGATACCATGTTCTCCATAACCAGCACTATTGAACATCCCAAAGGAATGTTGAGTATCTGCGATACTTGCGCAGTCTTTCTCCCAGATAAATTTGACAGCATCGTAGTAGGAGAGCATTGGCAGCGATTTTGAAAGGCAAACAGAAACATTCACCCTTGTTTCTCCCTCGGGTAAAGACAGAATTCGCTCATTCATGCGCCTGAAAGGGGAGTGCCGCTCTCTCCCATGATGCGTAGCACATACACAGGGACAAAAAAAAAAAGTCAATTTTCGGAGCACTCAACCAAACACGAGCAGGATTCGAACCTGCTGTAAGCTGAGCGTACAATGTAGTACATATTCCCTTTCCATCTCAGCCATCGTGCTGCGCGAGCAAGAGAAAAATGTAATATAGCTGCTAGGCTTTAACAAGATACTTACAATGGCAGAAACCTGTGCCTCGTACAACTTCAAGGCTCAGACCACGAAAAATAAAAAATAAAAAATCCGAGTGAGGAACGCAATAAGGCATGACACAATCGGGGCAGCCGTTGAGCCGCCTGTCGCACATAGCATGTGTGGCAGGGCATCACAACTATGTGTGCCCTGCCATACATTCACGATAATTCACGTGAGGCTATACCGTCGAAGTCATTTATCACTTCAAAGACTTGGGGCTCATATTTTACCTACACCAACTGTATTCATGTCGGTGTGGTCATATGCGTTGAAATGTATTCACGTAAGGTTAACGGGGGAAATTGGAAGTGCTTCTGCACTTCCCCTCGACATTCACAAAAACAACAGGAAGTGAAGGATCACTTCCGATCGACACTAGGATCGATGGATCTCGAAGTGTAACATCACTTCACATCAGCTCGGAATAGACGGCGAAGTGATTCCTCACTTCCGATAAATGTTGGAAGATGTTTCCAGAAGTGAAAATGCAATTGCAAGCGCCTTAAGTTGGGCCAGGGAAGTGACTTTACACTTCCGATAGGCGCTTCAGAACACGGTCTGGAAGTGCGAGGTCACTTCGCCTTCATCCCCTCATCTGATGGAAGTGATTTAGAACTTCTAAACAGATTCGCGTGACCTCTGTTGGAAGTGAAAGGTCACTTCGAGGCCACACCCCTCAGCTGAGGGAAGTGACTTTGCACTTCCAGAACATGTTCTGACGCGCCTATCGGAAGTGTAAAGTCACTTCCCTGGCCCACCTTAAGGTGCCTGGAAGTGGGTTTTCACTTCTGGAAAGCATCTCTTGACATCTATGGGAAGTGCAATTTTACCTCCAAGTTGCGCCAACAGACCCGGCAGGAGGTGCAATATCACTTCTCACCTTCTCGGAAAAAGGAGGCAGGGTGATTTTGCATTTCCGACATACGCCCCTTTCTTGGGGTTACCTTTTTTCATCGGTGACACCTGTGCAATCCATATATTCGGTTGGAGTAACTGAGCTCGAGAACAGCTCGCTGGCTAGCATAGACTCATCAGGAAATGCAGGCCGTGATTCGCTTGGAATGGTGTTGATATACTAGACTCAAATACGAAAAACCATTGAAAGAGTACTTTGCATGGATATAACGCGCCGTGGCAATCAGAATAAAGCCAAAACTTCCCCTGTATTAGCTATTCAAAATCAGAATGGTATTTTGTCCAAGTATCGGTGGAAGGTGTAGGTAATGACATGTAAATCATCCTTGTACAAAGGCGAAACTCTGTATCTATTGCCTGCTTTCTTGGTTGTCGTCTGACTTTTACTTTCTGCTGAACGGTTTGGGGAGATTTATACACCAATCAAACCAGTTTTTTTCCCTCCCAATTCTTGCGATTTTACATTAATTCTTTGTGGCTCATATGCGCAGGGATATGCGAATTTCTGTGCTGAAGTGAACAGCGAGACGGAACCATCGGTTCGGGTGCATTTGGTGATCTACGCCCTTGACGACCGCTTGTCAATTACTCCATACGGTTTCAGGAACAATAAGCGCCGTATAAGCGCCCACTCCGGAAGAGAAACGCGAAATCTGTGCCTGGCCGCATGGGGGGCCGGGTAGGTACGGTGGCGGTTCAAACATACATGGGACGGCAAATCCACTTCCTGCTGGTCTGTCTAGGGCTTGATGGAAGTGAATTTGCACTTCCAATCGGTGTGCCACGCACCAGATTTGGCTGGGAAGTGCCAGACCACTTCCCAGAAACTCGGCGGAAAGGTTTGAAGTGAATTTACACTTCGAAAACCTGCTAGAAGAAGCATCCTGGAAGCGAGAACTCACTTCGCCGCCTCCGCTCTGAGGCCTTGGGAAGTGTAAGGTCACTTCCAAGAAGTGTCTTGGAGAGACAGGAAGTGAATAAGCACGTCTCGTGAACGCCTCGTGAGTCGTGACATATCTCAGAAGTGCGAATTCACTTCGCGCACATGGCCTGTGGCAGGGGAAGTGAGAGTGCACTTCTTTGACCAGATTCAACATCAATTAGAAGTGGGAGATCACTTCCAAACCTCTTCGCCCCGGGACAAGGAAGTGCGTAATCACTTCAAATCTATTTCACGCAAGCATGGGGAAGTGAGGAAGCACTTCCCGTTCTATCTTATGTCGCACGAAGGATAGATTTTTGAAGAGAACTCGGCGCTTGTGAAGCCGATCTCAGACGTTTGAAGGGAGGCGCTCGATCACCTGATCGGTGAGGCTGCCGGAACCTAGAAAAGGGGGATTTGGCGGATGGAGGAAAGGGTGATATGGGTGATAGAGATGGTGGCAGTCGAAGCGAGAGATGAGGTGCACTGAGGACGACGATGTCCTGTGCCGTAATGAGCGGAAACGATGCTTCTCAGCGAAGCGGAGCGGGCGAGCTAACAATAGAACGAGGCGAAACTTCTCCGAATTAAGAAGCTCGAGTGATAACGTTGGCGAAGACGATAACGAGAGGAAATGAGTGGTATTGGTATGTAGGTAGAGGGAAAACCTGCCAGGGAGGAGATCCTCGAACCGGGAGGCAGATACCTAGGATATATAGTCTAGATAGGGGCTAGGTTAGAGGTACCTTAATTAAGAATAAGTCGTACGAGTGTCTGGCTATCGTCAATACCGACGATGGCTAAAGAGAAATAGAGAGGGGAAATGGAGACTGTTACAGGTGGCATGAGGCAACCGATGAAGGGAAATGGGCATAAGTAATAGGCGAGGTCGGCGCTGATGTGCCGAACTCGATTAGGAAGCGTCACACCCAAATCGGGTACGTCGCGCCGAAGGCGAAGGATCTCGTTCCGTCCTCAGACGAACAAGACTCCTTACAAGCGGGGGGGGACTTTTCGTACTGACTGCAAGTCAGTGCGAAGACGGCAGTCGGCGCATGGGTATACAAAGGGTGAGGGATCAGAACAGAGACAAAGGATCAAGGACATGGGGAGGGTATAGTGATCCGCGCCACGGCGCAATGCTCGGCGAGGCATCAAGTAGGACAGTGGAGAGCAGAATAGAAAGTGAGACAATGTGGGGAGTAAGGAGTGGGGAAGTGACAAAGGAATGCAAACACAGAAGGTATATAGTTGAAAAAGAGACCAGCCAAAAGAGCAAAACCATGGTCGACTTCCCAATGCACATCAAAACCGAAAGCGAGGCGATCCTCATCATCCGCGCCCTTCGCGACCTGTACGACATATCTGCTACCGAACTTGAATCGGCAATGATAGAAATGACGGCCAGGAAGCAAGTGGGAGAGAGGCTTGTCGGCACTGAGCACCTGTTCGTTGCCACGTCGCATGCTGTGAGTTCTTCCGTGAAATGGTATTGTTCTCGTTGCTCGAGCTCACGGTGAGCAGAAGGATGTGGTGGAGATTCAAACACTCTTGAAGAGGCTCAATAGCCGTCGACTCCTGCCTGCTGAAACCCATCGCGAACTCTGGAACGTGACCCTCCAAATCGAGCAGGAGATCAACGCGTCCAGCATGGGTATGCATATCAGGCAAGTCCAGATGTATTCCGAGGCAGCGAGGGCAATAGAGGGTGTGCCATACGGCGCAGTCAGGGCGTACAACGGCGAAGGTGTGCCAGCATTTGATACAGGTGCATGGGATTTCAGGTATAGAGTCGCAGCAGGCATGGCCAACAGGCTTTACGTTGGTGAAGGCTTTATTGGGGCTTGGGGCAATGGCGAGGGCGTTCATGAAGCAATCGACGATGAGAGAGCTGGGGAGGGCGAAGGAGGTATGAATGTAGAGGCGAGGCGAGTTGAAGATGACGACAGGGACGTGGGCGAGGCTCCTGGGCTTATCAGCGAGGATGAGGAGTGAGCTGGTACTTATAAGTCAACTTCATCGTCGTCACTCCCTGTATCCGTTTCCCCAATACGATCCCGTGTAATGCTATCGAGCTCTTCGTCGCCGAGGTCGGTGATGCGCGTGACTGGCACTTTGGTGAGATCGCGGGGTCGGTAAGGAACAAGCCGGTACGCAGCATATCGAAGCTTCGAGACTGCGCCATCGAGTTCTGAGAGGATGTAAGAGCCTTTGGACGTTCGGCGAAGGACTACCAAAGGTCCAAGGTAGCGAGGGCGAGTCTTCAGTCCAATGGTCGAGTCCAAACGTGAGTTGCGAACAAGGACGAGGGAACCTGGCTGGAAGTTGAAGTTCTTGATGGTGGCCTTGAACTTCTTCTCGAATTCGGCAGCGTTTGCGCAGCGAGAGCGATAGACAGCTTGGCAAACGGCTTCGAGATCTTGTGGGCGTTTCTTGAGCTGTTTAGCACGCAAGGCAAGGAGATCTTCAGTGGAAAGAGTAGAGGAGATGGGAGGGGAAAGGTAGGTGGCTTCAGCGACGTCGAAGACAAAACGAGGCTCTATACCATGAGCGATGTAGTACAGCAAGTAGCCTGTGGACCGTTGGATCGAAACGCGTTCAGCCCAAAGGGCAACCGAGGACATGTCAGACCATTTGGATTCATCGCCATCAGCAGCCTTGATCACCACCTCTCTGAACGTGAAGTGAGTGCGTTCCACGAGGCCATTTGCTTGGGAGTTGTAAGGAGAGATTCGAATATAGGGGATCTGGTATTTGTCGACGAGGTACTGGACAGCGGCCACGAAGGCAGGACTGTTGTCAGTTACAATCTCTTCCATCATACCCCATCTGCAGAGGATGTCCTCGAAGATGAAGGAAGCGAGGGTGCGGGCGTTTTCGTTTCGAAGCTTCCGACCCTCAGGAAAAGACGAGAGTGAGCATCGAGCATGGACAAAATATCGATAGCCGTTTGACTTCGGCATGAACATGGTGTCGATGTGAGCTTTCCTGAAGAGCGTGGCAGGCATAGGGACAGTGGGTGGGATGTGGATGCGGGTGAGCTGACGTTCTTGGCAGATGTGACATGTTGAGACAAACCACTTGACGTCGTGGTCAAGGTACAGCCACCAGAAGCGTTCGAGAAGGCGCATTCTTGTAGTGAAGATGCCCTTGTGGCCGAGCTCGTCATGGGCCTGGCGGAGGATTTCGAAACGTTTTGGAAGGGGAATTACAACTTTGTGCTTGTTATGGGGGTCTCGGCGCCAGAGACAATCGTTGAGGATGAAGAAGTCGAGAGAGTATCGAATGAAGTGTTTGAACTCCTCATCAGCCATGTCAGAAGGACGTGCAGGGTTGCGAAGGAAACTTTCAACAGCAGCGAGCCGAAAGTCTGCAGCAACAGCCTTGTCAGTGCGAGGTATAGGAGGTGATGGGGAATCCGAGACGGAGAGAACAAGAGCAGCCGGCGATTGGTGATGGAAGGGGGCAGAAGACGAGGAAGTGAGGTGGCGAGAGAGGGAGGGGATGTTCCAGTGAGCTAGCTCAATAGCAAAGCCACAGGCTTTGTCAATCCACTCGTCATAATCATCTGGTTCCTTGGGATCGTCTGGTGAGGCCTCGCGACGAGAGAGACCATCTGTGGCAGAGTGTTCGCGACCAGGGACGTGCTTGAGGGTGAAATCGAAGAGGAGGATGCCGGCAATCCAGCGGTTGATTGAGGCGTTGGGTTGGATGTCAGGGTTGTTGAGCATGCCCTTGATATACTTGGCGTCAACTTCGACCGTGAGGCTCTTGACACCAATGATGTAGACGCGAACATCCTTGAGGGCACGGAAAAGTCCAAAGAGTTCGAGCTTCACTTGAGAGTAGCGGCTCTCGCGTTCATTGAAGGTGATAGAGCCGAAGCGAGAGGGGTAGCGAAGGCCGTCATCTCCCAGCTGGAGAAGAACATAGCCAACGGCGATGTAGGACGAGTCGACAGCGAGGATAACTTCTCGTCCAGATTCGTAGTCGATGGGCCGAACAGCTGGACAGGTCTTGACTAGGAGCTTGAGCTTCTCCATGGCTATGAGGTGGTCTGTGCCGAATTCGAAGGGAATATCACGACGAGTGAGGCGGACGAGTGGAGCAGAATGGAAGGCAAGGTTCTTGAGGAAGATGCGAAGGGTTCCAACGGTACCGAGAAAACCGCGAACTGCAGTAAGATCCTTGGGCAAAGGCCAATCCATGATCTTCTGAACGCGATCATGGACGGGACGACGGCCCTCATAGGTGCAGAGGTAGCCAACGATGACGGCTTCAGGAACACAGATAAAGGCTTTCGGACCAGAGAAGGTGGCGCCAATGACCTTGATACGCTGGAGGATTCGCATGACGTCCAGGAGGTGCTCGTACACGAAGCGACGGACGTTAGGGTTCTGGGGAATGGTCTCATAGCCGCCGTCGGGTGTCTCATAGCGAGTTGGAGGCCCTTTGACAGGTACATCGTCAACGAAAGGTCTTGTGACATCTGGGATCTCATCGGCAAGGATGAAGTCCAGGTCGCCTTGCTGGATCTGCATTGAGTTGGTGTAACCAATAGGTATGCGAGTGAGTCGAAGGGTACCGAGAGGTGTTTGGAATGTGGTGAGATCGCGAGACTTCGGGTCGAGAACACGTTGGTCGAAGCCAACGTAAAGGTCAAGGACAGAGTAGCATGCCCTGCCGGCAAAGGACTCGACAAAGGGATCGACGATGGGTGGAAGGCCGGCATCTTTAATGGTGATGGTGTTGAGAGGCTGTAGATCATGGACAAGGCGGAGTGACTTCCCATCCTTCTTCAGGACACAGAACCACTTCGATCGATATGAGGAGTTCGAAGGCTCATAGACACCAGAGGAGATTTTGTCTTTTACAATCTGGATGACTCGGTCGCGAAGCCCAGGGGCAATGGGTATGTTGCGAAAGGCGTAGGGAATGTGTTCGATGGTGGGTATAACGACAGGCGCAAAGTATTCTTCTGAGAAGCTTCCCTTCTCCGGTTCATCCCAGGCGAAGGCCATCTCTTGGAGGCATAAAATAAGGTCTATGTTCTTCAAATATTGGCCTGGTCGACCATACAAACCAATTTGGATTCAAATTTGGGTCAAATATAATTCAAATTCACTATTAACGTTGCTGTAGGTAGGCATAGGTAGGCTTGTTGAGTACTCGAATTCAATTGTAAATAAATGCAACATCCAGGAGGACTATAACCGATGGAAGAGATTCAAATATGATTTGAAGATATTTGGAGTGCGATTTGAACATGATTGATTGGCTCTGACGAAAGGGGTTGAAGCGGGGTATTTGAAGATGATTTGAAGGCCGGATTTGAACGTGCTTTGGAAGAAATAAAAAGGGTTTCAATGGGGAGGATTTGAAGATGGTTTGAAGCAAGATAAGGGGGCGGGGGATTTGAAGGTGATTTGAAGGTGATTTGGAGCGAGATACACGGGGACTTGAAGATGATTTGAAGTGGCAGAAAGAGACGGATTTGAAGATGGTTTGAAGAGGCATAAAGGGATGGACTTAAAGTGGGTCTGATGGCGCATAAAGGGACGGATTTGAAGATGGTTTGAAGCAATGTAACTGGGGGATTTGAAGACAGTTGGAAACAACATAACGGGGAGAGGAGGGGGATTGAAGATGATTTGAAGATGATTTGAAGATGATTTAAAGGCAGATTCAAAAGATCAATTGCACTTTGGGCGGGTCTTGGCTGCGGATGCACTGGGTATGGGAGCAGTCGTTTTGGTTGCAGTAGCTTTCTTTGCTGGGGCCCTTGCCTTTGGTGCGACATACGAGGGCGCAGCAGCAGCAGCCCTGGGAAGACGTGGCCGCTTCGCAGATGGGGCAGTGTTCCGAGTCTCATCGTCGTCGGGAGCCAAATTAGACCCTGGGGACTGATTTCCTTTTCCGTGAACGCGTGGTCTGTAGCTCGTTTGGTACCTGTTGTGCAAGTGGTTTAGGTCCAGGAACAACGTCAGTTCCAGTGCCTGAGACCGTTGACGGCTCAGAGACTTTAGGCTGGGGATCGACGTCAAGCCTGTGCTCGGGACCACCTTCGCTTGATCCGGCGGCTTTAGTAACTTCTTGTGATCCGGAGTTGTTAACCGACGTCTGCTCATCGGAAGTTGGGTTGGCAGTGAATGCGGGCTTGAGTAAGAATTGATCAAAGCCAGGATTTTGAAGCATCTTCGGGGAGCCATTGGGAGATGATATCGAGGTGGAAGTGGAAAGGTGATCTGGCTTGGGCGGAGGACCTTGGGACTGGGCTTGAAAGAACTCGACTGGAGCGCCTGCAGTATCTTGTTCCGCAATTCGGGCTGCTTGTTGTTCGAGTGCTGCGTGGATCTCTGGTCCTGATCGGAAATGGAAGTGATTGTTGGCGAGAGCGCATTGAACAAAGTAGTGAACAAGTGAATATGTCTTGATATGGTCCTCAGCATAGGAGAGAGACGCGGCTAACGGGAACCGCTTGACATCAATGAAGTCAGACGGACGATCCTCGATGGCAGGAATGTCTAGAGAGGGTTTGGGAACAATGGCGGACACCGAGAAATCTGAAGGAACAGTCAACCTCAATAGCAGGAGTCATGTCTGTTGCCACGTACCCCAGATTGCAGCCAGGAACTCCGTCAGGAGTCCATCCATTTCCAACGATGTGATGGCCTTGACATCGACAGGAGGAAAGAGGGGCATACCAACCTCATTCTTGAGGATGCCAAATTGGCTTGTAGGACGCATCACTGAGTTAGTTGTGAGACGTTGATTTGAAGCAATATGACCAAGTGTGAACTCACCTTGGAGGGACTGAGCAGACTCGGAAACCCAGGCTGCAAGAGCTGCGGCTTTGACGTCGGCGGTTGGATTATAAGTAATATTTGATCCTGTGACAGAGTCGTAACCGACGTATGCTCTGCAGAAGTTGGGGTCAGTACCATAATGCTGTCATAGCGGGGGTGCACGTACAGCTTGGAGACAAGGGAGCCCCCCTCGTTTCGCACTGTCGTCGATATCTTGACAAATGCTGAACCCAACAGCTTTGTCGACAGCAGGTTGTCCGCCAGCTCAGCCAGCATGTAAGGCAGCAAGTCTTGGTTACTGAGGACAAGGTGAGCTGGGACCCCATGGTTACATGTGCACATGATGCTTACAATGCAATATCTTCGTCAGTGTTGCTCAGACGACTCTCAATCTCCTCGCGAACTTCATCCGTATACAATTCCTTGATAGCCTTGCTCTTAAGGGCTGCTCCTCGGTAAGTTATACCTGTTCCTGTGAGACGTTTCATCTCGATGCCGATAAGCCCGTGGTTGTCCTCGATCCAGTGCTCTTTCGCTGAGGACTCGCCCATGAGCTTGAAGACGGCCTGACGAGCGGCGGTGACTTCAGGGGACAGCTGGTTCGCAGCTAGAGGGTTTGCTGGCAGAGGGTTCTTTAAGCGGTGTTGACACTTCACATTGGAAAACCAGGTGTTGATGAGCTGGAAAGAAGTATGAGCATTAGATAGTCATGTCGATGTTCTAGGCAAGACTTACCTTTGCCCAGGTCTTGTGAATTCTTGGGTATGCCCAGTCACACGGCCCCTTCAAGGGGTCAAACGCAGAGTTCAGTGGTTTGGATTTGTCGGCGGTACCAATGGCCTGTTCGACAGCCTCGTCTTTGAGCTGTCGCTCAGCGTTCAATGTTGGGTCAGAGTCGACAAGCGATGTGCCATCGATCATGGAAGTTATCCTTGAGAAAGGCTGTCTGTTCGGTGCTCAAAGACGGCTTGAAGGCGATAGGTTGCGACATGGCGAGGGCTGGTGACTGGTACACGTTGGAGCGCAATGGTTCAGGTAGAGGGATGAAAACAGGTGGTAAAGAGAAATGGAAGGGAGAGGCGATGAGGAGCTTGCGAGCTGAAAAAATTCATCAGGCCCGCGACACCGAAACCTGAATCGAGATCTCACTCACCAGATGACGAGTTGAAACCATGGCAAGCTCGATAGGAGTCCAGCATAAGCATAGGTGGAGCACGGCTGCTCCTTGGCCAGGGTATATTTAGGCAAAGGTCGCGTACATTGTCCGCATTTGGGAATCAGAATCGGGTACTGGCGTCAAATACGGAATGTGGTGCTCCAATCTTGGACAGGGTAGGTGAAGAAAAATCGACTAGTAGGAGCTTGGCAAGCAACGACGCCTCCGAGATGTCCATCCTCACAACAGCCTAGCTTAAAATTAGATGAACTGAAGCCCCACAGTCATTGGCACCAGGATTTAAGCCAAAAACTCGATCCAATTGCAACTTGCATCGTCACACCATGCACCCAATCCCTCAAATGTCTAGCACCAGCATCCAGCACCAGATCCTTGACAAGTTTGTCGTTGATAGATTCGGAACGTTTGCGTGCCCGAAAAACAACTCGGTGTCCAAGACCTTGACTATGGGTCAACAAATGCCTGAATCCTATGCTGTCAGAACCGTCAGGGTGAGTTTTGTTGCATGCTGAGAAGAAGCGGGTTCTCACCTTAGAACAGTGCTATGGAGGTTGTTGTGTCAAGACCTCGAGGACATTGACAGAGAGAGAGCGCGAGGTTGTCAAGGCCAAGGTTGACGAGGCAGCGCGCCTCATCAAAGAGGCGAAGGATATTGGACGGGGGCACTGGTATGCTGTTTCATTGTTCAATTCAATAGCCCACTAATGTTATTGCAAGGTCAACGAACCAATTGAATGCGACGGTGAAGTCTTCAGAGAGCGAAGCAGGCCCGTCTAGAGGGACGAAGCGTCCACATGTTCCTGCCAAATCTGGGGCGGTCAAGAAGATGAAGCTTGAGGGAGGCGAAAGCGTGGATAAGCCTATCAATCTGACAGGTCCCCCAGCTGTGACCGTTACACGCACCCCAATTCGAGCCAACCTCTTCCGCTCGGCGGGGCTTATGCTTTAGACTATTAGCTGTAGTCCATATACCTAGCGCTGCGAAGACATACCTTTGTATCCGAAATGTCTGAAGCATCATGAGTTCACAACAACAGGTGTGCCAGTACTGGGTGATAATCAGCACGAAACAACGGATAACAAGTTACTTCACGTACTAATACTGTTGAAACGGGACACCCTCCATTAGATCTTGCAAGGAAACATAGGCAACTGATGCACTCGAGATCTGGACAGTTAGGTTTAAGTCTCATTGAATGATAGACATGATACGTATGAGACTCATGAAATAATACATATAACGGAAATGAAGCACAATCCACAGGCAAAATCATCAGACGAAAGTTCAATTATAAGTGAAACGAAGCACATCTACTATCATGGAAGCCATCTCAGCAAAACGCAAAGTCGGAAATCGAAGGGTATTATAATGCCATAACGAACTCAGAGTTTGCGATTCTGGTCAGTTGCGCTAAGGGGGTGTAGGGGACATTGGAGCGGCAGGTAAAGATCACAAAGGGAAGAGGAGATGATAGAAAAAAAAGGTCAGGAATGATAGGCACAGAAAGAAGGCAGCGCACATGTGAGTCTGCACACCGCCTATAAGCAGATGCTGGGATCGAGCATACAATCGACGCCCACGCATAAAGCCCAGTGTTGAATCGTGAGGTTCGAACGCAGGAGAGTATCGGCAAGCAAGGAAAACTGTCCGAGGATGTGAGGTCTAATGTCGGATGCGAAGTCAAGACATTCGACGTTGCGGTGCCAATTTCCGTACCGGACTCGAAGTCAAGGTAGGGGTTGGTCGGAGGGTGGTGGTGAAGGGGATTCAAATGCGGAGACGATTCAAATACGATTCAAATCGTCGTTTATCAGCTTCTTGTGGCCAACGGTTTGTCCAGTAATCACGTGTTTGGCTTTGAGTCCAAATACAACCACATAATCAACGATCTCAATTCAACAGATTGCGATGAGAGACGTTCTCGTCCATCACCACCACCACCACCACCAACTCCTCCAGTACCACTCGACGCTTTCACCCCTGGGTTCACCAACGTACTCTCCTTGCTATCTTGACTTCGCGTCCGATAGCTTTGAGAGGAACAAATTGACTTGACTTCGCATCCGTCATTTTGTTCAGAAGACTTTAGGAAGAACCTCGACAACACTCGACTGTGGCACCGCGCTCCTGGTCCCTAGGCATGGCCTGGTTCAACCGTACGTGTGTCTTGCGTGTCTGTGCAGTATACTGACCTGCCTTCAGCTCAAGCACCAAAGCTCATCACCACACAAGCCATTCTCGACGACCCGCAGATCCTTCTTCACAAATCCGAATCAAGCGCTGCTGGTAAGTCCATTCAGTTCAGAACTCTTGTATATCATGTTTATTTTTGTTGCAGTCCGTCCGTTCGATGGCCAAGTGGGCAATATCCTCACTAATGGGCGGTTCTTTATCACTTCGCCCAATGCCGACTACATACCCGCTCCTCCATTGGGCGAGACTCGGCATGTATTCATGCGAGCCAACTTCCGCTATGCCAATGACGACCCAATTCAGTGGCCGCAGCCCTACCATCCTTCCACCGCCCACCTAGGTGCCATCCCAAGGGCTTTGTCCAACGACGACCTAGCCCTGTTTTGGAAACCACCTTCAACCGTGCCACGGTTTGAGCATGCGTTTCGGGTTTGGAGAGTCCAGGGTGACACCCTGTCCTAGATAGCGGCAGGTGTTGGGTCTCTCCACAGTCATGCGGATAGATACCGCACTGGCAACAACTCTGCAACTGCGACCAAGGCGATAATCATAATGTCCAAGTTCCTCTCTGACTTACTCGACCGCCTCACCAATCTCCCCATGAACGAAAACGAACTGGTTCGCTGCTTTGCCGAGCTGCAGAGGTGCTACCTCGAGCTCACTGCTTACCTCGACTACATGTTGACCTACAAACCAAGGATGGACGGCATCGCTGCTCCAGCTAGGCACCTGGAAGACACATACGGTACCTTCACGATGGACCCCCTCGTTGTTCAGAATTTTGTCAATGCGGGGCTTCCCGTCTGGTTCATTCGTCCAACCGAAAAGCTTCCCGACACCCGCATCAGACAAGATTGCACCCCTCATCGCACCCGACTCCCTCAACTTCAGTGATTCCCATCCCAAATTCCCGACCATCTTCAAGGGAGCTGTGACAGACCCACGTAAAATTGAAGAGATGAGGGTCGCATCCCGGATCATCCTGCACTGCGCGGATGTCTTTAGTTGGACCCCGGCTCCTGAACGTTCTGCTGCGCCGACTGCGGGAACAAGTGCCTCTGCTATCCTGCGTTCGCGTCCGTCGCCTGTTGTGAACTCTCCCTGTAAGTATTCGACATCTCTCTTTGCCTTAAGAACAACACTTACCTTAGGTATAGATCGCGTTCAGAAATTGGGAGAGCAACAACGAAAGTCATTGCAAGGTCGACTTTGTACTGTCCCAACAACAAGCCCTGCAATGCCGTCTGTTCCAGCACCTTGGCTTACGGCCCTCGAATCTCTGCAGTCGACATCACTTCCATTCGAACTCCCAACAGATCGCGGCGCTGCACTCCCTGACCCTTCCCTGTTCCTTAAGATCAACAACGACATTCATAGCCTTCGATGGCCGTACATTGAACGCTACCTCCTACTACGCCCACTTCTCCTCATTCGTCTTACAGAGTCGAAGGCTTGCTCTGCTGCCCGCACCCTTCCCAACAAAATCTGGTGCCAGGCCCTCTCGATGGATTCGGAAGCGATTGCCACGTCATTGGCTGCAAGTGGCAAACTTCCAAGGACAGCTGCTGAGCGTCATGAAGCCGCTATCTTCCTATCCGCCTGTGCTATGCTTGGTGCAACGTCCTTGAGCGACTTGCTCCAGGCTAAGCCAGTGTATCGAGGGGAGGAGCTTGGTGAAAGTGCGAAGGACAACACAAGGATGATGAAGGAAATCGTCTGGGAGGTTGCCGAGCTCAACTTTCGCATTGAGTTCATGGTATTGGCTTCCCGTCACACCAGTACTTTGAATGAAAGTGAAGTTCAGGAGCTTGTGCTCAGCTGCTTGTGCCCGCCCTCAATGCCTCGCCATCTCCTCCTTGTTGATGCTCGTAAAGCCTCTGATGGACTCTCGAGTCCTCATCCTTCTACTAGGCTTCCGTTATTATGCCACATGCAACGTCTCTTCTCCTCTTGGTCCCTTCCGACTTCCAACCCCACTCCCACACCCTTCTTGGGTGCTGACGTCAACCTGGAATCAGCGACACAAATCCTTACCCTTGAACGTCAATTGTTCACTTTCTATGCTCTCCGCTTTTTCTCAGTCTTTGGTCGTTCCCCCATTGTTCCTCGTCACCTTACCACATAGAACCTCCACATCTGACTTCTTGCATCTTCCATTCTCGGCATTACTCCTTCACAATGGTCATTTGTCTCCAATATTCCATTAATCCTTCTGTCTTTTTGTACCGTATATCATATGCATATTGTTCTTTACTCTATATCACTCTTCCTTAGCTATTGTGCTTAGTGATCCTTGCTCCCTCGCCCCCGTTTGAGTGGCATCTTCCATCAATAGAAACCCTTGCCCATTGTCTACACCACAGTGCTCTGTCATACCTACTGTCCTAGTATCACGGGATTCAAACATTGTGAGTATAAGTACAGACTCTCACCGATGATTTTACTACCAGATACCTACTCGATCGCATCTCCACCTCACCCACCTCTGCTATGAAGAAAGTCAAAGCCCTCGCTGCCCTCAAAGCCAAACATGGGGGTCATGATGACCAACCTACCTCCACTGGCCAGTTCATTCATGAGGGGAGGTCGGTCTTCTCCATCACAGCCCCCGTCGAAACACCCCCTTCCCTTCCCCTCCTCTCCAACCCTCCTGCATCAAAGGATCCCCCACCAGTCCCCACCAGCAGCGTCTTACCCGACAAGGCATATCAGCAACCGCATAAGGAGCCAAAGCCCCAGGTGCTCGACCAATTCCTTCAGCAGAAGGACCACATCTCATCGACTATCCTTGCAGACTACGCGTCCCCTCTGATCAACAAGGACTGCCCTTGTGGTGTCGAAGGTGCAGTTTGCACCACGCGATGTCGCGACTGCTTCTTCTATCCTCCCACCTGCAACACGTGTTTCATTGATGCTCATCGAAAGTCCCCTACCCACTGGGCTCATGTATGGCAGCCAGAAGGCGGGTACTTCCTCAAGACCGACATCTCCTCCCTCTCCTCAACGCCCTTTATTCAACTGGGCCACGATGGTCATCCGTGCAAGGCAGTATATGAAGACGACAAACAGCGTAACTTCATAATTGTCGACAACAATGGTGTTCACAGCACCCGTCTTCGCTTCTGTGCCTGCCATGGGTGCCCCTCACCTGTTCACCAGCTGCTCCAAGCCCAACTTTTCCCCGCAACGTTCGAAGATCCCCGCACGGCATTCACTTTCTCCGTCCTCAAGTCATATGAAGCACACCATCATGAGTCTGCCGAATCGGCGTACAGCTTCGTCACGGCACTTCGTCACCTGACAGACCCTTTGTTCTACAACGATGTTGCTGACCCATGCGACCAATTTCGAGATGTGATCAAGATGTGGAGGTTGCTGAAGACCGAGCAGAGGCTTGGACACCAACACGGGATCGACGATGTGGCCCCTTCTCGTCCTCCAGGCAGTCTTCTTGTTCGGTGTCCTGCATGCCCTGAGCTTGGCGTCAACACCGATGGAACCATTTGTGAGGATAAGGACTTAGGGTAAGTCTTAGTCTTCATTCCCATTTGATTCTAGCTGATACTGTTCAAGGCATTTGAACCAAATTCGATTGACTGCTGATGGGAACTTTCGTCAAAACCACCTGGTCAAGAACCCAGATGACAATTCTACCTCGTTCTTTGAGGGTCGCGGATATTTCCCCGATACTGAAGAATACAATGCAAACATCAAATTACCTGGTAAGGACAAGGAAGCGGATGTCGAAGTAAGCCTCCAAACCATTCATATGCATTGATGTGCGCTCATAGTGGTCAACAGAAAACTGATTGCGCGTTCCTGAAAGCTGCAAACAAACAAGACAAGAAAAAGTTTATCGGCTGCAACATATCTGGAGTACTCAACATCCAGTGCCCTCATGTGTTCATTCTGTCCAGCGTTGACCTGGAGCTTGGCGAGAAGTACACTTCATCTTACCGTTACCCATCCAGACTGGTACTGATCACGCTACCCAGGTTTGTCTCCACCAACTTTGCGCTCCAGCGCGCCCTCTCAACGCGGTATCTCCCCTCCGATTACCAACAATACCTGAAGTACTTGGCAACAGTCGACGTTATCCTATCATATGATATCTCCTGTGCCTACTCGGTCCATGCTGCATCTCGCCTGGGCCAGTTTCGTGATATCACACCCTTCGTCAACCGGCTCTGATATACAATCCCTCTTCTTCACATCCAGAACCATAACGACAACTGCACCTACATGTATTCGTCGGCGTATACGGAGGGCGCTGGCCATTTCCATGGCGAAACTGCTGAGCATCCCTGGCCATACACCAATCTCTTTGCAAGCCAAGGCCGCCAGATGTCTCATGGGAACCGTCATGACCTTTTGAATGGTGTCTATGGGTACTGGAACTTCAAGAAGGTTATCGGTCTTGGTGCGGGATTGCCTTTTGACTATTAAAGGTCCCTTGATTTGACGATATCACCTTGTAACTAGCCTCCCAGCTGTATAATGAACTTGTCCGTGCCTCGAAGCTCCGAACAGCAAAGCGCGATGCATTCATAGGTCTTTGTGACCTCTATGCTGACAAGGTTGCACGATGGAATATGTTGAGTCGCTCACCATTCAAATCGATACGAGGCTGAAGCACCAAGGAAGTTCAGTCACCTTACCGCCAGCGGACCTCAAAAGGCATGTTCTCCCTTTTCTTCGCAGTTGATCGACACTTACAAATTCCCTAGTACCCTCTCAGATTCAAATCTACAACGCCATGATTGCTCTGCAAAGCAGTCTTGACAACGAATCAGCCACATCAACGGGGAAGAAGGCCAGAGCACCAAAACCAATTGACCAGCGGCCTGTCCTTTGCAATATGTCTGTCAATGTCCGACGACTGCAGTACGTCGTCCTATCCTCGTTCCTGAATGGAGCTAATGTGCCTTTCCCAATAGGGCCCAGGTCAAGTCCAAGCTCAAGGTGAAGGCTCAACACCCTTCTCAAACAGTGGACACCGAAATCGATTCACTACGAAGCCGCCTTACAACTTCATTGGCAAGTCTCCGCGAGCTGCAAATGCAGCTGTTCCCCTCCCTCTCAAACTCTATCCTAGAGTGGTCGAGCTTGGAGACGGATCAGGTCGAGGACCAGATGCTTGGCATGCCATCAGACTTCGAGGATCCTCAACAGAACGAACTTGGTCTCGACGATTCTGCTGATATCGAGCGGCGTCTGCTTGAAGGGGCAGCCTTCGACACAATCTCCCGGATCCGTACATCCGTTCAGTTTGTATCAGCCTTGACAGGTGCGAAGATGACCAACCTCACTGGCCAGAACTCATTGACCCGTGCTGCCTCTCGTGTCTACGATGCCCAGAACCTTCGTGATGCCGAAATCTTGTTCTACAATTCGATCCGAGGTCAACTTCTAAGGCTAGGTCTCCCAGATGACGATCCAACGTTTCGGCATATGGATGTTGCCTCAACATCGAGGAAATCCACCATTCTCAAACGACAAGTGGGCGACACGTATAAGAATGACTATGACAGCCATGGCCGGAACTCCACAGGTCTTTATCAGCGACAGACCTTCCATGCACACATCACCCCTCAGTCAAATGAGTCAGGGAGTCGTGTCACAACCCAGTCGAGGAAAGCTTCCAAGCATACGTTAATCCGTCTCTCTGCTCTCCCATATCCGTGCCTTATGTCAAACCTTTCAGGCAAGCACGAAATCTCACCCAACCGTGATTCTAAAAAGATGCGATCTGATGAGGCCAGCTGCACCAGTACTTCCAGTGCTGGCACTACGGAAGCCGCAAAGGCTACTGTTCAAGCCATGTCGGAGTCCTCGAGTGCTGGATAGATATGGGAACCACAGGCACCCAGTGGAATCTCGGACGAAGAGGTAGAAGATTGGATGAGCGAGGGTGAGTGCCAGGATTGTCCATGTAGCCACTCTCTAATGATATGATCATCTTCACAGGCAATCGTGTTCAATGGTTTCGTGCAGAAGCCGAGATGTACCGCTGGCAGGAAGAGTGGGAGCACAAGGTTATCGAGTTCTCCCGTGCAATCCGCTTCCACCATCACATGAACACGGTCTGGTTGACTCTGGCCAACAATAGCAATATGACAGCGGGAATGGCTGCATATGCCCGGCGCGCAGCAGCTCGTTGCCTTGAGCTGGCTCTCAGGTGCACTAACGTTTTTGGTCAAGGGAACACAGGGTACACGGGCGCCATGGACGAGCAGCAGGTATTCGAATTCATCCGCCAAGACCGTCAGGAGTTCAGCCGCACGGTTGCAACAAGGCTCGCTGAATGCCAAACAGTCTGATAGTGGTTAGTTAACTCTTTCTTCAACTGTATGTCAGGCTCATCCCTGCCTCCAGGCCGACCTTTAAATCATCCTTCAAACCCGCCTTCAAATCGTCCTTCATACCAGCTATCGAATCGTCCTTCAAATTGTCCTTCAAATCGCCCTTCAAATCGTAAGGTGGCCTTCAACTTGCGCTTCAAATCTTCCTTCAAACCAGTCTTCAAATCCGTCTTCAAATTAAATCATACATCATGTCTTCTGATAGTCTTTATTTATATTGAAAAATCTATTTCTATTTCAAAATCCAACCGTGAAATAGTTGGTTTGAATCGGATTTGAATCTGGTTTGAATCCAAATCGATTTGTGTGGTCAACCAGGCTGATATTTGAAGAACCCAGACTGGTTCACGGTGGAGGCGATAGACTTCGTGGACGAGCTCCTCTTCATCCTTGGACAGAAAACCATCGGGGTTGACGTTGTTGGAATCGTGGCGCTCTTGAGTATAGCGGACACCGGGAATGAAGGGAGGAGCCTTGGTTGGAAGGGCAGGGAGATCAGCAAGAGGATCGTCGGGTTTTCGACGGACTTGTCGAAAGTCTTCAGGAAGTGTAGTGGCGACAGGACGAATGCGATTTTCTACCTTCTTATATTTGAAGGCTTCGACATTTGTGTGAGCGGTGGAGGAATGGACTGTAGAAGAAGCAACCGGCTGGGTATGTTTTGAAGAGAACTTGGTGACCAAAAGGTTGCCATTGGTGTCAGGGTCGAGAGAGATTTCTGTAACAGAGGCAAAGGAAGCGAAATTCGAGGAGTTATGAATGTCATGGAAGAGGGACTGGAAAAGATTCGAGGCATGGGTATCATGGTTGGGACTGGGGCTGGGCAAAGATGCTGCCAAAGGAGAGGAGGGTTTAGGCATCCCGTCTCCTCTCTGGTGTAGGGACTCATCGACGGTGCTCAAAAATCCTCGTTTACAAGTTCGATGATGTTAACTCGCTGGAGGTCGGCTTGACGTTCTTCAGACTTGTTACGTGCATGGGTGGGAACTGTGAGGACGCGAGAGGAGTTGGGGTCGACTAGAGTAATGTGGGCCCCACCGTTGGGGAAGTGACGAAGTGACGCTTGAGTGAGAGTATGGAACGGACGACCGAGCAGCATATCATATGGCGCATTCTCCAGAACGTGGACCTGCAGGAAGAAGTCGCAGGTCCCTATCATGACCTTCAGATTCTGCAGGAGGCCCATAGTGGCGTTGGTAGAACCATTCGCAGCTTCCATGCGCATGATTCGGTTGTCCAGAGGCAGTCCTAAGGCTTCCCAGACACGACGATGCAGGCAGATCATCTGGGAGCCGTCGTCGAGGATGGCCCGAAGTTTAATGAGACCGGCGAGGCAGACGTCGAGAGTGCGAAGTGGTTCAGACTCATTGGCTACAACAAGAGGTTGAACACCATAGTCGTGAGGAGCAGGAAGAGGAAGGGGGAGAGCCTGAGTGTTGAAGGACTCGACGAAATCAGCAGACACAGTGGTCCCCGACTCGGAATCAACTGCAACCTCGAAGGTGGCTGTCGAACTGGTGCCAGGAGAGGTATTGGGTACGTGTTTGGTCATGATTAGGTCCTTAACCAACTTGCGAACGTCTGGAGCAATGGCATAGAGTTCGTGGGTGGTGAGAGTAACGTTATTGTCCATCACCTTCTTGGCGACGGCATGGGCGAGTTTGGGGTCTTCAATAGGAGTGACATAGCGGAACTGAGCGTTAGCTGGGTTGTTGCGAGGATTCGAAATCGTAGCCGAAGGTTGAGAAGGGGGGGATGTGTTAGTAGCGTTAGTGGGAGGTGGAATGCGTGAAGGAGTCGATGCAGGAGGCGTAGAAGTGGGGGGTTGGGGTCGTGATGCAGCGCTTCTGGTGACCGGGCCACCGGTACGGTTGAGCTTCTTCTTCGCAGCCTCGAGCTTCTTCTGAGACTCGACAGCGAGAGCTTCTAGGAGTGGGATCTCGTCGATCTCAGCCTGTGACATGACTGACGAAGACGGATACCAGTCCTCATCGTCAACGTCCTCAATGGTGGCCGGTTGGTGGGTGTGCATATAGTTGAGAACGGTGGTGGGCGAGGGAGTGAGAGGGACAACAGGAGCTCCAAAGAAGTTTGAGGAGACGGTGGCTGACGAGGCGTTGGCTGACTGGTTGTTCTGATGCCAGTTGTCGATGCGTTCCTTGAGATTCCGTCCAGGAGCGGTGCGCCCAGTGACTCGATCACCCGATGGAAGGACAATCGAGTTCGTGGAATCCCTCTTACACAAGCCACGCGATAGGTATTCACCGAGGCGTCCACAGTCTCACATGTAGTGAGATGGATCGGAGCAGAAGGTGCAGTCGTTACTTCTCCTGGCTGGCGATGTGAACGTCGTGGAGGGAGCAACGGCGCTGGGGACAGGGACCGATTGAAACTGAAGGGACGAAGCTGCAGGGTTTGCCATCATCTGAGCCATGGAAAGGAGAAGCTGCTGAGCTTGAGACATCTTCTCTGGGCTGAAGATTGAAGCGTCGAACGTTGGGCGAGGGATATGCGAAGGGGGGGAAGGTGTCGCGAAGTACGCGTCAGAAGACCTAAGCGGACTGAGTCGAACACCACACGGTGAACGAGAGCGAGCAGACGAGACTCGAAGTCGATCGGCGACGACGAGGACAGGAGCGGAGCAGCTGACTTAAGTATAAGTGGGAATAGCCACAGATACCAGGCAGAGAGCAGGACAGGGAGCAGAGCAGTTGGAGTGCGAGTTAAGCGGTGTATTGACGAAGAGGTCAAGCTGAGGAAATACAGAGCGTACTAGCTAGCTTATATACTCTACAGAACATGTGCGTAGCCGCGATGAGTCCGAGATACGAGTAAGCAAGAAGATAATAGAATGACAAAGAGAGGCCGAGGCCGCGCGAAGCTGCGTAAGGCAGCGTAGAGAAGAACAAGGGGAAGAATGGAAACCGCCCGAGGCCGAGCGAGGCTACGCGAGGCAGCGCGAAGAAGAAGGATACAATAGAAATGAGTCGGGGAGACGAATGAATAGAAGTATCAAAAGGCTGTGCATAAGGCAGCGCCTATAGCAGAGAAGAATGAAATGTAACAAAGGGAGAACGAGGCAGCGTGCCATAGAGAAAGTGTCCATGCCGAGTCGGAGTCAAAGGGAAAATAGGGGTTAAAGCGATAAGATGAATGAAAGATCAAAAGATAAGATAAAACGAAAATAGGGGCGCGAGATAGGGGCTAGGGGCTGACCGTGTTCACGACATTACCCCCCTTCTAAGATTCATCGTCCTCGATGACCTAGATCTTGCGCGGGGCAGTTGGATGTAGGCGGTGGAATTCATTGATTTTGGCTCTTGAACGCTTGAGGTTTTCGGCTGGCTCCCAGGAGTTATGCGAATCGTTGTACCCAGCCCAACTGACAAAATACTGGAGTACCTTCTTTCTTCCTTGGTTGACGACTTGGCTGTTGAGGATGGATTCGACCTCGTACTCAACCTCGCCTTCGAGTTCGACAGGTTCGGGAGGAGGTGGTAGGATGCCGTTGACGTCGTTTCCTTTCCAGCAAGAGAGCTTGTCGACGTGGAAGACAGGATGGATGCGGGAAAGACTGCGAGGGAGATCCAGTTTGTAGTCCAGTTCACCGATACGCTCAAGGACCTTGTAGGGTCCGAGCTGCATGTCGCCTAGTTTTCGAGCCGGGATTCTGACCTTGATGTCGCTTGAGTCAAGCCAAACATAGTCACCAATGTTGAAGTGATCTGCAGCCCGTTTACCTGCTTCAAAGGCGTCCTTCTGGTGTCCTTTTTCCAGTCGTAAGGCAGCGTCGACATCCTCTCGAGCATCCTTGAGGTGTTGAAGACGGTCATCAATGGGTAAGAGGCCGGAGGGATTGCCGATAGGAATGTTGAAATGAGGGAGGAAACCGTAGACGACTTCGAAGGGAGAGCGGTGGTGAGCAGAGTGGACACGGGAGTTGATGACGAATTCAGCCATGGGGACGTGCTTGTCCCAGTCCTCCTGGCGACGGTTGGTGTAGATGCGGAGGTACTTCTCAACTTCTTGGTTGGCACGTTCAGTCTGACCGTTGGCTTGAGGGTGGTAGGCCGTGGTGAGGTTTGACTTGATCCCGAGGTGTTTGAGCAATCCACGCATGACCTTGGAAGCGAACTGAGGTCCGCGGTCGCTGATGAACTGGAGAGGGAGGCCGTGGAGGCGGAAAATTTCGCGGTAGTAGATGTCGGCAACGTCGTCTGTGGTAATGTTGGAGTGACAAGGGAGGGCGTGGATGAGCTTGCTGTAGTGGTCGGTGAAGACAATGATTGCGTCGTAACCGTGAGCTTTGGGGAGTTGGGTGATGAGATCGACACCAACTGACTCCCAAGGGCCAGCAGGTACATCGAGAGGACGGGTCAGGGCATGAGGGTGCTGCGTATGCTTCTTGCGACCACAGGTGTTGCATCCTTCAACGTATTTCTTGACAAAGGCGCGCATGCTGGGCCACCAGTACTGTCGTTCAACGCGTTCGAGAGTGGCATGGATTCCAGGATGGCCAGAGGTGGGGTCGTCGTGGCATTGGCGTAGGACATCGCGTCGAAGGTCGTCGTCGTTGGGCACATAGACTCGGCCTTTGTGATAGACCAAGCCATCGACTTCCTCCCATTCCGGTAGGCCATTGACAAGTCGAGCAGGTCCAGAATTACGCAGGGCAGCGAGACCAGCGAGGACTTCGGCTTCGCGGTTGCTGGCCTGCTTGAGACGTTCTTCGAGGGGATTGATGAGCATACTGGTAGCGGCGAGTTTGGCAAAAAGTTCGGGTTTGAGGACGATCTGCTGCCTGTTGTCTTCAGCGTCGTGGACCTGGTGAATGTCGAGGCGGGAAAGGGGATCAGCCTGAGTATTGGCTTTTCCAGGACGATGGGTAAGGGTGAACTGGAACCGAGAGAGATAGAGGGCCCATCTTGCGTGTCGTCGACTCAGGTCTTGTGCGGTGCGCCAGTATTCGAGGTTGGCATGGTCGGTGACGATCTCGAAAGGCTGAGGGAGACCTTCTAGGAAGTGTCGCCAGTCCTTGAGAGCGTCGATGATGGCAAGCATTTCACGGTCATAGATCTCGTAGTTGCGTTCAGCCGGCTGCATGGAAGAGGAGCGGAATGCGATGGGGTGCCAGAGGCCGTCGTCGTGCTTCTGAAGTAAAGCACCTCCTGTGGCAAAGCCAGAGGCATCGACTTCGATGCGGGTAGGCAGACTGGGATCCCAGAGCGAGAGAACCGGAGCGGAAATGAAGTGATTGCGGAGGGTATCAAACGCGTTTTGATGTGGCGTACCCCACTGCCAGGGCACATTCTTCTTGGTGAGATCGTTGAGCGGGCGAGCGATGGTGGAAAAGTCCTTGATAAAGCGGCGGTAGAAGTTGGCGAATCCTAGGAAGCCTCGAACAGCGCGAAGGTTGCGAGGAACAGGCCAGTTGCGAACGGCTTCAACCTTAGCTGGGTCCATCGAAACTTCTCCCTCCTTGATGACTAGACCCAAGTATTCGATCTCCTGGCGTTCGAATTCGCACTTCTCAGGGCGAAGGAACAGGTCATGAGCTTTGAGTCATCGAAGTACCTCGTGAGTGATCTTGCGATGCTCTTCGAGGGTCAAGGTGAAGATGAGGATGTCGTCGAGGTAGACCGCGACTTTACCAGCAGCAATAAGGTCTGAGAAGATGGAATTCATGAGGGCTTGGAATGTTGCGGGGGAGTTGGTGAGACCGAAGAACATGACAAGGGGTTCAAAGAGGCCTTGGTTGGTTGCAAAGGCAGCCTTCCATTCGTCCCCCTCTTTGATGCGGATGTTGTTGTAGCCCCAGCGTACGTCGAATTTGGAGAAATATTTGGCGCCTTTGAGGCGGCCAATGATGTCGGAAACAAGTGGGAGTGGGTAGCGATTCTTGACGGTGAATTCGTTGAGCTTGCGGTAGTCCTGAACAAAGCGAAGTTTGCCGTCCTTTTTCTTGACAAAGAAGACGGGCGAGGTGAGGGGTGATTTTGACGGTCGGATGTAGCCTTTCTCGAGGTTTTCATCCAGGAAGCGATTGAGCTCTTCTTGCTCGTTCTGCGACATGGGGTAGACCTTGGTGCGAACATTGGCTGGGGCACCAGGCGTGAAGTCGATGGCGTGGTCCCAGGGCTTGTGTTCCGGTAGACGGTGGGATTCAGACTCGGAAAAGACGGAGGCGTGTTGTCGATACTCGGGTGGTACCAACTCCTCGAATGTCTTCTGCGGCTTCTCCTTCTGACTCTGTTCGGCAATCTGCTGGGAGTACGTGAAGCCAGCGGCGCACCAGATTTGGTCGCCAGTGTCCTCAAGCAGTCCCTTGCGTACCAACTCACGACGAGCCCTCCGATTGGCACGAATGCGACAGAGAGGGGGCCTATAGTCCTCCGGTTCAGGTTCGACCGAGGGAGATGGCTCATCGGGGGTGTCTGGGGGTGAAGAAGACGAGGAGGTAGATGCTGATTGGGGAGTGGTGGGCGCCGGAGTGGGAGTGGGAGATGAGTCGTCGTCAACGCCAATTTCTTCTACCAGTGCGTCTCCTACGGGAGCACCTCGAGAAGTGGGATAGGCGTCTTCGTCTGGGATCTCCTCGATGAAAGCAGAGGAGATCCTGGTGCGAGGGATGGTGAGTGTTCCCTTGCGCCAGTCAATGGTAGGGTTGAGCTTGCGCAGCCAAGGGAGACCAAGGATAATGTCCTCTCCACCGAGGTCGGCGATGAGGAAGTCAGTCCATTCGGTGTAGCCGTCGATGGTGAGTTTGAGGCGGGTAAAATGAGTAATGTCGCCTGCCTGGTTAGGCGAGCCGTCAATGTTCAGGAGGGCGATGGGATGGAGGAGTTTATGAGAAGTGATGCGCTGTTTGGAGACGAAGGGCACGTCCAGGAATAGTCCTGTCGCACCAGTGTCGACCATTGCCGGGGAGTTTGTATCGCAGTTCCTGCCTCTGAGTTGTGCTTGGACACGAAAGTGGGATGAAAGGGGGTTCAATTCACGTGTCGTGCTAAGTTTACAAGAGAAAATGGAATCATAGGCGGAAGTTGCGTACGGGGGTAGGGGTGTATGCGCCTCGGCGCGAGCAGACACCCGCTTTAAAAACCCTTTCGGAGTTCGGCGATCTGAGCAAGCATCTGGCGTTGAGTCTCCTGCATGCGCTGCATTTCTGCAAGGGCGCCGGCTGAGACAGTTGGGACGGCTGGGGTGGCAGGAGGAGCAGGGGGTGGCGGCGATGGAAGCAGATGGGGTCTGGACAGGATTGAAGGAAGCGCAGACATCGAAGTTGTCGTTGGTGGTGGTGGCACGGATGCGGCGTTGGTTGAGCCCTCGGTTCTTGGAGTAACCCAGGAACTTGTCCTGGCAAACGTTCTCGATGTGGCCCATGCGCTGACAGTATGGGCATCGGGTGCTTGCATGGTTGCAGTCCTTTTTGACGTGAGTCTTGGATCCACAGCCGTAGCAGCGGCCCCGCATGGCAGCTGTGAAGTCCTCCCGTGTGCGTCCATTGCTGGTACGAGTAGCATCGATGTCCATGGCCCAGGGGTCACGGTCTCGAGTAGTCGTAGAGGAGCGTTGGGGATGGGTGTCCTTCAACTCGAACTCGTTGCTAATAACCTGGTTGCAAAGCTCCAGCAGCGTGGTGGGCTTTTTAACCAACGAGGAGTATGCGAGCCATCCCTTATCGTCCTTGGCCAGGCCCTGCTTGAAGCGATGCATGGCATCAACTTCTGAGAGTCCTGTGCGGGGGAACACCTCCATGAAGCTGGCTGCATATGAGGCAGCCGTTCCTCGACCTTGCTTGAGAGCGTCCAACTCTTGTTGAGCAATCTCCTGGTCGTCTCCAGGTCGAAACCGTGTTTCTACAGCATTGACAAATCCTTCCCAAGTGGCGTTAAATGGCATGGGGTGTGCCGCCTTGTTGGTGCTTATGTCGTGGTCGTAGATCTGCTGTAGGAACGACTGGGCCCAATGGGATGCGTCTCCTCTGAAGTAGGAAAGGGCAGAGGCTATCCAAGCCTTCTCATCTCGTAGTCCTTCCTTCATCAGGGGTTCGCCCTGGAGGCTGGCCCACATTGTAAAGTAGGCCAGAAAACGGCGAAGCTCCTTTGCATCACCTTTGAAGGGTTCGGGATCCTTCATTGGGTTTTTGCTTGGAGCTGCCACCTTGGCGTGGACCTGGGCGACGGGTTGTTTGGCCATTTGGAGCATGAGTGTGTTGAGGGTCTCGGATAGGATTCGCTGACCAGCGACGAGTTGGTCAATGATGTCGTTAGCAGTAGCGGGTTGGACCTGGGGTTCATCTTGGTGCATGGGATCGGACATGGTGATCGGGGATGGGGAACGGGCAGGAAGGGTTTGAACCGAAATTGAAAGAGGCAATGGAATGTAAGCAGGGATGAAAGAGGAAGTAGCAGTAGAGAAGTTAAAAGCTGAAACAGTATTTACAAAGGCCGTGGAGTCAGATGGAAGTGTAGGTACAGAAGCAGTAGTAAAAAGTGGGCTTGGTGGAACGGTAGGTGCAATAGAAGGAGGTAAAAAAGGGAGATTGAAAAGTGAAGGTGAAACTCGAGAGGAACGATGCTCAGAGCTTGAAGATGAAGAGGATGAAGAGGGAGCTGGGGATGGTGCGTAAGAATCAATAGGCGGGGAAGCGTCGGGGAGTGGGGCAGGAAGCGGAGGTAAAGGGGGTACAGATGGATATGCGTTATTGCGGTTGGGATCTTCAAGCTCTACGTCTGGGTTGAGTGCGACTAGGCGATCCCAATGTTCTTGGGGTAGAGTAGGGTTGTAGCGGTTAGGGCAGGGGTTGGTAGTGCAGGGTGTAAAACTCTTGGTTTCGGGGTTGTAGTGACCGTCGCGAGTGGACGGAGTAACGGTTCGGTCGACAGCGGTGAAGTGCCCAAAGGTTTGGCACTCAATGGTGATAGCGGTTACAGGCCTGCAAGGGCGGGTAGCGAAACCGCCGGTGCAGTAGAAGAGCTTGACCTAATGTCGCGAAGTACGCGTCAGAAGACCTAAGCGGACTGAGTCGAACACCACACGGTGAACGAGAGCGAGCAGACGAGACTCGAAGTCGATCGGCGACGACGAGGACAGGAGCGGAGCAGCTGACTTAAGTATAAGTGGGAATAGCCACAGATACCAGGCAGAGAGCAGGACAGGGAGCAGAGCAGTTGGAGTGCGAGTTAAGCGGTGTATTGACGAAGAGGTCAAGCTGAGGAAATACAGAGCGTACTAGCTAGCTTATATACTCTACAGAACATGTGCGTAGCCGCGATGAGTCCGAGATACGAGTAAGCAAGAAGATAATAGAATGACAAAGAGAGGCCGAGGCCGCGCGAAGCTGCGTAAGGCAGCGTAGAGAAGAACAAGGGGAAGAATGGAAACCGCCCGAGGCCGAGCGAGGCTACGCGAGGCAGCGCGAAGAAGAAGGATACAATAGAAATGAGTCGGGGAGACGAATGAATAGAAGTATCAAAAGGCTGTGCATAAGGCAGCGCCTATAGCAGAGAAGAATGAAATGTAACAAAGGGAGAACGAGGCAGCGTGCCATAGAGAAAGTGTCCATGCCGAGTCGGAGTCAAAGGGAAAATAGGGGTTTAAAGCGATAAGATGAATGAAAGATCAAAAGATAAGATAAAACGAAAATAGGGGCGCGAGATAGGGGCTAGGGGCTGACCGTGTTCACGACAGAAGGAATGTCTGGAAGGGTGAAGACCACAGAAGGGTTGACAGCTGCAGCAGCTGCTGACGAAGGAAGAGCTGCTGCAATAGCCGTGTCGGTCTCCATGTACGCCATCCCTGACGAAAGGATGTAGTTAGCAGCGTTGTGAATATCATTGAAGTCGTAGGGGTCGTCTGCGTGATGATGGGGCTTCAGGATAGCAAGGCGAGATCGAATCTGGCGGCTGAGGAGAACTGGGAGACCAAAGATGAAAGCTTCGGATATGAAGTCGTCGCCAACCGAAGGTGATTTCGATTTGAGATAATTGGCGATGGGCCAGAACTTCTTCAGGTAATCAGCGAGGTGAGCTTTGGTCGTAATAGGGACGGAACGCTGGTCTTCGGCAACGCGTCGAAGGTCAGTCTTGGTATAGGCTCGTTCATCGTCTTTGTTGACGACCGAGGAACTTCTTGATCCTCTTCTGGAAGTCGTCCCATTTTGCTTTGTTCTTGAACGAATCCCAAAGCTCGTAATCTTCGGGTCTCGCATAGCTGATGGTGTACTGAATCCATTTGCTTTCTTCGGTGATGCCATTTTCGACGCAGAGATTCTGGACATCGTTGAAGAAACGCGCAATGTTACGAGGCACGCCATCGTACTGGGGAGCTCGAGTCTCGCGCCAGCGAGGCATGCCACGAGGAGCCGTGATCTCAGCCATTGTAGGAAATGCAGGCGACCAAGGAGGTGTAGAGAGGGGTCGGTGGGTCGATGCAGAAGGAGTGGGCGAAGGTGGATTGGATGAAGGTAAGCTTTTAAGCTCTGGAGGTGTTGGTGAGAGCCAAATATATGGCTGGACTGGCGAGTTGGACGGTTGGAGATCGAATGGGAGACCTTGAGGCGAAAGGAGAAGAGGTGCGGAAGGTGTCTGTGGACGGGAGGGGATGGAGAGTCGAGAATCAGAGAAGGAGGGTGACGATGGCGGGGAGAAGAACTGTTGGGGCGATTCTAGCGAAGCCGCGTGAGCACGGGTTTTTGGAGGTGTCGAAGGAGGAGGGGCGTTTCGAGACGGACGGATGAGGAGATCTGGCCTGGCTGACGCAAGACC
The DNA here is from genome assembly GCA_020736565.1 of Coprinopsis sp. MPI-PUGE-AT-0042. Lineage (NCBI taxonomy): Eukaryota > Fungi > Basidiomycota > Agaricomycetes > Agaricales > Psathyrellaceae > Coprinopsis > Coprinopsis sp. MPI-PUGE-AT-0042. The sequence continues at coordinate 107,166 of JAHBOF010000005.1, read as the reverse complement.
AGCCTTGGCAAGTACTTTAGGAGGCGTGGTTGAACGATGATGATGGGGAATAGGAGAGTGTAAGGCAAGAGTTAACTCTTGTAGAAGATTGCGGTCCGGGTTGGGAGCCAAAGGCGACGGTGAAAGAAGCCTCCCTCGCGGTGGGCTCCAGATGAAGAGAACTCGGCGCTTGTGAAGCCGATCTCAGACGTTTGAAGGGAGGCGCTCGATCACCTGATCGGTGAGGCTGCCGGAACCTAGAAAAGGGGGATTTGGCGGATGGAGGAAAGGGTGATATGGGTGATAGAGATGGTGGCAGTCGAAGCGAGAGATGAGGTGCACTGAGGACGACGATGTCCTGTGCCGTAATGAGCGGAAACGATGCTTCTCAGCGAAGCGGAGCGGGCGAGCTAACAATAGAACGAGGCGAAACTTCTCCGAATTAAGAAGCTCGAGTGATAACGTTGGCGAAGACGATAACGAGAGGAAATGAGTGGTATTGGTATGTAGGTAGAGGGAAAACCTGCCAGGGAGGAGATCCTCGAACCGGGAGGCAGATACCTAGGATATATAGTCTAGATAGGGGCTAGGTTAGAGGTACCTTAATTAAGAATAAGTCGTACGAGTGTCTGGCTATCGTCAATACCGACGATGGCTAAAGAGAAATAGAGAGGGGAAATGGAGACTGTTACAGGTGGCATGAGGCAACCGATGAAGGGAAATGGGCATAAGTAATAGGCGAGGTCGGCGCTGATGTGCCGAACTCGATTAGGAAGCGTCACACCCAAATCGGGTACGTCGTGCCGAAGGCGAAGGATCTCGTTCCGTCCTCAGACGAACGAGACTCCTTACATTTTACTATGTTTTAAACTGATTAAATCGTAATGAATATGGTTGCTGTGGCTCTAAGCAATAAGTGGAGATTGGCGCTCGAAGTGATAAACCGTATTAAACGACGTCAGTGGTACAAACTCACGTGAGTTATTGTGAATGTGCGACAGGTCGCACATAGCTCTTATGCCCTGCCACACATGTTTGGTGGGACGGGACCTTTAACGGTTATCCGACACAATCAGGGTTTGAACCTGGGGAACCATCAAGCAAGGGAGGTCCACTCGACCATTGCGTCTTCTGAATATCAGCTCTACATTAATGCTGAAGCAGAAGTAGCCCCCTCGATATCTCCCTGGTTCAGGTTCCAATCCTGCTCACGTCATATACTTTTATGGTCATAGCATTTTTTTGTTCTTCTGATACCCTGGAAGCTTCACTCGTTTTCCTGTGAGATTTTGATAAAATGATTAACGCTAAAGCTCGTCGCTATATTATAAGAGCTCTTTCGAAACACCGTTGACTTTAGGTCAACGAAACTCAACACCGTCATGCCGTATGAAACATGTTCCTGGATTCGATCGGGACCCTTTACTTCCGTTGGTAGAAACGGCATAATCTGGAAAAGAGATAGTATTGGCGCTCAATGCTCACTCTTTATCAGTGCGAATTAAGGAGCGCAAGCCATGCTTAGCAGCCTCAAGCGAGTAGGTACAATATGCCATAATGGCCCGAATAGTAAGGGAAGCCAGCTGGCGTGTGCGTTCCTACAGCTGCTTGGTATGGGTTCGAATACCAGTCTGCCATCTTAACCATGAGGCGCATGTCTTCATTTTTTTCGCTCTCAACTTTATGCTTACAGAACTCGGCATCCGAGGAGTCGGAAGCTGCCTACATTGTCCCTCTGGTGCGCCATGCCACCCACCTGTTCGTAAGGCTTACTGGTAGACAGTGCCTAACCTTGCGGAAGGGATGATGGTTCAACAGGAACTTCCTCTGTGTGGGTCTGTTCTAGTTCACGAGTTCGATTCTCGTTGATATCTTTCATGCCGCCAAAACGCAGCAGTTTTTTCGTGCTGATTTGCTTGCCTCGTCTCCCGCTATCCCTCTCAAAATGAGAGAGTATCGGGGGAAGAAACCAACGCGCGAGGCCCACGCTGCGAAGACGTGGGACTAGAGCATGACCCAAAGCCGAGCGCATGCCGCAAGATGGGGATAGTAGAGCACTCGCAGTCCTCCACCCAGATACAAGGAAGCTGGTTGAGTGAGCCAACGGGCAGAGGTGAACGGAGCGTTGAATTGAGCCGAGTAGGCCAGACACGATCCAAATGGAGGATGTCCTCTGCCCTCGCAGATCTTTAGCCTCTGTAGAGCACACGAGTTAGACTTGGTGGACCCAAGACATGAAGAAGACGCGGTAGTCCAAGAGTATATGACTGCATAGCATGTCTCCCCTGTGACGTATCGTCTATCCACCGATTGGTGCAGGTTCGAGCCCTATTGTGTCGCGTATATCATAGAAATCTTGGGGGTAGTTTCTTTTTTGGTCGGTTGAAGCACAAAAGTGCACGAACTGCAAAAGGGAATGGAGTACGAGAGGCCTCAGCCTCGGAGAAGGAAGGTCAAAGCGATTCGGCTGCACAAGAGCCTGGGGGTTTCAACTACGTGCAACACATCCATCAGAGAAGAACAGCCATAGCAAACAGGCGACGGCGACGGCAGACGTGACTCTAGGAGGAGGAGGAAGTTCAGAGGAGCGAGAGCGGCATGGGGAAGTGGGCAAATGAAGCGGCGTGCTTGAATGGTCTGCTCGACCTGGGGGTGGGGTTTGAGAACGCGCCTTCAAGGACCTGCAATGTCCGATCCACAGATACTGCAGGTACATTGTATATTCAAAGAAGTCGTTACGATCAACCTATCAGAGAATGGGATTAGAGGTATATATCTTGCAACACACCTGTTCAAACATCCTCTTTTGTCTGCACACGCTCACTCAAACCTTCGTCGCTTCTCATCGGCGAAAGGAAGGTCGGATCTTTCGCGGGCGTCACAGTTGGCCCTCCAGTCCCATCGTTGTTGCTATGCCTCCCTTGTCTGCCGAGTCCTTGTCCAACTTTCCACCCTTCTTCCCTCCTGAAATCGGCGGAGCGAGCGTCCCAGGGGCCAGGAACGGCCACAGGCAATCCAATCCAACAAACAGGGCACCCCCTATTCACATTATTCGTCGCCACCACCACCACACCCATAATCGTGCTCGTCAACAACAACACCACCCACACACAATCTCATCCTAGCGCTTGCACTCTGTCGTCTAGGATGGGGATGAGAGCTGTAGCGCCTGCAGGGGGGTGGCTCATGCCTGTCATTTGCATGAGGACGATGGCTGTAGCTGTGGTTAGCGATGAGGCGAAGCGGTCGGGAGGAAGTAGGAGGAAGAGTGTGGAGACCAAGGATGGCAGACAGGACGTGTTCACCAATGAGTGCCTGTGGTTGGGTAAGGCGACCATCGAGGACGCCGAATATAAGGACTACAGAATCTCCCTTTATAACGAATTCAGTGGGTTTCAAGAGGCTAGAGACAGAGAGAGACACACATAGGAGGCGATCAGGGGAGGGACACCCTTGTGGACAAAGTAGGAGCTTCAGGTGAATATGATCTGAAAAATGGCGAGTCACCAAAGAATCCAATAAATCTCCAGACCCAGATGATATAGTTGGGCTGGGAGGTACAGGAGACGTCCTGTAGCTGAACCATCAACTGAACCAGGTGGGGAGACGCGACAAGGTGTTTGGAGTTGTGTCGACTGCATTCTTCTATGCCGTGTCGAGACTTATATGAATGAGAGGTAATGAAAGGGCAGAGGATGATTCATGAACCCAGACTGAGAGATGGTGGAGGTCAAGAACACAGCTGCAATTTATAACCCACTGTATCGAAGAATTTGGCTCGCAATGGCTTGATGCGCGTCCACCCCTATTTGGTATGGACCTGATTTGGCGCCAGCTTTTCCCGTCGCCAGTGTTTCCCGACATCCACGAAGAACCTCGCTGTCTGTTATAAGTATATGGCAAACTTCAATTTCGCAGTGTATTGCATCAATCGAGAATTCTGTTGGTGACATCGAAGGCGGTATGGGAATGGGATCTTCTAAGTCACCACCAAATCGCCCAGCCAAACATGCCAGTGCAGTTAAAAATGAAGATTTCGTATTTTCCAATACACACCAGCGGGATTCAAATTGCTTCACCAGCGCAAGTGTACAGGCTGTAGGTTGTCTAGCTCAGCCACTCGCTAGGTCCTCGGGAAGTTTCTGGCGTTACGCGACCTGGGTGCTAGTATAGACGAGGAGATTAAAATACAGAATCGATCTTCGATGAGAAAGGAGACAGTAGCATGGGCTGACAAAAAGCGAGCGACGAGACACGCTCCTGATATTCCAAGGTACTACACCAAGTCAATCCAGTTCCATTTTATTTCGTCGTCCCTTTCCTGTGTCCTCCCTACTTGGAAGTCTTGGACGTCTGCGATCCCAGGTGGCTGTCACGAGAGGACCACAGAGACGGCCAGACCTCCATTTTTACTGATTCTTGCTTGACAGAGGGGTGCCATCGTGTCCCGTTCCGCACATAGGGATCATGAACCGACTGTAAAAACATTTGTGGGCTCTTCACAGGCACAATCGGGAATCGAACCCGCGAAACAACCAATGCTGCTGTCTGGATTGGTTGGGCATTCAGCTCGTCCATTATGCCAACGTAAGCTCTGGCAGTGGTTGAGTGAAGTTGATATCCTAATCCGAGAATACGGAGCAATAAGCGACAACGAAAACGCTGTTCAGAAAGGGAACCCGCATTGTGTGTATTACAACACCTCAAAGCAATGCCATCACCGTCAGGAGCGATATACCCTATGGTAGGAAATGCAAGTCTGGGGGGTGCGTGAGCGTGAGCGACTCGAGAGATGTGAAGCGTCTCAAAATTTGAACTGTTGGTGATACCCGCTTGTTCGACCCACCAATCTCGATCCTTCCGAACTTTTCAGGAGACGCGATGGCGCCAGCGGACAGATGGCCATAGGCATCGAACTCGTCGAGACAAGGTAAGCTCGATTCCTTCTGGCATTGCTCAGTTGAGGATGGATGTTTGACAGCGGAATTATCACCAATCCTATCGTGACTGTACGCCACTACTATCTGCCCACCACGTGTCTTTCCATCATCTACCGTGTATCCTGGCCCAGGCTAGATAAAGACACGATGGCCTCTTGGTAAGGCACCAGACTCTTTGTAATATTGAAGTGGTAGATTACATGCGGTCTGGGAAAGTAGATTCGAATCCTACTCATGGCAATCCCTGTGGAACTCCAGTTTTTTTAAAACCATCTCGAGCGACATATTCTACATCTGAACCAAAGGTCTGCGTCACGGTCACGGCCCTATTCAGAATCTTACCATCTCCCATCTCCCACCATTTGCAATAGGCCATGGTGATCTATTTGGAGCGCACACAGTACTTCAGCTTCACCCGTGGCGTCTCAGCGAGCAGGTTCAATTCTCCTCGTTATGCTTCTTATATCTCTACAGTGGTAGTCCTGTTGTTTCCTTCTTTCTGCAGCTTTCCTTGCTCTTTGGTCCTGCGACCCCTTTAAGCACGAATACAATGCAGTCGACTTGACACTGTCAATCAATATTATCCTTCAGACACCGTGGCCAAAGAGGATACAACCGTGCTGACTACACTTGTCCGCCACTTGGCGCAGGTTCGAATCCTGCTTGTGTCATAGAAATCGGAGACAGACGCTGATTTTTTCCACCTTTGGCTTCAGGGAAAGGGAGAGGACCTTCCATGCAGACCATGGCACCGCACGATCGAAGGGTAATGTCACTGTATGTCTTTATGCAGGTTCGAACCCTGCTCGTGCCGTGGGAAAGTCTAGACTAAAGGAATTTTATTTCGACTCCTTTTTATTGATTTTTCTGCGTCTATCACTTTCCAGATGAGATTTTATTGGGGGAGAGATGGGAAGAGAAGAACACTCGCAATCGCATAGGAGGGTAGAGAAGAGCCAGTCCTCAGCCTTTTAGCAAAGTGTCTGCCCTGCTGAGGAAATGAGTTTGAACCAGGGATGCGGAGAGTAAGAGCAAGACGCGATAACCCAGGCTGGTACGACGGCAGTACGCCCGCCATGATGTACCGACTATCCAGCAATTGTTGCGGGTTCGATTCCTGCCGTATCATTTCTTCGCCCATAACATAGTTTCGTTGATCGAAGGAAAGGAACTGGACACGAGCAGGATTCAAACACTATGCACAAAACAGGTTACTTCTAGCTCGTCCATCGCATTCTACCTATTACAACCTTATAAGATACCATCTTAAAAGCAAGAGGGAATCGAAACTGAGCGAAGAGACATTGGAATCTCATGAGAAGGGGCTCTCAAGGGCTGCACGATCCCTTTCTTCTCCCCATGTAGCCACTATATCAATAGCTTAGATATGTCGCTCTAGCATGAATGTTCAAAGCTGAACGCACAGCGCACTCTTATATCACAGATCGACTAAGGGATCATTAGGTCAGCAACGGAGACTTCAGCGCACTGCGGAAAAATAAATCAATAGATTTCGACTCGCATTGGATGCAATGAACGCAGGAGTCGAACCTGAGACATCTGCTGCAGATGTAGAACTTGTGGGTTTGTTGTTACTGCTTGGCCATTAATACGTCCTATTATACTGATACGTTGGTCAAGAAGACCTTTGCCGTCACGCAAGATGTATGCCTGTCGATGAAGAGCAATAGATGGCAAGGTGAACAACAGGGCTTTAGCGAGCGACGATAAGGATAAGGATGCCAGGGATACGTGCAACTACCATCCAAGTGAGCTGAACGTCGAGCTAGAGATCAGGGCGGAGACTTTGTTCACGGTGGCCGAGAGTATGGGTGCGCAGACAGGGTGGGTATGTCGTCTAACCAAGGGCTCTCTAATATTAAACTATTGAATGGTATCGCCTAAAAATCGATTAGAAAGACGCGATGTACGAGAAGGAACGCGACGCACCTAATCCGACATCCCCCTTCGCCATCACGTGCTCACTTCCACCATTGTCATGCCTCAGCGACGAAAGAATCGTAGAGTGTCTCACAGGCAAAACAACCGACTCCCAAGCTTTGGACCTTCCTTCTTTCCTTCCTTCCATCCATCCCGCAGTCGGCCAAATGAGAGTTCCATGACAGGCAAAGGTGGACTAATCGCCAAACAGGCCACCCCCATCGCCATCACACCCTTAACCGCACCCGTTAGCAGCACAAACACCGCATAACCCCAATCCAGCACTCTCTCTCTCTGTCATCTAGGGCTGTGATGAGTGCTTTAGCGCCTGCAGGTCGATGAGAGGTGCCTGTCATCTGCATCAGGACGATCGCTGTTGCAGTGATTGATGAGGTGATGAGGAATCGAAGGAGGAAGAGTTTGGATATTTCTAGAAGTTCAAGAGAAAGTGTCCACCTATGAGGGCCGACGGCAAAGGAGAACCTCGGGGACTTTCTAACTTCTCAGACCTTTGTGCACTGGGCTCCGCATTCGAGAGATTCGAAAGGCTAACGCTTAGAAGTGTAGACCCGTTCGTTCTCGCCAACGGGTCGATGGTCCACTCGGGATGTAAACCCAGCTCTGTATGTATGGGTTCGTTCCAACTCACAAGTTCGATTCTCGTTGGAATCCCGCATAAGCGAGTTAGGGTTCGTTTTTTCCACTGGTTTTTCTTGTAGTGAATTGTCTTTGGATCCATGAACTGGGAGAAAGAGAGAAGAGGCCTCGTAGCTCGCAAGGCTAGATCGGCAGTTGTCGCCCAGGGTAGTGATAGAAAAAGCAGACACCCAGAGCAGTGGAGACGGCATGGTGGGGCAAAGCGCTGGGGTGATGACGAAGCGAATATGGAACCCTACAACTGGGCATTCACTAGCACACAAGCTGCATTCCGAGCCGGGTTAGGGCGTAAGATTCCTCAGGTGGGTAGCATGCATTTGTGGGGTCAAATTCGCGAGGGTGTTCATCTGTTTGAGCACAGCAAGAGTCCCAAGAGATTTCGCATGTCAGAATGCGGGGAGTTTGAGTGAACTCGAGGATTTCAGAGATACGTGCAAAGTGGACAAGCAAGACGCAATAGCCCAAGAGGCGTCGACATCCCAGTACATTGGGTCCATGATGTACAAGCTAACTACTAGTTAGTGCAGGTTCGAGTCCTGTCACGTCATATCCAATACGATTACCTCTGGACAAAACTCTTTTTTTCCACCACGGTGGGTCAATGTATCGAAAGGGGGAGACTTCTACTTGGGTATTATTGCTTCTTGAAATGGCAGCCCCAAAGAAGCAATCTGTCTTGCAGGCAGTTTGAGGCATCCTCACAGCACCTCAAATATCGAGCATGCTCCTATTTCTTGGTGTGGGCTCAAATCTCGGCTGTCGCATCGTAAAGACAATCTGGGGTGACCTTTATTTTTTCGCCCTCTCAGGCTCTTGCTCACCATGCTCTCCTTTCAAGATTGAATTGTAGGGGAATGCCAAAGTCGAGCCTCTTGTTATGTGACATACCAGAAAACCGCCTCTGCTGATAATGCTTTCCAGTGGGGGAAGGCCAACAGGGCGATGGTTCAGCCGGTACGTGGACCGATATATATCTGTATGGGCTCGTTCCAGCTCACGAGTTCGATTCTCATTGGGATCCCGCATAGCATACGCGAAGACGGTTTTTTTTAAAGCTATTTCTCAGTGAAGCGCCACCAAATCTGGGAGGCTGTGAGGGCGTAGGATTTATGGAACCATACAATTGAGTGAGCCAAAGGTCGATAGAGTAGGATGCCACGAGAGCTAACGAGAGACACTAGGGAGTCCTGCTCGTGTCATGTATGTATCTGCGAAATCAACTATTTTACCTTCAATTGTACCTGCACCACCTCACCGCACCTCGCAAACACCTTGCCTTATCCACGGACCATTCGGAAACTCGAGACTCGGGGAACGGTTGGAGTAGAGAGGGATAGCGAGATATGCATGCAGGTAAGATACTAGGCACCAGAGAACCTACTGTAGTAATCCAATCAATTCGTTGCAGGGTGTGACGCGTGACACTGCCAACGAACCTGATATTCCGTTGAAGGGGGTCGAGGACCGTGACTCAACGAAATTTGGCGCCGTAGTTAATTCGGAGGGGCGAGGGCGGAAAGACCTCCTCAGATTCGTTGGTCCCAGATGGGACGCGTGACGGCCGGGGGATTTCGTTGTTTTCAGAGGGTGCGTGATGCGTGACCAACGAATTGATCGAATTTCTACAGTAGAATCGACTTAAATTGCTCAAGGTTCAACATTCTGCAAGGCAACATACTCCCTGAGATACGCCGCACGATCTCGCAATTCGTCTTCGCTTGGCGCAGGTTTGGACCCTACTCGTGCCTCATAGAAGTAGCTGAGGCTTTGCTGTTTTGACTCTTTTTCAACATTCCCCTGCCCCGCCCTCTCTCGTCCTTTTCTCCAGAGTAGGGGATATGGGGAGTGGCAGAAGCGAGCACATAACACAAAGCAAGAAAGACTCAGGCAGCGCAGGAGGCATCTGAACAGGGCATGAGATTGGGAGAGAAAAGGCCCCTCATAGCTCTTCGAAGCGAAAAGGCCAGCAGGGTGAGTGTAGAGATAACCGTGGCATGAGAAAAAGTCGAGAATAGTATGAGGACGGGCTTTGAGAAATTAACTTGCGCCGCTGAACGAATCAGTTTGAGACCTAAGCGACATGAGAGTAGGTAGGAGCAAGTCACAATAGTCCAAGCCGAGGGCGGTACGAGAGGACAGGCCGGTTCCCACATGACGTACTTGCCATCCGCCGAATGCTGCAGGTTCGAATCCTGCCGTGGCAGATATCGGCGATTACTACGGTACTTTTGTTGCTGATCAAAGCACCAAGGGGATGAAGTACACGCAGAGGCGAAGGAGGCGCGATGGTGAATATCAGAGTGGTACCTCCCAGCAAATCCTGAGCGAGTTTAGGTGGGATACACCCATCGGAGAGGAAAAGGATCGTAAAGTGGAAGTGGCAACGGCGGACGTGTATTTCAAAGAGGGGGGGAGGAGCGAGGACGGGATGGGGAGGCAGGTATATGGCAAAACTAACATTGAGTGGCCTGCTCCAGCGAAAGCTGGAGTGGGAGAAGATATGTTGCAGGACTCCCAACAGCCGAGAGCATGGCTCCGCAAATAGAGGAGCTAGGTTATGTATTCAATAGAGACACTACCGTTGACCTATTGGATGGCAAGTATTAGAGGTGTATATCTATGACTCAATCAGAAATCGCAAGACAGGTATTCCAGGAACGCGACGCACCTATTCATACTTGCTCCTTTGCCTTTGAATCTCCTCCCTGGCCTTTCATCGACGATAGCAACGTGGGATCTCTCGCAGGCGTCACAGCAGACCCCCCAGTCCCCATCGTCGTCGCTACGCCTCCCTTCTCCGTGGATTCCGTCTCCGACTTTGAACCCTCCTTCCTTCCTGATGTTGGCCAAACGAGAGTCCCAGGAACAGGCGCCGGTGGACCAACCCACCAAACCGGCCACCTCCTGCTCACGTTATTCGTCCCCATTGCTACAACACCCATAACGGTGCTCATCAAAAGCACAACCCATACATACTCCCATCCCAACGCGCCCTTACTTGGTCGTCTACACCTGTATTAGGACGATGGCTATTGCGGTCGATAGTGACGAAGCGAGGAATTGGAGAGAAACAAAACGGCCGGGAGGGAGAAGGAGGAGGAGTTTCGAGATGGCAGTGCCGAGGATGGCGGAGAGGACATGACCGCCTATGAGGGCACGTGGCTGGGTGAGGGGGCCGTCGAGGACACTGTAGATTAATACCGCTGAAGCTCCCTGTATAGACATTTCAGTCATGGTCTCCGAGCAGAGAAAGAGAGACGGACGCACATAAGAAGCGATGAGAGGCAGAACACTTTTGTCGACAAAATAGGAGCTTCGAGTGAACATGATCTGCACAACGGCAAGTCCACCAAAGGAACTTATGAACTCCAAAACCAGATGATATAGTTTGGCTGGGGAAGTACAGGGGACGCTCTGTGGCCGAGCCATCAAATGAGCCAGGGTGAAAGACGCAACACGGCGTTTTGGGTTGGTTGTGCCGTTGGCATTCTTCAATGTTGAGTCTAGTTTACCTAGTCTGAGAGATGGAAGAAGGACAGACAGTGATCCATGGAATCTAGAGTGAGAGGTGGTGGAGGTTAAGATCATGGTTGCAGTTTGTAACCCCTTTGATGGAATTTGGTTCGTAATGGCGATTTCATGTTTGATGGACCAGCCGCCCCTATTTGTACCAGGGACGCTTCAACACCACGTTCACTCGTGGCCAGCATTGCTTGACACCCCCAAGGAAGTTAGGAACTTCGCTATCTGAAATAGGTGTGTAGCAAATCTCACATTGGCAAATAACTGGATGAACCGAGAACTCCGTCGGCGATATCGATGCCACCATTTGGCGATTTAGCCTCTAATGTGCGAAAAGATCATGACACACCCAAGAACCAAAGCACCTCAGATATTGAGCATGCTTCTGTTTCTTGATGCGAGTGCGAACCCCAAGTGTCAATGTCCCCATAGCTCAACGCAAAAATATCATTTTGATCCTGGTCTGCATGCGACAGTGGCTTGGAGAGTAGCGGGGATATCCTTGAAGATTTCTCGTCTTTTTTTAAATGCCGTTCTTATGCGCCATGCCACACCTTTGATGCTGAACTTTCCATGGAGAACGTGGGTTCGACTCGTACTCGCGTCAATCCTACTCGGTTGCTCCAGTGCGGATGAAGAAAGCAGGCCACAGCAACAAAATGGAAATCTATTCCAAGTAAGGGACACTCGTATTCTAACGATACATCGGTCATACAAAGTCTTTTTTTTCTAGCGAGGGACCAGGGGCGAACGATGCCTGGAGGAAAACTCGAGGCCTACCCAAGTGACTTCATCCGAATTATGAGTCCCTATCTATCTGGGATGCCAAGCCACTTATCACCTCGTGCCTTGTATCACCTCACCATATCTCACCTGCCTACTCCCTTTAAAACGCGAGTCTCATTGGGAGCTGGTTGGAGCAAGAAGAGGAGTTACCGAGACACATAGGTAAGCAAAGGTGAAACTGTCTTGATCAGGGTAACTCACAGCGTCTACAAGGCACCGTAGTCCAAGAGATACGCACAACGGCGTCACGCGTGTCGCTTGGCGCAAGTTCGACCTCTGCATGTGCCATAGGGCAAAAAATGGTGTCACTTTTTTGCCTCGTTTTCACCTTTTCCTGCCTTGCCTCTTTCGTTTTACAATAGAGAATATTGGGAGCCAAAGCGAGCGCATAAGAGGCGGTCCTAGAATACCTAAGACGGGATGAAGACCCAAATAGAACATGAAATGGGGAGGGAAGAACTCTTGCCCAAGCAGAGGCCAGCCGAGCCAGAAGGGAGATGAATGGAGCATATACAGTTGAATCTCTCATAACGCATAGCGTTCGTCCAGCCCTTTTCGCCATGCATTATTAGATTTATGCATTGCTGGATCCGTGGGAATTTAGTCCGCATCGGAGTCCCTTCCGAAAAAGGAGATTCAGCCCCTCAGACTGTGCGGCAGGGACTCGAAAAAGTATCTGAATACAAATGATATTCAATGCTATTCGCAATAAATATCCCTCTTTCACTTCATCCAACTAATCTTTCTCTGCATAGTCTATGACACAGACGGATGTCTCTCAAGCACCCCCTAAACACACTGCCACAGGCATGTTGCTGCTCACCGACATACTCGGGATCCCAAAAACAGTCAAAAATCCTGTTGAATTCGATGGAATTGACAGGAATTCCCCCAAAATACATGGTTTCCAGGCTATTTCGGCCTCATTTGTTGCATATTGCATGCAATTCGGACCCCCAAGAGCCATTTTGATACTGCATATCCCCCCTTTTGACCCTATGCATCATGCATTATGCAATATCGACCTATTTTACCGCCAAAATCAAATGAACCAGCCCAAAAGTCATGCATTATGAGATTTATGCATTATCACGCCATGCGTTATGAGAGATTCAACTGTAACAACGCTACCAAAGGCAGACGACATCCCAGTGCAGATGTGGTCCTCGGCGTTTACAGATTCTCCTGGTTATGAGAACTGTAGCCTCTGGAGCAAAGATGCGTTTGAACCAGCAGTGCGAAAGTGAGAGCGAGACACGGTAGTCCATCTAGAGGATACATCAGACTAGCCGCCGTGACGTACTAAGCCGATCACTGATTGGTGTGGGTTCGATTCCTGTCCTGTTGTATACGATGGTCAATTCCCAGGTTTTTGTTGATCGGAGCATAAAGAGGATGTGAACCAAATGCACGACAAACGAGGGATGAGGGACGACGACGTGAATATCGGTGCTGTGCCTCCCAGAAGGTTTCTCGCGGCTTTAGCTAGGTGGAACACGCCCCTCGGGGACGCATATTGAATATTGAATCACAGAGAGAAAGCGGCGACGGCAGACGCGAGGTTTAGAGCAGTAGGAGGATTGGAGGAGCGGGAGTGGCACAGTCACGCGTTTATCTGGGTTACCACCGTCGAATGGCCCACTCCAATGCCCCTCGTCCACAAGCGCGCATCATCATTGGCGTCTCTCGAACCTGCAACATGATGGGGGTTATCACTGGCACCAGCAGGTCCCTGTGATCGCAGTGGCTAAGGTAGAGGTGATGTCGTTTCAGGGTGTGCAAGGTGTCCATAGCAGCCCGAGACAAGAATACCCTCTTCGGTGTGAGATTGAGTCTTCACTCAGAGCAGACGAGCGAATGGGACAAACATGTATTTCTCTAAGCAGAGATATCGAGTAGGGTTCTAGCTAGAGGTAGAATATAAGAGATACAAGCTGTCGCTTGCCCCGTGCCTAAAGGCACGGTGTACGTGTGTTATGGTCGGCGCTTCGCGCCTCCACTCTCGATAACCCGTGAGCAAGTATGGGGATTCCGCTTACTTGAGAGGTTGACCCCTGTGGAAGCGCCAGCACCAACCGGCCATTAACTTCCACGATAGTAGATACAATCCCAATTGCCAATTCTTACATATTCGAATCAGGATGTCATCTCCAAGGTCACGCCTAATTGTGATGCAGTTGCAATAACAGGGCATGCACTCGTTAGGCATGAAGGTTTGGATGTAGATATTATTGCAATAGAGGAAGATACGAACAGAAACAACGATGCCAACAGAGGAACCACTAATTCTCAACCCTTTTTGATTTCATCAGGGGACTCTTCTTGAAGGTCCCGAAAGTGCTAATCATTCTCTCAGACAGGCTCGCAGTTCTGTTGCCTCTGACAGCTTCTTCAACAGCCTTGATCCAGAATGAGACTTCCTAACTCCTCCATACTCTGTATCTTGCTACTATCTAAAATATACCCCGAGGCTTGCAGCCGCAGCCATCGCTGGTGCGGTGCCAGTGTGTGCTCGTGTAAATCTATCAGTGCTTAGCGGAGAGCCGCGACGTGACCTCCGACACAATGTACATACCCGTACCCGACTGTACCCTGTTCATGTAATCCTTTTTGGTAATTAATTTGGATTGGCCTTCTGGGGAGTTGCACATGCCACATTGCACTTACACACAGGGTGTGAAACCTAGTATCTGAAATACCCGGTCATGGTGCAATCATTAGCTTGCAGATATCTGCTGTGTCATTCATAACAGCTGTTCTTAAATCCACGTCGAAGATATGTACAGGGCTCAGATGTCACACCCCTTGCCCTTGTCCTATTGACGGCTCTCCTCTAATTCTAACGTGAATCCAATGGGCGGCTGATGGGCGCTTCTTCCGGGTTCAAAACTCCCATCCTGCGACTAAAACTCATCAACCCTGAGTCATCCCGTGGTGAGGAACTTACAGGATCAGGCAATGAACCAATACTTGCATGCTATATAATCGCAAAGAATGCGTAAAGACAGGCGAAGGGGACAATGGCAGCAACCACGCGAGGTTACCTTGTCGAAGCACGCTCGCCGCCACTTCTCCGTCACTCTCGGACTTTTCCATCATTCGAACTTGCTTATGTAAATAATCAAACGCCAAGCCCTAGGTTTGTCTTAATGTATTAGATTGTGGAAAGGGAAATGGGGAATGTGAAAGAAAGAGATGGAGTCTAAACTAGGTGAGGTGAAGAATATATAAGTCAGGAAAGGGGCTGACGATTCTGATCAATCCTGGTCTTATCTCCCTTGCCAGCCTCGTGCTCTTACAGCGGTTTTGGTTGATCCAAGCCCATCCATCGACTTTGTCACTACTGAAGATAGCTCTTTGACAGAGAAAAAAAAACAGCAGTAGGTAGGAAATAATAAGGCAGGGGTATTATTCCGCGACGTCTTGTCGAAACCGATCTAATTGCCATGTTTCTAAACAGCAAAGTAGTAGAGCACAACCAAGAGAGAAGCGAAGCAAGTAGCTATAATAACACTGGTTGCCGTTACGAGCCCCGCGATCACTGCCAGCCCCAATGGAGAGGAAGGCGTGAAAAGAGGAGGCAGATTGTTTGGCGTCTCCGAGCCCCCATGATGTTCTTCTGGTAGTCATGTAAAGAGCAATTGTGATGAGAAAGGAAAGCCAGGAGTAAGGAAGTGATTCGAAGTGAAGGGGTGGAATAGCACGCACCAGAGTGATGATAATCCTGACCAGACACCACGAAACGGCACCGGTAAAATTTGCATCCTTGGAATATACGAGTATCACGATGTGCCTCTCCAGCTCTCAATGCAGCACGCTGATCTCGTGGTCCAACATCTGGAGATTCAAGCTGGTCCAGCGAGTCGCTGCTGTTCATGGTGTTCTGGAGAGAGGGTGGTTCTGAGAGAGTGAAATGAGATGGGGCTTGCGGGGGAAAAAGGTGGCGAGCAAGTGAGGTTGTGGGAGAATGGCTTGATTGCCACATTCCGCCGTACACGCCGGCTGAGTTTCAACAGCCGTTCATCGATCCAATCTCCAGTGGGGCATTGTTGTCGCCCTTTTTATTTGAATCCCCAATCCCGCCTTGCCGTAGCGTGTCCTCCTCCCCCTCGGATTGGAATGCAAGAACCGAGGAAAGGCGCTGGGATTGACTTGAGCAAGACAATCTACGTCGTGGTCTAGACACCATGGTCCAAGAGAAGAGTATGAAGACACTAACGCGTATGCGGTCCACCTTGGTGCAAGTTCGAATCCTGCTCGTGTCATAAGTTTCTTTGACGTCGATTTTTATCACCTTTTGGGGAGGAACTACTATACAGACAACGGGCCAGCCCAGCCAGAAGTGCCTTCATCATGCCAGCGTACGCCATACTATTGATTGCAAGGCACCGTAGAGCACGAGATACGCACGGCGTACCGGGGATTCGTCGCATGGCACAGGTTGGAATCCTGCTTCAAGCGAGTACAGGATACCGGTAGGAAGGTGGACGCATGAGTCTTGAATTGAGCTGGGGGGGCTCAGAGGCCAAGGGAAGAGAGAGCGCGAGGTGGGGGGAGGAGAGTATTGGTAAGCCTCAACCCGGGTACAGGGCAGCCAAGTAGACCTAGAGGCTGAGATGAACGGATAGTTGAATAGAGAGAAGAAAGCCGGGCAGGCACGATCTGAGATCCTTGGCGCTACAGATTTGCTTGGTTATCAGAACTTTGGCCCCTGTAGCGAAAATGTGTTTGACGCAGCAGCACGAAAGTGAGAGCGAGACGCAATGGTTCAAGAGGATACAGCAGAATAGCACGCCGGCATGACGTACTGGGTAACCTCCATTTGATGCAGGTTCGAGTCCTGTCGGGTCATTTGGCAAATTATGCTCATGGTTTTGTTGGTCGGAGCACAAATTTTTGGAGCAGCGGAAGGATCGGAGGGGGGAGAGTGGCGTGAGCTGTAAGCGGGTACATACAGTAGGCAAGCAAACTTGGGTGGTCTGCTCGACCTGGAGGTGGGAGTTCGACGAGGCGTTTATGAAATATCCGCGATATCCGGAGGCATGGGTCCAGGATCCGCCAAGAGACCAGGGACGTCGTATTTTCAAGGAAGTTGCTACCATTCACCTATTGGATAGTAGTAGAGGTCTACATCTAGAAGTTTATAAGAAACCGCGAGACCCGGAAGGAAGAACGCGACGCACCTAATCAGACTTGCTCCTTTGCCTCCTTGTGCACTCGCTCGTGTTCCATTGACGAAAGGAGCGTCGGGTCCCTGGCAGGCGTCACCGCCGAACCTCCAGTCCCCATCGTCGTCGCTACGCCTCCCTTCTCCGTGGAATCCGTCTCCGACTTTGAATCCTCTTCCCTTCCTGATGTTGGCCAAGCGAGTGTCCCAGGGACAGGAGCCGGCGGCCCAATCCACCAAACCGGCCACCTCCTACTCACGTTATTCGTCCCCATTGCCACAACACCCATGATCGTGCTCGTCAACAACACCACCCATACATACTCCCACCCCAGCGCTCTCACTCTGTCGTCCAATATCGGAATGAGAGCTGTAGCACCGGCGGGCGGATGCGATGTCCCTGTCATTTGCATGAGGACGATTGCGATTGCGGTGGATAGCGATGAGGCGAGGAATTGCAGGGAGACGAAACGTTCGGGAGGGAGGAGGAGGAAGAGCTTTGAGATGGCGGTACCGAGGATGGCGGAGAGGAAGTGGCCGCCTATGAGAGCGCGTGGTTGGGCCAGGGGTCCGTCGAGAACGCCGTATATCAAGACCGCTGACGCTCCCTGGATGATGATTTCAGTACTTTTCACCGAGCAGAAGGCGGAGAGAGACGCACATAGGAAGCGATGAGAGGCGGAACGCCCTTGTCGACAAAGTAAGAGCTTCGGGTGAACATGATCTGTACGATGGCAAGTCCGCCGAATGAACCTATGAAGCCCCAGATCCAGATGATATAGTTTGGCTGGGGAGGAACGGGAGACGCTCTATAACCGAACCATCGACTGAACCATGTCGGGAGACGCGACAAGGCGTTTTGGCTTGGTTGTGTCGTTGGCATTCTTCTATGTCGAGTCGAGATCGATTAGTCTTAGAGATGCAGGAAGGACAGAGGGCGATCCATAAAAACCAGACTGGGACGTGGTGGAGGTTAAGAACATAGCTGCATTTCTGAACCCGCGGTATCGAAGAATTTGGTTCGTAATGGCGATTTGATATTTGATGCGCGATCGCCCTACATTCCCGATTGTGTGAGCTTGCTTCGACGCCACGCTCTCCGTCGCCAGCGTTGCTCGACATCCCCAAGGAATGTCGTTTTCTGCGATAAGTGTGTAGCAAATCTCACTTTGCTAGAGTACTGGATAAACCGAGAATCCTGTCGGCCATATCGATGACGAATGGGAATGGGGTTTTCTACTGACAGTTCAAGATTCGGTGCTCGGCCGTTTTGACCTCACAACAAGTACCCAGATTATATAGCTTTCAGGAAAACAAAATACTTGGGCGGTAAAATGAAAGAAATTTCAGATTCCACATTCCACATTGACACAAGCGGGATTCGAACCTGCCTAATCGCAACAGCAGCACTATATGCAGGCTCTCCAGTTCAGCCATCGTGTCCTACTGCTCTTTAGCTCTTTACCGCATCGAGTAGTTTCAAGTGGCCCATCAGCAGGAGGCCGTCACTCACATCGCCCTAGTTGATTACACGAACATCCTCAACCAGGAACATCACTACACTACTGCAGTGACAAGAAGCCATCAATGATATATGCTACGTAACATTTCCCTGGTGCTACAGTAAATAGCTGGATCATCGAGGGGGGAAAAAAAAGGTGAAAAATTGAATGGCATGTGAGTCCAGATGGCGCTGACAGGATTCGAACCTGCGTGATCAAAGGCGTTCACGAGTTTGCCAAATCGACCATTGCGCCTTGAGCGTCTAAAGGCCGGCGGTGGTTGTATCCCCCAAAATAGACGAAGCAAGGTTAATTGTATCCTGTTGCAGAGACATGGGCTGAGCGCTGAGAGGCCGTAAGATCCATTCTTGTATCTGAGTTATGACCCTGAAGGAGCAAAAATGAGTGCTACCACAAAAATCCACAGAGACGTACAGGATTCGAACCTGTTAGAAGTACCTAAATAGCACCTTGGCCGCTTGGTCACCCCGCCTCGCTGCATGAACAGGCAATTGCGTTGCTATAGCTCCAAGCATTCGTTTTCGTAAAAGAACTCGTACGTCTGATAAATCAGGCTACCGCTCGATATCCACGGTGCTTTGTTCAACGCGCTAATCTCGACGTCCCTAACCTTCCCTCCTTCAAGGGTATAACTGAGAAACGTGAGGAGACGCGAAAATAGTCTGACGGTACTTGGCTTTGGTCATGACCATCAAACCTGCCCTGCCTAGTCGAGATAACACAGGTTCGACTCCTACTCGCGTCGTATCGAGGGATTTTCATGTATTTTTCTGCTTTTGACATGTCTATCACCTACAGTATACACCGCTCTTTTAATGGCAGTGCAACGGCCTTTAGATTCTCCAAGTCAAAATGCTGATGGAAACGTCAGCATGAACAACATAAAAAATCACACCAGCAAAAGAAAAGTACCATGTATGACAAAGCGGACGAGGCAAGACAGGAATCGAACCTGCATGAACCAAGGGGCAAAGTCGCTTTATATGTTGCACTGAAAACCAGCTTGTTGCCTTTAACCATTCAGCCATCATGTCTCCGTCACAATCTATGCGGGTCTGGGAGATTATGCAAGTACCTCGTTAATATTACATAGAGGTGAGCTCTAATTATCTCCCTTGTTCTTACAGACACCACCAAACAAAGAATATCGACAGTAAAAAAACATAGATACCGCTGGTTCGAGCTCATAGCACGAGTAGCACCGTATTTCCGGTGGTCCATTTGCCTCGAGATCGTTCAACGATCTGACCAGCCTTGCCAAAGGGCAATTTGATAGGTATTTTTATGCGCGACCGCCCTAACTACCCGATTCGTGTGAGGGTTGCTTCGACCCCCAAGTTCTCCGTCGCCAGCGGTGCTCGTGTGTAGCAAGCCTCACTTCCACAGCGTATTTTCACGAATCGAGAGTTTCGTCGGCGATATCGAAACCGGATGCGAAACTTGAAATGGGGTTTCAAGTACACTGCAAAAATTCTGTGCTTGGCCGTTCACTCCGAAAGGTACATACTAGGATTGTGTAGCTTATAGGGAAAAAAATCCCTCGTAAAATTAAACAAACCTCCTAGCAGCGATTACGGATTGACACAAGCGGGATTCGAACCTGCTTAATCAGAACAAGTCGGGGGTCCATAGACTCTCCAGCTCAGCCAATCGTGCCCTGCTCGCTATCTCCTTAAAAGGTTCCTGGTGCTCCAGGAGGCAAGTGTTCGCATGGACCAACAAGGAAGACTTGACCCGCAATTGGATAAAAGAACAGCCTAGATACTGCACGCGAACAGGTATCGAGAAAAAGCGGAAAATCAGAATACAAGAAGTTACCGTTAATGACGCGTTTCAGGATTCGAACCTGCGTACTACTTAGTGTCTGTAAGTCTGCCAATTGACCATTGCGCCTTGAACAGCAAATGGACGACGGTGGTGGTATCCCCTAGAGATCAAAGTAAGGGTAACAAGACCCTCTCGCACATGCCTAGGTTGAGAAGCAGTAAGTACGCTAGTTACTACCCTCCAGTAACAAAAATGAGAATTTATGCACATCACGGGAGATATACAGAGACGTACAGGATTCGAACCCGTTTAGTACTACCCAAATCTCTAGCTCCAAAGACTAGTTTCTCCTCCAGGAAGACCATCGCTGACGTCTGATAGATGGTGTCCAATTATCTACAGCCCGATACCTATCGTCAAGAAGCTTGTCAGAGATACGTGGTTCAACGCGCCAACCTTGCAATGTCAGGAGACGCGATAATAGTTTGGCGGTAATTCACCATGGTCATGGCCATCCCATCCGAGGCAACACAGGTTCGACTCCTACTCGCGTCGTTGCGGGAATCGGACATATTTTCTTCTACTTTTGGTATATAATCCCCGAGATCCCACTCGTTTGCTCGCAGTGCAACGGTTTTTGGATTCTACAAATCAAAATGCCAATTCAACATGAAAGACAAAACACCACACTAGCAAAAGAAAACTGCTACTGTTTGTAAGAAGGAGCGGACGACGCGAAGCAGGAATCGGACCTGCATGAACCAAGGTGTAGATTCATCCCTCGCACTGCACAACAGCTTGTTGCCTTGAACGGCCATCGTGTCTCTCCTTTTGTCGAGGCACGTCTGTCCATGGATGAAAAGTCCCTCGTCGACGACACCGTGTCGATATAAATTACCTGCACAGTTGGAAACGCACCCCATATAACCACCTTGTGTTTACAGATAGGCCAATTTATCAAACGAACAATACCAAAAGAAAAGAAAAAATCAAATACAGCTGGTTCAAACTGACAGAACTAGCAGGAGTCGAACCTGCAGTAACGTGTTTCCAGTGGTCGATTAATCGCCTGGCTTGTTGCCTTGGCCAGCAGGCCATCGTGCCTCTACAGCCCTTGAGTAATGCTTTAGTCTTCATGCACGCTCGGCGAATCTGGGAGAGCGCCACCGGTGTTTCTGCTACTACTTTCACTGCAATGCGCCTTGCGCCATGCCTAATTGCCGTTTCTTGCCGCCTACAAGGCAACCGTGTATAGATCATGACTTGGGTCGAAATCCTTTCTTTCCATTCTAGACAAGGCATGGCCGCTGCTCGGTGGCTGGTCCAAGACAGAGGATCCAGGAGGCAAAAGGTTAAAAGGCAAAAGAAGAAGCTTCGAACTTTAGGAAGCGACACCAGCAGGATTCGAACCTGCGCCCTCAAAGAGGAACAGATAAATGAACACAGGCATTTAGACATTCTAATCTGTCGCCGTAACCACTTGGCTATGGTGTCTCTGCAGCTTGCAGCAATCTTATAACTACCTTCGCAGAAAGCTAGAAAGGGAGATGGCGGGGTGAAAGTCAGGGAGAGCATGGAACCCTTTCATCGCGCTCGTTCAAATTTCCTGGGCGCCGATTAATTTCTTCCATGAATCTAAACGGCGGAAGGAGCAAAGATCCTCAGTGGGATATGCGACGGCCATCTGCACTTGCAAGGTATAATCAAGGGTGGGATAGAGTCGAAATATCCTTGATAATTCGTTGGTAGATTACACTATCCGAGATGCATTGACCCTGCTTGACTCTAATCCTGAGAAAAGCACGACACATCAAAGTCAAGCGCACTCAGATTCGAGTCTTTTTCCTCCCACCCATCAGCACCAAGTTCGTCGTCGTCATTCCCTTCCTCAAAATGATGGTAATCTCCTTCGCCGCTGTCATCGTTCCTACAAGAGTTCACCGAACAGTCATCCTGGAGCTCGATTGCTAGTGTATCACATTCCTCTATCATCCCGGTGATGAGACTCGACTTGCATGGGGATCCTTCTCCCGGTTCCGCTGAAGGAGTAGATGGGATGATGATGGAGAGACGACAGAGGGAAAGCGGACGGATGGGGGGAAGGCTACTCTCTTCTGGGTACGAAGCTGAGGATAAACGATGATTAGAATTTGAGAAGGGACACCGAGGGGTGCGGGATGAATGGTGCGAAGTCGACGATGACGACGAAGGATTGGCGGAAAAGCCAGATAGAATCTCTATGCACTGCTCCGAGAACCATTCTTGAATTTCCTCAGTGGTCGAGAGTGAAGAATTGGATTGGTGAGCGTCATATGGGGACATGGTGATCGGGATAGGGGTTTGATGGATAGGCATTAGATGGAGACAACGTCTGAGATAAATAGCGATGTCTGAGGATAAGGAGAGTGGAGGTAGGCAGAGGTATCCGCGAAGATTGAAAGGGCGGCCGAGGGAGCCAGCGACGTCCCCATGTCGGTTATATAGAAAGAGGAACGGTCATTGTCGTCATGTCATCGAGGGTCCTAGATTTGTCGCGATTGGAATTTCAAAATGGGTGGTCGGGCTTGAGTCAGGGGCCATTTGTTGTCATTCGAAAAGTTGTTACGGGACGGCGGGTGGCGTTGTTGAGGAGAGAACGGATGAATAGTGCGTATGCTACAGATTATATAGGCACTGCAATGGCTGTTGCAAGGATGGGGGACTTGAAGTCAGTCGTAGATTTTGCTTTCGAAAAAGGAACAGATCGTGAAGGGGCGGACGATAGATCGTATTGGGAGCAATGAAAGAGGGTAGCGCATCATAAGAGGTCTGCGCTACCCCTCCCCTCCCTATATCTATCCTCATCGGCATCTACATTCAAGTCCTCGTCGTTCTCAACGATCTCTTCCACTTCAAATACCTCAGGGAGGCTGTTGCGCCATTGCAAGATACGCATCGCCCAAGGAGGGACCCTAGGGTCTGCAGCGCCGCCAGCACGAGGTGCGATTAAGTTGGCATAGAACAGTCGGATGAGGTTCTCGTACGTCAAGCGACTGTCATTCAGCGCCTGAGTATGGGCGAGTTGGGGAGCGTTTGCAGGAGGATACAAAGGGGCGGGAGCGTGTAGGTGGTGCACGGGCCCGTGATTAGACGCAAGAGCCACTGGAGCTTTTAGGAGATTCGGCACAGGAGCTAATAGACAAGGAAGACGTATGGGCGATAGCGGAGGGCCCCGCTGCGATGCGTGAGGAGGAGAATGCGGACGCCAGTATCCTTGTACAGCACCAAGACTATTCGGATGACCATTCAGCTGGTTCGAGCCAGACTGAGCTGCAGCACGGTATGGGTGAAACCTTGCTTGAATACTTGGAATGGGAAGACGAGGTGGCGATTGCGCCTGAATACAACCCAGACGTCTTGCAACAGGAAGAGCGGATGGACGAGGGGGGTTGGAACAGTGTAAATCCTCCGGACAGGCCGGAGCAATAGGAACAGATGGACGAACAGAGTTACCATGTCTTGATCTACAAAGACGACCAGGAATTGGAAGAACAAGTGGGTGATCCTGTGACACTACCGGTTCTGGTGGTGCATCAGATGAAGTGTTGAGACCAGGAGACATGGCAGGTTCAGCTTTGGCGCGCACATGAGATGGTGAAGCGTGTCCTGGACGCTTGGAGCAGTCCGGCATCTCTTTCTGTGCCTCTGAATGAATGTGAATTGAGTGGTGAAGCGTTGGGCTAGCTTTTGTGACTGTACCCTCCAAAGCCGTCGAGAGGAGAGTTTAAGCCAACATAGTGATTGAGCTCGTCTTCACTAGATATAGCTGAGGTCCTGAGGACCCTGGGCCACACTTTCGGACACAGTGCGACCAACACGTGTAGGCGTTTGGACAAAGTGAAAGCGAGGGCCAGCTTGGACCATCGTTGTCGTTGTGAGGTGGTCATGGCGACACCTAAGTACTAAAGAGATTTGACGGTATGCGAGAGCATTCGCCCTGCGTTGAGGTCTGAGAGTGTCAGAAAGCAGAAATGGTCATGGTGGACGCTGGACAAGACTCTTGTCACAAGAGCAGGCCGTCAAAGTGGTGTCGTCATCGAGTTGATGGCTAATTTGATGGGTGTCGAACAGTTGCCTCTTGAAGCGGGGAGGAGCACTAAAATGATAGTATTGAAGAAGAAGAGCTATATACTACATCTACAAGGAGCTAACGATAACAAAGACGAAGACAAATGTAAGGGTGAGTCATAGTAATACAAATGCGGCTGTGAATGAACTGAGAGAGCGATCTCGGAATCGCGGACAAAAACGAACCACGGGCGATGACGTGCATAGAATAGGAGAGAAAGATGTGGATGAGAACTTGGAATTGACTATAGGATGCCGACGCTAAAGCTCAAGTCTGCTTGGTCTGAAGCGACGCCTTGACAGGGTAAGCATCCGTAGACACGGTCAATGGGTGGAAGACCTGTGCAAGTTGTTCATCGGGGAGAATGCCCCGGAGGTAAGGGAGAACGTCGTTGGGCTTAAACAACGCCTTGATTTGCGTTCCCTGGGTGGTGCTCAAGGCGACGCTGGATGGGGTGATGCTGGAAGGGGCGTCGTACGCGTCAATGGCGCCCTCACGGGTAGCCTCATCTGCTCTCGAGTTGTTGGCCTTAGCAGAGGATGAGGTAGAGACTTGCTTTGTCATTGCTTAACGACACGAACTTGTTGATCTGATCAAGCTCAGTAAGACGAGAGGAGGGACAATGGGTTAAGGAATGGTCGTGGTGGTGGAGAAGAAACAAGGAGGTGCTTCCTCGAATTTATACCTGACGGTCCATCTGCTTCGGCATCCTATTCGTCATGAAATTCGTGGCCAGACTCTGATACAGCAGTCAAAGTGTTGGAACAATATCGCTTTGCTGGAATTACGTTGGACGCCCGTGCTTGAATGTGAATTCGGGAGGGGAAGTGGGTCTCATTTATGTACGTATGTCGCGAACCTGAGATGAGCTGGAATGGACAATGCCATTGTCCAGGGATATGGAGTTGATGAGATAAGATAAAAAGAGATTGTTGTGACGTCTCACCCGCGCATTGTCTCCTTGTTGGAGAGAAACGTTCTTAATTAATTTCGAGGCTCTTGCTTATCTAGCCTAAAATCCAGAGTCGCTGAGAAGTGACCGAAAACGTCTGTCTTCACCCCCTCACCACCGGGCTGCCGAAATGACCATCGACTCTTAGCCCTAAGCGCATTACCGACGAAATCGCCAAAAGGTGATATCCAACACGGGGTTAAGAATCTGAAGGCCGGCTTGGCCTTCGACTAGCAATTAATTGGAGCTCATTAAACCCCTACGAGTGAGCACTTTGTGGCCAGCACTATGACGACAGCAGCGCGAGCTGTCATTTTCTCGGGGGAGTTCCAAACTGGAAAGTGAGTTCTTGAAATAGAACCCACTTGGAATGAGTATAATGGTGGCACCTAACGGTGTCTAGTATAAGAAGCGACATGCTGTCTCTGTTATGCACTTACCGTGACACTGGGGGTTCTGCGCATTCAGCCAGATGCACCGTAGAGTCGTGGATCGAACCTCAAACGTTCCTCCTCGTTTATACCACCCTTATCGCCGGTACCTCTCTTCAGAGCGTCCATGTTCAACTGCTTCCGATAAAACTCTTGTGTCTGCCTTAGGTCCCGTTTTCGCCGTCCACTCAGACTTGGAGAAGAAATGTCACAGCTCAATGGGCCCGCTCCGCGTTGGCTTCCCTGCCAACTCTCCCCCTCCTTCTCTGCTCACCAGCCACGATGCCAAAGGCTATCACGCAACACCATTCGAGAATCCAACAGTTCCTTTCTGTATCAGGCAGGCAACAACCTCAACTCCACCAAGCTTTGCAGACAACGGGATTTTCGGTCTGGCTTCATCCGGTGTCCTGTTTCCTTATACGGCGTACGACAACGAAGGCGACGAAAATGAAGACGAGGTTGAACTAGAAGACGAGGCCGAAGAAGGGTCGGATAACGAAGATGAAAACGAAAACGAGGCTGAAAGCGAAGACGAAGGCAACAGCGAAGGAACGCCTTCACATCCACAATCCCTAACATCCTCCAGTGACGACGCAAACGATTCTCACTCGGTCCTTGACTGCTACGACTATGATTACCCTGGAAGGGAAATCACGACAACAAGGAACGTCAATGACGTCGAAATCACTTTATATCACCCGAAGCCTCAGTACCCTTGTCAGGACATCACAGGGGAGCATCGTCGCTGGAGTACTCCGCATCTGACGCCTTCGCCTACGTTTCCTCGTCCGCGTCAGGATCTCAATCGTGTGGCCTTCGCAAGCGAAGGAGTTGTAACGCTCAATGCCACCTCAGAGGCTCTTCTATGGTCTGTGCCAACTCGGGGTATTAGTCAAAGCCATTGGGCATGGCGTGGGAGGGTTGAGGACAGGAGGCATGCAACCGGGTTTCAGTCGCTCATGCATAATAGTTATTTTCCAAACGGGCCTCCTTCTGCTCTGGAGATGAAGCTATGACCGCTCCTTTGGATGTTTCTGCCTCAAATTTCGGTACAGCTGTGTAACCTTAGAAGTGACCTTCTTTGTGGGACCAACAATGGCATACAGTTCGGTTCTCAATACTATCAGCGTCTATGAAATAAGTCGCAAAAGGATTAGATGGCACATTTCCCCGGAGCTGGTACATACAGCACCAATTTGACCTCGGCACTTGTGTCCCTGTGCCTTCGACCTTCAGCGGGGCGTCTTGTGGGTCAAAATAGGCGCCCAACTTGCACAGCCTTTGAGCGTGTGAATGTACCTGAAACCGCATTGTCATAGTCCTGGCCCAATTACTCTTTTTTGTCTTTCACCACCGTCACGAATTCAATTTCCATCGACCTCGAAGATGTAAGATACATGAGCCCACAAACTCCCAAGGAAGTCTTCGCTTGCTGAGACGACCCCAGATCGGTGACCTACACAGCAGCTGGCAGTGGCGGTGGAACAGCGGCCACAACACCTTTCAATTGCAGCCGTAACGGCATGGTCTTCCACCGCAATCCACCGAAGCCATAAAGCTGCGGAACCGGGTTTGAGTCAGTCCCAAGATGGCACCCACCACCATCAAGGGGCGCCCCTCGACGAAAGGGCTTTCGTCCTCGAAAAAGCCGACTCCTCAGCCTCCAACACGCGATTCTAAAGCAGCAGGAGTTCCATCGCGGTCGAGATATGCGGTGGACCTCAATCTCAACGCTCATTCGCGCACGGACCCTACGGGCGCCTTGAGCAACCTCATGAAGCTTGTGACCTCCTTAGCGACGCGGATAGGAGGATGTCAGTACAAGATGACGTCGTCTGAACACAACCTATTTCTGCACCTGCTCTCCATTCTCGAGCCATTCGTTTATCAAGGCGCAAGATCCTTATCCATGGTCAGAAACCTATCCTCTTCTGGGCGCACAGAGATCTCTGGCCTGTCCTTCCAGCCTACCGAGATACTGGACACTATACTCTCGCACCTCGACTCTAAACGTGATCTCCTTCACCTTGGGTTGTGCTCTAAGCGTTTGTACGACGTTATCTTCCCTCGTCACTACGACTATCGCGTCGTTCGGTGCAAGGTTTCTGCGCTCAGCGTATGGAACCACCTCACCGTTCATCAATCCCTAGCGCGTAACGTCAGGAAGCTGGAGATTCTGGACGAAAGATCCAAGGTTTCACCCCCACGCTTCCTCACCGGCTTCCCTACCTCATCCCCCCGTGCTGTCACTCCTCGTGGCATGGGCAAGCGGGATACGGATTTCGACTCTACAGACGATCAAGTTCGTGCGCAAGGAATCCACGGCAAACAGGAGAGGTACCTCCTGAACGCGCTGCAGCAGATGACGGAATTGAAAGAGTTTAAATGGTCTTGCAACCACTCTCCTATCTCGTTGGAGAAGGTCTGGGGAACCCTCATGGTGACGTGCCCGTCTGTCTTGGAGAGGATGGACATGTCAAGCAACCTCGTATTTGCTCCCCAGGTAGCCTCTCGCAACAGGCTTGCCGCTGGAGATGATTCAACAGACGATGATTCAGATGACCCCTTACATGCAGGGCTGTTGGTGCGTCTCCACCAACTGCTGATGCTCCAGCAATCTAATGACAGTAACAGTCACCTCAGGTCAAGGCGGTGAGCTTTGGGTCGACGAAGAACTCTTATGGAGCATCCAAGGCTCCTGACCTTTCGCAAATCGTTCAAATGCTCAAAGGTTCACCGAATATCGAGGTGTGCTTGACCACATGACTAGCCTGAGCATTCACTCAACGCAATATAGAGCCTATCGATCAACTACGTCCGGCCTCCGCGTTCGCAGAACGGCTCTCCAACGTCAGCCGTGAAGCTCGGGCCACTTCTCCTCGCTATCTCGAACGGGACGAGATGGAACCACCTCTCCAGCCTCAACTTGAGTGGCATGACGTCTGTGACCCCTGCCGACTTTACTCTCCTCCTGGGCTACCATCCCTCCATCGAGCGCCTCTATATCCCTGACTTGCGAAGCCTAGGCCGCTTGGAGCTGCCGCCCAACTCTCTTCCTCGTCTTCGAGAGGTGGAAGCTACGACGGAGATGCTCAACTTCATCCTCGCCTCCCCTTGCATCTCGGAAGATGGCGAAAACGTTCGGCCCCTGGAAATTGTCAAAGGCTTCAAGCAACTGGTTCAACAGCTCCATTCCAGCTTGCCGGGCCCATTGAACCCGGATCAGCGGCTTATGTCCCACCTTGAACGACATGCTTCAACGATCAAGCGAGTGGAGATGACAGGCTGGCATGATATGGACCTCGTTCGAAGACTTGCGAAAGCCGTCCCTGGGGTCACCTATCTCGATTTTGGAACAAAGTTGGGCCTCGTCACCCGAGAGGCTTCCAAGTTGGGCGCTCCTGTCGTGACCAATGTCGACGAGTGGTTGGATGTTTTGGAAGGGTTAACAGAGTTGAGGGCGTTGCACGGCGTCAAGTTCTTCTATGAGGTTTCGGCGTTGAGTGTTCCGTGCGGACCAACGTTGCTCGCTGGTACGACTGGTCTGGCTTCCGCTGGAGCTGGCACCTCATTACCTGCCGATTCAACGTCGGCATCCAAATTGAGTGCTGACCAGATGTCGCTCATGGATCGTTCGAGGATCAAAAAGAATGATTGGACAGCGAGTATGCTCGTCTGGAGGTGTCCCAAGCTTCGGCGGGTGGACTACTGGGAGCCGAGCGAAAACAAGATAATTGTTTTGACCCGAACCAAGGTGAACCCTTCGAATCCATCGGCTCCGAGTGGCAGCAAGGAGGGAGGCGTGGTTGATGGAGAGGGGGCTGGAGCAGCGAGGGAGACAGTGACTGTCAAGTGGGACGTGAGGCGTGTGAGGAAGGATGCTGCGTGGTAGGGACTACTGAGAATGAGACAATTTGTACAAAACTTGAATGTACATATTCTAACCTTACAGTGGTTCTTTATATACTGAAAGAAATTCTCTCGCATGCTCATTCTCTTGGAAAGTGTTCAAATCCCTGAGTAGCTGAAAAATACAAAATTTTATAGGGAAAGGCAACTGGACGCTGAGGGGTTTGAACCCTCGACCTCACGCACGTGATGATCACATGATCATTGCAAAGCGTGCGCCCTACCACTGTGCTAAGCGCCCTTGAACTATTCACAGTGGCAGTTGTATAGGTGTCGCCAAGCTCACCCTGTTGCGCAGCTTTGCCAATCTACATTCCAGCAGAGAATTTGAGCACGGCAAGCGAGCGCTGACGGTGGTTCCAAGCAGGTCAATTGCCATGAGCAGTTTTCATTCCCAGCAAGCGTAAAATCAGAGCAGTCTGAGTCATAATCAAGACTTTTTCCCCTCGGGGACAGATTCTGAAGGTGTCCTTTGAACCTTCTTCTTCTTCATGACTTTCGAGTACCACGAGGATGCAGGTTTGGGCCCTAATTTAGATGCCTCTGCTGTTGTTGGTGACTCGGGAGAGCCCAAGTTTATCCCCTCATCTGAACGCATGGGTACAACGTTTGACTCGATGCGAAGCTTGGATCGCTGCGATTCCGAGGGATCGTTCAATGGAGGAAGCTGAGGAGAAGGCAAGGACGCTCGCCGCTGAGGATATGGATAAGGGTCGTTTGGCACCTGAGCCTCTGATGGACGCAATGGAAGTGCATCTAATCATTTCGTTGGTCAGTCAAAATGTCACCAAGTGGTAGGATTTTACTCACCAGCATTGTTCTTAGCGTCGCCGAAAGTCGAACTCGATCCTGACTGGAGTAGAGCTAAACATCTGTTAATCTCCATGACCAGGGATTCGCAGAAACACTTCTCACGTTGGGATTGGCACCGCTTTGGCTCAACAACGGTGGCAGCTGGGAGGGGGGGCAGGGAGGTGCTCAGACCTCGCCCTTCAGGAGAGATAGAAGCCTCCAATGCAGCCATTCCAGCAGCCCCTGATCAAGGCTTAAAGTCAGTAAGCAACGACTTCGAGATTCATAATTACTGATACGGACGTTGGGCCTTGCGAGCTGCGAGCTTACTCTTTGCGATCTTCAACTGCTCATCGATTGGCACCTCCTTATCGTGCAGACCGTAGTTGACAGAGTTTGAGAAGAATCCTATTTCAGAGGCCATTTCACTTGATTCGAGCGACGAGATTGAGTAGATGATGGTGTGAAGGCAACCCTTGATGAGCATTCCTTGTTTGGCTGAGAACCTTCGTGCCATCACTGTGGGCGTCCTGTCAATTTGTGTCAAAACACCAGGGCGACGTCAAACCCGACAAAAAGGGTTATCTTTGTTCACACTGCGCCGCTGTCAAGCGGTCTTTATCGTTCGTCCACTTTGGAAAGAAGGAGCGTGCGTCACTTTGGCTTTCTATTAGCTTTGCCATCTATCGTCAAATCACGTAGCCCAATGTGACCTGATTGTCCTTGAAGTATCCATGAGAGGGTGTATTTTTAGGGTGTGGACCCACAGAGAGCGTCCACACAAATATGCCAATGTTGGCTTGTGGTTGCTTCTCATTTCCACTTCCTCTCCCCACCCCGGCACTCAAGGAGTCCATCCCTTCACCGACGGTGCATACCAATATGGAGACAACACCCATTTCTTGGCGACTTCGTGTGCCAGAGATAGAAGCTCTTTCACCTACATACAAACATGGGCTAGACAACCTTCGCTACGACTGCAAATCGTTTTCTAGAGGGCGCAGAAAGTTCCCGAACTCTTTCTACATCCTAGAGAAGTTCACCCGGGAAGACGGACTGGGAGACATGACGGGCCCCATGGCACTGACCAGGGAGTCTCTTGATGCCATCGTGGTACGCGAATTCGTGGTCCTCCTGAATGTATGCGGTTAACAGGAGAATAGCTAACACCAGAAGATCACCCTTTTGGAGGTCTCAAAGTGATGTACTGCGCTGGTATCTACCTTTTACTTCACCTCTGACGTTGTGATAGCGTCCTCGCATACCGTCCGATTGTTGATGAGGAGTACGAACTATTCGAGAACTCGGATGTCATCTCTGCCATCAGGTGGTTCGGAGAGGTTCTGGGGGTATCTCCTTGCTTCTTCGATGGCGTGCTAGCTACCTCAGACTCGGTTGTCTTAGAGCTCCCTCCACGAAGACGGGAGATAGACATCCTTGAGCCTCGCGATTGCTCTCTCAGTAAGTCCTCTTTTGCGCTCTCAGTATCTGAGGTTAATCCGGTATTCGAAGATGGCGTGTACACGACAAAGATCACCGACTCTGACACCACCGTCTGGTTCAGTCACAGGCTGGATCGCGATGCGTCGATCTATGTTGTCGACAACTTGGGGGTAGTGGCGAACCAAAATCTTCTCAACGTATTTCTAGAGATGACCCTCACGCCCTCTTTCATGGCAATTGACGCTCTCCTCTGCAATGACGAGCACCTTTTTCATAAAAGGTATTCCCGGGTACTTTCAACATCGATACAAACAGTGAGTATCATTGGCTTCAAATGCGGCACGCGCTAACCGGGTTCGAGCTTGCAAGCATCAATGCCTTCTCAATGGCAACGACACTGAGCAAAGCCCAGATTAAAGAACGCAATGACTATTACACGAGCATGACAGACTCTTACCGCGAGGTGCATGTCATTGAAGCGGCTTATAGCAATAAGCGAAGGATACTCGAGCTCCTCAAGGCTATGACCAACACACGGGTTCTCCTAGCTGCATGGCGCCCAGAAAAGTTCAACCCACCAGGACTTGACGATGACTGGTCGACAGTACCTCAAGAGACGATTTCATTATTGAAGAACATGGAGAACACTCTGAGCACGAGGGAAGAGGCCATTCGGGATAGCATGGACATGCTCAGGACTATGATGAATCTACGAGTGGCCATATCGTCATCGCAGTTGGCGGCTGACGCACGGAAGGATAGCTCATCGATGACAACGTAAGTACTCCCCCACCGTTTTCATAGGCAAACTCTCATTCGAAGCAGGATCGCGCTTGTTACGATGGTTTTTCTACCAGGTTCCGTTGTCGCCGTAAGCACACCCTTCCCCTCTCGAACGCATATGCTAAAAAGCACCAGTCGTTCTTCAGCACTCAATTCGTTCGTGTGGCTGAGGCTGATCCATCGCCTGACTTGAAGTCTTCCTCGATACCCGTTCAACTTTCTGGGACTGTATGGCTATACTTCGCCATAACGGGTGCCTTGACAGTGATTGTGATAGCAATATGGTCGTATCTTCATGGATCCCTGTTGAGCAGCGATGCAGGTTCTGTCCTGTTCTCTTCGACGAAGAACTGGGTTTCCCGCTCTCTTGCCAGGACCCGAGTCTTCGTCGCTCGCAGGCGAGCTAGGCAAACGGGTACCAGATCGCCGTACACACCATCGCTTACTGAGAGCGTCACGCTGGAGAAAGCGGAGGAGGGAATCAAGGACATGGACAAAGACAAGAAGACTTAATGTACTCACGTTGTGCAATAGACACCACCATTTCTTATTCGAGACATCTAGGTGTACCGGACCACGGCCCACGTTCACTGCATAAAATCTCGGAATTCTTCAAACAGGGGTAAATTTGTTACCGCTGTTGAATCCTCATGGCAGTCAGAGTTGCGGATAACACCATATATAAAGGATGGTCTCGGAAGAACACACGAGAGTGGCGATTAGATTCACGACTTTACAGGAACATCCACTTGGTCCGAGGCTCTCGCCTCATCCACAAATCCAACACGGGGCCCCCTCCCAATGGCATTGAGGTCGTGCTCCTTCCTGTCATAGCGGTGGAAGCTAGTAACACAATAAAGTCAGCGACCGGAATGAGACAAATCAAGATGATTGCAACATACAGCAGAAAGAAGACAGTTCCAATGACCCAAGCAACGACGGCAAAGGAACCATACAGCCAAACAAACTTTTGTTCGGTGTTAACCTCAACCAACGCAAAGTTGAGGATGGAGCTGATGGCGTTCTGGAACTGCGAAAAGGCAGTAACGACAGACTTCATCCGAACAGGGGCCTTGGTAAAGGCATATTCGTTGGAGGTGACGGAAGAGAATATCTCAGCCATTCCGACCATAATGTAGGGACCCGCAACGATCCAGACGTTAATGGGGGCAGGATTGGGCTCCTTGTCGGCATTTTCGCATTCAGAAGGTGGAACGACGCCAGCGCAAGGCGAGCGCTTCGCGATGTACGACTGAAGGACTGAAGAATAGACCATGGCAAGGCCGGCGACGAGGAAGCCAGTATAAATACGCTTGACGGGGGTGAAGTCGATCCCATGTCTTCTGAGGAAAGGATAAATGAGAAAGTCGAAGATAGGGACCATAATGATAATCCCAACGGGGTTCAAGTTTCTGCATAAGCAAGGTAAGAGAGAATCACGAGAAGAAGCAAGAGGAGACCTACTGGATCAAGTCGTTTGGTGTGCCGTTGAGTTGCATGCCAGCCGCAGTGGTACCGAGGTTTCCGTCAATTTGGGAGTAGCCTTGCAGGGCATGTTAGATAGAATGGGAGAGCGATTGCAAGTGAATATTTACAGAGCCAGAAGAAGGGCATGAACATAAGGACCTCGCAAGCCTTAACAGTTCTGGCGACCTCACCAACGAACGGATCATCCCAGGTAATTGAGCTTGGGACATTATCGCCATAGGTGCTCGGCTTGGCCGAGTCCCAAAAGTCTGGATTCTTGCAGTTCTTGTAGGTTCGAATGGGATTGAACGACCAAGCCGGTCCGAGAGATAGGCGAATAACGCGAAGGGTCTAGCATGCAAAGTAAACGAGGGTAGCGTATAGCGAGGGCTAGAGCACTTACCTCCAGTAGGATGGAACCACGGGGAGGGGTCATCACATACCGCTTCTTACCAGCCATCAACACGAATGGTACAACGCAGAAAATACCTGTTGGTACGAGATAGGCAGCCCAGTAGCCATGGTTCTTTGCAAGGAAAGAGGCAGATACGGCACCGCAAGATCCAAAGTTGATTGCGGCATAGAACCCTAAATGTCTAAGTCAGTATTAGCTGAGGGTAGAGGAACGATCGAAATACGTACAAAGATAGATGCTCTGGATAGTAACATCAGGGCTGACGATCACGACCTCTCCGCTCTTGAGTGTCTTCTTCCTCATCTTACCTTGATACTGCTCAGCCACCATAGGGGCGACATTCGACTTGATACACCCTGCACCGACGCCCTGCGGAGCAATGTCAGCACGTCACACTGAGCATAAGAGAAACTGAGTACTGACAATGATAATGATCGAAACAATGAGCAAGCCCATGGCTCCTTCCGGATTTCTAAGAGAAGCGGGGGAAGCACTACCGACGAGCACAATGTGGCCGGCCCTGAAGGCAAGAGAGGAGTTGGTTAGCGGGGAAGAGTCTAATTACTCAAAAGCCGAAAGCAAATGTTACTCCAGATGGTCTGAAGTAACGAAAACAAGGTAATTGGTTACTTACGCGCAAACGACAGCGAAGACGAGAATGGTTTTGTATCGACCCCACATCGTATCGGCGATGATGGCTCCGATCCATGGAGTGCAGTAGACCAGAAAGGTGTTGAACTATGGGGAAAAGTGTCAAAGAGAGAGCGACGGCTGACCCCAACCGGGCTAGAGGGACTGAGAAAGGAACACTCACAGTGCGAATAGCAAAAGAGATCTTTTGACCCTTACCGAGGGCACCAGCAACACCTCTGGCGCGGGTTGCGGCGTCTCCAACGACAGCGCCGGTTGTGGAGTTGTTCGGAAGTCGCTGGCGGATGTAGTTGTTAAAGATGTTGACTGTTCCGTAGTAGGTCCAACTAACGCGTTACTCTGCCTTTAGTTCAGGGGGCAAACAAACGAAGCAGAGAATGTGCCGACACACCGTTCAGCAAATTCGACCACGACGATCATCCAGGTTGCGACAGGGAATCTGTCCGAGACGTGGCGCAGAGTTTCGAATTCATGGTGGGTGACTCCCTCAGAGCCTTCCATAAGCCTGTTAGGGTCATTCGAGTCGACAGAATATTTCTCCTCGACAGAGCGAGCCCTGTCAACAGAAGACTTCTCATCAGCTTTCTCGGACATTGTGGTAGATTTTCAATCTTGCAGAGGGGCGGAGAAGGGGCTGAGGTGCGAAGCCAACCAAGCTGGACCTGAAAAACCATTGCCATTCATTCGTGGGTTATATATCCCCAGAGAAGCTATTGAGTAGGTCTAGGTGGCCCTTTGGGGCCTGGTGCATAATGAAGTCAGCGAAGCATCATCACCAGGGGAGCTCGATCCAGAGCACAAGATCAAAATACTTCGCTCGAAGTGGGTTGGATCTATGTGCCCCACTTTGAGCCAGATCCCAACCAGAGGTCAGACCAGATCTTGAGCAAGGAACGGAGGAGAAAAGAGGATGAAAATGCAAGCCTTTTCCGTCGCAGGTACGAGGGGAAGTAAAGAAATTCAACAGCCGTCGCAATACGGGCCACTCAACCTGTCATTGGCAGGGGGTGAGGGCGACGAGAGGCTAGGTATGCAGCCAAATTTGACCATTTCTCGAGAGTCCCATATTGATATCGTCGAAGTTGCAAACAAAGCATCAGGAGTCTAAATATTCGAAAGAGTGATGGCGACATCTAAGCTCCGATTAAGATCGCGAACATCTTGTTGCTTGGTCAGTCTGATCCCCCAGACTTTTTATTGCGATATCAACTTTCGCTGTATAAATTAGATTGCCTGCTTCGTCATTGCTTTTTCCAATGCCCTCAAATGCGTTACACGCCCGAAGTCGAGAACAAAGAACAAACCACTCCACGTTACTCGACTGGGGTCCAGGATCATGTTGAGAGGATTTGTGCCCTCTCCTGCTCTAGTCAGCCATTCAAGGTCTGACGGAGCAAGGGATCCAATTGGGAAACTCGTCAAGCTGTAGGCTCCATCGACTAGCTCGCGGAGACATGGCCCTAATGATTTAAGGTCGCAAGATGGGCATATCATCATGATTGGACTAAGCGGCCCGTTGACTTGAATGAGATACAATTCGTGGCTGATAATACATGAAAGGGAACATCGCGTCGGCACAGAGATTATAACGCGCCAGTATACGGTATCGTGGACCGAATGAATTTCGCCATCTATGACTTAATGGGAACATCAACTTGATTCGAAGCCCTCGCCTCATCCGCAAATCCAGCACGCTGTCCTCGTCCAATGGCGTTGAGGTCGTGTTCTTTCTTGTCGTAGCGGCGGAATCTGCAAGAGAATTATGGTAAGCGAAAATGATGAAAAGGGTGAAATAGATGCGACAAACAGGAGGAAGAAGATCGTTCCGATGACCCACGCGACGACAGCGAACGAGCCGTACAACCACACAAACTTCTGCTCGGTGTTGACTTCGACAAGGGCAAAGTTGATGATGGAGCTGATCGCGTTCTGGAACTGAGAGAAAGCAGTGACGACGGACTTCATGCGAACAGGGGCCTTGGTGAACGCGTATTCGTTGGAGGTGACGGAAGAGAAAATCTCAGCCATGCCGACCATAATGTATGGACCAGCAACGATCCAGACGTTGATGGGAGCAGGATTAGGTTCCTTGTCGGCGGTTTCACATTCCGAAGGGGGAACGAGGCCAGCACAGGGCGAGCGCTTCGCAATGTACGACTGAAGAACCGAGGCATAGACCATAGCTAGACCAGCGACGAGGAAACCGGTGTAGATACGTTTGACGGGAGTGAAGTCGATGCCGCGTCGTCGGAGGAAAGGATAGATGAGGTAGTCGAAAATGGGGACCATGATGATGATTCCAACTGGGTTCAAGTTCCTACGCACCAAGGTTCAGAGATCGCGCTGAAGAAAGGAAAACGGGGAGAGACGCACTGGATCAAATCGTTAGGAGTGCCATTGAGAGTCATACCAGCGGCGGTGGTTCCCAAGTTTGAATCAATTTGGGAGTAACCTTCAATAACACGTTGGCAAGATTTGAAGAGCAGGCAAAGGTGTATGCTTACAGAGCCAGAAGAAGGGCATGACTAAGAGCACCTGGCAAGCCTTGACAGTCCTAGCCACTTCGCCAACAAATTGGTCGTCCCAAGTGATAGAGCTGGGGATATTATCGCCATATGTACTTGGTTTGGCTGAATTCCAGAATTCTTGCTTCTTGCAGTTCTTGTAAGTGCGGACGGGGTTGAAGGACCAAGCCGGTCCGAGACATAGGCGAACCACACGAAGAGTCTAGCGTAACAGCTAAGTGACGATAGCTTATAGCGAGCGCCAGACCACATACCTCGAGCAGAATGGAACCACGGGGAGGGGTCATCACATATTGCTTCTTTCCAGCCATCAACACAAACGGCACGAGGCAAAAGATGCCCGTTGGAACGAGATAGGCGG
The DNA here is from genome assembly GCA_020736565.1 of Coprinopsis sp. MPI-PUGE-AT-0042. Lineage (NCBI taxonomy): Eukaryota > Fungi > Basidiomycota > Agaricomycetes > Agaricales > Psathyrellaceae > Coprinopsis > Coprinopsis sp. MPI-PUGE-AT-0042. The sequence continues at coordinate 69,044 of JAHBOF010000005.1, read as the reverse complement.
CCCAGAAGCCATGATCCTTAGCGAGGAAAGAAGCCGAGATAGCTCCGCAGGATCCAAAGTTAATCGCAGCGTAGAACCCTACAGGCACAGGTAAGTTATTGCTAGGGAATGGAGGGACGCGACACATACAAAGGTAAATGCTCTGAATGGTGACGTCAGGGCTGACAATGACGACCTCTCCGCTCTTGAGCGTCTTCTTCCTCATCTTGCCTTGGTATTGTTCAGCAACCATCGGGGCGACGTTCGACTTGATACATCCTGCGCCGACACCCTACAAATGAGTGTCAGTGCTGCACCCTAGGGGTACGAAAGTGAGAATACTGACAATGATTATAATCGAAACTATGAGCAAACGCCATGGCCCCTTCGGTATTTCTCAGAGATGGGGGGGTAGCGCTACCAACCAACACGATGTGGCCGGCCCTAAAGTAAAAATAGATACCGTCAGTATGGAACACATCATACAGAAGCAGTTCAGCAGATGGGGCTCGATACGAGAAGCGTGGACGGCGCCCTAGATAACGCGGATAACATGACGGGTGACTCACGCGCAAACGACAGAGAAAACAAGGATAGTTTTGTAGCGACCCCACATCGTATCGGCGATGATGGCCCCAAGCCATGGAGTGCAGTAGACGAGGAAGGTGTTGAACTAAGGGTAAGCTGTCAGAACGGCAAGCCACGAGTGACGACCCAGACAGGGTGAGGAGCGGGGAAGGCAAATACTTACAGTCCGAATGGCAAAAGCAATTTTCTGACCTTTACCGAGGGCACCAGCAATGCCTCTGGCCCGCGTTGCGGCGTCTCCGACGACAGCACCAGTCGTGGAGTTGTTGGGGAGACGCTGGCGGATGTAGTTGTTGAAGACATTGACCGTCCCATAGTAAGTCCAACTAACCAGTTGATCGTTCGTCAGCTCATGGTAAAAGCTAGAGAAACGCTGACATACCGTTCAGCAAACTCGACGATGACGATCATCCAGGTCGCAATAGGGAACCTGTCCGAGACATGACGCAGAGTCTGGAATTCGTGGTGCGTAACGCCCTCAGAACCTTCCATGAGCCTGTTGGGGTCATTGGAGTCAACAGAGTAGTCGTCGACAGAAGGAGCTCTGTCGATGGAGTATTTCTCGTCAATCTTCTCCGACATGGTGGGCGTGCCTCAGTCTGAATCTTCCACAGAGGTAGAGAGAAGAGGTGAGGGACGAAGCCTTGGGAGGGGGGGCTGAGAACTCCTCTTATCGTCCACTCGTCGTTTATATACCCCAGAACACCCATCAAATACGACCAGGTGCCCTGTGGGGCCAGGTTCTTGATGAAATACGGGAAGCATGTGTCGCCAGAGAAGCATTAGACAACTAGATCCCGCTCTCAATAACCATCAGACCAAAATACATTTTCCCACAGCGGCTTAGAACAGATCCAACTGCTTTGAGCGTGACCATGCGAGATTTTTGAGCAGAGGATGCAGGGAAGCAAGGATGGCTGTAGTGCCTCGGGTAAGAAGGGGAAAAAGAGAGTTCAACAGTCGTTGCCGTATAGCTTATGCTCTGACCAGCCATCAGAATCAAAATGGGCAAGCGTGCATTGAGAGGTCGTCAGATATGCGTCCCAATGCGACCGGCGCTTGCTAGTCGTACTTTCGTGCAATGTTGATGTCGTCGAAGTTGCGAACAAAGAACCTGAGCCTTGGCAGTCTCGTCCTAAAGATAATTGAAGGCGCGATCTCTATGTTTAAGCTCCGATTCAAATTTCGGCAACATTGACGGAGCATTATATATAATTAAACTGTGAGCTCAGCCCAGTCCCAGATCCTGAGTTGTTATCCCGGCGTCTCCTCCCCCCCACCTTGCACAGTTTGAATAGGCTCATGAATGTACATTCTGCTGGCTTACAGCTGTTTTCAAAACTCTGACCAATCTGAAAATTTCGACACATCTCCGCCCATGCCCTTACATAGGAATATTACGATAGGGCAAAGCCACTTGCTCAAACTTACTTTGTCGAAAGTAAATGGATTGGGTAGCACCCGCGCTCCAGGCACGCCGGAGAACGAGCCCTAAATGGCTCAAATCGCAGCGGGATGCGCTCCTCCAGCTTTGTCACGTCCTTGAAAAGGGAAAGGGCGGAGAGTGTTTGCAAAAATATGGATTGGTCAGAGTTTTGAAAACCGCTGTAATATTGCCTGCTTCCCCATTGCCGGCTTTCCGAGCCCTTTGAAAACATCACCCCCCTGAGTTGAGAACAAAGAAGAAGGTGCTAGACTGGTCCGGCTTTCTTCTAGAGCTCTCACAAGGATAGCATGTCATTGACCCCGTTTCAGAGATACGCAAAGCCAGGATCATGCCATGATCTTTTTGATCCGCTCCTGATGCAGGCGCTTATTCAAGAAGAAAGGGATCCAGTCGCAATAGACGTCAAATTCCGACTCCTGATAAGACGTTGCCCTGATTATTCGAAGCCACGAAAGATAATGCACCAAAGCGAACATGGTATTGCCATAGAGAAATTATAACGCGTCATTATACAACATGATTGTACCGAAAGAATCTCGTTAACTAAGCCTTGACAGGAATATCGACCCTGGTTCGAACCTCTCGACTCATCCACAAACCCAGCACGCTGGCCTCGTCCGATGGCATTGAGGTCATGTTCCTTCTTGTCATAACGGCGGAAGCTAGAGACACGGTAACGTCAGCAACCAGAAAGCAAAAGGCAAGATGATTTTGACGTACAGAAGGAAGAAGATCGTTCCGATGATCCAAGCAACGACAGCAAACGAGCCATACAACCAAACAAACTTATCCTCAGTGTTGACTTCGACGAGGGCAAAGTTGATAATAGAGCTGATTGCGTTCTGGAACTGAGAGAAAGCAGTGACGACGGACTTCATGCGAACAGGGGCCTTGGTGAAGCGTATTCGTTCGCAGTGATAGACGCGAAAATCTCGGCCATGCCGACCATGATGTAGGGACCTGCGACAATCCAGACGTTGATAGGAGCTGGGTCGGGCTCCTCAGCAGCGTTTTCACATTCCGAAGGGGGAACGAGGCCAGCACAGGGCGAGCGCTTCGCGATGTACGACTGAAGAACCGAAGCATAGACCATGGCAAGACCAGCGACGAGGAAACCGGTGAAGATACGCTTGACGGGAGTGAAATCAATACCACGTCGGCGAAGGAACGGGTAGATGAGATAGTCGAAGATGGGGACCATGATGATGATTCCAACAGGATTCAGATTTCTGCCCGCCGTGCGTTAGTGAAAAAGGTTGGGATAAGTGGAGGACGATTGGATACGCACTGGATCAAGTCGTTAGGAGTGCCATTGAGCTGCATGCCGGCCGCAGTGGTTCCCAGGTTTCCATCGATTTGCGAGTAGCCTTGAACTCGTATTAGAGGTTGTAAACAGATAGTACCTATGTTCACTCACAGAGCCAGAAGAATGGCATAAACAAGAGTACCTGGCAAGCCTTGACAGTCCTAGCGACTTCACCAACGAACTGGTCATCCCAGGTGATCGCCCTCGGGATATTATCGCCATAGGTGCTTGGCTTGGCTGAGTTCCAGAACTCTTCCTTCTTGCAATTCTTGTAGGTGCGGATGGGGTTGAACGACCAAGCAGGTCCGAGAGATAAGCGAATAACGCGAAGGGGTCTAGCAAGGAAGTTGAGTTAGGGCGCTCTACAAAGGGTACCAGCCCACACACCTCGAGCAAGATGGAACCACGTGGAGGAGTCATCACGTAGCGCTTCTTGCCAGCCATCAACACGAAAGGCACAATGCAGAAAACACCTGTTGGTACAAGATAAGCAACCCAGAAGCCGTGATCCTTCGCCAGGAACGAGGCGGATATGGCACCGCAAGCTCCGAAGTTGATAGCGGCGTAGAACCCTACAGGACAACGTCAATACTTGGGGGACGATCGAAAGAAAAGCGGGACGCGTACAAAGATAGATGCTCTGAATTGTAACATCAGGGCTAACGACGACGATCTCTCCAGTCTTCAGTGTCTTCTTTCGCATCTTGCCTTGGTACTGCTCAGCCACCATAGGGGCGACGTTCGACTTGATACATCCTGCACCGACACCCTGCAGAACAGTGTCAGCACCCAACGGGTAAGATATGAAAGAGCTGGTACTGACAATGATTATGATCGAAACGATAAGCAAACCCATGGCCCCTTCGGTATTCTTGAGCGAACCGGGAGAAGCACTACCAACAAGGACAATGGGCCAGCCCTGAAAGTAAAAATAGATGTGGTCAATATGGAAGATCACATTTCGTCATTTGCAAGCAAATGGTGCCGATACGAGAAACTCGGATGATAAGCAGAGGGTATGATTGGTTACTTACGCGCAAACGATCGAGAAGACGAGGATAGTTTTGTAGCGACCCCACATGGTATCGGCGATGATAGCTCCCAGCCATGGGGTGCAGTAGACCAGGAAGGTGTTGAACTAGGGAAAAGGTGTCAGAAGGCCAAGTCACGAGTGAGGCGTCCAGAATGGGGCTAGAGCGCTTAAAAGAGACGGCAAACTCACAGTTCGAATGGCGAAAGACGTTTTTTGACCTTTACCGAGGGCACCAGCAATACCTCTGGCGCGGGTTGCCGCATCTCCAACGACAGCGCCAGTTGTCGAGTTGTTCGGAAGTCGCTGACGGATGTAGTTGTTGAAGACGTTGACTGTTCCTTAGTAGGTCCAACTAACCCGTTGCCCGACCTTCAGCTCAGGGTTAAAAGATAGGCAAGGGTGGCGACATACCGTTCGGCAAACTCGACGATGACGATCATCCAGGTCGCAATAGGGAACCTGTCCGATACATGGCGCAGAGTCTCGAATTCGTGGTGCGTGACCCCTTCAGAGCCCTCCATAAGCCTGTTAGGGTCATTGGAGTCGACAGAGTACTTCTCGTCGATAGAGGGAGCCCTATCGATGGAGGATTTCTCGTCAACCTTCTCTGACATGGTGGGTCGTGTCTCAATCTTCCAGGAGGTAGAGAGAAGAGTCGAGGTATGGAACCTAGGAAGGTGGACCTGAGAGATCCCGTTATCTTCCACTCGTCATTTATATGTCCCTAGAGCACCCATCAGACATGTCCAGGTGCTCTGTGGGGCCTGTGTCGAGATGAATTCAGAGAAGCATATGTCGCCAGAGAAGCATGTGTGACAGAGAAGCACTAGACTGCTCGTTCCAGAGCATTGTTGAATAATCATCAGGCCAAAATAGTCTTGCCCGAACTGGGTTTGATCTATTTGTCCCGCTTTGAGCCAGATCCTCACAACTGTGGACAGACCAGATTTAGAGCAGAGAGCGGAGATTTTGGGCGAGGAACGGAGACGAAATGAGAAAGCAGGTGTGATCTTCGTTACTGGGTAGGTTCAGGGGGAGGAAAGGGAACGGATATGTGGTTCATTCCCCGACTGGCTCCCAGCAGAAGCATCGGCAGGTGCGTAGAGGTTTCAAGATCTCACGTTGCATGAGTCCAAAGTTGACTGTTGCTCGTCGTCTGTCTGCCCGTTTCCGAGAGGTGAGGTATCGTCGAAGGGGTAAATAAGGAACCTCGCGCCTTGGTGGCCCTGACGGCATAGTTTTTTGGAGCGGTGATGGCAACCTTCAAGCTCCGATTGAAATATGCAGCACCAGCCTGCCTAATTTCCAGTCTTCACGTTGCCTTCTGTACGCAATGCAAGGGGAACGATAAAGAAACTGCCGTTGACTGAGTTTCGACTTTGCTGAAACTTACCCTAACTTATCCATACGCAACGCCACGACACGAAATGGCTTCGGGACCCGTCCTACCCGCCTTACCTGCTCCATGTGCCAGTGCATATGTGGGTTTGAATAGAAAAATGAGATCCGATCGCAATGCACTCGTGTGCCTCACCTTGAGGAGAAGTCAATGGGAGCAAAGCAAGATCTCAACACAAGCATACTCGTAATCGCCACTGGAAAGGGGCCAGTTGGCTGAAATGGGGTTTCATGTTATGGACGATAATGCACATCGACGGATAGGCACCATTATACAGGATGCACCAATAGTTATTAGTATTACGCCATCTATGACTTGACAGGAATGTCGATTTGGTTTGAAGTTCTCGCCTCATCCGCAAATCCAGCACGCTGTCCTCGTCCAATGGCGTTGAGGTCGTGTTCTTGCTGTCGTAACGCCGGAAACTGCAAGAGAGTATGGTCAGCGAGAATGTTTATAGAGGGGAAATAAGACGCGACGAACAGGAGGAAGAAGATAGTCCCGATGATCCACGCAACGACAGCGAAGGAGCCGTATAGCCAGACGAACTTTTGTTCGGTGTTGACTTCGACAAGGGCAAAGTTGAGGATCGAGCTGAGAGCATTTTGGAATTGCGAGAATGCTGTGACGACAGACTTCATTCGAACAGGAGCTTTGGTGTAGGCGTATTCGTTGGACGTAATAGATGCGAAGATCTCAGCCATTCCGACCATGATGTAGGGACCAGCGACGATCCAGACGTTAATGGGAGCAGGGTTGGGTTCCTTGTCTGCGTTTTCACACTCAGAAGGAGGAACAGAACCAGCACAGGGAGAACGTTTGGCGATGTAGGACTGAAGAACCGAAGCGTAGACCATAGCCAGTCCAGCGACGAGAAAACCGGTGAAGATACGCTTGACGGGCCGTAAAGTCGATGCCCTTACGGCGAAGGAAGGGATAGATGATATAGTCGAAGATGGGGACCATGATGATGATACCAACGGGGTTCAAGTTCCTGAAATATCGCGTTAAGCAAAAGTCGCATAAGAGAGGGAACTGGAGACATACTGGATCAAATCGTTAGGGGTTCCGTTGAGGGTCATTCCAGCAGCGGTGGTTGCCAAATTACCATCAATCTGCGAATAGCCTAGGAAGAAGTGTTAGGAAACATTGGTGGTAGATGCGGGGTAGAGTCTCACAGAGCCACCAGAAGGGCATGAAAGGAAGATCTGGCAGGCCTTAACAGTTCTCGCGACTTCGCCAACGAACTGGTCATCCCAAGTTATCGAGCTAGGAACATTATCGCCATAGGTGCTTGGCTTGGCGGAGTTCCAAAACTCTTCCTTTTTGCAATTCTTGTAGGTTCGAACGGGGTTCCAAGACCAAGCTGGACCGAGAGATAAGCGGATAACGCGAAGAGTCTAACGTGAACGTTAAGCGAGTATAAGATACAGAGTGATGGTGCATACCTCGAGCAAAATGGAACCACGAGGAGGGGGTCATGACATAGCGCTTCTTGCCAGCCATCAGCACAAACGGCACAAGGCAAAAGATGCCCGTCGGCACGAGATAGGCAGCCCAAAAGCCATGATCCTTTGCGAGGAAAGAAGCTGAGATAGCTCCGCAGGATCCAAAGTTAATCGCAGCGTAGAACCCTATGGGTAGAGGTTGGCACGTGATAAGGGGTGAATGGGTGAAGGACGAACGTACAAAGGGTAGATACTCTGAATCGTGACATCGGGGCTGATGACAACAACTTCTCCGCTCTTCAGTGTCTTCTTTCGCATCTTGCCCTGGTATTGCTCAGCCACCATAGGGGCAACATTCGACTTGATACATCCTGCCCCAATGCCCTGCGAGCCAGTATCAGCGCTTCAAACTCATGATGCACAAAGCAATAGTGACTGACAATGATCACAATAGAGACGATAAGCAGCGCCATTGCTCCATCCGGGTTTCTGAGGGAGCTGGGCGAAGCACTCCCAACAAGGACGATATGGCCGGCCCTGAAAGTAAAAATAGATTCATGTCAGTATGGCAGACCACAGTAACATCATTGAGAAGCAGCGAGCATATGGTGCCCCATACGAGAACCACGGACGACGGATGGGGCCCCAAACAATACAAGGAACGTGACTGGCTACTCACACGCAGACGACAGAGAAGACGAGGATAGTTTTGTAGCGACCCCACTTGGTGTCGGCGATGATGGCTCCGAGCCATGGAGTGCAGTAGACGAGGAAAGTATTGAACTACAGACAAACACATCAGAAATCGAGCACAGCGCCGAGGAGCTGGGGAGTTGATGAGGGGAACTCACAGTCCGAATAGCGAATGAGGTTTTCTGGCCCTTGCCGAGCGCACCAGCAATACCTCTGGCACGAGTTGCAGCATCTCCAACGACAGCGCCAGTGGTTGAGTTGTTGGGGAGACGTTGGCGAATGTAGTTGTTGAAGACGTTTATTGTTCCGTAGTACGTCCAACTATAGCGTTGATCCGTTCAATAAGAGCTGAAAATAGATATAGTGAGGGCATACCGTTCAGCAAATTCAACAACGACGATCATCCAAGTCGCGACTGGGAAGCTGTCGGAAACGTGTCGCAGAGTCTCGAATTCGTGGTGGGTAACGCCCTCTGAGCCTTCCATGAGCCTGTTGGGATCGTTGGAGTCGACAGAGTACTTTTCGTCGACAGAGGGAACTCTGTCGACAGCCTTTTCGTCGACCTTCTCCGACATGGCGAGAGTTTCTCAATCTTCCAGGGCCAGGTAGAGAGAGAAGAATCGAGGTACGAAGCCTAGGAAGGTGGACCTGAGAAGTTTCAAGCGTCGCCCCTTCAAAGCTTCACTAGTTATATATCCTCAAAGCAGCCATCAAAGAGGTCCGTATGGTCGTGGGGCCAGGTTCTGACTGACTTAGACTACCAGCCACATGAGACCGGTTGATAGTCTCCGTAATTTCTGGGGAAAATGCCCTGACGGCGTAAAGAATCCAACGAAACGATCAGAAGACACAATCAGCCAACGTGGTGTGTCCTGTTTTGTAGGATCCGGCAGACTTCGGCAAACAACACACTCGATTTACAATCCCTGGCGAGTGTTCCTGAGCCCCGCGATGGCCGACTGTGTCGGGGCTGACAGCCACAACTTGGGTCCCGATGCACAGTCAGAAGTCAGAGAGAATAGAAGAGGCTGACAATGGGGATGAGGGCAGGACCAGTTCACTGCCAGGTACGAGGAGGAAATGGGAGACTTGATTCGCCACAAATCACCATCATGGCCTGGGCGATGGACGAGAGAAAGCATTCAAACTCCGATTCAGCTTCGCTCGTCTGGTCCAAATTGTGATCTCTCCTTTCGCCGTCACGATCTAGGCTGAGAAACCTTTCTCAAGTGCGAAATCAACCTCTCATGAAAGCAAGATAGGCAGCGTACACAATAAACGATACATGCGCATAATGCCTGCCGACTGGTTTCTCGCTGCTTCCAATGCTCGAAAGCCAAGCCTTTGACCTCTTAGAGGCCCTACTGGTTTCGCTATCCGAAATTTGGTACTCTTTTCTCCTGCTATCAACGACTCTGGACCTGCATCCTTGGCCCTTCCAGCTTGAAACCTCCTACTGGCTCCTGTCAACTGTCGACCCGAGTGCCTTAGTTCCCAGCCTTCTCGTCTGGCCTTGCTCTTCTCCGGTATTCAAATCTCCCATGTACACTGAAAGTTTCACGCGTTAAATATGACTTAAAGTCTTTTTCGCGCTTTCCTCTATCTTTACCGCACATTCTCGGATCTGCCACCTGTCCACCTACTTCACATTTCCACCTGGTCCTGGTCCTCGTAATCCTGAATGTGGGAATTACACGATTTCTCTATTATCCTTCTCTGGTTCACCATTCCATGTTCGCCAAACCATTATTCCAACTTATATGACACATCCATCTGGCGATGCCTCATCCTATTCCGCTTTTGGACCTGCACTTCTATCACACCGCCGGTCGATGAAGACCTTGCGGCTGAGGACTAATGTTCAGGGTGACTTGACATGAGATCCCTCTAGGATCCGTTCCGCCCCGCTTGAGCTGAGATGGGAAAAGCGATCGGATCCCACGCTGCATGCGAGTACGCCACACCCGGCACTACTTTGAGAGAACCAGAACCAAGCCCGGTTCAAGCCCGGTTAGCAGGATCGGCGTCCAACCCATTCCCGTCACCATCTTGGCCAACTTCACTGGATTCTTGCAGTTTTCTCAATGTCACCACTGTTTGAACACTTGTCTGAATCCGTACGGGTGGGGCCGACACCATGAATGCATGACGCCCCTACCACCGCACTGACTCCCCTTAGTGCAAGCCTGTTCCAAAGGCAGCACCGCGTGTAGTTGACATCGATCCATGACCACATGTCACAAGTGCTTCTTTCAACGATCATGGTAATTGCACCATCTTGGCGTTTATTTTGCCTATTCCCTCAGCCGTATCGATATTTAGTTGGACAACCGTTACGGCTGCGTAAAGTGTGGTGCTCAAGCTTCGATGCGTGGAATCGATACGCTTTAGTTAATTGAAACTAGATATCAACGCTGTAGCACCCATCTCCAAGGTCGTGTGCCCGAGTTTGTTCTGACATCGTTACGACATCCGGTTATGTACACACTCGCAACGCGAAGACCCGCCTCCATAAGTGACCAGACCACTCTCCGTGGCTCAAATGTTTTGTTCATGTTGGTGAGGTGCTTCTTTCCTTCCACGCTCATGGCTGATATGTACATTCTCTCAGAAGCGCAGATAAACCGTGGCTATGAGTGGGCCTTATCTCCTCTATCGCAACAGATGCACGGATGGCCAAGTACACGGAAGAGGTGCTCAGGTACCCAAGCCTAACGTACTCCCTCATACTGAATAGCGGTCAACGGTGCTTTTAGCTTCGCCAAGCGAGAGAACCATGCATCCTACATGTCAGAGATATGCTTCCTCTGCCCAGACGTGGATTCGAATGGTAAAGTAATGCTTCTTGAGTCCCTTAACCTTCGCACTGAAAGGTCTTCCTGATGGCATGTATATAAACGCTGCTGGTGGTACTACGATAACCTGGTTCTGGTCAGGTTCCTCGACCCCTCAGGTCCCCTTTCCACTTCCTTCCCCCCCCCCCCTCCTCTCGCTCTTCTTCAGAGCTAGAATCCCTTCACCATGGCTGAGAAGAGCGTAGATAAGGCTGCGATCGTGCGCGCCGATTCGTTGGATAAGGTTGACAACTACAGCATAACCGAGAGCGCCGCCAGTGGTGTTCTAGAAGGCTCAGAGGGTGTTACGCAACACGACCTCGAAACGTTGAGGCATGTTTCGGACAAGTTCCCCATAGCCGCTTGGCTCGTCGTCATCGTCGAGTTCGCCGAACGGTGAGCGCTCATCATTATTACATTGATGTTATCCCTTATGGACGTCCCCTTCCTAAAGATGGACCTACTACGGCACCACCAACATTTTCAACAATTACATCCGTGCGCCCCTTCCGAAGGGCTCGACCAATGGAGCGGTCGTCTTCGATCGTGCTAATGGCATTGCTGGTGCCCTGGGTAAGGGTCAGACAACCTCATTCGCTATCCGCACCGTATGTCTTGTCCTCTTTCTAGAGAGCGCCCGTCTAATACCGTTCATAGTTCAACACCTTCCTGGTGTACTGCACTCCCTGGCTCGGCGCTATTATCGCTGACACCGTCTGGGGTCGGTACAAGACGATCATGGTTTTCTCAGTGGTTTGCTTGTAAGTCGACGCTTTGCTTGATAGTTTTGAGCGGCTAAACAGTCTCGATAAGGATTGGTCACATTGTCCTTGTTGGCGGTGCTTCTCCCGGGGCGCTCGCCAACCCCAATGTCGCAATGGCCCTTCTTATTGTCTCCATCATTATCATTGTACGCTGTGACCAGATGGGTATGCTAACTATATACTGACTGTACTATAGGGTGTTGGTGCTGGATCAATCAAGGCCAATGTATCGCCGATGATTGCTGAGCAGTACACAGGCAAGTTGCGCAAACGTACGTACTTGTTATCTCGTTGCATGCGGCGGAATGGCTCTCATGCTTAACCCTAGAAACTCTCAAGAGCGGTGAAGTCGTCGTTGTCTCACCTGACGTTACAATCCAAAGTGTTTACCTCTGTAAGCCTTATCCCTCTCTTGCATGAGAGTTCTCCATCTAACATCGGTACATTCAAGGGTTCTATGCTTCGATCAACTTGGGAGCCACTGGTGCTATCTCTGCTTCCTTCCTCGCTCGTGACCAGGGCTTCTGGATTGCATGGCTTGTGCCCACTGGTATCTTCCTCATTGTACCGGTCGTCCTCTGGGTTGGGAGAAAGCAATACGTCGTCACCCCTCCTCGTGGTTCCATTTTGCTCGAGGTGAGTGGTTTGCATTCGTACTGCTACCAACGCGAGATTAACGATGCAAAGACCCTTCGTGTAATCCGTCTCGCACTTGCTCCTGCCTGGTCGATCAACCCGATCCAAACCGTCAGGAATTGTCGCAGGGAGGACTTCTGGGAACCGGCAAAGCCTAGTGCGTCACTCATTTTGCAAGGTGCTTTCCGATCTAACAGTGTGCATGTAGGCCACTACGGAGAAAACGTACCAGTATCAATCACCTGGGATGAACAATTCGTTGGAGAGGTCGCGAGAACAGTCAACGCCTGTGGAGTCTTCTTATTCTTCCCATTCTTCTGGCTTTGTATGTTTCCCTGTCTTGTTAGCATCGAGAAGTATAGCTCATGTCTCCTTAGGCTATTCGCAAATCGACGGGAATCTGGGAACGACTGCCGCCGCCATGAAGCTTAACGGATCACCGAACGATCTCATCCAGTAAGCCTCTAGCTTCACCACACTCACTTTACTGTCTAAGCTGATTTCATTCAGGAACCTCAACCCCATTGGCATCGTCATTATGGTCCCCATCTTTGACTATGTTATCTACCCAGCATTACGCAGGCGCAACATCGACTTCACACCCATCAAGCGTATCTACGCTGGTTTCCTCGTCGCTGGACTTGCCATGGTATACGCCTCAGTCCTCCAGTCCTACATTGACAAGCGTTCCCCCTGTGGCGGCGTGGTTCCTCCCTCTGCTTGCGAGACTGCGGACGAATTGCCCAACCCGGCGGATATCAATGTTTGGATCGTCGTTGGGCCATATCTCATGGTCGGAATAGCCGAGATCTTTGCATCCATCACCGCAATCGAGTATGCGTTCACCAAGGCTCCTGCTCGCATGAAATCAGTCGTCACCGCCTTCAGTCAATTCCAGCACGCCCTTTCGGCTGCGATCAACTTTGCGCTTACCGCTGCCAATGCTGAGAAGAACTTTACTTGGCTGTACGGATCGTTTGCCATCGTCGCTTGGATTATTGGAACGATCTTCTTCATCACGTACGTTCTATCTCTGCATCTCATTATACTCCTGGGCGCTTGGTTGACCAGCTTTTCAAAGCTTCCGCCATCTCGATAAACGTGAGCACCAAATGAACGCTATTGGAAGGGGCGATCGTGCTGGATTCGCTGATGAGCAGAGGGAGGAGAAGCGATGAGGGGTATCGCCTCTCCCGAAAGGTTAATAGTGAATGATCGTTTTTATGCGCATAACGCTTTCTTCATGTTGTCCTTGTATGAATACGAATAAATCTTGAAATTTCGACTCCTTTACTTCTCAAGGCCCTTGTAAGTTGGAGACGAAAGGAGTATTTTGTGTTGGCATTCCAGAGTGTTCTGCCGGAGGGTGCAATCTCAATTCTGTCTCTATTGAACCTCTCGGGTGTCTGTCCCGTATTGTCACCGACTCACGACAGATAGAACTAGCTAGGGGGCTTATTTAGGCGGTCTCTTTCCCCCCTTATCTAGCCCGAAGCCTGACCACGATAAGCACACGACCGGCTATCCAATCGCGGATCAGAAAGTCGTGATACTGTGATACGTTTCCCAGCAGGGCGTTCGCGTGCGTGCCAAGCGCTCGCGCACTGGATGAGCGCTCCGGCGTGTTCTGGACGTGGTTTTACTCCTGTAGGCGAAGAGTATTGCTGAAATGAACGCCCGTAAGGTTGGTCATGGTAGCCACAAAGCGACATTTTCCCCACCTGGAGAAGAGCACCTAGAACTTTGGGCGACAGGACCGTGTGGGGTTTGGCTGACAACCGGGATTAGATACCAGATTGCTTGAGATCAATCTCGACTGAGAATTAGCGGCGCAAGACCTCCATTGTGCGCGACGCCTGGATCGTGGAGAAGACCAGGGACCGGATATTGCAACCTCCGCTTCTCCACGTGCATCAGTGTCGCCTATCTGGAGGGCCAACTCGACGACGATAATAATGGTAGCTAAAGTTCTCGGCTCAGGGGGACATCCGGATGCGCATTGCGCTACTTCGTTATGGGAATTCAGAGATATGTACTGTAACCGTTGAGGAGCACCCGAGATACCCAGAGCTTTCTCCTTCGAAGCAGATACGCGCTGTGAGGGTGGGAGCAAGAATGGTCTCTTTGAATGGTTTCATCTTGCCAAGCTGCATAATGCAGAAAAATGGATTTGCCAAGTAGCTTTCCAAGTAACGGTTGCGAGTCTTTACGTAGTAAGACGAGTTTTTTTTCCCCTGGGCCGCCACTTTGCCAAGAACACCTCCGATCTCCATTTGTCCTTTCCCGCTTTACCAACGTGACGCGTCTTCCGTTTCCTGATGCGCTCCTTGGTCTAGACCACCCGCCCTGCTCTTGGCCATTGCGTCATAGTGAACACATTCATACTGAATGCTTTTCCTGTGCCGTCATCTACGCCTTGCACTTTGGGTTTTCTGTTCCGCGGTTCACTAGCAGCTGCACTAGTCACTGTGTATAATCGCATAAGGCCGCCTTGCGGCAATGCCCGCTACCAGGGGAAAGCAAGGCTGGAACCACACAGGCGCAATTTATAGTAGGGTTCCAACCATATAGTATACTTAGTGTACTCTCTCTAGACAGCAATACTGTATATAGGATTACTATATGTGTATAGGCGGTATCCAGGGGACGGGTATTCCTAGTAGCGATGGAATCGAGGCAATTTTGTGTCTTATCAAGGTCTATGGCTTGACCTAGACCTGTGACTGGTCCCTTGGCAAATGTTGTGAGATGAACCTCGCTAGAGGGACCTGTACCAAAGAATATAATTTTGGTTTGTACCGCGAAACGATCGAGCCTCGAGGCCAGTGATCGGATTCCATATATGGAGCTTCAAGGAATCGCCTAATTAGGATACGACACAGCGCTACGCGCCCAAAACCTTCGTTCCAACTTCCATGTCCAGCCCTCTGTATATGCTTAGATCACAATGGAATCTGGTTTGAACCTATTCTATGCAGGCGCCTCGACATCTGGACAGGCTCCCGCATCTCCTAGCTCCTCGAAAAAGTCAAAATTTCGACTGGCGGCATCGGCGGCAGCCTCAGCAAAGAGAACCAGAAGGCAGGGCCCAAAGAAGCCAAGGAAAGGCAAGGCAACAGTCTACGATGAAAATATTGGGTTTTTTTCTGTCAATCCGCGGCTCGAGATGCCTCGGAACGCGTATCCTCAGCCAGAAGCCGAGTTGTGCACCCCTGGTTCTCCTCTGCAGTACAAGAGCAAGCAGCGAGAAGCATTATCCCCGGGAAGGATAAACAGCATGGATAATCGCGGCATTGGAGCCATATAGGTGGTCTGGGACGGACACAAGCCAGAGGTAGATTGCCAATTCTCTATGCTGGACACCAGGTAACCTCTCCGCAGCTCAGTCTCCAGAGCATCCACCTTGCCTTCGCCACTTCCTCAGCCAGACCTTCTGCTACCACTCCGGCCTCATTTGCATGAAGGAACCTCTGTGGAACAACTTGATCTCACTGCTGGTGGGGATTTTGAATCGAACTTGGCTTTAGAGCAACCGGTATCTGGTGACAGCTGGAGTATCCCGCACATGTATCGAAACAGAGTCGAGCTGGTCCATAACCACTTGAGAGCGCTGGCCGCCGATGACATATCACCTACCGAGCTCTTGAAAACCATGCTGGACCCATCCCATCTCGTTTTCAATTACTGGCAACATCATTTCTATGCCACAAAGAACCACGACTGACTGCTGACCATTCTGGGCCTCGTTCGAACCAACAAGGCTACAAGCACGATGTTTGCGCAGTAGCTCGTCCCCCTTGCACGGGAGTGGGTCTCTAGCACTATCTGTCAGGAGATTGAGATCGTGAAACCCATGCTTCGAATGTGTACGACCGAAATCACAACAGAGTACACTTCATAATGGGATGGAACAAAGATCATGGAAGGTGTTGCTGCTGTAACTCCTACGCTTACTGAAGTGCTACACGCGGCTACTTCGAATTCCGAAGGTGGTGAACAATCAAAGAAGGACTGTGTCACGGTAAGTAGTGCCAAACACAACACCAATTCCTGTCTCAGCGCCTCTGATAGGCACGACATCTGATTGCATCCCAACTCCACTATGTGCGCTTGAGGAATTCTGCACGGGTGGCTCTGGGAATCGGTATTGTGACGTGGTCAGACGGTGCTTCGCGTCAGCTTCTAGCTCTAATGAATAAGGTGGGACTGTCGCCCAGCTATCAGTCTGTTCAGAATGCTGTCGACACACTTGCCGAGCACTCTGTGGAACAAGGATGCGCCATCGCGGAGGAACCTCACACCCTTGCCTACGACAACTTCCACACGTCGATTTCTGACTTTGTCGAACAGACGCTGAAGGCAACGCCAAAGGTTCAGCATGGATCCTTTCCAGTTGTCTACAAGCCCCTGAGACCTGTGAAGGAGGACGTAGCACTGGGTCCTATTCTCGAACGCGTGAAGCAGGCTCGACTCCTGCAGCTTGGTGACCTACGGCCGTCGCGTGATTCTGTGTGCTCGTGTCGCGAGCAGACCACTGTCAACATCGCAAAGGTGCTCGTTAAATATATGCCTGGCTTTGCGGCTCTCAAGGACCATCCGTCGCTTTAGAATCCTCCTCGACGACCGATTCCAGATGGCCAGAAGAATGTTTTTGCTCCGTTGAGGGTGACGACGATTGAAGAGGCGTCTTACAGCGGTAATCGACTGGTTCACAAGGACATCTACATTAGCCAGCTCCAGAAGGACCCCAAAACTCTCTCAAAGCACGCTGTTGTCGCTATCGATGACCAAATGATAAACACACGAAATCGAGGTCTAAAAGTTTGACTCAAGAAGGACGTAGATGACTGGGAACAATGAGCGATCTTCCAACTTGGCCCTGGCCCTTTCCATGTGTTGTTGAACAAGGTCTGGTCTCTGAAAACCATACACTAGGGAGAAGTATCGGAATCCGGGTCTATCTTAATCCTTTCAACTCAACGGGACAAAACCCGTCTCGCGAGCGCAAAGCCTAACTACCATACACTAGAAACATTCCTCTCACAGGCTCTGAACGGTCTTCTCTTGGATGCATGTGAGTTAGAGTGTGGGGATCCGTCGTTCGAGAAGTACGCCAAGTCGAAGCCTTCAGCTAACGATTTGCTTGAACTGGCCTTACAAGCTCGAAACAAGTATGCAGTTCCAACACCTAACTATGCCCCAATCCAGAAACCGAAGGATCCAGATGCTGGCGCCAAAAAGATGTCTCAGATGATCCTGTCTTCGAGAACACCAAACGTCTCACCCACGATTTGCTCCTCTTCCATGAGCTCAATGCCGCGATACGCGATGGTGATTTCCGCTGTACTGAAGACATTTTGATTGATCTAGCACTTTTCTTTCGCAGTGCTGGCACTGATAACTATGCGACAGAACTCCTCCATTTCGTCTACCACCTGAAACGCAGTGGTCTGGACGCGAGAGTTTGCGGATATCATCTGGGACATGATGCCTGTCAACGTCAGTGGGCTCAAGGGACACTCGATGGGGTTGACTTGAATGTTGAGCACCTGATCAACACCCTCAAAGCTATCTTCTCAGCAAAAGGCATATACGGTCGCTCTTGAGCCACCGGGTTGTCCAGCTTCCTGGGTTAGTTCGCTTTGGCTCCTGTATGGCTCTTCAGTGCTGGCAGGCTTTTAGCATATAAGGCATTGTTGAAGCTGGCTTATGGTAGCGACTCACTGCAGGCATTGGCTTGACAGATTGGGTACGTAGCAGATCCCCAGGCCGTCATGGATCCTGGTTGGTGAAATCAATAAGGGTGACTCCCTGATCAACCTACCAGTCTCTGTTGGCGAAATCACATTTGAATTTTCCGCCTTTGACTGAGCCTCAGTTGATTTCGAGCCAACCTGATGCACCTTCGATCTGATGCCGCCACGATAGAGCAGCACCAGTCTCCTGAGCATGATGTCAGAGCGCAAGCACTTTCGCAAAATGCTCTCCTCATGCTGTCATATCCTGTCATATCCGCCTTTTGCATTTCTTTCTTTCCATATGTATAGACTTCTGATCCCTCAATTCGTCCATCCCACCCTCGACATAAAACCAATGTGTTTTTCGTGCAAATGTTGGATAGTTTGCAACAGCAGGGTGAACCTAGACTCCTTTTACTCAGGCTGTGGTTGGATTCAGGGCTGCCGAAGTTCGGTCAGGTTCGGCTCACAGGGCTTTTGGGCGAACGCGATCCTCAACATGTGCAAAGTCTCTCCAAAATGCCAAACGCAAACTGAACTTCTGGTTCGGTGAGGGTCCGGACTGGTTCAAGTCGGCAAGCGTTCGGTCAGGTTCAGTGCTAGGTTTGAACGTGTTTGAACGTGTTTGAACGTGTTCAGTCATCAGTAAAAACCTGGATTCCAGATATGCTCCAGTTTGCATATCTGGGTGCATATCAGGGCAAACCTGGGGCAAACCTGGAGCATATCAGGCGGGAGTTGAGCATATATGGTATGATGATGTGGAGCAGATCTGCGTACTTGACCAGATATGGAATCCCGTTTTTTACTGATGCACTACCCAGTTTGTGAAGTCGTTCTCTAGAGCGGCAAAGCATAGAGTTTGAATGAGACAAATTCTGCTTAGACTACCAAATGGTTTCCAACGACCAAAGGCCTCCCATTCTGCAGTGAATATTAATTTGATTTTATCCCTGCAGCGAGTCTCCCCTGCTCATCTGTACCACATTAAATAACACCATCAAGTCGCATCTCGCATCTCGCATCTCGCACCTTCCAAATTTCTTCTTCAGCCTTGCGTGAAGCCCTTTGCTCGTTCTGAAGACTTCCAGTAGTAATTTGAGTACCCCTAGGGGTGACTGATTGCCCTGTTGTCCCTGTCCAAAGATGATAGAACCCTTATCAGGTTTGCGTTCGAACGTGCTCGGACATGTTCAGACACGTTCAGCGAGCTCTGCATTATGGCGAACACGAACGCGATGTCTACTTTGGGAGGCTGAGCTGTACCTGAGCTTGAATTGGACCACACATCCAGTTCAGGTTCGGATGCATTCACCCAAGTTCTGAACCGGACATTGGCAGCCCTTAGGATTAAGCACCCTTCTAGACCATAGTTGGTTTCCACCTTGCTCCTTTCGTTCCCATTTCTTGGCTTGAATGAAGGTCTCCTGGTCAGAACAATCCTGTACTCTGACACCGAGTCGCCCATCTCACCGGACCTGCCAAAGTATTTTGTGGAGATGCTGGGCAGCTCACGACAGGAGGGAAAATGGTAGGCTTGATACTCACTGTAAGAAACTGGTGATGCATTACGCCCTTCCCCTCTGCGAGCGCGGCGGCGAGCGGATGGGTTGTCAACATGTTGAACCTGCTTTTATGCCACAACTATGGTGAAAGGCCACCATGGCAAGTGCTAGAGATAGGCTGTTTAACCGTCTAGTATATGTATCATTAGAACGTAAAGACTCGTACTGCCGTGCTTTGCAACGGCCCTCTAGCACAAGTAACGGCATGCGGATATGGATCACGCTGAGGAGCCGGCGTAAATTCACTCTCCGACTGAACCGACGTCACATCATCGCTGTGTTCCTTGCGCTCAAATGTGATCTTGGCTAGTTTCTCATACCCCTGCCTTTCCTCTAAGCGTTTGGCCCTTAGCGCTCAGTTCTCTGTCCATGGAGGACACACTCGCCCAGGGGATATGTGCTCTTTCACTCCAATCTTGAGTCTTGGTCGTTCCACTGTTCCATATGGTTGAAGGACTTGGCTGGATCCCAAACTATCACAGGAGTTCCTGTTATAGTATCCGGTACCAAGTGGACAGGACCAGATGGCGCTTCTCTCGCGACATATGCATCTCGTGGACCTGGCTCCACATTGGACACACGGGCCTCCTTGATGCCTGGTCTGGGGATATATAACTTGAATGCTGGGCGACGCTGCAGGTCTTTCAGGTCCACCTCCCCAGGCTCTGTACCTCAATCTCCTGTCGCTCACTCACTGGTCGATCGAGAAGCTTACCGCCATGTCGGAGAAGTTTGATGAGAAGGTCTCTGTCGACCGGGTCGCTTCCATTGACGAAAAGTACTCGGTCGACTCCAATGATCCCCACCGGCTTATGGAGGGCTCTGAGGGCGTTACTCACCACGAGTTCGAGACTCTGCGCCATGTTTCTGACAGGTTCCCTATCGCAACTTGGATGATTGTCGTGGTCGAGTTTGCTGAACGGTATGTCTTCATTGATCTATTTTTGGCCAGGATGTAACGGATCAACCTTTCAGATGGACCTACTACGGAACGGCCAACCTGTTCAACAACTACATCCGTCAGCGCCTGCCCAACAACTCGACTACTGGTGCTGTCGTTGGAGATGCTGAAACTCGTGCCAGAGGTATTGCTGGTGCCCTCGGCAAGGGTCAACAAACCTCTTTCGCTATTCGAACTGTAAGTAGCATTTCTATCCATACGCTCTGACCTCCGTTGCGTTGCCAATCGTGACTCGCTTTCTGACACCCTCGCCCTTAGTTCAACACTTTCCTCGTCTACTGCACCCCTTGGCTCGGAGCGATCATCGCCGACACAATGTGGGGTCGTTACAAGACCATTCTCGTCTTCTCCGTCGTTTGCCTGTGAGTGTCGTCTTCCTGCCGGCCGGCACTTCTATTGGTCCTCATCTCTTCTCTCATGAGCGCCTGCCCATCGCTTCCTACCTTTGTTACTGACTGAGTCCATTCCTTTCATTAGGGCTGGTCATGTCGTTCTCGTTGGCGGTTCTTCCCCTGGTGCCCTCCAAAACACCAATCTAGCAATGGGCTTGCTCATCGTATCGATCGTCATCATCGTCAGCTGCCATCTGCCCTCTCTCTGACGTGGCATGAAGCGCTGACCTTGGTTTTAGGGTATCGGTGCTGGGTGTATCAAGTCGAACGTCGCACCCATGGTGGCCGAACAGTACACAGGCAAGATGAGGAAGCAGACTCTCAAGAGCGGAGAGGTCGTCATCGTCAGTCCCGATGTCACGATCCAGAGTATCTACCTCTGTGAGTTGCATGCTCACCCTGCGTTCCTGCTCAATACTGACTGCTGCCTCCAGGGTTCTACGCCGCCATCAACTTTGGATCTTGCGGTGCCATCTCTGCTGCCTTCCTGGCCAAGGACCATGGATTCTGGGTAGCCTGGCTCGTTCCCACTGGTATCTTCTTGCTTGTGCCTTTCGTCTTGATGGCCGGAAAGAAGCGCTACGTGATGACCCCACCTCGTGGTTCTATCCTGCTTGAGGTTCGTAGCCCAGCACAAGCCGCATGCTCTCGTTGCTCATCGTGCACTCTAGACTCTTCGCTGCATCCGCTTGTCTCTCGGTCCAGCTTGGTCGTTCAACCCCATCCGAACTTACAAGAACTGCCAAAAGGAAGAGTTCTGGACCCCCTCGAAGCCCAGCACCTATGGCGACAACGTTCCCAGCTCGATCACTTGGGATGACACCTTCGTCGGTGAAGTAGCGAGGACTGTGAAGGCCTGCCAGGTCTTCTTGTTTATGCCGTTCTTCTGGCTCTGTGAGTATCAGCCCTACACGTTATACATGCTATCCTAACCCATCTTCATCCAAGGCTACTCGCAGGTCGACGGAAACTTGGGAACTACGGCCGCTGGGATGCAACTCAACGGTACCCCCAACGATCTCATCCAGTAAGTTTTCTCTTCCCTACCTTGTTTTACTCGCTCCCTAAGCCGTCGTGACTAGGAACTTGAACCCCGTCGGAATCATCGTCATGGTCCCCCTATTCGACTTTGTCATCTATCCTTTCCTCCGCCGAAAGGGCATCGACTTCACTCCCGTCAAACGTATCTACACCGGCTTCCTCGTCGCCGGTCTCGCCATGGTCTACGCTTCGGTCCTCCAAGCTTACATCGCCAAGCGTTCTCCTTGTGCTGGCGTCGTTCCTCCCTCCGAGTGTGAAAACGCGGATGGTGAACCCGACCCTGCTCCCATCAACGTTTGGATCGTCGCTGGTCCCTACATCATGGTTGGCATGGCTGAGATTTTTGCCTCTATCACCTCGAACGAGTACGCGTTCACCAAGGCCCCTGTGCGTATGAAATCCGTCGTCACTGCCTTTTCGCAGTTCCAGAACGCAATCAGCTCCATTCTCAACTTTGCCCTCGTCGAAGTCAACACTGAGCAAAAGTTTGTGTGGTTGTACGGATCGTTCGCGGTTGTTTCTTGGATCATTGGAACGATCTTCTTCCTCATGTACGTTGCCTCTTTCTCTTGTATGCGGGCTTCGAAACTGATGTCGTGGATTTTAGCTTCCGTCGCTACGACAAGAAGGAACACGACCTTAACGCTATTGGACGAGGACAGCGTGCTGGATTTGCTGATGAGGCGAGAGCTTCGAACCAGATCGACCCTCCTGTCAAGTCGTAAACATCGATCGATACCTTCATGTTGTATAATTGAGCTTTATAATTTTCTATTCACGAATGGAATATTCCTTTTGTCCTTTATATGCACTGGCGTCAGCCACCATGTCGTAACCTCCAGCAAAGGAGAGGATGGGTCTGTCCCTTTTCATAAGGGCAAGACAGTCCACTCACTTAAAATTATCAACGGAGTTTTCTTGGTAATAGATATGATTGCGACAAACCCCGCGATCTAATCTCTAGAACGTCCCATGTCATCCTATTTCTCAAGTCTGGGAGCTTCAGGCTCCTCATTTGGGCCGGTCGTTGGTCTGGTGCGTAGTACACAAATAACCCGTCGCTCCTTTCAAACCCCGCTAGAACGTATGCACGTCCTGTCAAATGAACTTGCGCAGCCTTTCAATTAGCTCTTGTTTGTGCAACTGGTTGTGCATGTGAGCTTCTCGCAGACATGGTCATACCTGTGCTAATAGGACATATCTATGTGCCGGCGCATACCTGTCCAGCTAGATTGGCAGATTTACGTCGGAAGGACAGGGCATACAAATTTGCTCCCCATCTGTGTCAGACCTGTCTATGGAGATTGTCTACAGGGGCGTTAGCTTCGATTTTGTGATATCGAAGCCCTCCGGGAGGTCTCTTCCCCGGATTCGAGCCGCTTCTTTCCACAAATGTCCCACAAATTTGCCTACAGCGCCTTCCTCTTTCAGGTGATCAGCAAAGCCCTTGCCGAAGGTGAACGACCAGTCTAAGGCCGCGTTTCCTGATCGATATCAACAACCGGGTACCCCTCGGATTCTATATCTATCTCCTCTGCCACTGGTTATATAGAGATCTTTCAAATGTAGAGAGGCTGCAATCGCGTATCACAGGAGCACGCTTAGGTAGTGCGAATGGGTACTTGGATAAAAAGTTGGAGGCGTGGATACCATGTGCGGCGTTCCGCGCTGACAAGTTGATACACTCCTCGAATGTATATTCCTATCCTGAAAAACCGTGATGTGTTCACTTTAACTTATTTCTCGAAGGGATGATAGACATTGCATTAGGGTTTTCAGCCGTGTCGGTGATGTATTTTACACGCTTCGGAACAAGATTTGCTACTCTGGACTGGTGTGCAGGTTAGCACTTGCGATCTAGAGGAAGCTCTTTCTTGCTTCCATGCCTTCAATCATGCCCATCGCTAGGAGCCCTATGGCTTTGCTACTCTCATTCCATTTTTTTTACCGGGATTCTCTAAGGTTCAAAGCAGTGTCTCGCTCATGGAAGGCATAAAGGCATCTTTGCCGGGGAAAGTCAAATCAGCACTCAGCCCTTCAAAGTCTTCATAGCATGCAGCTCTAATTCTCTTTGCGCTTCACCTCCCTCATTGCCGCTGCACTTGCATCTTTGGCTTCCGCAGCTGCAACTCCTGTAAGTCGACCCCAAACCTTTTAGAATAAGGCTCTTACTGACCTCGACGAACAACAAACTATTGTCAAGCGTACATGCGGAGACCGGGCGGACGCAGTTCCCCTTCTTCGTGCCTGGGATGGAAAAACTGGCGACCATTTCTACACGACCGACGAAGCCGAGCGCGCCCGTGCAGTGGCAAATCATGGATACGTCGCCGAGGGAGTGACAGGATACCCCTTCCCCACCCCTGAGTTGCACACTGTGCCCCTCTACCGCACGTACAACCGCAAGATCGTCGACCATTTCTACACCACCGACGCTGCCGAGAAGGATAGAGCCATCAAGCAATATGGATATATCGATGAAGGGATCACGGGTTATGTTTACCCTGATACTGAATGCGGAGGACAACCCTTGTTCAGGGCGTACAAGACCGCTGTCGGTGACCACTTTTACACAATGAGCGAAAGTGAATGGGAAAGGGCTATCGGACGCCAGGGCTACGTGCGAGAGGGCATCACTGGATACTTGTTCCCTGCCTGATTACTATGGCCGTGCCCAACATGTTATGTACAGTTTTCGATGTTTACTATGGCTGTATGGGTACTGTTCAATATCCACTAGCCCTGTTGATTCAACACGTAATCCCTGGTCTTTGACACTAACTATGGGCTTCGCTTACCCAGAGATGTTCCCCTCCCAAATTCAATCTTCACATTTTGACATTCAGCCACGCCGAGAGGGTCTGCGCTGATCCTGAGGTATAAAGTGAGCGCATTGACAAAGGAAGGGTGTCATATATTTGGCACCGCTGTAGCTCTCCAAGCGTGATATAGTGCACATGAATCAAAAGAATGATTTAAAGCATCCCGTGGCAGCCACACGACAAAGTCCCAATATGATCCCCTAAATTCTTGTTGTCGATTCAGAGTGTTTTGACATGGGTGGAAGCTACAAGCCATACATTGTGAATATTGCAGACTGGGTATGACAAGTCAGGTCCAAAATACCGAGCGAGCTGACATGCTTTTCCTCTTGGATATAACTGCTACGGGATTAACAGGTGAATAAAGTCCAGGGTACGTCACATGCTTTGAGCCGTCTCTCCTGTGCGTCTTTCAAGAAGGATCAAGGTCTCCTGTTACAACACTTCGGCTCGCTTCTATGTTGTTGAACAGCGGCATCTCGGCGAAAATTATGTCAACTGACTCGCCCTCTTAACGATACGATGTTTGGCTACTTGGCTGATTCGGCATCTTACTAGATGTCAGGCTTCATCCGAGCCACGGCCTGCGTTCAAGGCACAATGTGGCTCTGCAGGATAAGCGGTCGACAAGGGACAACAATGGACATGGACATGTTAAAAGAGGCACTTTTTCACCTTGAAAAGGTATTCCCACAAGAATAGTACCAGCGTCCGCTCGTTCGCCATCTTCGGCAATAAATTGACTTCATCCCCAAGGAGGCACTGCGACTCGCCTGAGCCCCTCTCTCATCCACAACGGACGAGAGTGGATAATGGCGGGTTATGACAGGTTCATAGCAGCCAGTCGATCATTGAACACTTTGGATTGATTCCTGTGGCAACACACACTTGCATCGTGGATCGCATCAAGGATCAATGCTGGTCAGTTTCTCTATCCAGCTTGAATTCTTTGTGTAGGGCATGTGAGCCACTGGTTTCAAGCCCGCCTAGCTCAATCGGATAGAGCGTCAGACTCTTAACAGTCGAAGGCGGGTTAAATCCCAAATTGAATGTGGAATCTGAAGGCTGCGAGTTCGACCCTCGCGGTGGGCTAATGTATCTTACTATCGAATCAATTTTTCTTCCCTCTGCTTTTGAACGAGGTTGTTTTCGTCGCACGTGAAGTGCGTCGTGGAAAGCTCGCAGGCGTAAGCCCCATATGTGATATGGGTACCTGCGGCCGGGGCTCTCTCGACATGGCTGGGAGGCAGCCAGTGGCGATGCATCTAGCCATGTCACAGCCACTTTGCAATCCCGTTCCCCCAGGACAAAGGGGCTTCGCCCCAAAAATCATGTTCGCTGCGAAAATCGATTCCACCAGTTGCGTTTGGGTGGATATTAGTACATATATTGGCTTATTTTTACGCTATTCGCTTTTCGTATTGATGTTGGCAATGGCAGGCACGCGATCAAAGCACGGGATGGTAGGCATTTTGTCTCACTTGGAACTCAGAACCGAACAGGTTGTTTCTCGTCCACTTCCTTTCTTTCTGGCCTCCTTTCCTTTGCAAGCTATGTATTGCGCCATCCGAATCTCAGCGCTTTGAAGGGCATGAACTTTGAAGCATGGATTAGTTACGCCAGACGATTTTCGACTCTCCCTCTAGAAGTATGTTAGTTTTCGTCGCATGTGCTATCCAGACCCATAGGCCGTCGGCCGTCGCTTCAGGATTGTGCTAGAGCTTGGGATCGAGCACGCAATGTTCTGGCAGTCAGACCACGAACCGAACAGGCTCCTTTCTTTAACCTCCGTCTTCATTTACTTGCGCCATTTCTCACTCTGACTGGTTCTCATGACTCTCAGCTTCTTCGCCGCCTCCTGAGCACAGGCGAGGTGCCGTAGGCGGCTTTCTTGTAGTGTTTATCATGTGGGTACAGTCAAATTAGCGGTGAGGAGGGATATGAAGCGGAAAATTAACGAGTTTTTCGGTTCAGGATCGGTGACCATGATTTCTGGATGATGTTGACAGGAGTTGGACCCACTGGACTCTAACGATACGCCCATCGGACGGTTCCGGGAGGTCTTTGGCAAAGCGAAAACGACTTCAAAACTGAACCTTGCGGCTCAGTCACTTCTCTCTGGGATACGCAAAGCGAGCCTTGGGAAAGAACCAAGGGGCGTGCTGGCATGCGTCAGTCAAAATCAACCCCCCCCGTAGGGTACCGTTTTTGATGAGATCAAGCGCGAGCGGCATTAGCGGCAGCGAGGCGGCATACCAAATTTGGTGATGCAAACGACTGGGAGATTGGTTGGAGATAAGGGCAAGATAAGGGGCGCTCGTCGTCGTCTTGTCGCCCTACCGCCCTCTTCCATCCTTATCATCGTATTTATTGGACCTAGCTAAGCAAGGGTATCTATACAACCTTTCGAGATGCCCAAAGCACTTCCCTCTGTGACACAACCAGTTGACGTTCCACTAGGAGATGGCACTTTCCTTCGATCGCAGATCAACTCATTCGGAAACCACACCCTTATTTGCTGCCAATGCGGGACGCACCTTTTAACGAATCACCCCAACGAGAATATCCCGCCATATCTCTTCTTCACCATGCATATCTCGCGAGCAGAGGAGGCCGAGATGGGCATTGATTTGGCAACCACATCCGCCTACCGCCAGGCTTACATGGACGTGGCGCCGCCTAGCGATGGGATAGAGGCAATGGAAATTGATGAGGAGCAGAGGGATGAGCCTTCAGGTAGAGATAGATCGACTACAGTTACTGGACGTAGATAACACTAACATCTCGCATCACCAAATTTGGTATGCCGCCTCGCTGCCGCTAATGCCGCTCGCGCTTGATCTCATCAAAAACGGTACCCTACGGGGGGGGGTTGATTTTGACTGACGCATGCCAGCACGCCCCTTGGAAAGAACACAACGATCCACGAGGCCGCGATAGCCGCACAAACACCTTTAGCGCCTGTTGCCGTAACAGAGTCATGGGCGCAGCACTGCCGGCATGCTCACGGGTGTCCTTGACGACCGACGCATAATGAAACTTAGCTCATTCCGCTACCCACGATCGTTTACGGTTTAGCTGCTGTGGGGGATTGACACAGATGTATGACGCTGTTGGCCTCTTTGCTCTGGACCGCGAGGAGCACGGCGACAACACCCGCCCACGAACTCTTCGTCCCAAGCATCCTCCTGCGGGACAACGACGACAGCTTGATCTTTGAATTCGACGACCCATACATACCAACGCTCATTTGGAAGAAATTGACCCCAGGTGAGCGCTCGTTCTTAATTTGTTGTTTCATCTCTGCGTTTGCCGTCGAGGTTAAAACTCGGACAGGCGCAGTCGAAGGCCTCGCCTTGGATGAATGTTTGCTTGTTGGTGAACCTTTGTCGAAGCAATCCTTCAATCAAAAAACCTCCAGTCATCTTCTCTTCCTTCATATGCCTCTTATTCATCCATATTCGCACTCTCCACTCCTCTCGTCCAACGCCCATCTTATCAGCCTTTCGAAGAGGAGAGATACTTACCAAACCGCTACCCATCTCTATTAGGCTTTGCGTGCCGAAAAGACAATCCACCTTTTATTGTCTATCAGAAGGGCCTAGAAGCGGAAGAACCTTTCGAAGCATCTTTCGAAAGCTTCCTTACGGGCGCCCTTGCTTCGAGTCACTCGTGGACCACGCGGCTACGAACCCCCTGCTTCCCCTGTCCCAACAGTCATACATCTTCTATCCGCAGACGCCTGCACCTGCTCCTTCAAGCGGATTCTGCCTTGGCGGTAGCCTTGCTGCAGCTTCGGCATTCGGGTGGCTAGCCTTGTGACATCTCCCCTTCGACCGCAGCTGGCGCCTTTTCATCATCGACATCATTCCACCGACCATCTATCAGTCATTCATTCATTCTCTAAAGGCTTCGACATCACGAAACGAACCTTGTTCTGACATCGCCTTTTTGATTCAAATTTGAAGATTTTCGACGACGACACCGCACAGAGGCTTGCTTACTTCCCCGTTTCTTTTCATCATCATCCAAAGAAGAGACCATGGTTGGGTTCGATGAAGATCCTTTGGACGTTGTCACTCGTCCACCGCCTAATGAGACGCCTGCTGATAGGACAGAGAGGGTGAGGAGGGAGGCTGAGGCGAAGCGGGTACGTTTTCTTCCATCTCTTCGTTATGCTCAGGGCAAAACTGATCTCAACGTTTGCTGAATAGATAAGCGATGCGATTGATGAAGATATTCGACGAGAAAAGGCTGAGAAGAAGAAGACGGGTCGGCCAGTGAGAGTGTTGTTGTTGGGACAGAGCGAGAGTGGTACGTGTCGTTCTCTCCTATCACCCATTCTTCGTTCGTCTGTCCCCATCTGTTACCCATTTCTTTTGCGTTGTCGGGGGGTTGTATTTCTTCGCTTGGTTTGGATGTACTCCACTCCTTCGATCGCTCGATCAACGCCACTAGACCTAGCAACATCAACGCCACGATCCCTTCCTTCGTTGTACCCCTCCCCTCTCATCCAGTTTCTTCACTCCCTCTTCCTTCAGCCGTTCCACTTCTCCTGTCCCCTACTCTTGAACGAATCATGTTCACTAACACTGTCTCTCCTCTCCCATCCAGGCAAATCAACGACCCTCAAAAACTTTCGAATGCGGTACGACCGAGCAGCATGGGACGCCGAACTCTCCTCCTGGCGCACCGTCATCCAACTCAACCTCGTCCGCTCGACCTTGACCATCCTCGACGCCGTCCAAGCCGAGATGGACGGTGTCGATGCTTCCTTTGATGGCGGGTTGGACTCTCCGTCCTTGAGCGTCGACACGGGCAAGGAGAATGGGATTGGGGGCAGTGGGGATGTGAATATGGATGCAGAGACGCAGTATTATGAGCCGAATTTGGCTACGCCGACTGGGTCCCCGGTTGTTTCGAGTATACCGTTGGGTGGTGGTGGTGGTGGGAGTTCATCGCCGCTTGTGGGCTCTTTCGCTTCAAACTCGTCGTCGTCGTCGCAGGTGGTACCTGCGTCCCCTCTTCATCGATCATCTTCTCGGTCCCGGTCGGGTTCTGGGATACATAAAGCTTCCTCGTCCAACCTGAGGAAGGATGCTCTGCAGCAGTCGGTTCCGCTCACAGGGCAGCATCAGCTTTTGAAGTTGAGGTTGGCGCCTCTGAGGAGGGTGGAGAAGGATTTGAAAAAGAGTTTAGGGGCTGGAGCGGAGGATGAGGTAACGGATGTTGCGATGAGTGAGGAGTATGGTGCTCTAGGACGGAAGACACCGTCGAATGAGGGATCTACGGACACTGGAGGTGTTGGGGAGGACGGGAAGATGATTGGGGGAGCAGCAGGATCGAGTAGGAGGTCGAAGAGGCCGAAAGAGTTTACGGTTAGGAGGTTGAAGGATGCTTTGAACGGGAGTCGACGTGAGTTTTTGTTTCGTTGTCCTTGGTTTGGAGATGGTTGTGGTTGCAGGCTGTGGGTCTAAGATTGGTCATGAGGGGGTTTGAGCGCCTCGTTCATGTGGTCTGAGACACTTGCTCTGCCTTTGTCTCCTTTGGTCTTAGACTCGGCTCTCTCAGTTTCACCAAGCCTTAGGATGGTCTCTAAGTATTGGGGCTGTCCCTTCTCCCTTTTCTTTTCCCCCTGTTTCCCCTGCTTTGCAATTGACTAGAGCTAAAACTGAAACTTACTTGACCTTTCCCGTCTAGGCTCGCAAGATTCCCCATCACCATCCTCATCCCCAGCGAAGGACCCTTCTTCGGAAGCTACGGAGCTCATTGCCAATTGCAAAGAAGATATGAAGGCTCTCTGGACTGACGAAAACGTGAGGAAGGTCTTGAAGAAGCGGAGAGTGCGGTTGGAGGATAGTGCTGGATTGTAAGTCGTTCTCCTCGCTTCTCCCTCCATTCCCCCTCCCGCCTTCCTCCACCCCTTGGTCATGTAATGTTGTCGCTGACCCTCCCCCCTCGCACAGTTTCTTGGACGATATCGACAGAATCGCTACACGTACATACCTCCCCTCGGACGACGACGTCATTCGAGCTCGACTTCGTACACTTGGTGTACAAGAATACCAGATCAAGGTGGATCCTTCCAATCCATCAGGGGGACCCGTAAGACCTGGGACATCCAAGAGTACGAGTTCGAACCTGGGAGACCTTGCGCATAGTGCGATTGGGAAACCTATTGGGAATGAGTGGATGTTGTATGATGTTGGTGGCAGTCGAACGATTGTGAGTAACCTCCCCCCCTTTGTCCGGGAAGGTGTAACTGAGATGTTTGTATCTAGCGACATGCGTGGTTGCCGTATTTTGAGAATGTGAATGCGATTATCTTCCGTACGTCATCCCCTCCCCTTTGGCCCCTTCTCTCCTGCCCCTTGTGTTTCCTTCCCCCTTATTCCCTTGCTTTCCTCCTGCGTCTCTCTTTCATTGTCATCAGTCGCTCATAGACCCGTTTCACAGTGGCCCCCCTGTCATGTTTCGACGAACGCCTCGTCGAAGATTCGCGGATCAACCGCCTCGAAGATTCATTCCTTCTGTGGCGGACGGTCTGTTCGTCCAAGCTGCTCGAAAAGACGAGTTTGATCTTGTTCATGAACAAGATTGATTTGTTGAAGAAGAAGATCAAGGTACTTCCTCGTCCTTTTTCTTGCTGTCCCCGTGCGGGCCCGAGGGGTGGTGAACGAGAGGCTAATTCGATGTTGCTGGATAGGCTGGTATCAAAGTCAAAGGATATCTACCGAGCTACGGAGATCGACCAAACGATGTGGCAACTGTTGTGAAATGTACGTTCTACCTCCTTGTCTCTGCTTCCCTCCTCATCACGGTGTACTGTGCCCTCATGCTCGTGTTCATCTACTACAGACCTGAAAGACAAGTTCCGCGACATTGTCAAGACGCATGCACCTGAAAACGGGAGGGTCGCGTATTACTATGCCACCTCGGCGATTGATACCAAATCGACTGGGTCGACGCTGAAAGCTGGTATGTTCCTTCCGTTCATGAGAAGCGTGAGGAGAGGTCCTGATGCTTTTGGTGTGAATAGTGAAAGATATCATCTTCCGTGAACATCTGAAGACGACCGGTGTGCTGTAGAGCCATCATTCTTCCGGACCTCGATGCCTGCCCCCTTCGGCTTGATCATACCCATTCAAATGGTTTCGAGCTGCATGTTTGTTTCTATTCTATGTTTCTTGCTTTATCACACGTGCATACCTATATATGAATGTATACCCAAATCTGAAACTCTTTCTTGTGTATTGGTGAAGACCGGGTGGAAGTTCAAACCAAGAGTGAAACCGATCTACTTGTATTCAGACGGGTCGTGGGGAGAGGCCTGGACGGCCGATGGGCGGACAGCATCGCCAGGTCGAGCCATAACTGCTTACCTACCGATCCGTTGTAAGCTCTGTTATGCTTAACTTACCTATTGGGCCCTGGATGAATCATGATTTCCCACCTGGGTTGGACGAAGGAGAGGTGAACACTGTACACCGCCAAAAAACCAAAACGTAGACGAAACGTTTTTGCCGTGATGTGTGGTCATGTAATATACAGCACACATCAGGCAGATCAACATCTGGCTACCAGAATTCGGACGGTCTAATAGCACCCTGTGGCCACATACATGTTTACGCCAGGTGTTCTAAAACATGGTGCCTATGGTTTATTGCGGACTGGCACGACGGCTAGAAATAATCGCATTTTCGCTCTTCTTTCTTTTGAATTATGGTGCTTATTTCTATCTGGGGTAGGACGCAATTGGGGATGAGCAGGAAAGAGGCCATTGGATTGTTCAGGTACTACGGTCATATTTCGTATTGTACAGCTAATATCATATATGCTACTGGTATGCTACTGAATTCTGCTCCATGCTCTTTCCTCTTCCCAGGTGAGGCATTGTTGCATGCGGGGCCGTGCCTGCAATTGGATGAAGCGTCAGTGGTCGAAATAATGAAGGCGCCGGTAGACGGACCTGACGTACCGTTGTCATTGCTAGCTGACCGAATCCATTCTGCCCCTCCGACCCCGCTGACAACCTGCTGAGACAACATGAGATATCGAGCGCCCTAGAGGAACAAGAGAGTTAGTTTATCAAACGCATGTTAGACGTCGGAGAAAACATACCTTGGCTCACAGTAACAGCCTGTTCAGTTCAAGAGATAAGTGGCGGAAAGAATAGAAATAGAGGGCAACTACCGCGGGGGATCGCACATCGTTCGACGCGGGACAGAGGCAGGAGGTGGAAGGAGAGTGGAAAGCTGCTGGCACGACTTTGGCCGAATGCGAACACAGTTCACGCGGAGCTTCAATTAAATGACGCTCGAATTTCTCAAGGCCGTGTTCCTCTAGAGCCCCTCCTTCAATAGCCCTCTCAGCGCTTAAATAAGTACATAGCATGGGACACAAGGATGTTCAAAGTAGAATTTTCAACCCTCATGAACTAAACACGGCCACATGCTTCTGTATCCTGTCTCCACTTGCTCCGGAGGTTAAACATTTTACCAATGTGCGCGAAAAACATGGTGAGCGCCTGTCGAACGATGCACCCAAAATATTTTGGCGCCCACAGTGCCACCACGTCGGGTCCAGCTGACCTCACATGAAGTCCGAGGTGGGCTGGATGTATGTGTCACCCATCAGGTCCACGTTTAGACGTTTTGGCGGTGTACCGCTTTTGGCTTTACCCCTAAAGATTTCGTGGCCTGGGAATGTGCTGACATCCCATCAAAGCGCGTAAATTTATAACCTTCGCGTTTTGCCCATTGTTTTGCAATTTTGTTGATGAACGACTGCATAGCTTGAAATACGCCAAGTATACTAATCGAAAGATGCATGAAGAGCTCAATGAGATGGCATCAGAGGCTTATAAACTCTTGAAAGCTTGTCGAGTGAGTTACTTTCATCCTAGAGACTGCTGCGGTTGCGGTGTGTCTCGCCGAACTTTTATTATGTCTAGAGCTCGAGACCTGTATCGAAAGGTATGTAGAGGCCTTGAGCCCTTAAAAGCATTGATTTAACCAATACGTAATTCAGGCTGCCAAACTGGATCACGACGAGCCCAAGTATCCTTCGAATTTGCTGTCTTATCCGAATTGGGCCAGTATCCGGAATGTCTTGAAGCCATCCGTCGGGCTCGGGATAGGGGGTCAGAGACCAACCCTTTACACTCCGACTGTGGCTTGGCGGTTAAGCTCGCGGAACGCTTTGCGAAGAACGTATATCATGGTTCTTTACTTGCGACCGAGCTGGACGCTGCTACAGATGTCTCGCAGTACCTGGACCAGCATCCAGGGGAAGGATATGTGAGGGTGGAGTAGATGAAACGATGGTGGAAGGTTGCGCGTGAGTCCGAAACTCGGAAAGCTCTTGACGGAGAGGCCCTGCATCGTCCCAGGTCTATCCCCGTCTTCAAACCTGTTGCGCCCGTTGCGTTTGCTTACCCATTCTACTCTCAAATGTTAACGCCGAACTTGCCAGGGATACAACGTTAGAGTACTACACTGTGAGCGAGAAAGCTTATATGCTCATATGAACCCCGAGGCTCACCATTTGAGGTTTTAGTTTGGTGATGATCTTGTTCGCCCAATTGGAGATCCTGTGAGCGGTGATATGGACACAATGGTTACCTCAAGGAAGCTTAACGACTCGGAGCGAAAGAAATCGTCGTTTATTTATGGCAGTGTAAGAGATGGTACGTAGCTCTCCAATGCTTCATTCATACCTTGCCCAGGCCGGCATGCCTTTGTGACTATCATGGATCTGGCACGGCACTAGTACTTCGAAGAAGCTTCATTTGACCCTCCTCAATATCCTTGATATTGCCATTGCCAAGGTTGCTCTTATTTTCTAATTTCTTCAAGACATACGAGACGAAAGAGTCAAATGTGAAGATGGAGCTGCATGTGATGCTGACCTACCTTTACACCTCAATGGTCATGCCCTCTTATTGCGAAGCCATTTGGGTATCTTCTGCATTATTCCTTCGCCTAGGTGCCCGGAGATGTCTACGCAAACCATCTTCTTCCAAGTTACAGTGGCATTTCCACCGAAGGAGTTCCTTAGTCGAGATCCGGCCTTGGAGTCGATAGTGAAGCAGAAAAAGCTCACGCTGGAACTTGTTAGAACCGCCAAAGACAAAGCCAACCATGGATGAAAGCCAAACCTAACTGCATTCGACCCACGTCTTCGTGTGTGTCCCGCCTTCCTTCTCTCCGTAGTCCATGCCTAATTCCATTCATTTCCAGCTCAACACCGACGATGAAACCAAGGGTGATCGACGGATACCCAGAAACGTCGCCAATCCCCACAAGGGGCTAGAGACTTTCCATGGAGTCGATGAGTGGTCGTCGCTCGAGTTGACGTCCCTTCCTTTCAGGCGAGAGCGGAAGATATCCAAGACTACGTATGCCACGCTCCAGCGGCTCTTTGAGCTTGTCGTAGGGGCCCTCGAGACACTCCAAGGTAAGCTGGTTGTAGAGCCGGTTGTTGATAACCTCATCACGGGACTGTTTCGGCTCTTTCCCTCCAGGGAACAGTCAAGTTATCCTACCAAGTTCAGCCGAATGTGGTTGAGTAAAGTTACGTGGGTGAGGTCCCCTCGCAGCATTATCTGGCTACTGGCTGATGATCGATGATCATTCTAATAGCGATTATAATGGAGGAGCTCTTAACAACGCCGAGTTCCTGATGCCGTATCTTATTCACTCTCCGGCATCGATAATCATATAGAACTGTCTTTTGAACACAACTGTTTGGGGCAAGTCTACGATTGCCCACTGCGATTACAAGTGAGAAGCCTTTATTCTTTCGTACCTTCTTGGCGCAAACGTTCATGGAGCTATACCCTTCTTCGAGAAGACCAACTGCGGTCTGCCACCGAGGGGTTCTACCAATTACTCGCGCACACGAGCAGAGGAGGCTTGCAAAGGCGAGGCGGGTGAATTACTCCCGTGGTTGGAAGACTTGCGTCTGGCGATATCTAACCTCTATGCTTTGATTCTCTCTCCACTTCCCATCGATGCGCCTGGCAACTACGTGATGAGAGCGAGCGATCTGATTACCCTGGAAGCGAAGGTCAGCCGCAGTTTTTCCTGTTCGGAAACTACCACTGTGCTGGAAACCCATTCGTCGCTACACTTGAGATGGTACTCTACAAGTTTGTTCCTCGTCTCCGAAACGACCCCCACCGTGCTATCGAGGACTTCGTCGGACACGACGGTATGGTGAAAGTGATTGAAAGCTCGAGGTCACCTGTGGCTAGTGGCCTTGGGAAGGTTCATATCTCGATTACGACAGTACAGTATCTTCGGATATTTTGCAGAAGAACCGGATTTCGTGGAGGATGAGTAGGAAGTTGGTTGAGAAGATGCTGGGTGAGGGGTGGGAGATGGTCGTGTTTAGAAGTGAGAATGGGGTGGCTCGTAAGTCGCTTTTTTATTACTGCTTATTACATCCACTGATTTGGTATTTGTATCAAGTCACTGACCCTGTCGGCGCGGGCGATTGGTCTGAACTCTCGGAACAATGAACGTGAACGCACGAATGCTGCCATGGATCCCAGTGCGACGTCACTCGCATCCGCAATACCAAAATCTTTAGGAAATCTAGCATGTTTCAAAGATTTTTCGAAACACACTCTTCTTTGTTTGCTTCCGTTCCTGGTTCGAAGTGTCTACACCCGCCTCCCCAGGATCTTGAAGAGTTGCCCGCAAGCAAGGAGAGGGTATGAGTGAGAATAGGCGGGGATGGACATTGAAGAGCAGTGATACTTGTGTTGTAGCTTTAAGTATCAATGGTAAACATCTTTTGCTGGGATCCGTGCATGCTTTACAGATTTCCCACTTGGTCCGCCTAAGCAGCTTTAGCCCCGAAGAGCGTGAGAAAGTGCTTACAGTGAAGGCGCGTCAATTTGACAACAACAAGCTCGCGCTTTCACCGTGCCTAAAGGCACGGGTGGGCGGTTCATGGTCGGCGCTTCGCGCCTCCACTCAGAGTTTTGGGCACGAAATTGAGTTGAAATTATAAGACCTTGTACTATAAGCTCACTTCCGAAATAAGCAAAAATATTGGTGTTCAATTGTCGTCAAAGGCAGCAGGCTTAGCTATTGCCTTGGGTTTATATTCCTTCTGCTGGGGTAATATACTTCATAAGATTTACGGGTGTTTCCACTCTCATGAACTGCGCAAGGCACTTAAAAAGGGAGCTTCAATTAAGTCAACTCCTGCCGAAGCAACCACCGAGCCCCGACTATTCATTCATTTTCCCAAAAGGCACCATCTCAATTACCCAACTCCGAGTCTGTGAGCGAGTCTCTAACAATTTCACGCCTTTCAGTGTGTGAGTCTAGAGGACCCGGCATAACCATTGCTGGTAATATGCTACATGGTGAATGAATATGTACCCGTTTTTGACATTTTATTATTTATGTAACCACTCGAATATTCTATTGAGATGCCGATGTCTTGAGCGGCTTGGAAGGCCACAGCAGCTTAAACGAACATTGTTCAAACAGGATCCTTGCCGTAGCCGGTAATCCCTGCACTCAGCTGTTGCTTGGCTAGAGCATTGTTAACGCTGAATGTTTGGATGGGGTCGTAGGCAAAGAAACTCAGGGATTTCTTAAGAAGTCACAGAACTCAAATTCTTTACAGCTTGATCTTGCCATGCCAACAACTCCTCTGTTGTTCCATGCATGAACGTGAACAGGCGGCTGATGGGCGCTTTGGCGGGGTTTAAAATACCTATCAAACTCGAGCAGGGGCGAGCAACGTCACAAAGAGGGCACACAGGCAGAGTAAAAACAGCGCCCAAGCAGGTAATGGCACATACTGTGAGCGTGTGAAGTGAAGTCAAGAGATTTGCTCAATGACATCGGCAGCAGGCCCAAAATGCCCTTCAAGGAGGTTTGATTTGTTGAACAACGGTGTGCTCAGCTGACATCGAGAGGTTTAGCTGACATCGAGAGGTTTAGCTTACACCGCGAACGGGTAAACTATCGATTAATACCTGTGTCTAGTGCTTGCTCATTGTGGCTCCAAGCAAATGATTATTTTTGTTATGTTGGTTTTGATATAGTGGAGGCGGGATAGTCAGGAGTGTCCCTTGTCACTCACCAAGCGTACTACACATGTCCCTTCCGCTTTAAGCTTCGATGAATCATTATTTGCATTTCGTCATTTACCCCCTCACTGCACACCTTTCATGCCTTCTCTGATCAGCCAAGCTTAACTCTTGTGCTGTAAATCTCCTAGCTTAACGTTTCCCCCTTGAACCCGTTCTCAGACTTGCTGGATTCCTGATCAAGTAGCAGGGCGGCCGGGCGCTTGTACCATTTATAGTATTACCGATCCCACCAAAAGGCGCGCTCACATTCCGAAAACTCGGGGGACTGCTTATCTAATAAGGAATTCCCAGGAGTTTGTCTATTCATGTATGGATGTATGGATCTGAACCTTTCGCGTCTTGCTTGGTTCTATTCCTTGAGCTCTGGGGTACCAACAATGGCAGAGGAGCTCAACCAGAAGGCCTCGGAGGCCTATAAGCTTGGAAAACTGGTCGAGTGAGTTCTTCGTTTCAGTGACGATGGTCACTCTCCGTGTACCCATACCGGCCACTCAATTTGCTTAGGGCTCGAGACTTCTATCGAAAGGAAAGCGCGATTTGTTATCCTCTGCATAGTGAAATGGGACTGATATAAGCCTCTTTATAGGCTGGAAAAACGGACCGTGATGAGGCCAAGTATCCCTCGAATCTAAGTGCTGTCTTGTTCGAACTCGGCCAGTATCGCGAATGTCTGGAGGCTATTAAACGTGCTTGGGAGAGGCTGGCGAAAGCGGGATCCCTGCAGCCTCAGAGTGCTATGGCTCTAAAGCTGGCAACGCGCTTTGCCAAATGCGTGTATCATGACGCTTCGCTGGCGCCCGAACTGGACTTGGCCACTGATATCTCGGGATTCGCCGACCAGCATCCTGTTGGTGACGACCCAAAGGTGGAGGAGATGAAGCAGTGGTGGAAGGCTTCTCGTAAGGCTGGGACGCGTAAGGCTCCAGAAGAGGAAGACCTGTGCCGTGCCAGGTCCACGCCTGTCTTCAAACCAGTCACGTACGTCACGTTTGCCTTCTTGTCCTCGGGTACACGCCTATGTTGACCACGACAGGGATACCACGTTGGAATATTACACCGTGAGTAAGCTCATCGAACGCTTATTGTCATGAATGAGCTCAAGGATTCTTGTCTGCTCTTAGTTCGGTCACGATAATGTTCGCCCAATAGGAGATCTTTTGAACGAGGATACAAACACAGGTACCACCGTCGAAAATCTCAACGACTCTGAGAGAAAAAAGCTGTCTTACCTGTTCGGCGGCGTAGGCGATGGTATGTCGCCATTCTGTTCCGTGCGCTTGTTAGAATACAATGCTCATGTCATGGTTTCTTCCTTACATCTCATCGTAGTTACAGAGATTCATTAGTTTAAGATCGGACGATTAACATCTATCGTTTCATATACATCGTATCTATCTTCTTCATCTTCTATCATTCTATCATTTCTATTCGATGACTACGATCTCTTCTATTTATCTTCATCATACATATCTTTGTTGTACAACTACCATCGATACTGTTCATCGATGGGTACTGTGTTATGATCTCTACTTTGCATAGCCTCCATAGGTATTCAAGTAGCTACTGCGAGTGAGGAGTTCCCTATCGAACTATTCCCCACTTGCAGGTATGTGTAACAGTATCATCCTACAGTACTCAATCTAACTATCGAACTATTCCCCACTTGCAGTGTGTGTATCGTTGAGGTTTTAACAGCGCTACCTTTTCTCAGAATTCCTGATCCTTCCTTTGATTAGGGCGGCATGTCTTTGCGACGATCATGGATTTGGCTCTGTACCAGTTTTCGAAGCAGTTTCATCTGACCCTCAATGATATTATGGGGCCCACAATTGCCAAGCTTGCGCTCATTTTTCAGATCCTTCAAGACATTTGAGAAACAACGGATACAGAGGCGATAACGGAGTTTTACACGACCTTGACATACCTGTACACGTTGATGGTCATGCCTTCATACTGTGAAGCGCGGTACGTTTTCTCGGGACTCTTATCGAGTTGGTGCTGATGGAAGCGTTGCAGATTGAGAGAGTCAGCAACTAGGCTAGTCGAGACCCTCTCAGCCAGCTCAAAGAAGAAACACCGAATGCTCTTTGGTTATCTCTCCATACCAGAGACAACCGTATCTCAGATCCTCCCCTCCATTCGTTACTGGGCGGCTCCTCTGCAAGGCAAAACGGCCGAAGGATTTCTTGTGCGAAATCCACGCAAGTTTCACGAGTGGGACAATCGACATTGTCTAGACTCCATCGAGGATGGGCGGGGTTACAGTGGCCCTGTCTCGCCCCCCGATGCCTATGGAAATCATAGCTTCGAACAAGACCTCTTCATCAAGGTTATTAAAACCTCAAGTAGATCACACTGCAAGTGGGAGATAGTTCGATGAGATTAGAGAGAATAAAGAAAAGACATGCTCTGAGACGTACCTGCAAGTGGGAGATAGTTCGATAAGGAACTAGTCACTTGCAGTAGCTACTTATATACATGTAAGTACAATAGCTTAAGAGTACAATAGAGTTGTCCATAAATAAGAGAACAATAACTAACAAGGGAGAACAATAGAACGATATAGTACAATGTAGTAGTGAGAGTCCATTGTTCTAAATATAGACCGGCTATTGTTCGTTGAACAAGAGCAAAGAGAATACAAGGGAGATAGAGTGGAACTGTATATACATGACATGTGCATTGTATTCTAATACACCCCCTCAATGCAATGTCCATGGACTACATGAGTCCGAGAGCCAAACGGTGACGTTCGACTGCGAGTCGAGGAAGAAGTTTGGTGAGGATGTCCGCAACCATATAGCCTGTAGGGAGGAAGTGGACTTCGATGTTGCGGCGACAAATTTCTTGTCTGATCCAATGCATTTTGATGTCGATGTGCTTCATCTTGCTATGGTGCTCGGGATTCTTAAGGACTTTTAGTGCCGATTGGTTGTCGACCATGAGAGGTGAAGGTTTGTCCAATTTCAGTCCAAGTTCTCCTAGCAGACTACGCATCCAGATGACTTCGCGTCCTGCAGATGATGCTGAGATGTATTCAGCTTCGGTTGACGAGTTTGCAATGGTGGCTTGCTTCTTGGAAGACCAACTGATCGCTCCAGTGCCCATCTTCATCACAAAGCCGCTGGTGGACTTGCGAGTGTCAAGGCATCCTCCATAGTCTGCGTCGCTGTACGTTTGGAACAGTTCAGATGTAAGGACGTGTTCAGAAGAGGTTCTGTAGGTGAGCTTCAGGTCCTTCGTTCCTTGAAGGTAGCGGAACAAGTGTTTGACGGCTTTCCAATGTGCGATCCCTGGGCAGGAGTTGAACTGGGCAAGTTTGGACACTGAGTATGCAATGTCGGG
Source organism: Coprinopsis sp. MPI-PUGE-AT-0042 (assembly GCA_020736565.1). Classification (NCBI taxonomy): domain Eukaryota; kingdom Fungi; phylum Basidiomycota; class Agaricomycetes; order Agaricales; family Psathyrellaceae; genus Coprinopsis; species Coprinopsis sp. MPI-PUGE-AT-0042. Next base: position 27,933 of record JAHBOF010000005.1, on the reverse strand, counting down.
GCGAGTGCCAATTGCAAGGTACATTAGGGCACCAACTGCGTTCATGTAGGGAACATTGCGCATCTCCTCCTTCTTGTCATTGGTAACTGGGGATAGACTCCTGTTTAGGATGACTCCAGGTTCCATTGGCGTAGTGACTGGTTTGCAGTCTGAAAGGCGAAAGCGAGCGAGCATGTCGACGATGTATTGTGTTTGGGAGAGGCAGAGCACTTTGTCAGCTCGGTTGTACTCGACTTTTATGCCAAGGAGATATGTGGTTGGGCCGAGATCCTTAAGCTTGAAGACTTTTGCCAGCGATGCTTTGACTCCTGCAATCTTTTTCTTTGACTTGGACGTAATGGTAATGTCGTCGACGAAAACAGGGAGTGTGATGCGGATGCCGTCTTTTGCCCATACATAGATGCTTGGATCGGAGAGAAGTTGTGTGAAGCCAATGTGTTCGAGTTCGTCAGCTAGCTTTTGGTACCAAAGGCGTCCACTTTGTTTTAGCCCGTATAGTCCCTTCTTCAGCTTGCAAACCCATTGTCCTCCATCAGGATGAGGTACCTCAAATCCTTCAGGTTGCTTCATGTAGACTTCGTATTCGTCCTCGATCTTGCCATTGAGGTAAGCATTGGAAATGTCTATGGACTCGATGTGATCGCCGTTTATGGCTGCATGTGCCAGTATAGTACGGATCGATGCAAGTCGCGTAGTAGGGGCAAAGACTTCGTCGTAGTCAATGCCATGGGATTGACCGTAACCTTGTCCAACCAATCGTGCTTTGTAGCGCTCGATTTTGCCGTCTGCGTCTCGTTTGATCAGGAAAACCCATCAGGAGCCAATGGGCTTGCGTCCGTCAGGAAGGTTCACTAGTTCCCATGTGCCATTCTCAGTAAGGGCATCGATCTCAGCTTGGGCTGCAGCTCTCCATTGTTCAGCATCTGGCCTTGATAAGGCTTCCCTGAAGTTGCGTGGAGCATCTCCTGGTCTTGTTGCAGCCCCAAAAGCTTTCTCGCTTGCAATCTCAAATGCCATTTCATATCCCATCGGTACAGGAATTTGGTCGTCTGCTATTCCATAGATTTGGAACACAGATTCCATGACTGGTGTGGCAAGGAGCGCTGACTGAAGAGTGGGTTCTTCGTCGTCGTCTGGCATATCGTTTGCAGTGAGTGGTGCATATCGATTTCTTGATGCAGGCGAGTAGTTGAGATCTCCTGAGTTGGCAGGGAGATGGGCAAAGATGGTTGGATTGGGATTTGAGGGTGATCGAATGTCCATAATGCCATAGCTGCCTGGTCGTGAAGCAGGTGTAGTTGCAGGACTTGGGGCTGGTGCTCGTGATGGTGCTCGTGAGGATATTGGAGTTGGAATGCGTGACGGTGCCGGAGTGATATTTTGTGCACCCCCTCGATCTGGTATAGAACGAATTCCAGATGTTCCAATGACTGTTGTAGTTGCATCTTCCTCAGCCGGTATCATTTGCCTGCTGCTTTCCCCTCGTCTCGCCACAGGTGCTGTTGTTCGACGTTTGCCTCCTCCCGCGGTTTGAGAGTAGTCTGAGACCTTCTTGGATCGGATGGGATGATCGCCTTGGGCAGGTACAAAAGGCTTGTTTGGGTTGGATTTTGGCGCTGCAGGTTTTGGTTGCCTGGGAGCTGCCGTCTTCTTCTGCGGTGGTGCAGGAGTAGGAGTTGCCGTTGGTGGCGGAGTAGGTGCCCGTTGTTGGGCAGGTACAGGTGTCTTGTCTTTAGGCGCTGGGACACTTTTCGCCTTTGGTGTTGGAGATGCGCCTTCCGAAGGAGTAAACCATTGATCCTTGCCTTTCTTGGGAGCCTTTATGTCTGTAGGATCTCTCGGCCGTGGAGGTGGTGTCTTAGGAACATTATGCTCTGGGTGTTCGTCATTGTCATCTGAGCTGTCGTCGTCTGAATCTGATGAGTCAGGGGCAGGGGGAGCGGCAGGAGGATATTGGTCACTGGGAGACTGATGTTCGTCGTTGTCATTGCTATTGTCTTTGTGAAACCAGAGGTCAGAAAACTTGGCAGGTGGAACGTCAACCTTTTTGTTCTTGGTTGATAGACCAGGGAAAGAGTGTTCGTCAAAGATGACATCGCGAGAGATAATCTCCTTGTGGCTTACTGGGTCATAGCATAGCCATCCCTTATATCCCTTTGCGAACCCAATGAAGATGCAGGGTCGTGTATGGGAGTCAAGGTTTTTGCGATCTTTCCGTGCAATGTTTACCCATGCTCTGCACCCGTATACTCTGAACATAGAGAGATCGGGTTTCCGTCCATTCCAGACTTCGTGTGAGGTTTTCTCAGCAATAGATGACGTTGGGGTAACGTTCAGGATTTCGGCGTAGTAGAGGACAGCGGTTTTCCACCAACTAACTGGCAGTCCTGCGTGATTGAGCATGGCGACCACCCCCTCAGCTAGAGTGCGGTTGAGTCGTTCTGCGATGCCGTTCTGTTGAGGAGTACCTTTGACTGTGTGGCGTCGTTTGATACCCCGTGTCTTCATCCATTCGTCCCATTCCTTTGACATGAATTCACCTCCTTTGTCCTCCGAAAATTCCTTGAGCTTTTTGCCTGTTGCCAACTCCACTTCAGCAACCCATTCCTTGAATCTCGCAAAGGCCTCACTCTTCTTCTTAAGGTTGTACACCCCCTTTATCCGGCTGCTCTCGTCTGTGAATGTGATCCAATAGAGATAGCCATCGATGGTTCGAGGAAGAGGACCATGGAGGTCACTGTGTGCCCGTTCAAGGAGCTCAGTGGAGCGGTTCTGGGATACCTTTGGGAATGGCAGGCGATGCTGTTTTCCTGCTATGCATGCTTCGCAGAAGTCGTTGACTTCCGTTCCTGGTTTGACCACAATGCCGTCTGCAAGGTTCTGTGAAAGAAGCCTGTCGAGTCGGTCTTTCCCAATGTGCCCTAGTCGCTCGTGCCAAATGGACTTGTCTGCTGCAACGACAAATGCCTGCTCGTTATTCCCCAGTGTGATGCCATCAAGTGTGCCTGTAGTGCCTATGATGCTGGCTGTGAAGAGTTCTTTCCCATTTTTTGAGAAGTCGAGTGAATCGCCTTCTATCACGACTCGGGCTCTGTTCCTTTTGACAGCGTAGAGAATGGAAAATAGATTGTTTCGGAGCGATGGGACATATAGTACATTATCGAAGATGACAGACTCGGTTGCCTGAGGGTTTAAATACAACGCTGCCTCGACCCCGCGCATAAAGTACATGATCATTTGCGAGTGTGATGGGTATCTTGCATTTCTTCATGTTGCGCATCCAGTTGAGGTGTGGGGTCATATGTGAGGTAGCACCCGAGTCTGTATTCCACGAGTTGTCAGCAGTCATGTTTCGAGTACGAAGTTGGGGTTTACTTGCGATGTGTGCAACTCCAGCCATCAAGGCCTGTTGGTCGGCATCCAGTTCGTCGTCAGAGTCTGAATCCTCCTGTGCGACATTGGCCTTGCTCCTCTTCTTGCTCTTCTCTCTCAACTGCGTAATGCAATGGTCGTCATCATGCGAGTTGTTATCACCATGCTCCTTGCAGGTGAACCTGTACTTCTTCTTCTCAGATGGAGTCGAAGACGATGAGGCGAGAGCTTTGGAAGATTTCTTCCTCCTGTTAGGAGACTTCTTCTTCTTTGAAGGGCCGGAGGCAGCGTTGGCAGCTTCTTCAGCAAGTTCGTCGTTCTTGCGAGAAACGTCAGCAGTGCAGAGATGATCGAGGATCTGGTCAGGACCCTTGACGGTGTCGAGGTGGGTGAGCGTGTTGCGAAGGTATTTGGAGTCTTCATCATGAGGAAGACCCATAATGGCGACAGCAGACATGATGTCATGGATAACATCGTAGACGGAGTAGAACTCCTTGAACTCAGATGGTGTGAGCATGATCGACATTTGTCCAGTGGAAGGGCCGCCAGAGGCAGTTCCTGCTGTGACATTGTTGGCGTACGTCGTCTCCTTGGTGTATTTGTGGAGAGTGGGGAGCCTGTCTTTGATCTGCTGGCCAAGGGCAATGATGCGCGAACCAAAATCGCTATAGGACTCGTCATCTGTCTTGCGAGCAGTGAGGAGTTCTTGGAAGGCTGCAGTGCGGGACTGAGCGGTCTGGGGTTGGTAGTACTTTAGAAGGGCGTCATACTGAGCCTTTGGGTCAGAGTCGTCCTCGATGTCTCGGAGAATTGAGTCAGTTTGAGCACTGTCAAGATTCTGGCGGATGAAGCCTGCGAGGGCCATCTGCCTTTTCCGATAACTGTCCCATGCCTTTCTCTCATCTTTGTCAGATGAATCGCGATCTGGCACCCTTTCTTTGCCGGACAGGATGTCGCGAGCATTGATAGGAGTGCGTGGTTGATCACGTTCTGCTTCCATCGAGTGACGGTTGCAGGAGAAAGAGGGTTGACGATGGTCGTCGACATGGTATGAGCGTAGGTAGTAAAAAGGGTTCAAAAGCAAAACGATAAGGTAAAGCAATGTGCACGTGGGCAAGCGAACGTGAAGTATGTAGTGGCTTATACGTTTCTGTAGTTATATATATAAGACCCCGGGTGTTGCACCGTTCTCCAACTCTCTCGCTCGAGATGCAATGTTGTTGGTGGTCTGCTATCTCCTACGTGGTTTTTTGAACCTAGTGTTCTCAACCTCTCGCGGTAACCTTTTCCCAGTAAGGATCAGGACCAGTCCGGATACGTTCAGTGTTCTAAAAGGAGAGTACTCCCAATGTGGCGAACGCCGTGCGAAGGACGTGTGAGATAAACGAGAAGGGGGACGAAGCCGTCCGTGTGAAGAGGTGAAGAGATAGAATAGCTGTTCAAGCAACCACAAGTGTAGTCGTGAGACAAGCTGGGTGCTCTGTACCGTGTCGATGGACAGTGATGTCGAAAGACGATGCTACCAAGGGTAGGCTTGACCAAACGTTAGAGAGGAAAGGTTGAGTGGTAGCTGTGCGTTGATGACTAGTCTTTAGCACTGTGCTCCGGGGCTCATAACCTATTAAAACCTCAAGTAGATCACACTGCAAGTGGGAGATAGTTCGATGAGATTAGAGAGAATAAAGAAAAGACATGCTCTGAGATGTACCTGCAAGTGGGAGATAGTTCGATAAGGAACTAGTCACTTGCAGTAGCTACTTATATACATGTAAGTACAATAGCTTAAGAGTACAATAGAGTTGTCCATAAATAAGAGAACAATAACTAACAAGGGAGAACAATAGAACGATATAGTACAATGTAGTAGTGAGAGTCCATTGTTCTAAATATAGACCGGCTATTGTTCGTTGAACAAGAGCAAAGAGAATACAAGGGAGATAGAGTGGAACTGTATATACATGACATGTGCATTGTATTCTAATAAAGGTTGGCATAGTTCTCCCACCAAAGAAGTTCCTCAATCGGCATCCCGCCTTTGGATTGTTGATCTTATCTTATGTAGATTAGATTCGACTCGCGACTCTCGCGACTATCCGACTCGGATTATCTCCGACTCGGACTCTCCTAGATATATACTTATGAGGCTATGCGACATCTAGAGTATTCGTCATTCTATCGTCTTCCAGACTCATACTGACTCATACATACATGTGACTGCCTACACTGCTCTATTATTAGTACGCTCATTTATGTATATAAGGACGCTGGTAGCTACTATAATCTCTATCACTTTAACCTACCAGTTAAGCCTACAAGCTACTCGGTAAGACATCTACTCGCTAGTCGCAGTAGTGTTCTTCAGGTTATGAGCCCCGAAGCTCAGTAGATGCGCTGTAATGGCTGCTCTACATACTTGGTCGGCGCTGTAATGGCTGCCTCCATAGACTGCTACTAGTCTGCGCTTAACCGCTGCGAACTATGCATGTCTAACCAAGTGGCTAATAGGCCGAACCTATGCCTTTACTCTGCGCTGTTATGGCAGCAGAGATCCGCGCTGTAATGGCGGCAGAATGGGGCAAAGAACGCGCTGTTATGGCTGCTTTCTTTGATCTGTGATATACGTTGCTGACGAACCTTGTTTTTGACAGATCTCAACAATCAACAGAATGTCTTCTAACAACGCTCACAACAGTATCCCCATGCTCGATGGAACCAACTACTTGGATTGGGTCATGCGTGCGGAGCAATATCTCCAAATGCAGCGTCTCGCGTCTTACATCGATGGATCTCGTCCCATCGAGCTTGCCTCAGAAGCCACCGCTACTGAGAAAGCAGCTCAGGATGAAAGAATCCTGAAATGGGACCAAGACGATGACCAGGCCATGGGAGCTCTCCTCCTCCGTATCAACAAAAACGTCTGTGCCCAGGTCGCGGACAAAGGTACGACGAAGGAGTTATGGATTGCTCTCAAGGAGCTTTATGGAGCTCCAGGACTCGCGGCGATCTTTGCGTACTTCAAGCTTGCGATCCAGTTCCGTATCGGGAACGGAGATCCTCGCCCCGCGATCGCTGAGCTCCAGAACCACCTTGGTCAGCTCGCCCAGAACGATGTCTCCATTGACTCGTTCATCGAGGCCATGATCTTGATCAGCAGCCTCCCTTCCAAGTACAACAACACCGTCGCTATCCTCCTTAACAACAAAAAGGAGGATCTCACCTTCAATGCTGTCGTCAAAGCCATCACGGCTGAGTACGACCGTGTCGCCAACCCGGCTACCCTCAACAAGTTCACTGGCATCAAGAGGAAAGGGGGAAACCCCAACTTCCGCCAGCAGCAACAGGGGCAGCAGAAGGACTCCGGCAACTCGGGTAACCAAAACTCGGGTTCTTCCCAGTCCAAAGGGAAGAAGCGCGGATCCAAGGGTGGTAACAAGAAGAAGGAGAAGGAAAGGAAGTCGCAGGGTCATAGCTCCCACATGGTACAGGCCGCCTTCTTAGGCAACCATCTCGTCTCTCCCGCTCCTCAGGAGCATGTGCCTCCCCAGGCCAAGGTCTCGGTCCTCTCATTCATGAAGACCGGACCCTCTATCGTTCAACGCCCAGTTGATCTCACTCCATCTACCCATCTCCCGGCCTCGGCTGCCAAAGCCAAGGTCGCTCCGTCTACCAACACCTCGTGCTATCCCGACGTGGAACGCGCCAGGACGAACTGCAGTAAGCTCGATTTACCAAAAACCGCCCGTCACCTCAAAGCATTCGAGGAGGCGGACAAGCGGAAGCGAGCCCTTATTGACCGCATCAGTTCTCCCAGGCCCTCCAAACGTCAACGATCGATCGAGCCTGCCGAACCGGCTGAGGTGCATGAGGCCAGCTCGCCTCTGCACCGACTCCCATCTCCCCCACTGGCACACGGTGGATCTGGAGAAGGGATCGACGTTCCCCAATCAACCATGGTGCATCAATCTCGATTGCCTATGGAAGGGGACGGCTCACAAGCACTGGACGGACTCTCTGACACCGATGCCTTGGGCGAAGACGACGACAGCGTCTCCCTCGGCGACGAAGGCGAGGACCCCTCGCTATTCGGTGCCCCCAAGACGGTCTGGGAGAGGATCCGAGACGGAGAACTGGAGGACCCGCTCCACCCCGATGACGAAGTCTCCGATTGGGGCTCCGACGACGGGATGGGAGGCGAATCTCCAGATCGTTATGGATCAGATCGCCTTTCAGATGCAAAACCATCCGTCTACCTACCGGACTGGGACGCTCTGAGGACCGGGCACTTCGACGACGATAAGTACGTCCCCTCTGTTTCTACCAGGAAACACTTGGCTAACTCGTTGCCTCCACAGCCTCTTCAATTAGATTTTGATAGCTTGGACGACGATGTATTCTTAGAATTGTGCTGCGCATTAAATTCTATTGTTTCGATTCATGATACAACGAATACCGCTAAGTGTAAAGATGCGCATTGCGCCTCCTGTAAGAAATTTGAGACATTCATACACTGGATGATGGACTCTGGGGCATCAATGCACGTTACCCCCTCGAAAGAAGACTTGTTCGACTACAAAGTCGTTAAGAACAGTCCATCGGTAAACACCGCTTCCAAGGGTACTACCCTGTCCATAAAAGGAATTGGAAAGCTTCGAGTGGTTCACACCATCAAAGGTGCTGATGGTAACGATCGAGACGTAGAATCTATCATCGAACTGGTATATCACATACCCAATCTTTCGACTCGATTGTTCTCTACAGGAACTTTCTTGAGTCAACCCAAGACAACTCTTTGGGGTAATTCCCTATCTATGGGAATCAACGATTCTGATGGGAGAAATCTCATTAAGGGTCATCCACTTCATCCGGACGACACGATCTATTGGGTGTCTGTAAAGAACTCCAACGGATCGCTGATAGAAGTGCAGAAGGTCTCCGGACCACCTGTCGATTACGAGGTCATGCATAAACACTTTGGTCATCCATCGCGGGAAGTGCTCAAACAAGCCAAAAAGCATACCACGAACTTCCCACCTATGGTGGAAATTCCCAAACATGAACCTTTGTGTCGCGGTTTGCGCGCAAGGGAAGATGACGCTTGAGCCGTTCCCGGCTTCAAGCAAGCGTGCGAAGCGCCGATTCCAAAAGATCCATTCGGATCTGAAAGAATTCTCCGTTGAATCATACCACAAGTTCAAACATTTCATCTCCTTCTTTGATGATTGTACGAGTCGTGGATCGTGTGTCCTTCTTCGTCAGAAGAATGGATCAATACAAGCGATCAAAGACTTCGTCACCATGGTCGAAACAATATACCATGAGAAAATCGAAGAATGGCAGGTGGATGGTGGTGGAGAATTCATCAACGAAGAACTCATAGCATTCTTCAAATCAAAAGGAATCAAGCTATCAATTAGCGCTCCGTATATGCATCAGCAGAACGGACGCGCTGAGCGATTCAATCGCACTATCATGGAGAAGGCAGAGTCAATGCGTCACGACGCTTGCTTACCTCCATCATGGTGGGAATTTTCCGTTCTATACGCCGTTTACGTGTATAACCGGACGCCTCTCAAGCGTCTTGGTTGGATTACTCCACACGAGGCTGTAGAAGGAGAAGCTCCAGATGTCTCTAAATTAAGAGTCTTTGGATGTGGTGCCTGGGTGTACATTCCAAAGGAACAAAGATCTAACAAGCTCCTTCCACGGTCGGAGTATATGATCTTCCTAGGATTCCCCGAAGGCATGAAGGCGTATCTCTTCATGAGATTGCCAAGGAACGTTCTATTCAAGGCGACCACTGCTCGCTTTGATGAACTTCACTTCCCAAGGTGTCCTGATGCCAAAGCACCTCAAGACCAACCACGAGTTGAAGACTACCCACCTTCCTCGTTTGGCAATGATGGACCTCCATCTGAATCTGAAGATGATGATGACGACGATGATTTCCTTCCTCGTCCATCAAACTCCCAAACCCCTAAAAGAGGTAGCGGTCCTGATCGTGCCGACGATCGGAACGCTGGTGAACAACCAGCCGACCAACACCCGCCGAACCCTGCGCCGGGAAACGCTCCTGGTGATGAACCAAGGAGATCTGCGCGGAATCGGACCCAAACCAAGTCTCAGCCTGGCGATGTCTACGGAAATAAAACTCCGACAGAAAAGCATCAGACGGATCGGAGAAAAGCACTTGATAAAGATGACAGACGGCAATCTGGATCTAATCAAGGTGCTGCAAGCAAGGAAAAAGGTGTTCCCGCGCCAAAACCTGCTACTCCTGTGTCCGAAAGTGAATCTGATTCGACTTTTGACATACCTGAGGACTTAGAACGCTTGACGCGTGAAGGGGGAGTTAATTTTATGCATTTCCTGCTTTGTAAAGCGGTTTTGCCTTCAGTTCCTTCTGTTGATAGCGCTCCACGCGAGTGGACGTTTAAAGACATCTTGCGGATGCCACCGCAGGAGAAGAAAGGATGGATCGATGCTTGCAAAGATGAGTTAAAGGCACTCTCTGAACGCAATGTATTCGAAATGGTCGATCTTCCCAAAGGTCGCAAAGCGATTACCAATCGCTGGGTATTCGACGTCAAATCTGACGGTCGTAAACGCGCCCGACTTGTTGCCAAGGGTTTCCAAGAAATCGAAGGCATTGACTACAACGAGATTTTTCTCACCGGTGGTTCGCTTCGAATCAGTCCGAACCATGTTAGCCCTCATGGCTCTCAAGGATTGGCACATCACCAGGGTCAATGTCAAGACCGCATTCCTCTATGGGAAACTAGATGAGGAAATCTATATGCGTCAACCCGAAGGCTTTGTCATGAAGGGCAAAGAGCACAAGGTGTACCGGCTCCTTCGTGCTATCTATGGTCTGAAGCAAGCGTCCCGTGCATGGTACATGGAACTTGCAAAGTCGATGAAGATTCTTGGCTTCAAACGACTATCGACCGATACCGGGATCTTCATCCTTCAGGATGGACATGGTGGCTTTGTCATCATGATTGCCTACGTCGATGATCTAATCTTCGCGGGTCCTAACAAGAGACTTGTTAATGCCAAGAAAGAGGCGTTCAAGCTCAAGTGGGAATGTCGAGACTTCGAAAATCCAACCGAGTTCTTACGAATGAGGATCAGACGTGACGGACAAAATATCCGTCTGGACCAATCTGCCTACCTTGGCACCGTCCTGGAACGTTTTGATATGAAGGATTGCCGACCGGCACCTACACCTATGGTCGAGGGTTATAGACCTCTCGAACATACTGGACCTGTCGATATGAAACGACGCCACTACTTCCAGTCGATCATTGGATCTCTGCTCTACTTGATGCTGGGCACTCGTCCAGATATCGCCTACGCTGTTGTAAAGCTGTCTCAATTCGCAGCTAATCCTTCTGAGGAACACATCAGCAAGGCCAAGTACATCTGCAGATACCTCCGAGGAACTATGGACTACGCTCTGGTTCTTAATGGCGCATCCCAAAATGGATTGATCGCCTACTCGGACTCTGATCACGCCGCAGATCTGGTTGCACGCCGATCTACAACTGGAAACATGGTGATGTTGGCAAACACTAGCATTAGCTGGATTTCACATGCTCAAAAGACTGTCGCTAATTCCTCCACCGAAGCCGAATACATGGCTGTGTCTGACTGTAGTCGACAGGTGATGTGGTTTAAGCACATGTTCAAAGAGCTTGGTATGCCGATCATCGTACCAATCCCTATCTGTTCCGACAACAACGGTGCTATATTCATCAGCAACAATCCTATTCAGGAACGTCGCATGAAGCACATCGATGTCAAGTTTCACTACATCCGTGAACTCATCGAGAATGGTGACATCGAAGTCTTGCGAGTCGATACCAATGACAATATCGCAGACATCTTCACCAAACCGTTGGGACGTGTGAAGTTTGAACACTTCAGGGGATTACTAGGACTTGAGTTCTACTCGTCTTAGTCCAATGGGTACACTTGTTAGGAGATGCACTCATTGAGGGGGAGTGTTGATCTTATCTTATGTAGATTAGATTCGACTCGCGACTCTCGCGACTATCCGACTCGGATTATCTCCGACTCGGACTCTCCTAGATATATACTTATGAGGCTATGCGACATCTAGAGTATTCGTCATTCTATCGTCTTCCAGACTCATACTGACTCATACATACATGTGACTGCCTACACTGCTCTATTATTAGTACGCTCATTTATGTATATAAGGACGCTGGTAGCTACTATAATCTCTATCACTTTAACCTACCAGTTAAGCCTACAAGCTACTCGGTAAGACATCTACTCGCTAGTCGCAGTAGTGTTCTTCATGGATCGATTGTAAAGCAAAACAAGCTGACGTCGCTGCTGGTAAAGGCTGCCATCGATGAAGTAAACGCGACCTGGAAGCCCAATCCTACAGTGTTTGATGTGCGCCTTCATGTACGTTCATTCCATTATGTCTTCTTTTTTATGATCGTTGATTCAGTCTACCCCAAGCTTGAAACCGACGAGGAAACCAAGAGAGCGCGTGCACTTATCAACGGATACCCAGAAGTCATCGCCAATCCTCATCAGGGCCTGGAGTCTTTCCATGGAGTCGCTGACCGGTGGTCGTTCAATTGGACCAAGGTGCCTCTCAAACGAGAGCGTCAAATATCGAAGACGACCTATGCCACCATGCAACGGTTCTTCGAGCTGGTCGTGAACGGGCTCGAGAAGCTGAAGGGAAGGCTGGTTGTTGAGCTCCTTGTCAACGATCTCATCACTGGACTACCCCGCCTTTTTGCTTCGGGTAGACCCTCGAGCTACCCTACCAAGTTCAGCAGGATGTGGCTGAGCAACGTCCCGTAAGTGGATGCCCCTGCAGGTTCGTGTGACTTTCGGCCAACCCCAATCATTATAGCGACTATACTGGAGGAGCGCTCAATAACGCTGTTTTCCTTATGCCCTACCTGATTCACTCTCCAAGCGCGATGATCATGTGGAACTGTCTCCTGAATACGACGGTCTGGGGCAAGTCCACAATTGCGGATGCTGACTACAAGTGAGTATCTATTTGCCTTATTCTTGTATCGGAAGTTGATTGTCGTGTCAGCTCTACCCTTCTTCGGGGGGAAAAGCTCCCCCAATTCCTTGGGTGCAAGCATCTACATCCTAATGAGCTTGAATGGGCAGACTCTGCGCTTGTTCCTACCGGTCCCCCCAGTCTTTCTCAACGTCCATCGAAAGCAGCTATCCACCTCTGGCTGTCAGATGTGCTTCTCCAAATCGTCAAACCATCGCGTACTCCAGAAACCCCTTGTCGCGTTGATCAGCCGAATAATCTCGCTGCCTTCGTCCATCTCCTAATCTATCTCCATCAACATATCGGTGTACCTGCACATTGGATGACTGAGTACCTCTCGATGATCATCAACAACAAGCTGGATACCACCGCGATATATCATCGAGGTCTTCTTCCAATCACCGTGGCCCACGAGAAGAGGCGGCTCGTAATCCCGAGGCGAGTTAATCTCCTCCCGTGGCTGGAGGACCTTCGTTTGGCTATATCCAACCTCGACGCTTTGATTCCCTTCCCACTCCCCATTGACACACCGGACGATTACATTTTGAGGGAGAACGATCTTGTTACCCTGGAGGCCTCCGTCGGGCCTCATCGATACCTTTTTGACTACGATATTGCCGGAAGCCCATTCATAGCGACCCTCGGAATGGCATTTTACAAACTCCTTCCTCGTCAAAGGAGCAATCCTGATTATGCCATTGAATCCATCGTTCAACACGATGGAATTGTCAACTTGCTTGAGAGTGTGGCATCGTCCACAGCGAGCGAGTTTGGTCAGATTCACATCTCGATGACGGCGCTTTCGTCAGAGATTCTCCAGAAGAACAGAATCTCGTGGAGGACGAGTAGGGTGTTATATAGGAAGATGGTGGACCAGGGATGGAAGATGGTGGTGTTTAGGACTGAGAATGGTGTGACTCGTAAGTGTTTTTATTCATTACTTTCTTGGCCCACTGAATATAAGACTGGATATAGTGACTGAACCGGTCGATGCCCATAGTTGGACTGAAATCCTGTGATTACTTCGTCGTTGGCCACCCTTACATCGCCACAGTGACGATGGCGTTATACAACTTATTCCCTAGCCATGAGAGTGACCCAGATTTTGGTATCAAAGTCGTCGTTCTGCACGATGGTATCTCTATGCTTCTTGAGAGTCCAGTTTCGTCGATGGCAGGGAATTTGGGCAGATTGAGATCTCGATGGCGGCACTCTCAGTCGATATTCCGCAAAAGGATGCGGTTTAGTGGAGGATGAGCCGAGAGTCACATTCCAAAATGAACGAAGAACGTTGGAGGATGGCACCCTTTAGGACTCAGAATGGGCTTACTAGTGCGTTGATTCATATTCTTCGATCCAGCTGTTATTGACATTGGTTGGGAATCAGCAACTAAGGCGGTTAATGCTCATAATTGGATGGAAGTATCGTAGACCGAGGATCGCTCGTCACGTTCACCAGCGAAAGGATGCAGGATGCTTTCTGACAATATCGCTCACACGATTATCAAACTTGGACTGCCAGTGAGGACTCAGCTAGGCTAGGTCCCGTTTTGAAAAGAAGCACCGTTGTTATTTAAAGGTCGAGTTGACATTTATTTCTACGCTACAGGATGGTTTCTACCTTGGTACACGAATAAACTTGGCCAATTTGGAGGAGCCTAGTGACGGAGGCTAGAGTGGAGGTATTGTCATGAGATTTCAGTTGTGACGAGAATATCACGAAAGATGTGCATTCACGAGCGCCAGAGAAAGTACGAACCCGGAAACACCGAAGTAGGCTAGGTTTTTTGGAAGCCATGGCCGCAGGCGAGGTGTTACCGTCCTGTCCAACAAGGTACGCAACGGCAACAAAGACACAAGAGGTAGGCATAAAGGTACGAGAGATGGTGCTGGTTGCCTTGAGTGGGAAATTAAATATGATGGTTCAAAGGACCGAAGCAGGTTACGGTCACTGGTGTTCGAACTCATCCAAACAGAGATGGCGTTCGAGCCTGGTGTCTAGACATCAATGACACGAGCAGCGCATGGTACCTTAGCAACTGTGATGGTGGAAGGAGTACGAGTGGGAGTGGTTATCAGTTCTAGTCATGCTGTGGCTGGAGGAAACGACAACATCGATACCAGCAGCGGCGAGGAATGCGAAGGTGTTGTCACTTGCCATGCTCAAGGCCCGACACCAAGAGACATGGAGACGACTGGTGATCGACCTAGTTGAGGCCAGAGACAACCCCAAACATCGATCAAGAGCCAAGGTGGCTGAGGACATGAACAGTAACACTGTATTCGCAGTAGAAATAACGGGTTGCTTAAAAACAGAACTCTAAGCGTTTTTGGAGCTAGCGATGTATTTGCAAGTAGGTCTCGATGAGTCGTAGTGCCAAGGCACGCCCAGAGAGGAGTGTTTCGTCGCTTCGCTGCATACCAATTTGTAGAAGCGTAGTGTCCGGCATTTTCGTTCAGGTCATGAAGATGAAAGACCAATTCCTGTACAAGTTGACCAGAAGGCTCAGTCATATGCGATAACAGTGTCAGCTAAAAGAGTATTTGGTGTATTGGCTTTGATTAGACGACCTTTCAGTGTGTCGTCGTCGGGGAGCTTCCG
This sequence comes from Coprinopsis sp. MPI-PUGE-AT-0042, assembly GCA_020736565.1. NCBI lineage: Eukaryota > Fungi > Basidiomycota > Agaricomycetes > Agaricales > Psathyrellaceae > Coprinopsis > Coprinopsis sp. MPI-PUGE-AT-0042. The sequence continues at coordinate 12,898 of JAHBOF010000005.1, read as the reverse complement.
ATTGAGGTTTCACGTCCATGGAATTTCCAACAACTTGGAAAACAAACAATGTCAACATTCACGTCCGAGCTTCTCAGGGCCGCCGTTCGACGTCTTCAACCATTCACAGTCTTCATACGTGAACATAGTCTATCTTTAGCTGGTGGGGGGAGGAGAACTGGCGGTGGCTATAACCCATTTTTTATTAAGTCGGTGGCACTGACGACTCATTAGCATAGCGGCGCTTAATCTCTGGGTTTCGGGTTTTCATGCTCTTCCAAAGGCAAACTCTTCGAAGTGGTCATTTGAATCTTCCCTGGCGACCTGGATAGCTAGAGCACCCAAAGATAGGCCGGTGCCCAGGTTGACTGTATCCAACACCCGAGCAAGGTCCCAAGGAGTGAACTCAATCAACACTATGTGATGCCGTGAACACTTGAGGGCCGGCTTGGACAGGTCTTCGATAAGGTCTAAATTTACAAACTGTATTGGAGGTACCATACAAGTAATTCCCCGTCAACCGAAAATCAGGATACTCCAAGTCCGCGGTTGCCACTGAGCGAAGTCTTGGAACGTTGAGACGGCGTCTGTCTTTGCCTCAGGCTCAATCGGATCTTGTAGCCTGCGTGTGGCTTGAAATGGTTGGCTATGTATAGGAATCATTACTCATGCTCTTGGATGCGAGGAAATGGGCCGGTGTCAATGTTGCGGCGAATTTGACACGGACTGGTTGGTGTCCCACTCCTTGATCAACAGTCTGTTGAATCCTATGCTGCAGGGCTTTTGTTGTACGTCTTTATGCCAGCTCGAAGTGCGTGGCGCGTACGGGCCCGAAGTGGAGATGGTTCATTTGAATGAATCATTGAAAGGACCCTGAATGTACCTACCTCTTTTGTGACATATCAAAGAGTGGAAGACCCGGCAATCATTCATGCTGCCCCTATCTGGCGAAGGTCTGTTTGTGAAGGTCAACCTTTGGCATGTCGCCTTCTGCGACCATGAGTCCCGTCGGGTTTTTGGATGGGCTGAGCAACATGAGGCCCTTGACGTTCGTGACACCTTTCTGTTGTCCGGACCTCGTACCGGCTCTACCCAAGTGGTGCTAATTTGCCGGTGCAATCAAGCAACGAAGAGCTCGAGTGAATTGGCCTAGAGGGAGTAACTGCGAGGAAGCATCTGTGTACTTTCACAGTCCACTGTTTAGTTAAGCTTAATGGAGAACATATCGCCAAGTCAACGTGAAGCGACTCAAAACACAGCCGTTGCTACATTTCGAACGTCTCTTCGATCCGTAAAGGCACATGAGGAGTTACGTTTGTGCCTTGGGCACACTCTTGAGAATGAACCCCGTTTTCTCAATGGGTTCCGTATACGGCTAGAGCATGTTCGGTGCCATAAGTCTAAGAAACCAAAAGTGTATAGACGCGCCGATTAGGCGTAGAAGAGCCTAGCTTTAGCTCGGGAAGTTTTGGCGAAGCACTGTCACAGCGAAAAACGTGGCATATGGAGCCGGGTTGCAGTAACGGGCTGAGACCTAACCTCGTCATAATCGTTCATCGCTTCGTTCCAAAGCGCCCGTGGGAGGAGACTGTACAAGAGGCATCCCTGACTGCAATGTTATACAGTGGTTACTCGACAGCAATAGAAATGGGTGCGTCAGAGGTAGTGGAGATGTCTAGACTTCGAAGAAGGCCCTCAATGGCTTGTAGCATTTTAGACATACACAGCCCCATTGGGATGCGCATCCACCGCTCTAAAGGCGCCCGCTATCTTCAGAACGTCCTCCCATTTGCTCATCTCACATCGGGATAGAGATCCTTTCGGGAGCCTTTGCCTCCGCGGTTGCTGGGGTGGACCAGCACGACAAAGGTTGGTATGTCACCCCCACTCTCATCAAGAGAATGGCTGGCCGAGAAAAGAACAAACGGCGGGTAAAGGTTGGAACACGCGCTTTCCAGCGTTTGATTGGAGGTGAATTTTGTGAATTAACGAGCAATTTGGAGAAACTAGGCCACGAGGCGGATGGCATGAATGTAGAGATCGCCACTTGGCGCTGAATGGGTGACGGACTACCTAGCTGGAAATGGGTACACTCAACTACAAACCTTTGCCCACGCCTAGCTTTTGTGCAAAATCCATTCATTAATGAACACCTTGAAACATTCCAAAGCAGGCGACGAAGAGGAAAGTTGAGTGAAGAGAATCAATCTGGTGGCCACCCGGGTTCCCCGTGCTCTTCCCAATTGGGCTTAGATAATCCAGGCGAAAATTCCGACCCCTCCGAAACACTGGAACCGTGTTCGCGATCAATGGAGTGTCATTTTACGTACTTTGACAACGGCACCAACACATCGTGCCGTTCCCCTTCAAAATGCAGCTCACTTTTGAGCCTCTCGTTCCTCCAACACCCCCAACTCCCACACCATCAACTCAATCTCCACCATGTCTCGAGTAACCAGGTCTTCCAGCATCTCTCAGCACTCATCCTCTCTGTACACCTTGGTTCCAGTTTCATCAACTTCACGCCTCGACGACACATCCCTCACGAAAAAGTCATCCCACACCCCTTCGGCCAGCCTCGAAGCCAGGAGAAAACATCAGTGCTCGAGCTGCCCCCGCGCCTTCACCACAAGTGGCCATTTGTCGCGTCATATGCGCATCCATACTGGGGAACGCAACCACCACTGTCCGTTCCCTGGATGTGACGTCAAATGTTCACGCCAGGATAACCTTCAGCAACAGTACGTCTTTTATTATGGTTTGATACTTGGATCAAATATCTGACATTTTGTTAGCTACAGGATCCATCTCGCTCGTGGCACTCGCAGGACTACGAGTGCGAAGGTTCTCCTGGCGCAAGCACTTCACGGTGACGTTGATCGTCTGCCTTCGAAAAGGATCACTCGTAGCTCGCACCACCGCTCCGACTCTCTTGAGTCCTCCGTCGCCTCCTCATCCGCTCGCCCCAGCCCTCCTCTGAGCCCCCCTCCTCTGGAGCAGGCTCGAGTCTACACCTTGACCCCGCCAGACTCACCCCCTCCTCTCGTGCAAGCCACCCTTCCAGCCACGTTCCAGCACTTGGAATCTTCACCGCGATCCGAGCACTCGACTTCAACCTACTCTTCGTACTCCTCCCTTGATGGAGGGATCCTCTCCTCATCGGGAGTCACCTACCCTTATCGCGCCTCCGCTGCGGCTTACCATAGCCAGCCCCAAGGGTTCGGTTTTGGGTATACGGACAGTCCTACGTCCAGCATCTCCTCATCTTCTGAGCGTCCCTCCTATTCTGCGTACTCCGGCCATCACGAGGAGTATGAGCCGTCGGTGGCGCAAATGAATGTCTTGAACCTGCAGCAAGTGGGTGGACGCGGCGTGTCTCCTTTTTCTCTGCAGGGAAAGGAATTCGTGTCCCAGCACCAGCGAACTGGATCCTTCATCGCACCTCCCTCTCCGTCGTCATCGCATTCAACCTCGTCACAAACTTCATCTCCGACGCTCAACCATTCTACTTTTAACGACAGCCTTCAAGGATATCACCGTACCGCCGGCATCTCCAACTCTCAATTTGGCCTCTACGGTGCTTATCAGCCTCAGGATTTCAGCCTTCGTCAAGACACACACTATATCTACCAGCCTCAGCCAGTCACAGGTGACTACACCTACAATCCAACCTTCATGATGGCTTAGGCCAATCGCAACGTGCACACGTCCAAAATCGCTTTCTGCTCTCGCTTGCTCCTCAAACATTGTATTTGCTGCTTCATCATCATCTCAAAAATCATTGGACAGTTTTAATCTAATCGCATTCGGTATAATTTGCATATTTGTTCTCGTGGGGCTTCTCTACATTATCGTACGTCGCTATAGTCTATGCAGTATTTGCGCTTCTTGTTGTACTTCTATGATCTTACTTCTAAACCATGCACATATGTACTCTACCTTTTGTGTCTATATTGTACTTCCTCGGAATTTCATTTGTTGCCTCGTTGGATGCAAAAGAAGCTTGATGATCTGCAGCGGCAAGTTCTGATACACTTTCAAATGAAGGCAACATGCGATTTCGAAGGAACTCATCAAGACAAAACCTTTGCTTGGTTGCAGCCACCACTCAAACGGCGTCTGATCGGAACGTTACGCGGTACCTTATAGGCAACTTCAATCACCTCGCAGCCGAGAGCCGCATCTTGTGTCCCACGGTGCCTTGTTCACCTCCCTTCCTCCTCGGCGCACATTCGAAGCACCAAGTCCTCTAGCCAAGGTAGGAGACGCCTCGCGGCAAGACTTCTCGGTATCTAACCGAAGGTTTGTAGGTTTCTGGCTTGCACTTTCAATCAATACACGACCCCAATGCCTAGTGATCTGGATAGGTGAGGGATCGGTAATTAAAATGCGGCAAGGCGAACGCACCGGCGTCCGAGTGGGCGCTCCTCCGCTCCGGCCTGAGCGCGTGAACCTCGAAGTCTGAACAACTCGTAGTTAACTATTGCGAGATTGACGAATTCCAGGCAGATAGAGCAGCTCTCGACATGTGAGCCCATCTCAGAGGATGCAGGTCAAAAGGCTGTGCATAAAAGCTCGTGAGATCCTCATAGAGGAAGGCAACGTGCAAGTCGTTGACGCTCCCGTAACGGTATGAACAGCCCACCCCCCTATTTCTGCTCGAATCCAAGGAATAGCAGGGCTGACTTCCTACCAGATATGTGGGGACATCCATGGTCAATTTTTCGACCTTATGGAACTCTTCAAAGTTGGTGGTTTTTGCCCCCGAAACCAACTATCTCTTCATGGGTGCGTGTTAGATTAGATCTGGTAGTTTTGTCCCGAGTTTGTACCCCTTTTCTTTGTTTATTCGCCGAACTGACATCCTCTCAAAGCCAGGAGACTTCGTGATCGGGGGTTTACAGTGTAGAAACATTTCTGTTGCTACTGGCCCTGAAGGTCCGATATCCCGAGAGAATTACACTCATCCGCGGGAACCACGAATCGCGGCAAATAACACAGGTATATGGCTTCTACGACGAATGCCAGCGCAAGTACGGTAGCCGCAATGTTTGGCGGTGGTGCTGCGAGGTGTTTGACTACCTTGCTCTCGGTGCGATCGTGGACGGCCGTGTGTTCTGCGTTCACGGAGGTTTAAGTCCAAATCTCCAGACAATTGATCAGGCAAGTCTACCTCCAGTTCGAGGATTGAAAACGAGGCTAACGTTGCCTTCCATGTTGGCGGAAGATCCGCTCCATTGACAGGAAGCAAGAGGTCCCACACGACGGGCCAATGTGTGACCTGCTGTGGTCCGACCCAGACGGTTTGTGTTCGTGCTCGTGTCAGCGCTTGGAGCTCATTTTTCGGTGCGCAGACATTTCAGGATGGGGGCTATCACCTCGAGGAGCTGGTTTTCTGTTTGGAGCCGACATCACGAGAATATTCACTCATAACAATGCCATCGACCTCATTGCCCGAGCACACCAATTGGCCATGGAAGGATATAAACTCATGTTTGATCGCACCATTGTGACAGTCTGGAGTGCGCCTATTATTGTTATCGGTGCGTTTCACCTTTCTAGTCGATTTTCTGCTTTCAGACATTTTCTGCGAGCCAAACGTTGGGTCGCTCAGGTTTTGTCTTTTTATCCAGCCTCCTGTAGGCCAGCCCCTTCATCGTTCCCACTCTGATCCGTCGGCGGGATGAATTATTCCCTTTCTTATCGTTTTGCTGGGGTGAAACAAGACGGTGGATGAACGTCAATAGCTCATGTCGATCCCGGGCGCTCATATGAAATGAGGGCGAAACCAGTACTCCTGGATCACCCTCTTCGAGTATATTGACTTCTTTTTCCACCGTTTGAAGCTCGCCCTCGAGTTCGCCGATCAGATCCACCCACTCTAGCCCATCATTTGCCTTAATTCTTGTCGTTTTCTGCTCAAAAAGGCTCTCTTCTCATATTTGACATGGTTGTAGGTGCGGGAACGTTGCCTCAATTCTCGAGCTTGATGATCACTTGGCTCAGGAGTACAAAGTCTTCAAATCACGCTGCGATGGTAAGTGGTACAAGCACCACCCATTTGCGATGTTTCACCTCTATTAACCTCGTTCTTTCGCTAGGAAATTCGTTCCATTCCTGCCAACGTCCTGCCGCCGACTACTTCTTGTAACAGCAACTTGGCTCGGAAAGCACCTTTGACGTCGGCTATCTACGACATCTGATACACCGTCCGTCGCATACTTATCTACCTCAGGGTCTGCGTCGTGTTGACCGGTTTGCCGGTGATTTACGTCTGTCGAGGATAGGGAAATTCTAAATGTTACCAACACTTGTCACCTCGTTGAATGTCGAGAGGCTGACGAGAAGCTTGTCCACGTGTTGCACCCATTCGAGAACGGCAATCCCAAGTCGAGGGTTTGAGAGCTGCCGTCACTCATACACAACAGCGGTGGATAAACGAAGGTAATGTTGATAGGCGACAAGTGATAAGGAAGAAAATGAGGCTCTGGGGAGAATCCCCGTGAGGCAACCCTTGGGCCCCTGGAGAACGCAGAAGTCCGGACCCAGTCTCAGCAACTCGCTTAGAACTTAGAGATGCGCCCAAAGAGACTACATTCTAACGAAGGCATAGGACTGCATGATACGGATGTGAATGAGCCGAATTCTGGTCCCAGTGATGGTCATAGTACTGCCTTCGAGACCATCGAGGCAGGTACATGTAAAACGGCCTCTTGAACATTGCGTATTCGTCCGCCAACGGTCAAGGGTGTCTTCGGCTTCTATCGATCCCATTTCACATATGACCGATCATGGTACTTGTGAGAGATGTGTCGCTTGGGTGCGATGGTACGCGGAGCAGTCGCTAAAAGAAAGATTGAAAATATGGATAGTTCACGGTCACCAGTGAGAGGGAATCGGAAGAACTGTTTTGCAGCGCAGAAGGCAGTGAACGGCATCTAGGCCTGAGGGCTGCTCGACCACGCCTACGCCCATGGGTACTCGTGGGGAAAAATCCTGAGAACAAGCGGGGGCCGAATTTCTACACGATGTCTTGGCCGGTTTGGCCAAACTGATAAGCCAATGCAGCAGGGGCTGCAGGCCTGGTTGACCAGAATAGCGCTAGAGAGCCAACGTGCATTGAGCCGATGAGTCTGAAACAGGATAAAAATAGACCACTGGCATCAGGACTGAGGACGCCACTCGAGAACAAGAAGAGACTTTTATGGCCACAGGAGATCCCGCTCGAGACCAGTTCGAGGTATGCATCCGATCAGTATCACAAAATACTTGAAACGTCAGCGGGGTCGTCTTCGCCTCTCCAGGTTCACCTCTCTGCTGCTAGCCTTAAACAGCACTGAGGGTTGGTAGTGAAAGTAAAGCTAAGGCGTGTCCGAAAGCTCTGCCTTGGGAAAGGTATACAGAATACGCGATATTGTTGATATCGTGATGCGAAGAGGATTCACGGTTATGAAAACGGATCACTGACAGACACGGCTGGAGGCGTTAGGTGTAAAATCCCGCATTGTCACGAGGTGGCGGCGAGCGGTGACGGAGATGACGATGGCGGGCACCATGGGAATGAACCTTGTCTTGTTAAACTACGGTGCTACACAGAGCTTTGCAGAATGAAAACTCGGCTGACAGACAAACTGTCCGGCGCTAACATTCGTATTGCGAAAGATGGATCGTGACGTTGCTTCATCAACCGTGGGATTCAGACTTCCCACCCAGAGAGATCCTGAAAGCCATGTGCGCTGTGCCTGTTCTCGGACCACGTAAGGGAAAGTGAGTTTTTACCATCTGATAAACTCTGAATTTCTGAGTAAATGGAGGTCTTGATATAGACTGCTCCATCGTAGATCTTTTGAATTACAGCGCGCATTCAAGTTGCATCCAAAAGATCGACAAGCCCAAAGGTTAAAACATTTTGGCGCTAGGAGCCTCCAGAGGCTTTCTGTCTGTGGCCATGCCGGTTGTCAAGGCGAAGCGGTTCTAGGATGGGGCCCGGTTGTATGGGAAAGCTAGGAAAGATTGGAGATAGCCCCCATCTTCTTGTCTGTGAGATTTGCTTGTGCAGATCGCAATCATGAGCTTGCGCTAGCTCTCTTCCAGATGCGGGGACCGCCATGCGAATGAGGGAATGCGACTCTTAAATTAGTCTTCGAGTCGATGAGTGCGGATGTGGGCGAATGGGTTGGTTGCGAAGTTTTGTAAGGGATCGGAAACCAGCGGCACAGAGGGAGGAAGGTGGGAAGAGAATCAGGGGACCTGGATATTCAGATTATATCTCCACTGTTCTATCATGCTTGCAGCGTCCGAGAGGTTGGAATAGAATAGACACGGTACCTATCGTATAGGTAAGTATAGAAGGAACGGAGGCCACAAGAGAGAGGGGTCAAGTGAGAGGCTTGAAACTCGTTTTCAAAGCTCCGTGGAAAGGAATGAGCTTTTCATCCGAGAAAATGACAAGATCTAGGATTGCTACTTCCTTCGCCAGCCGAGATGGCTAGATGGACACAGGAAGAAGCTAGGGCAACGATGAGTGAAAGAGTAACTAAACAATCTGCTGTGGATTGTTGACAATGCCGCAGGTTCCACCTGATACCGCTAATTGTTTCATCGAGAAAGGGAGGACCAACAGCGCGGGGTTCGTTCATTTGTGAAATGTCCAGATACAAGAAGCTCGAATGGCTTCAAATTTGGCCTTCAAAGGGGACGGGTCAGAAAGCGATATCACAGTTCGACGTTGTGAGCGTTCTAGCCCTTCGTTGGAGCTTCGGAAGAATGACATCGTGAGCGTGGGGTTGAAAGCAGACCCGGAGGTCCAGTATCGATATGAAACGAGGAAGGGAAGAGAGTTGGTAGGCCAACACACGCCTACAGCTGCCTTCGGAAGCCAGAGCCTTCGGGGACCAACACCCATTCGGTTATATATTCTTTTGGCCCTACTTTCAATGAGCACCCTGAATTTCGTTGCCTGATAACGCCCTTTAAGTGATGGAGTTCCAGGCTCAAAGCCTTGAGTTTTACCTCGAGAGGAGTCCGAAATAAGAACAGCAACTGTCACACCTAGTGTCTATTCCGTTAAGTACATCGAAGGAGCGACTCGGACGCTGCTGTAGTATTATATACTTTGCATGGGCTCGCCTGTGATAGCTCCTCGAGATTTACAGCCTTCAACTGCTGCGCAGAGTGTCAGGAGATCGTTACTGGCTCTGTATTGGCGAGGTTAACACAGCGCACCTTTCTCAAATCTCCACCGTTTCCAAGGTTTCTCATTGTTGCTTGAAGGTGCATAAAGGTGGATAACTGTAGCATCCTCCGCTCCACCTTGATGCAAATCCATGAGCAATCCGCTATATGGCGCCCAAATGCTTTCGAGACACGATTATCAGATCAAACCCTCTTCCTTCTAAAATCGAACTTACTGGGACAAAGCCTCAGGCGACGCCGTCTCGACTGGCACTACTAACCATGAAAACTCATGATGTACACCCTTGACTCTTGTCCCCCTTGCAATTCTGACCATCGTCGGCTCTAGTCCCAGGTAGACTCCGGTCGCAACGTTTTTGAAGGCCCAGCCGGCACCCGTTTCGATTGCCCTGAACTAGACACTATTAACGATCGGTGAAGAAATTGATTTACAGCCATTACCTGCTGGCGGTCACAGTTGGACCTTCGCTGGAAGCAAGCCGCTACAATACAGCTTCAGTTTTCGATTTAGAAGGGTAGAAAACCCTTACCTCTGTTATCCTCTGTAAGCTCAATCGCGGTTCCAGAATGAGCGTTGATCACCTAGTATATCTCCGTGTCCATAAGAATGGGTGCTGGCGCTGCAAAGGTGGTCATGCGGGAAACCACTCGATCACAAAGGCCCACATACGCTTCGATAAACGCCATCTTTGGCTCTCCTCGACTCCGCCTTCCTGAAGAATTATTGACAGGGTGCCTTTTCCCTCTGAAAGTTGAAGGAACAGGTTGGAGTACGGGACAACCGCGCTGCAAGTGAAGTGAAGCCGAAGATGGAGCAGGTTTTGAGAGGATAACGCACCTGAAGTGGTTGTCGTGGAGTTCTAATCGCCAAGGGAACGTATGCTTGACTTCTCGAACGCAAGTGCCATTTGCTGCCTTTTCGTTGACCTCCAAGCCAAGATAGCCTTTACTGAGCGTGTTTTGAATCGTCCAAAAGTTGCCGTCTGGTGAAAGAGTCCACTAGCCATGATTCTGGCAACAGCTCTGCCATGTTGATAATAGCGTACCGTTTGAGATAGAGACCCAGTGAAAGGATATCCAACAGCTTTGAGATTCGGGAGTCAAGAGACGAATGTCAGGGGTTTACAGCTTTGATTTGTTGGCGCTCACCTTTTCCGTCATCGTTAATGAAAATAAGACTTAGAGGCCTGATTGACAATGTTGAAGTTCCCCGCCTTAAAGATCGCGGGTTTCATCGTGACGGTTTGAATGAACCGCTGACCGTCCGAGAATGGGCTGTTTGAACTACTATGCACGGGCCATCTCACAGCGGTCACATGGTCAAGAGTCGAGGAGGGGGCGTATGCCTAGTTAATATAAGATAACGGTGATTGATAGGAGAAACCAGAACTGTGGTAGGGGTGTCGGCGAAGCAAACGTCAGGAAGAGATGACCTACTCGAGGGTTGTGCAGGAGTTGCGAATCGGGGAATGTATTGCGATAAAGGAGAAGCACCGTTCTTTGACCAGAGAAATTTGCCATGTTGTCAGTGGTACAATCCCTATTAGACGCAAGCCTTGACGTCTCGAGTTGGGATATGAGGAACGGAAACCCTCGTGTCGATTTACTGGAATGTCCGGCAGTGAACTCCCGCCTGAGAGAGGAACACTTGCTGGAATTTTGGGTTAAGTTTCAATGGGAGGAAGGGCGTTCGGATGCAACGCCGTGTATAGTGCGATCACAATGGCGAGCTGGCTGGTCCTGGGGAAAAGCGATGGATGAACCGAAGGCAATATATCTGATACTCGAGTTGAAAAGGCCCACTCCGTGATCGTGACAAGATAGAGCATAGGATGGCCCATGTGTTCAAGACGTATGGGCGTAGCCGCTGCGAAAAAGCGGACATGTCGGGGTTTGAGCCAACGGCGTTGCAAGCCTTGTAGCGGCAAGTTGATTGTGCAGAGTTTCCATGAGAGCGTTGGATGCATATGAGGCTCAATTTCTTGAGCACAACTTCAGCGCGAGATATGATGCTGCATCGAGATATCCTCCCCCGCCGAACACTGACGAGCGCGAAAGTCTGTCAAAGTAACGCCTTAGAGAAGCTCCACTAGTAGAGCTCTGCGTTGTTATACTCAAGAGATTCAAGCGAGGCCCTTGTTCCAGCTGTTGTCGGAGAAAGCATCCGTTGAACTATCCAGACTCATCCATTGGAAAAGCACGGCACTGCCGCTTGGAGTTCGTTGCATTGAGGGCAACAATTGACAACCTGGAGGGATGGTATGCTTCGAATCGAGCGTCGACCGTTCTGTGAAGGGGATACCAGTCAACGGAGGTTGTTTCATTGAAGAGTCATCGATTAGCCCAAACGTCCGGAATTTGATGATGAGCGTACAGGGAGGTAGACGTCAATCCGGGCCAGTAACAGTCGAATCAAGGGCGAGAGATAAGACGGCGTTGCTTGGAGCTTGGAGCCCGATCCACATATCAGCAATTCGAGAGGCCAAAACAGACGAGGTCTTCTCGAGAAGCGATCGAGGAGCGCAAGAAACTCTGAACCGTTTTCCTTGAATCGAAGTAGGTTTAGATTTGAGAACGACCACACAGGTTGCACCCAGCGGCGAAGTTCAAGAGGTCGGTGGGCGACCAAAGATGGGTCTTGCATGTTAAAGATTGTTGTGGAATGGGAGCAAGCAGTGAGGAACTTTGGTTCCCGTCGTGGGATGCTTTCGAACCAAACATGGATAAGCTCAGGAACGACAACAAAGCTTGAAAGGCTTTGTCTATCGTGGTGGAGAAGTTCCTGGAGGGTTTGTGACCGTCGAGGTATGTCTCAAGCTCACTCGGCTGAGCACCATCTTCTTTTGACTACTCACGCAACAGAACGTTCATGGCGTCCATGTGTGCTGTTCATTGGCAATACGGAGATCTCTTGGGCTTGGGGTTATCGCTGTATGGGAACTTCGGCCTTGGCCTTATTCTATGTCTTGCTAAGTGCGGTACTGCCTAAGGACCATTATATGGGCGTGACACCGGCAAAAGTGCGCTATGTAGGTTGACTTTTGCGAGGCTTCTAATCGACCAGGTACCGACTAATCTTTGGTTTTGTTTCTCGGCGGGAACACTGAAACCCCCCCAACACCTTCACGAAGGCATAGTTGACGACAGCCAAGCCAACGACGCGATGAGATGAGATCCATTACTTATAGGTGTATCTAGTCCAGAGCAAAGACAGCGAATCCTACGATTATAACCTCAATCCTGGCTTCCGCAAGCATAAATGGGCTGCAGCATATCATTTCCCTTCACGCCCAAAGGAGCGACGCTGATAGATTATATCCTCTGGTTGGGCTCTCCGGTGATAGCTCTCTTGAGATTTCGAGCTTTCCTGCTTCCCAGAGCGTTAGTGGGCTTATCACGGGCTCACCTTAGGGAAACCATCATAGCGCCACCTTTCTCAAACTCTCCATCGCTTCCAAGGCTTCTCATTGTTGTTGGAAGGCCCCGAAGGTGGATACCCGTCCCATCCTTCACTTCACCTTGATGCAAATCCATTAGCAGATCGCTGAAAGGTGCCCAGATGCTACCTTGTGGTATGGTCAGACGAACTTGCCACTGTGCAAAATCGACCGCACTGAAATGAACTCTCATCCGAGTTTACATCCACTGGAATACTAGCCATGAAAAGTTGTGGCCGACGCCCTTGACATGCGCCCCAAAACTCACTTTTACCATTGTCGGAATC